>JAQPPZ010003533.1:2740002-4110004 GCA_028583015.1 Wollemia nobilis
AACGTCCCACCCCGGAGCGATTAGAAATATGTGCATGATTTCCTTACTATTATTTTTGCAATATGTCCCAGATGATATCCTAATGCCTCTGTTAAATTTTGAACTCATTCTGACATGATTTGATTGTCGTTTTATTATTTTATGTATTAACTAGCTCGTAGGGCGCCCCTGTCACATACAGGAGAATATGGGTAGGATATGCAGATTCCGAGCATCTGGGTAGTCTTAAAATCACATATAATGCCTAACCCATGAGTTTTAGGTGATTTGGATGAGCATAGGTGGGACATTGGAGCGCTCACCTTGGAGAGGCCCCCGACGGGCAAACGAGCATAACGGGGCCGTTCGACGCCGCTTCGATGCAAAATTAGGTGATACCAATTCTAGAAGTTGTCCTTTACATTTATATATCATTCTGTAATCGATTTATTAGTCGCATCACTGATATCCCACAAGCGCCCACTGGAGGCCTTGGGGATTGCATGTTTTTCTAGATACGCATATGCTATTAACGATTTGTTGTCTTTATGTGCATAGGATCTCACCACCAGGAATACTAGAGGGGCAGCAAGGAATGACGAACACATGGACACAAGCGGTGGCAACTTTTAGCCCGCCCACTTCGAATGTGGGCACGCGGAAGACCCTGGAAGCGTACCGTCCGATCTTGTTCTTTCGGGCATCCATTAATGTAACAAATTGTATCAAATGTTCTGAGCCCTAGAGGGGGGACGTATTGTAATCGTATTAAAAGCAATATCAATAAAGGAGGCCCCGCTTTTGTTTTGCTCACATCTCGTTTATGCGTCATTTCCTTCATGCATTCGTAGGACTTAGCATCTGTATCCATTTTTGTTTGCATCATATCGGTACGCCATTTTTTTGCATTTCTTTTAGTTCCACTCGGAAGCCATTACCGAGACCACATTGCATGCACATCCACGGGATCAGCCAAAGAGTATGTCATGCAGGGAACCAGATTGGTACCCATTCACACTAAGTCTATAGGGTATACTATACCCCCACCTTCTAAGTATAGAAGGAATAGAGATTATCCCATTTAGGGGTAATTAGATGGGCTCATTATTGAGTGCAAGTCTACCCATACTCCCATGCATACTATAGCACACAATATCACCATCGATATATCAAATGTGGGAACTAATGGAACACCACCCCATGAGAGGTGGAGGTCTAGACAACTAGACAATCTAGGTAGTGTGTTAGAGCAGCTAGGATGCACGCCTTCAACTCCACCCACTCGTGCTATGAGTGAGCATAGTGAGAGCACCATTAGAACTACTAGAGAACATGGAGAGGATTCCAAGTGCCCTCATGTCTCATGTCCACCATCCATGCATGGTGGCATGCAACATAGGAAACATCACGATGTTGATGCCATCTTCATAGAAAGAAGCAAAGGCACAACACATCAATTCGATGGGTACAGAACCCATAAGGTCACTCATACAGAGCAAGCATACCAAAGGTCTCCTATAGTTGACCAGGTTGAAATATCATATCGACTGGTCTATGAAAAGAAACACCAACTCCTCCAAGATCAATTGGAGGATGCTCGCCTAGAGAGGTAGTGCATTACAGATGAAGATATTTAGGCACAGAGGCTTACTAGACAGAGGCCATATTAGCAATGCTTATGTGAGGAGCACATTCTCATCCAAAAGGATCATGTAGAGCAGGAATATAGGTTGGCTAGGTTTTGCCTATATTCTTAGGATGAGTGTAGAGAGCAGGTGCATGAGAAAGCTCTTTTGCAAGCTGACATACACCATGAGCGTGTAAGCATTCACACTCATATCACTGCCCATCAGAGAGTGATCGCATTCGATCGACAATCAAAGGTAGCAACATTATGAGGAACAAGAGTGGAACATATACAACCCGAAATATCCTGAGAGTTCTTGAGCTGAGGAGAAGGAAGAGCAACACTATCCACCTTGATAGAAGGAGATTGCACCTCCCAAACTGCCTCCATGCCAACTTAGTGAGGATGAATTTCTCTCTTTTGAGGCTTACAAAACTTTGGTCAAGAAGGTCAAAGCAATTGAGAAACAAGGTGCGACTATCCAAAATCCAACACTGAGGAAAATTCACAATGAACCTTTAGATCCCTTGGTGCCTATGCCCCCATACCCTAAGCATTTTGAGATGCCTAGGTTGGACAAATTCAAGGGTGATGAAGAGGTGCAAGAACATGTCACGAGCTTTCTAGATGCTTGCTTCTAGATAGAGAACAATGATGCACTATTATTACATAAGTTTGTCATGACTCTCTCTGGTCTAGCTTGAGAGTGGTTCAATCAACTAAAGAAACATAACATAATAAATTTTGAGCAATTAGTTGATGCCTTTCTTGAATGCTATTCCTTTGGCGTCAATAAATAGGCCAACCTTTATAATTTGGTTATCCTAGCTCAATGTGACGACGAGCCAATGGAACAATACAGGAAGAGGTGGAGGAGATTAATGGCAAAGTTGTTGTTCCTGATTCCTACCACAGAATTAACCCAAATGTTTACAAAGAGTTATGCCAAGCACATCTTGCTACTGTTACAGTCACAGCAATATGCTACATTCGAAGAAGCTTTGGTGCAAGCCAGGGTAATTGAGGACATCAAGGTGCAAGAAGACAACTTGAAGCTCAAAACTAGGAAAGAGGGATATAAGAAGAGTATCTCAAAGCAACAGGGCAAGCAGGCCCATGTGAATCAGGTGGTACTAAATCTCCAAAATAAGGATAAAGGGCAAAAGAAACAAAATTATCAAGCCCATCCTCCTATGCAATACGACCAATGCAAGAATAACTACAAGGGCAAGAACAAAGAGCAACACCCACCTCACATATTTAGACCATTGATGGAATCATTGAAATTGATTTTTTGTTAGCTCTGCAAGGCCAAGGCAATAAGATTACCTGAAGTCAAGATGGTTGATCCTAATCAGCCCAAGACCAAAGACTATCAAGAAGATCTATTTTACATATTTCATAGAGTGAAATGCCATGACATTGAGGTATTTTGGTCTTTCAAACATATTGTGCAAAATATGATAGAAAAGGGAGAGCTTGTGGTACCAGGAAATCCCCAGGTGCTGGAAAACCAAAACATGGAGATTTTTAAAAATCTGTTACCAAACCATGAGGCTCCCCATAACCATGCTGGCCACGTCAATCAAGTGTGAGTCGAACCACCTACCCAAGGGTTCATTGGCATGGTCAATGTTGTTACCAGACATGGGAGGTACGAAAAACCGAATCAACCTCGTGCTCCCATTCAAATATAGGCCACACCCCAGCAATGGTAGATATAAAATATTCTAGGCCCACCAACAAGATCGATGGTGACCATTAGGAGCAAGTTGGTTCAAAACCTGTAGATGACTCCTACGAAGTTGTTGATATATGAGCTTATACAACAGTCCCCTAGGCATAAGGAGAATCTTATGGACATTCTAAGGTCCATTTAGGTATAGTCCTAGGATGCACAAATGTTCACAAACTTCGTGGGGCATGTACAATAGTGCCAGGAACCAATGATCCAATTCTACAATCACAAAGTGAAAATGGTTTTTGCAAGCATGATTGACCCACCACTACATATCATTGCATGTGTTAACCATGTGTCATTCAAAAGCATATTGATTGACACTAGTTTGTCGATCAATATAATCATGACTAAGGCAATTTACCATTTGAAATTACCTAAATCACTCGTCGTACCAATGACCTTTACATTGAGAGCATTTAATGACACACTATGCTCTACAGTTGGCACGATTGTCCTACCTATTCAGGTGGGACTAAAGACCATTTTCGTAATGTGTCACATGATAGAGGGCACTTTGTAGTATAACATCCTACTAGTGAGGCCTTGGATTCACGAAATGTGTTGTGTTCCCTCGATATTGCATTAGTGTGTCAAGTATATACATGAGGGACAAGTTCATGTGGTTTCATCAGATGAAGAACCACTCAAGTTCATGAACTTAGCAGATTTTCTAGGGGGACTTATACTCACATCAATGCACTTGGACATACGACCCACGTCATAGCTAAGGATTCCAAGAGGTAAACAGGTGGTGCATGTTCAACCATCGATATCTGTATCAAACAAATTTGAACATACCACTACAACTTCTCTGAGATCGAGTGCATCAGCAATGCGTCAGGATGATGAGAAATTAAAGGTAAAATTGGGTAGGAAAGAAGAAAATAATGCACCCGAACCAGTCACCACTGAGGTTGCCACTCCCATGGAGGTGGAGGAATTCCATGATCAAGTAAAGGAGCCACCTCATCCTGCTTCTCCTGCATCATCAGTAGGGTCATCCGCACTACGGGTGACTATTCACCTAGCCAAAATAGGTCTGAGTGAGTATCTTGTGCAAAATGTGACCTTTGGTCGTATTTTAGAGACTACACGAGACATGGGCCGACAAATAGCCCATCGATATCTAGTTGGATCCATAATACCATTGGGCGAGCCACCCAACCAAACAAACTTCATCTATGCTGGGTTGGATCAAGTTCCAATGCGAGCACCCATGGAGATGGATGATGAGGAATAGGTCACGATGAACGTTCGGTACTTGTCCAACCTAGAGTACACCATGCATATTTTTAAGCTCTATCATTGGAATGGATACGACCTTGGTATTTTTGAACAAGGACAAAGAACCCTTCTTGAACTAAGTTATTAGTTTGCAACTGATAGGTTTGAATTGGGATTGCAGATTCAAGGACATGATGATTTACTCATTGCATCATTGGATCATTTATACTCGAGTCTAGGGGATGATGTGGATTTTAATCCATATCATCCTAACATGTCTAGTATTTGAGGAAAAAACCCAATGGTGTCAGTCATTGCCATTGAGAGACCAGAGATTGAACATGAAGAATTCTTAAAGCAGAACCCTAGAGGCAACTTGGGTCATCAAAACTATATCACAATTGATGATATTGGTATGTAGGGCACAACCTTGCCATTCTAGGTGATCTTGATTAAGGAGATCTTTATAGTGAAGATGGAAATGAGTCCACCTTTAAAATAAGTGGATTGAGTTATGATGTAGATAGTGAGTCCTTGGAAAATGATCAATCTGAAGAGGAAGTTGAACGAGCCTTCGTAGTTTTGGAATTTATATGCCATTTGCTGCCTAGAAAGCAATTATATGAGATACAAGATAATTTTATTGTTGATAGTGATTAAGAATATGAGACAAAGTAGTCCTACTTAAGGCCTCATCCAGCTAATATCCCAATATTTTAGGACACAATAGAGTGGTCTTCTCATAATAGCAATCGTAGCGATGAGGTTGAGATGACCAATCCAAGGCTTTTATACCCACTACATCTATTTCCTACAGAGTCGAAGTATGTTATAGAAGAAGTACCCCTTAACACTGATCACTCTGAAGAGGAAGCAGAGCCAGTTTTTGTGCCAGTTTCATATATACAATCATTTTGTCCGAATTATCTGAATAGTGATGATAGTGACCGCAAAATGAGATACATGGGGCCACATCTTGTAGGTCATCCCTTGCATATGGGGGGAAGTCAAGGATTATATCTATATAGTGATAATGAGGATTCATTGGAGATGGCCTATTTGGGGCCTCATCACCTACATAATCAGAATCCACCTTTGGGTCCACCACCTATTACAACTACAGGTTTACGTCGAGAGATTAATCTCTAGCGTCGCCTCAGGGAAAGAATAAATCTGGAAGAGGAATATCAAAGACTCTTTTCCCATCTGCCTACTTATGCTGAGCTACTTGAGCTGAGATATCCCATTTTGTAGTTATTGCACAAGGAGGATCTAGTTGTCTGAGTATCCCACAAGGAGGACCCGTTCATCCCCATACCATCTAAGCTAGATCTTGGGTACAAAAGCTACATAGATGATGTAGAGTTTAGTCCATGTGGTCTTGGAGATCAATTCCATTCCATCAACATGGTATCCATTTATTTGACCACTCCACTCCGCAATATAGCAGATCCATCCAAACTATTTCATCTAAATATGGATGCTATCGATTGGGATTGCGCTGATTTGCTAGTAGAGCCTGAATACTTCTTATCGAATGAAGAGATGCTGCAACCATTTTATTTTGGACTAGGCTATGCTTATGATGTTTATCATGCTAAATATGCTTCCAATGAAGAACATATAAATCCAGCTGATGACATCCATTTGATCCCTATGCCTCATCAGCTTGAGGGATCCCATATGTCAGTAGGAAACCTTCGAAGTGGACATCAATAATGACCCCACCAATCCAATGAAGGTTAAATTTGGAATGAATCTCACTCCAGATGAGTGCGCTAGCATCATCCCTCTATTGAAAGAGAGACCTAAATTTTTTTCTTGGACATACAAAGATATGCCCAGTCTATACCCAAAATTGGTTACTCATAACCTTTCACTAGACTCGTCCAAGAAGCCTATCAAGCATAAGCTCAGAAATATGCATCCAAAAATAGCCCTGATGGTGAAAGACGAATTGCAAAAACTATTGGATGTAGAATTTGTCATTTTCATCGACTATCCAGAATGGGTATCCAATATGGTGCTTGTAGGAAAACCAGATGGAAGGATCTATACTTATATAGATTTTAGAGATCTCAATAAGGAAACACCCAAAGATACATTTTCATTGCCCAATATCGATGCTCTAGTAGACTCTACTACAGGTCATGAAATGCTCTCATTAATGGACGATTTTTTTGGTTACAATCAAATTCAGATTAAGCCCGAAGACCAGCACAAAATCACATTTATAACACCATGGGGAACATTTTGCTACAAAGTTATGCCATTTGGTCTCAAAAACGCTAGTTCCACATACCAGCGGGCCATGACATACATTTTTCATGACTATATGCAAAAAATTCTTGAAGATTATATCAATTATTTTCTAGCCAAGTCATTTCTACGAGAAGAGCATGTGGAGGTCTTAAGAAAAGTATTTGATCGCTTGATAGAGCACAATGTTAGGCTGAATCCTAAGAAGTGCGTATTTAGTGTAACTTCTAGAAAATTACTAGGGTTCATCATCTCCAAAAGAGGCATCAAAGTACACCCAATGAAGGTCAAGGCCATTTTGGAAATGCATCCTCCCACCAATATTAAGGAACTAAGAAGCCTTCAAGGAAAAGTAGCATCCATAAAGTGATTTATCACTCAACTATTGAATAAATGTCAACCCATGAATTGACTGCTACACAAGGGGGTCCCATTCAATTGGGACGAGGACTGCCAAACAAATTTCATTGAGATTAAGCATTACCTGGTGATACCGCTAGTATTAGCTCCACCAAGGCTAGAAGAGAATTTTATGCTATATATATTGGCAACATACTTTGCGTTAGGGACCATGTTGGCCCAAAATAATGTACAAGTCAAAGATCAAGCCATATATTACATTAGCCAAACCTTGGTGAGTTACGAGCTAGGATATACATATGTGGAAAAAGTATGTTTAGCAATAGTGTTCATTACCAAGAAATTGTAGCACTACATATTGAGTCATACGACATATGTGATATCAAAACAAAATCCTTTGCAGTATATGATGAGCAAGACATCATAATACACATACTACAAAGTGGATCATGCTATTGACAAAATTTGATCTAGAATTCATAAGCCAAATTTCCATTAAGGGACAGGTCATAGCAAATCAGTTAGCTAAGGTGCCACTATCCAAAAGTAGGCCTCTAACAATTGAGCTTACGTATGATGCAGTGTTTGTAGTATCTGAAGCTCCCAAACCCAAATAACCAGAGAACAATGCTGATATGACTCTGTTATTTGATGGTTCAAAATGTGAGCAAGGAGCTAGCACAGGGATAATGTTTTTCATGCAGCAAGGAGCTCCAATGCCCTTGTCATTCAAACTAGAATTCCCATGCACCAAAAATAATACTAAATATGAAGCCCTACTTTCGGGCCTCTATACAACTGTCACCATGAATATCAAGAGACTAAACATCTTTGGTGATTCCTTGCTCATAATTAACCAAGTGAAGGGACTATTTTAGTATCGATGTCCGGTACTGAAAGCCTACAAATATCTTGTTGCCACATATCTGGCTAAACTGGAATCGTACGATATCGAGGCAATCCCTCATTCATCAAATATGTTTGTAGACATAATGGCATATTTGGGATCCTTAATCCCTTAAAATTCATTTGCCAAATTCACTACCATCCACGTCAATATGCTCTCGAATCCTACAGTATAGCGTGCAGCCTTTGATAAAAAATAATCAGTCAACATGATTAGTGTGGAGACAAAATCTGATTGGTTCTGTAAATCTAAAAAAATTCTCAAGAAGGCACCCTGGGGGTCTTTAAACTCCTAGAATACTACAAGGAGTTGCACCACCATTCACCACAAGGTTGTTTCCCACTATGCATTTGCAAAGATAAATACGTAGGGGGAGCAAATCATCTTAGCAGTCGAAGCTGAGGCTCATCAGAATTGCATGTCACCAATTCAAGACTTCCTAAGACTTTGTTTTTTCTGAAGGGATTGTCACGTGCTGCAAGACACACATTTAAATAGAAAGTGACTAAATATACCTTGATAGGAGATATTTTTTACCATCGAATTTATAATGGAGTTCTCCTTTGTTGTCTTGAGCCCCAAGAGTGATCTTGGGCAATTTTAGAAGCTCATGACGGTATGTGTGGTGGCCATTTCAGTGGCATGGCCATCGTCAAGCGCATCCTTAGAATGGGTTATTATTAGCCCACTATGGAGAAGGATTGCAATGTGTATATCAAGAAATGCATCAAATTTCAGCATCATGCTAATCTTATGCACTTGCCATCATAGGCCCTACAACCCATCCAAGCGGCTTGGCCATTTGCTCAGTGGGGGTTTGATCTAATTAGCAAGATCTCTCCTCTATCATTAGGCCAACATACATTCATTATTACGACTAGAGTATTTTACAAAGTGGGTGGAAGCCATTCCCTTAACAATGACCACTAGAGCTCGCATAGCAGAGTTCATAATGGAGTATATCATAAGTCATTTCAGGATACCATCCAAAATAGTTTTTGATAATGGAACTTCTTTTAAGAATAAAACTGTGTGAGCTTTAAGATCTAAGTACCATATCAAACATAGTTTTGCAACTCCATATTATCCACAGGAAAATGGGTAAGTTGAGGCCTCAAACAAGACTATGGTAGCCATATTGAAAAATATAGTGCAAGAACACCATAAGGATTATGCCCCTTGCATTATGGTCTTATAGGACTAGCATTCGGACTCCCACTAGGGCAACTTCGTTTTCACTAGTATATGGCATTGAGGCCATTATGCCCTTAGAGTTGGAAATTCCAACGTTGTGCATCGTATTGAAAGAGTTCATTGATGATGACACCATGCTATAAGCTCGACTAGATCAATTGACACTACTAGATGAACGTCGCATGAATGCCTTGGAGCATCTTAGCATATATCATGAGTGATTAAAATGAGCTTACAATATCAAAGTCCACCAGAGAGACTTTGAAGTTGGGGATCTTGTGCTGAAAGAAAACCAACAGAACTCAAATTTGCCACCCGATATGCGAGACAAATTTATGGCTAATTTGCTAGGACCCTATATCATATCTAAAAATATTGGTCTGGGTGCCTATCACCTAACATCACTAGGGGGTATTGAAGAGCCTGAACCTCTCAACATAATCCATATTAAGGCATTCTATGCTTAGAAAGTGTAGCAAAAAAGGGTCCAAAGGCATCTGTAAGCCCTTTGGTCAGTCAAAAAAGCACCAAATATTTCTAAAAAATCTATTGGTCAACCCAAAGGCTTCGAGAGGTTTTTTCAAACTACTCAGTCATCTCAAAAGGCTCCAAGCTATCATTCGAGTGATTTGGTCATGTAAAAAAAAAGCTCCAAAGGCATCTGTAAACCCTTTGGTCAATCAAAAAGGTACCAAGGATTTTTAAAAAAATCCCTTGGTCAACCCAAAGGCTCCGAGGGTTGCTTAAAGCCACTCGGTCATCCCAAAAATGCACCAAGGATTTCTAAAAAATTTCTTGGTCAACCCAAAGGCTCCGAGAGTTCCTATAGCTTCTTGGTCATCCTAAAAGGACTCCAAGCTCTCTTGCTAAGAGTTTGGTCAACTAAAAGGTTCCAAAGGCATCTGTAAACCCTTTGGTTAATCCAAAAAGCTCCAAGGATTTCTAAAAATCACTTGGTCAACCCCAAAAATATTCAAATGCATATATACTCGTCATTTGGTCAAATATGAAAGCTCAAAAATTCATAAAAATTTGAAAATATATAAAATTCCAAAAAAATTGATAAAACATAAAATCCAAGAGTATTTGCTTTTGTAGTTTGCATTTTTAGACATGCATTCACCTCATCATATTACATTTAGGAATTTGTCATCTGTTGCATTCCATAGTAGAGTGTAATGTGTTTATCAAAATCTTACAAACGGTCACACATTTGTGTTTCAATCATGCACCCTTGCATTTATCATAATTCATTGCATTCATACACGATACATGTTGTAGAGAAATATGTATGTATATTAAGTTTTCCAGTCACTCAAACATACCTAGTGGTTTCTTTAGATATTGTAGAAATCTTGCTTTGCTTTTATAGACAAGGTCATTAGTTGGGATAGTTCTTCACCATATCAGGATCTCGTCACTAAGCAAAACAATATAAAATCCTACTAATACGAGATGATGAAAGATGCAAAAGTGGTCTTATGTATCTAGAGAGATGGGTTTTATGACCTACTTGTCTTGCGAATAGTCGGTCTAGAAAGGTGAACTTTGGAAAAAGGACAAGAATTTCCCATATAAATCCTAAAGTTACAAAGTTTAAATCCCAAATTACAAAGTGTAAATTTCAAAGTACAAAGTTCAAATCAAATGTAAAGTGACGTAGTGAATCAAAAGCACTATAAAAATCCCTTGCTCAAAGAAAACAATAACATGTGGACTAACAGTGATTTTTATCACTACATATGAGCAAGTAATTAGGGTGAGAACTTGAATCCCTGGATTGTCCACATTTTGAAAGCCATAGAGTGATCCTCGATCACAACAATGGATTGGAAGAGTCCCACTTGCAATCAGAGGGGTAGTTCTATTGGGTGATCCCCAAATGTAGCAATGGGTTGAAAGAGTCTTGTCTACATTTTGAAGGGTAGCCCTAATCAATTTGCAAGATGAGCTAGATCTAGGTGCCTAGGTTTGTCTAGCTATATAAGTATAATCAAAGCTAAAACAAGGATGGTACGATCGTATGAGGAACCCTATCTCACATATGGGTTGAAAGAGTCCTGAATGACATACGAGGTATGCTTATGGTCTATCTGAAAATACTCACATGCACACATAGGGATAATGAATAGTTGGGTCTGTCACGACAAAAGCCTTGTCCAATAAAAGCCTTGTACAGTTAGTATGTGATTTTTGGAGAAGTCTACTAGGGTGTTTGAGTCTCATGGAAAACCTCAAAAGGTTCTCTAATAGCAAAAAAATACCAAATATCATTAGACATTAAAAATATGAGTCATTCATTCATCAGAATGCATTTTACAAAGCACAATCAAACATATATGATAGATACCGCATGAATATCAGAAATGATGTTTAGACGGCCACTGACTATATAGTGCAACAAAGAAAAATATACAGAATGACATATTCATTCATTAGCATTATACCAATCCATTTTACTACATTTCATGTATGGGTGATTAAATTGATTAAGTTCTTGTAATGAGAATTATCAATTATTTTGCATGATTGTTATACATTCTATGGTGTCTTATTTTAAAATTGATATACACAGTTTACATTCATTCCTTATGTTTTAAGTGATTAAAGCATATAGGTTCATTCCTATTAGATTACAATTATGTATATAATGCATTACCATACATTGCGTAGCATACCATAACTTCATAAAAATAAATGCATGCCCACAAAGCAAAAACAAATATGCATTAAAAATAAATAGTGCATCCATATGCATACATCATATATGTCACATTTAATCATCTAGATCACTGCATATCATCAACATCATCATAAATAAGATAGCTATCTAGTGCATATCATCCATACATCGTATAATATAAACATAGAATCAACATAAGCATTGCATCCATGTGCATCAAATAAACATAAAATAAAAAATACACATTAGTACACATAATGAGCCATAAATGATCAAGTCATATATATATATATATATATATATATATATATATATATATATATATATATATATATGTGTGTGTGTGTGTGTGTGTGTGTGTGTGTGTGTGTTCAAAAGAGTACATAGGGAGTGTATCAAAATGCCCATAGGCTACAAAGTGTGTAGGTCCTCGACCTTACACCTAAAATAAATATGGCATATCAAAAATGTAGTCTACATCTAGCAGAGCCCAGATCTAGTTTGCTCCCCCTATACCAGAGCTCTCATCACCTCCCTCAGCACTGTGCTCTGGAGCCAGCTCTCCTGTCTACTCTGGCATCCATGGTGGGTCCTGTTGTGGATATTGCCTACCTCAAAATCCTAAGGCACCTAGCACATGATAAACTGGTAACTAAAGCGGGCTATTCCTCTGACTGATGGCCCCTGAAGTCTACCCTTCATCTCCAGTCCTAGCATGCGATGTCACACCATGTGTGCTAAAGGACTTGTGTGTCCTCTTAGTATTGTGAGTCATGTGACTCGAGCTCACCATAGACTATTCAAAGGTCCTAGAATTGGTCTGTTGAGACTCTAAAGTGAAAGGATCCTTAGGAACCTATAGCCCGTGCATCTCAATGTAGCCGACTAGTTTATCAATGTGAGCAAGCAATGCTACATGCATCTCATTGGTCCTCATGACCATGCTGCATAGTCACTCTACCTCAGGCATTAGATCCTAACCACTTGTTGAATCTGTTGCTAGTAATTTTAGAGGCCCCATAGTAACCTGAGGAGGTGGCATAGCCCCCCTCAATACCTAGAGGAGATCCCTATTTGCCTCTGCTATAGTTCATTGTGCCTGTGCTAACTCCAATGTAGTTTTTAGTATCTAAAATTAGGCCTCTGCATCTATGGACTACATAGAAAGATTCTATATATGATATTGCACCTTATTCAGGCACCTATCCCTATCATCTACCTTCACCTCTAGAGTGGAAGTAGTAGTATCTCGCTCCAGCTATTGTGTATGGAATCATCCAAGCTGACTCTGCAAGTCAGCCACCTAAGCTAAGAGAAAACCCTCTACATTTTTAGGAGGGATCTCACCCTCCTCTGGAGCCTCCTCATATGGGTCAATCTCGAGAGTCTCCTTAGTAGTGGCATCTACACCCCATCTGCCCTTTGTCTACTAGCGCACCCTGTGCTCATCGAGATCCACCTCTACCTCTTCCTGATTTGGTTCTTGGTCTAGAGGCCCTCGCCCATACAATATGAACATGGACCACTACCCATCATACTCTAGAGTAGTCTTAGTAGTCTCAACTACAGTATCCTAATAGTCATTAGGAGCATCTCCCAAAGGCTCAAGAATGATCCACTGTAGATCAATCTCCATGACCAAGCACCAATATTTGAGAGGGATATCTGGAATGTCCTGCACCATTCCAAAATATCATAGGACATGAGAGTAGAATTGATACTCTCTAATCTCAGCCTTTTAGCTGATAAGCCACCTATCTCAATGAGCCCATCAAAGCCTCTTATCTGCCTCAGGCCATGCAGGGCAATCCATGTAGGGGTGCCAAACAACGTCCCCCGAACTGAGTGATGCAAATAGAGTAATGTAATGCTTGACATCACCAGCATGGATCCTACTATGGGTACCCTCCCCATAATGATGCTATCATATGGTGTAGCACTGATGATCAATGTCTATCTCAATAATGAGTAGTGGGAGATCTATATGATGCTTGATTCGGATGTGTTGCCACCCTTAGATCTATAATAGAAGACTACAGTTGATGCCCTTACGGCTACTCTCAGTAATCTAATACAGCTCCATGTAGAGTTTTTATAGTAGGGTGATCCCCCATGATAGAATTAATGGCTCCTTTAGAAGCAAAAAAAATGGATACGCCTCTACTTATGTTTGTATGGCCTTCAAACAGGCAGATTTAAGCTAAGGGAGTTATAGGCCAAAAAGAGTGCATATAATGAAACTAAGATAGAAAGAAACAAAAATATGAATCTGATAACCAAATAAAATGCAATAAGATGCCATCTATTAATTTTATTTTCAGAACTTTTATTACAATATGCACTTCATTAATGGAGGCTTAAAACTGGTGATACATAAACCATACAAATAATGAAAATGATGGTACTAAGGGATTTTATCCCTCGGTGGTAAATTGATGTTGGAAAATCCAATGGTTGACTCCTCTTTCCATGAATAAGCTATGTTGAGGTTTATTCCTATACCTCTAGCTTTTGGTTTGTTCAATCCTACAATATACACACATGGGAGCTTGAAAGGGTGTTAATAGCATAGATATTATAATGGAAAACAACATACATCCATCGAAATAAAATAAAACTAAAGCAATATAAGCTATAAAAAATATAAAAATTCATACAATAGATATATCTATGTTCTAACATTACTCTAGCCAAGTTTCAGATCATTTTGAGGTCGTTTAGGCACCAAACCAGGTGAAAGATGATGAAGGCCTTAATGCTGGTCCACCTCACCCTACGACATTCAAACGACCGGTTACCCTACCAAATCAACTCCAAATCAGCTCAAATTTGGATAAGGGTTATGGGAGGACCTATTTAATACTCCTATGATGGAATATAGGGCAAAATCCTTGTAAATTTTATTGCCATCATATTTAGGAATGGTCATGACTGTTGAACGATCCTACCTAGGACGGTTAGTAGGTCCACTTCAAAAATGGCCACCAATATTTATTGGATCGGTTCTAGAGCTAAATAATTAGGTTTTTAGGCAAATGGGGTCTGTATATATGCTATAGTGGACTTGTTTTGTAATTGGGTTGGTAGGTTTTGTAATACTTCAAATTGCCTTCACGAGGGAAGAGGGATTTTGTTAGGATCCCATCCTAACCCTTAATGTAATCACTTCCATGATGTAATAATTCCTAAATAACGTGGGTAGTACCCATGATTAATATTTTTTAATGTTCTAAGTTTTAGCTTATATATTTCCTATTAAAAATGGCACCTTTTTTATGTAACACATGGTAGATAGGTTATGTAAGATGGCCTTGTGCATGTAATTTGAGTGGCATTGTGCATGTAATTCGAGTGGCACAATGCATGTAATTCGGGTGGCATTATGCATGTAATCCAGGTGGCATTTTGCATGTAATCCAACCATGGAAGGGAACTCTTTAAATACTTGAGAAGGCACCAATGTATTCATATTTTTGCAAATTAATGAATTATTGAAGGAGGTTGCCCCCTCGAAGAGGCCTGTGATTCTATCTTATTGTGAGATTGTTCCTTTATGTAAATTTTTGTTATAATGTGTAATTTGTTTTGAATATTAATATGATGTTTATGTGAGTTTATTTCCAATAAATTGTGTGAGAGTGTGTTATTTGAGTTTATTTTATAGCAAGATCCTAACAAGTGGTATCAAAGCGCTTTCCAGGGCCAAGTTTTGCTGCAATAGTAATGATTCTTGCTTGTTAGGTATAATCCTATGTTATTTTTGTGTAATTTTTTTATTATTATTATCAAAAAAAAAAGACAAATACCATTCAAAAAAAATATATTCCTTTTTATTTGAGTAGGTAGAAACCCTATGTCGGGGGTTTTAAAATATTGTGAAGGATCTGTCGTTATTGGCTAAGCTAGATAGCCCATACAATGTCTAGTGAAGTGAGAGGTGATCAGGATCCAATACCCACACCTTAGATAGAACTCGTGCATGGACTTGAGCTCCCATGCATCTTCGAGTGTATCAGGAGACCATTCTAGGGTTAACAAAATTTTATCCAGTAGGAAGCTTCTCATCCTTGTATCATCCATAGTCTATGGGACACAACATCCTAGACGATTACCCTCCCGTATTGTTAGAGAGGCAGATAATATGCTCAAGGGTATGTGTGGAATCCTCCTTGGGTAGTGGCCTAAAATATTGGTTTGAGCACTATTGTTCGTCACTGTGGTATATCATAGGGCCTATGGGTGTTACATACTCCTTTACTTAGCATACCCTGGTTCTATTAAAACTTCAACCTGCAATAAAATCACAAATCAAACTCCCTATTGTAATCCTGTATTCCAAATTACCAAAAGTGAGCATATAAGAAAGGAATCCTCTACCAAAAAAATAACATACATTGCATGGATTCAGAATAAAATATGAGGGTGACAGTTAAGTTGACAGTCTGGAGAATAACAGTAAAATTTAAAGTGGTAGTCATAGTGAGGTCAGTCAGGTTAGAGACTATAGTTTTTAGTGTCAGAACAGAACTATCATAATAGTAACCTACAAAATACAGAGAATCATCAAACTAGTGAGGTAAGTAGTGTTAGAGAGACTGTCCAGGCTGAGCAAAAAAATGAGTGAGTGATCAGAGACCAATTATAGATAGTGCTCCAGTACCCAACTTTTTCACTGTAGCTCAAAATCAAAAACTGTAAACACCGTTAGACTCGACAAAATAGGAGATAAAAAAAAGTTTGGGGTGCCTAAAATTAGTGTTGTGGAATATAGCTCATTGTGACCACCTCTTCGAACTGATCATTTTGATATATAGCACCCAAGAACTTTTTTTGACACTTACTAAAAATAGTAAGTCTTAAAACCCAATTCTAATTTTAGTAACTGGTCACAAAAGGTTCCAAAATGGCCCAGGGTACCTGTGGACATCAAAAAGAGCTAGAACAGATGGACTCCTTAACAAAAGCCATTGAGAATTTGAACTTGGAAATTTTATCCATAATGGAAGAGGTCCAAGGTCTTCATATAGATCATGAGGCCACTAGCGCTCGCTTAGAAGAAACACTAATGAATATGGGTAGCAAGTTCCATAAGGGACCACTCAAAATAGAACATCAGGCTGAAAACTCTGCAAGGAATGACTATGACCCATTCTTTAAAATTCCAAAATTGGAATTCCCTCAATTTAATGGGAAGGATGTTGATGGGTGGTTATGTAGGGTTGATCAATTCTTTAGACTTCATAATTTTCCCATATATCATCGAGTTCATATGGCCTCCTTCAATTTGGAATCTAAGGCTCTACATTGGTTCCAATGGTTACATAATTCAACCCCAATATCTCTTAGGAGGAATTTGAGTCCCAACTCTTGACCCGCTTTGGGCCTAATGAGTATGAGGACTTCACAGGGGCCTTGACCAAACTACAACAAACATCCTCAGTCCATGATTACCAAACTCAATTTGAAAAATTGGCCAATAGACAAGAGGATTTACGGAGGGGTTCTTCACGAGTTGTTTTATCAGTGGGTTAAAATGGGATCTCCAAGCTGAAGTAAATATGTTGAAACCACATTCCATGATGGAAGCTATCAGTTTGGCCCGTTTGGCTGAATCTAAACTCTCAAACCAAAGGCACCCCCCATGGTTTTCTCCAAACCGACCTTCATTTCATTTTCATGCCCAAAATTCAGTGGATAGTAAATCTACTACACCCAAGTGATTGACTATAGAGGAGATGGATACACGTCATTCCCAAGGCTTATGTTATAATTATGATGAAATTTTTTTTAAAGGACATAAGTGTGCCAATAAAGACTATTCTTGATAGATGTTGAGGAACCTGCTAACACTGACCAGAGTGATGAGGATGAGGACCTCCTTGAAACATCTTCTCCATAGGAAGAAGATACACAAGGGTCTGAGGCAGAGATTTTAGTCCATGCTATTGTAGGCATTACCACTCCACAAGCCATGAAAGTTATGGGATTTTTCAAGGGCCAACATCTTACCATCCTTATTGATTTAGGCAGCACACACAACTTCATTGATCCTAGAGTTGCTAAGTAGGAAAATTGCTATATCCACACTTGTAATTCATTTGAGGTCATGGTAGCCAATGGGGGAAAATTACCTTGTAAAGAAAAATGTCGCAATGTCAAGATCAAGATAGGGGACTATGAACTCAAGCAGGACATGTTTACCCTCTAGTTGGGAGGATGTGATATGGTTTTGGGATCTCAATGGTTGAGTACGTTGGGCACTATCATTTGGAACTTTTTAGAACTCTAGATGCAATTCTCCCAAAATGTACAAACACACTTACTCAAGGGCTCCCCTATAGGAACACCTCACCTCATTAGTTCTAATCATATGGATAAAGTGCTAAAGAAATCAAAACATGGAGTCATTGCACAACTCTTCTCCATCCAACCAACCACTTCACTAATGGCCAAAATTCCATCAGACCTGCAACTACTTCTACACAAACATGATGTTGTCTTTGTAGAACCAACTACACTACCACCACATTGTTCTCATGACCATGCTATCCCATTGCTTCTGGGTAGTGCACCACCAAATATCAGGCCATACGGGTACCCACATGCCATGAAATCAAAACTAGAAATTTTTTTATAGGAATTACTCAAGGCTGGTGTCATCTGACCTAATACTAGCCCCTACTCCTCACCTGTCCTACTTGTTCCCAAGAAATATGGCTCATGGCGCCTATGTATTGACTATCGAGAACTCAACAAGACTACAGTCAAGGATAAATTTCCTATTCCAATGGTTTATGAACTACTCGATGAACTACACGGGACCATGTATTTCACCAAGCTTGATCTCTGCTCTGGCTACCATATGATTTGACTCAAGGATGAGGACATCCCAAAAACTACCTTTCACACTCATGAAGGTCATTATGAATTCTTGGTAATGCCATTTGGTCTCACAAATGCTCCTTCTACATTCCAAAGTCTTATGAACAACATCTTTTGGCCCTTTCTGCGAAAGTTCATCCTTGTGTTCTTCAATGACATCTTGATTTATAGTCGCACATGGGAAGAGCACCTCAATCATGTGGATCAAAATTTACAGTTGTTGGTCACCCATAACCTTTTTGCAAAAAGGTCCAAGTGTTCCTTTGGCCTTATTGAACTAGAGTATCCGGGACACATTGTCTCACAGGATGGCATCAAGGTTGACCCTAAGAAGATCCAAGTAGTTCAAGAGCGGTCGAAACCTCGTACCTTCAAGGGACTTCAAGAATTTTTAGGTCTTATAGGCTATTATCACAAATTTATCTACAATTATGGGAATATAGCTGCCCCCCTCACCTCCATGTTGAAAAAGATTTCTTCACTTGGAAAGGGCCTGCTGAACAAGCCTTCATTGAACTCAAGCATGCTATGACCACCACTCCTGTCTTAGCCATGCCAAATTTCTCTAAACCATTTTTCATTGAAAGTGATGCTTTTGGTCATGGTATTGGGGCAATATTGATGCAAGAAGGACAACCTGTGGCTTTTACTAGTAAGGAAATCTTTGATCGTAATCTGGGGAAATCCACATATGCTAAGGAAATGTTATCCATATTGCATGCAATCACACATTGGTGACCTTACCTCATTGGGCATCACTTCTCCATCAAAACCGACCATCAGAGTCTCAAATATTTTTTGGAACAAAGAGTTGCTATGCCTAACCAACAAAAGTGGGTGTCTAAACTCATGGGCTATGATTATGATATCACCTAAAAAAATGGTAAATAATAATATTGTGGTTGATGCTCTTTCTCGCCAAATGGAGACCGTAAGTATGTTGTGTGCCATATCAGCACCACTTCCACAATGGATTGATTCCTTGCGCCAAGAAGCACGTCAGGATGCAGATTTGCAAGCTTTGATAGCCTCACTAATGGATGATCCAGATTATACACCAGGATATAATTGGAATGGCCATGATATGCACTACCATCAACGCTTGGTTCTACCTCATACATCCCCACTTCAATATCTCCTCATGAAGGAATTGCATGCCACTCCCTCTACAAGCCATTCAGGGTTCCTTAAAACATATGAGTGACTTAAGCACACCTTCTTTTGGAAAGGCATGAAATGGGACATCCACTCTTTTGTTGTTGCCTATGACACATTTCAAAGGATGAAAGATGAAACAGTGCACTCTCCAAGAACTCTTCAGCCATTGCCTATCCCAGATCAAGTTTGGACCGAAATTTCCATGGACTTTATAGAAGGGCTCCCTAAATCTAGAGGCAAGTCAGTTATTTTCATGGTAGTGGACCACCTTCAAAAAAAAGCTCACTTTTGTGCCCTTGCCCATCCTTATACAACATCCATTATTGCACAAATTTTTCTTGACTCCATATTTCACCTTCATGCATGCCCACCTCCATTGTATCTGATCGTGATCCCACCTTCACTAGTCATTTTTGGAAAGAGTTGTTTAAGTTGTAGGGGACTCAGCTCAAAATGATTTCAGCCTACCATTCACAAATAGATGGTCAAACATAAGTTGTTAATAAATTCTTGGAAATCTATATTTGCTACTTTGTCTCAGATCATCCCACTCAATGGGCCAAATGGCTATCCTTGGCCGAATGGTGGTACAACACTTCCTATCAAACTATAACCAAAATCACACCATTTGAAGTAGTCTATGGGTGCCTTCCACCTACGCCTTCCTCTTACATTCTTGGTAGCTCCAAGGTCCAGGCCGTCGATAACACTCTGAGTCAACACACCGAGGTCCTTTGCCAACTTAAGTAAAATTTGAACATGGCCTAGAATCAGATGCACCAACGAGCTGATCAGCATCATTCTGAGCATAGTTTTGATGTAGGTGATATGGTCTTCCTCCACTTGCATCTGTACAAACAATCATCCCTACAAATTTATAGGTTTTAGAAACTTGCTACAAAATTCTATGGTCCTTACCAGGTTATACAAAGGATGGGCCCCATAGCTTACAAATTGGCTCTCCCACCTACTTCCAAGCTTCGCCTAATTTTTCATGTCTTTGCTCTCAAGAAAGTTGTGGGCACATAGGTACAGGTTCAATCCACACTTCCTGAATTGGATGAAGAAGGCTCCATATTACTTGAACCTGAGTAGTTGTTGGATCATCGGGCTTAGAATCTTTACAATCATACCATTATAGAGCTCTTGGTTTAGTGGCATGGGCTTCAACCTAAAGATGCTACATGGGAATATCTCCACCAACTCCAGCAACAGTTTCCTAATTTTAACTTTGAGGACAAAGCTTCTTCAAGGGGAAGGACATGTTAGGATCCCATCCTAACCCTTAATGTAATCACTTCCATGATGTAATAATTCCTAAATAACGTGGGTAGTACCCATGATTAATATTTTGTAATGTTCTAAGTTTTAGCTTATATAGTGCCTATGACAAATGATACCCTTTTTATGTAATGCATGGTAGATAGGTTATGTAAGGTGGCCTTGTGCATGTAATTCGAGTGGTATTATGCATGTAATTTGAGTGGCACTATGCATGTAATTCGGTTGGCATTATGCATGTAATCCAGGTGGAATTTTGCATGTAAGCCAACTATGGAAGGGAACTCTTTAAATACCCGAGAAGGCACCAATGTATTCATATTTTTACAAATTAATGAAGTATTGAAGGATGTTGCCCCCTTGAAGAGTCCTATGATTCTATCTTATTATGAGATTATTACTTTATGCAAATTTTTGTTATAATGTGTAATTCATTCTGAATAGTAATATGATGTTTATGTGAGTTTATTTCCAAGCAATTGTGTGAGAGTGTGTTATTTGAGTTTATTTTATAGTAGGATCCTAACATATTCAAAGTAAAAGGGACACAAAGTTTAAAAAAATGAGTGAGGTAAGTAACACTGGTTCTTTCCCAATTCTAGCATCACTTCATTGCTCCAAACCTGCATTCCATTCTCCTCTTTTTTTGGTTGAGGGAAGGCTCCAATTTTTAGGCAATTGGAGCCCTAATACCCAAAATGGCATGTTGCCCATCCAGGGCAACCCTTGCCACTTGTCCAAGGTTGCCCTGGATGGGTTTGGGAAGGTTTCCCCATTTGGGCAACCCATTAGGTAGCCCAAATTGTGCCAGGCCACTCCTAATAAGCATGGGCGCAAATTGGGGTCGATATTGGCAAGATTTGATTGCCAATATTGATCCCACCTACTTTTTTGCAGGTGATTTTGGGGGCCATCCATACTTGGTATGGTCATATGTGACCATCCTAGGTAGGAGTGGCTACAAATCCTAACCCTAATCATGATCGTCCCTGGTAGGGATGGTCACAAACCAGGGCCTCTAAGGCTCCTAAAACTGGTGGAGATCTTCCCAAAATTGTCCTAGGATGCCTTTTGACCCTAGAAATTGCCCCTGGTGAGGTCATATGATGTCGATAGGATGATGCATTTGGTGCATTGGTAGTCTTGATTTACCTAATTTTGATGTCTACGGTTACCCCTTTTTATGATGCGCTTTATCTAAGAAAGCGCAAAGCAAAAATATATAACCAAAATGGTAAATTGATTAAGGTTTTATTTTTTTAACCTAACCAACTCATGATGTCTCTCCTATGAAAAAGAAAACATACATCCATAGAATAATTGCCTTTGACATAGACTAATGATTTGCAAGTATCCCTAGACCTTTTTGTATGTGGAATTTTAGGCTTCGGGAATGCTTAGGTCTTGGCGTCTTGTATCCTTGCACGTCCCACCAGGTGTGTGAAGAGCCTTCGTATAGGATTCATACCCTAGACGACAAGGAGAGCCAAGCCTATTTTAAGTTGCATTTTATGTTGTTTATTTTCCCCAACATGGGCTTGAATATTTTCTTCGAGCAAAGACTCTTCTAGATGCATGAGTTTTAACACTTTTGAGTGTTCTCTTGTTGATTCAATTGTTGAAATCGTTATGATGACTACCCCCTCAAGCGATGATATGATGAGGGAATGTCCAATGTACAAATATATGAGTCGCTTGACACCATATTATGATTTTGGGAAAATTTCATGGTTCTCCCATTTTTCATTATGCACTTTTATTCATTTTTTTGACTATTTTTGGTCAATTTTGAGAGCGCAAGTGACTAAAATTGGGTACCCGTGGAGTGTTACAGCCATGGGATCCTTATTAGTAATTCAATTAGGGTCACATAATGCTTTCACAAACCCATTTTGGAATTATTAAGACCAGTTTTGAAAATGACCTCATTTGCCTTGTTTTTGGTGGGTTTTTGACCATGTTTTTATTGTTTGTGAGTTGCTTTTATTCAATTTTTTTGTGGCCGTCACACCAAATTATGGCCATGATTTTTATGACCATACTAGGTAGTGATGGTCCCAATTTTTTGTGATCATCCTTGGTAGGGACGATCACAAACCTAGGGTTTTATATAAAAGGGCAAATGGCCCTAAAATCTTCATTATTGCAACATGATTTCAAAAATTGGAGGGGAGAGGAGGAGAAAGGTGATCAGCTAAAGTTAAGCATTGTCCAACCATCTAAATTTCAGCATGTAGTGATGTTGTGGTGCAGAACATGGTGGATCCGGTGCACGATGGGTATGTTTCTATGCTTTTTCCTCTTTGTTTTTAGCAACGAATCATAATTTCTTAGGGTTTTTTAATTTGTTTTATTTAATTAGCTGGTAATGAACCATTAAAGTGAAGTGAAATAAAAAATTTAGGGTATATTTTTAATTTTCATGCAAAAAATTTCACTTGTTTTGCATTTATAGAGCTTTTTTAGTCATTTTCTAGCATTTTTAGGGTTTCTAGGGGCTCATTTTACCCCAATTTTGCCCCTGATTGGGGGCCATCCCTGGCTAGGACAGTGGTGCATGGCCATCCCTGGTTGGGACAGTCACAAAATTTTGGGCTGTCCCTATTTGGTATGGTCACAAAATTGGGGGCCGTCCCTGGTTGGGACAACCACAAACTGGGCCAAAAATGGCCCATTTTGGGGTCAAAATTGACCCTTTTTAGGTGTTTTTGGAGGGTAAAAAGTGTATTTTTGGTGCATTTGAGTGATCCAATTTTGTTGTTTTTTGTTTTTATGTTAGTATATTATTAAGATTAGATATATATTCCTGACTATGTTCATGGCATCTAGAGGCATTTTGACACTTGAGGATTGGGTATGGCTCGATGCCATTGGCCTCAAGCAGGTGACTCAGTTGAATCCCGTCATGGCTGATAGGGCTTATATTACTAAAATTATAGATTTGTGAGATCCCCATACCAGTACCTTTCAATTTATTACTAGGAATATGACTATTACCCTTGAGGATGTATACAGGATACTTTGGACCCCTATTGAGCGACATCCAATCCTCAACACACCTATTGGCCGACACGAGGCAGTCTTGCAGTGGTACTTTAGAGAGAAGTGGGAGTAGGCAGCTATAGAGATTCTCAGTGGAGGCTTGTTAGTGATGTATTGGTTTTAGATAGAGGTATTCAGAACTATACATATTTTGTTGATGACATTGATCAACAACAAACTATTACCAGACTCCTTAGGAGCTAGGTTCTCTTGGAACCTACTAGAGTTAGTGTATGCTTTGTGTGAGTGCATGCTAGAGCAACCTTTGATTATGGATTGGGGTCTGAATTTACTCGCATAGCTTTGTGATGAGCTTTACAAGATTCATTACTATATATGGATAAGGATAGGATATAGCTATTTACTATAGGTCTGGGGATGGTCCCATATTATAGTGCAACACCCAAGGGGACTACCATGGATGATGCGAGCTTAGTTAGAGGATAGATAGATTGGTTACACTACACTTTGGGAGATAGTGAGTGAGGAGCACAATAGTCGATGTCATGCTGGATAGATTGAGATATATGTTGATGCCTTTGCATGGCTCTAGGTGAAGGATATTATTTGGAGACCTTATAGATATTTCCTTGTATGGCCAAAGGCTATGGTACACTTGTGTTGAGTGAGACACGGTATATGGATGGTAGGGAGGTATGAAACTGAGAAAGAGTACTTCCATTTTGACCATGTGCTTTGACATTTTAGGCTACACCAAGGGTTACCTAGTGAGCCACAAGTATATTGGTGTAGAGGCATGGAGAGGGGACTGGAGGAGTCTATCATAGAGCCCCTCAATGAGGATTTAGACCCAGTGATAGACATACTAGATGTGGATGACATCGATACTACTGAAGAGTATAGCACTTGGTGGTTTATGTGGATATGGCATGGGGATGGCCCACTAGGAGGGGGTTTCGATGCTGCTACGAAGGAGGATGCACCTAGATAGGACCTCAAAGAGGTAGCTCAAGAGGCTCAGGCTCCAAATATAGTAGAGGTACAACATGTTCACCCTCATAGGGAGGATTCCAAGGCTAGTTTACTAGATGTCCAGGATGTAGAGGGGTTTGGTATGGATGCACCAAATGAGCGAGACCTAGATGGGGAGCTAGCGATATGAGATACCATTATTGCCAAATTATAAGGGGAGCTGAGTAGTAGGTTATAGGAGTACGGTGAGGAGTGTGATCTCCTTCATGCACAGGTATATACTGGTTAGACTGAGTCCTCTAGATGAGATGCTGAGGTGTCATTTCTTCATGTATAGTTAGAGTCCATGGAGGCTGAGATAGCATGGTAGGCTATAAATATCCAGAGGTAGGTAGCTGATATAGCAGCATTCTAGTCTCATGTCACAATGCAGGAATCAAGGTAGGGTGCATCGAGAAATGATGAGGTGGCGATACTGTGAGGCGAGGTAGAGTAACTACAGGTTTTGGTGGAGATTTTGATCGTCTACTATCGATAGGAGTAGGTCTTCACCAAAATGTTAGAGGATGATATCATGCATTTCTAGGGATGCCTAATAGATAGAGCTTTGGCTATTGGGTCAGTGGCTAGGTCTCAGAGTGAGGAAGGGCAGTCATCATGGATGGGACTACCAAGCTCAGTGAGACAGACTGACTAACCAGGAGGGAGCCGATCTATTAGCTCATGATGCACTCATATCGAGGGTAGAGGAGAGAGTCATGGCACTTAGTCATGGATGTGCATGACTTTATTTGAGATATATTGGTCTCTATTTTAGGATTTTTGTGACAGATATTATGTGGGCTTTGGGACCCATTTATTTTGTAGTCCTTGGGGATATGATGGACATGCTGATGTATTTTTGGTTCACATATATATATGGATATATACATGGTTTTTATTTTGATCATCATGATGTCTTTTATTTATGTATGCAATGTATGCATGTCTATATGCTTTTATGATATCTATCATGTATGCATTTATTTAGATGATTTGATGTATTGTGATGGGATACATTTAGTTAGATGATAAATGTATATGTTGATGATCTATATGTGAGATGAAATGGAATGAATATGCAAATGAAATGTTGTGATTTAATATGAGTTGATATTTTTGATGCTAGCCCTGTAGCTTGTACAAAATATATTTTATCGTTTCATGCTATTTTTATGACACTCTATGATGGCATTTATAACTTGGTTTTGATAAATGTATACTAACTTTTGTACAAATAGAATAGATACTATAATATGTTATGGGACATGTATTGTGTTGTGAAACTCAACCATGTTTAAGCACTTAGTAAATAATTGTGTAATAATTATGTTATGACTTTTTGTTAAGGTACAAACCCTGCTAAGATAACGAAGATAACCTATGTTCATTTGTAGATTAATTAATTACCATGATAATGCTTAAAATAATCTCTAATGTGCAAATAGGTTTGACGAATCGCACCTATAGTAGAGGAAAATGTATATGCATAATTATCCTTAGTTTTGCACTTTGTTATATTGGACCACTAGGCAATATATATTATTACAAGCTAGCTCATCCTAATACAAAAATTGGTCTATACAAAGCGAATTATTATGGGATAGACATATCGTCATGCGAGAGGCTACCCCATCATTACAAGTAGGCTATCCACAAAAATTGGAATGAGGATCACCTTATGGCTCTCTGATTCTAAGAATTTCAGGGATTCAAAATCTTGATTCCTTTCTTTTACGTTGAATCACTAAGGGAATGTGTGCTATGTAATTTAGCAAGCAATGAATTTTACGATAGTGGTAAGATCCACTTTTATTTATTTTTTTGTAGTGGTGAATACCACTTGTTTTATTTGGTAATAATGTACTTCTATTTTTTATTTTTTATTTGTATAAGTTATGATAATCACTATTGCTTTTATTGCTTCTCTTTTGCAAATAATACGAGCTCTAATTTAGACTGGAGAGCAAGGGACCTATGAGAAAGGAGATCTTATCCTTTTTCTAATTCTCAACACCCTAGAACCATTCACACAGGAGGATGAGCAAGGATAATCCTTTTTGCTTGGAATAACCAATACTATTGTTAATTTTTCATCTTACTTTGTATTGTACTTAGGATTTATTTAATGTAGCATGATGTTAGAATTTTTATATATACAAGGTATGACCTAAGTAGGAGTTGTACCTTTTAAAAAATCACTATAACTTTCTACAAAAGTTTACCAAATGATAAAACATGGGTGAGTGACCAATAACTTTATTGACACTTTTATACAATGGTTTAATTTGAAGTGACTAAACACATATTGTGGTATGTAACTATGGTATTATTGTAAAATGGATAGGTGATAAAACTGAATTTTAACAACTATGATTTTTGACAAATACCTAATGTACATACATGGTGCTAGACATCTTGTTATTAAATTTTTAGGTATGCATGATGCGACTATTATACCTAATGCAAATGAAACTAAGATGTGACTACGATGATATGCAATGCATTATTTTTGTTATTTTGATGATTTTTGATTTTTTTTTTGAATTTTTTGATAAGATATACAAGTTGACCAATCAGTTTGATGGATACCATTGGGGATTTTTAGGTGACCAAAGGGTTTATGGGAACCTTTGTACCTCTTTAGCTTGACCTAGATAGTAATAGATGATCTAGGATCGTTTTGGGATGACCAAAGGGTTTATTGGAACCTTTGGGGCATTTTGGTTTGACCTAGACAATTGTAGATGATCTAGGAGCCTTTTGGGGTGACCAAGGGGTTTATGGAAATATTTGGAGTATTTTTATGTGGCCTAGATAGTCATAGGTAATATAGGATCCTTTTGGGGTGACCGAAGGGTTTATGGGAGCCTTTGGAGCACTTGGATGTGACCTAGACAGTCGCAGATGATCTAGGAGCCTTTTGGGGTGACCAAAGAGTTTATGGGAACCTTTGGGGTGTTTTGGTTTGACCTAGATAGTTGTAGATGATCTAGGATCCTTTTAGGGTGACCAAAGAGTTTATGGGAACCTTTGGGACATTTTTATGTGACCTAGACAATCATAGATGATCTAGGAGCCTTTTAGTGTGACTAAAGGGTTTATAGGAACCTTTGGGGCATTTTGGTTTGACCTAGATAGTCGTAGATGATCTAGGAGAATTTGGGTTGACAAAAGGGTTTATGGGAACCTTTGGGGTATTTTAACGTGACCTAGATAGTTGTATATGATCTAGGAGCATTTTGGGGTGACCAAAGGGTTTATGGGAACCTTTGGGACATTTTGGTTTGACCTAGATAGTTGTAGATAATCTAGGAGCATTTTAGGGTGACCAAAGGATTTATGGGAATATTTAGGGCATTTTGATGTGACCTAGACATTCGTAGATGATCTAGGAGCATTTTAGGGTGACTAAAGGGTTTATGGGAACCTTTGGGGCATTTTGGTTTGACCTAGACAATCATAGATGATCTAGGAGCATTTGGGGTGACCAAAGGATTTATGGGAATCTTTGGGGTATTTTAGTGTGACCTAGACAATCGTAGATGATCTAGGAGCATTTGGGGTGACCAAAGGGTTTAGGAGAACCTTTGGGGAATTTTGGTTTGACCTAGATAGTCGTAGACAATCTAGGAGCCTTTGATGATGCTAGCTAGGCATGGAAAGGCCTTAAATGTTGGATATTCATGGGTTCTTTCTCTTCTTTCCCTTATATAGCTGCTAAGAGATAATTTCTAGGTATAATATGACTTGTAATAATGAATGGACCTAACCAATTAGCTAGGAACTTGTCCCATAAATGGGATGGTAAGTTCAAGTTTTTTGGTTCTCTTTTAGAACTAAATCTCCAACCTGAAAGTCACGGTAGTGGGCCTTCATTTTGTAAGCTCTCTTAAGATGTTCTTGATAAACACGTAGATGCTCAAGGGAATTAACACATCATTCATCAAGTAATGTTAGTTGATCAAGTTGAGCTTGCCTTGTAGTATCATCGTCAATGAATTCTTGCATAGATATTTGTAATGACAAAATTTCTAGCTTGAGAGGTATGATTGCCTCAACATCATACACTAGTGAAAATGGAGTTGCCCCAGTGGGGGTCCGAATGCTAGTGCGGTAAGCCCATAGGGCAAGAGGTAGTTGATTATGCTAATCCTTATGGCTATCTCTGACAATTTTCTTGAGGATGGCAACTACTATTTTGTTAGAAGCCTCTGCTTACCCATTGGCTTGCGGATAATAAGGAGTCGAAAAACTATGCTGTATGTTATAATTTTTAGTTAACACATGCACATACTTGTTATTAAATGGTGTCCCATTATCTGATATTATTTTGGATGGAATACCAAAATGATATATAATATTATGCAATATGAACTTCATAATGCGAGGTCCAGTCGTTGTGGTAAGGAGAATTGCTTCCACCCATTTGGTGAAGTACTCAATCATTGTGATGATAAATTTGTGGTAACCTGAGGATGGAGGTGAGATATTCCTGATTAGGTCAAACCCCCATTGAAAAAATGGCCAAACCACTTGATTTGGTTGTAAGGTCTACAAAGGTATATGTGTTAAATTTACATGATGCTGACACTTCATGCACTTCTTTACATAAGCGCAATAGTATCGCTCTAAAGTTGGCCAATAATAACCAATGCAAAGTATGCGCTTAGCGATGGCCATGCCGCTAAAGTGGCCACCACATGTACCATCGTGTGCTTGGGTAATGACCCAAGAAGACTCCTGTGAGTCTAAGCAACGAAGGATAATTCCTTCATAACTTCAATGATACATAATGTCTCCTATTAAGACATATTTTGACATATTTTACTTAAATTCTCTCTTTATGACCTGCGACAATCCATGTGGGATGCTTCCTAGCTTAAGATAATATTTTATAGGCATGGACCAGTATTGTTGGGAAGAAGCCTCAACTTTATGGATCATGCATTTCTTTTGACATTCATCTCTCACAAATGATGATTGTGAATGAATTTTGAGATATAGCATGGTGCTTGTATCAAAAGAATTTTCAAGGAACAAAGTCCCCCAATTGGCATTTTTCAAAAAGTTGCGTAGATGAGAGAACCGTTCAATAGAAGGTTCAATCTAAATCATGTGGAATTTTGGTGGGAATTTAGGTGATTCACATGTAGGAGCTGATTGCACTAGCATTTTTACCTGAATGGTGGTGATATCATCTAAAGGGTTTTGGGTAATAAGCGATCCCAAGAATGCCATTGTATCTGCAAAATGATTAGTTGAATGAGGAAGTGCCTCTATATCATACCATTCGAACTTTACTAGAAGTTTGTCCACAAGGGATTTGTAGGTTTTCAAGATGGGGCATTTGCATTGAAAGACCCCCTTTACCTAGTTGACTATGAGCAGGAATCGTCAAAGATATTCAACTTCATAATTTTCATGGCGATAGCTATTTGAAGGCCAATGATTAGTGCTTCATACTCAGCATTATTATTGGTACATGGAAAATCAAGTTTAAAAAAAAGGGGTATGGGAGCCCCTTGTGGTGTAAAGAACATGATACTAGCACCACCCCCTTGCTCACATTTAGAACCATCGAAGAATAGAGTGATGTCAACCTAGAATTTAGGCTCAGATGAATCAAGTGATTTTGTCATATGAAACACTCCATAAAATCTTGTCTCTCAGCTAGGGATAGACTTTCCCCAAGCTTGATAATCTTAGGATTATCAAGATCAGTACTAATATCCTTGTCAATTGTTGGTTCAATTGACATATGAGATCCATCTTCCAACTGGTGTGGAGTGGGTATCAAGTGAATGTTGTTAGCGAGGTTCGTCTCTTCCATGGGAAAATCTAGCTCTACCTCAGCTTGGAAGACATTTTGAGTAGTACTTGGAGAAAACTTAAATGGTTGGAATATTTCCTCACAAGTCCAGTACTCAGATGGTGATGGGGGAGAGTTAGCCCTCTCAAATTCAATTACCTCATGGTTGAGGTATAAAGGCTTAATAGGGTTACTCAGATTTCTCAAAGGAGAATCCAAGTCTACAAAAATCATGTTGATGGTGTCATGATTCCCATGTGGGTAACAAGTGGGTCTAGGAACCTACAGTGGTTCCTACTCATGGGGGGAGATTTTACATGGAAATGGAATGAATTGCGGTCATCTACATGGGGGAGGAGGTATCTGAACCTATCTTGGTAGTAGTTGGCATCATATGGGGTTTCGATTAGGAAAGAGATTACGAATGTAATCATCCTCTTGATCTCCTAAAGGTAAGATGTTTGGGATGTCCCTAACTTTCTTTTCTTGCATAAGAAAATACCACAAGATGGGATGATTTTTATTGAATCTATGAAGGTATTGGTCTTCCCTCTCTATTATAGGGATAAATTGAGTGCAATCTTCATCTAAGCTTGGATCATTGATTTGTTCTATACCATAGTCCTCTTCATCATCACTCGTCCACTTGCTAGGAGGACCTGGATACTCCTGTTCACTTTTTGATTCCAGGGTGTGTGAGCTTTCTCTTATTTCATAGGATTGAGCCTTGTCATTGGAAAACCATTGGTCTCTTAATTTTTGGGGAAAGGAATTCCCTAAATAGTGAAGGTGATATGATTTGGCATATGGGTCGCGTGCAAGATCATATTTTACATTGATGCACATAGCTCCATTCCTTCTACTAATAATTCAATAGAAACTCGCATGTTGACCCCCAGCCCAGATTTATCGTATGGCATTTGATACTGTGGCTGACAAGGTACGCGAGTGCATTGCTAAGAAATTCCTAGTCCATAACCATACCAATTACATTTGTCCAAATACTTTAGGGCATAGTCAATATTTGAAATATATCATATACTTTCTGAGAAAGGTTTGTCATCCTCTTACTCCTAATAAAGAGGTGTGACTGCTACAAACTCTAGGCCCCCATATACAAAATTTGTTTGGGTAGGGGCTTTACCTAAAGTAACAATGTTGCCTATAGGAAGATGAGGTTTTACCATATCTTGTACTAACTCGATTGTTGGAAGAGTTGTGACATTTTTGACAATGTACTCTCCCATGCTAGTGTTTTCCATATGCACTGTCACTTGCAAAGAAGAATATGGAAGGGATGAAATGGGGGTATGGGCATGCTCAATAGGAACCTCCTGTAGGCTTTCCTCATTTAGCAAGCAAGGATTTACATCCTCATTTGCTTAAGAGGTAATCTCATCCGATGAGATGGTCAAGACTATGGACGAGGTCTCATCAATAGGCCTCTTCGACATATTCCTCTCTAGAGGACTCAACGACATTGATGGAATGTCAAATTTGGCCTCTAATGAGGATGGAGTGGATGATGATGGAAATGGAGAATGGAGTGGAATCTATACTAATAGATTCAATTTGAAGTCCACTAGATTCGAAGGTAATGTAAACTCTGGAATTTGTTGCAACATGTTGCAGTACTTGAAGGGCTCCTGATCAGCGTCCACTACATGGACTTTCCCTTCATAGGTGTATTTTAAGCATTGATGCGTGATGGAATGAACACACTTCATGTCCTGAATCCATGCCCTACCTAGCAATATGTTATAGGACATATATCCCTCTAGCACGTGGTAAAGGGTAGATATAACCTTTTGTCCTACCTGGATAGGTAAGACAATAGTACTAACAATAGAGCAAATAGTATTGTTGAATGCTCTCAATGTGTATGTCAACGCTACAACATGTGATGCTAGTAACTTAATGTGCTTTAAAGCATGGGTCGTAATTATGTTACTTGATGACCCAGTGTTTATTAGCACTCTCTTGAATGGTAGACTATTGATACTTGCAATAACATGGAATGGAGGGTCTACCGAGTCACCTCTAACTAGTTTGAGCTCATGCTCATAGAACGAGATGATTGGATCTTTACACTGTTGAAAATGCCCCACAAAGTCTACAAAGGAGTTTGTCTCTTGGGGTTGCAACTAAATTAACTTTAGGATGTCCATTAATGCCTCCTTATGTGGAGTAGATTGTTGGATTAATTCATATATGGACAATATTGCAGAAGTCATCTGCAATATTTATGCTAGATTATTTTTGATGGTTAATACGGGCCTAGATGGAAGGCCTTGTACCACCATTGGATTGAATTATGATGTTGAATGTCCCTCGTTCGTAGTTGTAGGTGGTGAGACTGGATTAGGGTATCTCTTATTGTGAGTCACAATGCTAATCATTCCCACATAACCTTACAAAGGGGGTGTGGTCTTCACCTCATTTATAGGCTTAGTAGGTATAGCCTGGATGTCATGAGATGGTAGTGGGTCCTTGTATATCCCCACATTTTGGTTATTAGGTACTAGAGGAGCATCCACTTTGAGATCGTGTCTATCAATCATGTATTTAACAAGGTTTTTTAAAGTATAACACCTAGATATATTGTGACCATTCTGCCTATGGTATTTACATTATTGATCTAAGAATCTACCCATAGGCTTGGGATTTCCCATTTCTGGCTCATTTGGTATGATTTCTGGAAGACCCATCACTCATGCCACCATCAAGTGATAAAACAGGGAATCTAAAGACTCAGATAAAGGCATGAATACTCGATTCTTTCACTCTTTCTTTCTCTATTTTGCTATTGCTACATCTTTATTGTCATAACTAGTAGGAGGAGTTTGGGCCTTATAATTTGCCTTCTATGGAGGTATTTCTTGAATAGGCCCAGGGGTGTTTGTGGCCACTTGATTGACCGCAGCTGGCTTTTGGGTAGCTGAGCTATTTTTTGGATTTTTAGTCCACTCCTTTTTGGGTTTTTCTAGTTCCCCCTCTTGTATATTTATCTCCTTGACATTCCTAGCCTGAACTAGGGCATATTCTAAAGTGAGGAACTGTTGGAGTTGTAGTACAATAGTGACTGGTCTCAAGTAGCTTTTAGAAAACATGTGAGAGAGTTCACTTTTTGGTATTAGGTAAGGTAGCTTGGTAAGAAGTGTTTGCCATCTATTCCCATAATCAGTTATGGATTCATTGTCATACTGCCTCAACCCTGTGAGGTCAGTCAATGTTGCTTTTATTTTGTTATTGAAAGCAAATCACTCTAGGAATGCATCCACTAGCTGTTCAAAGCTATGGACACTATGCTTAGGTAACTGGTTGAACCATTCATTGGTTGGCCCTGATAGGGTGCCTAAAAAGGTTTACAAGAGCAACGTGTCATTGTCATGAATGCTAAAATACATATTAAGAAATTGTGTCACGTGCTATTGAGCATCTTCCTCTCCTTTAAACTGATCCAACATGGGTATCTTGAAATGCTTAGGGTATATGGGAGAAGGAATAGATGGATGTAACGGTTGGTACTTAAGCTAGAAAACTATGGGCTTTTGAGTCCTAGTTGCCACTATCTTTGTCTCGACCTGTTCAAGGTGTTCTAACAAAGCTTGAAATGTAGGCGAGGATTTGATCTTCTCTACTTTGTTTTGAACCCTGACAGGTGCCTGAGGTACTCTATGTGGGTGTGGGGGTGGTTGATATGCATCTTCCACTTACTCATATGGTGCATCCACATAGTCCTCATTGTCCTCTAAGTCATCAAAGACCCTGATAGGTGTATCAGGCAGTGGTCTACATGGAGGAACTAATGCCTCTTGAAGGTGCTCTAGATTAGGCCTATGATGTACTCTTTCTTCTAGCCTATTTGGTCTAGGAGGCAGTGGAGGATTGGGCCTATGAGGCCTAACTTGGTGCACATGCCTTGGTCTATTCTCTTACCTATGCATTTCGAGAGCTTGAGCCCATTGATGTAAGTTTTTTTTTATTTTATTCTCTAGCCTCTCTCTTTCTAGTTTTTGTCTCTTATCTAAGAGATCAAGGTGTTGCTTGTTAGAGCGAAGTTGATTAATCTTAGCTTGACATCTAGCATATAATTCTACCATATCATTGATATGTATTGTGATAGAAGGTCTTTGTACCCTCTCTTTAGGGTATCTACTATACGCTAAGGTTTCTTCAAAATTAGGCGTAAGGTTCTCCTCATGGAGGGTATTCGTATTGACTCTCTGTTGCCTTTCACATTGGTAGTTAGCATAAATTATAGGTACAAAATTGCATCTTGCCTATGTGGAATGAGATAAAGGAGAGGGAATATAATCCCTCTCATATCCTCCCTCATAGATGAGGAAGGGTAAAGTATAATTTGCCCTACTAGTAGGGCGAGTGGTGAAATCCTCCATTGGTGGCGGTCTAGGGGTAGGATTAGGCCTACCACTAGGGTGAGTCTCAAACTTGTCCCTTGGTAGTGGCCTAGGAGTAGGATTATACTTACCACTAGGGTGAGTGTCAAACTCATCCCTTGGTAGTGGCCTAGGAGAAGGATGGTTCTACAACCTAAGATGATCATTCAGTCCTAATATGGGTGGTGGGGATTGCTCCCTCACTATAGACTATGGAGATGATCTCGCTAGCACATGAATATGTGGGATCACTCTATATGTGGGTGCATCAGGGTGTGCCCTCTCTCCAAAAGAGGAGGTATGTATTTGATCTCTATTAAGGAGATAACTCCATGACTTTGAGCCTTCACCAGTTGAGGTACCCCATATAGAGGTCCATAATTGGTTAGGCCTATGTCTATGCCTAGTCTTAGTAGGACTAACCATCCATTCATCAACCAATCAGTTATTGTGGATGGGATTACCTATGTTGGGACTTTCACCTATAGGGTTGCCCCTATGAGGGGTCCCTTGTGGACTAGGTCCCAAACTACTCACTAGAGGATGACTAGGATGAGTAGATGGTCTCCGAGGAGGAATGAGCATCTCCTCAGGGCCATATCAAAGATGTTGAATGTCTTCCTATCTACTCCTTATAACTTCCACCCATGAATGGGCTTGGATAAAGGTGATGACCATATCTAAAACTCTATCAACTATGTGATTATGTTCTTTTATAATTTTTATGAATTAGAAACAAACAAACAATAGGAACACACAAAAAGAAGATGATTATTTGAATTACAAGTTTTATGTGAATCCTAAACTATTTTGTGAGTTTTAAGATGTGTTGTATTTGTAAGAGAACTCTTATTATGTTTTTGATAGTTGATGTTATACTCAAATTTTAATAGGCTTTCACCAGTATACACATAGCTTGAAAATCGGTAGTGAAATTCTGGTCACGTAAATCCCCTATATGTGGCAATTAAATTCCACACACAGACAAGGGGCACTATTCAGGCTAGTCCCTCACCCACTTCCCCCAGTCAGCATCATACCTCCCCAAAGGGAGAGTATATGCAAATTTTCTAGGGTACAAAAGTATCTCAGTCCAGGTGGTCTATGTAACCAAGGTTTGAGGATATTTGAGTCAATGGATGGAGATGAAACCCACCATCATTGAGCTCTATCAGTGGTTGGGGATGAATTCCAACTCACCAATGTTTCTTACACTAAGTGGTTTATGTTGTTATTTTTATAAATTTGAAATATAAGGAAAGAAGCAAGCACATGATCTTTCACTAATGCATGTAAAAAAAATTTATGTTTAGAAAGATGTTAGTAGCATAAAAAATTATCAAATTTATACTAGCCCTAAATGAATTCGACCTCTTAGAGGTGAATTATGTAACTTTTCTTCAATCAGCCATGAAAGAGCAAGAAAGGAAGGATTGCATTTTTTTTTCCAAATTTAGAAATTGCAATTTTAATTATGTTTTGGAAAGCAACTAACCTTTCTAGGCACTCAGGAAGATGAAATTTTTTTTTCAAACTTGCTAGAGTTTGAAAGAAAATTTACAAAAATTGACAGAAAATAGAAAATTGAACAGACTTGGACCTGCTGGTTCTCTATTTTTTCTTCACAACCTCCTATTTTTGAGGCTTTCCCAAGTAGGGACGGTCATAGACCAGTCAATTTGGGGGTCGTACCAGGAAAGGACAGTCACAATCAGAGGTCATTTTTAGTAGGAACGACTCTAACCTGCAACACATAAATGGTAAAAGTGAGTTAAACCTTTGCAAACAGTAAAAACAAGGAATATAAGGTTCATACCATTGTGATCAACACTTTAGAAGTGGAAAATCAATGGATACACATCTAATTATGTTTGTATGGCCTTCAAACAGGTAGATTTAAGTTAAGGGCCTTATAGGCCAAAAAGAGTGCATATAATGAAACTAAGCTAGAAAGCAACAAAAGACGAATCTGATAACCAAATTATTAATTTTCTTTTCATAACTTTTATTACAATATGCACTCCATTAATGGAGGCTTAAAACTGGTGATACATCAACCATACAAATAATAAAAATGATGGTACTAAGGGATCCTATCCCTCGGTGGTAAATTGATGTTGGTGCATCCAATGGTTGAATCCTCTTCCCATGAAGAAGTTGTGTTGAGGTTGATTCCTATACCTCTATCTCATAGTTTTTTCAATCCTACAATCTACACACATGGGAGCTTGAAAGGGGGTTAATAGCATAGATATTATAATGGAAAACAACATATATCCATAGAAATAAAATAAAAGGAAAGCAATATAAGCTATCAAAACATATAAAAATGCATACAATAGATAGATATATGTTGTAACATTACTCAATCCAAGTTTTAGATCATTTTGAGGTCATTTAGGCACCAAACTAGGCGAAAGACAATGGATGCCTTAATGTTGGTCCACATCACCCTGTGATGTTCAAACAGTTTGTTACCCTACCAAATCAACTCCAAATCAGCTTAAATTTGTACAGGGGTTAGGGGAGGACCTATTGAAGACTCCTATGGTGGAATATAGGGAAAAATCCCTATAGATTTTGTGGATTTAACAATTAGAAATAGCCATGACTGTTGAGCACTCCTGCCCAAGATGATCAGTAGGTCTACTTCAAAAATGGCCATCAATCCTTATTGGATCAGTTCTAGAGCTCACTAATTATGTTTTTAGGCAAATGGGGTATGTATTTTTGCTAGATCATACTAGTTTTGTAATCAGGTTGATAGGTTTTATAATCCTTCAAATCGCATTCATAAGGGAATAGGGATTCAAAGGCAAAGGGGCATAAAGTTTGCAAAAAGGAGTGAGGTAAGTAACACCGGTAGAGGAGATGATGGCCTCACAATTGATGGGTATCCTGAAGATCCTATAGATGTCCTCCAGGGTAATAGTTATTTCACCTGTAGGCAAGTGAAATGTGTTAGTCTGTGCATTCCAGCATTAGGCCAACATAGTCAGGTAGGCTTGATCTACCCTAATAGTGGTTAGATCCATGACATAGCCAAACCCGATAGCTCAGAACCAATATCAGTCGTCATCAAAGAAAGCCTCATGGAGAGTCTTTAGAATGTCAGGATCTCGGGATCTAGAAGTCAATATATAAAATAAAAATCATAATGTAAGACAAAATCTAGCTAAAAAAAGCTAAAAACAATGCTAAAAATGATAAAAACTTCTTTAAAAAAAATCAAAATTTTCTAAAGTTATCAAACTGTGGGTCAACCCTGCGGTTCGCATGCGGTCAATTTTGACCGTTGGGATTTTTGAATCCTAACCGTAGCTAAAACCTATGGTCCCCAATTTGCCATTGGGAACCACAACTACCAGCTATGATTTAGGAGAGGCACCCATTTTGGGTACCCTCCTAGTCCACTAAATCCAAAAATTAAAAACCTAAGCTAACCTTGACTATTGGGGTTCATTACCAGCAGTTTAGTGAGGTTCATTGTCCATATTACTTAATGTAGTTCATTTTACTAGTATTAAATGTGAGGTCTTGGTTTTGATTTACCTTGCCCACACCCCGACCTCGGCTAGTAGATGGTTGATCAGGATTTGCCATCAAGGTAGATGAGTGTAACTATGGTAGAGTGTGGTAGCATTTCGAACCAGGGAATGTTCTCTCACTCTTAGAGCTCTCAAGTTGCTAGTGCTTGCAAGAAAATAATGAAAAATTTCAAATGGAAATTCAATTTATAGGTTCTCCTAGTGTCGACAAACCACATCTGACACCTACGATTTTGAAACTAGGGTTTTTCGCTCGTAGGTATGACCCACGGTTCCCAAAATTTGAAAAATTAAACCATAGATCATACCCATGGTCTGCAAATAGCATTAAATGCACTCAAAACCCACCATGGGAAGGTCTAAAAAAATAAATTAATGACTCCCATTGGATAAAAATTCAAAATCAATGATCAAAATTGCAAATTTGGTGATGTTAAAAGCACTAGGATCAATCAAATAAATGCAAAATTAAAACAAGAAAATAAAAATAATTCAAAACCAAATGTGCATCTTATTTAGTGATTTATCCTATGCACTTTGCGATTGTAGCGAGTTGTGATCCATGCAATCTGGGAAGATGATTAAATCACCATAAGGACATTTGGGGTAAAATTGTCATTTCTTTAATGACATCTTTCAGCAAATCATCGACAAATATGATTCAAAACAAATATAATTGCATTTGTGTCATTTTGATTCCTTAAGATGGCTATTGTAGCCTGATTGCTCCATGGGATAGAAATGTGCAAATACTACTAAGAGTTGCAATCATAAGCTAAACTAGGCCTAGTCAAGGCATTAAAAGGCTCAAATATAAATTTGTTTAGAATCATTCATTATGGTCAAGTGATTTTGTCGCTTCATACATTGTCATTACTCTCATCAACTCGTCGCTTGAGGGGGTAGTTATAATTTCATAATCATAATCAAAGTCAGTAGAAGATCCCTAAGATCATAGATCCCTTGATCTTGTCAAAATTGTGTTCATTCTTGTGAATCATTGTCAACAACTATCATAAGCTTCCCCCTTTGCTTGGGGTAAACAACAAATATGATAATTGGTTTGTAACTCTCATCCTTCAGATTTATGGGTCAAAAAATACCCATAAATGGCATTGATGCTATCCGAATGACTGATGATAAGTGCAGGCATGTCAAAATGTAAGCCTTTCATGAGTTGGAAGTAATGATTCCAAGATGCACGTCCTTTTGCTAGACATGGGGTATCTAATGGTGACCCAACTAATGATCATCATAGAACCTTAGGCATCATTTTAGGACGTATATTTTTGCTCAACGTTGTTCAATCTCATAGCGCATCTCAAAAGGGGCATCTGTAGACACCTAAAACATGTCATGTCGAGGATGACTACTCATATGGACATGCTACAATACCATACGGATAATATTGGATAGACTCCAAGATAGATCAGTGGTTCTAACCATTCAATTTAGGCATTTTGGCCTAATCAATCTAAATCACAGCCCAGACCTGCGGTCTCCAATATAAACCATGGATGACACCTACAGTCTGTAGTCTAGACCGTAATTGTGACCTGTGGTCTTAAATAAAGTTTAGTTAGGCCTTCCATCCGAGACAAATTGGTTGGAACAACCAAAAGATCTAGAATAAGGTAGTTGAAGGACAAAAGATTCTAGAGGCTTCCATCCCAACTGTCCTAACCACCCTTCTTGGTCTTGGCTTCTCCATGAAGCCACCCCTAGCCCTAGGGGTATGCTATAAATACCCCCTTAAAATGGGGAGAAAATGATGGATGATTTGTATAGTGAAGCACTGACAAATTATCGAGTGAGTGTGAAGTGATCAAGTGAGCAGTGAAGCCCTATCAGATTGCATACTAAATTTGTGCATTCAAATGCTACTTTGCTATTCATCCAATGATTAGTTTGCCATGGAAGTCCTAGGAGCCTAGGAGAGTCAAGAAGCACAAATCCATGAAAATGAAGGCCCTTCATATTGAATTGACCACCAAATCAGTCTAAGGACAATGAAGGTGACCCTTAAACATCAATTTGTAGAAGGAGATCAAACCCACTATCCTTGATTTTGAGGGTAAACTTATCAGAGGTCAAACCATGGCTGTCAGTCATGGTTCATAGTGTAGAACACTCACCAGAGCTACAGTTTACAATAGGTGATAGATCACCTTACTCTTTTCATTTTTTTCTAGTTAAATAGGTTAGATTAATCTTTTATTAGGTTTAATTGTATTTTAGAAGAATTCTAACCGTGGGAATTAGCTTAGAATAGATATTTTATGATTTGCATTAATTAGGACATTTGTGGATATTTTATGCACATTTTATGCTTCTATTTTGATATATGATCCATGCATTATTTGTCTAATGATCTATTTCATGCTATATTAAAAATCTTGATTAAATTAGCATAGTTTAAAGGTTTTCTTTATGTTTTCTTGATCATTAGTTTAATGGTATTATCAAGTATATTTCCTTAAAGGGCCTCATCATGAGAGGCTATCTATATTTTTTATCGTGTGTTGTTGTTTCTTGATCATAGGAAGATAAGTACAAGAGGAGTCTATATCATAATCCTTCCACATCATGAAGAAGGGGGTCAACTCCACCCCAAGGCAGTTTGCAACTAGTCAAAGGGCAATATTAATGCGCCTACCCTATTGAGGGCATTGGCAATTGTATATATGGTATCATCATTCAAGTGACCCTAAGAAGGGCATATTTATAATAGAAATTCATTCATAATCAATACAAGAAATATTATTTTGTTGAATTTATGCAATGTTTCAAGATTTTACATTTTTATGATGACTATAGACTAATACGGTAGATAGGAGCATGCTTTTTGGTTATGTCACATGTGCAAGCTTCTTGCATAATTAAGCCTTTAATCAGATTGAAGAAATGATTCAGGGATGCATGCCATCTTGCATGGCTAGGCCATCCAGCATTGATCAGACCAATGATCATCATACACCCTACAAACATAGCAGTCTATGTTTTTGCTCCATGTTGTGTTTTTACCACATAGTGCATCAAAAAAAGAGGTATCTGTAGAAACATAAAATATGTCATGTTTAGGAGAACTACTCATGTGGGCACATTCATAGACCATGTGACTAAACATTGGGACCTTCCAAGTGCAAAAAGTGGTTTTCACCACTCATTTGGGGTAGTATTAGCTCATCCAAGCCTGGCTGCTATGAACTAGAGTAGTTGGATTATGGATGCTAAAGCTTAGAGCGACCATCCCTAGCCACTCTAGACGATAGTGGCTAAACCCTAAATAGCAACTTGCCATCAAACTAGCATAATTTTATATAGAAGTGGTAGTTTGTATGCAATAAAGTTGAGCAGGGATAAATTTGCACTCCTCCTCATAGCTAGTCTACATGGGAGACTCAAGTCCATGTTTAGACATTAGTTTAACTGGCCTTCAAACATAGAAAAATATAACTTCTCATGCTAACATCTAGTGTGCATGCAGAATTTAGTCCTAGGGTTTGGACATTGACCTAAGGCTTCAAAAACATTATAAGGTGCAAACCTAAGAGCACCAAAGGGACTTTTTTAGAGAGAGCTTTTGGAGACCTTTCATAGAGATACGATCAAGGAGAGCTTTTTGAGACTTGGAGATATTTTCTTGTAGCAAAGCCCTATCAAATAAAAAAGCAAATTGGAGCACATTTTATGAGCAATGAAGTGCTGGCCTATTGGGAGGCTATCATCTATAGGATATTCAACCCATCGGGCATAAACGATAATCATTTCAAATTTAGCAATATTCCTAGATCTATAGCCTTGGAGAAATAAAGATAATTTTCATCTTAACGGCTGTTGTCTCGAATAGTGGACCGTAGGCCTAGTCTAGGGTTCTTAGCATTAATTTATTTTATTTAGCTTATTACATGTTTTTATGACATTATCATAGATTCGATTTATTAGATTTACTTGCATTCATAGCTTTAGTTTATATCATAATTGAGCATATTTTTGTTATCATTAGGGTTTTTGGCTAACAACCTCATTCAGGGAGGCAATCTCGAATAGATGAGCATTTGTTGTTGTTTTCATGCTTGTAGGACTATAGGTTCACTAGACAGGTTATCAACATACGAAAACAAAAGGATCCCTCTAGGAGCCAGACCTAGAGAAGGAGGTATCTGTAATCCCTCATATAGTTATGTGTGCATCATCGAGAAGCCTGTAAGAATGCATCACCCCTCGCAAGGGGATACCATACATCTTCTGCCCTATTTTGTAAAATTTATATCAAATGAAGGGAATCCATTAGAGGGATCTATATGTAACCAAACTTTGGAAAAATTAATAAAGAGCATCATTTATTCATTTCTTCATATTTCGGTTGTATCTATTTTCACATATTTTATTTAATGCATGATTAAATATAAATAAATCAAATAATATTTGCAAATAGAGTAGTGGACGGTGCGCCACTTCCCCGAGGTCACTACGAGAGATCTGCTCTTCTTCAATAAAATCTTGTCCAATCATGACTTGATCATATTTCTACAACATGTTAACTCTCCCTTTATGATTTCTTTTTAGCTTTTCCATGACCTATTGCACATGGTGTTGGTACATAACGTAGGATTCTAAATCATGGGGGTCATTTCATATGAGAAACCATACATTAACAAGATTGGTCTCAGGAGCACATTATTGATCTTCTTGATTCATATTAACTCTGATATTTGCACTACTACTTGTACCCAAATTTTGATCTTAGTTAATATAATGGAATCTCCTTGGTTGAGACCTTTCTATATCTCTTTTCTCCATCACATTCATCTTATTACTGATTTTTTTTAGAGTACTTTGAATATCAAGTAGCATTGTGGATTCTTGAGGTGCTTGCGATGGAAGTGGTAGAAAGGGGATTGAAGTAGATGGTATTTTAGGGGGCATAATTGGAGCCATTTGAGGGAGTGGTGATGACAAATAAGGAGATCCATGTAGGAAGATGTAGTTTGCTGACTTTGGGTATGAGGAATATCATAACAATAGGGCATAACAATTTTTGGAGGTAACCTTCCTACATTGATGAGGATATTCTTAGCATTCACAGTTGCATTGTAAACCTAGGGGAAAGTGTATATTATGAACTTTTGATTTTGTAACCCAAGTTTTGATACTAGAGCTCTAATATAGTACATAAAATCAAGGGAAGTAGTGGGTCTAGATTCAGGTGGAATCCTTTTCCAGGTTCTACTAAATCTTATATTGAAATCTAAAATTGATTCTTGCTAATGCTTTTTCATTGATGTGAACTGATTTAAGAGAGAAAAGGGATAAAAAAATAATTGAATTATTCTACAAAAGGATTTAATAATTCAGCCCCTGAAGTGATGATGTCTTCTAAGGTCCTAAACAATGCAATATTTTCCCTCTAAAATATAGGGCTAAAATTTTGACAATCACATCTTCATTTTTGATGTTATGTATGGCTACTAAATTTAGGATATCTTGGCAATGCTCGTACATAGTTTTACCTAATACATCATAAGTAGGTATAGCTTTGGATACAACTTGAGGGATATCATGCATTTGGGCAAGTCTTAGGGGACCAACTATATTCCAATTGGGGTATTTTTGTAGAGGTTGATTTGGAACCACATTTTATTGGCCAACTATATTTCCTTGCACTATTCTTGTTGGAGGTGGTCTTGGAGGTACCTCAAGGGATAACTCAACTAGAACCTCTATTGACTAAAAATATGAGGATACATTTATTATAATATTGGATCCTCTTAAAGGGATCTCATAATAGATAATAGGATCTTTACTATTTTTTGCAGACAACCTAGTATTCATGAAAAATATGAGCTATAGGAATGGCTTTTCTGGTTTCTTGCATTCAAGGAGTCACCAAGTGAATTTAATGTTCACCACTTAGTAAGGTCAAGATAATCCACTAAATCTTGATTCCTCTAGGAAATTTAAAGGACATAAAATTTTATGGTTTCGCTAATTTTCTTGTAAATAGTGTCCCACCGAGCATGGCAGAACTGTTGGGGTCTGAATTGACATCAAGGAAAAATTGAATTGTGACTATGAAGCTATGAATTTCTAGGAGGTGCACACCCACTAATTACAGATCAAATCTTGACATTTAATGGATCAAATATTACTTCAATCTAACCTCCAAAGTAGGTTGGTATACCTTGTTAACTAATCTAGGTGTTGACTCAATTAAGCTCAGATAAAAGTGTAAGTTTAGGGATAGAAATAAGTTAAGGGTTAGAAAATGGTTGAATGAATAATGACTAGATAAAGCTAACAACATTGAAAAATAATAAGAATTCTATGATTAATCATAGTTCCAATATGCTACACATAAGACTAAAAACATTTGAAACTCGTTATCTTCACCATTAAATAATAATAAAACACTTAGAGAACTATTTCAAACATCCGAAATGTTAATAATACAAATAGTAGAATTAGATCAACCTTTAGACTAATAGAAAAAAAAGTTTTTTACATTTTTTTAGACATGAACCATTCAAATTTACTCCAAGTTAGTAATACAATATTAGTAGAATTGATTAACCATAACAACGGTAGAAGAAATGCATTCATAGAATAAAATCACAATTGATGAAGACAAAAATCTTGAGGTAAACATCCAAGTAATTCTCCGTCTATTGATTTCTCAACAAAATTACAGTAATATATTAGGTAAACACTTCAGAGATGACCCTTAAAAATGAGGGTTCGATCTCTTTATATATTTTTTACAATAATAGTAAAATAATGGAAGCATTACAAGGATTTTCATGCCAGATCAATAGAATACTGAGGTGGCGACCCCTTATTGGTTTTCAAGAAAAGAATGAAGTTACACTCCATGAAATCTACAACTTTGAGCTTTGCAAGTTGCTCAGATCTCAACTGAATCTAATAGCTAAATTGATTGCAGGTTGATCTAGATCGTTTCCTATTCTTCATCAATATTTTCATCCATAGATTTATAATTGAAAATATAGACAAATATTGATTTTGGTTATGCTTGTGTAGACACCTAAAACACGTCATGTCGAGGTGACTACTCATATAGGACATGCTTGAATACCATATGAAGGATCTTGGATAGACTCCAAGGTGAAGCAGTGGTTCTAACCACCCAATTTAGGCATCTTGGCCTAATCAATATTGATCGTGGCTAACACCCATGGTTAATAGAACTGGTCATGCCTCAGAGCCACGACTAGCCTTCAAACTAATTTGAATCTTGATTGAACCAAATTTGCTTACAACGACCAATGTGTTGCATATTCATATGGTTTTATGTGTGGAAGGTTCTGGAATCTTCTATCCAACTACCCTAACTTAAGGTTCTTGATCTTGGCTTCTCCATGAAGCCAGGGTAAGGCCTTCCCAAGTACTATAATATCCCCATCCAAATTGGGGAGAAGTTTGAAAGCTTAAATAATTGAAAGTAGTGGAGCCCTATCGAATTACATACTCACTTGTTATCACTTGAGAGAGATTTCTTGCTGCCCAATTAGAGATCAAAATGACATTTGAAGCTATGGAGGCCCTAGAGCTCTAGGAGAATCAAGAAACACAATTGAGGATCTTCCATTGCAAATTCGAATGATCCAAACCACAAATCCATTAGAGGACATCAAGGTGACCCTTGATCATCAATTCAATGAGGAGAATTGGAGATCAAAGCCCAAATTTGGAGAGAAAGAATATTTTTGGTTTAGCCATGAATAATAGTGTCCATCATGCCTCAGACTCGCGATGAGGGTTTGATATTTTTTCCCTTGTTTTAGCCATAGATTTACAATTTTATACATTTAATTTGGTAGATTCACCATAGATTAATCTTCTTTGATACATTTGTATGGTTAGATTTAGAGATTTAGGCTAGATCACCTTCATTTCCTAACATTTCAACAATTAGACTAGTTGTTATTCTTTTCATGCAATTCAAAGTTACTAATGCTAATTTAGATTATTTCATACATAGATCTATGCTGATTTTACACGCCTTATTGCAATTGCATCATTTCTTGCCTAGATTGGTACTTTTATAAGATTTCTTGATTTTATGTTATTCTTTATGCAAAAGTTTTCAAAAAGCCTCATCAAGATAGGTATCATTTGCTTTTAATATTTCTTGTTTCTTGAACACGAGATTTTCAGGACTCCATCGTCAAAGCATTCAAGGCAACAAATACCTCTTCCAAAGAGAGAAGAATGTCAACATTTATCTTGAGCAATTTGTGTCTATTTGGAGAGTCTACAGATTATACCAACCCCGTTGTGGGACTAAAATGATTTTATTGATTGTATCACAAATTTTGTATCCCTAAGAGGGACAAAATTGTAATCCATTTGTAATTTATTAATACAAATAACTCCTTGTTTTATCAAATTTGTTATTATTGTGGTTTAATGTCTTAAACTCATATTTTATTGGTACAATAGCTTAGGTATATGCTCTTGGGATGGTTACATTTGGCGATCACGATGGGAACCCTATAATTTTTGTTAAAAAATGACTAATATGCTGTATTGTTTTGTTGTAGGTACTCATTGTGGTTGACAACCATGGTTAAAAATTATAGCCATGCATGACAACCATGGGTAATAGTCTCAGCCATGCCTGATAGATGTGGCTAGAAGAGAAAAGAAAAATTGTAGATAGTAGTTTCTCCATCAAACTTGGATCTGAGGTAGGAATCATTCCCTTGTGTTTTCATGTCTCTATCTATGTTTTTGATAGTCTGAATACAGTAGGATGATGGTTAAGTAGGAAATATAGAGAAAGTGTAAAGGAAAAATACTTATATTCTCGTAGATTCCTACTAGCCATTGCTAGGAACAACAGATCTTTGATTGTAATCCACCCTAGTATCCAGTGGTCTAGATCAATTATTTTTGAGTTTGCATGCATGAGGTCCAATTAGTGGCCATTCCTTCATAGTTAATTTACATTATCTGAAAATAATCTAGCATAGACGTGCATTCTCTAAAAAATAAATGTTCTTTTGAAAATAAGCATATAGGAAAGTCATTTCATTGCTCCTTGATGTATTTTATTTATATGCAAAAGTAAAAATAACCACACACACCACGTAATATCTAAATGCTACTGAGTTGGAAGTCATATCCAACCACTAGTAGGGTTCAATGATGGTGTCAATGATTTCCATCCATTAGCCCAACTTCTTTGATCCTTGTTACTAGACCAATATCGAATTTGAGAACCATCATAGCTCATGGAAAATTTGCATGTATGTCTCTTTGGAGAGGCATATCGCTGACTACGGGTGAACAGGGTGAGGACCAGGAGGACCTGTGCTCCATGACCATGTGTGAACTTCACTACCACATATTATAGATTGTATTACGCAGCCTGGATTTCATAGCCAAGTTGTCAAGCTACGAGTATACAGGTGAAATCCTTAAACTATTGAGTATATCATAAATAATTTCAAACACAATGAGAGTAGTTTAGAGTTTTCAAAAAATCTCAAACACATCAAACCAGTTAGAGCTCACAAAAAAAATCTAAAAGAGATAATCATCGTTATTTACTTTGTTTACCTTAAAATATACATATGATATAATATAATATCAAGGTTAGAATATAATACAGAGAGGCCGATTTAGGAATAGAACTAAGGTTGAGGCTGAAGCTCCACCTAGTGCACAAAAAAACATGTAGAACACTCAATCACAAGATCCTCTTGAATGATATTCAATGAGCATTAGAGAGGATAACTCTACACGCAGGGGTTCTCATCAGAATACCCAACTTAGAGGAGGCGATGTACATACCTTACAAGAGAAATTTGAGTATAGAAGATCCCAACATGGATCCTTCAAATATGGGAGTATATATCATGATTGTACACCTCATGGATCCACTAGATCCATCGAAGAGTACATCATTGAGGAAGAAATAGTGAACAAATTTTTTCCCATTCATACTCGAGATAGGGGTGGCTTAAGGCCCCCATAAGTTCAAAATAAAAAAGCAAAAAATCTACCCATTCAGGGGTGGGAAGAGAGGGATGCTTCAAGGTGCAAAACCTCATAGACTCGCAACAACAATGAAAGTTCACATTTGACATGTCTAAGGTTGGAGTCAATGGTATGCAACCAAATGAGCCATGGCACCTAGGCAATTGAATGGTCTAGACAGAGTCTTAGGGTAGCTAGGGCATAAACCCTTAGTTGCGCACTCTCATTCTATGAGTTATCATAGTGAGGAAACACATCATATCATTTAAGATCTAGGAGAAAGCTCCAAGCATTCTTGCAGTATAATTGCTCCGTTGACCCATGCGGGCATAGAGTATAGACAACACTAGAATGTTAATGCCATCTACATAGAAAATGACAAAAGCATGGAAAATAATTTTGTTGGAGGTCATACTGATAAAGCTTCTAGGACAGAATGAGTACACCAAAGACCGTACATAGCCAATATTATAGATCGATCACAGATATTGGTGTCAGAACAATGGTAGTAGATTCTCCAAGATCAATTGGAGGATGTTCGTACAGAGCATGAGCACCTTGAAAAGGAGAATAATCAGAGGTAGAGTTTGCATAGGCAATGTATTTTTGAGTAATGCATGTGAAAACAACACATCCTTGAGCAGAAGGAGCGTGTTGAGCGAGAGGATAAATTGGCTCAAGCCAAATCGTAGTGAGTACAGGGAGCGCACTCATAGATGAGTTGCTTTGCAGCCTGATCTATGCCCTAAAATCATGGAGAACCATACTTATCACATACCCCAAGATATGGAGTAGTGCCAAGAATTGGAACATCATGGACTTACGTAGTACAAAGAAGAAGTGGGAGATGATCAAGAACAAGAATACCCTGAGATATCACTAGTAGATGTGGAGGATGATCCCATTTGCCCACCTCATCCAAAGAAGAATTTACTTCCAAAGGATCCTCATGGAACTCTTAGAGAAGAGGAAATTATATCTTCAAAGGCTTATTAGGCCTTGGTAGACAAGGTTTGAGCTATTGACAAGCAAGAAATGGTTTATTAGAAACTGACCTTAAACAAGATTCACAATGAACTTTTATGCCCTTTGGTGCTAGTTCTGGCGTATCCCAAGTATTTCAAGATGTTGAATCTGGATTAGTTTCAAGGTGAGGAGGATGCTTAGGAGCACATTATGATATTTATGGATAAGTTTTTTCATATTGAAAGCAATGATTCTCTAATTTTGAAAACCTTCATTACAACCCTCTCAAGTCCTTCCCAAGAATGGTTTAATCAACTCAAACAACATAGCATAACAAGCTTCAAATAGATGGATGATGCATTTCTTCAATGCTTCTCCTTCAGTATCAAGAAGAAGGCTAATCTATCTGATCTGGATACTTTATTACAATATGATGATGAGTCGATCATGGATTAGAGTAAAATATGGATAAAGATAATGGCAAAGTTGTAATTCTTTTTTTTGACTACCGAACTGACTCAGATATTTACCAAGATATGTGTGAAGCACATATCATTACTGCTGTAGCTGCAACAATATCAAATATTCAAAGAGGCTTTGGCACAAGCTAAGGTAATAGAGGAAATCAAGTTATAGGAGGGTAACTTGAAACTCAGGAACAAGAAAGAATGGAATAAAAAGAGCACTATTGGGTGCCAAACACTGGTTAATTTTCTCCTATAATTGTCACAACACTCGCATTTAAATATTCAACCTAGGAGCACGTAGACTTTATAAGTGACACGATTGAAACTTCCCAAACTAGCACCTTAGATATGAATCCACTAACTACCATTGAGGGTGTTTCTGAAGTATCAGTTGAATTGTCCATGCCAAGAAAAAATACATACAAATGAAATGCATAAACGTAAACACACCACACTTGAAAGAAGTAATACATCTACCATAAAAAGAATACAACTATAAAATAATTATATTTAATATAGGAACTCAAAACATACTACCATACATAATTAAATATATGAAAATACTAACTAAGAAAAGAGGAAGAATACTGGCTTGGAGTGGGATCGAGCTCCAATAGATTCTGCCCAGCAAATCATGAAAGCCGTACACAGATAAGAAAACTTTCAAGCTTTATTAATCAGTGTGAAAATATTACATGTGATAGTATTATAAAATAATTCTTCCCATACTATAGGGAATTCCATGTGTTTATATACCACACACAAGACTTCCTATTGCAGTTATATTACAACAGGCATCTCGGTTATAGTCTAAACTATGGTAGTTTAGTTGCTATAGCTGACGCACGATGATCATCTTCCTTGTCATTTCCTAGAAATCAAGTGATTTCAATTTTGTATGATTTTGCTTAGAAAATGGTTATGTGTTCACCTACTCTGGTTGGGACAACTCGTGCATCAGTGGTTTCCCACATATGACGTGGAACGATGGTCAATGGGTTCTCCCTCTAGTCTTTGGTCAACATGCATAATCTGGGTATTTGTTTGAGTAGGATGCCTAACTTAGTAAGGCACCTACTTCAATAATGTGCCTACTTGAGTAAGGTTCCTACTTCAGTAAGGCACCTACTTCAGTAAGGCTTTTATCTTCATATGTCTTTGTCTGATTGAACGAAACCATGCTAGGTCCATGTAGGACCTCGATTGAGTAAAATATGATAAAATCTGGGAAATAACTACACAAAACACACTTCACACTTGGATTAGATAATACACATGAATTCATTAAATACATACATAATATTTCATAAAAATACACAACTCCTTATATAGTGCCATGCAAAAATATTAGTACATATAAAAAAATATGAGCATATCAAGTGCTCATAATCCCCCCATGCCTAATATGTGCCACACCCTTGTGGCATGAAATCGGTAATCACCTCCTCCCTATAGGCCACTACACTTCATTTACTCTTTCTGGTGGCCTTGGCTTGCTCTCCTTCCTGAGGCTTCTATTTTTGTTGAGGGGCACTGGTTTAATGCGGGGCATCCTTGGGGTGTATTTTCCTTCTGCTATGCTGGCTATCAGTTGTGCTGGGTTGGCCTATGTTCTGCATTGGCTTCTTGTTACTTTGGCTTTATCTCCTGATTGGACCAACACTTGTGTTGGATTTGGCTACCATAATAATTTCTCTCTAATGGAAGCCTGCTTCTACTTCCTACCATAGGATAGCATGTTGTGGGTGTAGCTCTCTGAAAGGAATGTTGAAGTTGTCCCTTTTTTGCACAACCATGTTGGCCTTGTACAACTGAAGTTCTTCAGGGGTGAGGCCAGTATTTTCCTCCATGATCACTGTTGCCTCTACCTTCAGTCCATAAAATCCTCATATTGCTAGCCATTTCTTCATCTTAGAGGGTCGAACCTACGATGAACCATAGATATCCCAAAATTTGTCATCGTCGGTAGAATCCACACAGATTATTGGCCCTCTATCTTAAATTTTTATAGATTTCTTGGCTGCCTTTGCCTCCTCAAAATCCTTACAGAGCTATTCAAATTTCACCTTCTGCTTAGCAAAGGTCTGCTCACCTATTTCTCATTCTTTTTCTGAATGGGGGTTCGGTTTGGTCCTCTTATGTATTATTTGTGATACCTTCCCCTTTCCTTTGTCTAGTATTACAGTGACCTATGTAGGGAGGTCTTCCTTTCCTATGTAGGTTGCCTCCCTATTGGATGATCCAAGGAGCTATTACTCTGATCGAGGGTACCCCATAGCTATTCACCCTATGCCCTGGTCGTCTAGTTCCTGCTCCTCTGGTTCCTCGGGTAATCTCCTTTCAATTTTGGGACCCTAGTGCTCTAGGGACTCCTTATTGCCTTCATGATTAGGGTCTTCCCCTTGATTTTTCCTTGAAGGCCCCTCGTCATCATTGATATTGATAATAGGGGTTTTTGTTTGAATAATAAAATTCCCCTATTCCTCTATAGTTCCTCTATCAGAGGTGCATGAACCTTCTCCCACCTCCAATTCTTCATTTTGGGAATCAAACCTGACTTCCCCTAATGAGACTATTCACTCTGGTGAGGTTGGAAAATTCATGGGCACCTCAATTGCTCAATCTGTTTGGGTAGAGGTATCTCATATTTTGATTGCTTGGGCCTACAACTATTGGTTTTCTATCCTTAACTGCTAGATCAATTACTAGAATTAGGTGATGGTGGCCTCCTACCTCTAGATTTTTCTCATGATCATCTCCTTGTATTCGTCGAACAGATCATATGTCATAGATTTTTCATCGTGTTCGACATGGACCTCTTCCATTGGTACCTCAGGCTACTATTGCATGCCCCTTGAGGGTTGTAGGTCTTGTGGGCTATGAGCAACCAAATCCTATAGGGTTTGGGCCATGAAGCCAAGCTCTACATCTTCTTCCTCCTAACTTGTGAGAATTAGGCACCATAGTCACCTTAGACCATGTATGCGCTCCATCCACCATACTGTATATTTGGGGTTGGAAGGTTCTAGCCTTTCATCCATATAATTGAGCAGAGAGCTCTGCCTTTACTCCGCAAAATTTGATGAGAATCAAGGGTGTTTCTATTTGGATATTCCCCATGATTTGACATCATCCTCTACCTCTATTACTACCTGCTCTGATGCATGGGAGGATTATGTCCTAACTTCTTTGGTTGACCCTCATAATTCAACCTCCTGCTTTAGTTCGACCACCACTTGCTCTCGTGCACCAGATTTTTTGGTCCTGAACATTGATGAACTTCCCCTATGCTCTTATGCATGTTGGATCAAGGCTGCAATTAGCCCATGGTGTGCTAGGGTAGAGGATTCCCCTCTTTGATATCATGACATCTCATCCTATAGGGCATTTGCTAGGTAGAACGAGATGTTAATTTCTCGCCCATGCACCAGGTAGCTCAGGAACTACATGTGGTTCATGTTTAGGTATGAATACTTCTTAGTGTATATGAAGTATCTCATCACCTACTTGAAGAGCTTCCTCAGGTGCATCAAGAGCTTCTATTTTGGAATTCCATGTTGGTCACATGGGATGTTTTTTTGTCCTAGTAATACCTGTGCATATTTCTTTGCCACACCATATTTATACGTGCACTCCCTAGTAAGGGGGAGGCTGGTGACATGTGTGATGTGCTCTAGAGTGACTAGAATCTCATGTCCATGCAATCAGGCAACACCTCTATTCATAGCGATAACAAAATCCTTTTCTACCTCTACATCCTGGTCTTGGCTGACAAGGTGATAGGAATTCATCCACCCTATTGCTTCAAATCAGCATGTAACGTCTCCCCTAATCCCTTCAGTGTCACTGGGCTCATAATTTTTGAGCACATGATTCTTCGATCATCCATCCATGGTGAATTCCCTACTAGTTTTGACTGGTTTGATGCCCTAACCTTAGTAAGGTGCCTTATTATAAACTCAAGTGCCTAACTCTAGAAATTGTTTCCATATTGGGGTTGGTAGGGTATGCCACTCAAATTAATCGTCCAACATGACGTATTAGGCATGAGGGTGCATTCAATTCTTGCACTGCCATTATTTTCAAAGAAGCATATAATATGAAAAATTACGTATATATTTAAATAAAATCATGCGTATACCTGATTGGTCATTTCATGCTATGTGGAGTATGCCAAATTTTTATTCGATGATATTTTTCCCATGTGTTTATTACATCACCTTGGGTATTGTATTCCTAGTTTTCTCGATGTCCTGCTACTAAAAATATGGTAGATCCTATTGGTTCAAGTTGGGATGCATATATTCTCGATGGTTGGCCTTAAGACATGCAAAAATATAGCCCAATGATTTCAAAATATTTTTGGGCACTTCTGGATTTCCACTACATGAGATGATAGTGTTGTCTTCAGCTGCTCCTTGTACTGCCAAGTTGCACATGTATTTTCAATATAATATCACTTTTTACTTTTCTTTTCAATTCAATATTATGTAGTTTATAGATAGCAGTATCAATAGCAATAATAAAAGCAATACATAAAATGCCATCCATAAAAATTATAAAATAATTTATGTGGTTCATCCAATGTGGGCTACTCCATGGAGAAAATATTTTTCTAAAACTTTCTAAATCAATCTCTTGGGAATCCTTCCCAATTATAATGTTTATGGACCTCCATCCAAAGGAGATGTTGATACCCTAAATCTCAAGTTTATTGGATCTCTTCCATAGGAGAACTCTTTCCCCTTTTGCTATGGCTAGTGATCTTCTAGAAGACTATGTCTCTCTGTTGCACTGACTTGTGGATCTCTCTCCACTTGAAGACTCCTCACTCAGATCTGTCTTCAATTTTCTTGGCTGCTATATCTGTATCCATTAAGACTTTTTCCTCTATACTCTATCACCTCCAAAGGTTTTTAAATAAGCTCACTCAGAACCTTCTCAAATATTCTCAATAGGTCCACTCAGAACCTTCTCAAATATTCTCAATAAGCTCACTCAGAACCTGCTCAAAATTTCTCAATAGGCTCACTCAAAACTTGCTCAAATCTGCTCAACAAGCTCACTTAGAACTTGTCCAAATGTACTCAACAAGCCCACTCAGAACTTCTCCAAATATTCTCAACAAGCTCACTCAGAACTTGTCCAAATTTGCTCAATAAGCTCACTCAAAACTTGTCCAATTCTACTCAATAAGTCCTCTCTAGGACTTGCTCAAATTTACATAGCAAGATTTCACAAAATCTTACTCAAAATAAGTCCACAAGCCTTCTCAAAGACTTGTCTCAAATCAGCTCAACAAAATCTCAATTCAATCTCATAGAAGCATAAAGAGAATTGTTAAAGACTTAATATGTTCTATACTCAAATCCCAATCTCAAATCAAATCAATCTCAACACAACAATATCATAGAAGCATAAAGAGAATTGTTAGAGACTCAATATGTTCTATACTCAAATCCCAATCTCAACTCAAATCAATATCAACACAACAATCTCATAGAATCATAAAGATAATTGTTAGAGACTCAATATGTTCTATACTCAAATCCCAATCTCAACTCAACTCAAATCATAATATAGAATAGTTTTTTTTATGGAACTTGAACAACAACTTCACACAATCACTTGACTAGGATAAAACAACTCTACTCAACCAATCACCACAAGGAGCAACTCTTTATCACAAACCCTTGTCCAAACATGAATCAACCAACTCAAAATATTTCCAACAATGCTCAATCACAAGTCTCACATAACAATGATACTCATGTTCTTCTCTAACTCAAGTTCAAGTTCATTTCACAATCAATGGGCTTCAACAACAATGCTTATAAAACAAGGTTTAATCACAACTCTCAAAATAGAAAACCTTGAAGCATTCAACCAACCACTTTCAAAAAGGAAACCACAATCAATCCTTTTCTCTCCAATGATATTTTAGAAATCAACCACCATAAACAATCAATAGGAGAATGTGCCCATACCTTTTATGAATATGAAAAAACCTCTTTGGAATTTGCCACAATCACAATATTCTTTTACCAATCTTCATGTGGGTTAGGAGAAATTACAAAGCAATTATCATAACCTTTTACACCTTATTTCTCCTAGTCAAAAATCGCATCCACCACTAGAAAATAATTAAATATAATTATTTCCTTATCTAATTAAGCATAGCATGAATATCACCACAACCATTTACCATTCCCTTATTTCTCCTAAAAACACTTTACACTAATGCACAACTCACTAAGCTCCTTAATGCAAAAATCCCACATCAATTAGTGCAAAATATAAGCCACAACTCATAAACTATACCACCATGGAAAACCCTCAATAATGATGCATTAAACTTAGCTTAGGCAAATTAAAAAATTTATATCTAAATCTCTAAAAATTGCGGTGACGACATACCTTGGAAAAAAGTGTTTTCTGCTCTGAAAATTACAGCAACAACACACAAGCGAAAAATGAATTTCGGGTGACTCAAACCCGAGACCTATAGTAGCAAGTGCACCTTTGCACTCCTTCCACCCACCAAGTGGGCTAAGCTTCCCACATGGAATCTATTCCACTTTGTGCTTGAATTACTTCCTCTTGGTGCCCACAAAATTATAAACTGTGCTTCTCCCAAACCTTCATCGTCAATAGTGCATGATTTTGGAGGAGGATAACTTTTGCAAAAGAGGATTTATAATTCGAATTTCGAAGGTCATGAACCATTGATTAACAAGGCTTTATACATGATGCATATGGGGAAGAATAAAAGTCGACATCGACAAAAAATGGAGGGAAATGTTTTAGTAATTTTAAAATTGAAATTTAAATTTTAAATAATTAAAATTTAAACTAAATCTTTAAAATTAAATATCTCCATCAACAGGGCACATTTTTTGATGAAACAAAAAGCCAAATTGGGTTTTAAGAAAAATCCATTTCAAATCTACCATCCATGTTTTTAAATAAAACCTTTTATTTTTCCTGTCTTGGTTTTCACAAAAACCCTTCCTTGCACTTTCACAAAATATAGTGCATGTCATCATAGATCCTTTTGACATCAAATAACCTTTTGACATCAATGACAACATTTTAGCTTAGGGACTCAAAATGTCCAAAAATCTCCCCCTTTGTCATTGATGGCAACCCATATCCTTTTACTAAAATTTGACCTTCTTTTCTGCTCCCCCTGGGACTTTGCTCCCCCTGGCTCAATGCTATCTCAATCATCAAATCTCTTCCTATATCAAAAACTCTCCCCAATATACAAATATCTCCCATTTTGTCATCAATGGCAAAGGGTCACCTTTAAATCTTGGAGATAATAATGATCCTCTTAGCTTATCCCATCTCCCACCTCCACATGAGGTGGTTAATTTTGGGGTGGGAGTATTTCTACTCCCCAAAATCATAGATCAATGCTTTTATCTTTCTCTCTTATTTTGTTAGTTTTCTGAATCCTCTCACTATTTCTTTCCAAGATATCGTCCTTGTTTCTGTCATAATTTATGTTCATGTTTGTGCTCTTGTTTTCATACATGTTCCTATTCTTGTTCTTTTCTAAGTCTTTATTCCTGTTCATGTTCTTCTTATTCATGTTCATGTACCTATTTCTGTTCTTGTTCCTATTCATGTGCATGTTCTTATTCCTGTTCTCATCCATGTTCTTGTTCCTGTTCATACCTACTTTTGGAATATTTGCTCTACACCATATTGATGTGTGTCCATCATTATTGCACTTATAACACTTAATGTTATTATTTCTTGGAGGTGCAAATGTCTTAGGATACCTTATAGTGAAGCCATATCCTCTTCTGCCATAAACCCTGCAATTCATTGCTTTGTGACCATACTCATTACATGAGTAGCAATACCCATGGAAAGGTTGTCCTTTCCCATATTCCTGTCTTTCATATGACCTACACTGTGAATCCATGTGTCCAAACCTATGACATGAGAAGCATATCCCATTGAAGCTTCCTTGCCTAGACCTCATTGGTCTCCTATTCTGATTGTTGATCCATCTATATCTTCTTTGTGCATTATGCCTTTATTTTTTGAACTCTTTGTTGTCCAACTCAGCCTCTGATTTTCCAATTTTACTTAAACTATCTTCTTATGATGTATCTTATTTTGAAGTTTCTTCTTCATCAAGACTTGAAGTAGATTCTTTTTCCTATTTCTTTTGAACCTTTCCAAAGCCAATACCCATTGAACATGATGTTCACTGTTGTCCACAGATGAGATTATCCAAGTTCTTAGAGCTATTTGTGAAACTCTTCATCTTGATCTTGGAGTCTTTTAAGTCTTATTTTAGAGTAGCCACTTCTTGTGCTAACTTCTCACATTCCAAAATCTTTGCATCTAACTTATCCTTAAACTTTCTTGCCTTAGCCTTTGACTTCTCTAAATCCTCTATGAGCAATAACCTTTCTTCATCACATTCTTGAAACTAACTTTCAAGCTTATAGTGTTGCTTTATTGCCTTATTTAATGTGTCAAGGTCATAGATAATTTCTCCCTTGAGATCATAACCATTCTCTATTGAGTAATCCTCTATTTGTTTGCCTTTGTCCTTATCATTACTTCCTTTTGGCTTGTATTCTATGGGATCACTTAATTCATATTATAGATCCATTAGAAGATTTTCATCTGGTATTTCAAGTGCATATTAAAACCCATCATCATTGAAACTATAGCCATTCCTAGTGTAATCATCTTCAAGATGTCCAAATTTACCACATCTAAAATATTTGAGAATAACTTGAGTCATTTTCTCTCTAACCATAAATAGGAATTCATCTCTATCATTGTATGAAAAAATAGCATCACTATTAATTGAGTACTTGCATTATCTGCATAGTAGCTTTTCTTTTTCCTTTGGAAGAACTTATTTCCTTGTCTATTTTTCTCATCCTTGCATTTCTTCTGGTACCTATGTCTTTTTGATTCCTTGTACCTGTGTTCCTGTTTTTCTTCATCACTATTGTACTTTGGATATTTGCACTATGTTGCATAGTGTCCATACTTTCCACAATTGAAACACTTAATAGATCTTATATCTATGGATATTTTGGAACCTTTATCTATTCTACCATAGTTAGTTTCTTCATCACTAGATGACTCACTGCTTAATTCTATCTTTTTACCATTTTTCTTTTTGTCCACTTTGAATGCAACTTCTTTCAAAGGAATAGGATATTTTGTTCTTATCTCAAAAGTAGTAAGCATGCCAAGAAAAGAATTCCTTGTCAAAGAATCACTATCAATTGATGTTTCTCTACAAGAAACCTTTTCACTATACCTTTTTGGAAGAGTTCTCAAGATCTTATCACAAGCATCAGATTCATCCACCTTCATTCCAAGACCTCTCATCTCATGTACAAGCTCATCAATCTTACTGAGATAATCATGAATATTTCCATCATCTCTCATTCTTAAGTTCTAAAATTCTCCTTTGATATTTCTGATCTTAGCTTTCCTAACACATTTATCACCCTCATATATGTCATGCAGTAGATCCCACATATCTTTTGATGTTTTACAATCCATAACCTTCATAGATTATGATCTACCCAATCCTTTTATAATTGCATTCATAGCTCTTAAATTTTTATGCATTAGAAGATTCCATTCCTTATCTGTAGGAGGATTGACTATTGAATCATATCCAAGTTCCACTACATCCCAAACTTCATTTCCAAGTGCCATTAGGTAAAATCTCATCAACATACACCAATACAAGAAGTCACTTCCATCAAATACTGGTACTGTATTATTGAATGACCTATCCTTTTGATCCTTGTGATCCATTGTGTTCTTAGACCGCTTTTCCTTCAAGTTGTCAAACTCTTCTGAAGGAACCTGCTCTGATACCAATTGAAGAACACAAGATTATACTGAGAGAGGGGGGTGAATAATATAAGATCACTTTTTACTTTTATTTTCAATTCAATATTATGCAGTGTATAGATAGAAGTATAAATAGAAATAATCAAAGCAATACACAAAACACCATCCACAAAATTGAAACAACAATTTACATGGTTCACCCAATGCAGGCTACTCCACGAAGAAATATTTTGCTAAACCTTTATCAATCAATCTATTTGGAATCCTTCCCAATTACAATGTTTATGGATCTCTATCCAAAGGAGATGTTGATACCCTAAATCTCAAGTTAGTGGATCTCTTCCATAGGATAACTCTTTCCCCTTCTGCTCTGGATAGTGATCTTCTAGAAGAATCTATCTCTTTGCTACATTGACTTATGGATCTCTCTCCACTTGAAGACTCCTCACTCAAATATATCTTCAATTGTCCTAGCTACTGGATCTCTATCCACTAAGACTCTGTCATATGTACTCTATCACCTCCAAAGCTATATCAATAGGCTCACTCAAAGCCTTCTCAAATCTACTCAATAGGTCCACTTAGAACTTGCTCAAATATGCTCAATAGGCTCACTCAGAACCTGCTCAAAACTGCTCAATAGGCTCACTCAGAACCTACTCAAATATTCTCAATAAACACACTCAGAACTTGTCCAAATCTGCTCAACAAGCTCACTCAAAACTTGTCCAAATCTTCTCAACAAGATCACTCAAAACTTGTCCAATTCTTCTCAATAAGTCCTCTCTAGGACTTTCTCAAATATGCATAGCAATATTTCACAAAAGCTTACTCAAAATCAGTCCACAAGCCTTCTCAAAGACTTGCCTCAAATCAGCTCAACAAAATCTCAACTCAATCTCATAGAAGCATAAAGAGAATTGTTAGAGACTCAATATGTTATATACTCAAATCCCAATATCAAATCAAATCAATATCAACACAACAATATCATAGAAGCATAAAGAGAATTGTTAGAGACTCAATATGTTCTATACTCAAATCCCAATCTCAACTCAGCAATCTCAAAGAATCATAAAGAGAATTGTTAGAGACTCAATATTTTCTATAATCAAATCCCAATCTCAAATCAACTCAAATTAGAATATATAATAGTTTGTTTTATGGAAATTGAACAACCTCTTCACACAATCACTTGATTAGGCTCAAAAAAATCTACTAAACCAATCACCACAAGAAGTAACTCTTTCTCACAAACCCTAGTCCAAACATGAATCAACCAAATCAAAATATTTCCAATAATTCTCAATCACAAATATCACATAACAATGATACTCATGTTCTTCTCTAACTCAAGCTCAAGTTCATTTCACAATCAATGGACTTCAACAAAAATGCTTATAAAATAAGGTTTAATCACAACTCTCAAACCAAAAAACCTTGAAGCATTCAACCAACCACTTTTGAAAAGGAAACCACAATCAATCCTTTTCTCTCCAATGATATTTCAAAAATCAACCACCATAAACAATCAATAGGATAATGTGCCCATACCTTTTATGAAGATGAAAAAACCTCTTTGGAATCTGCCACAATCACAATATTATTTTGCCAATATTCATGAGGGTTAGGAGAAATTACAACTCAATTATCATAACATTTTACACCTTATTTATCCTAGTCAAAAATCACATCCACCACTAGAAAATAATTAAAGATAATTATTTCCTTATCTAATTAAGCATAGCATGAATATCACCACAACCATTTACCATTCCCTTATTTCTCCTAAAAATACTTTGCACTAATGCATAACTCACTAATCTCCTTAATGCAAAAATCCCACATCAACTAGTGCAAAATATAAGCCACAACTCATAAACTATACCACCATGGCAAACCCTAAATAATGATGCATTAAACTTAGCTTAGGCAAATTAAAACATTTATATCTCAATATTCAAAAATTGCGACGATGACATACCTTGGAAAAAATTGTTTTTTGCTCCGAAAATTGTAGCAATAGCACACAAGCAAAAAATGAATTTTGGGTGACTCGAACCTGAGACCTATAGTAGTGAGTGCACCTTTGAACTCCTTCCACCCACCAAGTGGTCTAAGCTTCCCATGTGGAATGTATTCCACTTTGTGCTTGAATTACTTCCTCTTGGTGCCCATGAACTTACAAACTACGCTTCTTCCAAATCTTTGCCATCAATAGTGCATGATTTCGAAGGAGGATAACTTTTGTAAAAGAGGATTTAAAATTTGAATTTCAAATGTCATGAATCTTTGCTTAACAAGGTGCCTTTTATACACGATGTGGATGGGGAAGAATAAAAATTGACGTCGACAAAAAATGGAGGGAAAATTTTTGATTAATTTTAAAATTTAAATTTAAATTTTAAATAATTAAAATTTAAACTAAATCTTTAAAATTAAATATCTCCATCACTAGGGCACATTTTTCGATGAAACAAAAAGCTAACTTGGGTTTTAATAAAAACCCATTTCAAATTTGCCATCCATGGTTTTAAATAAAACCTTTTATTTTCCCTACCTTGGTTTTCATAAAAACCCTTGCACTTTCACAAAACATAGTGCATGTCATCATAGATCCTTTTGACATAAAATAACCTTTTGACATCAATGACAACATTTTAGCTTAGGGACTCAAAATTTCCAACAAGGCACCTACCTGAGTAAGGGGCCTAATATAGTAAGGCACCTACCTCAGTAAGGCATCGATTGACTATGAAGAATGCTCCCAGGTGGTGCCTCCTTGGTGGAGTAAGGTGTTGCTCCTCTGGAGTAAGGTGCCACTTCCTCCACAGTAAGGTACCAGAGTAAGATGCCTACCATGGGAATATATATATATATATGTATTTTTATTTCGTATATAATAATAATTTTTTTTGGATGGTAGTGCCTTCTTGGTAGAGTGAGACACCTACCTTAGTAAGGCACCTACATCCCACTTGAATTATTAAGAATGCTCTAATATGGTGCCCTCTTGGCTGAGTAAGGCACCACTCCTCTAGAGTAAGACGCCCGAGTAAGGCACATTTTCCCTAGAGTAAGGCACCCGAGTAAGGTGCTTTCCCTCATAATTTTGAAAGAACACTCCAGGGTGGTATGTTCTTCCATCATTTGAAGATTCAATGGCAGTTGACATGCCTATTGATGTGGTGTTGATCAAGCCTCATGAATTTCTGCTCATGCTATGTCAGCATCCATTTCATCCACGCACAATGGTGCATAATTTTTCTTTGTGGTTAATTGATGCCCACCTTATACCTGGATCAACGCTATCCTCCTATTACATAGGTTCATGGATGCTGAGCCAGTATTAGGCCCTATTTCCAAATATACCTATTGTTCAAGCAATCAAGCCATTCTCCTACAAAAAGAAAATGAGAAAAAAAATAAAAATGCAGTTTAAACACAATTCGTGCCTATTAGGCCCTGGCTCTCAGGATATCTGCAACTTGCATGCGGGCATTATCCCTACAAAAACACATTATAACCTAAAAAAATAAAAGAAACTAATCTATCTTGTTTTTGGTAGACACCACTACGCCCACCATGTTGTTGAGAATTCTAGATAATTTTACTCGGATGGGGTCTCCCCCATGCCTATTATGGACTCTACCAACATGCTTTCAAACATATGATATGGGTGCAACCGATGGCCATTTACTATCAAAATGGTGTTGTTGTCATTAATTGTATTGACCTGCACAATACTATTCTTACTTATTTCCACCAACTCATATGGTCCCATCCATTTTTGTATCAATTTCCCCTTTTATTCTTGGAATATGGAATTATACAATAGTACACAGCCTCCCTCTTTGAACTGCTTTGTTTTAATGTGGCGGTCATGCCATTACTTCCTTTGCCTCTACATGATTTTGGTCCTTTGTAGGGCATCCATTTGAAATTCATCCAACTAATTCAGCTACCAAATTCGTTCCTTCTATGCTTCATCTAGGCTTAGGTCCAGTTCCATCATCGTTCTGAGTGTTTTGACTTCAAATTCAATGGGCATCATTGCATCCTTCCTATATACTAGTTGGAAGGGTGTGAAGCTGGTGGTTGATTTCCATGTTGTGTTATATGCCCATACTACCTTCGATAATCTGGTAGCCCAATCGTTGTCTTTGTCACACAATTTTTTTCAAGATGTTTTCTATCTCCCTGTTGGTTACCTCCACCTACCCATTCGCCTATGGATGGTAGGGGGTAGTTATCTTATGCTACACCCTGTACTATTCCATCAATTCCTCGATCAACATAGAGCTGAATTGAGGTCCTTTATTTGTTGTAATTTCCTTGGGTACTCCAAACCTTGTGAAAATATGGGTAAATAGGAATTTAGCTATCATCCACTCCTTGGAATCTCTCAACACTCGGACTTCAACCCATTTAGTAACATAGTCTGTGCAGACTAAAATATACCTCCTTCTAGTTGAAGGTGGGTTGATGGGTCCCATAAAATCCATGCCCCATTTGTCGAAGGGCTTAATGTGTAAGTGAGGTTGGAGGGGAATTTCATCCTTGTGGGTCAGTCTTCCTATTCTTTGGTATTCGTTACACTTGTTGGCATATGCGGTTGTGTATTTAAATAGAGTGGGCCAAAAGTATCCAATTTTTAATACCTTATACGTAGTCCTTCTTCCCAAGCAATGTCCTCCACATGGCTTATTATGACAGGCTTTGAGTATATCTAGAAACTCATTCTCTGCTACGCACCTCCTTATGATTTGGTCAGGCCCTATTTTGAATAGGTGGTCATCAATCCATTAAAATAAAGTGTTCTTTTCAATCACTTCCTGCTCATCACTGTACAAAAGGGCAGGGGATGTTCTACTGATGGCTAGATAATTGGTGATGTCTACATACCATGACATTTTTTCATTGATGATGAATAATACTCATCCAATAACTGGTCCTCTACCACTACATGATCTGCTAGGATTAGTTTGGATAGAAAACCCACCACTATGTTGTCCTTCTCAGGATTATCAACTATGGTGATGTAAAATTCCTGTAGCAGTAAGATCCACCTAATTATTTTATCGTTGATCATTGGTTTACTCATTAGATATCAGATGGCCACATGGTCCATGTGAATGAACACCTTTTACCTGATGATATAGTGGTGGAATTTATTAATGGCATGTACCACTATGAAAAATTCTTTCTCCGTTATCGTGTAATTGAGCTCAACCCCTGCTAAATTTTTACTAACATAATAAATGATGTAGAATTATTCATCATCCTTTAGACCGAGGACCACTCCAATTGCATTATTGGAGGCATCACAATATATGTGAAATGGAACAACCTAATTCGGGCCCCACAACACTAGGGTAGAAATCAGCTTCTCCTTTAGTTTCTGGAATGCTTGCTCATAGTCCTATGTCCAGTTGAATTTGACGTCCTTCACTAGAAAGTTGTACAGTGGTTTGGCAATATTACTGAAAGCGGTGATGAATCACCTGTAGTACCCGATGGAGTCAAGAAAACTCCTTACCTCCCTCTAAATTTTTGGGCTATGTAGATATTTAATTACCTCTATCTTCTTTTGATCTATTCTACTAAGAGATGATGTCTCAACACTATGCCCTCATGCATCATCATAAAATACTTCTCATTGTTGAGGGATAAGTTGTTCTCGAATTGCTAGAGCACACATTCCAGGTTTGTTGTTTCTTATTTGAATGTCTCTCCATAAATGGTGAAGTCAAACATATATACTTCCACTACCTCCCCCATCATACATAAAAATATGTTCAACACAGCTCTTTAGAAAGTGGCTGGTGTGTTGAACAACTTGAAGGGCAACACTCTATAGGAAAACATTCCCTATGGGTAGGTGAACGATTTCTTGTCCTGGTCTTCCTCCTCGATCTAGATTTGGTTGTATCTACTAAATTCATCCAAAAGGGAGAAATATTTCCTTCTGGATAGTGTGTCCAATACTTGATCAACAAAGGGGAGTGGGACATGATATTTTTTAGTCACCTTATTTAGCGATCTATAATCAACATAGATTCACCATTTCTAATTTTTCTTGGGGTGATACCCAGTCACTGTCGAAGATCGAGTAGATGAATCCTGCCAACAAGAGCTTATGTATCTTGGATTTGATGATTTCTTTCATGGTCGGGTTCATCCTTCTCTATGGCTATTTGATTGGGGTCACCTTCTCTTCAAGGTATATCTGATGAGTGCAAATATTTGGGCTGATTTCTTTCATATCCAAATAATCCCAAGAAAATGCTTGCTAGTGTCTGGCTAAGAGCTCTCTTAACTCTGTCAGTTGTAAAGGGGTCAAACCACTACTGACTTTCAATGTCCTTTTAGGATCAATGTCGATCTACTTGGTATGGTGGTCTTGAGCACTGACCAGTGGTGACTCAGGAATGATGAGGGAGGATTCCCCTTGCATGTATCTTGTTATGATGTCATCTTCATAGCCATCCTCCTCCAACTCTATTACTACCATCACAGGATAGAGTATGAATAATGAATCATCATTCAGTTTTTCCAATGTGGGTTCCCCTAGTGTGTCCACAAATTAGGAGGGAGGAGAGATTTTCAATTTCTTGATGTTATATCTATTTGAAATCATCATAAGTCCATTGCGATAGCTGATGTAAGTGTCCACCGTATCTAACCATGGTCGACCCAAGATGGGTGGGTAACCATCCAGTCCTATCTTTGATTGCAGTACCAAAAATTTCATTGGGTATTCCCATGCATAGACCATTATGATTATGTCCTCAAGAATCCCCTCCGGTGCCACGGTTTATCGATTAGCTAACTGCAACACTATTTTTTGTACCATGGTTTATCGATTACCTAACTAAAACACTATTTTTGTGGGTTTTAGGTTTTTAAGTTTCAACTTTTGCATGGTCTCCTATGACATCATGTTGATGGTTGCACCTAGGTCAACCAAGGTGTTCACCAATGAATATCCTCCTATTTTCACCATCAATACCGAGCTACCTGGACCTACATATTTGGGATGATATGCATTCCCCATCATCAAATTAGCCAATTTCCCTTAGACATTGATGGTTTGTGCCGCCTTGTATCCTGTATTTCTCAGACAACCCCTTTATTGCCTTGGTATATATGGGCATGACTTGGATGGCTTGAAACAATGGAATATTGACTGCTAGGTTCCTCAAGCTCGAGAGGATATCAAATTCTAGTTGTGTTGTCTTCCTCTATTCCTGCAACCTTTTGGGAAACAAATCCTCTATTTTCTCAATAAATTTCTCTTCTTCCACCTCTCTACCAGAAGGAAATCTCCTACATTTTCCTCCTCTTATACCAGGGGAGGTGCCTATACTCCTAGGTGCTTACCTGATCTAAGCTGAATAGGATTACAACTAACATTATACATCGGATACATCTCTCCTTCTACCTGGTATGTTGGCTAGTTTACCTTATTATTCGGGTTCACCATCGATTGTGTTGGTAATTGTGCAAGTATCACCATAGGTACGGCTAGTAATCCTTTTTGAGGTGGAACCTATGCTATATTTTATGGGGTAGAGTTCCATGGAATGTGGTTCCTCCACTACTACCTAGGATGTTGATATGGCATTCGTGGTTGTTGGTTGGGGAATGCAGCCCCTGGAGGTATGTTCATCCAAGGTGGTGGTCCCCACCATCCCATATTGGATGGTGGCAGATTCCCTTGCGGCATATATTATCCTCCTCTATAAGGTGGCATCCCCATGGGTATATTCCCCATAGGGGGCTACTACCAATTTCTCTGATTTCCCATGAAATAGGCTTCATTTATGTTAGTGTCTCCTTGGAACTGGGCAACTATAGGCATAGTTGATTTTTGTGGTTCTGCTAGAAAAATGCATATACTCTGACCTTGTTTTCTAGTCATGCATTCTTGGCATGCTTCCCTCTACATTTTGGATAAAAATAGGTCAACGTTGCATCATTTTGTTGTTTCTTCTTCTCCAACAAGAGTGTATCTAATTGCAATGCTAAATAAGACAACATTTAGCTCTTAAAATCCTCCAACATGTTGCCTATATCCATTTTTGTGACTGATGCAGTCACCTTCATAGTCCTAGGAGTTGGTTTACCTCTCCTTCATGAGTAATTTTGACATAATTGTCGGATATCTTCCATGGCATGTTGGTAAACATCTCCTCCCAAGATCATGTTTAGTGCTTCCAGTGACTCATTTTTGAGACCTTTCAAAAATATGCTCTTAAGAGATTTATCTCCTAGCTTTGCGTGAGGAGATCGTTGCAGGTTGAAATTGAACCTCTCCCAATATTCCTCCTAGGATTCATCCTCCTTCTATGTCATATTGATGACTTCCTCCCTAGAATATCATGCTCTATCGAAGTCTTGGTACTGCTCTAGAAATAGCTTCCTCATATCTTCCCATGTGGTGATCTGTTTGTTCCCCAACTTGATAAACCATCATAGATTTGAATCGTCCAACATTGACAGGAAGAGTTTCAACTTCTAAGTGTTTGAATTGTAATCAAAAGACCTTCACAAAATATCAAATTTTAAAAAAATAGGTCAGGGTATTTGGTTGGATATCCTCGAAAGGTGGGGAGATGGGTAGGGGATATGTTTTTATTTTGGTTTTCCCTGCTCCTTCCTCTATTAGGAAGCTAAATCTAGATGAGACTTATTCAAATTTTTTTTGGGAAATGTGGTCTCTTCTATAGCTTCTATGGCCTTTCGATCACTCAAGACTTTCTGTATTAGAGCCTCTAAGTTGGTTGGTGTAACAATCTGGTCTTTTACAACTTTCCACAGTAGGGCTTCCTTCGAGGGTGTTCTTTTGAATAGTGGGTTTAGAATAATCTATTCTTACTAGGTCAATGAGACGAGGAGGTGATCTACACAAAGTGATTATTCTTACTCTAGTGGACTTCTGGTGATGAGTTAGGAGAATCTAGCTCAAATTTTAGGTCATCGGTTGACTCAAATTTTTTTACTGGCTCTGTCTTATAAAACAACCGTTACTTAATATTTTTCTTGGTGAATTCATACAAGGTCAAGCAGAATGTTTAGAGGGGTAATGTAATTAGTCTACTAATAGCACTTCCTTGAAAATGGTGCCAAAATGTTGGGTGCCAAACACTAGTTAATTTTCTCCTATAATTGTCATAGCACTCACATTTAAATTGTCAACCCAGGAGCACGTAGAATTTATAAATTCCATGATTGAAACTACCTACACTACCACCTTAGAGATTAATCCACTAACTACCATTGGGGGTGTTTATGAAGTATCAGTTTAATTGTCCATGCCAAGAAAACTTACATACAAATAAAATGCATAAACGTAAACACACCACACTTGAAAGCAGTAATACGTATACCATAAAAAGACTACAACTATAAAATAATTAGATTTAATATAGGAACTCAAAACATACTACCATACATAATTAAATATATGAAAATGCTAACTAATAATAGGGAAATAATACTTTTTTGTAGTGGGCCCGAGCTCCAGCATATTTTACCTAGCAAATCATGAAAGCAGTACACAGATAAGAAAATGCTCAAGATTTATTAATCAGTGTAGAAATATTACATGTGATAGTATTATAAAATAATGCTTCCCCTACTATAGGGAAGTTTGTGTGTTTATATACCACACATAGGACTTCCTAGTGCAGTTCTATTACAATAGGTATCTCGGTTACAATCTAAACTGGGATAGTTCAATTGTTGTAGCTGGCGCACGATGATCAACTTCCTTGTCATTTCTTGATAATCAGGTGATTTATGTTTTGTATGGTTCTACTTCACAAATGGTTACATGTTCTCCTACTCTGGTTCGGACAACTTGTGCATCAGCGGTTCCATATAGATGACATGGAATGGTGGTCAACGGGGTCCCCCTCTAGTATTTGGTCAATACACGTAATCTAGGTATTCGTTTGAGTAGGGCGCCTAACTCAATAAGGCGCCTACTTGATTAAGGCACCTACTTGAGTAAGGTGCCTACTTTAGTAAGGTGCCTACTTTAGTAAGGTGCCTACTTCATTAAGGCACCCACTTTAGTAAGGTGCCTACTTCAGTAAGGCGCCTACCTTCGCATGCCTTCGTCTGATTGAACAAAACCATGCCAGGTCCATGTATGATCTCGACTAAGTAAAATATGATAAAATATTGGAAATAACTACACAAAACACACTTCACACTTGGATTATATAATACACATGAATTCATTAAATACATACATAATATTTCATAAAAATACACAACTCCTTATATAGTGCCATGTAAAAACGGTTAGTACATATACAAAAATATGAGCATATCAGGTGCTCATCAAGCACCCACAACTAAAAGGAGTAGGCCAAGCTGGACTATACCAACCAAGTGGTGTTAAACCTCCAAAAAAGGGATAAGGGGCAACAATAGAATTATCAGGCCTAACCTCCTCCTACACGATATGATCGACGCAATAATAATAGGAAGGGTATGAATAATGAACAAAATCCACCTCATAAGTTCACACCTTTTTCAAAATCAATGACTTCTATATTCCACAAATTGTGCAAGGCTAAGGTAATAAACTTACTAGAAATCAAACTAATAGATCCTAATCATCCTAATCCAAAGGGGTATAGGGATGATCTATACTGGGTTCTCCACAGGGTGAAGGGATACAATATAGAAGTATGTTGGAGTTTCAAACATTTAGTACAAAACATGATCGAAAGAGGAGAGTTAACTGTGGACAATCCTCAGGCACCAAAAAACTAGAATATGGGGATCTTTAAGAACTCCTTACCAAATAATGATCCACCAAGGAACAATGTTGGTCATGTGAATCAAGTGCATGTTGAACCTCCAACTCAAAGATTTGTTGGTATGGTTAATGTTATCATGAGGCAAGGGAGGTACAAAAGACCAAATACACCTCCATAACCTATTAGAGTGCACGTTGCACTTCAAAAAAGGCTAGCTTAGAATATTAGAGGCCCACCTACAAGACTAGCGGTGTCCATTAGGAGTAGGCTAGTTCAAAGCCTACAAACAATTCCAAAAAATTTGTCAATCTATGAACTGATTCAACAGTCTCCCAAGCATAAGGAGATGCTCATGGATATTCTAAGATCAATCAAATTTTAGTCCTAGGACCCTAAAATGTTTACAAAATTTGTGGGACATGTGCAGTAGTGCAGTGAATCGGTCATCCAATTTAGTGATCATGAGATTAAGACAGTCTCCACTGCTATAGCGGACCCATTGCTACATATCATTATATGTGTTAATCACACACCATTCAATTGGGTTTTTATTGATACAGGGTATTCAATAAACATAATTACAACAAAGGCATTAACATATCTAAAGTTTCCAAAGTCACATATTGTACCTTCCAATTTCACCCTGAGAGAATTTAATGATGAACTATGCTCAACGATGGGTACCATAATTCTTCTAATTTAGGTGGGATTAAATACCATCCTTGTGATGTGTCATGTGATTGAAGGTGCCATATAGTATAACATCCTTTTGGGGAGGCCTTGGATTAGAGAAATGCATTGCGTTCCCTTGATTGTACATCAGTGTGTAAAGTACATACACGAGGGATAGGTTCACATGGTACCTTTTGATGAAGAACCATTTAAGTACGTGAACTTAGCCAATTTATCGAGGGATTTCATTCTCCCCTTAATTCATCTAGATATAAAACCGATGTCACCTATTACACATCCATAGGATAAACTCAAAGGAGTGTGCACAAGACCATCCATGGTAGCATCATAGTTATCAGAGCACATTATAGTAGCTTCAACTAAACTTACAGTATCCAAAGTGCCTAAAAATGACAAGAAGCTTAAGGTAGTTATGGGCGACAAATATTCATAGTAAAATCCCAAAGAAGCAACTTTTGAAGGTCCAATTCCCATGGATGAGGGGGACGCTCAAAACATTTTCAAGGAGGCACCTCAGCTTGCCTCACCTACATCTTCAATAGGGTCATCTGCACCACCGATGACCATGCAGTGGCTTAGCTCTAGATTGGTAGAGGAAATTTTGTAGAACGTGATGTTCACACCAATTATCAAAACTACATAGGATATGTGTTGACCTCAAGCCCATCACCTACCCATGGGGATGGTGGTACCACTGGGGGTACCACCCAACCAAACAAACTTAATTTATGGAGGGCTTGACCAATATACAAATTGCATACCCATAAATGAGTATGATGATGAACCATTCATAATGAATGTTCATTATCTATCTAACCTTGAATTCACCTTAAACTACTTCAAATATTACCATTGGTATGGTTACGGCTTGGGCTTATTCAAGTAGGGGCATAGAATTCCCATTGAACCACAATATCAATTACCAAATGATAGGTTTGGGTTAGGCTATCATATCCGAGGATGAAATGAGATCCTAGCAACATCTTTAGATCATCTAAACCTTGCTTTGGGGGATGATGTGGATTGGAATCCATATCACCCCAACCCTTCTTATTTATGATGGGGTAATAGGTTGGTAACCTATGTCTCAAATTACCACCAAATATTTACCATGAGCACATCATGATAGAGGTAAATCAAGGAGACAATCCAAGATCCAACTTGGAAAATCAAAGCCATGAAGCTACCAACAACATAGGTATGCAAATATAGAATTCAGGTGTAGCAAAGTCTATTGGTGAAAGTGATGGACCAAATTGCAATTCTATAATAGATGATGATGACCTATCCTCACACAATGAATGATATGAGAATGAAACTAATTTGGCCTACTAAGGCCCTATAAATATGCATCATCTTTTACCCATGGATCAAATAGACGAGACCAAAGAATAGTTCATGGTCGATAGTGACTATGAGGATGAAATAGAGTGGGCCTATCTTGGGCCCCATATTTCTAATCATCCAATTCCAGTGGGTAGGGGTGAATGACTAATATATGATAATGATGACAAGGATGAGACCGAGAGAGCTTATCTCAGGCATCAATATTTATGCCATCAACATAAACCGATTGACATTGATGAGATGTATCGGTGATTCTATCCAGATTTGTGCCTCAGAGGAAGACCACCTAATTTGGATATGATTTATTATATAGTCTTCCCTGATCCACTGATTTACATGGAGATCCTTGAGCCAAGCAATCCTATTTTTGAGTCTATCCATACACTGGATCTAAAGATCCCCATACCTCCAAAAATACATCTCAAGGATGGAATTTATATCAATGTAGAGTCACATGCACAGGGTCCTGAAGATCTAATCCATTCCATAAATAATATCTCCATTGATTTGACCACTCCACTTCACAATCCAGTTGATCCTTCCAAACCATTATATCTAAACATAGATACTATTGATTGGTATTGTGCTGATTCATGACTAGATCCTGAAGATTTCTTCCCCAATGAAGAAATGTTGCAATATTTTTATTTTCCACTAGGTTGTGCACATGATGTTTATCACGCTGAGGAAAATTTCAATGTAGGACCTTTAAACCCAGTTGATGACATCCACTTTATTGCTATGCCTCATCAGCTTGAGGAGGGGTCACATATGTTAGTAGAGGATACCTTTGATGTGGATATCAGTAATGATCCCACTAATCCAAGGAAGGTTAAATTTGGAGAGAGTTTGGATCCTGATGAGCGTGCCACACTCATCCCTCTACTAAAAGATAGACCTGACCTTTTTGCTTAGACATATGAGGATATGTCTGGTCTAGACTCATAACCTTTTGCTAGATCCCACCAAGAGACATGTCAATTAGAAGCTTAGGAAGATGCATCCAACAGTCATTTTAATGGTTAAATATGAGATATAGAAGCTATTGTATGTAGAGTTCATTATCTCCATAAACTATCTAGAATGGGTATAAAACATGCTACCCATAGGAAAACCTGACGGAAGGATCCATATTTGTACGAATTTCAGAGACCTCAACAAGACAATACCAAAGGATTCATTTATGTTTCCCAACATAGATTCTCTCATAGATGTAACTGTGGGTCATGAGATGCTCTCCCTGATGGATGGTTTTTTTGGTTACAATCAGATTCATATTAAATATGAAGACAAAAAAAAAACTATATTTACAATGCCATGCGGGATATTTTGCTATAAAGTTATGCCATTCAGCCTTAAAAATGTTGGAGCCACATATCAGCAAGCCATGACATATTTTTCATGACTACGTGCATAAGATCTTGGAATATTATATCGATGAATTTTTGGTAAAGTTATTGCTATGTGAAGAGCATGCTGAGGTCCCGAGGAAGGTCTTCAATCCCCTGATAGAGCATAATGTTAGGTTGAATCCCAAGAAGTGCATATTTTGCGTAACTTAAGAAAATATCTTAGGGTTTATCGTGTCAAAATGAGACATTGAAGTTGACCCAACTAAGGTCAGGGCCATATTAGAGATGCATCCTCCCACAAATATCAAGGAATTAAGAAGCCTCAAGGACAAAGTAGCATCCATAAAGTGATTTTATCCCAATTATCGGGTAAATATCGACCTATGAATAGACTGCTACAAAAGGGGGTCCCATTCAATTGGGATAAGGAATGTTAAGCAACCTTCATTGAGATCAAGCAATACCTAGCAATGCCACCAGTGCTATCTCCACCAAGACTAGATGTGCCTTTTTTGCTATATAACATAAACTGACTTTGCATTGGGAACCATGTTGGCCCAAAAGAATGTGCAAGGTAAATATCAAGCCATATATTACATCAGTCACACCTAGATGAGCTATGAGCTTGGATATGCGTATGTGGAGAAGCTATGTTTAGTAGTGGTGTTCGTAATGAAGAAATTGCATCACTATATATTAAGTCATACGACATATGTAATAACCAAACAAAATACTTTGTAGTTCATGATGATCAAGACATCATAATACATGTACTGCAAAGTAGATCATGCTATTGATAGAATTTTATTTGGAATTCATCAGCCAAAAGTCCATCAAGAGACAAGTCATAGTTGATTAGCTGGATGAGGCACCTCTTGAGAATAGTAGACCTCACCATAGAACTACATGATGATGCAGTCTTCACATTATCAGAAGCACTCAAACCTGAAGAACTAGATAAAAAACCTGATATGACTATGTTCTTTGATGGTTCAAAGTGTGAGCAAGGGGGTGGTGCAAGAATTATCTTTTTCACACGACAAGGTGCTCTAATACCCTTGTCATTTAATCTAGACTTTCCTTGTACTAATAATAATGCTAAATGTGAAGCCCTAATATTAGGCCTTCAAACAACTATCACCATGAAGATTAAACAATTAAATATATTTGGTGATTCCCTTATCATATTCAATCAAGTGAAGGGACTTTTTCAATGTCAATGTCCCATCTTGAAAGCTTACAAGGATCTTGTTGACACATATCTAGCCTAGCTAGAATGGTATGACATTGAGGTAATCCCTCATTCATCAAATAAATTCACATACACTATGACATATTTGGGATCCTTAATACCTCATAATCCATCTATCGACTTTACTACCATTCATGTAAAGACGCTATTGTATGTTATGATGCAGCATGTGACTTTTGATAACAAGGAATCTGTCAACATGATTCATATAGAGCCAAACCATAAATGGTTTTATAGAGCCAGAGAATTTCTCAAGAAGGCATCATGGGGGTATTTGATCTTGCAGGGTCCTACAGGGAATGGCACCACCATTCACCATAAGGTTGTATCCCAGTCTACATTCACACACAATGAAATGCTAGGGGAACAAGTTGTCTTGATAGTCGAGGAAGAAGCTTATCATGATTGGATATCACAATTACATGACTTCCTCAAACTTGGTTTAATACTATAGGGATTATCGCATGCTGCAAAATGTACATTTAGATAAAAAATAATAAAGTATGTATTTCTTGGAGACATCTTGTACTGTAGAAGCTATGATGGAGTTCTCCTCCATTGTCTTGATCCCCAAGAATTAGCTTGGGAAATTTTGCAAGCTCATGATAGTACATGTGGTGGCCATTTTAGCAGTATGGACATTATCAAGTGTAGCCTTCAAATGGGTTATTATTGACCCACTATGGAGAAGGATTTGACCATGTATGTCAAGAAATGTGTCAAATGTTAACATCATGCTAATATTACACACTTGTCATCGTAGGCCCTACAAACCATTCAAGCGGCTTGGCCATTTGCTCGGTGGGGTTTGGATCTAATCAACAAGATCTCTCCTCCATCATTGGGCTAGTATACATTTATTATAATGACTACTAAGTATTTTACAAAGTGGGTGGAAGACATTCCCTTAACAAAGATAACTAGAGAACATATTGCAGATTTTATACTTCATAATATCATTAGTCATTTTGGTATACCATCCAAGATAATCTCGAATAATGGAACGTCATTCAAGAACAAAAATGTGAGAGCTTTAATGTCTAAGTATAATATACAACATAGTTTTGCAACTCCATATTATCTATAGGCAAATGGTAAAGATGAGGCTTCAAACAGGACAATGGTAGCCATCTTGAAAAATATGGTATAAGAAAACCACAAATATTGGCACATCCAACTGCCCCTTGTGTTATGTTCTTATAGGACTAGCATTCGAACGCCCACTGGGGAAACTGTATTTTCACTAATATATGGTGTTAAGGCCATTATGCCCCTAGATTTGGGGATTCCAACACTGCACGTCACATTGAAAGAGTTCATCGATGATGACACTGCACAAAAAGCTCACCTAGATCAATTGATGCTTCTTGATGAATGTCGTTTGAATGCCCTTGAGTATCTCTACATTTATCAATAGCACTTAAAATGAGCTTATAATAGTAAATTCCATTTGAGAGACTTTAAGGTTGGTGATCTTGTATTGAAAGAGAACCAAAAGAACTCAAACCTGTCGCCGCACTTGCAAGATAAATTTATGGCTAACTCGTTAGGTCCTTACATCATCTCAGAGTAGATTGAACCTAGAATGTATCACTTGGCATCACTTGAAGGAGTTGAAGAGTTTGAAACTCTCAATATCCTTCATCTTAAGGCATTCCACACATAAAATTTCAAAAAATTAAAAATATGGAAAATTCTAAAATCCATAAAAATCAAAAAGCCATAAAATCTAAAAATATTGCATTTCATTTGCATCATGCATTTTCATTTGGCACTTGCATTCATATAATTGCATTGCATTAGGCATTTCCATCCGTCGCACTTGCATTAGAATAGTTTGTGTTTGCAATCTTACAAATGACACCATGTTTATGTTTCAATCATGCATCTATGTATTATCATCATCATCCATAACCCTTGTGTGTAATTGTGTTTTTCAACACAACCCCTCCTATTTCTATGAAGAATATACTAGGGTTTTCAGTCATGCAACCATACCTAGTGGTATTCTCAATAGTTTGGTAGAAAGCTTGCTTTGCTTTTGTATATGAGGTCTAGTTTTGATAGCACCTAGCATATCAGAATGCTATCACCAATCAAACACAATAATAATCCTACTTAGAGTAAGGAAGGACAAACACTACAAAAGTGGTTCGGGTCACCCTAGGTGAAAGGTTTTATTACTTGCTCATTTTGTGAGGTGCAATGGTCTAGGGTAGTGGTCATTGATAAAAGGATAAGTTTACCCCCTACCCTAATAAATCCCTTGCTTGCAAATGAAGGAGAAAAATACCAATATAAAATCAATTCCCTTGCTCAAAATAAAATAAAAATAAAATACAAAATAAACAGTGATTTTTATCACTATATAGAAAATAAATAGTGATTTTTATCACTTTACATGAGCAAGTATCCCAATAAATTGAAGAAAATAAGGGGGTGAGCTTGAATCCATGGAATGATCAATGCTAAAAAATCATAGGGTGATCCCCAATACAGTAATGGGTTGAATGAATCCCACCTGACATTGGGGTAGGTCTATTTTGACTGAATCTAAACCTAGGATCGGGTGGATATTTGAGGATCTTCAATACAAAAAAGGGCTGAATGAATCATGCCTAGAACTGGGGTATTCTTATGTCTCATATAATATATTAATTTACACATACAAGGTGATGAGGCCTGGAAAAGCCTCATTTATAGCATGTTTTAAATAGTTAAAATTGCCTAAAACTCTTGTGAATTATCTTATATGCTAGTTAAGTTGATTTAATATGATGTGTATTAACTGTTTGCATGATTGAAGTGTTAAGGACATTATATTCTGATTTTTAATAGTTTTTGTATAGTTTTATGTTATATTGTCATGCTTAGGTTGAAAGCAACACTTCAGTAGTCTTATTTTGATGATCATTAAGCATTAGTTTCTCTAAATTCAGAAAATAGTACAAAGACTTATTACTATGCAGTAGAAAACTGGTTTTTCCATATAAATTCCAGCAAGTTGCCAATGAATGGCAAGGCATGGAATTCACATCCAAGGAAGAATGAAGACTATTGCAATATGATCCTAAGGGATAATCCACCTAAGAAATACAACCAAAACCATTTGGAGTCAACACAGTTGGTCATTCTAAAAATCTTCAAAATGAACACAGTGTCTTCGGAATGAACATATATCTTTGAAATGAAAAACACAGTGTCTTCAAAATGAGCAGATCTTCAAAATAAAAATTGTAGTATCTTCAAAATGAGCAGATCTTCAGAATGAAAATTGCAGTATCTTCAAAATGAGTGGATCTTTGAAATGATAATTGCAGTATCTTCGGAATGAGAAATGCAGTATCTTCAGAATGAGCCACTTATCTTCGGAATGAAAACATAATGTACTTTTTGACTTGTTGACTGACTTTTGGTGGTGGAAAAGGGGATAATAAGGTTGAGAAAGTTAAGGGAAAATATCTCCCATATAACTTTACCATCCTTGCCGTCCAAAGCCACCATTTATGGAAAATATCAAATTGATCCTCTTCTAGGATAAACCCAATAAATTCTGTAGGATATCAGGAACAACATATTTTCTATTTGTAATTAGATTTTAGGCATCTATAAAAGATAGCTCCCATCCAGGTTGAGCTATTAGATATAGTAGATTATATTAGATTATATAGAGGAGATAGAAAATAACTAGGGAGATAATAGAATAGTAATTTCAGACCTGTAACAGATTTCAACAGAATTGTAATTATGTTTCTAAAGCAATAAAAGTGTAGTTTCATTCCATTTATTTTGTTATGTCTGAGTGTGAGTAAGACTTAAAGAAGAATTCAAACCTTCTTCTGAGAAAGGATGTTGGCCACTTCCAGACCTAGGAGGAGGACTGATAGACAGGTTTTATTCTGATTTTGTTGTAGTAGAATAAGTTGTGAACTTGTTATTTTCATTCTTTTGCATAGCTAACATTCCTAGTTGTTTAATTATTGTTCATAATGTTTTGTGATATGATTAGTGGTAGATCTGGTTATTCTTTTCATTCCCAACAACTTTCCAATTCACTACAATTTTCCATTTCTAGCAATTTACAAGTTTTCTATAATTTACCTGCATTCTTGTTTTTGCTGTCAAAACCCTGCATAGAAGATTGACGACCTTCTATTACAGAGCATTGACAGGATCTAGCTTTTATGCTTCATTTCAATTATTGCAAGATTAAATATACTTTCAATTCTGCAACTATAACTAGAATTTCAATTCTATAATTTAATTAGATTTCATTATTGCAACTGTAACTAGGGTTTCATTTTTGCAATTAGTAATTAGTTTTCATTCTTGTAAATAGATTAAAGTTTAATTTATGCAATTTAGAGGTAGAAGTGACAAAAAACCCCCACATAATCAATTCCACCAATAAGACTTGCTGCTTCTAAATGAATTGAACTACAACCCTGCTTGCACTTTCTCTCGTAAATAGCCTTGGACACCACCCTGGATTAATAAATTCATTGAGAATTAATGATGTGCTTAACAACAACGCATCATTTTGGCATTGTTTTTGGGGAACATGGTGTTTTTAGAAGATGAAAAGCAGTCCAATAATTATTAAATATGCTAAGTTGTGAATTTTAGAGTAAAATCTGAATGTAATGACTAGTATAAGTAATTGTTATTGGTAAATTGTATTTCAATCCATTTAGGAAATAAGCAAGAAACCACAAGAAGAAAAATTTCACAAGAGGTTGAAATTATGTCAAAAATGTCTATTTCCAAAAATGTTGGAATTTTCAAAGAATCCCAATCATCCACTTCCAGCACTGCAAGATCCTTTGAGAAATCATTACAAGGAGGAAAATTAAGTAGTTCAACATCATTTTCTCTTGACAAATCCATACAATTAGGAAAATTTGACAAGATTTATAATTGTTTTTGGGAACCTACAATGGAAGGCTCACAAGAGAATCAAGGTAGATCCAACAATGTGCTCCACCCTAGTGCAACTAGTGCACCTGCCAGAACTTTTTAAAATCCCATCCAACTAGATCTTAATCAAAATGCTCCCATGAAGGTCATTTTACCTGCAGTATTACCAACTTTCAAGGGAATTACATCCGAAGATCTTGATATGTTTTTGTTTGAGTTTAAAATTGTATGTCAAGCTTATGATTATACTAATGACAATCAAAAGCTTAAACTATTTCCTTCCACTCTTAAAGAGTTAGCTCTACGATGGTTTATCACCTTAGCACCCGACTCAATTAGAACTTGGGATGAGATGGAAAACATATTCTTGGAGAGATACCAAGAATATTGTCAAGTCAAGAATCAAAATGATGAAATTCTTACAATGAAACAAGAGGAAAATAAAATCTTAGAAGATTATGTAGACAAATTTTCTTTTGTTCATAAGAGATATGGAAGTGTTGAACCTGAAATTTGCAAAGTCATATTATTAAGGGGACTACAAGATGAATATAGGGATGCATTGGATATCTTGGGAAGAGGAGATACAAATGCACTTAAATTTCAAGAAATTATTAAACTCTATAAAAATTACTCTCATTCAAGGCATAGAAAACACAAAATTGGTAATGAAAAACATGATTTGAAAGAATGCATGAAAGAGGTTGATATTTTAGTACATGATAGAACATTAGATGAAAAAAAGAATCTACTGAATCTTCAACCATCTATTGTTCAAAATGTAAAAAGCAACACTCTCTTCATGATTGTCCTTTGAAAAAAATATTTATACCTGCTACATGTAGCATTTGTCAATTAGGACACCCCACAGATCAGTGTAGTTTATTGCCAGAACTTAAAAGTGTCTTTGAAAAATAGTCTCAACCTATGAAAAAAATCAATTTTGTAGGACAAGGACAAGGGAATAATTTTCATAAATTTCCATATCAGAATGCTTCTCAATTTCCTGCATGTTGGGGAAATAATCCTTGGTATATGCCATGGTTTGCTTCAGGTCCACTTCAATAATGTTGGAGTCAACCACCATTGGCATACTCCCAAGCATGGTATCAACATGGATGGATGCAACAACAATGGAATCAACAACATCCACCATGGTTGCAACCAAAATTATAGGGATATCAATGGGTACAACATCAAAATTTGTACAAATGGCAGCAACATTGTCAAAAACAAAAATCAATTTTGTTGCCTAATTATATCCATAATTTCTATCATGGATAACAACAACAAAAATTAAAACAACCTTTGTTTTCAACTCAACCTCTGGTCAGTCCAAATCATGTTAAATAGGTAACCCCTGTCTCTGTGGTTGAATAAAAAAATACAGCCCTAATAAATGTTAGTGACTATGTTAAAACTCAGTTGTGTTCAGGTGAACCACTGCTTGAACCTATTCCACTTATCAGTGTAGAAAGTGAAGTTAAAAAGAATGAACATGAAAACAAATCCACACTAAAACAACATCAAGAAGAACAAGATACCTCATCAAATAAAGTATCATATTTTGAACAGTCTGAGATATCAAAAATAACATCTTCACAATCAGATTTGATAAAGGAATTAGAACATTTAACTGTTACAATCCCTTTACCTCAAGTTGTACTAATCATTAATAGGATTTTTCAAGAAATGTGTTTTAGCAAACCAAGAAAAAAAAAAGTATATCCTAAAACCATACAAAAATGTGGAACATTAGTTAACTTGCTTTCAGGTAAACTTATTACACCTAAGTATGATTGTACAGAAAACCCACAGTTTCTTAGAACACATAAGGAAAATGAAAAGAATACTTTAGTTTTGGCCTCCATTTTTGTAAATAAAAATGTTTCTCCAAGAACCAATTCAAATCATCCTGGTACAAAACAAACTGAAATACAACCAAAAAAACCTTTGAACAACAATAGTTGGTTGACTAAAAACCAGGGAGCAAATTTTTTTGATATATTGGTGCAACATCCTAATGCTTTACTAACATTTTATGCATCTTTAGTAGTTGGCATTGAGTTGTTGCAGGTCCAAAAAAAACAAATTTTGCAATTGAATGCATTTGATGAACTTTTGTTGGAAGCACTTCACCAAATAGAGTTCATTCAACAAAAATGGAAAATGTGGCATGATGATCACATTAAGAGCAGCAAGGATGAACCAGGGGAGTTTGAGAATAAAGATGTTCAACTTTCTTTAGTTGATGATTTAAGGAGGATATTAGTGGTGAATGGACATATTTTACAGTTGTACCATAAACCACTAACAAAGGTGGAATTTTCTCGGGATTTCACACAGTTACATTTAACATAAGAGGCTTCTTCTTTTGATGAAGATTCCAAATGATCAATCTTAAAAGAAAAAAAAATCAGAAAAAGTAGAAAACAAAAAGATGAATAAATTCTGATTATGAATTCCTTCATGGGCATGATTTTAGGAAAATCATGAAATCCTTCATGGGCATAATCAGAATCAAGAAAAAAGAGAGAGAAAAGGAGAGAAAAAAAAAGAAAAAGAAAATGAAACCAAGAAAAAAATGAATAATTCAGCAGTGAAAACCTTTTCTAAGGCGCTACTGAGTTGGTATGCATGAAAACTAGTTTTATGGCATGCATAACCTTGAAATTTTTGAGTCACCATTGTACAAATTCACCAATTGCACTTGTTTTTGAAGTGTTGCGGGAAGCCTCAGTAGAATATCAACAGAAGCAGTCATCTTTCAAAACTTGCATTAACTTGTTTTAACGAGGTATATATGTTTTTTGCACTTTTCTCATTGTAAATATTTGATATATAGTATATGAAAATTAACCATTAGTATAAAAGTGTTCATAAGAGTTGGCATACACAAAACATGCTTGGAGAAAGAGAAAAATGTTGGTTTCTACTATGTCTTCAGAATGACTGTTGTATCTTCAATAAGGATTAAATGCCCAGCTTAGTCTTCGAAATGAAACATAATCTTCGGAATGAAGATTTGATAGTCTATTTCCACATGGCATCCAAGGAGGGAGAAAAAGACATAGTCAACAGAATTGTTTTTACTCCATGTGATCATTGACACATGTCAGCTGGCTTGCGGTTAGATTCATATCATCTTTTGCACCCATCAAGGAAGTATGAGAATCACAAGGAAAATAACCAACAAACATGCCACCACCAGTCATTGCTAATAACCACTCATGTGGGAAAATTTGCATGCAGAATGGACAAGCTAAAAATAGTAAAGAAAATTTGATGGCAAGGATGTCCAATGATTGATGGCCAGGTGTTCAGAGCACAGAATAAGGAAGTATGCCATATTTCCTTTTTGAAGAAATATTTGCTAATGATTACAAGGAAAAGTAAAAAAAAATTAAAAGTTCTTTCTGAAGAAGAACAAGAGAAAACCCTATAATTCTATACAAACCAAAAATTAGTGACCTAGCAGATGACTGTAGTAGTAGTAGAGAGCAGTATTATTAGCATCAGAATAGAGAAATAAAGTGAAAAATGAAAAAAGGGCTAGCCTACAAGAACCCTGGAATAACATAACCACAGGGGTTACCAGCTTTTTCAACCTATGAAGGGTAGTATGTAATTTTGTCAGGGCATCATTTCAAAATTGTAAACCACCTCAGGCATGGTAGGCAACAACCTAAATTTAGAATGAATTTTCCAGCAGACCTACATCGAGAACTACAGAGCATGGCAAAATATTATCAAGAGGAAAAAGGAGCCCTCATCATCATGGTCTTATTAAACTAGTGTGCCAAGATCATTTTAGGGGAAACCCTAGAAGCTTTAATAGGTTTTATTCTACCTTGACTAATGTAGTTTTTGAAGAAGATGATGAAGGAGAAGAGGATATAGATGTTTCTATAAACAAATATGCTACTGAGGAAGAAGAAAATGCTAAAAAAAAAATGCTATTGCAGAGAAGGAAACACACCAAGCAAAAGCAACAAAGCATTTTTCTCTAGAACCATCAACCTCACAGACTAAGAAGAGCATGGCTGAAACTGACAGCAAAAAAATAAAATAGAAGAGGGTTCATTTTTTAAAATATATTATTTATCTGTTAGAATAAGAGAGTGAAGTTCCCAGTGAAGATCCTGAAGCTATCCCTACAGCCCCTGTTACCACAATAAAATAGGGCAAGAAGAGAAAATATACATTAAGGACTAGGAGGTATGCAAGACTCAAAAAAAAAGAGATAAAAGAACAAATGATTGAAGAGAAGACCAGATATGATAGCCCTAATGTCATAGAAGTGCAACAAGCCACTAAGAATTTGGATGTAATCATAGATAATTTCATGGAACCTCCTATACAGGAGTAGGGGTCTGAAATAGAGGATGAGATCGTTGTTGAGTAGCAAACTACAGTTGATTTGTTAGTATTAGGTTTTGAGTCAAATGAAAAATAGGAGGTGGACATAACAAAACAACTGAGAGCAACCAAGAGTGTTATAAAAATACAAATGAGATGGATTGAGGAAAGAGAAGATGTTATTGAAAATAAAATTAGAGAATTATAGCAGAAAGTGGAAAAACTAAAAAGCAGGCTGTCACAAGTTGAAGAACAATCAACTACATCAGATAAAGAGGAGGATTTGGTTCAATTATTGCTTGGATTATTTAGGGAAGATGAATACATAGGTGCTCATTCTGAAGTAGTGGCCCTCCACTTTGAAGTAGTGCCCTTCTATTTTGAGGCATTGCCTTCTCAATCGAGAGAAATACCTTTATGCAACATTATTGGGTAGGTCTCAAATTCAGGCCTCCAAACCATCATTACTTTGGTTCCTTCCTATTTTGAAGAGGATTCCCAACCAAATTATCAGTTTGAATAATGAATCAGAAACCTTTATGAGAAATTACACAGACACTAAATTGTTCTATGAAACATGGAATATGAGTATGGACATTTGTGACTCCATAGCCCACTACAATGCATGAGGGCATTCATTAATATAAGTTGGGGGGGAATGATGAGGCCTGGATAAGCCTCATTTATAGCATGTTTTAAATAGTTAAAACTGCCTAAAACTCTTGTGAATTATCTTATATGCTAGTTAAGTTTATTTAATATGCTGTGTATTAACTGTTTGCATGATTGAAGTGTTAAGGACATTATATTCTGATTTTTAACAGTTATTGTATAGTTTTATGTTATATTTTCATGCTTAGGTTGATAGCAGCACTTAAGTAGTCTTATTTTGATGATCATTAAGCATTAGTTTCTTTAAATTCAGCAAATAGTACAAAGACTTATTACTGCGCAGCAGAAAACTGGTTTTTCCATATAAATTCTAGCAAGCTGCCAATGAATGGCAAGGCATGGAATTCACATCCAAGGAAGAATGAATACTATTGCAATATGATACTGAGGGCTAATACACCTAATAAATGCAGCCAAAACCATTTGGAGTCAACACATTTGGTCATTCTAAAGATCTTCGGAATGAACACAGTGTCTTCAAAATGAACACAGTGTCTTCAAAATGAACATATATCTTCGAAATGAGAAAACACAGTGTCTTCAGAATGAGTGGATCTTTGGAATGAAAATTGTAGTATCTTCAGAATGAGTGGATATTCAAAATGAAAATTGTAGTATCTTCAAAATGATCGGATCTTCGGAATGAGAATTGCAGTATCTTCAGAATGAGCGGATCTTCGGAATGAGAATTGCAGTATCTTCGAAATGAGCCACTTATCTTCGAAATGAAAACATAATGTACTTTTTGACTTGTTGACTGAATTTTTTTGGTGGAAAATGGGATAATAAGGTTGAGAAATTTAAGGGAAAATATCTCCCATCTAACTTTACCATCCTTGCCGTCCAAAGCCACCATTTATGGAAAAGATCAAATTGATCCTCTTCTAGGATAAACCCAGTAAATTCTGTAGGATATCAGGAACAACATATTTTCTATTTGTAATTAGATTTTAGGCATCTATAAAAGATAGCTCCCATCTAGGTTGAGCTATTAGATATATTAGATTATATTAGATTATATAGAGGAGATAGAAAATAAATAGGGAGATAATAGAATAGTAATTTCAAACCTGTAACAGATTTTAGTAGAATTGTAATTATGTTTCTAAAGCAATAAAAGTGCAGTTTTATTCCATTTATTTTGTTATGTCTGAGTGTGAGTAAGACTTAAAGAAGAATTCAAACCTTCTTCTGAGAAAGGATGCTGGCCACTTCCAGACCTAGGAGGAGGACTGACAGACAGGTTTTATTCTAATTTTGCTGTAGCAGAATAAGTTGTGAACTTGTCATTTTCATTCTTTTGCACAGCTAACATTCCTATTTGTTTAATTATTGTTCATAATGTTTTTGTGATATGATTAGTGGTAGATCTGGTTATTCTTTTCATTCCCAGCAACTTTCCAATTCACTACAATTTTCCATTTCCAGCAATTTACAAGTTTTTTGTAATTTCCCTGCATTCTTGTTTTTGCTGTCAAAACCCTACACAAAATATTGACGACCTTCTGTTATAGAGCATTGATAGGATCTAGTTTTTATGCTTCATTTCAATTATTGCAAGATTAAATAGACTTTCAATTTTGCAACTATAACTAGAATTTCAATTATGTAATTTAATTAGATTTCATTATTGCAACTGTAACTAGGGTTTCATTTATGCAATTAGTAATTAGTTTTTATTCTTGCAAATAGATTAAATTTCAATTTATGCAATTTAGAGGTAGAAGTGACACAAAACCCCCACACAATCAATTCCACCAATAAGACTTGCTACTTCTAAATGAACTGAACTACAACCCTACTTGAAATTTCTCTCGTAAATAGCCTTGGACACCACCCTGGATTGATAAATTCATTGAGAATTAATGATGTGCTTAACGACAACGCATCACAAGGGTAATGAATAGCTTGGTATTTCATAGAAAAAACTTTATTTTTTATAAGTCTAGTATAGTCATTATACAACTTTTGATAAGTCAACTAAGGTGTTTGAGTTTCATGGAAAACCTCAAAAATTCCCAAATAGCAACAACCATTTTCAATCAATCAATTATAAACTTCTTTTTATAAGATTTTATTTATTAAGGACTGTTCATAATATAGGTTAGATACTAGATGGATATCAGAAATTATATTTAAATGACCACTAACTATTTTATGCATATCTTCTAACTTATAAGAGATTATGAATAGAAATAATACATCATCTCATAGCACACATGGGTGTTTAATTTATTAATTCTTATGACAAGATATATCAATTATAGTTCGAGATTTTTATACATTCTGTGGTGTTATCCATTATATTTTTAAGCACATATTTCATTCATACGTTATGTTTTAAGTTATTAAAGCATACAGGCTCATTTACATTAGATCATCATCATATAAATAATGCATTACATACACTACATTTACCATATCATAACACCATAAATTAAATGCATAAAAATACATCAAATTAAACATACATTTAACATCAGATAGTTCATCCATATGCAGACATCATAGTACCTCTTTGACCTATGAGTCCTATGATTAGGTGGTGCTAATGATTGCCCTGTCTCCTGTGTCCTGGTCTGGTGTGACCCTACAATGATGGTCTTATGATTGCCCTGTCTCTCTAAGAGAGTGATGTAGGCCACATATGTAGAGTTTTGAGTGTTATCCTCCTAAACGATGGAACACAATTGATGAATATCTACATCCATATCCAACCCTACTAGTCCTAGTATAGCTAGAGCGATAGGAGCAGCCTATGAATATGAGGAACCTCCCCTCACACCTCTAAGTATATTCCTCTCTATTGTAATGAATTCTTGCTGAGACTTGAGCAAATCACACTCAAGTGTAAGCTACTCTATAACTATCATATCATAATTGATCTATGCTAGGTGAGTATTTTGATCCTCCTAGTAGCCCCTCCACTAAGTCTATCCTACTGACAATTGCACCTGCAACTCACTCATATAAACCTGTAGGGTCATGATGGAGGTGTCTCTCTATAGAAGCTAAGTTTGTAAGGTCCCCACTTATGTCTACAAGCCAAAAACCTAGGCCTGAAGCCTGGTGATCTCACTATCAGGCTCTGCCTCACCCTCCTTTGTAACCTAGGGCTCCTCCTCTATGGTTATATCCTCACCCCATCCATCCTTAGTACTCTTCCAGACTCAGTGCATCTTAGGATCGACCTCCACCTCCTCTGCTACTACACAATATGCTGGTCTACCAATGGGCCATCACCCTACCAAAACCTGGTCATCCACCAAGTGTCATAGTCTATAGTGGTACCTGCATCTTCCAGCCCAAAATCCTACTAGTCACCATTATCATCTCCTAGTGGAGTCACCTAAGACCATGCTAAATCCCTCTCCACCACAAGACGGTGATATATGGTAGGCAATTTTGGGACATCCTGATGAATCTTGAACTATCTGGTAATGTGGAAGAAGTAGAAGAACTCTTGTATCTCAGGCTTGTGCCTAAGAAGCCATATTTTTCTCCATACCCATTATAGGTATATTTTAGTGTCTACCCATGCAAGGTAGTCTAGGTAGGGCTTCCATAAAACCTCACTCGATCATAGCTGTGCAAACTACTCAATGTAGTGTTGGAGGTCCCCTGTGCAAGACCTACTACAAAACCCCTCAAACTCCCATGGCCAACATGTTGCGTAGCACTGTAACTCAACATCAATGATAGTGATCTATAGGGGTAATATCTTTAGGTACTCAATAGTAATGTGCTACCATCCTCAAACCTAAATAATTATATTACAGTGATCCTCGTGCAACCCCTCTATGTAATATGATATATCTCATTATAGAGCTATATTAGTAGGGCTATCCCCCAAGATAATATCAATGGCTCCTGCATAGTGCTCGTTATGATGTCATATATCCTAGCCAGGAGGTTCCAAAGGAACATCACCCCTAATGTGTCAGGAAGGACTATTTGCACTATCATATGTATGAGCATCGCTGCACACCATCAAAATACATGCTCACGATACCAATGCTCTATGTGGACCCCATAATAATCTGATTCAAGATACACCTCATCACTCCAGGTGTTGAAGATCCTCTAAAATACTCCATACTTCACATCTATCAGTGAATATGTGATGGCCTCACCATCTATAGGAAGTCGAATGATGGAAGGTGTTGGTCCTCGCATCCTAATGATGGGCCAACATAGTCATATAGGCTTGGTCAGCTAGATAGTAGGTAGTCATAGTACATAGCCAAAGCCTATAACTATGAACCAATCTCGCTTAGTGTCCTAAAGGTTACCATGCAGGTTGTGAAGGATCTTAGATTCCCTTGCCTTGGCAGTCAAAGTCTTATTAGATAGATAATAAAAGATTAAAAATAAACCAAAAACATCAAAAATGACCTTAGAAAGTAAAAACAAATCACAAAATATTTAAAAAACACAAAAAAATTCAAAAATATCCTCAAATTTTTCAATTTTTTTTTGAAAAAGTACTTCAAATAATAAAAAAAATCAATTAAATCCCTTAAAAATTAAAAAAATTGAAAAATTATAAATTTTTTTCCTAAGGTTGGGTAACCACGATTTAGACCTATGGTCGGTGAGGTGGTCAATTTGGTGACCATTGGGATTTGAATCCCATCACAACTGACAGCTGTGGACACCAATTTACTAATTGGAGACTACGCTTGCCACCCGCGGTTGAGGGAAACATCATTTTTGAGGCTATTTCCCATCATGAGAAACCCAAAAATTAAACCCACCCCTTCTAATCTAACCTAGACTAATTCTAAGCTAGGGTGTGGTTCGTTACTAGTAGTTTAGTTTGTTTAGTTAACCCATTACTTAATGAGGTTCAATTTTATCCGATAATTACAAATAAAGATGATGGTTTGTGTGCTACCTTAGTCACATCGACGCCTCCACTAGTGGACATTATTGGTTGGTCTACCATCAGTTTAGGTGGTAGTGAGGTCGAGTTCATGGCAACATTCCATGTCAAATTTTATAACTCACCTCGCAGAGCTCTTAGGTTTGCAAGCTGGCAACAAGAAATAATGAAATTTAAAATTGCTAATTTTTCTTTTATATTTCCTAATTAGCCCGGAACCACGACTGACAACCACGAGCGCAAGATTAGGGTTTGTCGACCCCGTGTCGAAACCACAACTAAGAAAATTTGCAAAATCAGCTACGTATGACACACATGGTTAGTAGCCAACAATAAATTCTCCAAAACCCAACTGTGAGGAGCCTCAAAAGGTAAAATCAATAATTTGAAATTGTCCAAAAATTGTAAAAACAAAAAAAAAATCAATAAATCAAAATTCAAATGTGCCTTGTATCCAGTTATTTACCCTATACACTTGATGGTTGTAGCGACTGACACTCCATGTAATATAGAAAGATGATTAAATTACCATAAGGACATTTGGGACAACTTAATTATCACTGAATTGATATGCTTCCTTTCAGCCTTGAAGACCAAGACAGTCGGACTGCTCCATGGGAACAAAGTGTTCATGTCAATTCTTCTATGATATTTTTAGAAGATCATCGAACAATATAATTCAACATAAGCCTAATTGGAATTGCTATCATATTGATTCCCCAAGAAGACCATTACAGCTGGACCACTCCACAGGATATAGATGTACAATTAATGTTAATAGTTGTAATCATAGCTGATTAGGCCTAGCCAAGTATCAAATGCTAAACCTTAAATCATTCAGATCAATCATCATGGTCAAGTGAATCATCACTTTATTAATTTTCATTACCCTCATCGACTCGTCGTTTGAGGGGGTAGTCATAATACCATAATCATAATCAAAGTCAATAGAATATCCCTTGATCGTAGATCCCTTGATCTTATCAAATTGCATTCATATTATGAATCATTGCAAATGATTATCATAAGCTTACCCTTTGCTGGGGTAAAAATAAATATGACAGTTTAGTTTGTAACTCTCCTCCTTTCAGATACATAGGATTGAACTCCTATAGTAACACTGAAGCTACTTAAATATCTGATGAAGAGTGGAAGCTCTTTCAATTTAAGCCTTCCATAGTTGGAGGTAATGATTCTAGGATGCACATTCTTTTATAAGACTTGGGAATCTAATGTTGATCAAACTAAAGATCATCATTCAACCTATGACATAATTTTAGAAGGTCTATTTTTGCTCAGCATTGTTCGATCTCATAATGCATACCAAAAGGGGTATTTGTATACACCTTAAATGTATCATGTTGAGGTGACTACTCATATGGAACATGCTAGAAGACCATATGAAGGATCTTGGAAAGACTCCAAGGTGAAGCAATGGTTCTAACCACCCAATTTAGGTATATTGGGCTAATTAATGTTGATTGTGGTTGGCATCCGTGGTTTACAGAGTTGGCCATGTCTTAGAGTTGTGGCTAGCCTTCAAAATTATTTGAGTCTTGGCCAAACCAAATTTAGTTACAACCAATGCATTAGAGATTCAAATGGTTTTGGGTGTAGAAGGTTCTAGAGTATTCTATCCAACTACCCTAACTGAAGGTTCTTGATCTTGGCTTCTCCATGAAGCTAGGGCAAGGCCTTACCAAGTGCTATAAGACCCCCCTCCAAATTGGGGAGAAGTTTGGAAGCTTAAAGAATTGAAATTAGCAGAGCCCTATCTAATTACATACTCACTTGTTATCACTTGAGAGAGCTTTCTTGCTGCCCAATTGGTGATAAAATGGCATTTGAAGTTATGGAGGACCTAGAGCTCTAGGAGAATAAAGAAACACAATTGAGTATCTTCCATCACAAATTTGAATGATCCAAACCACCAATCTATCAGAGGACATCAAGGCGACCCTTGATCATTAATTCAATGAGGAAAATTGGAGATCAAAGCCCAAATTTGGAGAGCAAGAAAATTTTTAGCTCAGCTACAGCTGTCAGCCATGGCTAATAGTGTCCACCGCACCTCAGACCTACGGTTAGGGTTTGATATCTATTTCCTTTGTTTTAGCCATAGATTTATAGTTTTATGCATTTAATTTGGTATATTCACCATAGATTAATCTTATTTGATATATTTTTATGGTTAGATTTAGAGACTTAGTCTAGATCACCTTCATTTCCTAACATTTCATCAATTAGACTAGTTGTTATTCTTTCATGCATTTCAAAGTTACTAATGCTTATTTAGATTGTTTCATAGATAGATCTATGCTGCTTTTACACGCCTTATTACAATTGCATCATTTCTTGCCTATATTAGTAGTTTCCTAAGATTTCTTGATTTTATGCTATTCTTTATGCAAGCTTTCTCAAAAAGCCTCATCAAGAGAGGTACCCTTTGCTTTTAATCTTTCTTGTTTCTTGAACACAGGGTTTTCAGGACTCCATCCTCAAAGCATTCAAGGCAACAAATGCTTCTTACAAGGAGAGAAGGTCACCATTGATCTTGAGCAATTAGTGTCTATTTGGAGAGTCTGTGGATTATACCAACCCCGTTGTGGGGCTCAAATGATTGTATTGATTGTATCACAAATTTGGTATCCCTAAGAGGGACAAAATTGTAATCCATTGGCAATTTATTAATACAAAGAACTCCTTGTTTTATCAAATTTGTTGTTATTGTGGTTTAATGTCTTAAACTCACATTTTATTGGTACAATAGCTTAGGTATATGCTCTTCATATGGTTACAACTTGGTCTCTCGTTATTCCTTTTGTTGATGCTCTAGGTTATATTGCATTCCCTTCATATTTGAAATCCACTGCATCAAATTTTACCAGGTCAGGTTTAACAATATTGACCATGAAATGGGAGTTATGCAACAATCAATATATTTCTATGAAATCTACCACTTGATTTTTTGCTAGGTCGGGTTTGACCAATTTGACTGTGGAAGGAGAGTTCTAAAACAATCGACATATTTCTATGTAATCTACCACTTTATTTTCTACTAGGTTTGGTTTGACCATGTTGACTATAGAATTTTGATCTCGTGCAGGTTCTTGATAGACTTTAACATTGCATTATCTCTTTGTATCCAAAATACACTACTTCACCTTCTGCTACTCTCTGTTTGACCATGTTGACTATGGAATTTTCATTTTGGCAGATTTAAACATTACCAACACTTAGCAGATTTTTCCTCCAACACTTAGCTGATTTTACCAAATCTACTATGCATGTGGTATTCTACTGTGGTGTGGAAACTAACTTCGGACTATAGTTTCTATTTTGGGTTTCGCTAATCTAAATTATGCTAGGTCCTACTTGACTATGCTGATCATGATTTCTACATTTTAGCATAATTTAACACTGCTCTTAAGGTTTTTTTTGAACACTTAGCCAATTTACAAAATTTATAAAGTATGTGGCCTTTTTGGGCCTACACAACCCATCTATCCTAGAAATTGATTACAAAATTATGTGCTTGTAACCAATACATTCCTAGCACTAAATCAAATGCATACAATGGTGCTACATACAAGTATCCAATGATCATACCACTAGGTAGGGTAATTTCTACCATGGGATAACACTGATTTATAGAGTAGGTTTATCCTGAACCATACTTGACCTTCCACCCATGTGCCAATATTCCTAGTCTTTTTGGTATATCTTTAACTAAGATAGTGGAAACAAAATTGTTAGTGGCTCCACCATCTATTAAAATTTTAATATTTCTACCAAAAACCTTATCTTTTATAATCAAAGGAGTAGCTTGTCCTTCCAAATATTGACTCTCTATCGTTGCATAAATCTTGTGTGCAGGATCCTTGTAGGCAAGTTCTTTTTCCTTCAAACACTATCCTATTATGTATGAATATTTATTGGTATAGTGTGGTCCACCATAATCAAATCATCCATACTTAGGTCCTAGGTGAATTTTTTGCTTCTGTTCTTCTTTTGTTTTGACTACTTATGAAGGGTTGGCCTAACCCTACTGTGGTGGTCTATCATTCCCATTGTTACGATTGTTAGGATTTTAGTTCTTCCCTTAGAACCTCTTCCTAAACTTTCCCTAATTCCTATCATTTTTTATATCTTATCTAGGTGAACTCCTTTTTGCTTGCTCCTCTTCCCACTTCATCAATCTTTCACTATTTCTTTTTCTCAATGCCTCTTTATCTTGCTCAGATGCCCCTTCATAATAAAAATAAGGTTTAAGATAAGTTTTAGCTTTCCTATCTAGATCATTGGCCTTCTAAATAGTACTAGATTCCCACATATTTACTTCATGCCCTACTCTAGAATCTTCTCCTATAATAAGCTTGTGAATTTTCATCTTCTCATTATATGCAGGCACATATTTCAACAACTTGATAAATTTCTAGTAACATACCTCCACTATCGTATTCCCTTGTCTAAGTTTGGTAAATTGCTCAAATTTCTTGGTATAAAAATATTCAGTGAGGAATATTTATTTTAAAGCAACTACAAATTCTTCTCATTTAAGATCAAATGCCATCTCAATTCCTTTTTTCTCGTTGAACATTTTTGACAAATCCAAGCCAACACCCTATAGGTGTAGAGTGGCATATGATGGGGTTCTAGTGGAATAATTCTTCATCTTATAGAAATTTTTTATCTCCCTTAGCCAAGCTTTGAATTTATCACCATCTTCCCCTCCATTGAATTTGGAAGATTTTAGATGTTTCATATCCTTACCTAATTCTACCTCCAGTCGTATTCTATCCCGTTGTGCCTCTAAATATATTTAATTCTCTTGTCTCACTCTAGAATTTATAGCTTGTGAATATTGATTCACTATAACATCCAATAGTTGTTTTTGTGTTTCCATTTATTCCCTTAGTAACGCAACTATTGTCGTAAGATCATCCCTCTCATTATTAGGAGCATCCATACCTATATTTGTAGTCTCGACCTCTATATTATTTTACTGTGTATACCTCATCTATGGGGTAATAATCCATCTCCTTCTCTTGGGCAGCATTATCCCTAGCCACACATAGGAGAGATAGGAGGAATCAATTCATAATTTCATCTTTGAATTGTTTTTCCTACAAATAACCATACACCTAGTTATCATAGCTAGGCAAACATATTCAACTTCCATTAGGTAGTCTATTCATACATAGTATAATCCCTACATGGGTATGTATTCTGCTACATATCACCTTCTAATTTTACATAGGTAACATACTTCCCTATGAATCGTGCTATGATACCAAATGTCACAACCCAATTTTTTTCATCCATTCTTTTCCTTTATATATAATCATATCATGATGCTAGAGGTTGATATATCACCCAATTTCTAGGATATAATAATATTTTTTCCACTTAGACTCTTTCTAGGCACACCCATTGTTACATATTGCGTATATATGGCTATACAAGAGTATTTTTGGGCACTAAATTACATTAAGTTTTACTCAATATTGCGATTGTCTATCTTCCTACTTTCTATCCAGGCTTGCACCTGATAGCTATAGCTTAGCACTCAACATTGGATGGACCAAAATAGGGGTTTCAGATCCAACCTCTAGAGTAGGTTGGTTCCTTGTCAACTTAAACAAAGTGTTGACACAATTATGCTCACTTAGGATTTTAGATATTAGGGTAATAAAATATTAGGGTTAAGAAATATGAACAATAGTGGACGAATAGGATAACAACATTGTCACTACAACAAAAATCTCCCATAAACCAAATTAAAGACACATTACTCAGATCAAAATTATCTCAAATTAGATGTACTTTCATTCATTAAAGAACAACAGAGAAATATTGTAGACAACAATTTCAATATCTAAACAATGATAATCCAAATAGCAAAATTAATAAATATCTAGATTTTATAGAAATGCATTCCCTAGAAACAAAGATCTAATTTAGAAGTAAATTTCAATTACCCTAGCAGTTAGTAATCCATTAATTTGGCACAAACTAACCATTCAAGTATTCAAAGAAATGCAACTAAAGAATTCAAACCTCTGATATCGAATTATGAAGACACTAAATTTGAGGTGAAAATAAATGTAATGCTCCTTTCATTAGCCCTTGGGAATATTTACAGTAGCACAGGAAAACACACAAGAGTCGACCCTTAAAAATGAGGGTTTTACCTCTATTTATAGTTTTGTAAAATTAAAATAATAAGGAACATTACAAAGATTAAATTTTAATATATCAGTAGAGAGTTCTTGATGGAATTCTCTTAATGGTTCAACCTTCAAGAAATCCACTGCAAGTGGACCACCATGACAGCTTGAAACCTTTGCAACTTGCTAGTTGTTCGATGCTAACTAGAGTTCTGGTTGTTGGATACTGCATATGCATCATTGATCTATCTTGGAAATCTTCTACCATTGTTGATCTATTATCATCTCTAGTTCTTGTCTTCTTGAAACCCTCAACACTTTGGCTTCCTCCTCCAACTGACTGGTTTAACTCCAGTGAGAAATTGCTTTTATACGCTTCATAATTCTTGGCAAAATCTCAACTGTCGATCTCCCCCATCATATGGCTATGATTTAATTTGACATAAGCTTGATATAATTGTGAGGGAGAACACAACACCATTCTACTTTTAAAGTTTTTTGACATCACCTTTCATGCTTCAAAAACTGTTGAACACCAATCCGACACTAAAATACTTTGAAAGTGAAGTGGGATGAAATCTGCTCCCTATCCTTCATTTTTCTTCTTTGGATATGAAGCATTCACCAATCCATACAAAAAAAATTGATGATATCATATCTCCTCCAAAACTCTATAGATTCCATTCTGGACCTAAACAAGTGCATTGGCTTACGAACACCATTTTAGACCTGTCATAATGTAAAGTGACTCTTCCTCCATTTCGTACTGGCTTCAGAATAAAATGTTGCTTATCATCATTCCAGAAGAAAGTTAGTCAAAAATACCCTTCGTCACAAATATGCATCTCTTATACTTAGCTTTTCATCTTCTATCACCATTCTCGGGAAAAATATTCTATGCGTTCTCTAGAATCGGGCTCTCCAACACTTAGCCGCTCAAAAGATATCAAAGAATATGAAGCGATATTCAATCCACACTTATTTTATACTGGCATCATCCTTCTTCAAAAACTTTTGTATATTTGAGGAACGTCACCCGTCTAGAGCCAAGAACATAAGGAATTGTGTGGAATTGCTCCAAGTGTAAAAATTCACCAAGTGTTGGGTGGATTTGTGGCATTTTTTGCGGATCCACTCCAAAATACACTACAAAGTGTGTGGAATGAGATCTTCATGTCGTAGGCAAAATTTTCAAAATTTTCCTAAGTATGTGGCCATTTTGGGCCTACAAGTACTAGGTGTATTCTATAAACTAAGTTATTCATCTCATAGCTTATAATAAGCTAGCCTTTATTTCCCCTTTCACTCTATTGAAAGAAGCATACCCAATTCAAACTCTACATAGGTCTCTTTATGAGAGTGATAGATGCGTGAAAGAATTTGACTATCCCTTTAATTTCTATAATGAGCTAGCCATCCTGATAGTATACTTCTTTCCAAATTAGCCCATGGAAATATTGTGAGATCCTTATTCCCCTATATATATGAGCTTTCCCAATAGTATTTCCAACTATTCCCATATAGATGGACTCAACAACTTACTGATGAACAACTACTTAACTAAAAGCAATGCATCAAACTAATCCACCATCCATGCCAAAGGGTGTCATTCTAACACATTCATTCTTTTCTTAGTTATCAATTCATAAGCTTGCATCCTTAAAATATCTAATCAACCTGCAAAAAATACATCCAATGGTTTTATTTTTAACAACATAAAGACTACTTAGGTGAGCCATTCATACATACTAATTTACATCTGAGCATAGATTTCATAATTCAGCCACAAATATTTAAAGGATATAAATGTAATTTTTTATTATACAAAGTTTATACCCAATATATTAACAAATTCATTGATTTTGGGGCATAAAATTAAAATCATGGTCCATTTGTATCAAGCACGATATCAACTCAGAATCCAAATAAGGTATTCCCCTTTTAAGTGTTAATTGTATCTCTTTAAAATATTATTTGCTATTATTTTTTGTCCCCTATTCTTTGTATATTTCACAAAAATTAGGAAAGGATAAAATAGATTTTCAAGTTTTAACTTAATTCATATCTCACAAAATTAAAGTGGTTTAAAAGAACTTAGTTCATATTGATATTTCTATATTTTCTCACTTCTTTAGGCATTAAAACATAAATTGTATATAGTTTCATTGGGATACAATATTTGTTAGTGCATTCTCTTCTCCTTTTATTGAAGAAAAATATTTATTTTCTTGTTAGATAGGCATAGTATTTATTCAAAATGAAAAATCATACTTAGACTACCTCTTGTATTCTCACACATTTTGTCTTATGAATTTTTGCTAAAGATTTTATATAGTTGATAGTATTTATTTTAGAAGACAAAATTTATGTGTTTTCCTAAAATACACATTTAAATGAAATTTTTTGGAGTGAATATATAAAAACACTCCTAGTGAACCCTTCAAACCCAAAAACACCATTGAGGTGATGACAACCCATAGGGATTTTAACCCTTGTGGATCTACTAGTATTTTTGTAGACCTCCTCATATTTTGGTAAACATGACATGAACACCTTTTTATATATTTTAAAAATTCACATAATTAAAATATAAAAAATAATTTAAACTTAAGATAACTTAATTTTATTTGTATATATTAGATTATTAATAAATATTTAATAATTTATGCCTCAAAGTCATCATGGTAATATTGATATTGAGTCACATATGCAAGAGTAATTGATCTTAGTATCATTCCTAGTCTAGAACCTACAAGTTTACCCTTATGTATGGATGCATATATTGAGGAAACCAAATCACCTCTAGTATTTACGAGTATATTAGAGGGGGTAGGTATATCAGATAGGTTTAGGTATATTAAGATATCCTCTTGAGGTATATTGGCTATTTGAAATCAATATTCGTAGATTTACTATCTTTTTTAATCAAGAGTGAGTTAGATTAATAATAATTAATCTCCCTTTTTTATTTAAACCATGGCTCCTCACCTTCATAGCAGAAATAGAATCACATATCGCAATGATATTCCTATTTAGGATGATAGTGAGAAGATTGATAGAGAATATACAAGCATACTTCAACCATGGGATCCCTTGTTCTGATAGAAAGATCTCATGGTCAACTTACCTTTAAATATTATGATCACATCATAAATTTATTTAGACAAAATAAATAAATAATGATAAAAATAATGGAAAAGGACATTCATTTTAATGAAGTAGGACCTTCAAATAATCAACAAATTTCTAATTCTAGTTCCATGTCACTTCATAAATCAAATAATAATCCTTTATTTACTCAACATCCCATTATTCAAAGTGCAAATCCATTTTGTTCTAATCCAAGTTATGTTAATGCTACACTACAACAACCCATGTAGAGGATTTTTTGAACCCCCCAAATAACAATGTTTCTTATATTAATAATCTATTCTCTTCTATTCCAACTAATAAAACAATTTCTTCTATTCATCCTAATATCAATAAGTTCTCTTATATTCCTCCTAATGTTAATTTTTCTTCTATTTCACCTAATGTTAATAACACTTCAATTCCTCCACAAATTAATACACAATATCTACCTTATTCATATATATAATAATCCTTATCATAATAATATAAACACATCAAATGTAAACCAAATTCCATTTCAAAATCCTATGTCTAAAAATTATAATCCACCCTCTAATAATTTTGGGATGAATATACATACAACTCAATCTTTAATTTTACAAAATAATCCTAAAATTTAGAGTTTAACAACATTGGTTAAACAACTTGCTCAATTAATGGATAATATTCAAGCACCTAGTTTCACTTAATCAACCTTTGGATCCTATGGTAGCTTGTCGACCATACCCAAAGAATATTTTGGCACCCCTACTTCCAATATATAAGGTTATGGAGGATCCAATTAAGCATATAAGGATGCTTCAATATGCTTTCCATGATATTTATTATGATAGTATTATTTTGTTAGAAACATTCCCAAAGAGTCTTGGAGGTGTGGTATTAGAAAGGTGCTATCAACTACCCTGCATTCCCTAATTTTTTTGAAGAAACCACTAAAATGTTTGTTTAGCATTGTGGTACTTGTATGGAATAGAGAGTTAGCCTCCAAGACCTATATCAACTTAAGCAAGCTAATGATGAAATTTTCATAGATATTCTATTAGAATAGAGAGGATTTTTGGGAAGTGTGCAATATACCCCACCACCTAAATATATGTTGTAAATTTTCATTAAAAATTTACAATATCAACTATTATATGAATTGGAAACTATAACCATCACATATTTTGAACAAGTGGTCAATTTGGCAAGAAGAATTGAAAAGGCTCTTATAAAAAGAGGACAATTAAAACCTAAGAAAGAAGAAGAAAAATCTACCAAATATCAATATAAAAATTATGATGTGGTAGGTGATGGTGTCATTTATAATCACTAAAACAATAATTTTAATACCACAAATACTTTGTAAAAGTTAGTTCTAAATAAACCTCAAAAACTACAAAGAATTTCATTAAACTTAATCAACCTTTATCATAAATTCTTAAGCAAATTTTGGATGCTAAAATGATTGAGCTTCCAAATATATGATAATTTGATACTACTGCTAATTAGTAAAATGCAAATCAAGATTTTAATTTTCATAGAGTGGAAGGAATATTACTAATAAATATAAAATACTTCAAATCAATTAAACTAGTTGAAAAATTTTAGGATTTTTTTAAGTGCCAATATTAATATAAATAGTTTTTCAGTGAGGATGTGTGATTCATTTTCATAATTAGGTGGGGTATGAATAACCCCTAATTGTTAAATATCTTCATGGGGCAAAGACATTTGATCTTCTTGTTCTTTTTTAATAGATTCAACATGGGCAACACATGGGATCGACCTATGAAACAAAAAGTTATTTTGGAGTATATCTTCATGATTCATGTCACAAAAGACATCCCATTTAGCATAGTCACATTGGGTTGTAATTAATTTAGGATGAATAATTGTAATTAAATTAACATCACAAAATAAAATTAATGATGAGGAAGGAGGTTCTTCATCTTGATCACTCCAATCCAATCCATGATGATTAATGAATTCTTCATAAGTTATGATTTGATCATCATCTAAGTATGTAGGTAGAGGTTGATTTTATTTGGGATATAACCATTGCCACATTTTCTAGGTCCAATTTCAAATTTCAAATTTTATTTAATCCCTTGTTGTTGAGGCCCCAATCCTTTGCCTTGGTATCCCATATTGGTTAAAATTTGCTTAGATAAAGAATAATCTTTAGAGAAATAACATGTTGCAATTTTTTTTATGGGAAATGGATTGTTACTATAGACACCAAATCCTAGCCACTTGTCATCCATGCACCATCCAATCACCACCATCCATTATATATATATATATATATATATATATATATATATATGTGTGTGTGTGTGTGTGTGTGTGTGTGTGTGTGTGTTTATATATAAATATAAATATTATATATATATATATATTTATTTAATATAAATATATATACATATATATTTATATATGAATAAATCACAACCATTCATCATGACTTAATCTCAACCATCCATCTGACTTGATCTGTGTCACACATCAAAGTTATAATCCTAGTCATTCATCATGTTTTAATCTTAGTTGTCCATTTGTATCATCGAAACCCTAACATATTGAAGGTAAGTTATAAAAGAGTATTCACTTTTGTGAATAAGGTTAAGTAGTTAGTTAAGAGATCAACTAGTTAATTGATCCCTTCATCATACAAACCCTAGTATTTTGCTAACATCCTCCTCCCTTACTACCATCGTATCCTCCATTTCTATCACTCAAATCCCCTACAAACCAGATATGGTTCTGCAATATGCTTCATAGAAACCCCCAAACACTATTGAGAATTCCTAGAACACTGATGAGAATTATAGGAATGTTGTAGGGAATCCATAGCCTTTCTAGAATGCTCTAGGGTGTTTCCCAACCTCCAATTTATTGCTAATAAATCCTTGAATGCTCATGGGTGTTTCCCAACCTCCAATTTGATTTATGGTTACAAAGATACCCTACTACATTTGAGGAGTATCCCATCGTATCTAGTAGATACCTCATCACGTTTAGGAGACTCTACATCGTATCCAAGAGAGTTGGGAAGAAATATGTAGGCTTCTTGGTAAGTCTTGGTAAAAAATAATCTCCATTTTCTTTGCTTTTTAAAGAGATATTGAAAAGAAGATATCTATTTTTTATTTAAAAAACAACACATCTTGCATCGTAGGTGATGAGCACAAAAAATGCTCATATTTTTACATGGATTTCTAACATATTATACAACATTATTATTATAGAATATATATTTTATGAAATTTTTATATATATTTAATAGTAAATTATGTATATTATCTAATATTTGTTTTTAAATGAATTATGTACAAATTTAGTGGTTTTTATGATATTTTAGAATGTTTACATCAAGGTCCTACTCGAACCTGGAACTTTCAATTTCATGAAGGTAAAACATTTGTAGTATACCAGTGTGAAGTACTAAGTCAGGTGCCCAATTTCCTTTGAAGTGCCTAATTCCCATTTGGGACTTAATTGATGGGTGCCTACTTCCCATTAGGTGCCTGCTTCTTATTATGGTGTCTGCTTCCCGTTAGGCACTTGCTTCTCGTGAGGCGCCTACTTCCCATTATGGCACCTGCTTCCCATTAGGTACCTGTTTCTCATTAGGCACCTACTTCTCATTATGGTACTTGCTTCCTGTTGATGCAAAATTACAGCCCGACTCGAGTTGACGTAAATTACAGTGTGATCCCTATTATCAATAGAACATAACATATATTTCAGCAATAGATGCAGATGATATTTCAGCAAAGATGCAAATGAAGTACAATATTAAAAACCATATGTTATCTCTTTTTTAGCAATACATAAACAAAAATGTAAATATATAAAGCATAATATTAAACGTATTCTGTTATGATAAAAATAGAATACGTTAAATCAGTCTAAAATTAAATATTTTTGCTTTATATCCATTATATATGCATGTTGTTGTAACCAAAAAATTAGGAATTGATTTACTCTCAAATGTAACATGGCATGGATGCATATCTTATAAAAATGTAGGCCACCCTTGATAAAAATAACCCTGGATGTCATAATTATTCTATAATTTTTTGAAACTGCAATATATTCATTTGAGTGTTTTTATTAATCTCAAACTATCATCCGGTGAATGAATTGATCAAGTGGAATACCACTAGAGCTTGAGCCCACTCTAAAAAATACTCCTCCCCCTTTTACCTTGCTTTCTATAATTAATTAATTTACTATTTTTTTATATTATTTAATTCCTGTAGTTTCCCCTATTTTATGTAATTTTTCAGCAAGTGCATGTTTTAATTTTCATAGGTTTATTTTCAGTCATGTTTATTTTTAATTCATCATTTATTTTTCTACACTTAATTCTATTGAGTTTGGATGAATTTAAAATACATAAATAACACCTCCACAAAACCAATAGGCATAGAGGGACTCATTCCTCGCATTACAGGCATATACTTTACATGATACTCACAAGTTTATGAGCTACCCTAGTTTGACAATTAAATGGAGGCAATTAATTGAACTATAGAAAACTAACCAATATTTTGGCATCATTGTTAGGGAGTGTCACAACTATAGTGTATGATCCATAGGTTAGTTAGTTTGAAAATTAATTTTAGATTTTCTTACCTGTAAATCATCTACCTGTGAAGCATGAGTCCACCAAGACCTTAAAAAAATCCAAGGATCATTTATTGAAAAAAAAGAAAACACCTCAAACTTAGAATATTCTAGAAATAGTTATTAAAGATAAAATGCCATCCATTTGAGTCATCACAAAAACTTATTATACATAATATTTTAGTGATCAGGATGGAGAAAATTCAACAATTATTTTACGAGTATTCCAACAAAGAGGAAAAACTACCAATACGAGGAATAACCTCCACAATTAAAATAGAAATAGGAACATTGTTTAACGGTGTGAAGAGTGAAATTTTATATCTTGATTTACAGTCAAACACATTCTTGAATAAGAAGAAAAAATATAAAGCAATGTCTATATTTTTTCTATTCGAGGTGTAAAGAAAATCATGAAAAAAATAAATGTTCGAAGAATATAGTAGAAGTTTATGAAAACTGTCACCTAGATCATCAGACCAGGTTGTGTCCAAAAATACTAAAAGAAAATCTTGAAGAAGTAGAAACTTACTTCGTAGATCTACCTCCATAGACACAACTATCAAAAAATCCCAGTTTACTAGTTTCACCTTCTACCAAGACAAAATAGTTGCTAGCATCACCAGAGCCGAATCCCAATAGCAACTGTTTAAATTCACTAGCTGACCAGGGAATTATGGGAATAAACCCAATGTGCCATAATAGTGTAGAAATAAATCATACTGCTAAAAAATCAAGTAATGAAGGACTTCTACCGTATCCCAAAATGTTATGGAAAACCAGAGAAATAACACCACCTAAGTTTGATATTATGGAATAGTTCAGAAATCTTACTGATATCATTCTTCAAACTATTAGGATTGTGCCTATTTACACTAAAGTCATTAGGGATTTTTACCTCAAGAGACCGAGATGGGAATCACAGTAAAAAAAAATGAGGGTGATAGGTCAACATGTTAATGTAATATTAGACAAAACTTGTCTCAAACGCGTAAATTTAATGATAAAATTTTTAGGCTTAATATTTTCCAACACTTTGGTAAATTCTAATGTTGATATTAGATGCAGAACAGAAAAAATGATAGTTAATGAAAAACTGTACAAACAATAGTCATCCACCTACCTGTACAATCTACCAATGAGTTGGAAGAGTCTAATTTTGAGGCCATCTAGGAAGATTCTCTTCCCATGCTACAATGTATCATAAAACCGAATAAAGAAGGGGATAAGACAAATGAGGTTTTAATTGTATCAAATTTTAGACATAAATTAAGATCTTATCACAAGCCCTAAATTTGAGAGGCTTGCTTGATTGTAGGTATGGGGAAGACCCCACCTTCAATGTTATCACCCATAGCACGATGAACACTATTACAACATTCAATTAAAAAAATTAATTAAAGTTTTCTTTAATGCCATTAGTTTAGGTTTTTCTTTTTATTTTGTTATATTTTGCAGATAGCAAGAGGCTTAGTTCAAATTGTAGGCATCCAAGGCAATCCAACCTACTGGCATGTGCCGCTCCATTCTATTTTTTGAAAAAAAAGGGTGCAACTCTTGGGACTTCCTAGGTGGTCATCCATCCTAGTTCTACTCCATGTCATAATGCTTAATTTTAGAATTTTTATGGGATATGATACCAGGTGCTCAATAAAACACATTTGTTGCATACATTTTGACACCATGGGCAGATGTGTAACACTCAACCATGGCAGCACCAGTTGTGGCAGACAAAATTTGGGCTCAGATGGTTCATAAAACTCTATTGAGCAGTACATATCTAATCATTAAAAAAAACATGTGAAACAAAATTGGCTATGAATATTTCACAAAGTAAGGGGTTTTTATGAGGATTCCATAACAACACATGATGAAATAATACGAGTAAAAATCAGTCGGTTCCATTTATAATCCTTGCCATACACTTCGAATTTGCGAGATTGAATCAAATGCAAGCATGGGGGAGACTCCATATTTTTAAATTCATATCAACCATTTGACAAATGTTCACGTATTCATCATAAAAAAAGGAAATATGACATTGAACCCATTTTGATTAACATAGATTTTATTTTATTTGTATTTGTATTTTGTAGGTATCATACTATGAATGCAATTTGTAGCTAGCCTAGAAAACCTAGGCCTATCAGGCACATATTCCACAAGCTTGTGTTTTATTGCTTTAAATTTTTGTTTTGCAGGAATGATGCTCTAAGTGTAATCATTAGGAAGCTTGGGAAACCTAGGCCTAACGTTCATGGGATCCATGAACCTACACATTTCCAATTTTCTAGGAGTAGGAGAGCTCATCCCCACTCAGAGGGGGAATACTTTCCTTGAATCTGTAAAATAAGTGTTTGGATTGGTCTTTATAGACAATAAAATACTCAACTACTGGTTTAGGTAGAGGATGTTGATTTTTTCCTTGCTCTTCAACCAAAGCGTTAAAGGCATGATCAAACTTAAGAATAAATAAGTGGGCATATCAAGCAAAAGTTGCAATAAAGGAGAAGTGCTTGATTTCCATTTTATGATGGGAAGGCACCTGATTCCCGTTTTACAGTAGAAGGTGCCTTATTCCCATATTTCGATAAAGTGACATCTAATTCCCATTTATACGGTACAAGGTTTTTGACTCTCAGTATGTTAAGGAGATGGTGCCTACATCCCATATTCTGGAATATCAACACCTGATTCCTAGCTTCTCCAAGAAGAGGGTATTTGAATTTCCATATTTGGAAAAGTGACACCGAATCTCCTAAACATGGTAAAAAAGAGGTTGTATATAAAGTTTGAGTATATATAAAGTTTTTTTAAAGCACGACGCTCGATTTCCAGTAAAAGGAACCTGATTCTTGTTTTAAAAAGTGTCTGTGTTCCATGAATTAAAATAAGGTGCCTGATTCCCATATGAAGATGCCTACTTTATATTATAATGGGTGTTTGTGCCTTGTATGAATAATCTTCAGCATTTGGAAGTATCCTGTATGACATCAACAACTTGTCCACATGCATAAATTCAAAACCTCTCATGGGTAAAATTATCTTAATTTTTTTGATAGATATTTATGCATGTTCCAAGGTCATGAATGAACAACTTTCGAGGAAGGGATGTGTGTTGTCCCACGAAGACATGTTTTTTCTAATATTTTCTTGAATTTTTTTAGAAAATATCAAATAAATAAATTGCAGTAATCAAGAACCAGTCATATGGAGAAACATTTTCCACATGGAAAATAAGCATGTTGTTCTTTGTTCCAGTACACATGGTCATCATAAAATAACTAATACAAATGCACCATGAACATTTGTGCATTATACATGCACAAAACATAATATAGGTGTATACTTAATTTTCTAATTTGTATATATATAATTTTCATAGAAATATATTTTTATAAAATAGTGCCAACACAATCCCCATTAAATTATCCATCCAACCATTTAACCCCATTTGGTATTTTCTCCATATGAAAATATTTTGTTGGGAGAACACTCATGGTCATCATCTTAAAAATTTGGCACACACTCTAAAAAATAACAGAGTTGCTGGATTAAAAAAAATTCAAAAAATGGAAAGAACAAAGAGATTTACCATGGGGAAATCCACAAATCATTTATTGAAAAAGAATGAGCTGCCACAACCAAAAAAATGAGAAAGAAAAACAAAGCCCAGTGGACAATCGTTGCTAAAAATAGAAATTATAAGCATTGGCTATCACAAGGGCGTGCCACTCTTTAATTTGGGGGGGTGTCACAAAGATGTGCCACTCTTTTAAGCATGGGGGCATGATGATCACCAAAAATACTCATATTTTTACATGGATTTCTAACATATTAGATGATGTTATTATTATAGAATGTATATTTTATAAAAGTTATATATATATTTGATAGTATATTACGTATATTATATAATATTTTTTTTAAGTGAATTATGTGTAGATTTAGTGGTTTTTATGGTATTTTAGCATGTTTACGTCAAGGTCCCACTCGAACCTGGCACTTTCAATTTCATGAAGGCAAAAAATCTACAATACACCAGTGTGAAGTGCTAAGTCAGGCACTCTATTTACTTTGAAGTTTCTGACTCCCATTTGGGGCTTAATTGATGGGTGCCTACTTCTTGTTAGGCACCTACTTCCCATTAGGTTCCTGTTTCCTATTAGGCGCCTGTTTCCCATTAGGTGCCTACTTCTCATTATGGTGTCTATTTTTTGTTAGGCGCTTGATTCCCATTAGGTTCCTACTTTTCGTTATGGTTCCTACTTCATGTTAGGCGCCTACTTACCATTAGGCACTTGCTTTCCATTGATGCAAAATTACAGCCCGAATTCAATTAACGTAAAATTATAGTGAGACCCATTTTCTTTTTAAGAAAAAACCCCTTGAGGGGATGCCTTGGTCTGAGAGACCACGAACAGGGGGTTCTACACTATCAAAGTCACCCGGTAGTCACACCCGACCCTGCCCACACCAAAATTATCAATTGGATTTTGGATACCCAATTTAGTTTTTTGGTAGGGTGGAGATTTGAACCTGGGACCTCCCTTGGAGGATTGCCCTCTCCTCTCCAACTCACCCACAACACCTAGTTTATAGTGAGACCCTTGTTGTTAGTAGAACAGAATAAATATTTTAGCAAAGATGTAGATGAAGGACAATATCAAATACCTTGTGTTATCTATTTTTTAGTAATACATAAACAACAATGTAAATAGATAAATCATAATATTAAATGTATTCTATTATGATAAAAATAGAATATGTTAAATCAGTATGAAATTAAATATTTTTGCTTTATCTCCATTATTCACGCATGTTGTAATCAAAAAATTAGGAATTGATTTGCTCTCAATTGTAATAGGGCATGGCTACATATATTATAAAAATGTAGGCCACCCTTGATAAAAATAATTCTAGATGTCAGAATTATTCTATAATTTTTTGAAACTGCAATATATTCATTTGAGTGTTTTTATTAATCTTAAACTAGATTTCGATGAATGAATTGATAGGGTGAAAGACTATTGGAGCTTGGGCCCACTCTAAATAGTACTCCTCCCCCTTTTATCTTTCTTTTTGTAGTTAATTGATTTACTATTATTTAGATTGTTTAATTCCTGTAGTTTCCCCTATTTTTTGTAATTTTCTAGAAAGTGTGTGTTTTAATTTTCATAGGTTTATTTTCAGTCATGTTTATTTTTAATTCATTATTTAATTTTCTACACTTAATTCTATTGATTTTGGATGAATTTAAAATACAAAAAGAACACCTACACCAAACCAATAGGCACAAAGGGACTCATTACTCACACTATAGGCATATACTGTGCATGATACTCACAAGTTTATGAGCTACCCTGGGTTGAAAATTAAATTGAGGTAATTAATTAAAATGTAGAAAACTAATCAATTTCTTGCCCAATATTAGGCATTCACAAACATTTCTTCATATAGCTTGCACATAGGATAGATCTACACTTGTACATTCATCTTAGTTGCATTAGAACATTTATTACACTAGATTCAAGTTTTGTTGTTTTATGGTGTTTCTACTTTTTACCTTGAGTGTTGTTTGCAATAAAATGAAAAAGTATAAGTAGTTGCACTTTAGGCTAAAGTTTCCCACTTTTTACTTTTATAAGCTGGAACAACTCATTGGTATTCAATTCTCTCTCACTATTGAAAACACATTGTTGATTCAGAGTGGAAGAACTAGGTGAACCATCCACTATTGAAATCATTTGATGATTTAGGGTGGATCTTAAGAGGTGTATCCTAGATTCTTTTGAGGGGATTGGTATTGGTATTCTTGACCACCAACTTGACTTAGTGAAAGAGAGTCTCTTGGTATTGTTTAAACACCATAGACAATAGAAAATTAAAAAGCATCACACACAATTGCACATTTCATATTCAAAATCAGTAAGTTAGAATTCATCACCAAACACTGATCGAGATAAACGATGGTGGATTTCATCTCCATCCATTGTCTTGCCCTGTAGACACCTTAGCAACTCATGAGCAATTTTTCTAGATTTCATCACCAGGAAAATACTCATTTGCCATTCAACTTAGGAAACCACCTTGCATAGTCATCCTAGGCTTAGGCATACATCAAAACACACAAACCACACTAAAAATATAGGATTCAATTGTTTGTTTGATTTTGTGTGCTTTCCATTGTCATTACACATTTTTACACATAATTCTTCACATTTGCAACCTTGACCTTGCTTATAGCTTATGTTTTTGACTAGAAATCAAGCTAGAGCCATGTGCCAAGCACCAATATCATCCATGGAGTGTTCCACTTCTTCCCCAGTCACTTTTGTGGTAAACCCTACCAACCTAGTACATACAAGCTATTTTGGTTTGTCTATAGGACCCTCACACACAATATTTACCTTGAATGCTGATGTTATGCACATAGCCATCCACATCTCCATCCCAAAAATTGAGCCTTCTACACCAACTGATCATAACACCACCTACATAGACATGAAAAAGGTTAGAGCTTACTTAAGACCAATTAAACTAGTCTTAGAAGAACATAACATCCTACACAATCAAGTTCCTTATTCTAAACTGGAACTTGCCCACTCACATACCCATAACTTCAACCAAGTCTACATGAACCCTCTTTTTGAGGTATCATCTACACCTTCACATCATATGTTTCCACCATCGTGCAACAAAATCACTTCCATCCAATAGACCTATACCACCACCTATTCCAATCCACTCTATGAAACACATGTCAATGCAACTTCACAAATTACATGTACCATTCCATCCACTACATCTCATTATTGTGATTCCTTTTGCATATTACCCTCCACCGATCTCAACCAACATTTTAAAAACCTACACCTCACCTACATCCACCTCCATCACACCCACACAATCTGATTCAAAAATTACCATACAGTAAGTATAACAACACCTCAACCAATTGCTCATTGGCCAACAAGAAGCTCATTATTTTTCTAATAATAGACACATATAGTGGATTTCAATCCCCATTCTATGCCAATACAACATACTTTCTTCACCCATGATCCATCCTAGGTATCACAATATTCTCAGGTTGATATACCCACACTCCCATTCACTCACATAAACCCCACTTTTGCAACCCAAAACATTCAAATTTCCCAAACCTCATCTCCATCTTATCAACAAAAATTATTTCATCACCAAGCTCAACAACATGTCGAACATCATTAAGTACCCTTCAATCAATACAGCTATCAACATCACATTCTATCTCACAATTCACCACTTTACACATCCCACTTTCACATAATCACGAAACAATTCGAGGCTTCTACATAGATGGAGATGTGTCTCATTCTTTGCCAGAAAAGAATTGTATGACAAGCACTACAGTGCAAAATACGATGGGTAGGAGGGGTGCAGGGGGCCGGAGGCCCCCAAGGACCCCCGACTATGGTAAAGGTGCTTACGTAATAGGTGATGGCTCGGGGTGCGTAGGGGGGCACCCTTGGATATGATGAAAGTGATCAAATCTGGCGAAGCCGACGCCAGAATTTTCACCTACTTCTATCGCTACTTTTCACCTAATTTTATCACTACTTTTGGAGCGACCCCTAGGATTCCCACGGTTGGTGGGTGGTTAGTGGGTGTGGGTGGTTTAGCCCATGGTGTTGTATCCACGGTACCCTAATACCACTTGGTGGTTTAGGGTTGTAAGATTTTCCTTATATAATTATTGTAATGTCTCATTTTAGAGACAAGAGAGAGAATAATATATCAAGGAGGATAGACTCTTTTTTGCTGGACTAGCCCAAATTGGGTGAACCAGGGTAAATATTGTGTGTCATATGTGCATTGAATGGTGTTATTCTTTCTTTAGTTAATTTTTTGCTTTATTTCTAGAATATGTTTCTATAAAATATTTTCATTTGGTATCAGAGCCAGGTTATTAGCCATAGGGGGACGCCTTTATTACTAGGGTTTAAATTCATTTGAAGAATATCTAGGGTTTCTAGGAGTGAGAGGAAACCTATTCTGGAGTGGGAGTTACGCAGAAGGAGTTTGAAGGAAAAATGTCAAGAAATCATTCAAGGATAGAGATCGAGAAATTTGACGATAAAAGTTTTGATCTATGGAAGTTAAATATGGAAGATATGCTCATGGACAGAGATCAATGGGTTGCTATTTCAAAAAAAAGAAAACCTATGCGTACTTCCAATGAATATTGGGAGAAGATGAATCGAAAAGCAAGGAGTCTAATTCAACTATGTCTTGCAGATTCGGTGCTCATCAATGTTTTGGGAGAAGCTATAGCAAAGGATCTTTGGGAGAGGTTAGGGGCTTTGTATCAATCGAAGTCCCTAATGAACAAATTATTCCTCAGAAAGAAACTATACAATATTAGGATGCATGACGGGGATTCGATTGCAGATCATCTGAATGCATTTAATACAGTGTTAAGTCAACTAACATCTATAGAAATTAAGTTGAGTGAGGAAGATAAATGCATTACTTTTTTATGCTTTTTACCAGATTCATGGGATAACTTAGTAGTAGCAATTGGTAGTACAACTTCATCCACATTGAAGTTTGAAGATATAGTGGCATCTCTATTATCTGAGGATATGAGGAGGAAATCCATGGAGGGCACATCTAAGGAATCCCTAACAGTGAGAGGGCATGCCAAGGAGAAGGAAAAATCTAGATATGGTGATAGGTCTAAGTCTAAAGGTAGATCCAAGTCTCGGGGGAAGTTTGAGAGAAAATGTTGGAATTGTGGCAAGCCTGGTCATATGAAGAAGGATTGCAGATCAAAGAAATCTGAGTCTAGGAAAAAGTCTTATGAATCAATTCCATAGAGATGAATAAATCTATTGATGAAGCAGGGGATGTATATCTGGCATCCTTCTCATCGTGCTCCACATGATCAGATAAAAATTATTGGTTGATTGATACTGGTGCCTCTTTTCATATGACTCCTCATAGAGGGTGGTTCAATGAATATGAAATATATGATGGAGGGGAGGTAATGTTGGGAGATGATTCACCACTCAAAATCTTGGGTCATGGAAGAGTGAAAATTTTGCTGCAGGATGGTAGGGTTAAGACCCTACCAGGTGTGATGCATATTTCGGGACTTGCTAGAAATTTGATTTCGGTAAGCAAAATGGCTGATGCAGTAGTGAATGTCAGTTTTGGTAGGGATTCATGCAAAATGGTTCGTGGATCAATGGTGTTGGCAAGGGGATTTCATATTAGAACATTGTATAAGCTATTGGGAAGCACTATGACAAATGAGTGCAATAGCTCAACTGAACCTGAGGTTGATTCTGATAAAAGCTCAACACTCTGGCATCAAAGGATGGGACATATTGGAGAAAAGGTATTGTGTACCCTTTACACAAAAGGTATGGTTCATGGTTTCCCTAATTACTCAATGTCTTTCGAGTTTTGTGAACATTGTATTTATGGTAAACAAAATCGGGTTAGTTTTCCATCTGGTGCCACAAGATCTAGTGGGGTATTAGATTTGATCCATAGTGATATTTTTGGTCCTGTTCCTATGTCGTCTCTTGGAAAATCATGGTATTATGCTTCCTTTGTTGATGATTTTTCAAGATATGCATGGATTTACTTTCTTAAGAGCAAAGATGAAGTGTTTGAAAAATTTAAGGAATTTAAAGCACTTGTTGAGAATCAAACTGATAAAAGGATTAAGGTGTTGAGGTCTGATAATGGAGGGGAATATTTTTCTAATATATTTGAGAAATTTTGTAAGCAATGTGGTATTGCAAGACAGAAGAATACTCCATATACACCTCAACTGAATGGAGTTGCAGAGAGATTGAATAGATCATTGATGGAGAAGGCTAGAAGTATGCTCAGTGGTGCAGGTTTGGCACAAAAATTAAGGGTAGAAGCAGTGAGTGCAGCATGCTACTTGCAAAATCAGTCACCTACATCAGCATTGCTGGATCAAACTCCATTTGAAGCTCTATTTGGTAAGAAACCATCTATTTCACATCTCAAAGTTTTTGGCTGTGATGCATACATGCATATTCCAAAGGAGAAAAGAAGTAAGCTAGATAATAAGGCTGTTAAATGTATCTTTATTGGTTATAAAGATGGTGTTAAAGGATATAATCTTTGGAATCCAAAAACTAAAAGTATAGTGTATAGTAGAGATGTGGTGTTTAGGGAGATGATTAGTGATTCCAAGAAGGTAGTTATAGAAGAGGAACCTGGAACGGTCCAATTTGATCTCATGGAAAACTATCAGACAGTAGAGGATCTGGAAGAGGAGCATACAAATGAGGATATGGAAGAGGAGCATACAGGTGAGGATTTGGAAGAGGATGAAGAAGAGGTTCATACACCTATGGTAAAGATATCAACACGGGAAAGGAAGCAACCTGAAAGGTACAGTCCATCTACTTTTCCTACTTCTTTTGTACTATCTGTTACTGATGAAGATCCTAGAACAGTTAGAGAAGCTGTTAATTCTAGAGAGGCAAACCGTTGGGAAGAGGCCATGGATGAGGAAATGATGTCCCTAAAAAATAACAAAACATGGGATTTACTGAAATTACCAAGTGGTAGGAAAACAATAGCTTGCAAGTGGATCTTTAAGAAGAAGCAGAATGCTGAAGGTAAAGTGGAGAAATATAAATCTTGCCTAGTTGCTAAAGGTTTTTCCCAGGTTGAAGGAATTGATTATGGTGAAGTTTTTTCTCCCATTGCAAAGCTAACATCAATTAGATTTATGTTAGTTGTGGCTGCTGCATTTGATCTTGAAATAGAACAGATGGATGTGAAAACTGCATTCCTTCATGGATATTTGGAGGAAGAAATCTATATGAGGCAGCCTGAAGGTTTCACTATTGCAGGAAAGGAGGATCTGGTATGTAAGTTAAAGAAATCATTGTATGGACTAAAACAATCACCTAGAATGTGGTACCAAAAATTTGATACTTATGTTTTAGGAATTGGTTTTGTTCGTAGCAATGTTGATCACTGTGTGTATTCAAAGAAAATTGGTAATGTAATTGTCATTATAGTTCTTTATGTTGATGACATGTTACTAATTGGAAATAGCAAGAAATTGGTCAAGGAAGTAAAGTCTCAGTTGGCATCGCAGTTTGACATGAAGGATCTTGGCCCTACAAATTTTATATTGGGTATGCAAATAAAAAGAGATCGCTCTAACAAAAATTTGTGGCTGGATCAGAAAAAGTATGTTGAGACAGTGTTGAAAAGGTTCAATATGCAGGATTACAAACCGGTGAAGGTACCTATTTCTTTAGGTGAAAAATTGTCTGCTAAACAATGTCCAAAAATAGAAGAAGAGGTAGAGGAAATGTCACATATTCCTTATGCAAATGTTGTAGGTAGTTTAATGTATGCCATGGTTTGTACTAGAGTAGACATTGCCCATGCAGTGGGAGTCTTGAGTAGATACATGTCTAAACTTGGTAAAGAGCATTGGACTGTTGTGAAAAGGGTTTTCAGATATTTGCATGGCACCTCTGATTTTACAATATGCTATGAGGGTATAGGTAAAGAAAATAGACAATTGGATATAGAAGGATTTGTTGATGCAGATTGGGCTAGAGATCTGGACAGGAGAAGATCTACTAGTGCTTATGTATTCAATTTGTTCAAAGGGACCATTAGTTGGATGAGCAAGAGGCAGACTGTTGTTGTTCTTTCAACTACTAAAGCTGAGTATATGGTAGCAACTGATGCAAGTAAGGAAGTTGTATGGCTGCAAAGACTATGTGCTAAAATTGGGTTCTTTCAAGGAGCTATGAAGATAAACTGTGACATTCAGAGTGCCATATTTTTGGCAAAGAACCCTGCTTACCATTCAAGAACGAAGCACATTGATACAAAGTTCCATTTCTATAGGGACATGCTTGAACAGAAGAAAGTGTTGCTAGAAAAGGTAGACACCAAGGAAAATGTTACAGATGCTTTAACCAAGGCTGTAAGCATTGAAAAGTTTATATTCTGTACAATTGAAATGGGTTTGGCAAAGTATTCAACAAGTGGGAGAATGTTGGATGTGTCTCATTCTTTTCCGGAAAAGAATTGTACGACAGACACTATAGTGCAAAAGACAATGAGTAGGGGGGTCTAGGGGGTTGGAGGTCCCTAAGGACCCCCGACTACGGTAAAGGTGCTTATGTAATAGGTGATGGCTCGAGGTGCATAGGGGGGCACCCTTGGATATGGTGAAAGCAATCGAAGCTGACAAAGCTGACGCCAAAATTTTCACCTACTTCTATCGCTACTTTTCACCTACTTTTATTGCTACTTTTGGAGCGAACCTTGAGATTCCCATGATTTTTGGGTGGTTAGTGGGTGTGGGTGGTTTAGCCCACGATGTTGTATCCACGGTACCCTAATACCACTTGGTGGTTTAGGGTTGTAAGAGTTTCCTTATATAATTATTGTAATGTCTCATTTTAGAGATAAGAGAGAGAATAATATATCAAGGAGGATAGAATCTTGTTTGCTAGACTAGCCCAAATTGGGTGAACCAGGGTAAATCTTGTGTGTCATATGTGCATTGAATGGTGTTATTCTTTCTTTAGTTAATTTTTTGCTTTATTTCTAGAATATGTTTCTATAAAATCTTTTCAAAGACAACATACTTTCTTCACCCATGATCCATCCTAGGTATCACAATCTTCTCAGGTTGCTATACCCACACTCCCATTCACTCACATAAACCCCACTTTTGCAACCCAACACATTCAAATTTCCCAAACCTCATCTCCATATTATCAACAAAAATTATTTCATCACCAAGCTAAACAACATGTCGAACATCATTAAGTACCCTTCAATCAATCCAGCTATCAACATCACATTCTATCTCACCAATTCACCACTTTACACATCCCACTTTCACATAATCACAAAACAATTTGGGGCTTCTACATAAATGGAGAAGACCCTAAAATCCAAGCCATGCAACAATATATTGATAGCTTTATGATGCATACTCCTGTTATGATGTACCATAAGCCTACCCTAAGATATATAATCAATCAACCTATTCATTTTTTGGTACCATCACCAACATATCTATTAGAATTCACAGTACCAAAATTTGATAAATTTAAAGGGACTGAGGACCCTAGAGAGAAAATCAACATGTTTATCCACTCATGCTTTCGGATTCAAGATCAATATGCCTTGATGCTCAAAAATTCTCCTCATACATTAGGAGAGATATTTTAGATTGGTATAATCATATGCCTCACCATAGCATTTACACATTTGAACAATTGGTAGATAAATTTTTGGAGAGGTTTTTCCTCAATTTTCACAAGAAAACTACATTGATTGATCTATACAATCTTAGACAATTCAAATAAGAGTTAGTCTATTATTTTTGGAAATAATTGGAGGGTAGTTATCACCAAGTTTCCATTCTCCCTACCAATGGAATAACTGACCCGAATGTTCACAAGGAGTTGCTTAAAACCCATATCCTTGTTATTACAATTACAAAAATACAACACATTCAATAAAGCTCTCACCCAGGCTCATGTCATCAAAGAGATAAAATTACAACAAGGTGATATAAAACCAAAAAAAAAAGAATGAAAAAATAAGGGCCAATCAAAATAAAATTACTCTGGCCAATCAAAGCCAAGTCAAGTAAATCAAGTGGTATTGAGTCAACCGACAATGAATCAATAACAACAACAATAAGTGCGACAACAATCACAATAAGTGTCCTATCAAGAAGTTCCTTCACCTCAACAACATCATAACATAGTGCCAACTATGGAAAATTTCCAACATCAATAATCTACTCAAAAAGATTGCATCTTCATACCCTTTCCTGAATCATATGCCTCCCTCTTTTGTAGGTTATAAGATACCAACACTATTGCCTTACCTGAAATTATACCAGAATATCAAGTTAAACGTAGCAAGAGCTGTAAGGAGCACTTTTTTTGTCCTTTTCATCAACATAAAGGCATGACATTAACACCTAATGGTAATTTAAATACATGGTGCAAGATTTAATAGATCTATGGCCATCATGTTTGAGAGTCCTTTGGCCCAACAAAACCAAAAAATTGGTATATACTAAATGCCACTTCCTCATCATGAGGAACAACAACAAACGACAAGGGTATCAAATACCACAACTCCTCCTAACCAAGTTAATCATGTACAATAGTACCAATGATTTGTGGGGCTATCAATGTAGTCACCTGAGTCAAAGAAGAACCAATCGATAAAATGAACAATAACAGGTTGTTCAACCTCCTATGGCACCACATGCAAGTGTGTCTCCACAACTTCCCAATTCATCATCACCCATATATTTTTCTACCAATTCATCCCATCCCATTCATCTTCCAAGTCTTCCACACAACCAATTCATCCCCTAAATCATCCATAAAGACCCATCATCTCACTAAGTAACCGATTGACAACTAGCCTTAAAATAGCTTCAACCAAACTATATATCTATGAGCTAATACAACAATATCTCCCACACCATGAGGCATTAATGGAAATTCTAAAATCCATTGAACTCCAATCCCAAGAAACTAATACCTTAAATAATTTCATGGGAAGTATTAAAACGTGTATGAAACCTTCCATCACATTATATTATTTTTGAATTAAATTAATTTCATCAAAATCAATGGACCTTCCACTACATATTATGGCTCAAATTGATAGGAAGCCCTTTAAATGAGTGTTGATTGACACTAGCTCCTCCATCAACATCATCACCAATTTCATCCTTCAACATCTCAACATTCCACCATCACACATAGCCAAATCCACCTCCACCTTAAGAGCATTCAATGATGCTCTTTTTTCCATAGTTAGCACTATCATTCTACCCATATAAGTGGGGTTTAAAATGTTGCATACCATGTTCCACATCTTGGAGGGGTCCATGGCTTACAATGTACTCCTTGTATGCCACTGGATCAAGGAGATGAAATGTATCCCTTCCATACTACATCAAAGCTTAAAATATTTACATGAGGGATAGATCCATTGCATACCAGTGGATATCGAACCGTTCAAGTACTACAACTTCATTTCAAATCCCTACGAATCCACACTTCCATCCACTCACTTATTTGTAATCCCATAAACCACACCATATATAACTTCTTCATCCAAGGCTTCCATTCTTAAGGAGCTTCCCATAACTACACCACATCAAGCTTCCACTTCTATACCCCCATCTTCATCATAGTCAACTACATGTACATGTGGTTGAACCCAATCCATACCATCTACATTATCAAAATCAACATAATATAGTATCACCACTCATTCATCATCATACATCCAACCTACATCCACTACCATTCCATCCACATCAACATCATCAACCATCCATAAAACCTCTCAACTAAATCCATATTCATCTCAATTAGTTGATGTCTCACAAGTCAATTTGATATACTGAGATATTGCATTCCATAATTCATATATTCTCTCATTAGAGCCATAAAGTCATCCATGAGTCTTCCACTTCCACATCCACTCCATCCACCTTATCCACATCCTCACAAGTTGTAATCCACCTCACAAATCCTAGCATTGGCAAATACATGGTCCAATATGTCACAGTTAAACTGCTACACATCCAAATAGTTAGAGATTATGGTCACCCATACAACCCACCCTTATCCATAGGAGAAATGTATAATATGGGTTCAATGCCTAATAGAATCAATTTTGTGTATGGGATAATTGATTCATCATCCTATCCACCTCCCCTAGATGAACCCAAGCAACCATCCTCTACCAACCTTGAAATCATAATCATTTCTAATTTTCCATAATGATACTTCCATTAGTTTAATTGGTATTGATATTGTATCGCTCCAAATTTTTCGTATCCTTACCTTCAGGCTATAAGATCCATGCCCGGAAGGAGGATGCGAGAAGGATGGGACAATACCTCAGACTGAGAGGCCCTTTGAAGGTCCCACCTCTTGGGGGAGGGGTATAAGGGTAAATTTTTTACGGATGGTGGGTTCACCAGGAAACTTTTGAGTGGTAGTTTCCACGCCTAGGTTGATAGTAGGTTTGATGTGTTCATTTTATGCTTTAATCATTCAATTCCTAGGTTTGGCCAAGATGAATCTAAACTATTCTATATGCCAATGCTGATTTTATGAATACAAAAAACATGAATAAATGCTAAACATAGAGAATATGCTAAATAGGATAGAACATACCTAATTTTTGGATGTCTGATGAAGATTTTGAGTCTTGTAGCAGTCCAAATCATCTCAAATTGTATGTAATCATTTGGAATTGCATAGAATCATCTCAGATCTCAATCGATCATCTGAGATCAGATGATATCATCATCTATCTAGCGAATTTGTCATCCAAATTCATCAGAGGCCTACAATCATAGAAATAGATACAAAATACCAAAAATGCAACTGCAAAAACAAGGGTAAATGATAGAAATAATATTAAATTTACCTAAATAATAAATACAGATAGCAATTAAAATGAAATGCATCAATTTAACAATTTATTTTGACTTTATCATGTGTTTATATTTAAATGAGGTGAACTCTAAGATGCATAAATATAATAACTAAAATAATGCAGAAAAACAATAAGAAAATGCAGTAAAATAATAAGAAAATGCAAACTCTGGGCTCTGATTGCCCCTAATCTGGACTACAGTCGAGATCGCCTCCAATCATATGAGATCATTGTTGACCTACGACAGGATTTTCCAAAATCATTTGTAATCGCCTACGATGATCTAAGCTTGTTCTGACTGAAGAACAGTAAAATTCTTGCAAGAAAACTTGAAATATGCAATATAAACAAAAGTATGAAGGTTTTCTAAGGCATAAAGAACTGAATTTGTAGGGAAATCCATCAGCTAGGGGGTTCAGGGGTTCATTCAGGGGGGTAAACTAAGAAAATCCCAATTTATATAGGATTAGGGAGAGGTTAGGAGGTTGGAGATCATCCCAATTTGGGAGATCTCCAACAGGGGAGACTCTAACTGCGTAGACACGCTTTCTACCCAGGTTAGAGAAGTTATTGAAATAGAAGCTAATTATGAAAATTTAGTTTTGGGATGAAATCGTCTGGACGTTCTGTTCCAGACGAATTCATCAGATCTAGGATGATTTTGTCTAATCTGCGATGATATTGTCCAATGGTCAAAACAAATCCTAAAAATGGTGCAAAAAACAAGGAAAGCGGGTAACAGGCGGTTAACGAGTGGTTTGGGGTTAAAATTTAAATTTTTATCTTTTTATTAAGGTTTAACTGTGCCAATTTTGGGGTGCTACATTTTTCCCCTCTTTAGTGAATTTTCTGAAGAAAATGCGTTAAATATGAGTTCTTCCTGTTTTATGACAAAGCAAAAAAAATGTACTCAATCTTTTAGACGATGATTCTAGGTCGAATCGTACGACTGCTAACTATGGTGCCCCCTCCGTGTTTTTATCCAAATCGAATGTTTGAGGTAAAAGCACGAAAAAAAAAAATTAAAAAAAATGTTTGTTGATTTTAAATAAAATTAAGAAAATAGGGTAAATACCTAATTCATTTTTACTGTTCAATTTTATTGGTTTTAGAGCTCTGCAAACAAAAATGGTTGAGGCAGCACATCGATCGACAGAGGTCCAGTGCGGGCTACGAGTAAGGATCTAATCCTAGTAAATTAGGTTTGAATTTAATTTATGCAATTGTTTGTTTGAAATTTTAATTTTTTTGAGGCATCGCGACCTTTTTTAGGCTGTCGACGATGTCGGGATGAAATCGTCCCTATTTCATCAAAATCGTCCCTAGATCGTCGATTTCGTCGGAGGGCAAAATCAATGAAATAAGGGCAATCCCATACAATAAAGGGTGATTCCCAAGTTGCAAAATCAGAGATGATTTCATCCTACGAAGGATGATTTTTCCCAATTTAGGATGATATCGTCCAATAGTGGATGATATCATCATTTGATGAAATTAAGTTTATTTGAATTGTATTTTATTGACTTTAAGAAAATGGTTTATTAATTAATTTTATTTTTTTATTGTTTGTTTTGTAGAGGGGATTACTAAAGAGTCAGGAATGAAAATACGATGGGCTGAGAGATGACATAGCCATGCTCGATCAGGTGAAGTGCGACCAATTGGCTTAGGTCAGTTTGCAGCATGTGGCAGAGATGCCACAAGTACCGACGAACATGGGGCTATTGACAACCCTAGCAGAGAGGTGGTATTCGGGGTCATCCTACCTTTAGCTATCGACAAGGGAGATGGCTCCCACACTAGAGGACATATGGAGGATCTTGAGGATCCCCATACAGGGACGGTTGATGACTCCTTCAGCAAATCAAGGCCAGGCAATGATGAGATTGATCGAAGACCCGAGCTTCGCCCTGGAGAAGGGCGGAGTGAACATCAAGTCTCTAAGGCAGATGCCTGGGGCATATAGACTGACTCAAGTTTTGGCAGGGGTGGTAGGTGGATTACTTCTATTCCACTAGAGCAGGTGTAGACTACCATGGCTCCTCTCAGATGTGGTCTATGATATGAGAGACCACAGATACAGGTTTGCATGGGGCAGCTTTGTACTATGTTGCTTGTATAGGATCCTACATGGGGTTGTATACAAGGGAGGTCAATGTATGGTTTTGACATCACTATTGCAGGTTTGGTGCTGAGAGCACATCATGGTGTGAAGGCCGATAGGTCTCCCACTGATAGGGGTTGACTGAGAGAGGCCCCAAGTTTTCTACTGGTGGTTACAGAGGGAGTCACAATGGTGGATAGATCTTCCGATGTCACAGAGGTTGCTGGACGACCTCATCTTGGACTAGATCACCTAGAGGCTATGGAGAGAGCATCTAGGGTGGGAAGAGGATGGGTAGGAGCTGGCTCACATTAGGTGAGTCTACTAGCTATGGATGGAGTGGGGAGAGGTAGAGCTCTACCACTATGATCTGGTTCTATGATAGTTCGGTCTACAGTAGGGGATCCCTTCTCTCAGGGATTACGAGTACTCCTAGAATGTTCGAGATAGTACCACACTAAGTGGGACTCTAGATATGTAGTGGTTCTAGAGTCAGGATGTAGATGATGCCCCCATCTAGCTAGTGTATGGTGATGACGCTAGGGCTACAGATGGGTATGATGCCTAGTACGCAGGCATCCACCCTCCTCAGATGATGAGGGTGCAGGGTCCAGTGCACACTGTGGTATGATGGTTGGGGAGGTGGCATCAGGCTGCTATTGAGGTAGCATGAGGTCATGATGGGAGAGTGCAGTGATGGTATCCATAGGATAGATGCTAGAGGATGGGTCAAGCTCCACAAAGACCTCAAAAGATAGGGAGGAAGGAGAGGAGAGTCCCTTCTCAGCAGGGGGAGAGACCACCATCGCTCGATAAGGGTAAGGGTTTCAAGGTATAGGAGAGTAGTGAGATGGTGACTCTCTAGGATGAGGTTGCCGACCTTCGGCCTCAGGTGTAGATACAACAGGATGAGGCTATACGACTTAGGGCTCAGAGCAGAGGGGCGAGCACTCAGGATCTGGCACGGTCTATTACTCAGACTATATTCTACCAGGGGCTATACTATCACATGGTTCTAGAGGGATAGAGGGTACCACTACCAGCCCCCATTGTAGATCCGATCATGATGGGATCATCGAGGATGTCCTCATGATCGATGGTGAGGACCCAGGATACAGTTCAGACCTCTATGGGACCACCTCCTCCATGCCATGATGGGGGAGGAGATGAGGCTGAGAGCTCGAGGGCTTCTCAAGGCTAGCTGCTGTAGAGGGCAGATTGTATTATTATTTTTGAGGGGATTGAGTATGCCAGGGTTTTTATTGTGGGATACTAATCCAGATGATGTATAATTTATTGATATATATATATATATATATATGGTTTTTTTTATGATATGACTTTGTGTATATGTTGGTTTATGCTTTAATTTTTGAATTTGTTGATTGATGATTCATGTAATTATGTCGTTGGAAAGAAAATATTTATGCCATGCTATAAAATTAGAAATGAAATAATTTGATGTAAATAAATTGGTTGTTTTGTGGTGTGATTTGATAAAAAATAAAAGAGATTTCTAACAATAATTTCAAAGGACATTGTCGATGTTTATAGACCTTTTCATGGAGTCGCTGCTCACTAGGTCATCAAGCTAATCCCAGGATAGAAATATTGTTAAAAGTAAAAGAGTGCTTAAGAGACTGTCTTAAGACTTTGTGTTGTGATGATGGAAATGATGATGGTGATGATTTTTTTTTAGATTTTCATAAAACTATTATGCATGACATATTAAAGAAATATGATTTTTGCTAGGCATAAATTCCTAAGTGTGATAAAATTTTTGAATAAGTCCCTAGGAACTATACCATCATTGCAAAATTGAATGTTGACATAATGAAATGAAATAGAATAAGTGTTCGTTCATTTTAAAGCTTTAATTGTGTAACATAATGATGTAAGTCATATGTTTTTATAAATTAAAATGAATGGGAAAATAAAATTAGAACAATGGTTTGCGCTAGGTATAGAATTATAGGTATAGACTTATACCATCATCGCGAAATCCAAAGAAGAAATTGATATTTTAGTTTTATTGCATTATTGATTTTTGATTTTGAGATAAATAGAAAATAATAAACTTGACTTTATTAATTATATTTGTGTGATATGTTGTTTGAAAACATTTTGTGATTTTTGAAAACAATGTATATAGTTGTTTTTATACTAAACAGATGTGCTGAAATAAGAAGATAAAATTATTCCAAAAAGAGTTGCAGAAATATTTTACATTTATCTCAAAGACAAATATAGATTTATACGGAACCCTCATGTGCAAATGTGAGTTCATTACCAATCTTGCTTTATCATAATGATACATAATCTCTCAAATACAAATGTGTGTGCAATTTGTATTATTCATTTCCCAATTTTGAGCAAGAAAATTTGATACAAGTAATTCAAATTAACCAAATAAGTGTTCCTTGACCATGATTTATATGCATGTAACCATACCAGACTACTATGTAATTCATATTATCAAGAGCTAGCTAATCCATAAGCCGACATAGGTTTGTACAAAAGAAGGTCCCTAATGTGATAGACATATCACCACACTAGGAATTACCCAAGGCCAAGCGGGTTGGGCACAAACCACCTGTTATGGGGCTTACCTCACAGTTTTTGAATAATTGAGAATTCCAGGGATTCAAGCTCATTCACCCTTCTTTTCTTTTTAAGGGGTAGGGAAAGAGATTTTATTGCTTTTTGTTTTTTCTTTTGTTTCTTTTATCTTTTTTTTTGTATTTTTGCTTGGAACTAAGACAATGCTGAAATATTGTTGCGATGGTACAAAATGATATTTTTCTTTTTCTCTTTTGCTTTGACTTTTTATTTTGCTTCCTATACTAGGGATACTTGCTCGGATTGGCTGTAGAGCAAGGGATTTTTATTCTGGGTAGGGGTGAGCTTGTCCTTTTGTCAATTCTCAAAGATTCTAGACCATGTGCATGATAGGATAGCAGGGGAAACTTTTCACTCAAGAAACCACTTCTACTATGTAGCATCATATTGAATTTGCAATGAAATCATTTAAATGTGAAAAAATATTATTGGTTCAAGTAAATAACAAGATCAATTCTCTATGCTCAAAACTTTATTTAATTCAAATGTGGACTTTTATATAAGAGAGATTAATAATCATACCAAATAGAAGCAAGATATTTATGTATGTGAGTGTGAAAGTGCGGCACTTCAAATAAATGCTAATTTATCCAAAATAATTGAAAATATAACTGCAATACTTCAAGAATTGATATGTGTGAAAATAAAAGATGTTTTTGAAGATTTTAAGGATTTTGATGTTTTTATATTTTTATTTTAATTGATGAATGGAAAAGAAGAAATACAATTACTACGTTTTGTTTGAAATTTTATATGAATAACTAAAATGAAACAATATGCAAAATACAATATATACAAATGATGAAAATGACCCAATGTTATGCATAGTAATGCTTAAAATGCATAATGTTCATAGGTTCTTTAAGATATTTACCATCTAAGGTATCTAATCGGTATTCTCCTGATCCAAATTTAGCAGTGATGATATACGGTCCAAGCCAGTTGGGCTCAAATTTACCTTTAAGGTCTTTAGTTGCATTAGTATTTTTTTTATTTTCTTTTAATACAAGGTCGCCGATCTCAAAGGATCGATGATGAACTTTCTTGAGGTATGCTCTCTTAAGCTTGTTTTGGTAGGCATGAAGATGCTCCAAAGCATTGATGTGCTTTTCATCTAGAAGTTCCAACTAACTAAATTTGCCAGCACGATATTCATCTCCTACTTCAGTATCTTGAAGTAGTAGAGCTAAAGAAGGAACTTCTAATTCAAAGGGAAAAATAGCTTCAGTGCCATAGACCAAAACAAAAGGTGAAGTACCTATGGGGGTGCAAACGCTAGTTTGATAGGCCCACAAAGCAAGATATAATTGGATGTGCCAATCTCGACCAGATTTATTGACCAATATTTTGAGGATTTTGATTAATGTTTTATTAGATGCTTCTGCTTGGCCATTACCCTAAGGATAATAGGGAGTGGACCAACGATGTTGAATTTTATATTTTTGACATAATTTCTTGACATCTTTATTTTTGAAACAAGTTCCATTATTTGATATGAGATTTTTAGGAATTCCAAACCTACAAATAATTTGATTAAAAATAAATTTAGAAACTTGGGTTCCAGTGCAAGAAGCTAAGGGCATAGCTTCAACCCACTTCGTGAAATACTCGGTGGTGGTTATGATGAATTTGTGTCCATCAGATGACATCAGGTTGATTTTTCCAATCATGTCTAAGCACCATTTTGAAAAGGGCCAAGGGGATGAAATAGCCTGCAGTTATTGTGCAGGCGCATGGACAAGGTCAGCGTGTTTTTGGCACTTGTCTCAATGGCACACATAATTATGTGCATTATTCTCCATGGTAGGCCAAAAATATCCTATCCTAAGGAGATTTTTAGCAATGGATCTACCACTAAAATGCCCCCCATAAGATCCATTGTGGGCTTCACTCAAAGCTAATTTACATTCTGCTAGATTCAAACATCTCAGTAAAATGCCTTCAAAAAATCTTCTATACAATGTATTGCCAATAATTACGAAGCGAGTTTCTTGTCTATGTAATAACCAATGCTAGTTGTTATTATAACCTTTAGGGAAGGTCCCAGTTTGTAAAAAATTAAATAAATCAGTGTACCATGGTTCAAGAGTAGTTTCGTTGATTAGAAACACATCCAAAGGTTCTAAGCATGATTTTCTTAAAGCAAGTTTTTGGAGTCGATGAATAATGATGGTAGCATATTCGTCCTCTAAATCCAAGGGTAAAAGAGATGTAGCTATAGCCATAGCGTCAGCCACACGGTTGCTAGTTCGAGGAATAGCTTCCAAGGTAACGCGATCAAATAAAGATAATAATTGTAATACATATGCTTTATATGGGCATAATTTATCATCTATGGTCTGATAAACATCATTGATTTGATTTATGATAAGTTGAGAATCATCGAAAACCATTAAAATTTTAATTTTTAGTGCTAAGGCAGCTCATAATCCAAGGATTAGAGCCTCATATTCAGTAGCATTATTAGTACAAGAAAATGTTAGTTTGAAGGACAAAGGTATAAGATGTTTCTATGGAGATATTAAAATAATACCTGCACCACCCCCACTCATGCATCGGGCTCCGTCAAAGTATAGGGACCATTGCTCAGGATGGTCTGCCTCTAATCTAAGGCATTCATCAAGAAGCTCAATGATGATGGGATGGGTAGACTCTAAGCGTGCATCAGCTAATTGGTTTGCTATGATTTGACCTTTAACAAAATTTTGACCTATAAACATGAGTTCAAATTCGCTTAGCGCAAGAACCCACTTGGCTGTACGACCAGATAAGTATGGTCGACTCATGAGATACCGCAAAGGATCAAATTTAGCAATAATATACATTTTATGACTAAGCATATAATGGCATAGTTTCTATGTAGAAAATATGACTGTGAGACATAACTTCTCTAATTTTGTATAATGAGTTTCATAACTGATTAAGGTTCTACTAATGTAATAATTAGCACATTCTTTCTTCTCATCATCAAGTTGAGCTAATATAGCTCCTAAGGCACAATCTGAAGCAAAAATCTACAAGATAAATGGACGATCAGATCTAGGTGGGGAAAGCACCGGTGGTTGAAGGAGTTTGAATGCTTCCTAACATTCATCATCCCAATGAAAAGAGACATTTTTTAAGAAGCTTAAGAAAGGGTCCAGTTTTGTCTTCCAACTTGTTGATGAAGTGGTGAATAGCTTGAAGTTTATCTTATAGACTTTGTAATTTAGATATATTTGTGGGTGTGGGCATATCAGTGATAGCTACGATCTTGAGAGGTTCAATTTCAATGCCATGGAAAGAAACTATAACCCCCAATAATTTATCGGACTTAACTCCGAATATACATTTGGCTGGATTCAATCGGATAAGATATTCCCTTAACCAATCAAAAACTTTTCTCAAGTCATCTAAATGATCATCTTCTTTGATGGAATGAGCTATAATATCGTCTACATAATCATGTAGAATATCATGCATCATATCGTGAAAGATATAAGTCATGGCTCATTGATATGTTGCACCTGCATTCTTTAAACCGAATGGCATCACTTTCCAACAAAAGGTTCCCCAAGGGGTAATAAAGGTTGTTTTATCCTGATCTTCAGGAGCTGTCCTGATCTAATTATAACCAGAGAATCCATCCATTAAGGATATCATTCTACTCCTAGCAGTAAAATCAATGATCTAATCCATGTTAGGAAGAGGAAAATCGTCTTTAGGGCATGCAACATTAATATCTCTAAAGTCTGTACAAATCCTAACTTTGGTAGCTTCTTTCATAGCTACTGGAACTACATTTGATATCCATTCAGCATAATCAATGGCTTGTATAAAAATAACCTTCAAGATTTTTTCTAATTCTCCTTTGACTAGTAAGGCCACTTTAGGATGCATTTTTCTAAGTTTCTGTTTAACAGGTTTAGCATTCAGATGGACTACTATGTGATGCATAACTACGAAAGGGTCTAATCCTGGCATATATTCATATTTCCAAGCAAAAACATCTTCATATTCTTTTAGGAATGAAATGTATTTATCTTGTTTTTCTTGGCTCAATTCTGATCCAATGTTGATTATGTGAGGGTGATCTTTGGTTCCCATGTTAATTTTTATAACGTTTTCAACTTCCATATGTAGATCTCTCTCAAAATTAGATGGGGCGGGTGACACACCTAATTCTTGTAATTCTTCCAAAGTTAGCTTGGATAATTCATCTTGAGGAGCTGTGGCCTCAAGCTGGGCTACACTAGGTATAGAGCCATCGAAATAAAATCTGTTATGTAACAATTTTTCAATGGAGACATCATGGAAGATATCCCCCTCCAACTCATCATCAGATTCAACAATCAACTCAAGGTAAGCTATGGATAGCATATTGCATGTAAATGGATTATACCTTAAACGTAAAGCATCACATTTATCCAAGTAATATTGGTAACATATAATATGGTCATCATCCTCGAATGGGAAAGGCTGACCTTTACTAGAAAATAGGCCCACACCACATCGGGCAGGCCAAGGTTCTACCTCAAAAGGTTCTTTCATACCATTCTAGAAAGGTCCCAAACCTTTCCCTTTATATCCCAATTTAAGCATTATAGGCTTAGCTTTAATATACTCATTAGCAAAATAACAGCAAGCATACCCATCACAATGTGTCTTGATGTTTCTAGGTATTCTTCCCTAGTCATATCCCTTATAAATAAAAGCACAACTCCTGACTTGGTATATACTTCCCATAGGCTATGGGAGGCCCAAGGTACGAGGAGAGGGTGGTAATTTATTTAAAATAAGGGAATATTGCATAGCAACATTTGTTTTTTTTGATATAAGAATTTTAGATAAATCGGGTAAGAGCTCATCAGTAAGAGCATAAGAGGTAGAAGGATCATTTCCTATGTTTTCAGATGTGGGAAAGATGCCTTTGATAGACGTAGACATTGTAGAGATGTCGATGGACATGTCTAAAGGTATGGAAGTTATAGGAGTAAAACAAGAAGCATTGGTTGTGGGTTTAGGATCCTTTTGGGGTCCTAATGTGGTTTGTTCGGAAGATGGTTGAACTATATGTAGAGTGGTAATTGGTGGGGAAAAATTAGATGATGTTATGAGTGTGTGTTTCACACGTTTAGGTGGATTATTAGAATTAGGATGCGTGGATGACAAAGCGGGGAAAAATTGAACTCCAATAGGTTCTACCAAAGCACACATATCAAAGGGTCTAGGATCACCATGAATGGTAACCAAATAATTTTTAAATTCAAACTTAACACACCGATGTAAAGTTGAGGGAACATCTCGCATTGCGTTGATCCAAGGGTGACCCAAAAGTATATTGTACGATGCAGGGCAATGTACAATAAACACGATCGTGTATAAGGTTCTAGGACCAAATTGCAATGGGATAGTAATAACTCCACACATTTCTTGTGTTTCATCATTGAAGGCTTTTATAATCATATCCGTTATTTTCATTTCGTCACTTCTAAACCCAAATCTTTGGTAGAAGTTAAAAGTGCATATGTTTAAAGATGAACCATTATCAATCAAGACTCATTTAGCTGCTACATCTCCAATTAGGGTAGTAATATATAAGAGGCTATCCTTATGTAACCTATGTTGTGGTATATCTTTATCCCGGAAGTCAATACAATTGACTTCTCGAGTTATGATAGTATTGGAAATGGCTTCAGGTTGAATATTTTTTGGTACCATCATTTGGCTTAGTGTGAGCATTAATTCATCCCTATGGGTAGGAGAAGATCTTAAAAGGTCCAAAATAGAAATTCTAGCTGTAGTATTTGATAATTGTTCATTAATATTATAAGGAGGCTTAGGTTGAACATTAGGCACATGATTCCCTTTATTAAGAACTTTCAAAACAAATGGAGCTGATCCATCATTCTGAGTTTGATCTTATTGAGAATTTTTAGCTTGTTGTCGAGTAACAACTCCGATGGTACCTACAACATTATTTTTTGGATGATGAATGGGTCTTGGTCTAGCGTTTATGGCTTGTTCATTAGAAAGTAATTGTTGAGACGATGGTCAAGTAGTTACTCTCCTAGGAAATGGTTCTTCTGGAATCATAGAACTTGTGATAGGTTTAATAGGATCTGATTCATCTTCAAAACTATTTGATTGATTTGAAGTGATTTCCATGTCACTTTCAGTCTCATATTCGGTATCACTAAGATCACGTGTCCGAATATTATGTAGAGGTCTGGCCGTAACCATGGATAAAGTGGTGTCAAATATTTGTGGATCATGAACAGGTAAATGTCCACTAATAGCTCCTACATATCGAGTAGGAGGGGGAACATTATGATGCTCAATTTGATTAGCCACCTCTTTACCATGCTTTGGTAAAGGATGTTGAAATATGTCCAATGATTGATTGGCATTCTAATTCTGATTTTGGGGGATGTTCTTTTGAGAATTATTAGGAGGATTTTGTTTAGGTTGAAAGGCTTGCACCTCCATCTCATTATTATCAATCAGGTCTTGTATTTTATGTTTTAATATTTTACAAGAATTGGTAGCGTGTCCAGGTCTATGGAAATCACAGTGTAAATTAGCCCTGTATCCGGGTATAGTTGGATCAGGTTCCCGGATATTTGGTAATTGGATCATTCCTTGTGCTAGTAATTATGGGAGAATGGTTGATAAAGGTTGATTTAACCTAGTAAATTCTCAGGGTGGTTTATTAGGAGGTTTCAATATAAATTTCTCTGTTGTTTTCACAACATTAACAATAGCGATATTTCTACTATCAGTGACTCCATCGCCCACAACTTGTTTATTTTTATATTGATTTCTGAATGTTTTCTCATCATCTTTCTTTTTAAGTTGACCTCTTCTAACAAGAGCATCTTCCACTCTTCGAGCTAAATCTATAGCTTGATTGAATGTGGTCAAGGTAGCAGTTGATAACTCATAGGATAGTTGTTCTTGTAAATTATTGATAAATATATCCAAAGATTTCCGATAAGGTAACACAAAGTGCAATTTTCCTATCAACTGTCTCCATCGAGCTAGGAAATCAGAAAAACATTCATCTTTGTCTTGTTTTAGGTTGTACAAATCTGTAATGGTTACATGCCTTTCAATGTAGGCACTAAATTTATGCACAAAATATTCAGTGATTTCTTCAAAATTTCTCAAAGAATGAGTGGGTAATTGATAATACCACTCCAATGCCATCCCTCCTAAACTTTTTGGAAACATTTTTAGTAATAACAAATCATCATGGGATATATCATGACACGCTATCCTAAACATATGAATATGCTCTATGGGATCTTTAGTTCCTTTATATATAGGTAGGACAGGCATAGGAAAGTGTTTAGGATATGGTTGTGCTACAACTATAGGATCTAGAGGCTGACTACACATCTCTCGATAATTGTACGAGGGATGGTAGGGATCTATCTGGTCCATGCTGGAGACTAATTGTTTCACCATGGCTTCTAGATTACCAGTTTGTGCACCATATTGGTTTTGTGGTACATGATTATGGGATTTATGAGCGTAGGATGGCATGACATAAGGATTAGATGATATATTGTTGTTGTGTAAATGGTTTGCAGGACAAGTATTATGAAGAAGATTTGTTGTGGCATTATGTTGTACCCCAGATTGTTGGAAATTGGCATTTGGTTTTGTTTTAGGATTTTTTTTTATTTGAGGTATGTTGATCAATAACTTGATGAAATAAAGTAGTGAAGGATGATTTCTTTTGTGTGGGAATAACCCTAGGCTTGATAACAGGCTCTCTAGATGGTTGGGTAACCTGTTGTTGTTGCATGTTTTGGATTATAGCGGCCATATCCAAATTGGATGGTCTAGCATGATCACTTTCTTGATCAATGAAGGACAAGGGATTAGTGCATGTGTGATATATGTCTTCTAGGGTTTCTTGAGTGGCACTAATTTGATCCTTGTCCATATGGACTGCTCTATTAAGAATGCCACTATTAGTATTGAGGAATTTCCAAAAATGTTCCATGTTCTCAAAAGTAACAACTCCTTTCAAAGATATTTTAGGATATGAGGATCCTTCCTATCTAACAATTTCTCTTTGTTCATTTATGTCAAAAAAATCTTCTTCTTGTTGGTCTAGAGTTCCTTCTTCCTGAATTGGGTCTTTAGGAAGGACATCTGGTTTATTTACTATTTTTCCTAACCAATCTTCTTCTACTTCAATTTATTTTCCATTCCTAAGCCTAGTCATTATGTTGAAATTTAGGTTTTAGCAAATATATATATTAATATATTTGCAAAAAATTTGGGAGGTATATATTTTAATTATATACCTACTATAATGCTTAAAAGAAAATGTTTTATTTATTTATTTATTTTGTTATGATTTTGTTTTGTTTTTTATTTATTTTTTGTTTTTATGATTATAAAGACAACAAACAACACACTAAATGCAAGAAATAATAATAATAAAAGAATGGCTTAGTTTTCTATAAATAGTTTATAGATGTCATTGATAGGATCAAGTTCATCAGGAGTCATGAAATGCTCCTCTTCAAATTGGAAATGATTTTTCAAGAATTTGATAAAGTGTGCTATAGATTATCTGTTTTAGACTCTGATTGATAAAAATAGAGTTCATGGCAATACTCTCGATATAACACAGCTCTAGGAACTCTATTCCATATTTTTCTATCCGTAAGAACGACCTCTTGATCCTCTATATGAGATAGAAATTTATGTACTACAACTACATTCTCAAGGTATTCCTCAAATGTGTACAACTTGAAAGACACAAGGGCTCTTTTATCTGCTAACCACCTATGGCAAGCTCTCTGAAGTTCATGATATAGGGCCACTTGATTAGGATCCAGGATTCTATCTAGGACAAACCTCTTGATTTGCCTAAGTTCTGTAGATCTAGATTCAATGATATTCAATCTCTTATTAAGTTCATCCCATAAAGGTTGAACCCTATTTGTTTGAGGTACTCTAAGTACAGAAGTAATCTCTATAGCTGCTAATTGATTCTCAACATTAATGGTGACAGATCATATTTTATTATAATCTACCATCTAAATGTGATATGCAATCTTTGGTTCTAAATGCATTTATGTTTTGTTGTTTTTTTTTTTTTCTATTGGTGTGTTTTGGATTGTTTTCAAAAGGTTTTAGTCTTCACGTCGGGTTAACCAAAATGTATCGCTCCAAATTTTTTGCATCCTTACCTTCAAGCTATAGGATCCATGCCCGAAAGGAGGATGTGAGAAGGATGGGACAATACCTCGGACTAAGAGGCCCTTTGAAAGTCTTGCCTCTTAGGGGAGGGGTATAAGGGTGAATTTTTGACGGATGGTGGGTTCACTAGGAAACTTTTGAGTGGCAGTTTCCACGCCTAGGTTGATAGTAGGTTTGATGTGTTCATTTTGTGCTTTAATAATTCAATTCCTATGTTTTGCCAAGATGAATCTAAACTATTCTATATGCCAAGCTAATTTTATGAGTACAAAAAACATGAAAATTTTCTAAACATAGAGAATATGCTAAATAGGATAGAACATACCTAATTTTTGGATGTCTGATGAAGATTCTAAGTATTATAGCAGTTCAAATCATCTCAAATTGTATGTAATCATATGGAATTGCATAGAATCATCTTAGATCTTAGTCAATCATCTGAGATCATACAAGATCGTCATCTATCTGATGAATTCATCAACTAAATTCATTAGAGACCTACAATCACAGAAACAGATACAAAATACCAAAAATGCAACTGCAAAAGCAAGGGTAAATGATAGAAATAATAGTAAATTTACCTAAATGATAAATCCAGATAGCAATTAAAATGAAATGCATCAATTTAACAATTTATTTTGACTTTATCATGCATTTATATTAAATGAGGTGAACTCCAAGATGCATAAATATAATAACTAAAATAATTTAGAAAAATAATAAGAAAATGTAGAAAAACAATAAGAAAATGCAAACTCTGGGCTCTGATTACCCCCAATCTAGACTACAGTCGAGATCACCTCCAATCGTACGAGATCATCGTCGATCTATGACAGGATCATCCAAAATTGTTTGTAATCGCCTACGACGATCTAAGCTTGTTTCGACGAAAGAACAGTAAAATTCTTGCAAGAAAACTTGAAATATGCAATATAAACAAAAGTATGAAGGTTTTCTAAGGCACAAAGAATTGAATTTGTAGGGAAACCCATCAGCTAGGGGGCTCAAGGGTTCAATCAGGGGGGTAAACTAAGAAAATCCCAATTTATATAGGATTAGGGAGAGGTTAGGAGGTTGGAGATCATCCCAATTTGGGAGATATCCAATGGCAGAGACTCTAACTGCACAGACACACTTTCTACCCAGGTTAGAGAAGCTGTTGAAACAAAAGCTAATTATGAAAATTTGGTTTTGGGATGAAATCGTCTAGACATTCTATTCTAGATGAATTCGTCAGATCTGGGACGATTTTGTCTAATTTGCGACGATATTGTCCAATGGTCAAAACAAATCCTAAAAATGGCATGAAAAACAAGGAAAGCGGGTAACAGGCGGTTAACGGGAAGTTTGGGATTTAAATTTAAATTTTTATCTTTTTATTAAGGTTTAACTGTGCCAATTTTGGGGTGCTATAGATATGGACTGGGTAGATATAATATGTTATGCACAAAATCATCGAACTTCAATATCAAGAAATACATGACTATTTAGGACTAGGATACCACTCACAATATTTCTATTCCTCTTTCGAGCAAGCCTTTCAAAGACTTGATCTGAATCACAAAGAGAATACTAATCACATTGATGATTTGGAGGAGTTTTATGAAGAATACAACATCATGTTGATAGCTCAACGAAGAATCAATCTTGGTCACTCCATTTAATGAACATGATGAGCATTACCTCAAAATATTCCCAATTCATCAGCCCATATTTTATTTGCTCCTTCCATAGGAGCAAGCTGAACCAACTAGTGAACCACCACCTTCACATCATTCTTTTCTATGAAACAGCATTTTGTAACATATGTACATAATTAAAAATACAAAAAAGCAATAAAAATTAAAATAAAATTTTACATTGCATGTGCATGGCCTTTGCCATTTGTGTTTACATGTGTTAATTGCTACTATTTAGGTTATTAGGGTTTCTTCATCGATTGTAAAAGGTGGGATATAACCACCCTTCAAATTTTCATTCACATTTTCCCACTAAGTCAACATGAATTCTATTGATTTATTCATTGCACTATGTAATCCATATGATTTGGAAAAACCAATTCCAATTGACATTAGCCTCATTGATATGGAATGAATTTCATCACCACCATCCTTTTCCGAATTCATAATTTTTGAGGAATTATTAAGATATTCCACCACTTACATTCCTCCATCACCTCTGCCTTCACCTTTACCTTCACATTTACCTTCATCCTCAGATATTGAGGTTTTCCATACAGACACAAGATATTGAGCTAGAAGAGTTTGATAATGTCATTGATGAAATTAATCTGATCCCAAAACCCCATCAACTTGAGGAAGGTTCACACATAGAAATTGAATATATTATCGATGTGAACCTTAGCATAGATGCAAACAATCCAAAAATTGTTAAAATTGGAAAAAGATTATTTGTTGATGAACAATAACAATTGATAGTTCTCCTCAAGAATAAGAAGGACATATTTTCATGGTCTTATAAATACATGTCTAGTATTGACCCTAACTTGGTTATCCACTACTTAACCTTGAATCCTGATGATAAGTTGGTAAAAAAAAACTAAGAAATATGCATCCTACCATTGCCCTCATGGTTAAAGAAGAGCTTAAAAAGCTATTATATGTGGGTTTCATTATACCCATTGAATATCCTAATTTGATTTCAAACATGGTACCCATTCATAAACCTAATGGGGCAATATGCCTTTGCACTGACTTTCATGATCTTAACAAAGCATGTCCTAAGGATGAATTTCCTCTACCAAACATTGATACTCTTGTTGATACTTGCACTGGCCATGAAATGTTTTATTTAATGGATGGTTTTTTAGGATACTAGATTCAAATTAATCTTTATGACCAACACAAAACAACATTCACAACTTCTTGGGGGACTTTTTGTTACAAGGTGAATGCCATTGGGCCTTAAAAATGTAGGTGCTACTTATCAACATGCCATGATAGTTATATTCCATGATTACATGCACAAGATCATTGAAGACTATGTGGATGACCTATTGGAAAAATCTAAAATTCATCAAGAGCACATTGGTGTGTTAGATAAAGTTTTTGATCGACTCCTAGAACATAATGTAAGGTTGAATCCCAAGAAGGTTTTCTTTGGTGTCACCTCATGAAAACTACTAAGATTCATTATCTCCAAAATAGGTATTGAACTGGACCCAAACAAATTCAAGGCCATTATGGAGATGCCTCTTCCAATAAATTGAAGGAATTACATAGTTTACAAGGAAATATACAATCGATCTATCACTTTATTGCACAACTCTTTGACAAATACAAGACTTTCAATCACTTGCTACAAAATGGGGTGATATTTTCATGGATAGATGAATGTCAAAAATCTTTTGATGATATCAAGCAATACTTAGCCTCTCCACCAGTATTAACTCCTCCTCATATGGGGTTCCCATTCCATATTTATGTTTCAACAATGAACTTTGCTTTAGGGACAATGCTTGCTCAAAAGAATAAAAACAACCATGAGCAAACAGTCTATTACATTAGTCAAATATTGTTAATCTATAAAACCAAATACACTTATGTCAAAAAACTATGCCTAGTAGTGGTTTTTGCCACTAAGAAACATAGATATTACATGATAAGCCACACAACCTATGTCATAGCTAAATAAAATCCTCTACGTTACATGATGTCTTGCACTTACAATAACACCCACACTACAAAATCGATAATGCTTCTCATTGAATTCTATCTTGAGTTCATTAGCCAAAATTCCATCAAATATTAAGTAATACCTGATTAGATTATGAAAAATCCACCTCCTAGTGATCATTCATTTATTATTAAGCTCCCAGATAATTTTGTATTCACTGTCATTGAACAATAAGAAGATGTCATTCCTGATCAAGATGTCGATATCACACTATTATTTGATTGTTCTAAGTGTGAGAAAGGACAAGGTATAGGAATCATATTTCATACACCTCAAGGGGTACCAATTCTATTATCATTCAAATTTTTAATCCTTAATCTTAGAAATTCAAGCAACATTAGTTGAGCATAAAGTGTATTAGGATATTTGGTGATTCTCAACTTATCGTTCATTAAGTAAACAAAGAATACCAATGCAAAAAACTAGTCTTAAAACTTTATCATGAAGTAGCAATGAAATTGCTTGCAAATTTTGATTGGTATGAGATTTATAGTTTGTCTATATTGACTAATAGATTTGTAGATGTGATAGTCTCTCTAGGATCATTAATTTGAAAGAACCATGAAGAAGAGGTACAACCATTAATTGTCACAATGATCTCTAAATCTATAATTTTTTGAGGTGAGTCTAAAGATGAGAATGACATTTACTTTATCCACGTAGAGTCACATGAGCCTTGGTCTAGCCAAAAAAAAAAAACCTTCCTTAAGTTTGGAACACTCCCATATGACATGTCATTAACTGCCAATTTTTTTTTAAGAAAAAGGTAGCTCATTTCATTATCTTGGGGGATGTGTTGTATAGACATGGTTATGATGGAGTCCCCCTTCATTACCTCAAGCTTATAGAGGTTCAAATAATAATATCAAAAGCTCATGATGGTACTTATGGTGGCCACTTTAGTGGAATGGCCATTGCAAAGCATATTTTATTCATGGATTATTATTGGCCCACCATGTAACACGATTGTTGCACCTATGTTAATAAAGGTCAACAATATCAATAGCATGCTAATTTAACTCATGTACCATCACAAGCCTTACAACCTATTCAAACTCTGGATATTTTCATAATGGAGTTTGGACTTGATTGGTAAAATCTCACCTCCTTCCTTGTGATAACATACATTCATCATCATAGCCACTGAATACTTCACAAAGTGGTTAGAGGTAATTCCTCTAACTAGTATGACAAAACTTAGAATTGTGGAGTTTATACTTCAACATTTCATCTATCATTTTGGCATTTCCTCAAAAATCATTTTTGATAATGGAAAGTCTTTCAAGAACAAGGATTTTTGAGTACTTTGCAAGAAATATAATATCAAACATAGTTCTTGACTCCTTACATATAGATAAATGAATAAGGTAAGGCAACTAATAACACCTTGATCGCTATTCTGAATAAACTAGTCAAAGAAAATCATCAAGATTAGCACACTCATATCTCCTTGGTATTATGGGCTTATTGAACAAGAATCCACATGCCTATTGGGGCAACAAAATTCTCTTTGGTCTATGGTGTTGAAGCAATCATGCCTCTTGAGCTCGAGATCCGCTCTCTGTGAATTTTTGTATAGGGATTCATAGATGATGACACAACTAGACAAGGATGTCTCAACCAACTCATGCTCCTTTATGAAAGGTGAATCAATGTCTTGGATCATTTACAAGTATATCAAGATCATTTAAAGTGTGCTTACAACACCAAAGTCCATCCACATGAATTCCAAGTAGGAGATCTTGTCCTCAAATAAAACCAACAAAACACCAATACATTACTGCATGTTCATGATAAATTCATAGATAATTGGTTAGGTCCATACATTGTCACCCAAAAAATGGATTAAGGAACATATAGACTTGCCAGTCTAGAGGGAGTATAGGAGCTTGAATCACTTAACATTATTCACTTGAGAGCGTTTCATGCTTAATGTGATTTACATATATGTATATATACATGGCCCATACACAAACACAAAATCCATACACATTGCATTCATACACATTATATTCATACACATTGCATTCATTGTCATTTCAGTTCATCCATAATATTAGGGGTCATTTGTTAAGTTTAGACAATACTTGATCCAAATAAATCTTGTTTCCTTAATCAGGGGCACCCCCAAGTTCACATCCATTTTATTACACCATTTTATAAGTTGATTTACCATTTACAATATCACTTCATTACCCCTAGGTGTGTTCAGTCACTCAGCCACTCCTAGTGTTTCAAGCAAACTCCAATACATGTAAAATTTCTCTAAGACCAAGGCATATTTTTACTAAAAAAAAATATTGATTTTGAGATTGACTCTAACATTATTTAACCAGACACATTTTATAATATGTACTCGTTAATAGCATCATTTAATATTTATGATTTGTCAATCCAGGGTGGTGTCCAAGGCTATATACGAGAGAAGGTTTAAGCAGGTTGGAGATCAACTCATTTAGACAACAGGTTTTTATTGGTGAAACAGGTTTTGTTGGGGGTTTTAGGTCACTTCTAAAATTATTTTGCATGAAATAAAACTAATTACTTGCAATAATTGAAAACTACTTCTAAGACCTAAAATTGAAACCTAACTATATTGCAAGAAATGAAATTGCAGGAATGTAAATGTTGTTGAATTGAAACCTAGTTTACACTTGTAGAATTGAAATGACAGAATTGAAATGTTGCTTGAAAAGAAAACACACATGCTAAAAACAATTGTCAGTTCCTACTGTAGGAGGTTGTTAGGATTCTACTATAGTGGCTGACAATAAAATGAAAGCTACTAAAAGACTTGATAAAAATTGGTAAAATATGAAAAATAAGGGAAAACAAAAATGCTGTAATTTATGCTAATTATCAAATCACAGAAATAGGAAAAATAGAGAAATCACTGGTCTATGCTACTTAGTCAACTAAAACACACAATTTCTACATAAAAACATAGCTGAAGACATGAAGACATCACATTGATTCAAAACAGGGGTTAGTAATCAACAAGAAATGAAAATGGACAAGCATCCTGCTAAATCTGTTGCAACAAAGTTTATCAGAAAAACCTATCACCAGTTAGCCCTCCTTCTAGGCCTAAAAGTGGCACTTTATTCCTAATCCATAAGAAGGTGGAAAAGTGTTGCTAACTACTTAGAATCACACTCACTCATGAACAAAAGTTGACTAAAAAAGACTACACTTTTATTGACTGAAACAATACATTACAATACTACAAGAAAATCCTACTATTGGCTGCAAATATGTTACAATATCTATTTCCTATTAGTTATCACTTGTTAACATATACTATATCAACCAATAAGGGACCTATATTATTTATACTAACCTATTACATATCCCTCGTGCTCAATATCAGCTGTGTTACTGTTTTATAGTGATTTGCTAATCAGTTTTGAAACTTGACCTAGTCTAATTTAGGATAGTTTGTGCTACAACAACATTCATTGGTCCTTGGGATGCATCTCCAGTGGTGGGAGTGAGTTGTAGGAGGTTAGAAATGGTCTTTTACACCTGTCTCCATCTTCAAATATCCTTTCCCTATTGTTTTGGGTGCTATATCCTCCGTTTGGCTAAAACTGGCTTCTTTTCCCCTCATTCCAAAGCTTCTTCGGAATGTCCAGCTGTGCAACTTACTTTATGCTTAGGTGCAATTAAAATGGCCAAAAAAGTGGATAGGATGTCTACCCTATCCCTCATAATATGGTTCCAATTGGTTTCACATGCTTTGGTTGACAAATTCCAAGCCATGCCATTCATTGGCAGTTGGCTGGAATTTGTATGGCTAATTTTTGCATTTTCCAGATTTGTTGCATAGTCATAGGAATTTGGTGCTCTTTTGCAATTCAAACCAATTAGAAAGTGGAAAAAACATTTAAATACCATTATGAAGGGATATACCTTAGCACACATCATTTTTCTACTTAAATTACACATTTTATTCACTAAATATTCAAACAGAAACAATGTAGAAAATGCTGAAAACTATCAAAACAGGGTAATATGCTCCTAAACATTTTAATCATGCAAAAACTAATATATAATGCATTTAAACCATATAAATTAACATAAATAACATAACATAAGGTTTATAAGGCAGTTTATGATAATCCAAAACATGTCATGAATGAGGTAATTCCTGGCCTCATCATTTCCTCCAACCTAATCTAATGCATGCCCTCATGCATTCTCTAGGACTACAGAGGCACATAGATCCATTTCTTGATTCCAACTCTCCCAAAATAATACATCTCCTATATAGTATCCTCTGCTCTTCTATAGCTGCCTGAGCCAATCTTGGAACTACTCATCCGGTTGAGGATCATTATCAAAATAGTAAGGGATAGGGGTTATGATGGTAGGCAATCTATACCTTAGGCCTATCCATTGATGTTTTAATGTTAGGATGGCCTGCATTACACCCTCTACTCTTCTTCTAGACCATAATAGGTTGTTTGGTGAGATGGGATCTCTCTTCTATAGTGACATTGGCAATTCTACCCACCTGGCCTTACAGGATGATAAAGCATTTGTAAATTGTCCTGCACAGAACATTTGGAAACTAGTCATGCAATCCTTAAGATTGTTTAGGTAAACAAACCTAATTTTTGGTTTGTTCATCATAGTAAAATGTTGACTAGTGGGGATCTTATGATTTGGTTGGATGTCTTATCAGTAGTTCAACTTTCAATTCAATATCCTTATTCTGCCCCTCTTCTTGGTCCTAGTATATTTGATTTTGCAATGTGGACACAAAAGACCTTAATTGAACATCCCATGTGAAAATATGAGGTAGGAACTCCACATCTCCTGCCATGAAAAATTTGTGCAGGAACAGGTCACACATCAAAATTTTTTATTCTTCTAGGCTATGTAGGTAAGCATCCAAAAATTCCTCACTAGTGTTCAAGTCATAGGAGAGATTAGAATGAATCCTCATTATCTGCCAATGTAGGTACTTCTCCTTAAGGATCATACTATAAAATATAGATGGCCTCCTACATTGTACTAAGTATTCTACAACCTAATAGAGATACTGTACCTTTTCCTATAACCTATTCACTTATGCAGTTTTAGCTTCAACCTATTGTTCTAATGGTTTGAGTGTTGCAACCTAGGCTTCTAATTTTTGACACTTCAATACCCAGTATGCAATATCCTCATTATACTTAACCAATGGAACTATTTTTGGGGGCCTAACTATCGGTTGGTTCTTTGGTAATAGATCAAATTGCACCCCAATTTTTGCTATTTCAATTTTATGCAAATTTGATGGAAAAACTTATTCAGGGAGCTGGTGTAGAATTGGACTTACTAGTAGTGCAACCTCCTGAATGTCTATGGCCTCCTTCTTAGGTGGTGTTTGTCCTTCCTACTACTATGGGCTATCATATGGGTGCTCTACATTTTTTTATTCTGTTTCATTATTTCACTCCATTGTCTGACTTCACCCACGTCTATTACAACCTCACTTCTACACTTCCCATACTGCAATTTCTTTTATATTTACCTTCTTCATCTAATTCCGCTGTAACTCTAGTTCTACAAAATCTTGTGATTTGAAACCCGTGCTTATGATTTTTGTGATTCAAAGCTACAATGATTACAAGACATGACATTGAATTTTAAAGGCGCTTGAATCAACTTCAGAAGGTGGTGCAGAATATAGGAAACCTTTGGTATGTTTTGATTGGATGTGTGGCAGATTGTTATTCATTGCTTTTTCAAATTTTTAATTTTAGAATGTGCATCTTGGGTGATGGGATTGCTTAGGTGTTGATTACCTGCTATTGGTTACGGGTTAGCTAAATTGGAAGTTTGTTATTGGTGATGACTTGGCTTATTCCGTGGAAAGAGAATGCAGATTATCTTGGTTGTTGTACCCTCATTTGTCGAGGCATCTTGATCGAATGGCCTGAATATTGCAAAAGAAATCGAGGCACATATTTTCCATAAAAACCCTGATTCAACATCACTTGGTTAAATGCAAACATGTGACCTTAGTTACTCGTGCCTTGACCTTACGTTGGTGTCAGATGATGTGGCAAAAGAAAAAATTTTCTTATTTTCTTTATGCACATGCCATGTGGAAATTCAAATTTCAAATTTCACCGTGAAATCTGAATTTCAAATCTGCCCTTTTTCATTCTAAAGCTCAAACAGTTTCTCATTCCGAAGCTCTGCTCGTTTCAAAGCTCTACATTTTTTTGCTATAAAACAAATAGAACAATGTTTTCATTCTGGAGCTTGGTATCATTCTAAAGCTCTATGAAATATCCAGGTATTCATGCCATCAAAGCTACACTTATTTCCATGGGTCTACAATTTTTTATCCATTCTCCTTTTTCTACCCCTCAAACCTGTAATTTTTTAGAACAACAAGGAATTCCTTTTATTTTCTTTTGGACAGGTTGGATGTTTTGGGTTTGCCAAACCCTATGAATGTTTCTATGCTAACTAGTGATTTTTATACACTACATACTAAATGCCTACAATGATAAAAAATGCAAGAAACACATACCTGATTTGAACAATTATTTCACACTTTTACAGATGGTTGTTTCTGCTGATTACTAGCTGATTTTTCTGCAATCAAACAAAACAAGTGTAGTCTGATGAGATTTATACAATGGTGGGATAGGAATGGGTAGGTCAATTCAAGGTAAAGCACATTGAAAAACCTGTTTTCATGCCAGCCAATTCAGAAGTGCCTCCTAGAAGGTTTTCACTTTCTAAATTATTCATTTTTTTTTTTCATTCATTTTTTTCATCTTTTTTTTTTCTCTCATTTTTTCTTTTTTCATTTCTCTCTTTTCAATTCTATTAATCTTGGTTGTGCCCATGAAGGAATTTCACAATTTTCCCTAAAATTATGCCCATGAAGGAAGTTCACAACCAAGATTTATTCCTCTTTTTGTTTTCTTGTTTTTTTGATTTTTTTTTGTTTTCTATTTTTTTCTTGAAACTCTTCATTGTTGTACTGAATCTATTGAATCTATGATGGAAGAGGGAATATCTTCCATCATGCATATGTCCAAGTTGTCAATTTTCTACAAGAACTCTTCTTTAGTTAGTGGTGCATGGTATACCCGAAGGTGATGCCCATTCACTACCAACTTCCTCTATGAGTCATCGATGGGAGAAAGATGAACTACCCCATTTTTTAACACTTCTTCAATATGATAAGGTCCAAGCCACCTAGTCTACAACTTCCTAGGAAAATCCTCATAATGAGAATCAAAAAATAAATCCCAATCTCCTTGCTAAAATTTTCTCTACTGAATGTGGTTGTCATGCCACAACTTCTGCTGCTCCTGAATCACCTCAGTTTGATGCAATGCATCCAACCGGAGTTCATCCAATGCATTCAATTATAGAATCCTATCTGTCTGTGCCTGTGATAAATCAATTCCAATTTCCAAAGTTATTCAAAGTGTTAGTAGCTCAAAATCAATAGGCAAAAGAGGCTTCTTACCATAAACCAGTTTGTAAGGTGTGAAACCCGTGGTGGATTTCCATGTAGTGTTATAAGCCCAAACTACTTCAGGTAATTTATCAAGCCAATTTCTCCTATGAGAAGCTACTATTTTAGTCAGGATATTTTCTAACTCCCTATTTGTTACTTCAACCTGACCATTTGCCTATGGGTGGTAGGGTGATGATTTCCTATGCTTAATCTCATATAATTTAGTAAAATATTCAATGACTTTGGATGCAAATTGGGGTCCATGATCTGTGGTAATAGACCATGGAGCTCCAAACCTCTAAAAAATCTGAGTATACAAGAAATCAGCAACCTTCTCTTCACAAGCATGTTTGAAAGCACACACCTCTGCCCACTTAGTCACATAGTCAGTGCATACCAAGATATGCACCTTTCCTTGAGATGGTGGGTCAATAGGTCCCACAAAATCTAGCCCCCACATCTCAAATGGTTCTAAAACCACTTGAGGTTGCAGTGATATTTCATTTGTATGGGTGGGTTTCCCCATACTTTGACATGCATCACAATGTCTGATGTATTTTTTTACATCCTTGTGAAGAGATGGCCAATAATAACCTGCACCTAGAATTTTCCTAATTGTACTTTTTATCGAATAATATCCACCTGATGGTTCATCATGGAAAGCTTGGAGGACATCATACACCTCATCCTTTCGGATGCACCTACGTAAAACATGGTTAGGACTGCATTTAAAAAGTAGACCCTTAATCCATTTGAAAGAGGAACTCTATTTTATTAACTATTTCTTTTGTTTAGGAGTGAAATGTAGAGGAATTCTTCCTGTTACCAAGTAGTTAGCTATATCTACAAACCATGGTGATTGGATAGATATAGCAAACAATTGTTCATCAGGAAAAGTGTCCTCAACCAACTCTTCCTCCCCTGTGTTTTGTAACCTTGACAAAAAATCTGCCACTACATTAGCCTTTCTTGGTTTGTTGATTATAGTGATGTCAAATTCCTACAACAATAGTAACCAATGGATAATTCTTGCACTTACCATAGGTTTATTCATCAAATATTTAATGGCTGCATGGTCTGTATGGATGAATACTTGATATCCTATGATATAATGCCTGAACTTGTTGATAGCATATACTACTACCAAGAATTCTTTCTCAGTAGTGGTATAGTTCTTTTCTACTCTTGTCAGATTCTTGCTAATGTAGTATATGGCATAATGCTCACCATTTTTAATCTTCCCTAATGCTGCTCCAATTGTAGTATTTGAAGCATCAATTTGGATGTGAAATGAAAGCTTCCAATTAGGTCCTCTTAACATAGGTGGGGTTGTCAGTTTTTCCTTCAAAGCCTCAAAAGACTCTTGGCATTTTGTAGACTAGGTAAATTCAGAATATTTAGTCAATAGTGCAAACATGGGGTTGGCTATTGTGCTAAAATTCAGAATAAACCTGCGATAAAAACCAATATGTCCTAAGAAACTCCTAACATCAGTTTGAGTTTTTGGAGGTGGAAGGTTCTTGATGATCTCAACCTTCTTGGGGTCAACTTTGATCCCATGAGAAGAGATGTGGTGACCAAGAACAATGCCTTCCTCCATCATCATAAAACATTTCTCAGGATTTAAGGATAAATGGTAGGTTTCACAACATGTTAAGACCTTATCAAGATGTTCCAATGTAAAGTCAAAGGTTTCTCCACACACTGTGAAATCATCCATGTAAATTTCTACACTTTCATTAGTTAGATCAGAAAATATTGCTAAAACAACCCACTAAAAAGTTGTTGGGGCATTACATAAACCGAAGGGTAATACCCTGTAAGCAAATGTTCCCCAAGGGCATGTAAAAGTAGTTTTCTCTTGGTCTTCAGGTGCAACCCGAATCTGGTTGTACCCACTGAAACCATCAAGAAAATAGAAATATTTTTTTCCAACAAGAGTGTCTAACACTTGGTCTATAAATGGTAATGGGAAGTGGTCCTTGTGTGTGACTTTGTTTAATTCCCTGTAATCTACACACACTCACATTTTCCCATTTTTCTTTGGAACTATAACCAATGGAGAGACCCATCGGCTATCAAAAATTGGATAGATGAACCCTACCTCTAAGAGTTTTTCAATCTCTTCTTTGACAATATCTCTCAAGGTAGGATTCAGTCTTCTTTGGGGCTGCCTCATAGGTTTAACATCCTCAGTATAAATTCTGTGAGTGCATACATCAAGGTGGATCCCTGACATATCCTTGTAGTCCCAAGCAAAGGCATGAACATGTTTCTACAGAACAACAAACAAATTTTGCTTCTTCTTCTCTTTAGTCAACCAACTATTAATATTCAAGAATTTGCCTAGTTGCACTTCAATATGCTTTGTCCCTGGGAGGACAGAGTTTACTCCTTCATACTTGGTTATCAAGGAGTTTAGTGGACAATGGTGTGGTTTGAGAGAATGAAAGACTCTTGTCTCCTTATCAACAGTGATTCCTAGTGGAAGTATGTCTTGCATGGGATAGTGGAAAGAGGAGAGGAGGTGATGGTGCCATCCATGTGGTAGTGTAAAAGAACTATCCTATAGTGGAGTAGATGATATATTTTTAGAAATTTGGCCCTCATCATTCCATAACAGGTGATGAACAACTACTGGTTCATATTCCATTCCTTGCTCATGCAGAGCACTCACTAGGATGGTTTCATCCTCAAAAAATTCTCTTTCCTGGGAGTCTATCTCCTCTATGTGTTCCTTCACTACTAAAGTAGCTAGTGTGGAAATGGTCTCTTCTTGCTCTTCATATGAATTAGAAAACCATAACTGACCTGAGAATTTGGTTGAAGGTTTTGTAGGTGGGTAAAGAGAAATATGCTTTAGGTCAATGCCATTGGAAATTGTCATTTCTCCTGACCTACAGTTTATAAATGCAGCTACAATTGTAAGCCAAGGTCTTCCCAAGATGATGGGGTAGCCATTTGCTGAATTTTTGGGCTGTAAAACCAGGAAATCTATAGGGTATTCCCAAGAAGAAACTTCTATGGGGATGTCTTCTATGATCCCTTTAGGTTTTGCAACTGACCTATCTGCCATTTCTAAAACTATAGATGTAGGATTTAGATGTTTGAGCTGTAATTTTTCCATTGTTTCTTTAGTCATAACATTTATTGTAGCTCCTAAATCAACCAAGACATTTGAAATTGTTATTGACCTTATGGTGACTGTAATAACTGGGCTCCCTGGGTCACTATACTTTGGGGGTACTAGTTTCCCTGATAGGAGATCAACTAGCTTCCCTTCAACTTGAACAGTCTTAGGAAATGATTTCTTCTTTCTGCCTGGTCTCTTAATACACAAATCTTGGATAGTTTTGTTAATCAAGGGCACATCCCTAATTGCTTGCAATAAGGGAAGTGATATGGTTAACCATTTAAGCTCTTTAACCAGGTCTGATTCAGGATTTTTTCTATAGAGTTTTTGAATCTTTTAGGGTATGGAACTATCCTTGAGGAAGGCAAATTATCTACTTGTACTTTCTCTATGTTTCCTCCTTTCTCTAGGGTTGGTTTCAATTGGTCTGGATGAGAAGGTTCTTGTGTTCCATCAAGTTCTTCAATGGTAGGTGGAACCGGTTCAGGTAGAATCTTTCCTGAACGCAATTGGATATTACTGTAGTCAAGAACATGAACTGTAGCATTTTCTTTAGATTCAGCTACATAGACAGGGGCTGCCTATCTTGTGTTATTTGGGTTAGTCATAGGTTGGGCTGGAAGTGGAGGTTGCTTCACCTATTGTGATGGTTGTTGTTGTGGTTGGTTGGATCTTCCTTGAAAATTTTTATTAGGGGTAGGCAGCAAATTCTGAGTTTGACCTTGATATCTTTGTTGCCTTGGATAAGATGGATACTGCTATCCCCAACTTGATCCATAGGACTGGTTTTGCATCCAAGGTGGATTGAATTGATTCCAAGATGGATTACTCCACCCATATTGTGACCAATCTTGAGGAGATATCCAAGTAGGGTGATTCCAATATTGTTGGGGTGATTTTGAATAACCCCATGGCATATTCCAAGGATTTTATCCCCAATTTGTAGGAAAATGAGGGGTATTTTGATATTGTGAAAAATTTTCCCCCTGTTTCTACCTAATAAAATTGAGTTCTTCAGTTTGTGTTTCCAAAATATTTCTGAGTTGTGGAAGCAGATGGCATTTATCAGTAGGATGTTCCTTTGTACAGATGCTACAAATAGCTAAAATTGAAGTTTTATTCAAGGGATAGTCTTGCAAAGCATGTTTATTTCTACATCTTGGGCAGTAAATAGCTAGGGGTTCCATAGATTTTGATTTTGCATTCATCTCCCCTAGAGTTGTATTTAACTGCACAAGAATGTCAATTTTCATGTTTGCCAATTCTTCCATTAGATCTTTCACATCATTGCCATTAGTACTCTGCTTTCATCTTCTTTGCCTAGTGTGGGAGTAATTTCTGCATAAGTCCAAAATTTCATCAATGTCAAGGGTATTTACATCCCCTTTACCCATTAAGTCCAATACCTCCCTGGAATCATCTTGTAATCCCCTAAAAAATATAGCCTTACACATTTATGGCTCTACAAGTCCACATATTTTTTGAATAAAGGTAAACCTATCAAGATAATCCTCCAAGGTCTCATCCTCTTCTTGTTTAATTCAGAACAATTCATCTTTTATGTTTCTTACCCTACAATATTCTTGGTATTTATCCAAGAATACACTCTCCATATGTTCCCAAGTTCAAATAGATTCTGGTTCTAGACTCATAAACCAACATAGAGCTGCATATTTAAGTGTGGAAGGGAATACTTTAAGCTTCTGATTATCATTCACATAGTCATAAGTCTGACATACAACCTTGAATTCAAACAAGAATTGATCAAGATCTTTAGATACAACCCCTCGAAAAGCTGGAAGTACTGAAGGTGAGATTGTTTTCATAGGAGAATTTTGCATAGGATTTAATCGAATGGGATATTCAAAAGTCCTAGAAGGACAAGGATTATCTACTCGATTGTGGATATTACTATCCCCATATGGGTTTTTTGGTAAATCTACCATAATATTGTTCCAAACCTTGGTGTAGATATGTCCAAATTGCCCTGGTGGTATGGTTTCAACAGGAGTAGATGGAGGAGTACTAGTAGATAGTTCCTCTAAAATTTCTTGTTCAGGAGATCCTACACTTCCTGATGATGAAGATGATTGTTTTTATTTAAGTCTATCAGGAATTTCAAACATAGGCAATTCACCTCCTGAGCATGAAGATCACCTTCCTATGGTAGGCAAAGGGGTAGTTCAGATAAATCTACCTTTTTCATCCCTTAGCCTATTCATTCATGCTTGTATCCAGATGGACTGAAATACAACTTTACCTAAAATTGTTACTTGTACCAGTCATTTATCTAGATTTCACTCTAAAGTTCACAACTTAGCACACTTAACAATTATTGGGCTGCTTTCATCTTCTAACAACACCTTTCCCTAGCAACGGTGCCAAAAATGATGTGTCATTAATAACATCATTTAATATTTATGATTTATCAATCCAAGGTGGTGTCCAAGGCTATATACGAGAGAAGGTTTAAGCAGGTTGGAGATCAACTCATTTAGACAATAGGATTTTATTGGTGAAATAGGTTTTGTTGGGGGTTTTAGGTCACTTCTAATCCTATTTTGCATGAAATAAAACTAATTACTTGCAAGAATTGAAAACTACTTCTAAGACCTAAAATTGAAACCTAACTATAGTTGCAAGAAATGAAATTGTAGGAATGTAAATGTTGCTGAATTGAAACCTAGTTTACACTTGCAGAATTGAAATGACAAAATTGAAATGTTGCTTGAAAAGGAAACACACATGCTAAAAACAACTGTCAGTTCCTATTGTAGGAGGTTTTCAAGATTCTTCTATAGTGGCTAACAATAAAATGAAAGCTGCTAAAAGACTTGATAAAAATTGCTAAAACATGAAAAATAGGGGAAAACAAAAATGCTGCAATTTATGCTAATTATCAAATCACAAAAATAGGAAAAATAGAGAAATCACTGGTCTATGCTACTTAGTCAATTGACACACACAATTTCTACATAAAAACACAGTTGAAGACATGAATACATCACATTGATTCAAAACAGGGGTTAGTAATCAACAAGAAATGAAAATGGACAAGCATCCTGCTAAATCTACTACAACAAAGTTTATTAGAAGAAACCTATCACCAGTTAGCCCTCCTTCTAGGCCTAAAAGTGGCCCTTGCTTCTTGATACAAAAGAAGGTGGGAAAGTGCTGCTAACTACTTAGAATTCACACTCACTCATGAACAAAAGTTGACTAAAAAAGACCACACTTTTATTGACTGAAATAATACATTACAATACTACAAGAAAATCCTACTATTGGATGCAAATATGTTACAACATCTATTTCCTATTAGCTATCACCTATTAACATCTACTAGCTCAACCAATAAGGGATATCTATTATTTATACTAACCTATTACATATCCCTCATGCTCAATATCAGTTGTGTTGTTATTTTATAGTGATTTGCTAACAGTTCTGAAATTGACCTAGTCTAATTTAGGATAGTTTGTGCTACAGCAACATTCATTGGTCCTTGGGATGCATCTCCAGTGGTGGGAGTGAGTTTGAGGAGGTTAGAAATGGTATTGTACACCTGTATCCATCTTCAAATATCCTTTCCCTATCATTTTGGGTGCTATATCCTCCATTTGGCTAAAACTAGTTTCTTTTCCCCTCATTTTGAAGCTTCTTCAGAATGTCCGGTCGTGCAACTTACTTTATGCTTAAGTGTGATTAAAATGGCCAAAAAAGTGGATAGTATGTCTACCCTATCCCTCAGAATATTATTCCAATTGGTTTCACATGCTTTGGTTGACAAATTCCAAGCCATGCCATTCATTGGTAGTTGGCTGGAATTTGTATGGCTAATTTTTGCATTTTCTAGATTTGTTGCATAGTCATAGGAATTTTGTAGTGTCCCACCCCAACTGAGAAAACTGTAAAACTACTCCACTTATATAATTGTTTGTGTTTGCACTTTAATATTTGTTGATTTAGAATATTTTGAGTTTTGTTGGTGTGAAATACAAATAATCATTCAATATACAAACCCCTACCTTCAAAGGATCTCATTCACTTAAGATTTTCAATAAGTAATTTTGACAAACACTTGTCATGCATACTCAGAAAAGATAGTGTAGCAGACTGTAAATGATCCATAACTTACAAACCACTATTCTAAATGCTATGAATTTTAGATACAAGCAAGATACCAACATTAACTACAAATCCAATTAAGGAATAGATATGGGAATGAAAATACCCAAATTTATTGGTGACTAATATAAAGTTGGAAACACATATCAGCTATAGAAAATCCAAGTTTTTTCTCATAACTTTTGAAATACAAAGTTCTAAACCTCACATCCTTCCTCAAAGCATACGTTCAGCTTGGTACTATACGGCCAACATCATATTAACCAAAATATGCTTCAATGCTCACTAAAATATCTTGGTAATGGTACAGTAGGGCTATAGAAAACCTCCTAAGGTAATGCTCTCCAAAGCAAGCAAGTATTCACTGAAGAATCAAGGTCTTTGCACCCCCAAATGGTGCAGAACTATGCTGGAAAGGAGCTACAAGTAATGTCTTATGAAAAATGGTCTTCAAATCATCACCAAGTCACAAAAACACTAAAAATCTATATCCCAATTTGCTCAAGTCATTCCCATAGATTGAGAATACAATTTCCAAAGTGATGAGGTCTTTCACTCCTGAAAATGGCATCCTCTACTATGGTTTTCATCACAAGCAAAGCTAAAAATTGGAAGCTCCTACAAACCTACAAGATCTCTTCAAGACAAAGAGAATTCAATAGCGAAAATATGTCTCCTTATGCATCCTCAACGCCCTTTTATTCTTTCTTCAAGTTGGGTGATCCTCATGTTTGATGAATGTGGGATAAAAGAAATACATTAATTTCATAACTTAAGAGCCAAAATGAGTGTCCCACTTACCAAGGTGACAAAAGTAATTAAAATTGATAAAATAATCTTTTTAATTAAATATTTATTTCTTTCCCTTTAAAACGAGTACTCACAAGGCCCCTTTTAATCAAAAATATAATCTCAACTTTAATATATTTAAATATTACATTTAAATACCTAGGTGTTGTAGGTGAGTTGGAGAGGAGAGGGCAATCCTCCAAGGGAGGTCCCAGGTTCAAATCTCCACCCTACCAAAAAGCTAAATTGGGTATCCAAAATCCAATTAATAATTTTGGTACGGGCAGGGTCAGGTGTGACTCTTGGGTGACTTTGACGGTGTAGAACCCCCTGTTTGTGGTCTCTCAAACCAAGGCGGCCCCGCAAGGAGTTTTTTGCTTTAAAAAAATATTAAATTTAAATATAATATTAATTAACTTCATGCATTAAAAATAATTAGGCTCCCAACATCTAATCATCAATAAAATGGTAGAAATAGATACCCTTTTTTTCATAGATGACAAACATACCTTTCCTATTTTCCAAAATTCCAACCCTAACTAACTTACTAAAAATAGTAAGTCTCCTACTCTAGTTTCCAAACGAACTCAAAATTGATAACTGAAGATACATCTGGATACCCAATTCTGCATAGAACACCAATCCACTATCTACACAGTCAGAAACCCTAGCCACTGACTTACTAAAAATAGTAAGTCCATCATCAAAGCATAGAATGACTTTCAAAAATTGGCATCTAAAAGCAATCATCGTCCTTGTAATGTCCAAACAACACCTGAGTGCATCCACACTATCGACAAGCCAAAATGGGGACATTACAGTCCTCCCTCCTTGAGATTGCTTATCCTCAAGCAATCCAAACTCATCACACATCATTCTCAAGAATGAATACCATGTGATCCCTAGGTCCCAGATTATTGTCATGTCAGATCTACCATGCTGATGCTGCACCACTCTGATCACAATAGTAAGTTCCATCTACTCAAACTACACATCCCACTCCTGTATATCAAAATTAAGCTCATCCACAAGATCAGAACCAATGTGTCTGTCTAGAATGTTCTCAAAATCATGAGGGGGATCAAAGATAACCAACTCGACATGATCCATCCCTATAATGACACTATCCAAACTGATCAAGGGCATCCAAGAAAACAATCTATTCATCAAGGTATCACAACACTCTACTGATCTCACCATAATGGTCCAAAAAGAATACCGATCAGACTCCCTCAACTGGTAAATATGGAAATCAACATTATCCATCCTGAAATTTTTTTTCCTAGGGATACATATGCCATTAAAGTTTAAAGACACCATAATGATACCATAACTTCATGTGTCAAATGAATCAACCCAATCTAAAATGAGATCTCTGCATGAACAGAAGAGCCTAACAAGAACAATATGATGAATAAAAGTCATAATTAACTCTCCATCATCTCTCGATAACCAAGGTATTCATACCCTGACTAGAATCTCTCTCCAAACAACTCAAAGAGATAAGACTAGAGTCTGATGGTTTTTGATCTACAACCTAGCAGCAGATTCCCATATGAAAATATGAACTAACTCCTACCACCAACCAGCTAATGGAAGTAACATCATAGCGCAACCTCTATCGACCACTGTCCCCCGTGTATACATATCTCTTGGATCCCATGGGAAAAAATAGAGCCTATCAGTCACAGTAATTATTGACTCAGTGGGATAGAACAAACACCACTGATAACTCCTTGTATCCTAGATGTGTAATTGATCACTATCGTACGTCACACCAAGGAGTAGACCATAATCCAACATATAAACATCATAACTATCTAAAGAATCCTGCTGGAAAAATATACATGCAAGTGTAAAGCTGCTAATCCCAAATGCAATCTCTAAAAAATTGTTGTCCCAATGAAATAGTCCACCATCCCTGTATAAAACCATATTTCCTTTTGGAGAAGGAAACACCTCATACTCAAAAGAAGGAAACAACCCACTATCATAATATTCCGTTCCATGACCATGTGTCAACAAAAATGAAATCCACTCATTAATATATGGGCTAAAAGTGAACTGGTGAGCATAACACACAATGCAATCCATAAAAATCTCACCAACCTTGCCATCATCATCATCACATGAGGAAAGATTCATGGAATCAACTACAATTGGAATGGCATCATGCCAAGGGGAAACACCATCATCCACACCATGCTCATGTTGATCCTACTGAGTGGAAGGGGAAAATCTACCAATGCTATGTAACTCTTCATCACATCCAATATCATGCATATCCTCCACCAACTATCGAATCACAGTGCTCTTTGTCATCCAATCTGAATGTTGTGTAATAGCTAAAATAGGTAACTGAGCCCTTGCCTGATCAAGAGAGTAGTGAGCTAAAGACAATTGCAAACTCATCTCATGCAATTCCTACTCTCTCTGCTAATATCCAAAAAGTCCTCCGAGTGAACTTGACAGCAACATCCTGATTTGATAATAACTATAAATAATCAAACTTGATTTTCTCTAAAGCATGCATAAGAGTCTGCATGCTAGCAATAGATGGGTCATCAATTAATTCTACCTTTCTCTCCCTGAGTTGATCTGAATGACGGAGGCCCTCCATAAATTAATGAGCATGATAAAGATGTGATAAATCCTGAGTAATCATCTCCTTTGAGACCTGTAGATGATCTCTCCAACTATGTGATGCATCATAACTATGCTCATAGTTGATATCACACATATGTATCCCTAAATTTTTACCTCTAGTAAGAAGGACACAGTCAGTTCCTATGTTCACACTGTAATCTCCAGTCTCATGAATTGAAGTGAAAACTAAATTTGACTCAACCTCAGATTCCTCAATTGCATACTCTACTGACTTATCACCTAAATTAGCATTCCCATAAAGAAAACTATGACTGCTCTCAACATGTAAAGACTCACCCTCAACAATAACTGACTCTAGCTCTGAATTGGGGTCTTCGTCAACTATGTCATGAAAAGCATCGTCATGCACTAATGGGATAGAACAATAACATGTGCATGAATCCTTAATCTAGCGGTCAACCAGTGCAACAACTACCCAAAACTACTCTAAAAATAAGTCAATCTCAACTATACTGACCGGGTGCTCATCTCTAATACTACCCTCTGTGCCTAACCCACACTGTGAATCTAGTGCAACAATATCACTAGAAGGATAAACATCTCCCTCTGGTGTAAGGTCACCACCAAGTGTCAACACACTAGGATCCCATGGTACAATGAGATGATCCACTAACCCAATGCCAACGCTAGGACTACGCTCATAAGTGTCGATCGATGTAAGGGAACCATGCTACTCAATACCGTCATAATAACCATGATCCTCAGGATGAACTCCCCCTATAAAAACACACTGTGAATCATCCATAGGTAGATTAATCTATGCATTATCCACCATATATTTGGTTTGAAGACCAAATCCAACACCACCTATACCATCATGCTTTGAATTAGCAAATGTATCATCACCTATAGTATACCTATCAATCCCAATATCACCATGACTAACCTGACGCTCAAAAATAATTCCATGCACAAGCTGAGAATAAGTAACAAAATCATCAATAAAAGTTGCTCTAGAATCTATGAAAACACCATCATAAGCAACATACACATCTGACTCTACTGAATGGACAACACCAGTAGCCAAACCCGTAGTGACTACATGTCCAATAACAGCTATAGAGACTCCAAATGGATGTCAAAATATGAATCTGCATCTATTGTCAAGTCATCACCTCTGTGCTCAACACCATAATTGCTAGGTGTATGCAATACTAAAACTACAGTTCCACCACCATTTCTTGTATCCATTTCCAAGTCTAAATCAGCTTCCATATCATGAATCTTGTGATCAATTTCATCATTATTATGTGCATGCATGACCATAGGGAATTTCGGTGGTACATATGAACATAGTTTATGTGATGAAGTATTTTTTACACCATCATCTGCAATCCTTGATTTGCATCCTTCTTCAATAACCTCTAAATTTTCAACCCTATCATCAATGAGAGTTAATTCTCTATTCATATTTTCAAGAAGGTTCATTTTATTATCACCATTCAGTTGTTGCCTCATTCTCATGTCCACATAATCCCAAAGTGACATTAATTCTTTGAATTTCATACTAGCATTGGTCCATTCTTGAAAAAACTCATCATGCAACTCTATAATTATAGGTAGAAAATTTAACATTGTAGCAACAAAGTGGATACCCAAACAGGCGAGCAGTGCTGAACCTACTCTGATACCAATGTAGTGTCCCACCTCAACTGAGACAACTGTAAAACTGCTCCCCTTATGTAATTGTTTGTGTTTGCACTTTAATATTTGTTGATTTGGAATATTCTAAGTTTTATTGGTGTGAAATACATATAATCATTCAATATACAAACCCCTACCTTCAAAGGATCTCATTCACTTAAGATTTTCAATAAGTCATTTTGACAAACACTTGTCATGCATACTCAAAAAAGATAGTGCAACATACTGTAAATGATCCATAACTTACAAACCACTATTCCAAATGTTATGAATTTCAGATACAAGCAAGATACCAACATTAACTACAAACCCAATGAAGGAATAGAGGTAGGAATGAAAATACTCGAATTTATTGATGACTAATATAAAGCTAGAAACACATATTAGATACATAAAATCCAAGTTTTTTCTCATAAATTTTGAAATACAAAGTTCTAAACCTCACATCCTTCCTCAAAGCATACGTTCGGCTTGGTACTGTATGACTAACATCATATCAACCAAAATTTGCTTCAATTTTCACTCAAATATCTTGGTAATGGTACAATAGGGCTATAGGAAACCTCCCAAGGTAATGCTCTACAAAGCAAGCAAGTATTCACTAAATAATTGAGGTCCTTGTACCCCCAAATGGTGCAGAACTATGGTGGAAAGGAGCTGCAAGTAATATCTTCTAAAAATGGTCTTCAACTCATCACCAAGTCATAAAAACACTAAAAATTTGTATCCCAATCTGCTCAAGTCATTCCCATAGATTGAGAATGCAACTGCCAAAGTGAGGAGGTCTTTCACTCCCAAAAATGGCGTCCTCTACTATGGTTTTTGTCACAAGCAAAGCTAAAAATTGGAAGCTCCTACAAACCTACAATATTTCCTTAAGACAAAGAGAATTCAATAGCCAAAAGATGTCTCCTTGTGCCTCCTCAACACCCTTTTATTCTTTCTTCAAGTTGGGCGATCCTCATGTTTGATGAATGTGGGATAAAAGAAATATATTAATTTCATAACTTAAGAGCCAAAATGAGCGTCCCACTTCCCAAGGTGACAAAAGTAATTAAAATTGATAAAATAATATTTCCAATCAAATATTTATTTCTTCCCCTTTAAAATGAGTACTCACAAGGCCCCTTTTAATAAAAAATATAAGCCCAATTTTAATATATTTAAATATTACATTTTTTATAATATTAATTAACTTTGGGTATTAAAAATAATTAGGCTCCCAACATCCAATCACCAATCAAATGGTAGAAATGAATACCCTTTTTGCCATATATGACAAACGTACCTTTCTTGTTTCCCAAAATGCCAACCCTAACTGATTTACTAAAAATAGTAAGTCTCCTACTCCAGTGTCCAAACAGACTCAAAATTAACAACTAAAGATACATTTGGATACCCAATTCTGCATAGAACACCAATCCATTGTCTACACGGTCAGAAACCCTAGCCATTGACTTACTAAAAATAGTAAGTCCATCATCAAAGCATAGAATGACTTCCAAAAACTGACATCTAAAAGCAATCAACATCTCTGCAATGTCCAAACAACACCTAAGTACATCCACACTATCGACAAGCCAAAATGGGGATATTACAAAGTTGGTGCTCTTTTGCAATTCAAACCAATTATTAAGTAGAAAAAGCATTTAAATACCATTATTAAGGGATATACCTTAGCACACATCATTTTGCTACTTAAATTACACATTTTATTCACTAAATATTCAAACAAAAATAGTTCAAAAATGCAGAAAACTATAGGGTAGTATGCTCCTAAATATTTTAATCATGTAAACACTAATATATAATGCACTCAAACCATCAAAATTAATATAAGTAACATAACATAAGGTTTATAATGTAGTTTATGATAATCCAAAACATGTCATAAATGAGGCAATTCCTAGCCTCATCATTTTACACATTAAAAACATCTTGTGTCAAAGAAGGATAATACCATGATTGGATTGAACCTCAAAGTGAAAAAGGTCATCTTTGGTCATCCCATTATGCACATAGTCTAAAATTAAAAATAGTGGTCTTCACCACTACTTACGTTTCTAAAATAAAATAATGAGTAGTAAGGATAGGGTTAAACTCTCATCATATCCTGGTTGAAAATCCTATTCCCTAAAGCTCTAACTCTTTTAAAAATCACACACCACAAATCCACAATTCATAAGGATAGAACTACATTTCCATCTAGATGGTTAGGTAGTCTGAATCCCTAAATCTTAGAGATAAGATCATTGGAATATAGATGTAATCTCCATCGAGGCTATAGACGTTTGATTGGCAGTGGATTACGCTCATGTATGGTGACACATCTCTTTTTAAGAGACCTTTGAATGCACATAAGGACAATCTATCTTCCTAGATTCCTCCATGATAGGTTTTATATCAATCTACTCAATATGGTTTAATGAAATCACTTGCACACACATTGGTTCTTGATTACCTTGAGTCATTACCATGCTCCTGATTGGTAAATGAAAATTCATTGCACACACATTTGGTCTTAAAGAATTTAGATAGAACTTAGTAAGTTTTTTTATATCACTAGTATGTTTGAGTCTCTACAAAACAATCCCAAATAATCCATTCACAAGCTCAAACAACATCCATTGCATTTTTACATCATAATATGAGTCTTCCATTTCACATACCATCATTTTGGTGTCCCTGATTAAGCAACAAAGATAATAATGATCAAGAAAATATAAACTACTATGAATGATAATTAGTGCATTAGTTCACTTGCATTCATCCACATCATCATTGCATTATCATCCATCACATATACATATGCATTCACACAAATATCCACACAAATTCATAACACAAAATAATATCCATATATATATATATAAATCACATATACAAGAAATGCTCAAAGACTACATACAATAGAGCACCAAGGCTCATATACAAAAAGTGCCACACAACACTAGCTAACACCTGTAGGCAGGTCCCTATGACCTCAATGAAATACTAGACCTAGAGTCATTATGCCTAACAAAACCTACTATGGAGGATGTAGGTCGATCAGGTAGCCCAATATGGTGTTGCATGAGTTGATCCTCCAAATCCTAGATATACGCCTTTTGAGATTATAGATGTACTACATCATACCTCTTATGAGAGTCCCTTTATCTTAGCTCTACCTGGAGCCTCACTATCATATCCTCATCTTCTCCTACTACTATCCATACCTCTAGCTCCATGTACAATTGAGCATTATTGGCATCATGAGCTGTTATCATCATGTCTCATTCTACCACCATTTGTCACAATTAATCTCACTCTACCTTGAGCCTAGCCCACTCCTCCTCACTTTGGATAGGAGTTTTTTTTGTAATCTCCTCCATATTGTCCCTACCACCATAATCACCTCCAATATCTAGAGACTGCTATACTGTGTTCCTTGCTTACCTCCTTCTACTAGACCAATAATATCTCTGACATCAATAGCCTCCTCTACCACTATATCCTCCTCATATTCGTTGCCCTCCTCGACCACCTGAATCAATACCCATCGAGGTTGTGAATTAAACCAAGACTTATACTCTGTTTTGATCCCAACATCATCCAAATATAGGATGTCTATCTCCTCATCACCCATCTAATCCACCTATCACTCCACACATGGCAGGCTCGACTCATCCACCTGACACTTATAGAGCACAAGAGATTTAGGTACTCCCTACCTCAATCCAAACTACCACAACACCCATGAGAATTGGATCAGCTCCACCTCACTCCCAGGCCCAACCACCCATAAAAGGGCCACCTAGCCTCCCACCATGGCCATTTGATATTGGTAATTTTAAGATTGCATTGAGATTCATCTTTTTCATAATATATAACTTGATAATATGATGGTAAGTCCAAGGGAATGTTGTTTTCTTTAAGTTTGTGGTGAATAACATTCATTCTTTCTCCCTTGCTCCTTGCTCCAGGATATTGAACGGGAAACTAAAATGAGAGAGAATCCAGATGCGATGATTGAGGATGACAGCGACAAAGAAGTAGCACAAATACAAGCGGTTCATTTTGAGGAGTCCATGAAATATGCACGAAGAAGCGTAAGCGATGCTGATATTCGCAAGTATCAAGCATTTGCACAGACCTTACAACAATTTAGAGGCTTCGGTGCTGGATTTCGTTTTCCAGACAGACCGCCTGATCCAACAAGGGATGGGACTCTAGATGCGCTTCCTGCGGCACAAGTGGGAGACGACGATGACTTATATGATTGAGAGAGTTTGTACGTAATTCGTTGTCCGTGCGGCGCAGAAGCAGGCAAAGTCAGGCAAAGTCCAAAGGGCTTGGATTTTCAGCACAGTGATGTCACGTTTAAGAGGGCCTATTAGGCTACCATCATCTTGATCCAGCCATCGCAAGGATATTATTATCTCCCAACTCCGTTTTGTTTTCACAGGCCGTTCATTGTTTTCCCGTTTTCCCTTGCGTTATTATCCAAGTATTGGAAATGTTAGGTTCACTATGCAAATTTTAAAATTTTAACTCTGCTTTTTTATTTTCTCTTAAACTTATCATTTTTCTAACCTTTAGGTTGAAATTGCAATAGCTAAGAAGGATTCGGGCATGGATTCTTTCAGTTAACTAATTTATTCATGCACCAGGAGAGCAGGTTGATAGCGGTTTGTGTAGAGAAAATTTGTGATACGTCAATCCAGAGGAGGCTCTTTATAACTACTTTGCTAAATGTCAACAACACCCTTTATTCCAAGACTTTGATTCTTTGTATTAATGGAGGATTTCCTGGCTGAAGGTAGTTTGATATTTGTCATTTTGTTTTAATAGAGCTTTACTTGAGATCCATCGAGTGAATTTATTCTATCAAGTCATATTATTACAGAGAAAATATGGGCATGACCTATTCTACTACATGGGGACTTTGGATTAGCACAATAGTAGGAACACTGGAATACAATATCTTGCTCTCAAATACACAATAATAGGGATAGTTGATGTAGAATGAGATATGTGCATATTTGGTGCTATTGCTTTGGAAATAGCTTGTGAAGGCTAACACTCGATTTCAACTTGGAAGACCAAAGAAATGGCTTATGGAAATACCAATGGGAATGCTTCCACATCACGTGCCTAAGAAGTCATAGTGGATCTAAAACCTATTCTCACTCATGGATGTATCCCCAACTCTAATAAATATCATCTCATTATTTAGTCACAACTCATCTTTGAGAGATATAGTGATAATAGACAACAACATTTCTTTTTATAATTGTTCTTCCTATCGAGTGAGTGATTTTATGGTGAGTATGGGACGTTCCCCTTTGTTGTTCTAATATTGGGATCAAGAATAGAAAGTGACCATATTTTGTGGTGAGTATGGGACTACCGAAGAAGAGAATATTTTGTCTCTGTATATCCTAATCCATGGCGATGGATCATGTCAAGAACTTCTAAAAATGCAGGCCTGCTGAGGTGTAGAAAGAGTTGCAAACTACGATGGATAAATTATCTTCATTCTGATTTGAAATGGGAAAACATATTTGTGGAAGAGGAGGAGCTCATTATAATATTACACACCATGCTAGGCAATTGGTGGTCCATAATTGCAAGGTGCATACTATGTAGAAAGGGTAATGAAATTAAGAACTACAGGGATATTCATATCAATCAAAATATTATAGAGTGGAAAATCGGTCCCATGACTCATAAGCCCTTCTACTACAGTGCAGATATGCAGAAGGAAATCATAACCAAGAAAGACTAAATATTTTAAGACTAATAAAGGATATTATGATCATAGAGGTATGAAGAGAATTTTTATTGTAAAAGAAGATATGGTGTACAAATAGAATATGAATAATATTTATGTTACAAAGGATGATAGTGGTGATACTCACTCAGTCTAAGTTGCAATTGACATGGTCCCATTTCAATATATTATTTTTCTACATAAACACATCACATATGAGTTATTGATGGCACTTAAGAAAAAAGAGGAGATATATGTCATCCTGTGCATGGAATATCATTCCTGATATAGGAAAAAAAGAAAGTTATGAAAGAAAGTGAATTCTTGTCTTTATGGATGTAGATGGCACAAAACAATTATGAAACTCATTTCAAAAATAATTATGAAATTGAACAATTATTGTAAAAGAAGATATGGTGTACAAATATAATATGAAGAATATTTATGTTACAAAGGATGACAATGGTGATACTCACTCAGTCTAAGTTGCAATTGACATGGTCCCATTTCAATATATTATTTTTATACATAAACACATCACATATGAGTTATTGATGGCACTTAAGAAAAAAGAGGGAATATATGTCATCCTGTGCACGAAATATCATTCCTGATACAGGAAAAAAAGAAAGTTACGAAAGAAAGTGAATTCTTGTCTTTATGGATGTAGATGGCACAAAACAATTATGAAACTCATTTCAGAAATCATTATGAAATTGAACAACTAAAAAAATTGAAATTATAAATAGTCATTGAAACCTGAGGATAAGGGGTCGAAGGTCATTTAGAGCAAGAAATTTTTTGAGATTAAGATTATTTTTTGTCAATGTGCATCTCCTCCTTGGTTGCTAGAAGTGAAGGTTTCATTCATTGTAATCGCCTGATGCAAGGAAATTTGAGTACATTTTTACTGAATATCATTTGTTAATACAATGTATTAGAGATTTTTGATAAGATATGTGAATGCTGATGGTGTTCTTATTTAAAATATTTTGATATATTATTTTATTCTGTAGAATATTGCACCAACTTAATTCTAGATTGTGTGAAGTCTGATCATGTTAAGATTGGTTAACTTCAGAACATTTGCTTCAAAAAATTCAGGATGAAATTCCAAAAAGTACACTAACCTATCTATTTGTTTTATTTAATTTCTTTTTCTAACCTTAGCTTTTTATTTTGAATTGAATGTATGAATAAAATATGATTTGATTAATTAAATATTTCATTTCTAAAATATATTTTTTTTTTTTCATAGTTAATTAATTAAATTTATGTTTCGGTAAATAAGATTTGATTAATTAAATACTTCATTTCTGAAATTTACTTTTTGATAAATTTCAGAGTTGCAATAGTTGTAACATTTAAATAATTCCAAAATATTAAATTTTGGGTATAAAAACATAAAAAATAAATAAAAAATATAAAAAGCTCTTGTGGGTTATTAATATTCGAAAAGCAATTTTAAATATTAAATGTATATCCTAACAATTTCATGAACAAAAAAAATTAAATTTTGATGAACACATTAATTAAATATGCCCCTTGTTAACAGTTATATATTTTGGCTAAGTTATTCATCTGACTTACATTACATATTTTGAAAAGTATACAAGTAGGTGAAATTAACCTTGCCCAAACCTTGGGGAGATCAAGTATTTCCTTTCAAGAGAGGATATCCTGAATGAATCCTGATTGTGGGTATGTGTTTGTAATTGGACAAATATATCACTCAATAGAATTGGCGCTAGAAGGAGGGCATGAAGGTAATTAATTTGATTTTTTTTTTAGTTTGAAGTTGTTCAAATTAATTTTTGAAATTTTTTGATATATGCTACATTAATTTTGATCTGTTACAAATTTGAAAATATAATTTTTGATGGTTATGGTTAAATTATTGTTATAATTGTTAAATATGATGATTTAACCTTCCAAAATTTGAAAATTGTGAATCTTTTCACACATAGCTTTGCATGTTATATCTCTTGAATTATCAAAACTGGAACCAAAAGTTATAATCACTAGGTCTAAGGCTTTTGAAAATACTAAATTCTATAGCCTTTCTTCTCCAAGAAGGTCCAATAGGTCTAAAAGTCCATCAAAGACTATTCCACCCATTAACACTTCATATTAATCTATTGTACCAATTATTACCCCTCCAACGACATCAATGGTAGGAATTACTACTTGGTTAGGTGGTCATAGCAGTCCATTAAATATTCTTGGAGTAGCCCATGATATTCCTAAAAATGTAGAAAGTACAGACATGATGGCACCAAAATAGCCAAAGAACACATTCAAGCATAAAAGGATGCTTTAATTAGACTACAGGTTGAACATAAAGATGTTTCTTGTAGGATGTTTCTCCTCACTTTATATGAACTACCATACGACTGGTATATCAATGTACCTACTAATTCCATCACCTCTTGGATTGGATTAGAAATAGCATTTATAAATCAATTAAGGTTACCAATAGATCCTGTTGTTATATACTACCAATTTGCTTCAGTAAGAAGAGAACCCAATGAGCCTTTGAGGCTGTTCAATACCAGATTTCATAAATTGTATACTAGGTTGACTACTCCTTATATATTACAAGCAGATGCAACCATAAAAAAGTACTTCATAGCATTGGATCCTCTCACATCCATGTTTGTGAGAAGAACACCTTAGATCACCACTCTTCCCATGGCATACAGTGAAGCCTTAACTATAGAACAATAATTAATACCTCAAGGCTTTGGCATAGGACAACTACCTTCCATAGGACAACCAAGTGCTTACAATCAAGTGTCCATGATAAACCAGGATTTGTCACAATAAATGTCAATGTTGAATGCCATGCCATTCAATAATTTCAATCAACCATATAATCCTCCTACCACTCCCACCTATCCTACTACTTCATTATATTTAGACAATGAATTCATTTCTCACAAAATTATTGAAACAAATGCTCAGGCCATGCCTGTATTTTTGAATACAACACCCACTTAGAACTCATCAACATTTCCCTATGTTAATCTTCATCAAAATAACCCAATATTTCCACATGTTGTTAAGAATCAAAGTATACCAATTTTTTTGAATCCCACTACTGCTACAAATAACATCACCAACCAGACTACTGTAGGACATAATAATGAATCTAATTATTAGGTAGATGATATATGAAGAGTAGTCAAAAAAATCAGTAGTGACATGGTTCATTTGTAGAAATAAATACCTCAAAATTCATCCTAAAACAGGAATTTTAGTTTTCAAATAAGACAATAGAACACTCATCCAAACAATGGAGGAGTGCCCAGTCCTATTTTTTTTAAGATAAAAACCCCTTACGGGGCTGCCTTGGTCTGAGAGACCATGAAAAGGGGGTTCTACATTGTCAAAGTCACCCGGGAGTCGCACCCGACCCTGCCCGCACCAACATTATCAATTGGATTTTGGATACCCAATTCAGCTTTTTGGTAGGGTGGATATTTGAACCTAGGACATCTCTTGGAGGATTTCCCTCTCCTCTCCAACTCACCTACAAAACTTGGGTAGGAGTGCCCAATCCTATTGCTAATCAGATCAATGTTACCATTAATTCAAATCAAACCAGTACCATAGTTAATATTTTATATTTGGCCTTGAAAATTTGGTGTAGAGTGCATTCTACTGCACAACATAGTAAAAATGAATACACTGAGTTCAATATAGCCTTGGACATACTCCAAAAAGATATGGAAAATATGGAAACAATTCCAAGTGAATATCCTTTCCAACAGGCTAGTACTAACAAAGGAAAATGAACAACATTAGTTGTTGAAATATTTGAATCAACTAAAGAAGAGGAAGAAGGATATGATAGATCTTTAGAAGAGGAAGTACAATATTTTAGACAATTCAAGAAAGGAAGTCATAATTACATGGTTAGAACCAATACTAAAGATCCATTTACTTCTTATACTCCACCTAATGATAACATCATTCCTCCTAATACACAGGATGGTAACAATCCCATACCTCCATCTAAAGTTGATCTATCCCAACAACCACATGACAAACTTGCATATAACATCATAGAATATTTGAAAAAGATAAAAGCAAATATATCTTTATTTTGTGTTGCTTAATTGACTAATCAACAAGAGTTGTTGATGAAGGATTTTAGTGATCAAAGTAAAAATAAATCCCAAAAAACCATGGATGCACAATTTGTCTCACGAAAGGACAAATGAAAAGCTCCTCATTTTTTCTTGACTATAAGAATTGTAGGAAGAAAATTACATAACTACATTGTTGATTCAAGAGCCTCATGAAATGTCATGCCATATATTGTTTGTTAGAAATTGGATTTGAAACCCATCCCTTCCAATAGGATAGTGGTGTCATTGGATAAATTTGAAGTTAATGTGGTAGGTATACTAAAGAACATTCACATACAACTAGCATTAGAACCCAAGATATAATACATTAGTATACATGTTGTAGATATACCATATAGCTATGTAATGTTAAGTAGAGATTGGTCTAGAAACTTAAATGGATACATGGCAACTAATTTCTCATATATGTGGCTACCATGAAAAGGAGTAGCCAACTAAATCAAATTTGAGAGAGATTTAAGAATTAAAGAATTTATTATTGAATATAATAAAACTAATGAGGTTCTCTACAACGAGTTTGAATTAGGAGTTTACACCCTTGAAACTAAGTTGGATGCAGGTAAATATGAAACTAAAATATCATCCAATAACTTAATTAAAGATGAAAATATTGTTTGGACTCTTAAATTTGATAGATCAAAGTCCAAACAAGGTAGTGGAGAAGGAGTTAAACTGCTAAATCCCAAAGGTAAGTCCTATCTCACTGCTTATAGACTACAATTTTCCTGTAATTGCAATACTACAGAGTATGAAGCTTTGATTTTTGGATTACAGTTTTCTTTAAATAAGAACATCAAATGCTTAAAAGTACTTGAATATTCTGAATTGGTAATTAAACAAGTGAAAGGTCAATATACCTATCATGATATTAATCCATTATAGGAATAAATTGAGATATTTTATTGATGAATTTCATGCTTTTAATATTATATTGATTTCCAAAAATAAAAATTGAATCGTTGACTCTTTAGCTATAGCAGCGGGTACTCTAAAACACATAGATAATAGAAAGCTCAAGAAATTTTTAATTGAATTAATACCCTATCCTTCTATACCTAATAATGTGAAAAACTTGCAGGTGTTTAAAAATTACAAGCATATTTTCAATTTTGTGACTAATTATGGTGTTTTTGAAAACCAGGTTATTGATGAAGATGAAAAGCTACAAGATGACGATTATGAAGACCATGACATAACCAAGAAAACCAGTTCAATTCCAAAATATATAGTTTCTCTTAAAAAATTCTTTGATATTGATTACAAAATTAAAAGATGTAATAAAGTCTCATTACATAATGATGCTTATGACACTGTTAATATTGTGACTAGTGAATATCCACACAATGTGTTAATAGAGAAATCTTGCTTTAGTGAAGAAAAAGAAGGAATAAAACATACTCTTTAAGATTACATGGATGTCATAGCTTGGAGTTATGAAGACTTAAAAATATACAATGAAAATATCATAACACATACCATCCCATTGAAACCAGATACAAAACCATTTAGGCAAAAGCAAAGACTTGTTAGTCCATTGTTAGATCCACTTATTCAAAAGGAATTCAAGAAAATTTTAGATGCTAGAAACATATTTCCTATCAGGCACTCCTCTTGGGTAGCCAACATAGTATCGGTTAGAAATTAAATTGGAGAAATCTTCTTGTGCATAGATTTTAGAAATTTGAATAAGACCTCTCAAAAAGATAATTACCATTTGAATTCTATTGATCATATCTTGTAAATGGTAAATGGATCAGATATGATTTTATTCCTAGATAAAAATTATGGGTATAATAAAATCCTTATAGATCCTAAAGATATAATGAGAACAACTTTTGCCACTAAGTGGGGCACTTTTGCCTATAGAAGGATGCCTTTTGGATTACTAAATGTAGGTGCCACTTTCCAAAGAGCAATGAGTTATGCTTTTAGAGATTTAATTAGCAAATGCATTATTATATATGTTGATGATATCCCTGTATTTTCAAAGAATAGAACTGATCATATTAATAACTTGAGAAAAGTTTTTCAAAAATGTAGAGAACATGGTATTTCATTGAATCTTATGAAATGCATTTTTGGAGTGACTGAAGGGAAAATCTTGGGTCATGTTATTTTAAAAGAAAAAATATCAGTAGACCCTAAAAGAGTAGAAGCAATTCAAAAACTCCCTCTCCCTGGTAGTAAAAAGGAATTAAGATCATTTTTTGGAAAGATTAATTTTGTCAAAAAATTCATCTCATGATTTGCAGAAATTGTTAAACCATTAAATGAAATGCTTAAAAAAAAGCTAACATCAGTTGGACTTTTAAAGCTAAAACAAACTTCCAAGGAATTAAAGATTTTATATCTAATGCACTAGTTCTTGTGAGCCTTGATTATAAGAAGCCATTTTACATTTACACATTTGCTTCTCAACATTCATTTGCTTCTGTCTCAACTCAAAAAAATAAACTTAATTCTAAAAATCCCATAGCTTTTATGAGTTCTCCATTAAAAAAAGCTCAAATAAAATACATAGTTCTTAATAAATAGGTATATACCTTATTCAAAAATATGAAAAAATTTAGGCATTATATTTTGCATAGCAGGATTTTTGCTATTGTACATGTTCCTATTGTTAAAACTATGTTGATGTAGAATGAATTGGAAGAAATAAGAGGTAAGTGGACGTATACATTGCAAGAATTTTATTTGGAGATTCAAACCATGAAGCTAGTTAGAGGTCAAGGATTGACCAAAACTTTAGAAAAAATTGATCCTCAAATCATGTGTCAACAATATATTATAGAAGAAATCATAACAGATGAGTGGTACAAAGATAGTGTATGTTTCCAACTGAATGGTAAGTGCCCAAATTATTTCAATGTTACTCAAATAAGAGCACTACATTTAAAGAGTGTTAATTTCATGATTAAAACATGTGTTTTATACAGGAGAAATCATGAAGGTATTTTCCTTTTATGTCTAAATAAATATAAGGTTGTACAAATTCTTAATGACTTTCATAGAAAATATGGGACTGGACATGGTTTAGCCAATGCTATGGCACATCAAATTTTAAGAGCTGGATATTACTAGATAGATATTTTTAAGGATTCCCATGGCCATGTTCAATCCTGTCATACATGTCAAATTGTTGCAAATAGAGAAAGAAATGCTTCTATGCCTTTGCAACCTGTACTTGAGGCTAGATATTTTGCACAGTGGGGATTAGTATTTTTAGGAGTCATTAGCCCAAATTATTTAGTTTGCCATAAATACATCCTAACTACAATATATTATTTCATTTTATTGATTGAATCCATACCTACCAAAAACTGCACCACAAAAGTTGTCATTCAATTTCTAGAAGAACATATTATTACCAGATTTGGAATGCCTTATTATATATTTTGTGATAGTGGTTCAACATTCATCTCCCTTAAACTTGTAAAATGAGCCTATGACAATAAAGTGACTATAAAGTTCTCTTCTAATTACTACCCATAAGGTAAATGTTTTAGCTAAGTCTACCAATAAAATCTTATTGACCATAATTAAGAAAATTTTAGAAAGAAATCCTAGGTATTGGCACAATAAGCTAAAATATGCTTTATGGGTAGATATGACCAGAACAAAAGCATTCATAGGTACATCACATTATATTTTTTTATATGTCCAAGATCCTATATTTCCCTCGAACTTGAAATTGCAAACCCTCTAGTTCATGAAATATTATTTGGAAACTGATTATAAAATAGAATCTAGACTCACTCATCGCATGAATTTAGATGAAAAGAGAGAGAATGTCGTACAAAACTTCATTAAAAATCAAGAGGTAGTCAAAAAATGGTTTGATAAGAGAGCTAAAATTAAAGCCTTCAAATTTTTTGACTTTGTTTTATTGTGGGATAAGGTACATGAAAAGAAAGGAGATCATAACAAATTTGATAAGCTTTGGGTAGGCCTTTATAAAAATTTTGAAATACTTGGAGAGAATGCATTTTGATTGAAGAATCTGAATGGAGACAATGTTCTTTTACCTATCAATGGGCAATTTCTAAAACACTATTTATATCTCTGAGACAGTGTAACATGCATCATTTGTACATAACTCTTTATTTTAAGCATTTTCTTGTACATAATTTTAGTTTGGACATAGTATCGATTTGTTTTTTTTTTTTTGCTATATTTGATTTTGAAATTTTGGTTTTTATTTAATTTCTATGCTTTACATTGATACAAGTTTATTTTAGGTTATTTTTTGGTTCATTCTCACATTTTGATTTGAATTTTTACAATGCGTTTCTATTTGCTCCTCTGATTATGGTATGGTTGTATAGATGCAATGGACTTTTGGTCCCTCTGAAGGAAATATTTCTTAGTAATGGAAGATGAATTTCTTGTTTGAAATTAGGTTAAACTGAAGCTAGGGAAATTATATTATTTAGTAGTTATTCTTGGATTGTGGATGAAAATAGTGGATATTAAAATAATGTAACATTTTGCTGAAGCTTCACATGTAACACCATATTTAAATAATATTTTTGGATCCTAAAGGATGAAGTCATTTTGGTTTGTTGATTAGGAAAAAAATTTATACACTCCATCCTTAGAATTAGATGATCTCTAACCCAAGAGGCATATATGATATCTATAAAAAAATCAAATGCTAATAATAATATATAAAAAAACCAAAGAAAAAATGTATATCAATGAAATGCTTAGGTGTTTTAGATAATCTCTACCAGGGCTATAGATACCTAATTTGTAGTAGAGCAAGGTCTAGAAGAGATTAAGTTCATCTCCACTAGAGCTATGGATGCTTGAATGGTAGTGGAGCAATGTAGAGTCAAATATTTATGAGTGACATATTTAGTAGCCTAATTGTAAAATAGATGATAAAATCCTGATTGATTCAAGATTAAAGAATAAATGCACAAAATTCACACTAAGCTGAAACAATTGGAGTATTTACTTTCAGTTGAAACTATTTAACCCCATATTTTTTGAATATTACTAGATGGTCTATATTTTGTTGATCTTTGGTTTTCTTGATTTTAGATTGGTTTCTTTATCCAAAATGCTTAGGAGCATTTTTCAGCAAAGCTACCATTTGTTGTTGCTATCGCATAATGTACCCCAATTTTGGGATCCACTTGAAATTTTTGATGTTAATATGAATTTTTGTTTGCATTGAGTATTTTGGTTGATTAAATCTATACCAAATAGTTTTATAATGTGGATTACAAAGTTTTCAAATTATAAATCCTCAAGCAGTTATAAAGGATGTTGTAATTTTTCTAAAATAACCACTTTTTCCACTTTCAAAATATCCCAAGGCTATTCAAGAAAAATGTGGTACCCTCGTAGAGGCTAAACATTGATCATTTCAAAAAAATTCATGTTAAATTTGAAGATATGTACTAAAGAAGCAAAGAGTAAACTCAAAGTATCTCACTTTGTTTTCCCATACATCACTGAATATTAGTATATTTCTATACAAAAGGGTATGGCCCACTAAACCTTTAATTTTATCTTCAAGACATGCCAACAGAGATTGATTGTGAGAATCCAGATGACCAATGAAATATCACAAATGAAAAGAAACAATATTAATTAGCAGTCTTTGTTCCAAATGATAAAATGTAGGTAAAGGATTTTATTGGCTTTTAGGGATTGATATCAAATTCTTCATCGTCATATTTAATGGAAATGCATTTGTAGTACATGAATTTATATAAGTTTCACACAATTATATGGTTGTTATTTTTATACAACTATATCATTTTAGATGTGTTTTATTATATTATTTTCTAGCTTGGATCAACTCTATTTATGGATCCTTCTTGACATATGTCACATGCTAAAATTTAGGTCCTGTATAATATTTTATTGGTCATTTTGAGATTGCATTGAGATTTATCTTTTTCATATTATGTAACTTGATAATATGATGGTAAGTCCAAGGGAATGTTGTTTTCTTTAATTTTGTAGTGAATAACATTCATTCTTTCTCCCTTGCTCCAGGATATTGAATGGAAAAATAAAAATGAGAATGAATCCAGATGATATGATTGAGGATGACGGTGATAAAGAAGTAGCACAAATACAAGTGGCTCATTTTGAGGAGTCCATGAAATATGCACAAATAAGTGTAAGTGATGTTGATATTCACAAGTATCGAGAATTTGCATAGACCTTACAACAATCTAGAGGATTTGGTGTTGGATTTCATTTTCCAAATAGACCACCCGATCCAACAAGGTATGGGAATTTAGATGCACTACCTATGGTACAAGTGGAATATGATGATGACTTATACAATGATTGAGAGATTTTGTACATAATTATTTGCCTATATGAAGCAGAAGTAAGCAAATTCAGCTTTTTCGAAAGGGCTTGGATTTTCGGCATAGTGATACCACATTTAAGAGGGCCTATTAAGCTACCATCATCTTGATCCATCCATCATGAGGATATTATTATCTTTATCTTTCAACTCTATTTTGTTTTCATAGGTCATTCATTGTTTTCCTTGGAAACTTTTGTGTTATTATACAAGTCTTGGAAATTTTAGGTTTAGGATGCAAATTTAAAAATTTTAACTTATTTTCTTTTCTCTTAAACTTATCATTGTTTCAACTTTTAGGTTGAAATTGGAATAGCTATGTAGGATTCAAGCATGGAGTCTTTCTATTTACTAATTTATTCATGCACCAAGAGAGTAGGTTGATAGTGGTCTACATAGAGGGTATTTGTGATACATCAATATGGAGGGAGCTCTTTACAACTACTTCACTGAAGTTCACTAATGCTCTTTCTTCCAAGCCTTTGATACTTTGTGTTAATGAAGGATGTCCTAGCTAAATATAGTTTGATATTGATCATTTTGTTTTTATAGAGCTTTACTTGAGATCCATCGAGTAAATTTACTCTATCAAGTCAATTTATTATAGATAAAATATGGGTGTGACCTATTATATTTCATGGGGACTTCATATTAGCACAATATTAGAAACACTGGAATACTATATCTTGCTCTAAAATACATAGTAATAGGGATAGCCAATGTGGAATTAGATACATGTAAATTTCATGTTGTTGCTTTGGAAATAGCCTGTGAAGGCTGACACTCGATGTCAACTTGGAATGCCAAAGACAACTTGTGGAAACAATAATGGGAACACTTCCACATCACGTGCCTAAGAAATTAGGGTGGCTCTAGAACCTGTTCTTGATCATGGATGTATCTCCAACTTTAATAAGTATCATCTTATTGTTTAGTCACAACTCGTGTTTGAGAGATAGAGCGACAATAGATAACATTATTTCTTTCTTTAATTGTTCTTCCTATCGAACGTATGATTTTATGGTATGGGACGTGCCCCTTTACTATTATAAGGTTGGGCCCAAAAAATAAAGTGATAATATTTTGTGGTGAGTATGGGACTACCAAAGAAGATAATATTTTGTCTTAGTATATCATAATCCATGATGAGGGATTGTATTGAGAACTTCCAAAAATGTAGGACTACTAAGGTGTGGAAAGAATTGTACACTATGATAGATAAATTATATTTGTTTTGATTTGAAATGTAGAAACATCTGTGTGGAAGAGGAGAAGCTCATTATAATATTACATGCCATGCTAGGAAATTGGTGGTCCTTCATTGCAGGGTTTATACCAGGCAAAAATGGCAATGATATTAAGAACTACTGGAATATTCATCTCAGCAAAAAGCTTACAGAGTGGGAAATTGGTCCCATGATACACAAGCCCTTCTACTACGATGCAGATATGCAAAAGGAAAGCATAACCAAGCAAGACAATATTTTAAGAACAATAAAGGGTATTATGGTCATGGAGGTATGATGAGAATTTTTATTGTAAAAGAAGATATGGTGTACAAATAGAATATGAAGAATATTTATGTTACCAAGGATGACAATGGTGATACTCACTCAAACTAAGTTGCAATTGACATGGTCTTATTTCAAAATATTATTTTTATGCATAAACACATCACATGTGAGTTATTGATGGCACTTAAAAAAAGAGGAGATATATATCATCCTATGCATGGAATATCATTCTTGATACATGTAAAAAAGAAAGTTATGAAATAAAGTTAATTCTTGTCTTTATGGATGTAGATGGCACAAAAAAGTTATGAAACCCATTTCAAAAATAGTCATGAAACTGAAAAACTAAAAAAAATTAAAATTATAAATAGTTATTGAGACCTGAGGATAAGGGGTCGAAGGTCATTTGGAGCAGCAAGATTTTTGAGATTGGGGTTCTTTTTTATCAATGTACATCTTCTATTGGTTACTGGAAGTGAAGGTTTCATTCATTGTAATTGCCTGATGCAAGGAAATATGAGTATGTTTTTATTGAATATTTTTTGTTAATACAATGTATTAGAAATTTTTGATAAGATATGTGCATGTTGATGGTGTTCTTATTTAAAATATTTTTGATATATTGTTTTATTCTCTAGAAGATTGCACCAACTTAATTCCAGATTGTGTGAAGTCTGATCAGGTTAAGATTGGTTAACTTTAGAATAGGATGAAATTCTAAAGAGTACAGTAACCTATATATATATATATATATATATATATATATATATATATATATATATATATATATATATATATATATATATATATATATATATATATATATATATATATATATATATATATATATATATATATATATTATTTCCTTTTCTAACCCTAGCCTTTGATTTTATTTGAAAGTACAAATAGAATAGGATTTGATTAGTTAAATATTTTATTTCTAAAATATTTAATTAAATTTTCTTTTTCATAGTTAATTAATTAAATTTTTGTTTCGATAAATAGGATTTGATTAATTAAATACTTTATTTCTAAAATATACTTTTTGATAAATTTTGGAGTTGCAATAGTTCTAACATTTAAATAATTCCAAAATATTAAATTTTGGGTATAAAAATATTATATATATATATATATATATATATATATATATATAAAGCTCTTATGGATTATTAATATTCGAAAAGCAATTTTAAATATCAAATGTATATCCTGATAATTTCATGAACAACAAAATTAAAATTTTGATGAACAAATCAATTAAATGTGTCCCTTGTTAACAATTATATATTTTGGCTGAGTTATTCATATGACTTACATTATATATTTTGAAAAGTATACAACTAGGTGAAATTAACCTTAACCAAACCTTGGTAAGATCAAGTATTTTCTTTCAAGAGAGGATATCCCGAAAGAATCCTGATTGTGCGTATGTGTTTGTAATTGGAAAAATACATCACTTAATAGAATTGGTGTTAGGAGGGCATAAAGGTAATTAATTTGATTTTTTTAAAGTTTGAAGTTGTTTAAATTAATTTTTTAAATTTTCAGAGATACGCTCCATTAATTATGATATGTTACAAATTCAAAAATATAATTTTTGATGGGTACGGTTAAATTATTGTTGTAATTTTTAAATATGATGATTTAACCTTCCAAATTTTGAAAATTGTGAATCTTTTCACACATAGCTTTGCATGTTATATCTCTTGAATTATCAAAATTGGAACCAAAATTTATAATCACTAGGTCTAAGGCTTCTAAAAATACTAAATTCTATAGCCTTTCTCCTCCAAGAAGGTCCAAAAGGTCTAAAATTCTATCAAAGACTATTTAACCCATTAACACTTCATCTCAATCTATTGTACCAGTTGTCACCCCTCCAATGACATCAATGGTAGGAATTGCAACTTGGTTAGGTTGTCATAGTAGTGCATTAAATATTCCTAGAGTATCCCATGATATTCCTAAAAATCTAGAAAGATACTTACCCACGTATAGACATGGTGGTACCAAAATAGCCGAAGAACATGTTGTTGAGCAAGGTGCAGCGACAGTATTGTCATTGTTGTCAACACACTTAGATGGATAGGTTGATGCAGTGGATAGTTTTTCAGAGGTTTTTCAGAGTATGTACAGTGATTTTTAATACTTATGAGGATGTTTTTGATGTTCGCGTGAAGTTGTTAAAGGTTGTTTGTACAAATTTGCAAAAGTTGAAAAAATCATCAAGAAGTTATCAAAAAAGTGCAAAAGTCATCATGGGCATAGTTGGATAGGATGGATCAGTTTGGAACATGCCAACATGTCAAGAAATAGTCTATAACAACATTAAATATGTCATCATAGTGTTTGGATTGATTGGTAACGTTTCTGGTATCTTGGCAGATGATTTAGCAAGTGGTTGTACAAGCTAAAAAAGGGCAATTTTGTCAAAAGCGCTGCGAGTAAACCGAGAAGAATTTGATAATGAAATTTTAATTAGAGGTGGTCATTATCTTCAAGAACATGTTTTCCAAATTTCTACCAAAATTGAGAAACAAGGTGAATGTTACAATAGTTTCAAGACTGTCACAAAAATGCTCTTTTTGGAAAAAGTGTGTCAGCAACAGTTTTCATGGAGGTGGTACAGGTAAACCATAAGGAGTTATATAGTGAGATTCAGACTGGATGTATTCAGAATTACATATATTCTACATTTCAAATTTTAGAGAAAACATAGTTACGAGGTGATATTTATGATTGTTGCAAAAATGGTATAGGTCACTTTTATGTCAATTTGTTCCACTTGTGCAAAATCCTTTAGTTGGTTGTTTCAACCTTGCAGAGTCGCCAGAGTTTTAGTTTCAATGTTGTTACACCTTCAAGGCATCAAATATATCATATTTCATTTTTGGTTTGAGGTGTCACGTGGCTCCGAAGTAAGAGAACGAGTAAGGTGTCAATTCTTTGCATGTGACGTGTTTGACGAAATACCTTCTCAAAAAAAAAAAAAAAAGGAAGTTATATTGTTTTAATAAGCTTTATTAAAGAAAATATTTTTAAAATTAAAAAGGGAAAAAGAATTCAAGTGTGTGATTTTTAAGTGACAAGGTATTTTATTGAAATGTGGGGACTTTATTTTGTGAAGAGAGAAGTGTGTGTGGAGAAAAATAAAGAGTGAAAATCCGTGATTTTTGGAGAGTGGTGAAAAATATCACTTCAGTATTTTGGGCATAAATTTCTCATATGATATCCATTTTGGCTAAAATTTTGAGAGGAGTTTGCAAACAAAGTGCTGCACAGTACCCAAAAACCATTTAGTAATTGGGAGAATGAGGTAAGAGAAAAATTAGGTTTTTTATAAGAGAATATTCAAATTATGAGTAATGCAGAGAGAGGGATGTTATACTGGGTGAAATAGAAAGTTTTATATTTTGAGCTTACAGACCATAGAGGGTTCTGGTTTCAGTGAAGACATTCATATATGTCATTTTATTATCAATATCAAAATTAAATGGGTGCTTGGTAGAGGGGTTGGTGCTCCTTTCTATTGGTGTAGATAAATCAGGGGTTGGTGCTCCTTCTAGTGGGTGTTGGTAAATTGATTGTAAAGTTGGTACTTTGCAAAGGCTGGATTTGTATGGGAGTCCAAATAGTCATTTTTAGGGATGTAGCCAAATCGGTGAACCTCAGTACATCTTGTGTTGTGTGATGTTCTCTTGTTATACTTGCTTTATTTGGTTTTATGTTTTCATTATTTTGGCTTTGAGTGTTGAATATTTAAGTTTTAAAGAGCTACACTGATTCACCTCCCCTCTCAGTGTCATTGTGAGACTAACAATTTTTATCAGAGTGAGGTTTCTAAATAGGCTTAACCAACTAGGGTGATATTGGAAGTGACACAATGGCAGGTGGTGAAGGCTTCTCATCAAACAAAGCACCATTGTTTGATTGAACTAATTACGTATTTTTGAGACTCAGGATGCAGACATATCTTTGTGCTTTGGGATACGACATTTGGGATTCAGTAGATAGTGGATACACAATACCCACCACTTATCCAATCGATGCTACCGATAATAAACTATTTGAGAATGAATAAAAAGCAAAGAATTCTATCATGTGTGGATTAGTGGACAACGAACTGGTAAATATTATGGGTTGTAAAACGACAAAGGAAATATGGGATAAACTGAAGAGCATTCATGAATGAGACATTAAGATCAAGGAGGCCAAGTTACAAACACATCAAGCTCAGTTCGAAGTATTAAAGATGAATGATGATGAGAATATATAGACATATATTCTGAGATTTAGTGAAGTCATTAATGCAATTAGAGGACTCAACGAGGAAATCAAAGATTCTATCATCGTGAAAAAGGTATTAAGATCCCTTCCCCAAAGATTTTATTCTAAAGTTTCAGCTATAGAAGAAGCTAAAGATCTAAATTCTTTTAGTATGGATGAGATGCATGGTTATTTGACTGCATATGAGATGAGAATAGGAAAATCTAAACCCATAGACAGAGAAGTTGCTTTTAAAGCCCATAAAAATATGAAAGCAAAATAAGAATCCGAGGAAGAAGAGACATCAGATGAAATGGAAGTAAACCTTTTTCAAAAACTAAAAAGAGGAAAAGGAAAATACAGAGGAAATTTATCATTAAAATGTTTCAACTATGGAGGCATTGGGCATTTTGCAGCTAAATGTCCACTTAATGAGAAGAACAGAAGTGATGAAGGATCGCACGAAGAAAGAAGTGACTGGAAGAAAAAAATAAATTTTAGAAAAGGCAACTTCAAGAAGAAAAGTTTCATCTCCAAGAATTTCAGTTCATCAGAAGATAGCTCTAGTGAGGATTCTAAAAAGGAAACAGGTGAAGCTCTTTTCTTGGCACTCAAAGAAGAAAAACCATACAAATAACAGGAATGTGATGAAGAAGAAATTGACGAGAAGTGCATTTGGAAGAGGAACTAATTGCAGCTCTAGATGAATTAAAGATAAAAATAAAAAAAATAAAAAAATTTCAAGAAAGCTTGAGGATGCAAATGAAATCATAACAAATTTGAAAGTACAAATAGAAGAATCCAAGAAAATCTCTGAATATCTCAAAGTGCAAATAACCATGAAAATAGATTATTGCAACAAGCTAGAAGAAGAGATTGTTGGTTTAAGAATGCAACTAGAAGATATGAATCAGAAAATTAGTTGTTATCATAAACATGAAGAAAGTTCTATGAAGCTGGATAATATCATAAATAACCAAAAGACTACAAACATAAAATTTGGTTTGGTTTTTTTATGAAGGAGAATCGTCAAATGGATCAAAGGCCATAAATGAAGAATCCACAAATAATGAAGAGAAGAAACAAGTTGATCAAGCAAAAATGAATCATGCAAAGGAAAGCAATAATGCAAGGCACAAAAGGATAATTGACAATGATGGCTTCACCAATGTCACACATCAAAGAAGAAGAATATTTATGGCTCCTACAACAACATGGCAAATACCACCACCCAAGTTCAATCATCTTTTTTTGGTTACTATTTTAAATGCAATGGTTATGGACATAAGATCTCAGATTGCAAGTATAATGTAGGACCAAGGAATTTTACCGATAGAAATTCTTTTTCACCTTTCATGGATTATGCAGTAGAATGTTATAACTGTCATAATTTTGGGCATATTGCAAGAAATTGTCAAAGTACATTTGCATCAAATCAATTTCAAGGAAGAAAATTTCAGCCAAATGGAATAAGACAAAATAGAAAATTTCCCAAAAAACATGCACAAGCTATTGAAAAATAAAAGCCAAAACAAGAGCCCAAAATTGTAATCAAACCTGAGTGGAAAGAAAAAGAGTAACCTAAGGAAGAAAAAGAATCCTTGATCGTACATATGGCATTTAAAGCATAGAATAAATCTGCACCATGGATACTTGATAGTGGATGCTCCAGTCATATGACAGGTGACAAAAAAAAATTTGAGAAGTTGCAGCAATATGAAGGTGGTTCAGTAAAGTTTGGAAACAATGATGGAACTAAGATAGTTGGTAGAGTTTCAGTTAATATTAGTGACAAAAAAATCATGTCAAAAGAAGTCTTGTTTGTGGTTGTTCTAAAGCATAACTTGTTGAGCTTAAGTTAGATTTGTGATAGAGGTAATGAAGTGATCTTTAAGAAGCAAGGTTGTGAAGTCAAAAAGGCAAACAATGGGAATTTGATAGAAACTGGATCAAGGATATCTGGAAACCTGTACACTCTCTCAGATACTTCAGTAGGAGTTTTCCTGATTGGACAAGAAGAAGAGAATTGGTTGTGGCACAAGAGGCTCGATCATATCAGTTTTGACAATCTAGTAAAAATCAGCTCAAAGAAAGTAGTGAGAGATATTCCCACCATTGGTAAACCATAAAATAGCATTTGTGCTTCATGTCAAAAGGGGAAGCAAACTAGAGTCTCATTTAAAACAAAAGAGTACTACACAAGCAAACCTTTGGAACTAGTACATACTGATTTATGTGGACCCATGAGAACGCAAAGCATAAACAATGACAAATATTTTATGTTGTGTATAGATGACTATTCTAGGATGACATGGGTACTATTTTTGAAGCATAAATCAAAAGATTTTGAGATGTTCAAGGTTTTCAAAAACCAAGTTGAGAATCAAATAGGAAAAATGATTAAATGTTTAAGGTTAGACAGAGGAGGAGAGTTCATTTTAGAGGATTTCACAGAGTATTGTGAAAAATATGGTATTAGGAGATAGTTTTCAGCAGCCAGGACACCTCAACAGAATGGTGTGGTAGAAAGAAAGAATAGGACAATGTAGGAAATGGCACAGACTATGTTGACTGAGAGCAAAGTAGCAAAAACATTTTGAAAAGAGGCAGTCCATACTGCGGTATACATCCAAAATAGGTGCATGTTGAGGACGCATGAAAGAAAAACTCCTTATGAGTTGTGGTTCGGTAAAAATGCGATAACAAGATACTTTCATGTTTTTGGAAGCAAGTGTTACATCAAAAGAACTAAAGAAAACCTTGGTAAGTTTGAAGATAGAGCGGATGAAGGTATTTTCCTTGGCTATTCATCAAAAAGAAAATCTTACAAATGCTACAACAAGAGGCTAAAGAAAATTGTGGATAGTGTCGATGTTAAAGTTGATGAAGGAAGGGAACGAGTAATTAGCTATGAAGAGAACTACCCAATTTATGAAGAGGTCATTGAAGGAGATGAGGAAAAGGAAATGGAAAAGAAACCAAAAATTGACTTAAAGGATTCAAACAGTGATTCAAAAGTGGAAGAAAACAAGAAATTCAAAATAGGCAGCTGGCAGAAAGATCATCCTAGAGAACAAATAATTGGATACCTCACAGTTGGTGTTCATACAAGAAGAAGACTAGTAAGTAACTACTCTTTATTATCCAGCATTGAGACCAAAAATGTTGTTGACACAAGCAAATATGAAAGTTGGGTAAAGGCAATAAATGAAGAATTAGATCAAATCGATAAAAATAAGACTTGGGAGTTAGTACCAATACCCGCAAATAAAAATGTAATCGATACTAAATGGGTATTTTGGAAAAAATTGAATGAAGACAGACAAGTAGTCAGGAACAAAGCAAGATTCGTATGCAAATTCTATGCACAAGTTGAAGGTATTGAATTTGAGGAAACATTTGCACCTATGGCCAGACTAGAGGCAATTAGAATGTTTCTAGCTTTAGCAGTTTACAAGAATTTCAAAGTTTATCAAATGGATGTGAAATTAGCATTTTTGAATGGGAAACTTGAAGAAGAGGTTTATATTGAGAAGCCAGATGGTTTTCAACTTGGTGATGATCTCAACTTGGTTTCCAAGTTTAAGAAAGTGTTATATGGATTAAAACAGGCACCTCGAGCATGGTATGTAAGGCTAGACAATTATCTTACTCAGCAAGGGTTCAATAAAGGTATGGTGGATAGTAATTTGTATGTCAAAATAGAAAATGGTCATCATATTGTTCTTGTTGTATATGTAGATGATATCATATTTGGCAGCAACAAATATGAGTTGTGTAAATATTTAGAAAATAAGATGTAGAAAGAATTTGAAATGTCAATGATTGGTGAACTTTCGTATTTCCTCGGATTGCAAGTTAATCAAAAGGAGAAGGGCATATTTATTTCTCAAATTAAATATGTGAAAGAGATGCTGAAAAGTTCACAATGGAGGATTGTAATCCAATTAGCACTCCCATGACGATAGGTTGTAAGTTGAGCAAGGATGAAAAATCTCCACATGTTGATCAAACTATGTACAGATCTATGATTGGGAGCTTACTATACTTGACAGCTACTAGACTAGATATTTTGTAGGTAGTATGCATGGTAGCATGATTTCAGGCTAGTCCCAAGGAGACTCATGTGACAATAGTGAAGAGGATTCTTCGGTACCTCAAGGGTACTATGGAGTATGGGTTATGGTATCCGAAAGGTAATGAATTCACCATTATTGCATATTCAGATGAAAATTGGGTAGGATGTGTAGATGAAAGGAAGAGTACCAGTGGAGGTGCATTCTATCTTGAAGACAGGTTGGTCACATGGCACAGTAGGAAACATGAGTCAGTCTCCTTATCCACAGTAGAGGTAGAATACATTGCAACAACAATGTGTTGTATGTAGGTGTTATGGATGAAATAAACTTTGAAGGATCTTGGCATTAATTTTAGTGAGCCAATTTTAGTTAAGTGCGATAACACCAGTGCCATTAACATCTCAAAGAATCCATTTATGCATTCTCGCACAAAACATATTGTTATCCGGTATCATTTTTTGAAGGAGAAAGTTGCGAAAGGTGAGGTTAAGTTGGATTTTTTTCCAATAATAGAGCAAGTAGCGGATATATTCACCAAACCATTACCCAAGGAAATCTTTGAGTACCTTCACAAGAAATTGGGAGTGATCACAGTTCCCAAGAATTGACTAGCTATTGGGGCCATATTCTTAGGGGGAGCATTTGTGTATTTGTTTATCTTTTTGCTCATGTTTATGATTTTTACTAAGTGTAATAATTTTTTCTTGAGAATGTTGTGCATGGACTCAGGGGGAGTTTGCAGCAGCCCTTTGGTCTTGTTATCAAAGGGGGAGAAGAGTTATAGGAAATTGTGCATGTGTTGCCAATAATTCCAAAGGGGGAGATTATTGAGCAAGGTGCAATGACAATATTGTCATTATTGTCAACAAACTCAGATGGACAGGTTGATGCAGTGAATAGTTTTTTAGAGGTTGTTCAGAGTATGTACAATGATTTTCAATGCTTATGAGGATGTTTTTGATGTTCGCGTGAAGTTGTTACAAGTTGTTTGTGCAAATTTGCAAAAGTTGAAAAAATCACTATCGCTCACAAAATTGCTAAAATAAATACTCAGGCTATGCCTACATTTTTAATACAACATGCACTTAGAACTCGTCAACACTTACCAATGTTAATCTTCATCAAAATAACCCAGTATTTCCACATGCTATTCAAAATCAAAGTATACCAAATTTATTGAATCTCACTCCTACTAAAAATAACATCACCAACCAGACTAATGTAGGATAAAATAATGAATCTAATTCTCAGGTAGATGACATACAAAGAGTAGTCCAAAAACTCAGTATGACATGGTTCATTTGCATAAACAAATACCTTAGAATTCACCCCAAAATATGAATTTTAGTTTTCAAAGAAGACAATGGAACACTCATCCAAATAATGGAGTTCCCAAGCCTATTGCTAATGACGTGAGAGTAAATTATAATAGACAAATAAAATAGAATAAATCACAAAACTTGATATTCCATTGATAACAAATGCATATAAATAGGCATTTACAAGATATAAACGGATAAGGGAGCATTTAATGATAATGATGCTCTTAATCCTTTCAACAACTAACCATTTATTAAATTACACACCTATTTCATATCCTAATCCCTATCATTCCTTTCCACTGAAGAAGCATTGGTCCCCAATACATACAAGTGTGAAAGAGAAACCTGGGTAACTGAAGAGTGTTAGGTACAACTAAAAATGCACTCTTGTTACAATAAACGAACACCAAAATGATGAACTTTTGCATGTCATTAGAAAACCAAAATCTAGCACTGTATCTAATTCGAGCTCAAAAAATGTTCTCCAATGACTATAAACATTGCTACTTCAATGGACAATATAAATGGGTCCCCCGAATCGACAAAAGAATGCAACAACAAATGTCGAATAAAAATAACTCAAACTACGTGTCAAAAGAAGCCAGTGGGAAACTATGGTTGCATTGAATTTAGTTTTTTGAATTCTAGGATACCATCTTTAATGAAATACATTTAATAAAAACAACCAAAAAAATGTATTTGATGAAAGATGCCCATAAAAAATTATTGTTTTAAGGATTAAATTAAATTTTAATTTAATCTAATTAAGGATTATTTAATTGTTGAATGCGCAAGTGAATGAGGAAGTACACATTTAAAGGATATAACAATGTTTAGGAAGTGATATCAATAATGTGGATAGGGCAAAAATTGCTAAGTGAAGACCACTAAATGACAAGTGACTGACATCGCGACGATTAGACACCAGGTACCTGAAACGTGATACAAAACTGACTGATCAAACACATGTAACTGGGTCGAGGGATCGAATTCACTGACCACATGACACTAAAAATGGTGACATGGATGATAAAAAAATTGACTAGATACAACACGACCCAACATAGACTTTCACACAGGGTGTTGACGCTGACTGACATGCCATGAGGACCAATGGAAATGCAAGGCCGACATACAGTGATAAAACTTGCAAAAGACCACTAGAAAAGGATGCAAAAATTAGTAATGAGGTCTAGGTGGACACTTGAACTGATAGGTAAGGATGATAAAGGTTGGGTGACAGAGATAGCCAACAAGGATAAGAATGGTGAGAAGACCACGTGGCATGACAAACGCATGTGGAGGATAAGCGATCTGGGCGATGACAAGGTGGAAGGGCAAAGGTGCACACATGAAGATGAAGGTCTAGTAGGATCAAAAATACATGTGATAGATTGATAGGAGGTGATTTAGAAGAGGCTTCACAAAAAGTGAAGCAAAGAGTGGTATAGCCAGTGTGCATGCATTCACTATTAAGCCATTGTGGAGGTATAGGAAAACATAGTAGATGGGGGGATAGCCAGCCTATGCTGGCTAGTTTATTAGGGGACGTCAAGCAATATAAAGGTTAAAATGCATGAAGCAGGCACAAGGTGAGATAATTACCATGGATTTTTTGAAAATAAATAAGAAACACCCACTGAAAACATGCAGGTTGCCAAGAAAAATAGACTGTGATGTCAAAAAATTTAAGAAATAAACATTTTTGCTTAATCAAAGAGTGATATGCCATTGTAAAATGATATGAATTAACCATTAAATGTAGTGAGGTGCTAGAAATGGGTTAAAAAATGTTGAGAATTCATGGATTTTTCTCGTTGAAAATGTCAGATCGATGGACTTGTAAGCTGTTGAAAAGGACACATATGCTGGATGACTTGGTTGGATGCCAAAAATGGCATGGGCAGCATTGAATGTGTAGAATACCTTTGAACATGCATATCATCAAAAAAACAAGTAGACCAGAGATGCACAGATCGACATCGGGTAGTGGTTTAAGCTGTCGAGGGTCAAAAACAAGTCGATGCATGTACAAAATATAGGAAGTGGATGCAAAAATTGGTTATGGCTATCAAACAACTATGGTGAGTATCAAGAATCATGTACATGTAGAAGTGGTTATCATCGATCGATCGAAGGGTGCTAAAAAACAAGGTGATGCCACTATGTGACTCAAGATCATGATGAAGAAGCAAGTGAGCATGAGCTGGATAGCAGTGATCAATGACCTGGTAGGAGGGCAACAAGTAGCACTGGTTGAATGCAACGTAGTGGAGAACATGTACAATAGGGTCGACAGAGGCCATGGGGGTGGGTGATCAAAAAATAAGCATGGTGGAGGCCATGGTATGGGCTAAGTAGAAAATGGAATGGTGACTAGCTATAGTGGTAGACTACATGGATCGAAACAACATTAGTGGTCATCAAACTATGGTGAAAGAACTAGAGGGGTGTAGTTGAATGCCAAAATCACCATGATGAGTGATGACAAAAACACAAGTAGAAGCCATAAGGAAGCTAGCAATGGAGGTTGATCAGTGAGAGCATTGAAAAAGCTGTGACGTACCCATGGAGGTGACCATGGAAAGGCAAAAAAATGCCAATGTGGGCTCTATGAATGGCCAAAAGAATACCAGGTGCTATTTGGAAAATATGCAAATACTACTAGATTACGTAGGACAATACCATACCAGGCATCGTCATAGTGAGACACCAACTGAACACCGAGAGGATGGAATGCAAACATAGGTTGTGAAGCGTAGCCACCAAATAGAACTAAAACCCAATGGTGAAAATGGGCTAGAAATGGCAATGAGGTGGTTGGAAAATGGGTGACGATAGTTGAATATGGACAAAAAATGGCCAAACATCTTTGAGTTCAACATCAAGAGCTTTAAAGCTTAGATCTACTTTAGGAGCAATGAAAGCCACATGGTCTAATGGAAAGACACTGGGAATTTGACTTAGAGACCTTGATTCGAATCTAGGTGTGGTTGTAACTACTTCAATATTTGGATTAGGAATGAAATCCTGATTTCCTTTAATAAGATCTTCAACAACATCAAGATCTTTAGCAGTAGTGGTAGCAAGCATTTTTGTGTGAATGTCTTGGATTTTGGTAGTGATATTATGATATTCAACAATGAGATCTTTAGTGAGATCTTCAACATACAAATGATGTATAACTGCAAGAATATCTTGAAGGTTTGCAGTTAGGATGATGAGTTGGGTAAAGACCTCATCACGTGAGAGTTGTACTTGAAATCATGCTATCAAAGATGGAAATATATGATGTGATTTGAAGGAGTAAAAAATGTATGAGGGTTTACGATTGTCACAAATTACAAGGCAACAAGGTAGAGCAACACTGTGAAGTGGAATGAAACCACAAAATGAAATCAATCGAAAGAATCCTGCAATGAAAATTTTCATAATAAATGTAATGCTCCCAAATAGATTTATGAAGGTATTCTCATTTCCCATTCGAATCGATCTCAGGCTAGGGGAAGAGGATACTAGCCTAGAACCCGTAACCTACTCTGATACCAATGATATGGGAGCAAATTACAACAGACAAAGGAAATAGAAGACAATCACAAAACTTGATATTCCATTGATAACAGATGCCTATAAATAGGCATTTACAAGACATGAACGGATAAGGGTGCATTCAATGATAACGGTGCCCTTAATCCTTACAACAACTAATAATTTATTAAATTACACACCTAATTCATATCCTAATCCCTATCAGCTAATTAGACTAATGTTGCCATTAATTCAAATCAAAATAGTACCATAGTTAATCTTTCATATTTGGCCTTGAAAAATTGGTGTAGACTGCATTCTACTACACAACATAGTGAAAATGAATGCCCTGAGTTCAAGATACCCTTGGACATACTCCAAAAAGAGATGGATAACATGGAAATAATTCCAAGTGAAGATCCTTCCCAATAGGCTACTACTAGTAAAGAACAACATTAGTAGTTGAAACATTTGAATCAACTAAAGAAGATAGAGAAGGATATGATGGATCTTTAGAAGAGGAAGTATAATATTTTAGAAAATTCAAGAAAGGAAATCATAATTACAAGCTTAGGACCAAGACTAAATCTCCATTTACTTCTTCTACTCCACATAATGATACCATCATTCCTCCTAATACATAGGCTAGTAAAAATCCCATGCCTCCATATAAAGTTGATGTGCCCCAACCACCACATGACAAACTTGCATATAACATCATAGAAGATTTGAAAAATATAAAAGCAAATATATCTTTATTTTATGTTGCTCAATTGACTAATCAACAAGAGTCGTTTATGAAGGCTTTTAGTGGTCAAAGTAAAAATGAATCCCAAAAAACCATGGATGCAGAATTTGTCTCATGAAAGGACAAAGGAGAAGCTCCTCCCTTCCTCTTGACTATAAGAATTGTAGGAAGAAATTTACATAACTAATTTTTTGATTCAAGAGCATCATGAAATGTCATGCCATATATTGTTTGCCAAAAATTGGGTTTGAAACCCATTCCTTCCAATAGGATAGTAGTGCAATTGGACAAAAATGAATTTAATGTGGTAAGTGTGCTCAAGAACATTCACATACAACTAACATCAAAACCCAGGATACAACAGTACATTGATATACACCCAAAAGTGGCATCCATTTTGGGATGTTTTCCACAAATAAAAAAAAACAGTACATTGATATACATGTTGTAGATATACTAGATAGGTATGTAATGTTATTAAGAAAAGATTGGTCCAAAAAAATAAATGGATACATGGAAACTTATTTCTCGCATATGTGGCTACCATGGAAAGGAGTAGCCAACTAAATAAGAATTGAGAGAGAACCTAGAATTAAGGAATTGAATACTAAATACAATAAAACTAATGAGATTCTCTATAATGAGTCTGAATTAGGAGTTTACACTATTGAAACGAAGTTGGATGTAGGTAAATCTAAAATTGAAATATCATCCAATAACTCACTTAAAGATGAAAATCTTGTTTGACCTCTTAAATTTGATGGATCCAAGTCCAAACAAAGTAGTGGAGCAAGATTTGAACTGCTCAGTATCAAAAGTAAGTCTTGTCTTGCTGCTTATAGATTATAATTTCCTTGAACTTGCAATACTATAGAGTATAAGGCTTTGATTTTTGGATTACAATTTGCTTTAAATATGAACATCAATTGCTTAAATGTGCTCGAAGACAGGATTATGCGTAAGGGGTTGGCCCCAAAATATATTTATAAAAAATTGGCGAATAGGTTTCAAAATCCAGGTGAATAGTTTCGAAACACATGTATCACTATTATTAGGGGCAATGTTGAAAATTTAAACTTAAAATGGTCAGATTATTATAAAATTGGGGCGAATTGACCAAAAAAAAATTTGCATCCAAAATTTTTTGGCTAATGGATCCTGATCAAGTATCCCAAATATTAGCCAATTTCAAATTTTGAAAATCCTAATTTTAGCCAATTTTACGAAAATAGCCACTATGCATAACCCTGCTCGGAGATTTTGAATTGGTAATTAAACAAGTGAAAGGTCAATATACCTATCATGATATTAATCCATTATAGGAATAGAGTGAGAGATTTTATTGATGAATTTCATGCTTTTAATATTACATTAATTTCCAAAAAGAAAAATCAAATTGTTGACTCTTTGGCTATAGCAAAATGTACTTTTAAACCCATAGATAACAAAATGCTCAAGAATTTTTCAATTGAATTAATACCCTATCCTTCTATGCCTGATAATGTGAAAAAAATACAGGTGTTTGAAAATGACAAGCATATTTTCAAATTTATGACTAATTCTTGTGTTTTTGAAAACGAAGTTATTTATGAATATGAAATGCTATAATATGATGATGATGAAGACCGTGATGTAACCAAGAAAACCAATTCAATTCCCAAAGGTATAGTTTCTCTTGAAAAATTCTTTGATATTGATTACAAAAGTAAAATATGTAATAAAGTCTCATTACAGAATGATGCTTATGACACTGTTAATATTATGACTAGTGAATATCCACACAATGTGTTAATAGGAGAAGCTTGCACTAGTCAAGAAAAAGAAGGAATCATACATACTCTTAAATATTATATTGATATCATAGCTTGGAGTTATGAAGACTTAAAAACATACAATGAAAATATCATAACACATACCATCCCATTGAAACTAAAAACAAAACCATTTAGGAAAAATAAAATACCAGTTAGTCCATTGCTAGAACCACTTATTCAAAAGGAATTCATGAAAATTTTATATGCTAAAATCATATTTCCTATCAAGCACTCCACTTGGGTAGCCAACATAGTACCAGTTAGAAAGAAAATTGGAGAAATCTGCTTGTGCATAGATTTTACAAATTTGAATAAGGTCTCTCATAAATATAATTACCCTTTGCCTTCTATTGGTCATATATCGCATATGGTAAATGGATCAGAGATGATGTCATTCCTATATGGATATTTTTTTGGGTATAATCAAATCCTTATAGATCCTAAAGATAGAATGAAAACAACTTTTACCACTAAGTGGGGTACTTTTTCCTATAGAAGGATGCCTTTTGGATTACTAAATGTAGGTGCCACTTTCCAAAGAGTGATGGATTATGCTTTTAGATATTTAATTGGAAAATGCATTGTTATATATGTTGATGATATCCCTGTATTTTCAATGAACAAAACTGATCATATTAATGACTTGAGAAAAGTTTTTCAAAAATATAGAGAACATGTTATTTAATTGAATCCTAAGAAATGTATTTTTGTAGTGACTAAAGGGAAACTATTGGGTCATGTTATTTCAAAATATGGAATCTTAATAGACCCTAAAAAAGTGGAAGAAATTCAGAAAATCCCACTCCTTGCTAGTAAAAAGGAATTAAGATAATTTTTTGGAAAGATTAATTTTGTTAGAAAAGTCATCTCAAGATTTGTAGAAATTGTTAAACCATTAAATGAAATGCTTAAAAAATAAGCTAAAATAATTTGGAATTTTAAAGCTAAAACAACCTTCCAAGGAATTAAATATACTATATCTAATGCACCAGTTCTTGTAAGCCTTGATTATAAGAAGTTATTTTACATTTACACATTTGCTTCTATCTTAACTCAAAAATGAATTTAATTCATAAAATTCCATAGCTTTTATGAGTTCTCCATTAAAATATTCTCAACTAAAATACATAATTCTTGATAAATATGTATATGCCTTATTTAGAGCTGTAAAGAAATTTAGGCATTATATTTTGCATAGTAAGATTTTTGCTACTGTACCTTATCCAGCTGTTAAAACTATGTTGATGCAGAATGAATTGGGATAAAGAAGAGGTAAGTGGATGTCTACATTACAATAATTTTATCTAGAGATTCAACCCATGAAGCTAGTTAGAGATCAAGAATTAACCAAAACTCTAGCATAAATTGATCCTCAAATCATGTGTCAACAATATACTATGAAAGAAATCATAACAGATGAGTGGTACAAAGATATTGTATATTTCCAACTGAATGTTAAGTGTCCAAATTATTTCAATGCTATTCAAATAAGAGCACTATGTTAAAATATTTATAATTTCATGATTAAAATAGGTTTTTTATACAGAATAAATCATGAAGGTATTTTCCTTTGATATCTAAATAAAGATAAGGCTATACAAATTCTTAATGACTTTCATGGAAAATTTGGGACTGGACATGGTTCAACCAATGCTACGACACATCAAATTTTAATAGATGGCTATTACAGTCCATATATTTTTAAGGATGCCCATGCCCATGTTCAATCCTATCATACATGTTAAATTGCTACAAATAGAGAAAGAAATGCTTCTATGCCTTTGCAATCTATACTTGAAGCTAGATATTTTGCACAATGGCGATTAGACTTTGTAGGAGTCATTTTCCCAAATTATTTAACTTGTCATTCATACATCCTAACTACAAAAAATTATTGCACTCAATGGACTGAAGCCATACCTACCAAAAACTACACCACAAAAGTTGTCATTCAATTTCTAGAAGAACACATTTTTACTATATTTGGAATCCCTTATTCTATAGTTTGTGATAATGTTTCAAAATTCATCTCCCTTAAACTTGCAAAATGAGCCTATGACAGTAAAGTGACTATAAATTTTTCTTCTTATTACTACCCATAGGGTAAAGGTTTATCTGAGTATTCTAGTAAAAGCTTACTGATTATAATTAAGAAACTTTTAGAAATAAATCCCAGAGATTGGCATAATAAGCTAAAATATGATTTATGGGTAGATAGGACTAGAACAAAAGCATTCATAGATACATCACCTTATCATTTGGTATATGGAAAAGATCCTATCTTTCCCTCAAAAATGAAATTGCAAACCCTCTAGTTCATGAAAGATTATTTGGAAATTGATTATAATAAGAAGCTAGACTCACTCATCTCATGAATTTATATGAAAAGAGAGAGAATGCCTTACAACACTTCATTAAAAATCAAGAGGTAGTCAAAAAATGGTTTGATAAGAGAGCTAAAATTAAAGCCTTCAAAAGTTTTGACTTTGTTTTGTTGTGGGATAAGGTAAATGAAAAGAAAGAATATCATAAAAAATTTGATAACCTCTGGTTAGGCCTTTATCAAATTTTTGAAATACTTGGAGAGAATGCATTTAGATTGAAGAATATGAATGGAGAGGATGTTCCTTTACCTGTCAATGGGAAGTTTCTAAAATACTATTATCATCCTTGAGATAGTGTAACACATGCATAATTTGTATATAGCTCCTTGTTTTAAGCATTTTCTTGTACATAATTTTTGTTTGAACACAGTCTCCATTTGTTTTGTTTGTTTTGCCATCTTTGATTTTAAAATTTTTGTTTTAATTTATTTTCTATGCTTTGCATTGATACAAGTTCATTTAGGTTATGTTTTGGTTCATTCTCATATTTTGATTTGTATTTTTACAATGTGTTTTTGTTTTGCTCCTCTGATTGTGGTATGGTTGTGTAGTTTCAATGGAATTTTGGTCCCTAAAGGAAATTTTTCTTAGTAATGGAAGATGAATTACTTGTTTGAAATTAGGTAAAAATGAAGCTAGGGAAACTATATTATTTAGTACTTATTCTTGGATTGTAGATGAAAATGGTGGATATTAAAATAATGCAACATTTTTTTGAAGCTTCACATGTAACACCACATTTAAATAATATTTTTGGATCCTGAAGGATGAAGTCATTTTGGTTTTTTTATTAGGCAAAAATTTTATACACTCCATCCTTAGAATTAGATGATCTCTAACCCAAGAGGCACATATGATATCTATAGAGAAATCAAATGCTAATAATAATATAAAAAAATAAATAAATAAATGCAAATAAATCAAATGCCTAGGTGTTTTAGATAATATCTATCGGGGCTATAGACACCTGACTGACAGTAGAGCAAGTTCTAAAATAGATCAAGGTCATCTTCATCAAAGCTATGGATGCTTGAATGGTAGTGGAGCAATGTAGAGGTAAATATTTATGAGTGACATATTTAGTAGCCTAGTTGCAAAAGAGATGATAGAATCCTGATTGATTCAATAATAAAGAATGAATGTACAAAAGACACTAAGTTGAAGCAAGTGGAGTATTTAATTTTAGTTGAAACTCTTTAACCCCATATTTCTTGGATATTACTATATGATCCATATTTTTCCAATATTTGGTATTCTTGATTTTATATTGGGTTCTTTTTCCAAAATTCTTAGGAGCATTTTTTAGAAAAGTCACCATTTGTTGTTTCTATCGCACAACGTACCCTGATTTGGGGACCAACTTGAAATTTTTGATGTTAATATGAATTTTTGTTTGCATTGAGTATTTTGGTTGATTAAATCTATACCAAACAGTTTTGCAATGTGGATTACAAAGTTTTCAAATTACAAATCCTCAAGCAGTTATAAAAGGATGTTGTAATCTTTCTAAAAGTACCACTCCTTCCACTTTCAAATTATCCCAAGGCTAGTCAGCAAAAATATGGTACCCTCATTGAGGCTAAACATTGATCATTTTAGAAACTTTCATGTTAACTTTGAAGATATGTACTAAAGAAGCAAAGTGTAAAATCAAAGTATCTCACTTTGTTTTCCCATATATCATTGAATATTAGTCTATTTCTATACAAAATGTTATGGCCCACTAAAACTTTAATTTTATCTTCAAGATGTGCCAACAAAGATTGGTTGTGATAACCCATATAACCAATGAAATATCACCAATGAAAAGCGGTAATATTAATTAGCAACCTCTATTTCAAATGATAAAATATGGGAAATGAATTTTATTGTATTTTAGGGATTGATATCAAATTCTTCATCATCATATTTTATGGAAATGCATTGGCAGTACATGACTTTATATAAGTTGCACACAATTATATGGTTGTTATTTTTCTATAACTGTATTATTTTATATGTGTTTTATTATATTATTTTCTAGCTTGGATCAAATCTATTTATGGATTCTCCTTGACATATGTCACATGTTTAAAATGAATAACATACGCTTATACTGAGAGGGGGGTGAACAGTATAAGATAAAACCTTTTACTTTTTAATCCAATCAATAGCATCAACAATATCAAAGCAGTAAACATTGCATAAATCATCACACACATGAGAGACATGATTTAACGTGGTTCACCCAATGTGGGCTACTCCACGAAGAAAATATTTCTACTAAATTTTCTCAAACAAATATTTTGGGAACCACTTCCCTATTACAATGTTTATGGACCTCTATCCAAAGGAGACACCAATCCCCTATGCTCTTATTTGTGGAAATCTATCCATAGGAGAACTCTTTCTCATCTAATATTGCTGATGATATTCTAAAAGACTTCTGGCCCCAATGCATTGTCTTATGGATCTCTCTCCACAAAAGACCTTTGTCCTCACTCAAAAGACCTTTGTCCTCACTACCCTGGCTAATGGATCTCTATCCACTGGAGACTACTATCCTCTACTCTGTCACCTCAAAATTCTGCTCTAAACTCTATTCAATCTCTGTCTCAAATCTAAACTAAACATTGTCCTTGATCTAGTACAAATCTGCTCACAATCTATATCTGGTCTGGCATAAATTTACCCTCAAATTTGTACCAAATTCTATCCTCAAATCTACCTCAATATTTAACACAAAGCTTGATCAAATTACAAATAAAATCTGCTCAGATTTACCCCAAGCCTTAACACAAATCTTGTATGAATCAATCAATCAGCTTTGCTCACAAGTATTCACCAAGACTTGCCTCAAATCGGCTCTCAAGCCCTCAAAAGAACTTGCTCAATCATAAACATACTCAAACCAACATTCAAAAGTTTTATTCAATTATTCAACCAATGAAACATAACTTACCCACAAAACCTAAACAAGTGTTTCATACTTATTCAAAAAATATGCACAATGTTGGTTTCAAACCCTAACTCAAATAGTCCTCAATCTCTATCTCAAATTTTCTCTAAAAAATCATCAATGAAGCATACAAGAATTCACTCAATATTTCCAAAAATGCTTATCAAACAATCCTTTTCACTCCACCTTGTATTTCACAACATTCATTCCAATATTTCAAACAAAATATGATATGCCCATACCTTTTTTCTTTGATGAAGATATGTATTCAAACCTATTTTTCTTGCAACAAAACCCTCTTACCAATTCTAGGTTAGATAGCAACAGTCTATCTTAAAATTTCGACACAAATATTCTCCTCAAGAATTATTTCACCATTCAATATTTATAATAAAATATCAAGTCTCAAGTACACCTTATTATCTCCAATACTTTAAAAATAATATTCAATACATAAAATAAATTCCTTTGTTAACACCTTATAAACTCCAATCTTAGTTTTATTTTCCAAGCTCCAAAATAAAAACATTTATTTCAACAGTCATAAAAATTTAATACATGCCCCTTTCAATTATCACGTGGCCTAAAACCAATTTTCGGTATTCCAAACTTTGGAAAAATAAATAAAATGTGCATACCTTATTTGTTAGCCCATGTCACCAAAAATTACACATGACTTCAACGACTAGTTCCCAATGACCATCGCCTAAACTCAAACCTGTGACCAACACTTCCATAGTGCATTATCCCAAGGCTAAGCTACTTCCTAGGATACATGTCCACACATGAACCAAAGTTCTACACACCCTCACTTATGCTGCTACATGAATTCTGATGAAAACAAAAAATGCTTCCCTTCTTCAACAAAATGAATCATGTGGGATTCGAAACCATGACTTGCTCCTTACAAGTGCCTTAGCCACACATTCGATCATCATCTGCACTATCTAGCACCTTGGGATATATTTTTGGTGCCACACAAACTTAAATGAAGTTCTACCTCCTTTTATTTAAAAACCAACAGGAGTCTTCTCCTCTTCGAAACAAAGCGCACGAATTATTATTACTCACATGGGCATTCGAATTAGCATTAAACTTTAGGAAATGAAAAACATCTCCTATTTATACTCTTTGCTTTGCATTGAAACATGTCAACCGTTTTGAATTTTGAATTTTGAATTATTTAAATTAAAATTTTAACCTTTGGTTAAAATATTTTAATTTAAATAAATTAAATTAAAACCTTTTCAAACCTTTATAATCTGCTCAATGGGTCTTGTCGAGAATAAATATTTTTTAATGATTCCTTGGACCTTGTTATTTCTTGCCTCTTTATTTTGCCCAAATATCATAATATTATTATTTCTTTCTTAAACTTGGTTTCCTTTGCTTGGGTCTTCTACCTATTAGGTCTCTTTAGGCATATAAATTTAAAATAAATATTATATCCTTTTTCTTTTAACCACTTCCTTGACTTTTGTAAAAACAAACGTATGACATAAATGATGACAAAACTTGACATAAAACCTCTTGACATCAATGACAACAAAACTTGCTCAAATTTCCAAAAAATTTCCCCTTTGTCATTGATGGCAACCCCCCTTTTTTAAAACATTCCTTTTACCTTTTCAGTTCTGCTTCCCCTGAGAAACTGCTCCCCTTGACTGAATGCTCTCCTCCTAACTAAAATCTCTATCCCTTTGACATCAATGGCAAAGGGCCATATTTGGGGCTAAATATAAGACTCTCACCTCAGCCCTCTCCCCACCTTCTCTCCTTGATGTGGTTAGTTTTGGGGTGGGAGTAGCACTACTCCCAATTTTCCTCTAAGATACTCAAAAGTCTCTTTTAGAAGTGGCTTAGTAAAGATGTACACAATCTACTTATTTGTAGTAACTTATTCCAACCTAACTTGCTTATCTGTCACTTGCTCTCTTAGAAAATGATATTTTATCAGAATGTGCTTGGATTTGGAGTGCATCACCAAATATTTGAGATATTTATAGCACTTGTATTATCACACGGTATGGAAATAGGGTGATCATGCTTTATATTGAAGTCTTCTAAAGTTTTATTCATCCATAATACCTATGTACAACAAGCAAGTGCTACAATATACTCTGCCTCTATTGTAGATAAGGATACTGATGCCTATTTCTTTCTTAGCTAAGAGACTAAACAATCTCAAAGAAAGAATGCTCCTCCACTTGTGCTTCTTCTATCATCAATGTTTCCAGTCCAATCTGCATTTGTATATGCTGTGAGAGTGAAAATATCGCTTTTGGGGTACTAGAGCCCTTTTGGGGTACTAGAGCCCAAAATCCATAGTCCCTTTTAAATACCTGAGAATCCTTTTTACTGCTACTACATGTGTCTCCTTTTGTGCTGCTTAAAAAATTTCCACTAGTCCCACTACCTACATTGTATCTTGTCTTGTAGTTGTGAAATATAGTAAGCTGCCAATCATAGATATGTATAATTTCTAATTTGCCTCAAGATATTCATCATATTTACTTAACTTGCATCCTGTAACCATGGGGGTACTCACCAGTTTGCAATCTTCTAACTTGAATTTATTTAGCATCTCTTTTATATACTTGGTTTGTGAGAGAAATACAACTTTCTCCGGTTGTGAAATATGAAGTTCAAGAAAGGAAAACTCACCAAGCATTGACATATCAAATTCATTCTACATGCTCTTTGTAAATTTCTGACACATCTTATCATTGTTACCTCCAAAAATGATATCATCCACATAAACCACCACAATTAGTAAGTCATTTACTTCATTTTTGATGTATAAGTTATTGTCCATTATTCCTTTCCTAAAACCTTATTCTTGAAGGTACTTATCTAGTCTTGAATACCAATATCTAGGAGCTTGTTTCAGTCCATAAAGTACCTTCTTCAATCTGCATACATAGTTTGGTTTATCAGTTAGGCTGAATCCCTCTGGTTTCTCAATGTAAACCTCTTCTTCTAGAACACCATTTAGAAAAGTTGATTTAACATCCATCTGATATACTTTGAATTTTTTGAAACTTGATAAGGCTAATAACATTCTTATAGCTTCAAGTCACACAACTGGAGCAAATTTCTCATCAAAATCAATTACCTCAACTTGTGCATAACCTTTGCATACTAATATTGCTTTGTTTATGACTACCTAACCATCTTCATTTAACTTATTTCTGAATACCCATTTAGTTCCAATTACATTCTTACCTTTTGGTCATGGGACAAGTTCCCAATTCTCACTTTTCTCTATTTTATCTAGTTCCTCATTCATTGCTTTGATCCAAAACTCATCTTCACTTGCCTCATTGAAGTCTTTTGGCTCAATTTTAGATAACAGAGAGAAATTAGCATGCTCATTTGTTGTTATTATCTTCCTCCTTGTTTATCTCTCATATGGATTCCCAATGATTAGATCTCTTGGATGATTTTTCTACACATACCAGGATGGAGTCTTTCAAAAAAAAATTATGTTTCTTCTTCTTCTTTTGATTCTTCACCTAACTCTTCTTGGCAACGTTCTTCTTCTTGATACATAATTTCTCGAGCTGGTTCTCTTAACCCTATCTTCTCATCAACTGATACATTTATAATTTCTATAATAGTATGTGTCCTCTTGTTATAACATCTATAGGCTTTGCTATTAGTGGAATAGCCAAGAAAAATATCCTCATCACATCTTGAGTCAAACATACCCAAATTTTTCTCTTTCCATATTATGTAACATTTGCTTCCAAAATTTTTGAAATACTTTATGGTGGTCGGTATTCCTTTCCAAATCTCATATGGAGCTTTGTGATGATTTAATATTACTTGATCTCTATTGATAATATAGACTATTGTATGTACTGCCTCTTTCCAAAAACCATATGAAATCTTAGACTCATTTAACATGGCTTTGGTCATATTTTCAACTGTCATGTTTTTCCTTTCAACTACCCCATTTTGTTGAGGAGTTCTTACTATTGAATATTCTCTTTTGATCCCATGTTGTTCATAGAAATCTATGAACTCATTTGAGGTAAATTCTCCTCCTCTATCTGATCTTAAACCCTTAATCCTTCTACCTGTTTAATTTTCCACTAATTCTTTAAAAGATTTAAACTTCTCAAGAGCCTCTAACTTTTATTTCAATAAAGCTACCCAAATCATTTTGAAATAATCATCTATAAATAATATAAATTAAATTTCACCTTGTAGACTCTTTGTCCTTGTAGGACCACATAGATCAATGTGTATTAGTTTTAATGGCTCAGATGACATAAATTCTTTTGACTTGAAACTTGTTCTAGCTTGCTTCCCATGCTAGCATTGTGCACAAATTATATTTTGTGGCCTTTTTATCTTGGGTAAATCTCTGACAACCTACTTATTTCTTATTTTCATTATATTTTCAAAGTTAAATTGACCCATTCTTCTATGCCACAACCAACTCTCATCTTCTTATGATAGAAAATACTTCTCTCCTTTAATCTCACCTAGCATGTAGAGGTTGTTTGTGGCTCTATTTGAATTTGCGATAATTTTTCTAGTTTTAGACTTTCTAATCTCACACCTAATTGGATGAAATGTAACCATGTTCCCCTGATCACAAATTTGGATTACACTTAGTATATTGTGCCTCAACCCTTTGACATACAACACATTCTCTGTATTTTTTTTCCATTGTCTAAACTCAAAGTTCCTTTTCCACAAATTTTTGCTGATTCATTGTCACCAAATTTTACTGATCCTCCATCATTTTATTTGAGTACAAGATATTTACTTTTGTCTCCTATCATATGACTAGAAAAAACCACTATCAAGAAACCATTGTTTTCCCTTATCTTGAACATGAAGAGTTGTTTTTACTAACATTGATATAACTTTCTCATGCTCTTTTCTCTCTCTCCTAATTGTTGAAGTTGTATTCTTTTTACTTGACTTAGGAAATACCATTTTGCACCATCTAGCCTTGTGCCCAAAATTATTGCATTTATAACATATGAAATCATCATTCATAAGAGGTGCAAAAGAATTGGGATTTCTATTAACATTATTTTTCACATAAATAGTACAATGTGTAGCTCTATGACCATATTTATATGTAAAGCAATAGCCATGAAAGAGATTTTGTAACTTGTTTGAGTGCCTTGGAAAATATGATCGAGTGCTTCTTCTCTTGTTGTTCTTATGATTGACTCTTGTCCATGGTTCTTCTTCATTATTTTCTTTCCTGATACCTTTTCCTTCCAGAGTATAAGTATGAGTCATGAGCTTATATTTTTTTGATGTCTCTGTTTCTTGAGAGCTCAATTCCTCTTTCTATTTCCCTAAATTTATATCTTGTCATAACTTAGTATTTTCAACTTCATTCCTTAGAGAGACAATTTTTTATTCCAATATTTCACACTCTACTTCTCTTTCCCTTAATATATCTATCATATTCTTTTCAATTTTCTTTCCTTCTTTCACATTTATCTTGAGTTCTATGAGATTCTTTAGAAGTTCCATCTTTGCTTCTTCATCAGCCTAAATTTGATCCTTTAAAATTGATTTCTTCTTTCTAACCTTTTCCAAGTTTTTGAGAGCAGCAAAGAATTCCTCTTTTATGTCGATCATGGCCTCTTCTTCATTTTTTGAAGTCATGTGTGTTCTTGTCGGATCTTCCTCCAAGTTGTTAGTCTTTTTACGAAGAGACCCACTATGATACCAATTGAAGAACATATGCTTATACTGATATGGGGGTGAAAATATAATATAAAACCTACTTTTTAATCCAACTAATAGCATCAATAATATTAAAGTAGTAAACATTGAACAAATCATCACACACATGAGAGACATGATTTAATGTGGTTCATCCAATATGGGCTATAAGGTTATGCACAGTGGCGAATATTCATAAAATGGGCAAATATTAGGATTTTAAAAATTAAAAATTTGCAAATATAAGGACCCTCGATGTCGGCCCATTCGCTTAAAAATTTTGGGACCAATTGTTTCTTAGGGTCAATTTACAAAAATATATATCCAAACATAGGCATATTTGTACTCGTTGGAAAGATATTTTTGAGACTGATCTAATTGTGGTATTTCTATGAAGTTTTGAGGTTATTTAATAGGTAAAAATTAGCCCCCAAAATGATCTTACTTTCTAGGGCTTCAAATGCCCCAAATTTTGGTGTGAAGATGATTGGTTTTATTTTCTTAGGATTCATATTTATTTTGATTAGGATTCACCATTTTTTTATAAGTACATTTTGAGTCCAATCCCTTATGCATAACCTTGGTGGGCTACTCCATGGAGAAAATATTTCTGCTAAATTTTCTTAAACAAATATTTTTGGAACCACTTCCCTATTACAATGTTTATGGACCTCTATCCAAAGGAGACACCAATCCCCTATGCTCTAATTTGTGGAACTCTATCCACAAGATAAATCTTTCTCCTCTGCTCTGGATGATGATATTTTAGAAGACTTCTACCCCCACTTCATTGGATTGTGAATATCTCTCCACAAAAGACATATGTCATCACTACCTTGGGTAATGGATCTCTATCCACTAGAGACTACTATCCTCTACTCTATCCCCTCAAAATTTTGCTCAATATTTGTCTCAAATCTGCACTAAACACTGTCATTGGTCTAGTACAAATCTACTCACAATCTATCTTTGGTTTGAAAAAAATATACCCTCAAATATGTATCTAACTCTATCCTCAAATCTTCCTCAATATTTAACATAAAGCTTGATCAAATCACAAATTAATTCTACTCAAATTTTCCCCAAACCTTAACAGAAAACTTGAAAAAATCAATCAATCAACTTTGCTCACAAGTCTTCACCAAGACTTACCTCAAATCGGCTCTCAAGCCCTCAAAATAACTTGCTCAATCATAAACACACTCAAACCAACATTCAAAATTTTTATTCAATTATTCAACCAATGAAACATAACTTGCTCACAAACCCTAAACAAGTGTTTTCATACTTCTTCAAACAAGGTGCACAATGTGGGTTTCAAACCCTAACTCAAATAGTCCTCAATATCTATCTCAAATGATCTCTAAACATTCATCAATGAAGCATACAAGAATTCCCTCAATATTTCCAAAAATGCTTATCAAACAATCCTTTTCACTCCACCTTGTATTTCACAACATTCATTCCAATATTTCAAACAAAAGATGATATGCCCATACCTTTTTGCTTTGATGAAGATATGTCTTCAAACCTGTTTTACTTGTAACAAAACTCTCTTGTCAATTATAGGTTAGATAGCAATAGTCTATCTCAAAATTTCCACACAAATATTCTCCTCAACAATTATTTTACCATTCAAGATTTATAATCAAATATCAAGTCTTAAATACACCTTATTATATCCAATACTCTAAAAATAATATTCAATACATAAAATAAAATTCCTTTGTTAACACCTTATAATATCTAATCTTATTTTTATTTTCCAAGCTCCAAAATAAAAATATTTATTTCAACACCCCTTATAAACATTTAACACATGCCCCTTTCAATTATCATGTGGCCTCAAACCAATTTTTGGCATTCCAAACTTTGGAAAAATAAATCAAATGTGCATACCTTATTTGTTAGCCCACATCACCAAAAATTGCACATGACTTCGATGACCATTCACCATTCAATATTTAAAATAAAATATCAAGTATTAAATACACCTTATTATCTCCAATACTGTAAAATAATATTGAATACATAAAATAAAATTCCTTTGATAACAACTTATAATATCCAATCTTATTTTTATTTTCCAAGCTCCAAAATAAAAATATTTATTTCAACATCCCTTATAAACATTTAATACATGTCATTTCAATTATCACATGGCCTCAAACCAATTTTTGGTATTCCAAACTTTGGAAAAATAAATCAAATTTTCATACCTTATTTGTTAGTTCACGTCACCAAAAATTGCACATGACTTTGATGACCATCGCCCAAACTCAAACCCATGATCAACGCCATCGCATTGTCTTAGTCCAAGGCTAAGCTATCGCATGGGCTACATGCCCACATGTGAACCAAAGGTCCATGCACCCTCAATTATGCTGCCACACCAATTTCGGTGAAAATAAAAAATACTTCCCTTCTTCAAAAAATGAATCATGTGGGATTCGAAACCATGACCTAATCCTTACAAGCACCTTAGCCATACCTTCAATCACCGTCTATGCTATATAGTGCCTTGCGATATATTTTCTTTGCCACACGAACTTAAATGAAGTTCTACCTCTTTTTCTTTAAAAACCAATATGAGTCTTCTCCTCTTCATGAATTACTATTATTCACATGGGCATTCAAATTAGCATTGGAATTTAGGAAATGAAAAACATCTCCTATTTATACTCTTCGCTTTGCATTGAAACATGTTGGCCCTTTTGAATTTCAAATTTTGAATTCGAATTTAAACCTTGGCGCCTTTAATTATTTAAATTAAAATTTTAACCTTTGGTTAAAATATTTTAATTTAAATAAATTAAATTAAAACCTTTTCAAACCTTTATAATCTGCTCAATGGGTCTTTTCGGGAATGAATATTTTTAATGATTCCTTGGACCTTGTTATTTCTTACCTCTTTATTTTACCCAAATATTATAATATTATTATTTATTTCTTAAACTTGCTTTCCTTTTCTTGGGTATTCTACCTGTTAGGCCTCTTTAGGCATATAATATTTAAAAAAAAAAAAACCCTTTTTCTTTTAACCACTTCCTTGCATTTTGGAAAAACAACCTTATGACATAAATGATGAAAAAAATGGACATCAAACCTCTTGACATCAATGACAACAAAAGTTGCTCAAATTTCCAACAAAAAATTAGGTCCTGTATAACATTTTATTGGTCATTTTGAGATTGCATTGAGATTCATTTTATTTTTGGTAAGTTAAAATTTCATTAAAAATAGGTTTTGAAAGGGCCCCAAAACCTTTTTACAATAGGTCACCAGACCAAATAAAATCCATAGGAAAGGTCAAAGGATAGGCCAAAGGAAAGACCAAAGGATAGGCCAAAGGATGGCCTAAAGGAAAAGCACATTAAAATGTGCCCGAAGTAGGAAAAAAGAGAGTCCCACCCAACCGGGAAAAAAGAACCAATAAAAATTTAAAAAACTTGCCCAACATGAAATTTTAAAGTCTCACCCAACAAGAAATTTGAAAATTCTTGCCAAAGCAGGAATAATACAATTTTGAAAAAACCTGCATAGGGGAAAAACCAAAACCAGTGGTCCATCAATGAAACATCGGATAACCAAATTTGTGTGCATAAAACCATATCAAACAACTATATGGAGTAGAGGAACTTCCAAGAGGGATCATCCCACCCAGGGAGTATATTTCACAAATTCAAAAACAAGCAAGATGCAGGTTGCAATGCCTCTAATGAAGCAAAACAAATGTTCTATGGAATTTGAAAGGTGGAAATCCATTCAATGAAGAATGGCCCTTGTAATTATGAACAACCATAAGGTGTATGTAGCACAAAAGGAAAATATTTCAACAATGGCTGACAAAATACAAGAAAAATAAAAATAACAATATAAACAACTAGGGGATAAATACCACTGAAAATCTAAGTAGGAAGGAAAGGAAGCTATAAATGATATGGGGCATAGCACTATGGATTATACAACACAAAAGGATATCGAAGCCAAGGATTTCACTAAGAACAAGTTGTGGAAATACCTAGAAGAAACTCAAGATAAGTTGGGGAAAGGAAGGAGCTCAGGATAAAATGTACCAAAACATCTCGCATAGACCTAGAAAATGGAACAACAATCTAAGGATCTCCACAGGCCATAAAATCCCCTTGCAATAAGGTTGTGCTACGTAGAAACTGGAGGAAACAGTAAAGGTAGAACCACAAGCCATGGGAAAGGAGTGGGAAGGTCCTAGGGAACCCAAAATAAAGGAGCCATAGGGTTAACAAGTTGTAGGCAATAAGCACAGGTCCCCCAAGATCAAAAAGTGCAGTAAGAAACCCTAGTCCACATCCAACATCATCAATGAACAACTTTAGAGATCCAAAAAAGGAAGACCAATGGGATCTCAGTAGTAAGCAAAGCAAAGGCCCCTCACAAGATAAGAAAGAAATGTTGATATCCCACCAAGAAGACCAAAAATAGGAACCCAAAGAGTAGATCCACAAAAAAAATACGTGGTCCCTCCCTAGACCAAAAATATGTTGTGAAAATCTACTCAAGAAGCAACTCCTCCAAATTCATGATGCACCACATCTGGAGAACCTATGAAATCTAGTTCCAAGTAGAAACCTACAAAAAACCTAGGATAAAACTAAGAGCACCAGGGAAAAGGATCCTTGAAGCACCATAGAAAACCCAAGGACAGTCCGAAGGATGTCCCAAACCAGAGGCATACAAAAGAAACACTCAAATAGGTATGGAAAGGGTCAGACAAATAGAAAAGTGACCTCCCACACCAAGGAGATTGTTTTCAACACCAGACAAACAAGAAGGAAGAGCCAGGTAAGTTCTTGGGAATTGGAATAGAACCAGGGGAGGGGGAAGTACGGAAGCAAAATAGGACTTACCAAGGAAGTCCCCTGCATTCCCCTCAAGAACCTCCCATTAAGATTTATTTTTTCATAATATGTAACTTGATAATCTGATGGCAAGTCCAAGGGAATGTTGTTTTCTTTAAGTTTGTGGTGAATAAAATTTATTCTTTCTCCCTTTCTCTAGGATATTGAATGGGAAAATAAAATGAGAGAGAATTCAGAGGTGATGATTGAGGATGACAATGATAAAGAAGTAGCACAAATATAAGAGGTTCATTTTGAGGAGTCCATGAAATATGCACAAAAAAGTGTAAGTGATGTTAATATTCACAAGTATCAACCATTTGCATAGAACTTACAATAATATAGAGGCTTCGATGTTGGATTTAATTTTCTAGATAGACTGCCTAATCCAATAAGGGATGGGACTCTATATGCATATCTTACGGTACAAGTGGCAGACAATTATGAATTATACAGTGATTGAGAGAGTTTGTACATAATTCTTTGTCTATGTGTAGCCGTCAAATTTTGACACACCTAAAAATTCCCTTTGCCTAAAAAAATATGTTAATCACCCTAAAAATGTGAAATTTACCCTCAAGTACCCATACCTCGATTCTCATGTCAAAAAAAAATTAAAATTAGCCTAATTACCCCCCTCTTTAATAAATTCATATGATCCCGATGAATTCGTACCCATCCAATAAAATTGGGTGACCTAAATTTGTCCAAATCCCAAGTGCACCTAATTTAAGCACTCATTTGGGATTTTGAACCTAATATGGATGAATCCATATTCTTGACAAATTTGGGTGACCTAAATTTTTTCAAGTCAAGCCAAAACCTAATTTGTCTTAACAACCTAGGCTATTCTCGCCTACCTATCTGATTCCTCAACCTGCATCAGCTATTTAAACCTCCAAATCCCCCTCCAAAAAAACTACTGGTGATAATTTGTAGGAAATATTGATTGAAGGAGATTTAGGAGCTTTGTTGTAGGTTGCGAGGGATATTATAGCTATTTTATCACCATCCCAAAAGCACATAGATATGGTGACACCAATAGCACACTCAGATCTGGTTTGCACTTAGCTACAATTTGATTTTTTGCATTATTTGTACAAATTTGGTTCACCCAAATTTGTCATATGCATCTAATTTTAACCAACGTATTTTGTAGGACTAGTCATTGTATGCTTTTGGGTCACCCAAAAGCATACGTTTATTGTAAGAACTCATATATTTAATGAAGGATTGTATATGTAGCGTACAAATTCATATATTTAACGTACAAATTCATATGTAGCATACAAATTCATACATAGTGTACGAAATCATACCAATTTCATATTGAGGGTAAAATTTTGATAGATATCTTATCCATTTTATTTAGATTTGCATTATACTTCTTATCTACTTTTTGTATTTCACTACATATTACTGTTGCTACTGTATTTACTACATTTATTCTCTCATGTTTTGCATTAGAATAATTAATCATTTATCTTATTTATAGTTGGATGAAAGAACCAAGAAGATTTGACTATTAAAAATCATGATCTAATATGACCTATACAGATCCTTTATCCCTAATTCTAAATTTTAGTGTTGCCTTATGAAATTGCAAGTTTTAGATGAATTCGTTTGACCCAAATTCATCAGGATAAATTTGGTCGTACGAATTCATCCTTTAAGCATACGAATTCATCCTATTGATCCAAATTCATCCGAAAGTAAACATACAGATTAGGTAAGGATTTAAACTTGCTTTCTTATATCTCAGATTTATATTTCTCTATCATATAGGCATCTACATTTAATCAAAAAATAGAAAATACCAAAAACATAGATTTTATCGCTTTTCCATACTAGTCAAAATACAATACATAAAATAAAAAAGAGAAATATGTTAGCATAAACCCCATATTTCACTTTCAATCATTGCATCAAAGTTAAATTTACAACACTTTCTAGCTAGATTTGTATACTCTATTCTCATTTAAAATTGAAGTGCATCTAGTTAAGTTAGTTGCATTTTGGTCAAACCATAGGCATGTGTAACTCAAAAAAACACATCAAACATCCACTTTAACTAAGGCATGGAAACCACCACAAAGTGTTTCCTGGTGAACCCCACCCCATTCATTGAAAAACACCAAAGAGAGTGCAACTCATAGCGCTTCTCATATGAGATGCAGATCCATTATTTTTTCTCCCCTTTTAGGTGCGGATCCATTAGCCTGGGAGAAAGGGATAAAAAAATTTTAGACCTACATTATTTGGTGAACTCGACGTGAACCACACCTTCATTGTCAAATTTGTTACTTTTTACCTTTTCAAAAAAAAAAACAAAAAAAAAAAAAAAAAATTCTAAATGGTAGAAAAATTTCATAAAGAGTCTTCACTTATAGATCTTAGAAGAATGCTCATAGAGTAAGAGGTCGACATCTTCTACAAACGTGATCATTCAGAACGTCAAGTAGAATTATGGAAAACCTTTGGTGTCATTGAGAATAGGTCTAAATAAATAAGAGAGATTAAAAGAATTGATATTGCTAGAGCCTTAGTGCCAAGTTCTTACTCTCCTTATTTTGAAATCAAAAGAAGCTATGAATGATGGCTTGCAAACAAACAATCTAGTGTTCACTCCAACATCTATCCTTGGGATAATTATCTAGAAGAGGCATTAAACATCCATAATTTTTAGCATACTTGGAAAATAATTAGGTATCTCAATAACAAATAAGAAGATATCACAAAGAACCTAGGGCAGGATATTATTGTTATGAATTGCAAGCTCAACCTTCTACTTCAAATACTAGGGAACTTACCCTTGTCCACTTCATCCACCTTCTAGTACATGATTTTTTTTTGAGGAAGAACATTGTATGAGTCTTGAATATCTAGAGCCCATCAATGACATTCACAATATCTTTAAAGAATATTAAAGTATTTAGTATTTTTATCAAAATTCTATAAATATTTGAGTTAAAGCATAGTAGATTGTTTTATTTTTCAAAAAAAAATAAAAAATAAAGAAACGAACAAAAAAAAAAAACAAGATAAAAAACAATTTTTTTTTTAATTAGCATCGATAGGAAATATGCCTAAAAATTTAAGGAGTGGTAAACAAGTGGCTACTGGCTTCGAATATGAGTTAGAAAATGCAAATCCTAATGTTGAAACAAAAATAGAAGAAATTCTTGAAGAACAACAATTACAAATAGAACAAGAAGAAAATGAAATAGTCGACCATAATGACCAAAATTTGGGACCTCAAGGGGACATTCATTTTCAATCTATGCAACATTTTTGTGATTTTTTTAAACCATAATAGAGCTTCCCTTACTAATGTATTGGAAATAGAAGATCAAATTGCAAGGGGTGATTTTTTGATGGAAGCAATCCTAGAAGCAGCTTTCCAAATTCACTTGAAACCTGAGACATACATAAATGCATCATTGCAACATGATAATTATAATGATCATTCCTTAGACAATACCCAAAACATACCTTTTCAAGAAGAATATGCTCAACTACAAACATCTATAGCACAACAAAAACAACTTGTTTTACTGCTACTACAACCACTTCCACTCAAAAGCAACATTTTACATCTAAAAATAATATTGTTCTTTCTCAATATTTCCAACATCTATTTGCTCAAAATGTTACTTCTCAAAAAAATAAAAATATGCAAATTCTCAATTCTCCTCGATAAAATGCTCAATAAAATTTTTCTCCTTATAAACTCAAAAACCCTAATACTTCAAACACTAGGTACAATCATGTCTCTATTTCCACTTCTTATATGGCAGCACAACAAGCATATTATCATTAACATAGAAATATAGTAGCACAAAATAGACATGATGAGCAACCACATCATCTCGAAAACATAGTGAAACAATTAGCTTCATTATTGGATCAGATAAACCGTTATCGCCCTACATACAACAATAAGGAAATGTGCAACAAACCTTTAGATCCTATTATTTCTTCTAGACCATACCCTAAATACTTTTTCATGTCTGTTTTTCCAATTTATAAGGGGGTTGAAGACCCAATCGAACATATTCGGATGTTTAGAACAACTTGTCATGACATTGCATATGATGACATGTTATTGTTAAAAATATTCCCAAAAAGTTTAGGAGGTATGGTTTTGGAATGGTACTATCAATTGCCAACACATTCTTTAATAAATTTTGTAGAAACTACAAAAAAATTTGTACACCAATTTGGTGCTTACATAGAGAGACATGCCACCATAAAAGATTTGTATAACCTTAAACAAGGAAAGAAGAGAATTTTACAAAAAAATTAGCTTGTGGGAGAAATTTTTTAGGAAAACTACACTTCACTTTATCTCCAAAGGAAATGTTAGACATATTTATTGTGAATTTACAAGAATAACTATCCTGTGAGTTAGCTACTGCAACCGTAACATCCTTTGACCAAGATATAGACTTGGATAGAAAAATAGAAGCCCTTATCATAAGGGGACAATTTAAAAATAAGGATGAAGAAAAATCATCTAAAAATCAATACAAAATAAAACATGTGGTAGGATATGGAGTTACAGATAGTAGACCTACTCCAAATGTTAACACCATAGAAACTATAAAGAAGCTTGTGTTAAAAGCACCTTAAAGACCTCCACTATGAAACTTCACAAGATTAAACCAATCTTTGACAATGGTCTTACCACAATTGGTTGAAAGAGGTTTGATAAAATTTCTAGAGATATGACAAAGATATACCTTCGTACAATATGCATAGGGATAATCCATTATACATAACAACATTAATTGGAGATGTAGGTGTTAAGAGAGTGTTTATTGAAAATGACTCATCCTTAAATATTTGTACCTATGTTTTTTTCAAAAGGTTTGGGTTCAAAAATGAAGATTCACAAAGAACAAAAATTATTATTAAATATTTTAATGAAGAAAATCAAGAATCTTGTGGTGTGTTGTCTATTCCATTACAAGTTGGACCTAGAATATTGGACACATATGTCTTTGTTGTATCTTATCCCGTATCATACAACATCCTTATAGGATACCCTTGGATTAATACAATGAGGGCAGTTCCCTCTACACTACATCAATGTGCAAATTCAAAATTAAAAACCAATTTGTCACCATCCATGGAGATCCTAGAACCTTTTACATGTGTGGAATGGCGAAACCTATTAATGTTTCATTTTTTTAGCCTTATCATCATCAATACCTATTCCTTCTAAATATTTTTCCCCAAAAATTGAACCTTTACCTACTTATGACACAACTATACCATCTAAAACTAATAATCCTTCTACCTCGTATCCCCTCATAGATGAAACTTTAATAGACCTATCTACCATACTAGCACCTATAGAATAGGTAAATTTTGTTGTACAAGACTCCATTGTTTTATCCCAATTACCGCCATCCCCACGTACGATAGGTTTACCTCACAAACAAGGAAACATATATCATGTTGGAAGTTGTACTTTTATTTTTGTAGGATGTTCCCCCAATAAAATTGACATTAATAAAATGAGCTTTACGTTCGATGAGAATAGTTTTGCTCAATGTTACTTTTCCAACAAATATATAAAATCAAAAAAAATTGTGTGATATGGATTATAGAGGTAAAGGTTTAGGCCCTTTTGAAAATGGCATACGAGAGCCATTTGAAGTTGAGTAATGGCCTGCCTGATGTGGTATAGGTTATATTCCTACAAAATCTCAACCTTTCCATTTTGATGACGATGATCATCTAATAACCTATGATGAATATTTAGAAAATCAAAAACATTTCTTAAATAATAAGAAGAGGAGGTAAACTTATTTTCCTTGCAATATGATTTCAATAGTCCATCCAAAAATGATTGCCACTCTAAAATAATGTATAAAAGGAGATGTCTTTTTTGACACCTCCCTTGAAGAAGTCATGAGGAATGGTTTCTTCTTTGATGGGTCTATCCCATGTATAGCCCATATTCACAAAATAACACCACAAGAAGAATTAGCCAAATTATCCCTAGAAGAACTTTAGGAAATGGGTGTTTCATCCACCCCTCCTAACTTCAAAAGGAATTTAAATATTTTGGTAGAAGATATCTTGAAAATCATTATTGGAATGTAAATTAACCCTCATATGGTTAAAATTGGAGCTATCTTAAGTAAATACAAATAAATAAAATTTACAAAACTTCTTATGGAATACCCTGATATCTTTGCATGGATATATTCAGATATGCCTAACTTAGATCCTTCTGTTGTCATGCACCACTTAGTGGTGCACCCTGATGCTAAACCAGTGAAACAAAAACTTAGGAATAGGCATCCTAAAGTAGCCTTGTTAGTAAAATATTAGTTTTAAAAGTTATTATATATGAATTTCATTTAGATCATAGATTAATCATACTAGATATCCAATATTGTCCCAGTAACCAAAAAAGAGGCTACTAAAATCAAAGTATGTACTGATTTTAGGGACATCAATGCTGCATGTCCCAAAGATGATTTTCTCCTTTTGAATATGGATCAAATCATTGATTTCACAACAATAAGTGGGATTTTATCTCTTATGGATGGATTTTCTAGGTATAACCAAATATGTATAACACCATAAGATCAATCTAAAACTACTTTCATTACACCTTGGGGGACTTTTTATTGGAAAGTAATGCCCTTCGGGTTAAAGAATGCAGGAGTAACTTATAAATGGGCTATAAATTATGTGTTTCATGATATGATGTATGACATCTTACATGACTATGTAGATGACATCATAGATAAATACATTAAGAGGATCATATTCTATATTTGCGATGAGTATTTAATAGACTTTGCAAATATAAAGCTCGCTTAAATCTGGATAAATGTATTTTTGGATTAAAATCAAGAAAATTACTAGGGTTTATTGTTTCTATGATAGGAATAGATATAAATCCTATTAAAATCAAGGTAATCATTGATATACTACCACAAAAAACATTGATAGAACTCAAAATATTATAAGGTAAGCTCCAATTTGTCCATCGTTTCATTGATAAACTAGCAGATAAATGTTAATCCTTTCTTAAGCTACTTAAGAAAGATATATTTTTTAAGTGGTATGAGGAATTTCAAGAAGCCTTTGAAGCTCTTAAGACATATTTTATTACACTTCCAGTACTCCTTCCTCCTAGGCCCGAGCATCCTTTTATCCTATACATTTCTACCTTAGAACTTGCATTAGGAGCAATGCTAGCACAACATGATGAGGATAAGAAAGAATGATCTATTTATTATATAAAAAAACTTTAATAAGTTATGAAACTTGTTATACTCCTTTAGAAAAAAAATAGTCATGTTTTCTACACAAAAACTACGTCACTATATGCTTAGCCAAAAAACTTATGCCATTGAAAAATTTGATCCATTGCATTACTTGATGAGTAGACCCTATTTATCAGGATGTGCAACGAAATGAGTTCTTTCTTTAAGTGAGTTTGATCTAACTTTTATTGGGAAAAAAAATCCATTAAAGAGCAAGTCATAGTAGATCAACTTGTCGCTGCACCCCTTGAATCTACTCATCCATTGACAATAGAATTTCTTGATGAATGCCTTAATCTAGAAGGTGATTCTTCAGAATTATGGTCTTTATTTTTTGACGGATCCCATTGCATGAGTGACATAGGTGTAGTATCATATTGGTATATTCACAAAAGTAACTTATCCCATTGTCTTTTAAACTCCAATTCACCTACACAAATAACACAATAGAGTATGAAGCTTTAATCCTTGGGTTACGAGTAGCTTTAGCCTTAGATATTAAAGTCTTATCAATTTTTGGAGACTCACAACTCATGGTGAATCAAATTAATGATATTTATCAAACCCGATATGAGAAACTCCAACCTTATAAAGAGTATCTTTTTATTTGAGAAAGTTACTATAGAGGCCATCCCTCACACTAGTAATCATTATGTAGATGCTATAGTGGTAGCTACTTCCCTTATCCCTTTGGAGTTGAATGATGATCATGCTACTATTATTACTCAAAAAATATGAGAACTTGCATCATTAGATTCATGTCTAGCACCGTTAAACATATTCATAATTGAAGAAGCATCTTCAGAACTATGGTATGGGGATATTTTAAAATTTCTCCAAAATGGGTCATACCCTGATGGCCTAGATATGAATCAACGTTGATCATTGCGTAAGTGGGTTGCTCACTTTGTAATCATTGAAATTACCTTGTACAAAAGATATTTTGAAGGTATTCTCTTAATATACCTCAATATCAATGAGTCTAAAAAAGCATTAAGCGAGGTCCATGATGGATCTTGTGGAGGTCATTTTAGTGGAGGTGACATAGCCAAAAAGCTCCTAAGAATGGGATACTTTTGGACCTCCATGGAAAATATGCTAATGAATATGTGCATATATGTGACAAGTATTAGAAGCACATGAATCTCATCCATGATCTTGCATAAGATCTACAAGCTCTCTCTTCCCCTTGGCCTTTTTCAAAATGGGGCCTAGACATAATAGGCAAAATTAACCCAATGTCATTATATGGTCATAAATTTATCATAATAGCAACTAAAAATTTTAAAAAATGGGTAGAAGCTATACCATTGGATTTTTACATAATAACCCAAGTCTCAAAATTTATTTTCAATCAAATCATATATAGATATAGGATTCAATCTACACTTGTTTCATACAATGGAACTTGTTTAAAAAATAAAGACATTAAAAAAATTTGTGCAAAATATAAAATTCGACATAGATGGCCTACTCCTTATTATCCGTAAGAAAATGGCCAAGCTGAAGCATCTAATAAAACTCTAATTAAAATACTAAAAATATTGGTTAATAAATCAGGACGAGATTGGCATACCCAATTATATCTTGTTTTATGGGCTTATCGAACTAGTTTTTGAACCCCTACTAGCACTTCATCTTTTGTCTTGGTATATGGCACTGAAACCATATTTCCTTTTGAGCTTGAAGTCCCTTATTTAGGTCTTTTACTTCAACATGCTGAATTAGGAGATGAATATCATGCTAGACGACTAAGCCAATTGGAATTACTAGATGAAAAATGTATAAATACCTTAGAGCACCTTTGCTCATATCAAGATAAACTCAAAATATCATATTCTAAGAAAGTTCATACTCAATATTTTGATATTGGAGATCTATTTCTTAAAGAAAATCATAAAAATACAAATGCTCAAACTGATTTAAAAGGAAAATTTCAACCAAATTGGCTAGGACCATTTATCATCACTACAAAAATTGGATCAGGCGCATATTGTTTGGCTTTCTTAGATGGCAAAGACCTTAGGGAACCAATGAACATAATGCATCTTAAAATATACTATGCATAAAATCAAGAAATATCACCATTGTACATAGTTTTAAATACATTGTATATAAATATATTGCATCCAAGTCAATCATTTTATTTAAATAATATTCAACTTAGTTGTGTTTATCTATGAATTTATTCCTATTAAGTTGTGATACAATTGCACAACATCATATGGTTACATCTAGTTGTCATTCTACTTAAAATTTAGACCGATGTCAAAATTCATAGTTAATTTTGGTTTACTTTGAAATAATTCAAAACTTATTTTGAACCACTCACCAAATATACACTTTAATAAAATCTTGTTTCTTAATATTGATTATAAATATCTCTCGAACCAAAAGCACTATTGTTTCACTAAATAAATTTTGAAGTTTTGGGAACTGATCTAGCCACTTTTTGAACCAAGAAACACTTACACACTTTAAGAATGATTTTGCACAAGGAAATACGATGCTACATAGTAGTCCTAGCTTCTTAAGCAAAAAATTTCCCTTGCTATCCTATTATGTGCATGGTCTATAATACTGAGAATTGACAAAAGGACAAGCAAGTAGCCCTTGCTCCTCTACAAAACAAGCAAGTATCCCTTGAAAAAAAACCTTTTGCTACAAATCAATAAAACCCCCTTATTTAGAAACAAAGTGAACAAGTATCCCTATCCAAATAAATCAAAATAAAAAAAGGGGGTAATGAGCTTGAATCCTTGGAACTCCTAAGTTATTTGAAAACCATGGAGTGATCCTCATTACAAGTTGGATGGCATCAAAACTTCTTGGCAATGGCAGTATCCTTATGCGTGGTGATATTTTTATCACATTAGAAACCTTCTTTTATATAGACCAATGTCATCTTATGGATTAGCTATATTTTGGTAGCTTGTATTACATAGTAGTTAAGTCTAACTGAATGCATACAATCATGGTAAATGAATACATATTTTGCACACACATTGATTCTTAAAAGTTGGTTTGCATCATTACCTTACTTAAAATTGGTAAAAAAACTTCCTAAGCACACACATTTGATCCTTGAGAGATTTTATATCATAATTAAGTCCAATATGGAAAATTAATGCACGAGTCACACATTAGATTCTTGATAAATTTGAGTTCATCCTAGAATTAACCAAAATTCTCCTTGAATGTTGAATAGCAAAAATCATTATTTCATCATGGATTTGTATGACTGTTAGCATATGCAATTGGTCCTAAAAAATAGTTAATATTGATACCTATCACTTAGCATAAATGCTTCCATTCTACTATATTGCATGATTGCTTATCATTTATAAAAGCTTGCATTTGATCTTACATAATCACTTACCCATACTACATATTGACTTCGTGATGATGGCATGAGACAATCCTGATAAAATATTTCTATCTACTTCACATTAGGAATATTATGCCTAGCGCAAGTCCTCTACCCATTTTTTCATGCTTAGTCACCCTCATCATACTTCCTTTAATATTAACTTAGAATTAATCTTAAAAATCATAAAATACTTTTCATCAAACTTATCACTTTTAAAACAACAAAATTTCAAAATTATTTTGTTGACCACAACCTTATGATGTTAGCAATATAACAAAATCTCATACAGGATCCACTTAACAACCAATGAAAGGGGCAACCTCCATAGACGGTCATATACAAGCATGCATCCTTGAGATATATTGTTAATTGATCAAAATCACAAGGGGGTCATTTTAAAAATATTCTCTCCTCTAGAAAAAACTTTCAAAACACACTACTTATCATCAAACTCTACCATCAACAAATTTATTTTGACCACAACCCTTTGATGTTAAAAATATGGTAAAATCTCATACAAGATCTGCTTAATGACCAACATGAGGGGTAATCTCCATAGACGGTCATATACAAGTATAACATCCTTGAGATATATTGTTAGCTGATTAAAACCAATAAGGTTCATTTTCAAAATGCTTTTCTCCTATAAAACAAATCCAATCGCAAAATATTACAAGATTTCAATTTCATCAAATCATACCTTACTTGTTCCATATCTTGATTAAGCATGATAAACACCACATTAAAAATTAGAACATGATCGAAATCATGATTATGTAGATAATCCAAAAATGAATCATATTTTGCATTACATATATACATCAAAATTAAAATATCATAAACATAATAGAAATAGTCATATGTATATATATCTCATAAAAAACACATAGAGTACAAAAATTCAATTGGCATGCCACAATCATAAATAAAATATACTCAGTCACTAGGGGTTACACCACAAAATCCAACTTGGTACATCATACCCTAGAATCCCTAGAACTCTAGGTATCATCACCTGGAGGTTGTCTAGGCTCACAAAACTGAGGAACCCTAGACACTGAAACTAATATAGAGTGACTAAAAGCTGCTAACTCATGGGGAAATGAAGATCTATGACCCTTAGGAACTTCCTAAAAATATAGTCTTTGATAAAAAATCATCTACTATACCGCTAAGATGGCCTCTACCTATGCTGCCATCAAGACACCCTACAACACACTACTCCCTAAATACTGAACTAAAGCTATGCTCCTCATCTAATGAGATTGGGACTCTATCTATCATTATGACCCATGTCCCTACATCTGGGTCAAATGAGTTTGAGCTTGATCCAAAAGCATCTATACCTATGAGAGTTGTCCCTCCAATGATTGTATATGACTCACCTGAATAATGATATGACTCCTTAGATCATCATTCTCTACCTATAGAGTATCTACCTCTCCTGCATTTCTCAACTCTTCCACCTCTATATAAATACCTTTTTTGGATGAATCCTATCCTAGAATAGTGTGGGTATCTCATCATGGAGATGGCATAGTCTACTTTTGCAGAGGTAGAACCTATTGAGAACCTCTCGCCCACTATCGCTACCCAGTATCTCCCCTAATTTTAAGAGTTCTCTCCCTTGTAGAGGATCTCTATGGTAGTCCCCCTCTTCTCATTTGAGAGCCTTCTCTCATTGGTAGTCTCTTTACCTCATATTATCGAGAAGAGCATCATTTTTACACCTCTTGGATAGCACGATGTACTTGCCCAACTCTATCCCTTTGCCTGAGTGATCATCATAGGATAGATACTGCAATACCAAGTAGAATATCCATCCACAACTCCTGCATCATCTTCCTCTACTAGGGTGACCTCTACATCATACTTGTTAGCCTTGAAAAATCTAATGAGATCTGATGCCCCATTAATGGTCACCAAATCTTGTACTACCTCAAAATATATGAAATATCAAACCCCAAGAATCACCTAAACCAAGCCAAACTAATGGAGCACCTGATCTACTCAGTGGAGCTCTTTACAACTACTTTGTTAAAGGTCACCAATACCATTTTTTTCAAGCCTTTGATCCTTTGTATTAATGGAGGATGTCATGGCCGAAGGTAGTTTATTATTGGTTATTTTGTTTGGATAGAGCTTTAATTGAGACCCATCATGTGAATTTGTTCTATCAAATCAAGTTATTATAAATAAAATATGGCCATGACTTGTTCTATTACATGGGGACTTTGGATTAGCATAGTAGTAGGAACGCTAGAATAAGATACTTTGTTCTTAAATACACAATAATAGGAATAGTTGATGCAAAATCAAATATGTGTCAATTTGGTGTTGCTACTTTGGAAATAGCTTGTGAAGGCCGACACTCGATGTCAACTTGGAAGGCCAAATATGTGGCTTGTGGAAATAACAATGGGAATGCTTCCACGTTAATAACTTAAGAAGCCACGATGGATCTAGAATTTATTCTTACTCATGGCTTTATATCCAACTCTAATATATATTGTCTCATTGTTTAGTCACAACTCACGTTTGAGATATAGAGCAACAATAGATATCATTTCTTTTTGTAGTTGTTCTTCCTATAGAGTACATGATTTTATGGTGAGTATGGGAAATGCCCCTTTGCTGTTCTAAGGTTGGGATCAAGAATAAAAAGTGACCATATTTTATAGTGAGTATGGGACTACTGAAGAAGAGAAGATTTTATCTCAGTATATCCTAATCCATGGCAAGGGATCATGGTGATAACTTCCAAAAATTTAGGCCTATTGAGGTGTGAAAAGAGTTGTAGGATGTGATGGATAAATTATCTTTGTTCTGATTTAAAATGGGGAAACATCTCTACAAAATAGGAGGAGCTCATTATAATATTACATGACATGCTAGGCAACTAGTGTTCCATCATTACACAGTGCATATGAGGTAGAAAGGGTAATGAGATTAAGAAATACTGGAATATTCATCTCAGATGGAAGCTTGCAAAGTGAGGAATTGATCCCATGAATCACAAGCCCTTCTACTATGATGCGGATATGCAGAAGGAAAACATAAATAAACAATACTAAATATTTTAAGAACAAGAAAGAATATTATGATCATGGAGGTATGATGAGAATTTTTATTGTAAAAGAAGATATGATGTACAAACAAAATATGAAAAATATTTATGTTACCAAAGATGACAATGACAATATTCACTTAGTCTAAGTTGCAATTGACATGGTCCCATTTAAATATATTATTTTTGCATAAAAACAACACATGATTTATTAATGGCATTAAAAAAAAGAGGAGATATATGTCATCCTGTGCATAGAATATCATTCCTGATACAAGAAAAAATAAAAGTTATGAAATAAAGTGAATTCTTGTCTTTATGGATGTAGATGATACAAAACAGTTATGAAACCCATTTCATATAATCGTTATGAAACTGAACAACTAAAAAAAAATTAAATTATAAATAGTCATTGAGATCCAAGGATAAGGGACCAGAGGTCATTTGGAGTAAGAATATTTTCAATATTAGGCTTCTTTGTTATAAATACGCATCTCCTCCCTAGTTGTTGGAAGTTAAGGTTTCATTCATTGTAATCGCTTGATGCAAGGAAATATGAGTACGTTGTTATTGAATATCATTTGTTAATACAACCTATTAGAAATTTCTGATAAGATATGCACATGTTGATGATGTTCTTATTTAAAATATTTTTGATATATTATTTTATTCCCTAGAATATTGCACCAACTTAATTTGAGATTATGTAAAGTCTAATCAGGTTAAGATTGGTTAACTTCAAAATATTTGTGTCAAAAAATTCAAGATAAAATTCTAGAAAGTACAATAACCTATCTGTTTGTTTTATTTAATTTCTTTTTCTAACCCTATATTTTGATTTTTAGTTGAAAGTACGAATAAAATAGGATTTGATTAATTAAATATTTCATTTTTGAAATATTTAATTAAAATTTCTTTTTCATAGTTAATTAATTAAATTTTTGTTTCGGTAAATAGGATTTGATTAATTAAATACTTTTTTTTTTTTTTGAAAATTTTGAAAAAACTTGTATTAAAACAAAGATCAATTACAAATTGGGAAGGGAAATTTCCCATCCGACATCAAAGAGAACACCAGCTTACAAAAGGAAGGAAGATTTGCAATGGGGCCAAATCTCCTAAACCATTAACTAGCAACCAGGGGGGTCAGATTGGTCTGTAGATGCAACTTGTTGCGAAATCGTGACCCTCTTGCCCTCTTCTCCTTTGGCCACGAAAATGCAACATGTCACGATATCGCGACACTTTTTTCCTTTGGGCATGACAATGCAACATGTCGCGATATCGCGACACTTTTTCCTCTTCTGTCCGTGACATTGCAACATGTCGCGATATCGTGACACTTTTTCCTCCTTTGGCCACGACAAAGCAACATGTCGTGATATCGCGACACTTTTTCTCCTTGGGCAGCAGCGTTGCAACATGTCACGAAATCGCGACACCTTTTCCTCCTTTTGTCGTGATGAAGCAACATGTCGCGATATCATGACACTTTTTCTTTCTCGGCCGCAACGAAGCAACCTGTCGCGATATCGTGACACTTTTTCTTTCTCTGCCGTGACAAAGCAACATGTCGCGATATCGTGACACTTTTTCTCTTTCGGCCGCAACGAAGCAACATGTCGTGATATCGCGACACTTTTTCTTTCTCTGCCATGACAAAGCAACATGTCACGATATCGCGACACTTTTTCTCTTTCGGCCGCAATGAAGCAACATGTCGCGATATCGTGACACTTTTTCTCTTTCGGCCGCAACGAAGCAACATGTCGCGATATCGCGACACTTTTTCTCTTTCGGCCGCAATGAAGCAACATGTCGTGATATCGCGACACTTTTACATGTCACGATATCATGACACTTTTTCTTTCTCGATCGCGATGAAGCAACATGTCGCGATATCGTGACACTTTTTCTTTCTCTGCTGCAACAAAGCAACATGTTGCGATATCGCGACACTTTTTCTCTTTCGACCACGACAAAGCAACATGTCGCGATATCGCGACACTTTTTCTTTCTCGACCGCAATGAAGCAACATGTCGTGATATCATGACACTTTCTCTCTTTCGACCGTGACCAAGCAACATGTCGTGATATCGTGACATCTTTCCTCCATTGACCGCGACCAAGCAACAAGTCACGAAATCATGACATCTTTCCTCCCTTGGCCGCGACCAAGCAACATGTCATGATATCGCGACGCCTTTCCTTCCTTGGCCGTGACCAAGCAACATGTCATGATATCGCGACACCCTTCCTCCCTTGGCCGCGACCAAGCACCATGTCATGAAATCGTGACAACTATCCTTTCCTCCCATGGCCGCGACCAAGCAACATGTCATGAAATCGTGACAACTATCCTCCCTTGGCTACGATGAAACAAAATGTCGCGATATCGTGACACCTTTCCTCCAGTGACCACGACCAAACAACATGTCGTGATATCGTGACAACTATCCTCCCTTGGCCATGATGAAACAAAATGTCATGATATCATGACAACTTTCCTCCCTTGGCCATGACGCAGCAGCATGTCATGAAATCGTGACACCATTCCACCCTTTGCTTTTTCCTTGATCATTAGCTCAGGGACCTTTCAAGACCCTGCCTAATCGCCTCATCCTCAGTAGCCATGTCACTATGCAACTGAACCCCAACCTCCTTCTCAGCACCAATCTTAGCCAGGAAGTCGGCCACTTTGTTTAAATCTCTACTCACGTAGACTGGAACCACATCATCTAATTGCCTCCATAGTTCCTTAATTTGATTGACAAGAATTCTCAACCTCCAAGCTTTCAAGGCAAAGTTCCTCATGCAATCTAGAGCTTCGACCATTATTTGAGAATCTGATTCGAGTATTATCCTCCTATGGCCCTGTTTAACTACCCAAATAGAAGCAGATTTGATAGCTATGGCTTCTGCTTCATTGTTTGTAGCTCTTCCCAAGCCTTGTAGTTCCCAATAAAGCACTGCTCCAACATGATTATGACAAACCACTCCAATTCCAGCTCTACCCGGGTTGCCTTTTGCAGCACCATCAGTATTAATTTTAATCCAACCTACTGGGGGTGGTTTCCAACTAGCTCTGATCTGTTCCTCTTGCACTTCAAGTCCTTCTTCCATTGCCCCGATAGCCACCTGAGTTTCCTCTTTAGCATAGATGGCCATAGTTTCAGTGACTTTGCTCCAAATGACCTGCCAAACTCCATCTAACGAAGAAAAAGTTTCTCTAAAGATTCTAGCATTTCTCTCCAACCACACTTGCCACCAAATGAAGTTTAATCCAAGCTCCCAACCAAGACGAAGAGCTTTAGATTTAAATCTACCCCTCTTCCATATTTCCCAGATATTAATTCGGTTCAAGTCACTATTAACTTGAATTTTAAAACATGAAAACCATCTCTTCCAGATCTGGCGCGTGAAAGAGCACTCAAACATCAAGTGGTCAGCTGTTTCCTCGCTCTTGTAGCATAAAACACATTGGGAAGGGCCGATGATTCCTTTACATCTGAGATTATCAAAAGTGAGAATTCCATTGTGCATGAACTGCCAGGAAAAAAAGTTAACTTTCAGCCACCCTTTGGAATGCCAAATCTTTCTCCAATCCTCAACTAGAAAAGTATGTGGGGGAGGCTCCGGAAGGATCTTGTCATATCCGTCCTTCACCGTGTAGACACCAAGGCTCCCATAGCCCCAAGCTAATTCATCCTCCTCGTCTCTACCTGTGAGGAATATTTTTGTCAAGATTTTAGTCATGATGGGTGCCAAATCCGGAGGGATTGAAATTGGCCACTCATCCAACTTCTTAAACTGCTTAAACTTGTAATCCCCCAGATGACTAGTGGTGAAATAACTTTCAATTTGAACCCATCCCTTGGTTTCAATGGCTACTTTTAAAGGTTGCAATTCAAGAAATTTGACAATGATAGGTGGGTATTGATCCCAAGAATCTGACCAAAAATGTGCCTTCTCCCCTCTCCCCACTTTCCAAAATAATCGATCTTTTACAACCTGAGATCCTAACTTGAGAGCCTACCACACTAAGGATCCAGTACCCTCCAAAGGGAAATGACCCACCTCATTTGGGTTAACATGTCCCAAATATTTACTGGTAAGGATTCTATTGAATAAGGAAGTTGGCTAGGAAATCCACCTCCAGTAGAGCTTTCCAGCCAAAGCTTTATTATTTATCTTAGATCTTCTCAGACCCAAACCTCCTTTTACCTTGGGCTGGGTCACTTTGTCCCAACCAACTAAGGCCCATTTCCTCTCACCTTTTGCTCCTTCCCATAGAAATTTTTTGGCCATCTTGTCCAACTCTTTCCATATAGAATGCGGGGCAGCCAGGATAGAGAATTTATAAATTGGCATGGCCTGAATGACTGACTATAGAAAATTTAATCTACCCCCATAGCTTAACCATTTGTGAGACCAATGATTGATTCTATCCTTGATACAATCCAAAATATTCCTCCGAGATCTCTATTTTTAGTTTTTTGAAGTGCAAAGGGACCCCCAAGTAAACCACTGGGAGAGAAGTCCTTGTGAATCCCAAGATCTCTAAAATTCTGCCCTGAAGCCTCTGATCAAGATTGAAAAAGACCACTTTGGATTTTTTATCATTGATGACTTGGTTTGTAGCCCTAAGGTAGACACTAAGAGAATCTCTGATCATTCTTGCTTCCTTGAAGCTGGCAATTCCCACCAATCCAGTATCATCCACAAACTGTAGGTGAGTCAAAACTTCCTCACCCACCTTGATACCTGTTAGCAAACCTTGTTGTCTTCTTCTCAAGAAAAGTCTACCTAGTCCTTCAGCCAATATGAGAAACAAATAGGGAGAGTAGGGATCCCCTTGACGAAGGCCACGGGTGGCTCCAAATGGTTGCGAGGGGAGACCCTTGATTAACACTGAGTATGTCGGAGTAGAGACACAACTCATGACCCATTCTATCCAATCTTGAGAGAAACCAAAGGCTGCCATCATCTTTGCCAAGAAGCTCCACTCCACCCTATCATAGGCCTTTGACATATCTAATTTTATGAACATTCCTTTATTACCAGAAGTTTGCATTGAATGGATTGCCTCCTGAGCTAGAACCACCCCATCCAGGATCTGTCTACCCTCAACAAAACCCCCTTGCTCTGAGGAGATAATGTTATGTAAAAGAGGTTTTAGACGCTCAGCCATTACCTTTGTGATTATTTTATATATCACATTGCATAAGGCAATAGGTCTATAATCTGAAATATGAACCCCCTTCTCCCCTTTTGGAATTAAGGTGATGAAAGTATGATTTAATGCTTTAAGCATTCTTTTATTACCTCTGGACTCCTCTATAACAGCCATTACATCCTCCTCCAAGTTATCCCAAAAGGCCTAAAAAAACTCAATTGGAAAGCCATCTGGACCTGGAGTTTTTTGGTGCTCATTCCAAAGACCACATCCTTCAGTTCCTCTCTTTCAATGGGTTTGAGAAGGGACTGATTTTCTTCTTTAGAGATAACAGAAGGTATGGCATCAAGAACATCATTTTGAGCCTCTTCATCTTGCACCATACTTTCCTTAAAAAGTTTAGAAAAATAATCCATTGCATGGGACTGCATACCTGGAAGAGTATCAAAGGAGTGTCCATTCTCATCTTGAAGGGCTTCCATGTTATTCATCTGTCTCCTAGCACATGCAGTCCGATGGAAAAATTTGGTATTTCTATCACCTTCTAATAACCAAGTGGTTCTTGCTCTCTGTTTCCAGAAGGTCTCCTCTTGGTTGTCAATGTCCTCAACCGCTTTACGCAAGGCATCATCCTTGGCTTTGAGCTGCTCAGTAATTGTTCCTTCCCTAAATTGTCTTTGGACCTCATCCCATCTGGCCACCAAAGGAGCTTTTTGGACCTGGAAGTCTATTTTGTTAGCTCACCTCCAAAGTTTCAGTTGAGCTTTGACATGATGAAGTTGTTTGTGGAATCTAAACATTGTTGTCCCATAGGCTGGGCGGCCCTCTTCCCACCACTGAGGAATTTTCTTTCGAAGTTCCTCTTTTTGTAACAAAAAATTCTCAAATTTAAATGGTTTGTGATGCTGCCCTGTCTTAGTCCCTCCTTCCAACAAAATGGGAAAATGATCTGAAACAGGACCCTCCAAAATCTAAAATTTTGTATTCCATTTTACAAATGCCTCCTCTAAAACCAAAAAATGGTCTAACTTTACCTTCCTGCTATGTGGCTCCCTCCTCTTATTAGTCCAAGTATAGTTGGTACCAGGGCCTTTGATATCCACTAAGTGTAAAGCCTGGACTTGAGCAATCATATGTCGATCCCCTGGGTCCAAAATTGGGGTTCCCCCTTCCTGATCTCTAGAGGATAATTTAGCATTAAAGTCCCCAGCAATAATCCAGTCTAAATCTTCCCTTGAGATTCTCATGTTATGCACAACTTTCCATTGGAGCCACTGACCATCAAGGTTTTGAGCCCCATAAAAATTTGTGATTAAAACATGTTCAACTGTGACATTATTCCTAAAATGTGATGTGAGAACACCCCTCCAGGCTAGATGTTCTATTGCAGTCCAATCAAGAGAGTTCCAAAGAGTAACAATCCCCCCTGAGGCCCCTTGGGCAGCCACATCCATATGACCAGCACCCCTCCAAATTCTGTTAACTATTTTACACATAAGATCTAACGACATTTTTGTCTCCTGAATAAGCAAAAAGTTTGTTCTATAGTTTTCTAAGAGTCTTCGAACAATAGATTGATGGGTTCTACTATTTAAACCCCTAACATTCCATGATTGTATAATCATTAGTTACCTTGAGAGCAATAAGAATCTATTGGCCTCATCGATCCTCCAATGATCAGTTTGTCTCCTTGAGCTGCTAGCAATTCCTTATTTGATTTTCTACCCACTCCTTGAGAGTTGCCATTCTTTGACCTCTTTTCCACCTGAGTTATCCCTAAAGTTGGCCTTTCTCTATTCTTTTCTGCTATTCCCATGCTGACATCCTTGATCATTGGTTGCTCTTGGTTATGAACTATCAATGCCCCAACACTCTCAGATGGCGGTAACCCACTGTGGTCAATTACTTGCTCTATGACGGGGGGAGAAGAAAGAGGAGCATGAACATGAATGTTATTATTTTCACTATTACCATCCACGCCTTCCATGAATTGTTCCTCTTGGTCCACTAGTGTCTTAAATATTTCATACCTATTGGCGGGTTTGAGGTGAGTTTGCTCCTTGCCATATTTTTTCTTTTGCCTTTTCCTTCTTTTAGGCTATTCAAAACCATCTCTCTGAGCTTCATTGACCTGGGAGGTATTGGCTTGTTCTTTGTTTATTGTTGCCTTACCCTCCTTAGGAAGATTCGACATTCCTAGAGGAGCCTCCATTTTTGTGGTACTATTATTTGGGAAAAATCGGGCCAAATGCCCGTGTTTGTGGCAAACTCTGCATCTAAAGGGCAGAGCCTCATAATCCAACTGTTGAATCCATGATAGTCCTGCAAGTTCAAGTTCCACCTCTACCGGGAGAGGCTGGCTAAGATCCATTTCCACACATATTCTTGCGTAAATAGTTGTGTTCCCTTCTATTGTGTCTTTGGAGACACCCAAATGTCTTCCAAGGGAATTACCGATCATCTCCAAAACCTGCTCACTCCAAAACTCCATTGGAAGTGCATACAGACGGATCCAGACTGGGACAGTAGTGGGTTCAATTCGGGGATCGAATCCCACTCTCCAGGGTTGAACAAATAAACCTGCCGGACCATAATTCCTCTTCTCTGATTCGAAAGCCCTGTTTCTATCAGCCAGAGAAGAAAAACTAACAATAAAATACCCATTGCTAATAAACCACAAAGAGTACTCACCATGAGGCTCCCAGTTTTGTCGGACCCAGGAGTGCAAAAAATTTAGGGTAGGGCGAATACCCATGAATTTGTAGATCAAATCATGATTGGCTCTGTATAAGACTATTTCTTTGACCATCCTTGGCTCAATGACAATCTTGGGCCATGAATCGGACTGTGGTAGGCATCCATTGACTCGATGCACTGTTGATCTGTTTCCCACGGCCGTAAAGAGCATTTTAAAGGTAGATCTTTGAGCTTCATCCATCTTGGATGGAGATTTATCTTTTAGCATATCTGCATAAGAGCTATTCCTCCCTAGGAGAGGATCCGGAGAAGTCCCCATTGGACCCTCCTAGAGCAGCAATCTTGCCTTCAGATCCACAGTAACCAGAGATCTCTTCGAAAACCCAATCGATGCCCTAGATTTTCCTTAGCTTCAGAAACCCTAGTTCATCGCTTCCCACCTCAGCAACAATATTTCTCTATTGGGTTCACTACATATTAAATACTTTATTTTTTAAATATACTTTTTGATAAATTTTGGAGTTGCAATAGTTCTAACATTTAAATAATTCCAAAATATTAAGTTTTGGGTATAAAAACATTAAAAAAAAATACAAAAAGATCTTGTGGGTTATTAATATTTGGAAAGTAATTTTAAATATCAAATGTATATCCTCACAATTTCATAAACAACAAAATTAAAATTTTGATGAACAAATTAATTAAATATACCCCCTGTTAATAGTTACATATTTTGGATGAGTTATTCATCTGACTTACATTACATATTTTGAAAAGTATACAACCAAGTGAAGTTAACATTACTTGAACCTTAGGGAGATCAAGTATTTACTTTCAATAGAGGATATCCCAAATGAATCTTGATTTTGGGCATGTGTTTGTAATTGGAAAAATATATCACTCAACAACCTCCAACACACCTTATTAGGCATCAACCTTACCCATAGATATTTACACTTCTAGCCACTGTGATAAGGATGAATCGGTTACACCTTCTTAGCCACCCACCATCTCATCACATAGGGCTAATATTTATCCCACTTGTTATAACGTAACCCCTTGGGATGAGCCACACTAAAATGCTCCTAGCTCCAACACTATAGTAATACATTGTAACTTAATCCCTTCTGCACCTGCCTCCTCACCTCATACAACTCAATATACATCTATGCCAGTAACATAGGTGCCCATGCATACACCAAAGGCTCTTCAATCATATCATACACCAACCTAGTCATATTCCATGGAAACCAATACCCATTGTTGTTAGGCACCAATATGTTGACCAACACAAACATGATTAAAGTGGGCAATGCCTCCAACTCCTTTGCATACATGTCCAAATACCTTATTTCTCCACCCCTCACACTCACATCCCTCCATCCATATCTAAAAATCCATCTTAGCTCATACTCATTATCGTGTCCAACCTATACACACAACCCTTCCACTGGCACTTAGAAGATGTGATATACATCTTCTAGTATCATAGTCATCTACCCTATTGGGATCTGGAAGGTTCCCCTATCTAGGTTTCATCTCTCTACTAAGGTAGAGAGGTACCCATCATCCACCCTCACTACCTCTATCTATGCTATACCTAGAAATACCACCTAATATAACATGTCCTAGTGGTCATTTTATAGCATCTTTATCACCCCTAGTATGAGGGGCGAGAATTGATGTCGAGCCTCCAAAATCCTCAACTATAGCATAATAGAACATGCAAATACCTATTACCATCACATTCATTCCATACAAAAAATATAAACAAGAGTGCCAAGATAACTTACCTCAATCACCTACACCTCCATTCCTGCTACTACACCCATTCCCTCCACCACCATACTTCACACTCACTCCTTCACTCCTCATATGTTATTTATGAAACTCTCAAATGCAATAATGAATCTGATTTGGTCTTTTTAGCATTCTTATAGACAATTTTTATGCACTCAAATACCCTAGGGTATCTATAGGGTGTAGTCAAACATTACTCTATGTCTACCATGTGGCAGACACTCTCCTATGTCTGTGCCTCCTGTGGACACCGGTTGACGTTTGGCTCTAGAATGTTGTAGAAGGACTCAAAGACCTCATATGTAGTTGACCTCCATAGAATTACCTCGTATTTCATCCATGCATCCATTTCATCATTCAATTATGTTTCATGAAGATATATCAATTTGGATTCTTCATTTTCATTTATGACCAAAAGTCACAAAATTGCTCAACAATATTCAAAACACTCCAAATAGTTCAAAACTTCACAAAACTACCACAGTCACTACTCCAATCATTCATCATAATATTTCTTTACATTTTGTGATAACATGGATTTATTTAGGTAGTTAAATTTGGTTTGTGACAAAAAGTTGCAAAAATATCCCAAATTACTTCAAAATATCCCAATCAAATTCCAAATTTTACAAAATCATCAAATTCACCCATCCATCATTGCATCATTCATGTTGATAACACCATTCATATTCATATTTATTTAAATTATACAATAAAAAACCTCATTTTCTATTGGGGAAAGAGCAGAAATCAATAACTACATTATTTACAATCCTTATACCAGTCACATGCACTTCATCATTCACATTCCTTTTCATCATTCTCATCATCCAAGTGAACCTCATATCTAATGGTTTACTCTATTCACCTAGTGGTTACAGTGATAGATTACCCATGTAGTTTGGTAGGATGGATGAATCACCATAAGGAAAATTGCTCCCATTATAATCTAGCATCCTCTTGTTCAAAATCAAAATCTATTTGGTCCCTTATTTTTTGAGTGAGACTATGGCCAGACTAATTTTCTCAAAAGTTATCATTGATGGTCTTGTTTGTGGGTCTTGAAATATGGAAAAATTTAATTACATCATCTATTTTACACCCAAAGTCATCAAGGATACAAACCATTAGGATGATTGGTTCCTATTAAAGGAATTTCTCAACAATCACTATACGGTCACATTCCTCCATGTCATCTTGCATTTTCATCACTTTGCATTTCAATGATGCCTAAAGGCATATTTTTCAATAGCACTTGATCACCCCAAACTTGGGGTAACCAAATTTTATTTTGATTTCCCACATCATGATACATCACTTACATCATCTAAAATTGGTAAAAACCCCTTTTATGTTAGGGCAAGAATAGAATCAATCATTGCATCATCATCTATGTCACTCACATTCATTTACATCATTCATATCATCCACATTTATCAAAAATCCCTTCTTGTGTTAGGGAAAAGACATAATATCAACCACACAGACAAAACCCCCCCTCTATTGGGGCAAAAGTAGAATACATCATTTACATCACTCATATCACCCACATTTCACACTACATCATTCACATACATTTACATCATTCATATCATCCACATTATCACCCACAATTCTATCAATTGGATTATGATATTCATTCTTTACTCATTAACCAGTTGAGGGGGTAAGATACTATTAGAAACATACTATTAAAAATAACACTCTCACACAAATACTTGAAAATAAACACACATGCTCACAACACACTTGGAAATAAAATGCATAATACGAAAGTAAATTGTAAAAAAAGAACAATCTCATAATAGCACTAAATCACAAGCCTCTTCGAGGGGGAAACATCCTTCAATATGTCATTCAATAATGCAAAAATATGTGTACAATATTACCTTTCATGCATTTAAGGAATTTATCTAGCACCTAACTCCCAAGGTTGGCTTACATGAAAAATGCCACCCGGGCTAGAATCTCCTACCTGCAATCAGTTACATTCTTGAAAAAAATGGTTACATAGAAGGACACCATTGGCATAGGCACTTCTTAATCCATAACTATAATAAAATATTATAAAATATTAACATGGGTACTACCCATGTTCTACAAGGACTATTACATAAAGTGTTAGGATGGGATCCTAACATGCCCTTCCACTTCAAAAAGCTTTGTCCTCAAAGCTGAAGGTGAGGAAACTGTTGTTATATTTGGTGAAGAGGTTCCCATGGTGTATCTTTTTGTCGTAAGCCATGCCACTAGACCAGGACATTTGTGATAACCCATTGATGAAGGGTAGGTGATCTATGATCAAGAATACATTCAGGTTCAATAATGATGGACCCTTCCTCATCCAACTCTGGAAGTGTAGACTGCACCTGCACCTGCTTGAAGTGAGGACACATGGAAGACTGCATGAAGTTTAGAACTAGCCGAAAGGAGTATTTTGTATGTTGTTACCCTGAGCCTTTACAACACCTGGTAAGGACCATAGTATTTGGGAGTAAGTTTTTGAAAACCACGCAATTGGAGAGATGATTTTTTGTATGGTTGTAAGTGAAGGAAGACCATGTCACCAATAGCAAAGCTGCATTTAGTACGATGTCTAAATTGAGCTTGATGTAGAAAAGAATGGAGTCTCACTGATCAAGAGTGGAATCCATGGCCTAAACCTTGGAGCTACTTGGAATGTAAGAATTTGGAGTTGGTGGAAGCTGACCATAAATTACTTCAAATAGAGTCACCTTAGTGATAGAGTGATAGGTGGAGTTGTACCACCATTCAGCCAAGGAATCCACTTAGCCCAACAAGTAGGATTTTTAAAAGTGAAGCAATGAAGGTACATTTCCAAGAATTTATTGATAATTTCAATTTGGCCATCAGTTTGAGGATGGTAGGCTGAACTCATCTTGAGTTGTGTCCCCTGGAACTTGAATAGTTCCTACTAAAAGTGACTGGTGAAGGTAGAATACCAATTGGAGACAATGAATTTAGGTATTCCATGGAGGCAAAATATGGATTCAAGGAATATGTGGGTGACAATGGATATAGTATGAGGGCCGACTAGGGAACATAAGTGAGCATACTTCGAGAGATAATCCAATATCACCAAAATAATTGATTTTCCTCCTGATTTTGGTAGCCCTTCGATGAAGTCCATAGATATATCTATCCAAACCTACTTAGGAATGGGCAAAGGTTGAAGTGTGCTTGGTGAACACATAATCTCACCTTTCATGCATTGGCATCGATCACATTCAACAATAAATATTTTGATATATTTTTTCATGCCCTTCTAGAAGAAGGTACGCTTAGCTCAAGTATATATTTTGAGAAAACCTGAATGACCAGCTATGGGGGATGTATGAATTTCATGAATGAGGAGGTAATTAATTTGAGACTCGAATGGAATAACCAATTGATCATGATATCATAAATCCTAACCATCCCAAATGTAACTAGTGTGTGATTGAGGATCCTTTTGGAGATGGTAGAGGAGAGTTTGTAATGATGAATCCTTAGCGATATCTTCATGAAGTTGATGAAGCCATTGCGAAAGAGGAGTAGATATGGCATGTAGCATGGCCTGATCTTCATGTAGGTGAGACAAAGCATCAACCACCACATTCTCTTTACCTTTATTATCAAAAATTTCATAGGCATATCCCAAAAATTTGGAGGCCTATTTTTGATGTTCTGGAGTAGCCACCTGTTTCTCTAAAAAATATTTTAGACTCTGATGATCGGTCTTGATGGAAAATTATTGACCAATGAGATATGGATGCCAATGAGTGACCGCATGTAATATGGCAAGAATTTCCTTCTCATATGTAGACTTGTCCAAATTTTAAGGGCAAAGTGCCTTGCTAGTGAAAGCCAATGGTCAACCCTCCTGCATTAAAACTACTCCAATGCTTGTACCTGATGCATCACTCTATGGTTATGATTCCTCCTGGTTGGTCGGTTGATCTATGGTTTCTATTTCTTAAGGATCCTCCTCATCCTCAGACGAGTCTGAAGTGGGAACTTCATCCATATCTAGCAAGTACAATTTTTGTTGCACACACCTATGCACTTGGGTATATTTTCATCACAATTGTAACATAATCCTTAGGCCTTCCTATGCTCCATATTGTCATGACTCAATTTTTTATAGGTGGAGATTTATTAGTTGAACTTGGCATTGGCTTATTCACAAAATATGACTTAGATGGAGGAAACTTAGAAGTTCGACTAAGAGCCTTGATTTTTTACTCTACCAATTTGGCCAATTGTATAGCTTGTGGTAGCTATTGAGGTCACAACAATTTAACCTCAACCCTGATGTCATCCTTCAATTCACCCACAAAACAACTCTGGCATGAAAAAGTACTTAGTCCTATTGTTCGATTGGCAATTTTTTCAAGCTGAGTTTGGTATTCTTGAACAGTTGAAGTTTGTTTCAGTTTAAAAAAGGTTCTTGTAAATTTTTCAAACTCACTAGGACCAAAGTGAGTGAGTAGGTGTTGAAAAATTCAAGCCATGAAAGGTCAGGTTCAACATTTATAAGCCACAAAAACCAATGGAGTGCATTTGATTCAAAATTAAAAGAAGCAATGGTCAACCATAGCAAAAGAACAACATTATGAAGAGTGAAATATTGTTCTACCTAACAAATCCACCCCTTAGGATATTTTCCATAAAACTTGGGAAAGTCTAATTTGGGTAACCTCATCCCATTGTAGTTGGGTATAGCTCATTGGTGGTGTCTTGTACCAATTTTTGCTTGGTCATGTGGAGCTGCAGAATCAGTAGAGGCTCTACTCTTGGAAGAGATTTTTCATAGATTCTTGGAAAGATTGCATTTGGGACTGTATATCATATATGTTTTTGTTAGCCATAGACCATATTTTGTTGCACATATTATCCATTTTTTTAAAGTTCCTTCTCCGCTACTTGTTGGTGAGTTCCCTCAACCATAATTGAAGGTTTGGATGCTTTTTGTGGGACTTACTAAAAATAGATAGGTAACTTTCAAGAGTTACTATTTTTAGTAAGGGTCCAAAATTTAATTTGGGAAATGGGTTGCAACACTGATTTTAGGATAGGGTCCACTTTAGTGGTTGCTTGATCTGAGCACTCAATGAGGAGATATACTGAATTTCTTGACTTTTTGTGATCTCTTGGTTGGTTGCAAGTCGATGTCAAGGTAATTTCTTCCACTTGGACTTAAAATTTCACCAGTGAGTCCTTGAGGGTCTTTGGTGGAGAATAACAAGTAGATTTTATTCCCAAAATTTTGGATCAATTTGATTAACCAATGAAAAGTTATGGACTTAGCAAGAAAAATAAAATATTACCATTTTTGGAAAATCGATGCAAAATTTGACCAGGGGCTACCAAGGATAATTTTGTCTAGAATAGAATGTAGAATTATTTGCTAATTTTTTGAGTTAATCTGAGCTCAGTGTGAATAGATATCCCTATTTTGTTTTTACTGGTGAGGTCGGGTTTACCTCTAAATATTGGTTTCCAAAACTTTGTCAATTGCATTTATCTTGTATATTCTAATTACTGATACTGTTATGTTCCCTATCTAATTCTGACTATCACCAATATTCCCTGACTATTCAAATTGGCACAAGTAACTGTTCTAACTATGTAGATGACTATTATGACCCTATTATTCTTGACCACCGTGTATTCACTATTACTGATGGATATTCCTTGAATATTCAAACTAGCACAAATAACTATTATGGCTATGTAGGTGACTGTTATGACCCTGAACACCCTATATCCACTATTATTAATAGAATTTTTGTAACTGTAACAGAATATGACCCCCTATTTTAGACTCTAATGATTCCTATCCCCCTATTATTCTTTTGGAAGTCTGTATTGCTTATTGTACATGCAAAAATTCTGGAATAGGAATGTCTTCTTTGTATGCTCAAATTCTGTGTAGGATACAATAATAGGTTAGGCAGAATAGAAGAATTGAAGAATAACCATGTTTGCAAGTTTAAATAGAACCAAGGTAATCTAAGCAAGGGTGTATGTAATATACATAGGCCATATCTTATACCGTAGTGATGAACAATAGTGCTTGAGCCAATATTTTAGGCCACTACTCAAGGAGGATTCCACACATACCCTTGAGCACACTATCTACCTCTCTAACAGTATGGGAGGGTAGTCTTCCAGGATGTTGTGTCTTGTGCACCATGGATAATACAAGGTTGAAAAAGCTTCCTAGGGATAAAATTTTGTTAAATCCTATATGGTCTCCCGATACACTCAAAGATGCGTGGGAGCTCAATTCTGTGTGCAAGTGTTGTCTAAGGCCTGGGTATTAGAGCCTAATAACCCCTCACTTCACTAGATGTTTTATGGGCTATCTAGCTTAGCCAATAACAACATCTCCTTCATGATATTTAAAAACACCCAGTACAATGTTTCTAACCTACTCAACTACTGTAAAAATATTGTAAAATTTTTTGCCTTTTTTTTATATGTATTTTTTTTTAATAAGGAAAACTTGCAAATGAAAAATTGAACTCAAAAATCTTATACCTAATAGTCAAATTAGTAAAATATGTTGCAGTCGTAGCAGAACACATCCCTGGAAAGTGCTCTAATACCACTTGTTAGAAACCTACTACTAAAAATAACACTCTCACACAAATGATTGAAAATAAACATACATGCTCACAACACACTTGGAAATAAAATGCACAATACAAAAGTAAATTGCAGAAAAAGAACAATCTCATAGTAGCACTAACTTGCAAGCATCTTCAAGGGGGAAACCTCCTTCAATATGTCATTCAATTATGCAAAAATATATGCACAATATTACCTCTCGTAGATTTAAGGAATTTATCTAGCACCTAACTCCCAAGGTTGGCTTACATGCAAAATGCCACCTGGGCTAGAATATCCTACCTACAATTGGTTACATAGAAGGGTGTCATTTGGCATAGGTGCTTCTTAATCCACAACTATAATAAAACATTACAAAATATTAACATGCGTACTACCCACATTCTACAAAGACTATTACATCAAGTGTTAGGATGGGGTCCTAATAGCTACACCAACATTCTTTATCTCTAGGATCTTCTTGCACTCCAAGGAAAGAAAGATGCTTCACTAAACTAGGTGTTTCTTGTGTTTGCACCATATTTTGTTTCACACAACGTGATATAAAAAGGGGTATCTGTAGACACCAAATCCTAGCCACTTGTCATCCACACATCATCCAATCACCACTATCCATTATATATATATATATATATATATATATATATATATATATATATATATATATATATATATATATATATATATTTATGTTTATATATAAATATAAATATTTTATATATTTATATTTATTTATTTAATATAAATATATATTTATATATGAATAAATCATAGTCATTCATCATGACTTAATATCAACCATCCATATGAATTGAATCATGTCACACATCAAAGTTATAATCTTAGTCATTCATCATGTTTTAATCTTGATCATCTATTGGTGTCATCGAAACCCTAACATATTGAAGGTAAGTTATAAAAGAGCATTCACTTTTATGAATAAGGTTAGGTAGTTAGTTAAGCAATCAACCAGTTAATTAATCCCTTCATCATTCAAAACCTAGAATTTTGCTAACATATTCCTCCCTCACCACCATCGTATCCCCCATTTCTATCATTTAAATCCCCTATGAACCATATCTGGTTCTACAGTACCCTTCATAGAAATCCTTGAATGTTGTCAAGCATTCCTAGAATGTTGTTGAGCATTTCAAGAATGTTGTAGGGCATCCAAAGCATTCCCATAACACTCTAGGGTGTTTCATAACCTCTAATTTACCACTAAGAAACCCTCAAATGTTCACGAGCATTTGTACGCCATAAAATCATAGAAGTAGGAATGTAGATAAAAAATATAGATATATTCTTTGACAAGGTAAAAGGTATTATAGAATTACAACTTACATTTTTCTATACCTAGCTTACATTTTGTTAATGCAACACTTAGGGCCTATAGATTTGTTTCATAGAGGGTCTCACACAGTGGAGCCCTTGCATATGCTACTAACTTGTTTGGTGTTTTTGATTTATTTGCAAGTACAAAAATTATATTCTTGATGACTATTACAGCCCAGGTGGTCTCGTAGGGATACTCAAGCCCACCCACAAACTTGTTTGGAGTGAATATGATATAGAAGACATCAAATATTCATTGTGAATGAGGGTTTTCAAACCCTTCAATTGTAACTATTGTATCAAAACATATTGCATTGTAACACTAGAGATCAAGGCTCCAACCATATTAATACAATATTATCTCTTCATTGTGTAATATCATTTGTGTTGAAACTGTCATTGTTATCTTGGTGTTGTCATTTTTTATTTATAGTTACCACTAATATTTTTTTCATGGGAAGTCCCCATATAAGTAAATGTACACTTACTGATATGCACTAATTCACCCTTCTTATGAGGTAATCCTAAATTCCATGGTGAAGGTGGTAGCATAGAAATATCTATAAATGGATCTTGACTATTTTGATTGGTTTGAATATTTACATTTTTGGGATGGATTATTTAAGGTTTATCATTAATTTTTAGGCTTTTAAGATTATTTTTTACTTATGAAGAAGAAGAATAAGTAGAAGAAGGAGAAAATTCATTTAAAGATACATATGGACAAAAATTTGTCTTAGGTTGGTCAACATCAACCATTGTGCAATATTGAAAGGGTTGACAATCGCCAAATATAAACAAGTTTAATTTGATATTCATATCCAATACATTGATAAAGAGTCGATGGGATAACCCTCATAGATGAATCCATGGGTGTCTAAGAAGGTTAAATAAAGTTGGGCAAGATACCATATAGAAAAGAGTAGTAAGAATTTTTCCAAACCTTAAGAGGTAATTTCAAGATATCTTTGCTTGGTCATGCTGATACGCATGTGTTAGATCCTTATTTGTTCATGCACAACCTAGTGTTTTGACCAAATGCTAAACATGTTAAGCAAAAATTAAGAAAATGCACCCTAAGATTACCTTATTAATCAAATAAGAGATTTGAAATCTCCTCAATGTTGGTTTTATCAAATCCATTGATTACTCTTATTAGATATCTAATGTCATACCTATTGACAAGGAAGAATGTACAATTAAAATATGCATAAAATTTTTAGATTTTAACTTGGCATGTATTAAAGGTGATTTTCCCCTACCTAATATAGAAATGATTGTAGATTTCATGACCGTATGTGGAATGCCTTCCCTAATGGATAGTTTTTTAGGTTATAACCAAAATAAAATTGCTCCTGAAGACCAAGCCAAAACTACTTTTATCACTCTATGGGGCACATTTTTCTATCAAGTCATGTATTTTGGCTTAAATAATGTAGGTGCCACTTATTATATGGTTATAACATACATATTTCATTACTTAATACATGACATTATGGAAGACTATGTGGATGATCTTCTCAATCACTCCATTGACCACAAAACTCATGCACAAGATCTAAGGCACATATTTGAAAGGCTAAGAGAATATAGATTTTGTCTCGATCCCTTTATGTGTGTCTTTCAAGTTACATATAATAATATTTTAGGTTTCATTGTTTCTAGAAGAGGCATTGAAGTAGATCCAACCAAGATATCGACCATTTTCAATATGCCTCCCCCACACAAACTAATTGAGTTGTGTAGTTTGAAAGGTAAGGTTCATATCATTAGGTATTTTATATCCCAAATAGTTCATAAGTAACAAATCTTCTTTAGGACCCTTCATAAGAATGTAGAATATAAATGGAATTATGAGTCTCAAAGATATTTTTATGAACTAAATAAGTATCTCACATCCCCTCACATCCTCATAGCACCTAACCCAACCAAACATTTATTGTTATATATTACTACTGTAGCCTAATCCATAGGGGCTATGCTAGCTCAATATGATGATAAAAAAAATAAATAACAATTTATTATATCAATAGAACCCTTATTAGTTATGAGACCACTTATACCCCTTTATAAAATCTTTGCCCTTGTAGTGTTCACATCTTAGAAATTGTGACATATGCTCAACCATAAGACATTGGTAGTTGCATAGGTTGATCCTCTTCACCACTTAATGTCAAAATTCCACATTTTAGGGCAAGGTAGTGGGTCATCACCCTTAGTGAGTTTGATTTATCCTTTATTATTCATAAAGCTATCAAAGGTCAAGTCATTACCAATAAATCAGAAACAAATCCCTTCAAATCAACTCATACCCTAGTGATAGAGTTTCTTGATGAATGTGTCTTCAATGTCGAAGAAGAACCTCAAGATTTTTGGATCCTATATTTTTATGGAACCCATTTATTAAGTGGTGCAGGAGCAAGAATCATCCTAGTAACCCCACAAAAGCAGTTAATTTCTCTTTCCTTTAAGTTTCTCTTCTTCTTTACTAATAATACTATAGAGTATGAGGCCTTGATATTAGGTCTTCATGTCACCTTAGCTTTAAAGATGATTTTCAACTTGTGGCCAATGAATTTAAAGATATATATCATACCAAAGATAAAAATTTAAATCCATATAAAGCCATTATTGTAAAGTTGATATTAGCCTTTGATAAGGTAACCATAGAATCAATTCCTAGATCTTCTAATTGTCATATGAATGTAACAACCATATCCACATCCATTATTCCATTAGAGCTAGAACATGATCATACTACCATTATCATCCATCAGATTTGAGAGCCTACAAACCCTAGCTCTAGTTAGTTACCTTTATATATTTTGGCCATCAAAGCGTCTTAATTTGATCCCTCATATAATGACATCGTTGCCTTCTTAAAATATAACATAATACCTGAAGTCTTAGAAAACAATAAACAAAAGTTATTACATAAAAGAGCATGGAAATTTGTGATAATCAATGATATTTATATAGATGATATTTTTATGACATCCTCTTATGATCTCCTACTCCCAATTAAGCCAAGAAAGCTTTTCATGAAGCCCATAAAGGATCGCGTGGAGGTTATTTTAGTGGAAATGTAATTGCCAAGAAGCTCCTTCACATGGGGTATTATTGGCCTTCCATGGAAAAATATGCGTGTGACTATGCTTAACATTGTGACAAGTGTAAATATCATGATATATTATTCATACACCTTTGTAATATGATGAGGGTCGTTGATCATTCATCATTTAGTAATTATATGTCAGTCCAGGGCGGTGTCCAAAGGCTGTATACGATAGGAGGTGTCACAGTTGCAGGTTCAGTTTATCCAAGAACAAGCTTTTATTGATGGATCAGTTAGTGTTTGGGGGGTTTGGTGTATCTTCCTAATTTCTAACAAAGGAAATCAAATTGCAGAAGCTGAAACTGAATTTAAACTGCAGGAAAATGAAACTGCAAAATCTGAAATTGACAAGAAATAAAATGTTGCTGAATTGACCACAAAGCAAATTGCAGGAAAGTAAACTACAGAATGGAAATTCACACACACACTTGCAAAAATTAAACCAATGATAAAACTCACAATGATCTGAACATAAGTTGAACCAAATTAATGTTTATTGCAGTAAAACTAAAAATGACATAATTCTGGAAATTGCAGAAAATGCTGGAAATGATGTAATTTTGGAAATTGCAAAAAATGCTGGAAATGATGCCATTACAGGTCAAATGCTAAATACTATTCTAACACATGATTGAACCTATTCTAGATGCTATGGTGCAATTCTGAAATGAAACTAATGCTACAAATAAATGTTGATAGAATTCTGCTGATCTACTGCAGCAAGAAATCAACAAGAATTTCTTGTCACTGTGCTGCCCTTCCTCTGATCCTGCAAGTGGCCCTTGCTTCCAGAACCAGAAGAGGGTGAAGAATTATACTAGGTAAATTAAATGTGCACTATCAACCATCAAATGCTAAATAAAATCTGAAGAATGCACCTTTTTATTCCATCTGAAACTGCATTACAGTACTGCAGGAAAAATCTGCAATTTACTGTAATGCTACAAAAGACTTTATCTGCTGCTAATAACTATCTTCTATTCCTATTTCTCCATATGTCTATCTCTACATCTATTATGCTCAACCATGCTGGGAGCTTTATTTATAAGACAAAGTTGATATATCTATTTGCTGAGTTTTAGGGATTTCCAACTATTTACAAAATAGTTTCCTGGAATGCAGGGTTATAATTTGTCAACCTTTATCCCTTTATCCCAGTTGGTCCGCCTATGGTGAAGGAACGGAGTCCAAATAGGGTGGACTAACTGCTTGGTCAATTTCCAATCATGCTTTCCATGGTTTTGGTGCATTTTGACCATTTTTGGTTGTTCCTATGCTATTCCCTATTCTTGCGTTGCTTATTCCTACACTGCTTCGAAATAATAGGCAGGTGATCATTCATTGCTTATCTATACTCCAAATGCATAGGGAGGAAGTTGTTGACTATTTGGATTGTTTTCCCTTATCTTGTACACCCTTCTACATTGGTGGCACATGCTGGAGTGACTGATTCCAAGCCCTGTTGTATATGTATAGCTGGCTGGAACTGTCATAGTTACAACCTATTTTCTAGTCAGCTACAGTGGACAAGTTCTTGGCGCCTTTTTCCATTTGAATTAGTTTAAATAGAGGAACACAATATTACTAAGCACCAGATATTCAACAAGGTCTATATTATGATTCTGAATTACTACAACACTACTAATTAATTAACTGAAAGCAGGTGAAATTGTAGTAAAAATAGTAAAATAGAGTATATGCACTTTGTCATTTCAGAATATGCAAACACCATTATATAATGCATTTTACCCATAATTAACATAAAAACATAGTAAAAAGGGTGAGTCAAATAGTTATAATGTATCAAAAAGTGTTCATGGATGAGGCAATTCCTGGCCTCATCATTTCCCCCCAACTTATGGTAATGCATGCCCTCATGCATTCTGTGCAGCTATAGAGGCACACAGATCCAGGTCTAGATATCTCTCATGAAATTTTAGCAATGCGCCACCAATTTTATAGAATCCGCTGATTGCTTTGATGGACTAAAACCACTGTTGGAAGTGCATATCAGGTTGTGGGTCAGTATCAAAGAAGTAGGGGACAGGAGTGATAATTATGGGCATCCTGTATCTCAGACCTATCCAAAGCTCCTTGATTTCTAAGATAATTTGGACAATGCCTTCTGCCCTTCTCCTTGACCACAACAAATTAGTGGGAGAAATTGGCTCCCTTTTCTGTAGAGAGATAGATAACTCACCCCATCTATTTTTACAGGCTGCCAAAGCATCATCAAAGAAGTCTGCACAAAAATTTTGAAACTGAGTTATACATCTTTGAAGGTTCCCTAGATAGAGTTGTTTCATTCTGGTATTCCGCATGAAGGTATAATGAGTACTTGTACAATCCCTGTGATTCAGGGGAGCAGGCCTGATAAGTAAAACAACTTGTGATTCCAATTCTTTAGTTAATTTCTTTTCTGTGTCCCAATAGATATGATTTTGCAGAGTGGACATGAAGGCTCTCAGTTGTAAGTCACCTGTATAAATATGAGGTAGAAACATACTTTCTATTGGCAAAAAGAAATTATGCAAAAATAACTCACATAACAGGTTTTGTTGCTCTATTGGACTCTGCACAAATGCCTCCACAAACTCTCCAGGAGTTTTCAACTGATGAGGCAGCTCAGAAGCAAGTCTCATGATTTGCCAATGAAGGTATCTCTCCTTGAGTAGGAGGCTATAAAACCTAGGTGGTCTTCTGCATTGTATTGCATATTCCGCAATCTGGCATACATCCTGCACCTGTGCTTTTAACCTGTTAATTTTTGTTTCTTTCTCTGCTAATTTGGCTGTTGTAGAGGTCAAAGTGGCAACCTTTCCCTCTAACTGATGACACTGGGTCATCCAATATGCTAGGTCTTCATTGTACCTAGTTAAAGGCACTATGTCTGGGGGCCTTACAATGGGTTGCATTTGTGCCACTATATTTACTTGTACACCAACTTCCACAGTTGGTGTTACAACTGGCAAATCTGTTTGTGTTCCTTGTTCTACTGTAACTGTAATAATTGGATTAGTAGAAACAAGAGGAGAGAGTGTGGATACCTGGTCTTGAGCTGCAACCTCTTGTTCCTCCATAGAAAGTGTTTGTGTTTCCTGCTGAAGGGCAGTGTCATTTTTCATCAGAATTCTTGATGGACTCTCATGTTGAATCATACTATCAGATATTTCTATTCCTGCTTCCTCTCCAATAGGTGATCTTTGTGCAGGTGCTATGTTAGCCTCTGATTGTTCAGCTAAATCCAAGAGGATCTGTGCCCATTCATCAGGTGATGCCTCTGCTAACTCTGTAGATTGATGTTCCAGTTGAAACAATTTGTTCTGCAGATCTTGAATTTGTTGTTGAAGTAGGGAAATTTGTTGATCTTTGTGTTTTATGGTTTCTTCAGCCTGTTCAATCCAATGGGTCTGGGTTTTAATAACACTCTTTGCAGCATGCAATTGAGTGTGGATATCAATTTCTTCTTCAGACTCAGACTCAGAATATTTCTCAGGCTCAACATGCACTGGAGTGTGCACATCAACTTCAGCTGGCTCAGAATCAAAATTCAAATGCTCCTCAGGATCAGAGTCAGTATAATCAACTAGTGGACGTATAGGGCTTATTGGAGTTTCTTCCATAGTTGTGTCCAGTTCCATTGGTTGTATCCCTGTTTCAATGTCTTTTTCCTGTGCATCTTCTGTTCTAACTTCTCCTTCACTTGATAGACTGATTGGGTCTATGATATTTATTGGTGTTTCTGGCAGGGTTTTAATTTTCTGAAGTCTAGCAGACCTTCTTAACCCTGTAGAACCTGGATATTCCTTAGCAGGCGAGTTTTTGGATGTTCTGGAGCAACTACAGATTTTGTTGTTGATTCAGGAGCATATATAGGTTCTGTTGTTGATTCTGGAGCAGATGCATGTTCACTTGAACTCCCAATTTCTCTGTTGGGTTGTACAGTTTTTGCAAATGTTACCCTTTTTCTTTTCAACTGGGAACCAGATGTGGATGCTTGTTGTTTTCTAGTTCGTGAAGATGGGGGACCATCGGGAGAAGGAGAAATTCTGCTCTCAGAGGGCTCTGGATTAGGGTTTTCTTCAGATTCTTCCTCTGTTTCCTCTTCCTCTAGTGCAGAGTTAGAATCATTTGTTTCTACCCAAGGAGCGAAGAAGCGGTCAAAATTCCTAGGGTTTCCCCTAAAGTGATACTTGCAAATGAGTTTGATGAGCCCATGGTGTTTAGGGCTTCCCTTCCCTGCTTGGTATTTTAGGGCCATAGCTTTTAATTCCTGATAAATATATAAGGGAATATTGACCCTATATTCTGGTTTGACTGCTCCATGGCACAGATGGTTGAGAATACGAAGGTGTGGGCCAGATACAATAGGAAATTGGCCATCACAAGTAATGTATCTCATAACCCACATTGCAACTTCGTCCCAAGGGGACGGTAAACTAGGTCTTTTTACCCCCTTACAAACATTCCTATGCATCAAGAATTCAATTTGTCCATCCCCTTCTTCCTTAAACTGATTAACTAGGTCAACTAAAATATTTCTCCCAATTTTTACAATCTGCAAACCCTGAAGGGGTAATTCAATGATTTGGCTGAGTATCTCGGGAGTTACCTGGATGGTCATCCCGTTAATGTGTACTCGGTTGTTGCGGAAGGTGCGTGCGAACTCTGCCGCCAAGCCCTCGGAATAGCCATCAAATTTTTGTAGGAACGGCATAAATCCCCCATCAGTAAAGATTTGCAGAGATGCAGGATCGGTCTCCAGGTAGCTGATATTTTTGGGTTCGGCTCTGATTTTATTTCCACCCATGGTGTAGTCTTCTACCTTCTATTCTGTGGTGTCTATGAATTTTTGGACAGTACGAGCTTGCATCTATTTTTAGGGTTTTAATCGTTTTAGCAGGAATAATTATAGCAACGTAGGAACTGCTTCGAAACTTGCAGAGTAATCAGGACAGGTGACGTGGCAGCGTACATGAAGTTGTCAACCCTTAATTTTGCTCGTTCTTGTTATGGATGCCAGCTATCACATGCCACCTTGAATCGGAGACCTATCCTTTTCCCTCCAAACCAATTAAATCACTGCAGGCCACGTGTCATAAAATTTTACACATAACTTCATTCCTGCACTTAGTGATTTATTCCCTGCTTAATAAGTTATTCTAGCATTTATACACAGCTCGTTCCTACGCCTAAAACATAAACAACTTATTCTTGTGCTTGATGAATCATTCCTACGCTTTGGAATATAAACAGTTTATTCCTGTGCTTCTCTTTTTGATTCTGGTGCACTTTTGTTTTTTTTCATTCTAGAGCAGAACTAGGCAGAGGCATTTTTGAAACACTAACAAGAACTTTCCATTTTTGATTCCCCTTTTTATATGCTTTTATACTAATCAAGGATATATACACTATATACTAATGATTTACATTATTCAAAAAATGAAAAAGACACATACCTATTATAACCATTTTATCTACATTTCGGGGTGCTCCTGCTGAGATTTCTAGCTAATCAATCTTTGAACTAAGGTAGGTGCAATCTGAAAATAGGTGAAACAATGGTCATGAGACAAGCCCAAACAATGATGGTGAAACCAACTAGGTAAACATGCCGGAACACCGATTTTCATGTAAACCCAACTCAGGAGCGCCTCAAAGAGGTTTTCACTTCCTGAATTATTATTATTTTTTATATTTGTTTTTTTTTCTTTTTTTTATATATATATTGTGTCAATCTGCTGAATTCGGTATGGAAGAAGTGGTTTCTTCCCAAATGTGTACATCCAAATTTTCCACTTGCTTGAGAAATTCTTCCTTGTTGTGTGGTTTGTGGTACATACGAAGACGATGTCCATTCACCAACAACTTGCGTCATGAGTCATCAATAGGTGTAAGGTGAACAACTCCATTGTCAAACACTTCCTCAATTTGGTACGGTCCAAGCCATCTGGTCTACAACTTTCCAGGGAAATCCTTGTATTGTGAATCAAACAACAAGGCCCAGTCACCTTGCTAAAATTTTTGTTGTTGTATGTGACTATCATGCCACATCTTTCGTTGTGCTTGGATTATCTCTATCTGATGTAGTGCATCCATGCATAGTTCATCCAATGCATCAAGTTGCAGAATACGATCTTCTTGTGCCTGTGATAGATCAATACCTACTTCCAAAGCAGTTCGAAGAGTTAGTAATTCAAACTCAATAGGCAAAAGAGGTTTTTTTCCATAAACTAATTCATATGGCGTAAATCCAGTGGTAGATTTCCAAGTGGTATTATAAGCCCAAATAGCTTCTGGTAACTTGTCCAGCCAATTTCTTCTATGGACTGCTATGGTTTTGGTCAGAATTCATTCTAATTCCCTATTAGTCACTTCAACTTGGCCATTGGCTTGTGGATGATAAGGTGAGGACTTTCTGTGTTTGACTTGATAGAGTTGAGTGAAGGCTTCAATAAATTTTGAAGTAAACTGGGGTCCTTGATCTGTGGTGATGGATTGTGGGGCTCCAAAATGTAGAAAAATCTATGAATACAGAAAATCAGCAACTTTTTCTTCTCTAGCATGCTTAAAGGCATGAGCTTCTACCCATTTGGTAACATAATCAGTACATACCAAGATATGCACTTTGCCTTGGGAAGGAGGATTAATGGGTCCTACGAAATCTAAACCCCATATTTCAAATGGTTCTGTTCCTATTTGAGGTTGTAATGGCATTTCATTAGTAAAGGTAGGTTTTCCCATTCGTTGGGAGGCATCACAATGTCTAATGTACCTTTTTACATCTTTGTGCAAAGATGGCCAATAGTATCCGATACCTAAAATTTTGTGAATAGTGCTTTTGACTGAATAATGCCCTCCTGATGGTTCATCATGGCATGCCCGTAGGATATCATATACTTCATCCTGGCGGATGCACCTGCGTAAAACATGATCAGGACTGCATTTAAACAGTAATCCTTCTATCCATTTAAAAGAAGAGCTTTGCTTGATTAACTATTTCTTTTGTTTAGGTGTAAAGTGAAGAGGAATCTTCCCTGTAGCTAAGTAATTAGCTATGTCTACAAACCATGGAGATTGTACAGAGACAACAAACAACTTTTCATCTGGAAAGGTATCTTCCACCACTTCTCCTATATCTGCATTTGGTATTCTTGACAAGAAATCTGTGACTACATTAGATTTCCCAGGTTTGTTCACTATTGTAACATCAAATTCCTGCAACAGAATCAACCAACGAATAATTCTTGCACTAACCAATGGTTTATTCATCAAATATTTGATTGCAGCATGATCCGTATGGATAAATACTTGGTACCCTGTGATATAGTGTCAGAATTTGTTAATAGCATAGATTACAGCCAAGAATTCTTTTTCAGTGGTAGTGTAGTTTTTCTCAGCTCCTGTCAAGTTTTTACTGATATAATAAATAGCATAATGTTCCCCATTTTCAATTTGTCCTAACACAGCTCCAATAGCAGTATTGGAAGCATCAGTTTGAATATGAAAGGGTAACTCCCAATTAGGACCTCTTAGTACAGGTGGAGTGGTTAACTTCTCCTTTAAGTCTTCAAAGGAATTTTGACATTCAGAAGACCAAACAAATTCAGAATCTTTCATGAGTAAGGCAAACATGGGATTTGCTATGGTACTAAAGTTAGCAATGAATCTACGATAAAAACCAATGTGTCCTAAGAAACTGCGTACATCAGTCTGAGTCTGTGGAGGAGGGAGGTTTTTGATGACTTCAACCTTCTTAGGATCAACCTTGATTCCATAAGAAGAGATATGATGTCCAAGAACAATTCCTTCCTCCATCATTAAGAAGCATTTCTCAGGATTAAGAGAGAGGTGGTATGTTTCACAGTGAATCAACACCTTTTCAAGTTGTTCTAATGCATATTCAAAATTATCTCCAAATACTGTGAAGTCATCCATATAAATTTCAACACTTTCATTTGTTAAATCAGAAAAAATTGCTAAAACAACTCTCTGAAATGTTGTTGGAGCATTACATAACCCAAAGGGTAAAACCCTGTAAGCAAAGGTTCCCCAAGGACATGTGAAGGTAGTCTTTTCCTGATCTTCTGGTGCAACTTGTATCTGGTTATACCCGCTGAAACCATCAAGAAAACAAAAAAAATTCTTTCCAACAAGAGTATCCAATACTTGTTCTATGAATGGTAATGGGAAATGATCCTTATGTGTGACCTTATTTAACTCCCTATAGTCCACACATACTCTCATTTTACCATTTTTCTTTGGAACAATGACCAATGGTGAAACCCACTTACTTTTTGAAATTGGATAAATGAATCCAACATCTAAGAGTTTTTCAATTTCCTCTTTCACAATCTCCTTCAAAGCAGGATTTAAGCGTCTCTGAGGTTGCCTTACTGGTTTTACATCTTCTGTGTATATCCTATGTGTACATACCTCAGGATGAATGCCTGTCATGTCCTTATAGTTCCATGCAAAAGCTTGAACATGTTTATGTAAGACTGCAAACAATTTGGTTTCTTGGTCCTCAGTTAGCCAGCTATTAATGTTTAGAAATTTACCTGGCTGTATTTCAATTTGTTTGATCCCTGGATGGACAGAACTAGCTGCTTCATAGTTACTGATTAATGCATTTAATGGACAATGATGTGGCTGTAGAGTATGAAATACTCTAGAATCTATCTTAGAGATGATACCTGATGGAATCAGAGGACATTTGAAGGTGTTAAGGAGATGATGATGCCATCCATGTGGTAGTATGAATGATCTTTCCTGACTAGGCATGGATGACAGAGGTTCTAAATTTTGTTCCTCCTCTTTCCACAACAACCGATGAACAAGAATTTGATCATCAGTTAGTCCTTCTGATTGTAATGTTTCAATTAGGACAGTTTCATTCTCGAATATTTCTCTTTCTGGTGTAGTGATTTCCTCAATATGTTCCTTCACTACAACTGTAGCTAAAGTGGCAATGGTGTCTTGTTCTTCATCAGATTCGGGATACCAAATTTGTCCAAAAAATTTAGTTGATGGTTGAGCTGGTGGATACAAAGAAATTTTCTTCAGGTCAACACCATTAGAAATGGTCATTTCCCCTGACCTGCAGTCTATAAAAGTAGCTGCAGTAGCTAGCCAAGGTCGTCCTAGAATGATAGGGTATCCATTGACTGAATTTCTAGGCTGCAACACTAAGAAGTCTACAGGATATTCCCAAGAAGAGACTTCAATGGCTACATCCTCTAGGATACCTTCTGGTTTAGCAACTGACCTATCTGCCATTTCCAAAACTGTGGTGGTAGGACTGAGATTTTTGAGCTGCAATTTTTGCATTGTGTCCTTAGTCATTACATTAATTGCAGCTCCAAGATCAATTAGCACATTAGGAATTTGCATTAACCCAATAGTAATTGTAACTATTGGACTTCCTGGGTCGCTATACTTGGGAGGAACTAGTTTCCCAGACAATAAATCAGCTAATTTTCCTTCTACCTGAACAGTTTTAGGAAAGGCCTTCTTTTTTTTACCAGGTTTCTTGATACATAACTCCTGAATAGTCTTTTTGATTAAAGGCACATCCCTTATTGCTTGCAGCAAAGGGAGAGAAATTGACATCTTTTTAAGTTCTGTCACTAATTCTGATTCAGGGGCAGTATCAATATGATCAAATCTTTTAGGGTATGGTAATGCTACTGGAGAAGATTCCTGCATTTTTTTTGTTATTTCTTCTTTTTGTTTTTGTTGCAGTGTCTCTTGATTTGGAGGTTCTTGTTTCTCACTAATTTCTTCAATGGTGGGTGGAACAGGTTCAGGTAAAACCTTCCCTGAATGCAGTTGGATGTTACTACAGTCAAGTACATGAACTACAGTAGAGTCTTCAGACTCAACCTCATAAACAGGGGTTGTTTGTCTGGTATTATTTGGGTTAGTCACAGGCTGAGCTGGGAGTGGAGGTTGTTTCACTGGTTGTGTTTGTTGATGTTGTGCTCTTCCCTAAAAATTTGGATTAGGAGTGGGCAGCAAGTTTTGAGCTTGCCCTTGATACCTTTGTTGTCCTTGATATGGTGGGTATTGTTGTCCCCATATTTGTCCTTGTTGTGTCCATTGTGGATGAATTGTCTGCCAAGGTGGGTTCATCCACCCAGAATGTGACCAATCTGGGGGAGCTATCCAAGGTTGGTTCCAAGGTTGTGCAGGGACTTCTGAATGTCCCCATGGCATATTCATATTCCAAGGAGGTTGTCCCCAATTTGGAAACCGAGGAGCATTGGGATATTGTGCATAGCCACCACCGGATCTCTGCCCAATAGCATTAAGTTCTTCTATTTGGGTGCCCAAAATAGATTTTAGATGAGGCAACAAAGGACATTTATCTGTTGAGTGTTCCTTGGAACAAATTCCACAAATAGAAGTTTTGTTTAAAGGGCAATCCTGCAAGGCATGCTTATTTCTACATCTTGGGCAATAAATTGCCAAAGGTGGTGTAGAATTGGGTTTTGTGTTTCTCTCACCTAATGCAGAATTAAGTTGAACAAGGATATCAGTTTTTAAATTAGCCATTTCCTCCATCAACTCCTTTATGTCACTATTGCCAGAATTTTGCTTCTTTCTTCGTTGGTGAGTGCGAGAATAATTTTTGCATAACTCCACAATATCTTCAATGTCAAGTTGATCTATGTCTCCTCTTCCCATTAAATCTAACACTTCCCTAGATTCATCCTGCAATCCTCTTAAGAAGATAGGTTTTAAGAAATCTGGTTCCACAGGACCACATCTCTTTTGGACAAAGGCAAAGCGATCAAGATAATCCTCTAAACTCTCATCTTCTTCTTGCTTGATCCGAAACAACTCATCTTTCCTGTTTCGTACTCTACAATAATCTTGATATTTATGTAAGAATGCAGTCTCCATGTCATCCCAAGTATGGATTGAATTAGGTTCAAGATTACTCATAAACCATCGGAGAGCAACATCCTTAAGCGTGGAAGGAAACAATTTCAATTTTTGATTATCATTTATGTAGTCATAAGTCTGACATAACACTTTGAATTCAAACAAAAATTGATCAGGATCTTCTAAAATAGTTCCCCTAAAAATTGGCAATATGGATGGAGAAATAGTTTTCATGGGAGCATCTAGAGCTGGATCCAACTGTATGGGGTATTCAAAAGTCTTAGGAGGATCATCAACATTATACCCACCTGGTGGTGGTGGTGCTGCTGCCATAGTTGTTTTCTTTCTTGAGTCTGATGTGGATGGTTCAGGCTTAGGGGAATGTTTAGCAGCAAGTGCTTCAAAAAGCTCTTGTTCTAATCTTTCCAAAGCTTCAGTTGGTGAAGAAGGTATTTCTTGCTTAAGTTTTCTCAGGGATTTCATACACAAGCAATTCTTCATCTGATCGTGAAGAACGCCTTGGTGGTTCAGAACTAGTTCTGATAAACCTCCCTCTTTCGTCTCTTGGCCTATGCATTCATGCCTATTCACTAAATAAACTGAAATGCAGTATTTCAAAAATTGTAACACAATTCTTGACCTGTTTCACTTTTCCTAACAACACCATTTGTTCCCTAGCAACGATGCCAAAAATGATGAGGGTCATTGATCATTCATCATTTAGTAATTATATGTCAGTCCAGGGTGGTGTCCAAAGGTTGTATACGATAGGAGGTGTCACAATTGCAGGTTCAGTTTATCCAAGAACAAGCTTTTATTGATGGATCAGTTAGTGTTTGGGGGGTTTGGTGTATCTTCCTAATTTCTAACAAAGGAAATCAAATTGCAGAAGCTAAAACTAAATTTAAACTACAGGAAAATGAAACTGCAAAATCTAAAATTGACAAGAAATAAAATGCTGCTGAATTGACCACAAAGCAAATTGCAGGAAAGTAAACTGCAGAATGGAAATTCACACACACACTTGCAAAAATTAAACCAATGATAAAACTCACAATGATCTGAACATAAGTTGAACCAAATTAATGTTTATTGTAGTAAAACTAAAAATGACATAATTCTGGAAATTGCAGAAAATGCTGAAAATGATGTAATTCTAGAAATTGCAAAAAATGTTGGAAATGATGCCATTACAGGTCAAATGCTAAATACTATTCTAACACATGATTGAACCTATTCTAGATGCTATGGTGCAATTCTGAAATGAAACTAATGCTGCAAATAAATGTTGATAGAATTCTATTGATCTACTGTAGCAAGAAATCAACAAGAATTTCCTGTCACTGTACTTCCCTTCCTCTGATCCTACAAGTGGCCCTTGCTTCCAGAACTAGAAGAGGGTGAAGAATTATACTAGGTAAATTAAATGTGCACTATCAACCATCAAATGCTAAATAAAATCTGAAGAATGCACCTTTTTATTCCATCTGAAACTGCATTACAATACTGTAGGAAAAATCTGCAATTTACTGTAATGCTACAAAAGACTTTATCTACTGCTAATAACTATCTTCTATTCCTATTTCTCCATATGTCTATCTCTACATCTATTATGCTCAACTGTGCTGGGAGCTTTATTTATAAGACAAAGTTGATATATCTGTTTGCTGAGTTTTAGGGATTTCCAACTGTTTACAAAATAGTTTCTTGGAATGCAGGGTTATAATTTGTCAACCTTTATCCCTTTATCCCAGTTGGTCCACCTATGGTGAAGGAACGAAGTCCAAATAGGGTGGACTAACTGCTTGGTCAATTTCCAATCATGATTTCCATGGTTTTGGCGCATTTTGACCATTTTTGGTTGTTCCTGCGCTATTCCCTATTCCTGCGCCGCTTATTCCTGCATTGCTCGAAATAACAGGCAGGTGATCATTCGTTGCTTATCTATGCTCCAAACGCATAGGGAGGAAGTTTTTGACTATTTGGATTGTTTTCCCTTATCTTGTACACCCTTCTGCATTGGTGGCACGTGCTGGAGTGACTGATTCCAAGCCCTGATGTATATGTACAACTGGTTGGAACTATCACAGTTACAACCTATTTTCCTGCATAGTCAGCTACAGTGGACAAGTTCTTGGTACCTTTTTCCATTTGAATTAGTTTAAATAGAGGAACACAATATTACTAAGCACCATATATTCAACAAGGTCTATATTATGATTCTGAATTACTACAACACTACTAATTAATTAACTGAAAGCAGGTGAAATTGCAGTAAAAATAGTAAAATAGAGTATATGCACTTTGTCATTTTAGAATATGCAAACACCATTATATAATGCATTTTACCCATAATTAACATAAAAACAATAGTAAAAAGGGTGAGTCAAATAGTTATAATGTATCAAAAAGTGTTCATGGATGAGGCAATTCCTGGCCTCATCATAATATCTTCAAGTCATTTCTTCCCCCTAGTCCTTCTCTATGTGGGGTATAAACATCATTGGAAATATTAAACCTATATCAAATGATGGATATAAATTTATTATTATAACCACAAAGTACTTCACCAAGTGGGTAGAAGCCATACCTTTATCCATAATAACTAGATTTCAAATTTCTAAGTTCATCATTAATCAAATCCTTTGTCAATATGGAATTTCCTTTGTCATAATTTCAAATAATGGAACACCCTTTAATAATAAATATGTTAATAAAATTTATACTAAATAGAAAATTCAACATAAGTGGTCTACTCATTATCCTCAAGGAAATATCCAAGTTGAAACCTCTAATAAATATTTAATCGATATCCTTATGAAGCTGGTCAGACCAATCATGTTTGGCATCTTCAACTCTACCCTGCTTTGTGGTCCTATCGTACTAGTGTACGTACACCTATAGATACAACCCCATATTTTCTAGTCTATGGGATCAAGGTCATTTTTCCTTTCAATCCAAAGGTTGCATCTTTGTGAATCTTACTACAATATTCCTCGATCGATGATGAATATCATATCACTAATTTTAACTAATTGTAGTTTCTCAATGAAAAGTGCATTCATGCCTTGGAGTACCTCTGATCCTATCAAAATAGGATCAATATTTCCAACATTAATAAGGTACACAACCATTATTTTGAAGTAGGAAATGTTGTCCTAAAAAAAAATCAAATTTACTAATACTCAAACCTATTTAAAAGTGTAGACACCTAAAATACATCATGTTGATGAGGCTACTCATGTGGACATATTTTCATGCCATGTGACTCACCTTGGACCTTTCCAAGACCCAAAAATGGTTCTAACCACTCAATCAGGGCAAGCTAGTCCTATTCAACCTTCACTACTAATATCATCAGTGACAACCATCATCATCATCGATGCTCAGAGTAGCTATGAGTTGGCCACATCAATTGATAGTGACCATGGCCATATTCATGCCTATCGATAGTGGTTAAGTCTATAACAAAATTGGGCTACCCAAGCTGAGTAAAATATATTGCCAACAATGATTTCTTGAGTGGTTGAACTTGTGAAGATTCTAGAAGTATCCATACAATTGCCCCAGTCTAACCAATTTTTGATCTTGGATTCTTGGAGAAGCTAGGATTAAAATTTAGGAAATCTATTTAAGGCATCCCAAAACAAGAGAAAAGTTTGGTTGTCTTCCATAATAGGAGAATTCATGAGCAATTAGCATAATGAAGTGTTGCCAAACTGTGATCAAAGAGTGCAAACCCTCACAAGCATCATAGTGCTATCAAAATTATGCTATGAAGCTATCCTTTGCATCCATGGAGCTTTGGAGAGTTTATAGCAAATCTATACTGCTATTCTTCATCGATTCATCATCAATTCAAGCCTAATTTCACAATAAACTATGTCTTGAGACATGACCAACCCTTGCACATCAATTCAGCATTGGAATTGATCATCACCAAGCCTGGAACACAGAGAACAAAGTCTGTCTTGTGGCCACTATTTTCAATAGTAACCCATAAGCATCACCATTGACGTTGACAGTGGATAACTGAGCCCATCGACCTGATCATCAACAAACTTAGGATGATGTATATATCCTTTATTTTAGCCATTAGAATTAGTCATAGATGCATTTATTTGGTTTTATAACATAGATTAACTACTTTAAATTCAATATTTATGCTTTCATTCTAGTATTTCATGCATTTTTACATGTCTTTATGCATTTGATTTCTTTATTGCACCTATCAAGAAACTAGCCTCATCTTGAGAGGCTTTCAATGCTATTAATCTATTTTTAGTTTCTTTGTGTGCAGGTGATAGGTATTTTGTAGGAGCTAAGCATTATCAAGACCACCTTTCTTGATGTCATCATGTAGAGGTTGCGAAGGAAACCCTCCTATAATCAGATTAGAGGAATTTCAAAAGAGTCTACTTGGAAGACATCTATTCTTGAAATATTTTGTAATATCATATCAATTTGGTATCCCTAAGAGGGATGTATTGTAACCCGATGTACAATGTATTTTGAAAATTAATGAAAATGACCTGTCTTTATTCAAATTCTTGTTATCATGGTTACATATATTTCATTTATCAATTTTTTTTTTATTGTAATTCTATAGATGTTTAGAGTATTTTGGCAATTCAAAAGTTGCAATCACGTGTGTGACCCTTCCATTTTTAGCTACTAACAGAGTTTTTTGTTGTTTTTTTTTTATTTCAAGTACCACTGCTCTGAGTGACTATAGCTAATAGTCACTGCTACCATAAGCTTCGATGTCTAGCACCACCACCATTCTAATCAAAAATAGCCTTAGGAAAAATACAAAGAAAAAACATGACAACAACTTCTTCAAACTAAGGCTACCCTTGTAAGTGGCCCTATCTTCTACTATATTTGTCTAAAATTTACAGAGTAGAAGCAATAATTAAAACACCTAGAGAAATATTAAAAAGAAATTTTGAATTTCTAGTGTGTTTACTATCTTCCATTGCTGGGAATAATGCTCGTTGCCCTAGAATCTAGCAACTAAAATTTTGACTACCTTTGTGTATGAGAACCACTGCTATGCACCATTTTACATAGAGACAACCTCTATTAGACTGAGTGTAGGGTTTGCATGCTTGGATCCTACTTAAAGGCTATTTTATTTTAGCTCTACACTACATTTTTTGAATCTAAAACATTATTTACATGCATCATTTCTAAAATTTAAAATGTATTTTCATGCATGTAGAAAAAATCATGGTGTGTTGTATGATGCACCATTTCTTTTGTTTAAAGTAAAATGAACCACACACACATCATGCTTTAAATTTTAACATTAGTTGAGTTGGGCTTTCACATCCAACCAATTGATCAAGACCAAAGGTGGCCTTCATCATGCCCTATTTGGCTTGGATATTGTGTTTTTTCAAACCTGTTCATGGCCAAGGTCAACTCCAAAAACTATCTTCGTTATTGAAAATAGCACGTATTTTTATTTTGAGAGTGTATCAATGCCCAAGGTCAATATGGGTGAGGATCGGTAGGATTTATGTCCCTGTTGTGGCTGCTCCACAACATACCCCAAAATTGGGGACCCACCTTTTTGTTTGTGTTGTTGAGGATTTTGGTATCCTTGGAGTGATGAGCTTAGCAGGTTCTATCTTTAGCATCTATTTTTTGGTTTTCAAGGTGCCTTGTTGGGTAGCATCTTCTATATTTGTTGAGAATGTTTGGTATTTTATTTAGGTTTTAGTTTTTATTTTTTTATTTTTAAATTTTTTTCTTAATCATCAATGTTGAGTTAAGGGTTCCTTTCCTTTTGAATATTAATAGTTAAAACATTTTTGTTAATTTGATTGATTTTGAAAAACATAAAAATGTAATTAATTATATATATAATATATTTTAATATATTATATATAAAAAAATAAAAAAATGAAGAAATGATATATTAATACATGTATGTTTATACATATGTATATTAATAATATAAAAATAAATTAAAATAATAAAACAAATAAATGAAGAAAGCATAACAAAACAAACTCAAATAGGGTTATGCTTGCCCCTAGACCCTCATTTCTATATATATGTAGGGGAATTTTGTGTAGACACCCAAAACACGTCATGTTTAGGAGACCCCATATGGACACATTTGCAGACCATATGAATCCTCTTGGATCTCTCCAAGAGCAAGCAATGGTCATAACCACTCAAAAATGGTAGTTCTAGCCCATCCAAGTTTGGTTGCTCTCAAGCAGAGCAGCCTCCACATCTGGACGTTGAATACTACAACGACCACATCTAGCTGCTGAACCTAATAGCAGCTAGCACCATGCATAGTCTAATTATGAATATGGGACTAGATCACATAGTTTGAATGCACATTGTATTGTTTGTAGGCATATTTTGGTGAGGAAATCCCTGAGTTCCTTCTAACTACCCCTTCAATGCCAATTTGTGACTGATGCTTTCCACCCGAGATGGTCAGTCACATGATATTTGGATTAAATATTCTCTAGGAAGCCAATGTCCATATCTAAAAGAGAGTAAAGTCTACATATGGAATCTCCTACAAAGAGCAAAAGATTCATGATTTTCAAAGTTTATGCAATGAAGCCCTATCATATTGGAGAGAAAATATACACACCCTTGAGGAGCAACAAAGTGATATTCTACTAAGGAGAGACTATGCATTCGTTATTCACATCCATTATAATTCACCACCATTTCATGTACCTAACACATCCGGTGACCCTTGAACATCAATTGGAGCAAAGAACCTGGTGCTACAACCCTTGGATCACGAGGATAAAGGTTTATTTCATGGCTATTATTATGGACAGTGGATTGCAGACATAACATAGGGTTTAGACATTAGTTTATTTTTTTCTAGCATTAGATCCAATTATTTTCTATTTCAGCATTTACTTCTAGCACATACCTGATATACTGTATGCATTTATGTTATTGTTCTCTGAGATATACCCACATTTTCATTGGTTTTATTGCATTTAATCATATTATGCTCATTTATATTGCTTATCAAGTTTTATACTAACAACCTCATCCAAATATGCAGCCTGTACTACTTACTATACTTTGTTGTTTCCATGTACATAGATTTGCAGGTTTACATGACAAGATCAAGATATTCGAAGCACAAGATCCCTCCTAGACGAGAGGAGAAGGAGGTATTTTTGAGCCCTCAGACAAGTTCATGTGCAAAATTAGGAATTCTACAAAAGTGTACCACTCATTTTTTGGGGGATTTATCCACCATGTGTCCCGCTTGTAATTGATTGTATCAAAAACTGGTTATCCCTCAAAGGGACGAATATGTAATCGGATTCATTATTGAAATTAATAAAAAGAGGATCTTTCTTTGTTATTTTTATTTCCAAGTTACACATATTGCTTTGTGCCTTTTTCCATTTGATATAACAATTATTTCATTGCAAGCAAGGCTATGGTGCACGCTCCTTGGGTTTGCACATATGGTGATCATGGTGGGACCCTCACCAGGTTTTATTTTTCAATAGATTTATTGGCATTCATGAGTTTTTTTGTGTGCAGGTTCAACCGCTCTGGTCGATAATGACAAGAATATTTTGGCCACTTTGGTTGATAGAAACCAATTGATCTTAGCTGCTCCTATATTTAGTAGCCAAAATTAGTCTCTTGGTCAATAGAATCTAGTAGAAAAGTGCAGCAAAGGGTAGGGATTTCATCATCAGATGAGGAGTTAAGGTTGGTACCATACTCTATTTTTTTGTTTTCTCTGTCTGCAACTTTTTATTTCCAAAAATAGCAAGCAAAATCATAATTTAATTAGGAAAATATAAAGAAAAATGAAAAAATAATTTGCACTTGATGTTTCTTAAGACTTTCTTTAGTTTTATCTAGGTTTTGCTAGGAACAACGGGATTTTTCTTGTAAGGTCTACCCTAGTATCTAGCATGCTAGGCCTTTGTGTATTTAGTTTGTGTGCATGCAGCCCAACTAGTGGCCATTAATTCATAAAATAGAATGCATTCTCTGAAGTTCATATAAGCTGAATACATGCATATTTCTAAAGTGAAACATATTTGATCTTAGTCATATAGGAAAGATCATGTTTCTTAGGTGAGGCACTTTTTTTACATGAAATGTTAAAAAGAACCCCACACACATCACATCTTATCTTTAACATCAATAGTGTTGGGCTCTCACATCCAACCCGCTGATCGAGACCAATAGTGGAGATAATTGCTAGTTGGTTGGCTCATGATAAAGACTATCATCAGGACCTGTCCATGGCCAAGGTCGACCCAAGAAATATCCTCATGAAAAATATCACACACTCCTTCTTGAGGGGTGTATCTCTATGCAAGGGGTGCTAAGTGAGGGTTGGTAGTACCTATGCTACCTCATCGAGTATGGATTTTATCACCATATTCAGCTTATGTGAATATATAGGTGACATACCTTAAACAATTTAAGTATACCATCCAACAAAAAATGCAAAACATGATGAGAGTTAGATTATATATCCAATGAATCAAAACACACCAAACAGTTTAGGGAACACACACATAAATCCTTAAACGAGATAAACATCTACTTATTTTATTTGTGTGGTTTGGAATTCACCTAAGAAGATAACTCATAAGTCACCATGGTATACACTCGGAGCAACCACCCTCGGTCCACCATCAAGGTAGAAACATATGCTCCACACACTCAAAGTCACACTGGCAATAAGCCACCCACTCATAATGTTGTTGAATGAAGTTCAAGAAGTCTTAGGGGTGACAACTCAACCCTTGGGGGGACTCCTCAAGAAACCCTAGCAAGAGAGCCACATATTGGTTCCTCATAACATAGACATGATGAGGCCTCATGACCTCTCTCATAACTCATGCACATAGAGGCACCGTGACCTCCTTCATCACACAGATACAAGAAAGCCTCAAGGCCTTCCTCATTGTATAGACAAGTAAAGGCATCACAACCTCCCTCTTCATACCAACATGTAGAGGTATCACAACCTCCCTCGTCACATAGACATGTGGAGGCTTCAAGGCCTCCATCATCATATCAACATGAGGAGGCATCAAGACCTCCATCATCACATAGGCATGCAGGGGTTGCAAGACCCCAAGCTTCACATGATACACAGGAAAAATCAGACCACTAGGGGACAAGACACTAGGGCTACACCCAGTCATAGACCCAGCACATCTTATAGCTTCCCTATAGATGGGAGGGTACCCTTGTATTATGAGCTCATTGGTGCCAATGGGACTCCATGAGATCAACCATGGAGAACTCGACAACTTGATGAGTTGGATCAAGTTCCCTTGAGACCATCTCCAAGAAGTATTACAACTAAATATTCTACTTCAAGAAGTTCATGTAGCATATCTACTAGATGCACCAATGAACCAGGGGAAGCTTCAAAGTGACCTTGCAACACATACACTACTTTCAATCATGGGGGAACTTAACCCATAATATAGGACACAAAACAATTTTCCTTGGTGGACAAGGGCAAACACACAACAAAAGCCTTCCTAAGGGGTCTAAACATTAGAACTCATCGTACAAAGTTAGAAAGGCATGAAAATTTAGTAGTAGGTTGATATGATCATATACTTAGGTTGGAGAAAGAGTTACACATCGAGTGAGAGCATCTAGAAGATTTTGAGCAAGAAGAGCGAAGGAATAGGTGTCTGCACCTACAAGAATAATTCTCAAGAGAAGAAAGGGTTGAGCACAAAGAGTTAGCAGAGATGTCAGCTTGAGCTGACACACACATAGGTGGTGAGAGATATTGACATGAGAGATGTGCCTATTCTCACCAAGAGAGAAGCAATAGGTAAGGAAATGATCATGCTCATCATACTTCATAGCATAAACAATACCTAGAACTCAAAAATACACAATTCGATGATGAATGAGTAGGGATAGAAGATCAAGAATAGACATATCCTATACCTCCATCCATGGTTATGGTAGATGAGTAAAAATGTCCAAATTGATCAAAATTAGGATTACCTCCCTTACAACCATGAATAAACCTTTAGAAATAGGTGATTATTTCCTTTAATGCATACCAAAAATTCATCAAGAGATTCAAGTCTCTCAAGAAGTAGGACACAGGAGGATAGAATCTGACATTGAGCAAGATACACAACCAACCTCTATACCCCTCAGTCTCGAGTCTCATATATTATAGTCACTTTGAGATGCCTAGGCTAGACAAGTTTAAGGGAGAGGAATATGCACAATAACACATGACCAACTTCATGAATGTATGCTTCCACCTTAATAAGAATGACACCCTCATGTTGAGGATATTCATCATGACGTTATCAAGCATAGCAACTCAATGGTTCAATCAATTGCCCAAACATAGCATCACCTTTTTGAGCAACTGGTAAATACATTCCTTAAATTCTTCTCTTTCAGTTCCAAGAATAAGGTGAACCTATCCAATCTATCCAATTTAAAGTAGTATGAAGATGCACTAGTGATGGACTATGGGGATATATGGATAAAAATCATGGCAAAACTATCTTTTTCCATCCCCACTGAAGAGCTCATCCAAAATTTCATGAATATTTGTGCAAAAAACATCTCTCTATTATTGTAGCTACAATAATATGAATTATTCAAAGAAGCCTTAGCTTAAGACAAGTTTATTGAATACATAAAGGTCAATGAGGGAGACCTCAAGCTATGCAACAAGAAAGAGTGGAGCAAGAACAATCGGAATGACAAGAATAAGCAAAAGTAGGCCAAGCCCAATTAGGTTAATTAGGTTGTATTGGCCATGCCTAAGGAGGGAAATTGACAACAACCCCAAAATTATTAGGCTCTCCCCTCATCATACAACTATAACCCTAAGAACAACCAGGGCCAAAATAAGTAACATTTATCACCTCGTTATTACATGCCTCTAAATGAATCGATGTAGTTGATATTTAATTAGTTGGGTGAGGCAAAAATGATAATATTTATTGACGTACAATATCTTGACCCTAACCATCCCAAGACAAGGGGATATAGGGAAGATCAATACTTTCCATATCATAGGATATAGGGGAATGAGATCAAAAATTACATCAAATTCAAGAATTTTGTGCAAAACATGAATGAAAAGGGAGAGATAAAAGTTGACAACCCAGTAGCTCTTGATAATAGAGATATAGGTATATTCAAGAACCCATTTCCAAATCATGAAGCCCCTAGAGATCAGGGTACCCAAGTCAATCAAGTTTGAGATAAGCCACCTATTTAGGGATGCATCAGAATGGTTGAGATAGTTAATGTGGCAACCAATAGTCATAGATATGGGCAACCATAGCCTCCAAAAACTCCCATTAATATCTGAGCTACACCTTAGTAGAGATAAGTGCAAAACAATCCTCCAGGTCCACCAATGAGACCTATGGTAACTATTTAGAGTAGACTGGAATAAAATCTACAAATGAATCTAGCCAAGTTGTCCATTTACGAGCTCATACAACAGTCCCCTAGGTACAAGGATACTTCAATGGAGATTTTGATATCAATCGTGCTCTAGTCCTAGAACCTAGATGTGTTCACACATTTTGTGGGGCAAGTGCAATAGTGCCAAGATCTCATGATTTATTTTTACAATCACAAAATTAAGGTATTTCCTACTACCTTAGAAAACCCACCACTACATATTATTACATCAATCAATGACATACCATTCAAGAAGGTCATGATCGATATAGGCTCATCAATCAACATCATCACTAGCAAGGCTATAATGCACTTGAAGATCCCTAAGTCCAACATTGTCCCAACTTCCTACACGCTCAGGGCTTTCAATGATACGTTGTGATCCATAGTGGGTATATTAATTTTACCTATAAATTTAGGACATAAGACCATCCCCATGATGTATCATATGTTGGAAGAGGCTATGCAGTACAACATCCTTCTCAGATGTCCTTAGATCAGGTACATGCAGTGCATGCTCTCGATATTGCACCAATGCATCAAGTATGTGCATGAGGTACAAGTGTATATGGTTCCATCCAATGAAGAGCCATTCAAGTATGTGCATCAAGTTGACTTGTCATGGGAATTTATCCTTCCATCAATGCATTTGTACATAAGGCCATCATCCCCAATTATATAGGTAGAGGATAAAAGCAAATTAGTGTGAGGTGACCTATCTACATCAACACCACATCCTGCCTCTAAGACTATTGATGCTTATGAAAAGCCTTTGACATCTAAGGTGAAAGATAATAAAAATTTGAAAGCACCCCTAGTGGAGGAAGGACCCAAGGAGCTTCCAACCATAGTAATTATGAGAATGCCTACTCCGATGGAGGAGGAATATTCCCAAGAAATAGTTGAGGAGGTGCCTCAACCTACCTCACCTACATCATCAACAACGTCATCTACATCCTAGGTGATAGTTCACCTAGACCACATAGGATTAGGTGAATATCTTGTGTAGAACATGACTTTCATGCCAATTATTGAGTCTGCACAAGACATGGGATGACCAAGAGTCCCAAATCTACTAGTAGGGATAGTAGTGCCATTAGGGGTTCCCCCTAATCAAACCAAATTTATATATGCTAGTTTAGATTATGCCCATATTTCTCCTGATACTGAAAGGGATGAGGATGATCCATTCATCATGAATGTTCATTACTTGTTGAATATAGAGTTCTCTTTGAAGTACTTTGAGAAGTGTCATTGGTAGGGCTATGGCCTAGGCCTGTATGAGCAAGGACACCAGCTGCTATTTTAGAAATAGTAATAATTACCTAATGATAGGTGCAATTTAGGATATCAAACATAGAGCCATGATGATTCTTTGGAAGAAAACCTATATAGGCTAAAAATTGGGTTTGGGGAGGACATTGACTAGAATTCCTATCAACCCCCTAGCAAAAACTACTTGTGTGATGGATGGGTGTTGATGGTCAATATCACACCACCTAATAAGTATCACCTTGAATCCTCTCTTGAAGCACTCCCATCAGGAGCCATCCTATTGGAGGAAGAGCCAATGCATGGATATGAGCTAGAGGAGTATGACTATGTGCCAAGCGAGAACAAAGATGAAGCTAGCCTTGCCTACCATGGGCCTTGGTATGTGAAAAACCTTGCTTTTATAGGCCACATAGGGAGTGGGTACATCTCATATGAGAGTGGATACATCTTGGATGAGGGTGGATAAATGTCATATGAGAGTGGTTATGAGTTAGAGGACTCAAAAAATATGGACTACATGCAACCTAGACATGCAAGCCACCTCGTTGAATCAAAGACAAATGCTAATGAATTATTCATAAGTGATTATGACTATGAAGATGAGACTAAGATGGCCTCTCTTGGGAATTAGAAAGCAAGTAACCACCTCATCTTAGGGCTAGAAATAAATTCTAATGGTTTCTTTATAAGCGATGACAACTTTGAGGATGATACTGATATGGCTTATCTTAGGCCTCGTCACTTGCATCCAGTTGATCTACTTATTGAGAGAGAAGTGATGCTTCACACCATAGATCCTGATATAGGATTCTTGGGAAGACCCCCTAATCTAGAGGTCATCTATCGCATGGTCTTCCCAGACCCACCAAAATTTAGAGAGTAGTTGTTTCCTAATGATCCCATCATATTATATGTTGATAGACTGGATCTTGAGATCCCCATTCCCCTAGAGCCTCATCATGAGTATGGAGGAGGAATATTCCCAAGAAATAGCTGAGGAGATGCCTCAACCTACCTCACCTACATTATCAATAACATCATATGCATCCCAGGTGACAGTTCACCTGGACCACTCAGGATTAGATGAATATCTTGTGTAGAATGTGACTTTCATGCAAATTATTGAGTCTGCACAAGACATGGGATAACCAAGAGTCCCAAGTCTACTAGTAGGGACAATAGTGCCATTAGGGGTTCCCTCTAATAAAACCAAATTTGTATATGTTGGTTTATATTATGGCCATATTGCTCCTGATCTTGAAAGGGATGAGGATGAGCCATTCACCATGAATATTCATTACTTGTTGAATCTTGAGTTCACTCTAAAGTACTTTTATAAGTGTCATTGGCAGGGCTATGCCCTAGGCCTATATAAGAAAGGGTACTGGTTGCCATTTTAGCTACAATACTAATTACCTACTGATAGGTGCATTTTAGGCTATCAAACGAAGAGTCGTGATGATTCTTTGGAAGTAGCCCTAGATAGGCTAAGCATTGGGTTCATGGAGGACATTGACTGGAATCTATATCAACCCCCTAGAACAAACTACTTGGGTGATGGATGGGTTTCTATGGTCAATATAGCACCACCTGATAAGTATCACCCTAAATCCTCTCTTAAAGCACCCCCATCATGAACCATCCTATGGGAGGAATAGATAATGCATGGATATGAGCTAGAGGAGTATGACTATGTCCCAAGCGATAACAAATATGAAGCCATCCTAGCCTACCATGGGCCTTGGTATGTGCAAAACCTTACTTGGATAGGCCACATAAAGAGTGGGTACATCTCAGATGAGAGTGGATACATCTTGAATGAGGGTGGATACATGTCATATGAGAGTGGATATGAGTTAGAGGACTCAACATAGATGGCCTACCTATGGCCTAGACATGTGAGCCACATCATTGGGTTAGAGACCAATGCCAATGGATTCTTCATAAGTGATTATTACTATGAAGATAAGACTAATTGGCCTATCTCAGGCATCAATAGGCAAGTCACCATCTTATCCTAAGGCCAAAAAAAAATGCCAATGGTTTCTTTATAAGCAATGAAAATTTTGAGGATGAGACCAAGATAACTTACTTGGGCCTCATCACTTGCATCTAGTCTATCTGCTTGTTGAGAGAGAAGTGATTCTTCACACCATAGATCTTGATCTGTGCTTCCTTAGAAGACCCCTTGATATAGAGGTCATCTATCACGTGGTTTTCCCAGACCCACTAAAATTTAGAGAGCAGGTGTTGCCTAACGATCCCATCATCTCATCTATCCATAGACCGGATCCTAAGATCCCCATGCCCCTAGAGCCTCATCATGAGTATGAAGAGCACACCCTTTATGTAGAGCTTCATCCACATGGTCTTGGAGATTTCATTCCATCCATCAACATTATCTCCATTGATTTTACCACTTCACTCCATAACCTAGAAGATCCTTCAAAACCATTGTGTCTTAACTTAGAAACTATTGATTTGGATTGCATTGATTCACCCCTAGAGCCTAAATATTTCTTCCCCAATGAAGAGATGTTATAGCCATTTCATTTTCCACTAGGCTATGCACATGATGTCTATCATGTTGGTATCAATCCCGAGTTAGTGGGAACTATAAATCTAGTAGATGACATTCATTTAATCCCCACTCCTCACCAGCTAGAGGAGGGGTCACATATGGCAATAGAGGAGACTTTTGAGATGGACACATATAGCACCCTAAAATTGGTGTAGTTAAACCATCAGTAAAAAAGTAAAAATTTGAATTTTAACCTCGAAACCACCCGTTAATTGCTCACCTCATTTTTTATGCCATTTTTATAAGTTGTTTTGATCATTGGAAGATATCATCGTCGATCTGACGATATCATCCCAAATCGAATGAATTCGTCTAGAACAGAACGTCCAGATGATTTCATCCCAAAACCAAATTTTTATAGTTAGATTATGTTTCAACGAACTCTCCAACTTGGGCAGAAGTGTGTCTGTGTAGTTGGAGATTCCCACATTAAGGATCTCCTAGATTTGGATGATACCAAACCTCCTAACCTCCCCTAATCTTATATAAACTAGGATTTTTCTAGTTTATCCCCCTGATCCCCTGATTCTCTGATTCCCTGACTACCTTCTTCCCTTGCCTATTCTCCTTGACTCCCTACAAGATTTTATATTTGTGTTTTCAAGTTTTTATTGCAGGATTTCATTGTGTTTCAACTGGAGATAGCTCGGATCATCGCAGGTGATTCAACCACAATTTCAAATGATCTTGTCAAGATCGGCGATGATCTTGTACGATTGCAGATGATCTTGAATACAATTTAGCTTAGGGGCAATCAGAGTCCTAAGTTTGCATTTTCTATCTTGTTTCTTTATTTATTGGTGCATTAGATTAATTTACTTCTGTTTTGCATCTTGGAGTTCACCTCATTTAGAATAATTGCATAATAAAATTCAAAATAAGTTACCAAAACATTGCTTCTCATTTAAATTGATATCTGGATTTATTATTTAAGCATCTACACTCTTATTTCTATCATTTTACATCATTATTGCAATAGTATTTTTGGTTTTTGGTGTCCATTTTCTTAATTGCATGTTTCTAATGAATTCGTCTGACGAATTCCTCTGGTCGCTGATGATCCTGGGTGATCTCAGATGATTGCCTATGATTTGGAATGATTCTGTATAATTACAGATGATCTTGTCATATCCAGGATGATCTGGACTCCTATAAGCTTTAGAATATTCATCAGACATCAAAAATAAGGTGTACTCTTCTCCATTTAACATATTATCTGTATTTAATCACATTAGGATTCGTTTATGTTTGATGTCTTCATATAAATCAAATTTTTCATATAGAATAGCTTAGCTTCATTTTGGCCAACCTAGGAATATGAATGATTGAACATAAAATAAACAAATCAAACCCATTCTCAACCTAGGCATGGAAATTGCCACTCAAATTTTCTTGGTGAACCCCACCATCCATCGAAAATTCACTTTTATACCCCTCCCTCGAGAGGCGCAACCTTCAAAGGGCCTCTTCGTCCGAGGTATTATTCCATCCTTTTTGCATCCCTCTTTTGGGCATGGATCCTTTAGCTTGAAGGTAAGGGTGTGAAAATTTTGGGTGATACATTTTTGTGAACTCGACGTGAAACTAAAACACCTTTTGAAAACAATCCAAAAAAAAACACACATTATTAAGAACATCTAGAATCATTAGAGAACTGTTAAATTTGCATATCATACTTAGATGGTAGATTATAATAGAAGACAAGCAGTCTCCATAAATGTTGAAAATCAATTAACAACCATAGAGATTACTTCTGTGCTTAGAGTACCTCAAACATATAGAGCCCAACCTTTATGGGACGAACTTGATAGGAGATTGGGTATTATTGAATCTAGATCTGCAAAACTTAGGCAAATTAAGAGGTTTGTCCTAGATAGAATCCTGGATCCTGATCAGGTGACTTTGTACCATGAACTTTAGAGATCTTGCCATAGGTGGTTAGCCGATAAAAGAGCAATTGTGTCTTCTAAATTATACACATTTAAGGAATACCTTGAGAACACAATTGTAGTACATAAATTTCTATCTCGTATAAAGGATCAAGAAGTCATTCTTACGGATAGAAAGAGATGGAATAAAGTTCCTAGAGCTGTGTTGTATCGAGAGTATTGCCATGAAATTTATTTTTACATGTCAAAGTCTAAAGTAGATCATATTACCATAGCACATTTTGTCAAGTTCTTGAAAAACAACTTCCAATTAGAAGAGGAGCATTTCATGACTCCTGATGAACTTGACCCTATCAATGATATCCATAAACTATTCATAGAAAGATAAGTGATTCTTTCTACTATTGTTTCTTACAACTAGCATGATGTGTGTTATTTCTATTCTTGCAAAATAATAATATAATAAAATCACACAAAAAAAAAAAAAAAAAACAACAAAACATTTCCTTTTAAAATATTATAGTAGGTATATAGTTAAAATATATACCTCTCAACCCTATCGCATATATATATATATATATATATATATATATATATATATATATATATATATATGCTAAAACCTAAGTGTAGCACAATGCCTAGACTTAGGAATGGAAAACAAACCGAAGAAGATGAAGATTGGTTAGGAAGACCATTAATTGACCAAAATGTCCCTCCTGAGGACCAAGTTTAGGAAGAAGAAATCCTAGACCAACAAGAAGAAGAGCTTGCTGTAAGAAATGAACAAGAAGAAACTAATAGAGAGGAAGGATCCTCATCCCCTAAAATGTCTCCGGGAGGAGCTATCACTTTTGAGAACATGGAACAATTCTGGAAGTTCATTAACACTAATATTGGTGTTTTTAATAGAGCAGCCCATATGGACAAGGATCGAATTAGTGACACTCAAGCAACTCTAGAAGAAGCATTTCAAACACACATTAATCCCTTGTCCTTTATTTATCAAGAGAGTGATCAAGCTAGACCATCCAATTTGGATATCGTCACTGTGATCTAGAACATGCAACAACAACAGGTTACCCAACGATCTAAAGTGCCTATTAACAAGCCTAGAGTCATTCCCACACAAAATAAACCATCATTTACTGCTCTATTTTTCCAATCTCTTGATAAATATACCTTAAATAAAAAATCCCAAAACAAAACCGAACACCAATTACCAACAATCTATGGTACAACATAATACTATTACAAATCCCCTTCATAATACTCTTCCTACCAACACTTTGCATAATAGCAATATAATAGCTAATCCTTATGTCACACCATCATACACTCATAAATCCCATACCTATGTGCCACCGAACCAATATGGTGGACAAAATGGCAATATTGAAACTGTGGTGAAATAGTTAGTTTCCCACATGGACCAGATGGATCCCTACCGTCACTCGTACAATTATCGAGAGATGTGTAGTCAGCCTTTAGATCCTATAGTCATAGCATAGCCATATCCTAAAAATTTCCCTATGCCTATTCTTCCCATATATAAAGGAACCGAAGATCCCATAGAGCATCTTCGTATGTTTAGGATAGCATGTCATGACATACCACATGATGACTTGTTATTACTAAAAATATTCTTGAAAATATTGGGAGGAATGGCATTAGAGTGGTATTATCAATTACCCACTAATTCTTTGAGGAATTTTGAAGAAACTACCAAGTCTTTTGTTCATCAATTTAGTGCCTACATAGAAAGATATGTGACCATTAAATATTTGTATAACTTAAAATAGGGCAAAGATGAATGCTTTGCTGATTTCCTAGCTAGGTGGATATAGTTGATAGGAAAATTGCACTTTGTGTTACCTTATAGGGAGATGGACATATTTATTAATAATTTGCAAGAGCAAATATCTTATGAATTATCAACTACTACCTTGACCACCTTCTATCAGGCTATAGACTTAGCTCGAAGAGTGGAAGATGCTCTCATAGGAGAGGCTAGCTTAAAAAGAGAGACGATGAGAAAACATCCAAAAATCAATATAAGAATAAACAAGTTGTGGGTGATGGAGTCACCGATAGCAGAAATATTGCTAATGTTAATGCTGTGAAGACAGTGGAGAAGTTTGTACTGAAACCTCCTGATAGACCTCCTCGAGAATTTACTAGGTTAAATCAACCTTTATCAACTATTCTATCACAATTATTAGAATGAGGTTTGATTCAATTACCAAATATTCGGGAACCTGATCCAACTATACCCGGATACAGAGTAGATTTACACTATGACTTCCATAGAGGACCCTGGAAACACTACCAACTCTTGTAAAATATTAAAACATAAAATACAGGACTTGATTGATAACAATGAGATGGAGGTGCAAGCCTTTCAACCTAAGCAAAATCCTCCTAATAATGTTCAAAATAACACCCCACAAAACTAGAATCAAAATTCCAATCAGTCATTGGACATCTTTCAACATCCCTTACCAAAACATGGTAAGGAGGTGGCTAATCAAGTTGAACATCATAATGTCCCTCCTCCTGCCCGATATGTAGGAACTATTAGTGGGAATTTACCTATTCATGATTTGGAAATATTTGACACAACTTTATCCATGGTTACAACAAGGCCTTTATATAATATTCAAATACCTGATCTTAGTGATATAGAATATGAGACTGAGAGTGATATGGAAATCACATCAAATAAATCGAATAGTTCTAATGATGAATAGGATCCTATTCACCCTATCACAAGTTATATGGTTCTAGATGAGCCATTTCCAAGAAGAGTCACTACTAGACCCTCATCTCACCGATTACTTTCTAATGATCTAGCTATAAATGCTAGACCAAGACCCATTCATCATTTGTAGAATAATATTGTGGGTACCATCGAAGCTATTACTAGACAACAGGCTCAAAATTCTCAACAATATCAAATTCAGAATGGTGGATTAGCTCCATTTGTTTCAAAGGTTCCTAATAAGTGGAATCATTCACCTAATGTTCAACCTAAACCTCATTATAATATTAATGAACAATTATCAAATATTACAGCTAGAATTTCTCTTTTGGACCTTTTAAGATCCTCTCCTACACATAGAGATGAATTAATGCTCACATTGAGCCAGATGATGGTACCACAAGACATTCAACCTGAAGCCATGGAAAATACTATAATAACTCATGAAGTTTATTGTATTGACTTCTGGGATAGAGACATACCGCAACATAGTTTACATAAAGATAACACCTTGTATATTACTACCTTAATTGGAGATGTAGCAGTTAAACAAGTTTTGATTGATAATGGTTCATCTTTAAATATCTGCACTTTTGACTTCTACCAAATATTTGGGTTTAGAAGTGATGAAATGAAAAGAACTAATATGATCATAAAAGCTTTCAATGATGAAACATAAGAAACGTGTGGAGTTATTACCATTCCATTGCAGGTTGGTCCAAGAACCTTGGATACGATTGTGTTTATTGTACATTGCCTTGCATCATACAATATACTCTTGGGTCATCCTTGGATCAATGCGATGTGATATGTTCCCTCAAATTTACATCAATGTTTTAAGTTCAAATTTAAGAATCAGTTGGTTACCATTCATGGTGATCCAAGACCCTTTGATATGTGTGCTTTGGAAGAACCTATTGGAGTTCAATTTTGCCTCGCTCTGTCATCCACACATCCTAATTCTCATTATCCATCTAAACATGTGAAAATCACACCCACAATGTCATCTACTTCTTCTCCATCAGTTGCACCTCCACATATAGCTCAACCATCTTCTGAACAAATTGCATTAGGACCTAAGAAATATCCTAATCCCACAACCAATGTCTCTTGTTCTACTTCTATAACTTCCATACCTGTAATAGACCCATCTATCGACACCTCTAAACCATCTACATCCACAAAATTCATATCTTTCGCATCGAAAGACATAGGGAATGTTACTTTTACCTCTTATGCTCTTACTGATGAGCTCTTACCCGATCTATCTAAAATTCTTATATTAGAAGAAACGAATGCTTCTATGCAATATTCCCTTATTTTAAATAATTTGCCACTATCTCCTTGTACCTTGGGCCTCCCACAACCTATGGGAAGTATTTACCAAGTTGAGAGTTGTGCCTTTATTTATAAGGGATATGACTAGGGTAGAATACCTAGAAACATCAGAACTCATTATGATGGATATGCTCGATGTTATTTTACTAATAAATATATTAAAGACAAACCTATAATGCTTAAATTGGGATATAAAAGGAAATATTTGGGACCTTTCCAGAATGGCATGAAAGAACCTTTTTAGGTAGAAGCATGGCCCGCCCGATGTGGTGTGGGCCTATTTTCTAGTAAGGATCAGCCATTCCCATTTGAGGATGATGACAATCTTATATGTTACCAAGATCATTTAGATAAACACGATGCTTTGTGTTTAACGAATAATACATTCACATGTAATAAGCTATCTATAGCTTATCCTGAGATGATCACTGAATTCGACGATGAGTTGGAGGGAGATATCTTCCATGACGTCTCCGTTAAGGATTTATTACATATTGGATTTTATTTTGATGGCTCTATACCTAGTATAGCCCAACTTGATGCCACGACTCCTCAAGATGAATTATCCAAGCTAACCTTAGAAGAATTACAAGAATTGGGTGTTTCACCCGCCCCACCTAACTTTGAGAGAGATCTACACATGGAAGTAGAAAATGTCATAAAAATTAACATTGGAACCAATGATAACTTTCACATAATCAACATTGGATCAGAATTGAGTCAAGAAAAATAGGATAAACACATTGCATTTCTTAAAGAATATGAAGATGTCTTTACTTGGACATATGAAGATATGCCGGGTTTAGACCCTTATGTAGTTATGCATCACCTAGTAGTGCATCCGGATGCTAAACCTATTAAGCAGAAGCTTAGAAAAATGCATCCTAAAGTGGCCTTACTAGTCAAAGGGGAGATAGAAAAATTCTTGAATGTTATTTTTATACAATCCATTGATTATGCTAAATGGATATCGAATGTAGTTCCAGTAACTAAGAAAGAAGCTACTAAAATTAGGGTTTTTACAAACTTTAGAGATATTAATGTCGCATGTCCTAAAGACAATTTTCCCCTTCCCAATATGGATCAGATCATTGATTTTACTACTAGGAGTGGATTTATATCCTTAATGGATGGATTTTTTGGTTATAATCAGATTAGGATAGCCCCTGAAGGTCAGGCTAAAATAACCTTTATTACCCCTTGGGGGAATTTCTGTTGGAAAGTGATGCCATTCGGTTTGAAGAATGTAGGTGCAACCTATCAATGAGCCATGACTTATATTTTTCATGACATTATGCATGATATACTACATGATTATGTAGATGACATTATAGCTCGTTCTACTAAAGAATATGACCATATAGATGACTTGAGAAAAGTATTTGATCGGTTAATGGAATATCTTATCCGATTGAATCCAACCAAATGTATATTCAAAGTTAATTCAGGTAAATTATTGGGGGTTATAGTTTCTTTATGTGGCATCGAAATTGACCCTCTCAAGATTATGACTATCACTGATATTCCCGCACCTACAAATATATCTAAATTACGAAGTCTACAAGGTAAGATTCAAGCTATCCGTCACTTCATCGATAAGCTGGCAGATAAAACTAGACCCTTTTCTAAGATTCTTAAGAAGGATTTCTCTTTTCATTGGGATGATGAATGTAAGGAAGCATTTGAACTCCTCAAATAATATCTTCTTAACCCACCTGTACTTTCATCACCTAAACCTAATCACCCATTTATCTTGTATATTTTTGCTTCAAATTTTGCTTTAGGAGCTATGTTAGCTCAACTTGATGATGAGAAAAGAGAGCGTGCTAATTATTACATTAGAAAAACATTAATTAGTTATGAAACCCACTACACAACATTAGAGAAGTTATGTCTAGCAGTCATATTTTCTACACAAAAACTATGCCATTATATGCTCAGTCAAAAAACATACGTTATTGCTAAATCCGATCCCTTGCGGTATCTCATGAGTCGACCTTATTTATCTAGTCGCACAACAAAGTGTGTTCTTGCTCTACAAAATTTTGGACTCATGTTTATAGGACAAAAGTCTATTAAGGGTCAAATCATAGTAGATCAATTAGTTGTTGCACCCTTAGAGTCCACCCATCCCCTCGTCATTGAGTTTCCTGACGAATGCCTTAACCTAGAGGTAGATCATTCAGAGCAATGGTCCCTATACTTTGACAGAGCTTGATGTATGAGTGGGTTTGGTGCAGGTATTATTTTTATATCTCCACATAAACATCTCATACCTCTATCCTTTAAATTAACGTTTGCTTGTACTAATAACACTGCTGAATATGAGGCTCTAATCCTTGGATTATGAGCTTCCTTGGCACTAAAAATTAAAAATCTTTTAGTTTTTGGTGATTATCAACTTGTTATAAATCAAATTAATGATGTTTATCACACCAAAGATGATAAATTGTGCCCATATAAAGCATATGTATTACAATTAATATCTTTATTTGATCAATTTAGCTTAGAAGCGATTCCTAGAACTAGCAATCGTGCGACTGATGCTATGGCCATAGCTACATATTTTTTACCCTTGGAGTTAGATGACAAATATGCTACCATCATTATTCATTGACTGCAAGAACCCGATTCAACTAAATCATGCTTGGAACCTTTGGACGTGTTTCTAATCAATGAAACTATTCCTGAACTTTGGTACACTGACATCCTCAATTTTATTCAAAATGGGACCTTCCCTGAAGGTTTTAATAGAAACCAGCATCGGTTATTAATTAGATGAGCAAGTCGCTTTATAATAATTGGAAATACATTATATAGGAGATCTTTTGAAGGTATCCTATTAAGATGTTTGAATCTAGAAGAGTCTAGATTAGCTTTGAGTGAAGCCCATGATGGATCTTGTGGGGGAAACTTTAGTGGTAGCACCATTGCTAAGAAGCTCCTTAGGATATAATATTTTTGGCCTACCATGGAGAATGATGCACATGATTACGTGCACCATTGCAAAAAGTGCTATAAACATGCTGACCTTGTCCATGTGCTTGCACAAGAACTGTAGGCTATTTCATCTCCTTGGCCCTTTTCAAAATGGGTCTTAGACATCATCAAAAAAATAAATCCTATGTTATCTGATGGACACAAATTCATCATAACTACCACCGAGTATTTTAAAAAGTGGGTCGAAGCTATGCCCTTAGCTTCTTGCACTATAACACAAGTTTCCAAGTTTATTTTTAATCAAATTATTTGTAGGTTCAGAATTCTTGCAAATCTCATATCGGATAATGGAACTTGTTTCAAAAACAAATATGTAAAGAAACTATGTCAAAAATATAAAATTCAACATCATTGGTCCACTCCCTATTATACTCAAGGTAATGGCCAAGTAGAAGCATCTAATAAAAAATTAATTAAAATCCTCAAGAGATTGGTCAATAAATTTGGTCGTGATTGGCACATTCAATTATATCCTGCTTTGTGGGCTTATCGAACTAGCATTCGTACTCCCATGGGAACTTCACCTTTTGTTTTGGTTTATGGCGCTGAAGTTGTTTTTCCATTTGAATTAGAAGTTCCTTCTTTAGCTTTGCTACTTCAAGATACTGAAGTAGGAGATGAATATCATGCTGGAAGATTTAGTCAACTAGAACTCCTAGATGAGAAGCACATTAGTTCTTTGGAGCATCTTTGTGCCTACAAGAACAATCTCAAACGAGCATATATAAAGAAAGTTCATATTCGATCCTTTGAGATCGACGACCTCATCTTCAAAGAAAAAAAAAATACTAATGCAACTAAAGAACTTAAAGGCAAATTCGAGCCTAAATGGCTTGGGCCATATATTATCACTGCTAAATTTGGATCAGGAGAATATAGATTAGCTACCTTAGATGGTAAAGATCTTAAAGAACCTATGAAAATTATGCATCTTAAGTGCTATTATGCATAAATCTGGTAATTTCGTCACTGTATATATTATACATATTGTCTCATATTAGTAATTCATATAAAAAAAAAATAGTAATATTATGTACTCTCTCAATTCATAAATTAAAATCAAAATATACAAAAAATCAAAATCCTCCAAAACATCTTTTATTTTGCACCTATCAATTCTTGAAGTATTATAGTTATATTTTCAATTATTTTGGATAAATTAGCATTTATCTGGAATCTCTCACTTTCACACTCACATGAATAAATATCTTGATCTTATTTGGTATGATTATTAATCTCTCTTATATCGAAGTCCACAGTTGAATTAAATAAATTTTTGAGCATAGAGAACTGATTTTGTTATTTACTTGAACCAAGTACACCTTTTCACATTAAAATTATTTCATTGCAAATTCAAAACAATGCTACATAGTAGAAGTGGTCTCTTGAGCAAAAATTTTCCCCTGCTATCTTATTATGCACATGGTCTAGAATATTTGAGAATTGACAAAAGGACAAGCTCACCCCTGCCTAGAATAAAAATCCCTTGATCTACAACCAAACCGATCAAGTATCCCTAGTCTAGGAAGAAAAATAAAAAGAAAAAGAAAATCAAGAAAATTAATGAGAAAAAAAGAAAATTATTCAGAAGCACTATCATTTTGTACCATCTCAGCAATATTTTAGTGTTATCTCAGTGTCAAGCAAAATACAAAACGAAAAAATAGAAAAAGAAAAGAAAATAAAAAGCAAAAAGCGATAAATATTTTCCACCCATTTGAAAGAAAAGAAGGGTGAATGAGCTTGAATCCCTGGAATTCTCAATTATTTGAAAATCATGAGGTAAGCCCCATAACAGGTGGTTTGTGCCCAACCCGCTTGGCCTTGGGTAATTCCTTTTTGCATGGCAACATGTCTGTCATATTAGCGACCTTATTTTGTATAGACCTATGTCTGCTTATGGATCAGCTAGCTCTTGATGACTCGACTTACATAGTAGTCTGGTACGGTTATATGCATATAAATCATAGTCAACTAACACTCATTTGGTTAATTCAAATTACTTGTATCAAATTATCTTGCTCAAAATTGGTAAATGAACATTACAATTGCACACACATTTGTGTTTGAGAGATTTTTTATCATTATGATAGATCAAGATCGGCAATGAACTCATGTATGCACACGGGGTTCCTTATAAATCTAAATTTTGTCTTTGAGATAATTTAAAACATTTATTCAAATCTTCTGAAATAATTTGACTTTCTTACTTGAGAATATCTGCTTAGCGTAAAATCGATTAAATACATTTTTTTCAAAAATCCAAAATTTTCTTGCAAAACATGTTCAAAAATCTAGCAATAAAGTCACATTTATATATTTTTGACTTTCGTGATGATGGTATAGTTCTTAAACATAAATTGGAATTTTATGCCTAGTGCAAGTCCTCATTTTTACATTTTCTGTTTATTTCAAAATCAAAAATCAACTATGCAATAAAACTATTATATCAATTTCTTCTTTGGATTTCGCGATGATGGTATAAGTTTATATCTAAAATTCTATGCCTAGCGCAAACCATAGTTTTAATTTTATTTCCCATTTATTTAATCCATAAAAGCATATGGCTTAAAACATTATGTTACACAATTGTGATTTAAAAAGAATGAAAACTTTCCTATTTCATTTCATTATGTCAACATTCATTTTTTTTATGGTATAATTCCTAGGGAATTGTTCAAATTTATATCATACTTAGGAATTTTATGCCTAGCAAAAATCATATTTTTAATATATTTCATGCATAATATTTTCATGGAAATCTGAAAACAAATCATCACTATCATAATTTTTCATCATCACAACACAAAATCTTAAGAAAGTCTCTTAAGCATCCTTTTACTTTTAGCAATATTTCTCTCATACTAGGATTAGCTTAATGACCTAGCGAGCGATGACTCCATGAAATGGTCATGTAACAACGACAATGTCCTTTGAAATTATTATTAGAATTCACTTTATTTTCATCAAAACACACCACAACAACCAATTTGTTTACATTATATTATTTCATTTAATTTTATAGCATGACATAAAATTATAATATTTTCAATGACATAATTACATGAATAGTCAATCAACAATTGAAATATTAAAGCATCATAAAACATATGCACAAGTCATATCACAAAAGGAACATCATATATATATATCAAGAAGTATATACATCATATCAAAATAGATTGGTATGCCATAATCTATACCTTGGCATACTCAATCATCTCAAAATAAATAGTCTATGTACAATGTGCGTCTAGTCTCGAGAAGCCCTCGAGATCTTAGCCTCATCTCCTCTCCCACCCTAAGGTGGAGGAGGTGGTCCCATCGAAGACCGTACTATGTTGTGGGTCCTCAACGTTGATCATAATGATGTCCTCGATGACCCCAACTTGATCGGCTTCGCAATGCTAGCTGGTAACTGTATCCTTTGGCCCTTTAAAACCATCTAGTAGTACACTCCTTGATAAAACATGGTCTGAGCAACTGACCATGCTAGATCCAAAATTCTCACCCCTCTACTTTGAGCCCTGAGCCATGTAGCTCATCCTATAGAGTCTACACCTTATCTCATAGGCAGGCATTCTCTGCCCTAATATCTGCCATCTCGATGCTCTCCCCCACCTCGACACCCTTGCCCCTATCAAGCGATGGTGGCCTATCCCTCCACTAAGAAGGGAGTCTCTCTCTCCTCTCCTCCCTCCTCTCCAGCTGCTACTATCTCTTTTAACACTATGGTACTCTCTGATGTCTCTCTTGAGGAGGCCATCACTGATCCCTCCCTTTATGACTTCTTGTTGCATTGATGGCAGCCTGGTGCCACCTCTCCATCTGTTGCACTATAGAGTGCATTAGAACTTATGCCCTCATCATCCGAGGAGGGTGGATTCCTACATACCAAGCATCATACCTATCTGCTACCCCCGCATCATCCCCATCCACTGGTTGAATGGGGGCATCATCAGCATCTTGACTCCAAAACCGCTACATGTCTAAAGCCTCACATAGTGTGGTATTATCCCGAACAGTCCAGGAGTACTCATAATCCCTAAGAGAAGGGATCCCCTACTGTAGACCGAACTACCTCAAAACTTGATCGTAGCGGTGGAGCTCTACCTCTACCCGCTTTATCCTCAACCATATAACTTGCCTAATGTGAGACAACTCCTATCCATCCTCTGCCCACCCTGGATGCTCTCTCCATGGTCTCCAAGTGATATGATCTAGGATGAGGTCATCTAGCAACCTTTGGAACATCAACAGATCTATCCACCACTATGAACCTCTTTGGAGCCACCAATAGAAAACCCAGGGTCTCTCTCGGTCAACTCCTATTAGTGGAAGCTCTACTGGCCTTGGCATCACAATGTGCTCCCAACACCAAACCTGTAGAAGTGATGTCAACACTAGACATCGACCTCCCTTGTATATGACCTCGTAAAGGATCCTATACAAGTGGCATAGTACAAAGCTACCCCAAGAAAACCTATATCTGTCATCTCTCATGTCACAGACCACATCTAAGAGTAGCCATGGTAATCTGCATCCATTATGATGGCATAGAAGAAGGCCACCAACCACCCTTACCAAAACCTAGGTCAATCGAGATGCCCTAGGCATCTACCTCAAAGCCTCGATGTTCACTTTGCCCTTCTCTAGGGTGAAGCTTTGGTCACTGCATAATCTCATCATCACGTGGGCCTGATTGGCCAAAGGCATCATGAATCAACCATATATGGGGATCCTCAAGATCCTCCATACATCATCTAGAGTGGGATTCATCTCCCTTGTCGATAGCCAAAAGTAGGACAACTTCAGATACCATCTCTTTGCTAGGGTTGTCAGTAGCCCCATGTCTGTAGGAAGTTGTGGCATCTCTGCCACATGCTGTAGTCCTACCTCTACCAGTCTATCTCACTCAACATTATTGAGTGATGAGTTTCATTGAGTCTCATCATTTAATCTCAATGATTTATCAATCCGGGGTGGTGTCCAAGGCTATCTACGATAGAAGGCTAGGACAGAGTATAATTTAGGCATTCAGATTTCAAACATTTATTGGTGAAGCAAATTTTGGTTTAGCCTTTTGGTGTCACACTAAACCTAGTGAAGAATGGAAACTAAAATAAATTATAGAAATTGAAAACTAATTCTAAGTTGCAAGAATTGAAATCTAACTACAATTGCAGTAATTGGAATTGCTAAATTGAAAGTCTAATCTACTCTTGTAGAATTTAAATTGCTGAAATGAAATCCTAAGTTACATTTACAGAATTGAAATCTAGTTACTTTTGCATAATTAAAATGATGTTTGTAAATGAAACTTATTCTAAAAACACCTGTCAATGCCCTGCCACAAAAGGTTGTCAAGCTTCTGCTACAAGAATTGACAGTAAAATGAAATATGCTGAAAATAGAAAGTTGCTAAAATAGAAAGTAGGTAAAACATGGAAAGCAAAGGAAAAATGCATAATATAATTTGTCAGTTGACATACACACAAATTTTGTACACAAACATAATAGAAAACATAAATCACATAATACAAAATAAAAACAAGAAAATGAAATCTGGCAAGCAATCTATTAATTCTACTGCAGCAAAATTATAGATTAAAACCTGCCATAAAATCCCTCCTAGATCTAAAATTGGTCCCATACTTTCTGATCTAGAAGGAGGTGAAAATCACTCCTTAACTAATTAACACTCAGAACAAAAAATGATAAAATAGCTACACTTTTATTGATGACAGAACATGCTAAAAACTGTTACAAAAAATTGTTGTACAGTCCTAATTATTGCTATTGAAAACTCTCCTCTATTCTAATTCCTAACTGGCTCAAAAAAGGAGGGAGCTGTGTTATTTATATAAATATTTACAACATATTCCATGCTCAAATCAGCCTATGTGCTGCTTTATAGTGATTTTCCAATAATTCTGGATCTGAAATAAATGCAAATCTGGACAGTTTGTGTTGCAGTAGTAGTCATTGGCCCTTAGAAAGCATCTTAAGTGGTGGGAGTACATGAGAGGAGTCTAGAAATATCTCACTCATATTTATCCACTTCATAATATGCCATTTCTATCTTGCAAAAAACTTTCTATTATGCTATAGTTTTTTCGGGTTTATCCTAGAAGAGAATCAAAATTGATCTTTTCAATGAATGGTGGCTTTGGACGGCAAGGACGACAAAGTCAGATGGGAGATATTTTTCTTTAATATTTTCAACCTTCTTTCCCTTTTTCCATCATCAAAAATAGTCAAAAATTCAAAAAGCACTTTTCTGTTCTCATTCCGAAGATAAGTGGCTCATTTCGAAGAGACTGTATTTCTCATTTCGAAGATGTCTTGTTCATTCTAAAGATCTTCGAAATGAACAACTGTGTGCTCTTCAAATGATTTTAGCTACATTTCTCAAGTGTATTAGCCCTCAGGATCAGATTGCAATAGCCTTCATTCCTCTCCATGTGTGAATTCCATGCCTTGCCATTCATTAGTAGCTTGTTGGAATTTACATGGTAAATTACTGCATTTTCCAGTTCTGCTGCACAGTTGTAAAATATTGGCATTTATTGAAAATTCAAATAAATTAGAACATAAAAAATTATTCAAATATCAAAATGAAGGAGTACATCAAGTTGCTACTAAATTTATACACTTCATTCACCAAGTAACCATGCTGAAATAGTGTAACAGTCTTGCTGCACAATTGCCCCTACTCTGTTATACCCTATTGCTGCCTATTTAGACCATGTGGGAATGCTTCTAAATAGTTCATATGTATTTTGTAGTCCTTATAAACTCATTCCATCCACATCCTCATGATTTGTTTGACAACTTAAAGGTGTTCCTATAAAGTAACAGCTTGCTGATTTTTATATGGCTATTTTTGCAGATTTTCAGATTTATGACAGACCTAAACTTTTGGCTTCAATGTGGATTTGGAACAAGTTGAAGGGCAGAAAAACATTCAAAAACCATTGAGAAGTTAATGGATATAAGCATACCACATTTGGTTAATTGAAATGTATTTTCTTACTTGCTACTTAATCAAGAAAAATCAATCACAAAATGCTGAAAATAGTCAAAAACAGAGATATAGTATTCCTAACATAAAATCATATAAACACTTAACAAATAGTATATTTTAGTCAACTATTTGGAAATTAAATTATCATATGGTAGTCAAACATTGTGCAATAATGAGGCACTTTTGGGCCTCATCATCCCCCCCAACTTGAACTGATGAATGCCCTCATGCATCTTAGTAGGTCATAGTAATATGTAGGTTTTATTCTTGTGAACAACATCCTTTGCTACCTACTAACTGAGAAATTCCTCCTTGCTGCACTATATCAAGTATTTTGTAATTAAGCACATGTATGACTCTTTTTTTATATTTCTACAAGTTTTAGTGTTGCAAGGTACCTCTTAAAGGCTTGATATCTTGTGATTCATCTTGCAATAGTCTTATTATAGAACCATATTTGGCAAATGCACTACTACTAATGGAATTTTTTGTTCTTAACAACATTTCAGCCTAAATGCTTATTTTTGTTGTTTGCACCTTTTGAACAAAATTGATAATTTTTTTTTATTTGAAATGCTTGAGGGATGTACTTACTTGTGGTAGAGCCTTATAAACCTCAATATTTGATGTACCCTACTCTTTTTTCTATTTTGTAGCATTTTCAACAATTTTGGTACAGTTTTTGCTCATTCCGAAGATATCTTGCTCATTTCGAAGATGTTTGCTCATTTTGAAGAGACTGTATTTCTCATTCTAAAGATGTCTGCTCATTTTGAAGAGACTGTATTTCTCATTTTGAAGATGTCTGCTCATTTTGAAGAGACTATATTTCTCATTCCGAAGATGTCTGCTCATTTCGAAGAGACTGTATTTCTCATTCCGAAGATGTCTACTCATTTCGAAGATCTTCAAAAAAAAATGCAGAAATGACCTCCTATGCAAAATTTAGCTATAGATTCTATTGTGGGTCCATATCTAGAGTGTATAATCCTTCCATAACATCAAAAATCCCTTCTTCATCCTTTTGTTTAGATGTTATTCTTTGTTTTGTATGTTGCTATTTTATTCTAGTAGTACTAAAATAGAACCTTCGGTGCATTTTGTTGATTATCCTCCTTCAATTTATCATACAATTGTGAGATATAAACTTGCGGTTCTCTTTCTAAATTTTTCCCTACAAATTGAAATAGAATTGCTACCATGTCTGTCCCAAAATTAGGTTTTTGCACAGTTTTGGAATTTCCATGCAATTAAGGGCATAAGGGGGTGTTTCTTGACATCTTGAACATATTCCTTTTTCAACTTGTCACTATTGTATGAATAGTTTATGCCAAATACCAACTATCATACACTAAATTCTAAAAGTTTACTATGAATTAAATGCAAGAAACACATACCTTACTATCCTAAAAATTGGTCATGCACCTTACATGCTACTTTTGATGATTGTTAGCAGGCTATCTGAAAACATAAACAAACATAACATATGTGCAGTGTGAGATTTGTACAATGGTGAAACAATAATGGGTAGATCAACAAGGCAATGCATGCTGAAAAATTAGTTTTCATGCAATCCAACTCACTAGCGCCTCCAAGAAGGTTTTCACTACTGAATTATTCAGTTTTTTATTATTTTTTTTTATTATTATTTTTTTTTCATCATTTTTTTTATCTCATTTTTTTTCATTTTTTTTTTATCAGAAGAGGCTGCCATTTTTGGTTTTCAACCAACTTTTGTCCTCTTTTTTTTTTCAAGTGCTTCAATGAGAGAACATCTCTCACTCTTATTTGGATAAGACCAATCCTTATTATGCAAAAACATGTCAATTGTTGTATGAAAACACCATCTCTTTCTATTGAAACCTACAACATTGATGCAAGCTTTCTTTCTAGATGAACAATAAGAATATTCTTACATCATAATTGCCTCCTTATTTGTAGAAATGAAGTATTGGCTCCATCGTTCCTCTTCCTTGCTGAAATTGATGCTTGTCCTCATGTATCCCCATTTTGAGGGACATGCCTTTGCTGTAATTTTTTCTCTCTTTTTTTTTTCAAATTTTCTTGTCTTTCTTGTACCCAAAAAGGAAGTTCACAAACAAGACTATTCTTCTTTTTGTTTCTCTTGTAATTTTTTTTTTTTGTCAAACTTTTTATCATCACTCTAAATCTGATATTGAATAGAAATTATCTTCCATTATGTGTACATCCAATGTAATCTCCTTCAATAACTCCTCCTTAATTAATGGTGCATGGTATACCCGAAGGCAATGTCCATTCACCACTAACATCCTCCATAAATTGCCAATGGGAGAAAGAACCACTGCTCCATATCTAAAAACTTCTTCAATCAAGTGTTGTCCATGCCTCCTAGTCTGCAAAATCTTGTCAATATATACTTGAAACAATTAAATACCAATTCCCAAAAGATGTTAAGTTCTTAAATCAAGATAAAATATTGATATACCTTTGTAATTCCATGTAAAGGGATTGAAATATTGTTTCAAAATAGCAACAATTTTACTTTTTGTTTATAAATCAGCCAGCTAATAATGTTCAAGAATTTTCTTGGCTGCACTTCAATTTGTTTTATTCCTAGGAGGACATAATTTACCCCTTTGTAATTTCTTACTAAGGAGTTTAATGGAAGTAAATTTTCTATGTGCAATTTTTCTAGTTTTTTCTCCTTTATCCAAGGCTAATTTCTGTGTGTTTGGACTAAAGGTTTTCTGTGTATCTCTATTGATTTTTGTCTCTTCAAGTTCAGGTAAGCTCTTGTTTGAGCATAGTTGGATGTTGTTGCAGTTAATAACATTTCCTGTAGATTTTTTTATATATATATACTAGATTCAGCTACATAGATAGGGGTTGCCTATCCTATATTATTCAGACTGATCACAGGTTGGGTTGAAAGAGAAATATTTTTGGTTTGCACAATAAGACAAGAAGTGTAAAACTTTAGCAGATCAACTACTTGTCAGGTAGGATCACCTCTAATGAGATCAACTATTGTCTGTGTAGGCTAAGAATTGCTAGGTTACAATTTAGCAGTAAAATCCTAACAATATTTAAGTAATAATGGAAAACTCTAGGATCACCATTAAGTTGTAAACTTCTATTTTGATTGTGCAAAAGTTTTTGTGATTTTTTTTTAATAGGATTTAGCTTACATAGACAGGGGTTGTCTATCTTGTATTATTCATATTGGCCATAGGTTGGGCTGAAGATGGTGGTTGATTTACTTGCCCTGTTTGTTGTTGTTGGGATCTCTCTTTGAGAAGAATTCAGACTAGGCAATAGATTTTGCATCTCTAAGTTGTAGAAGTAAATGGCATTCATCAATGATGTGTCCCTATGAACAAATGCTACAGGTAGCTGATATGGCTATTTTGTTTAAGGGATAGTCTTGTATATCTACCATGATATCTTTCCAACACCTAGTACAAATTTTTTTATACTACCCTGATGATATGGATATAAAAAGGGCAGTACTAGCAGATGGCTCTTCTAAATTTTTTAAGAGATCTTATGTTTCTTGATAATGAGGATGATGAATTATTTCTATTTTTATCAAAATTTTCAAACATAGGCAATTTAACCCCCAAGTGTGAAGATCACCTCCCTGTGGTTGCTTGTTTTCTAAATGGACTGAAATGCAACTATCAATAATTATTATTTATACCAGCTATTTCATTCAGATTTTACTCTAAAATTCCTAAGTTAGCACAATAATAATTATTTGACTACTTTTACCCTCTAACAACACCATGATCCTCGACAACGGTGCCAAAATTATGAGTGTCATTGAGTCTTATCATTTAATCTCAATGATTTATCAATATGGGGTGGTGTCCAAGGCTGTCTACAATAGAATGCTAGGGCATAATATAATTCAGGCATTCGGATTTTAAGCATTTATTGGTGAAGCAAATTTTGGTTTAGCCTTTTAGTGTCACACTAAACCTACTCTGAAGAATGGAAACTAAAATAAATTACAGGAATTGAAAACTAATTCTAAGTTGCAAGAATTGAAATCTAACTACAATTGTAGGAATTGGAATTGCTAAATTGAAAGTCTAATCTACTCTTGGAGAATTTAAATTGCTGAAATGAAATCCTAAGTTACATTTGCATAATTGAAATCTAGTTACTTTTGCATAATTTAAATTATGCTTGTAAATGAAACTTATTCTAAAAACACCTGTCAATGCCCTGCCACAAAAGGTCATCAAGCTTCTGCTATAGGAATTGACAACAAAATGAAATATGCTGAAAATGGAAAGTTGCTAAAATAGAAAGTAGGGAAAACATGGAAAGCAAAGGAAAAATGTGTAATATAATTTGTCAGCTGACATACACACAAATTTTGTACACAAACATAATAGAAAACATAAATCACATAATACAAAATAAAAACAAGAAAATGAAATCTGGCAAGCAATCTATTAATTCTATTACAGCAAAATTACAGATTAAAACCTGCCATAAAATCCCTGCTAGATCTAAAAGTGGTCCCATACTTCTTGATCTAGAAGGAGGTGAAAATCACTCCTTAACTAATTAACACTCAGAACAAAAAATGATAAAATAGTTGCACTTTTATTGATGACAGAACATGCTAAAAACTGTTACAAAAAATTGTTGTACAATCCTAATTACTGCTATTGAAAACTCTCCTATATTCTAATTCCTAACTGGCTCAACAAAAGAGGGAGCTATGTTATTTATATAAATATTTACAACATATTCCATGCTCAAATCAGCCTATGTGCTGCTTTATAGTGATTTTCCAATAATTTTGGATTTGAAATAAATGCAAATCTAGATAGTTTGTGTTGCAGTAGTAGTCATTGGCCCTTAGAAAGCATCTTCAGTGGTGGGAGTACATGAGAGGAGTCTAGAAATATCTCACACATCTTTCTCCACTTCAGAATATGCCATTTCTATCTTGCAAACAACTTTCTATTATGCTATAGTTTTTTTGGGTTTATCCTAGAAGAGAATCAAAATTGATCTTTTCCATGAATGGTGGATTTGGACGGCAAGGATGACAAAGTCAGATGCGAGATATTTTCCTTTAATATTTTCAACCTTCTTTCCCTTTTTCCACTATCAAAAATAGTCAAAAAGCACTTTTCTGTTCTCATTCCAAAGATAAGTGTGTTACATACTAAACCTAGCCGTCGGCTAGGTATTCCACGTGTATTAAATTCATATATATAGATTAGTTAGTTTAGTACATTTCATCATCTTATCATCTTATTCAATTTATCATCTGCATTTCTAGCAGAAGCCTTTACGACGGGGAAGAGCCCACCCTGAGTGGCGAACCACACTTCATTTGTTTTATCGACAATTATTGAATTTGAAAGTATACCTTCATGTTCCCACTATGAGATATCAGAATTTTGAGTATGCATTGTAAAGTCTGAGTATTGAATTAATTTAGTAATTAAAGGAGTATTTTTCACACTCCAAGTGGTATCAGTTCAGCGGTCCTGGGTGACGTGGCATTGTGGCAGTCGAAACTTCGTTCGTTGGAGGTAAAAAACGTAGGCCCAACATGAGTTCTACATCCAACAAATTTAATTCCTTCACCTTGATTAAACTATAACCGATGACGTCTGGTGGATTAATAATTAATACTAATATCTCACAATTTTGGAAACGTTGATCAAAGTTAACCAAGTAACAACTCTCCGTCGAATATTGATTTTAATAGAAGAGCCAGGAGGGTCAATTAAATATTGGTTACTGTATTCATTATTGCAAACATGATCGAAGGCGCCAGGAATACCTAAATGAAATGAAATGAGGATGCTAAGTGCAAGAAATCACTATAGACATCATGTGTTACATTCATTTTTTTATCGTAAAGTACCGTCGACCAATCAAATCGAGGGAAAAATCAAAAATCACGGCATAAAACTAAGGTACCACAGTTTATAAATTTTTTTTATTTTTTCTCGTCGGTGCAATTATCCCACATTGGGAGTGCACAAAGTGGAAAGTGGTTTATAAGGCAGAGTGGGCAAGTAGTAACGTGTGACTACGGTCACACAAGCCTCCTCCCTCGTGCAAGTCTCTTGGTTAGTTCCATGTCGATTAGTCTTGTCTTGTCCCCCGTATCGATTAGTCTTGTCTTATCTGGTTGCTTCATCTCCCATGTCCAGTCCATTGGTTCTTGGCCAGTCCCATGTCAGTTCCTTCATGTCAGCTATTTGCATTGCAAGTCCTTCGATGTCCTCGTTGTCAATTGCAGGTTAGTCTATCTTACCCAGTCAGCTAGTCGCATGCCAATCATTCATGTCGCATCGTGTCTTGGTCTAGTCACTGTCGTGTCTTGGTCTAGTCACTATCGTGTCTTAGCAATTGTCCAAACTTGCTATAGTTGTCCAAAGTCATCAAGAACTTGTCAAGAAGTTGTCAAAATTGTGGAAAGCTATCCAAATTGCTGAAAGTTGTCAAAAGTGGCTGTTAAGGAGAAGTCAAAGCTCAAAAGCTCCTAAGCAGGTTATGCTAACAAGTGCATGAGAAAAATGTGGACCAAAGGATCTGACGATCGACTATCAAGCTTGGAGACGACCAATAACAATGCACAAAGACCTCATCGAAGCCCAGGTAAAAAAAATTCTCCTTCTCCTTTCAAAATTGGTAGTTATAATCCACATCATCCACTAGTAGACCCTATTTCTACTAACCCTCCCCAAACTCATGAAAACATCACACAATGAGACTCAAGTAACTCAGCCATTACCATGGATGAAACTCTTCGACTATTACTAGATGGTATGCGCAAAATTAGTCTCAACCTAACTACACTTTTGAGCACACAAAACTGACCTAATCCCAATACTAATCCCCAAAATCACTCTCATGAACAAAATAATAAAGAAAATGACAACCAAGATGAAGATTGGGAGCAGTGAACAAGCAATCCAGATAATTACGAGAATCGCTATCATAGACAACGATATAACCAAGATCAGGAAAGGGATATGGGTTATCACCAACCGAGAGGCCCTAATAATTTTCCACACATTGATATGACCACTTTTGAGGGTCATGATCCTCATGGTTGGATAGCCAAAATGGAAGGCATTCTCGACTTATACCAAATTAAGGATTTTGATAAAGTCCCTTTTGCTGCATCAAAATTAGGCACTAAGGCCTCCCAATGGTTCGTATGGCTTAAGTGAGAGAAAGGAGCTACTATTAATTGGAAAAAATTCACTACCTATTTTTAAGAAATATTTGATGAAGGAGCTACATCGTCATACACAGTAAGACTATTATCTCTTAAACAAGAAGGATCGGTTAGTGAGTTCATCTCGAAATTCACCAGTTTACTATCGTATACATTAGACCTCAGTCCCGACACAGTGGTAGGAGCTTTTCGTAATGGATTGAAAGAAAATATTAGGGTGGAAGTGGACATTCAAAATCCAACCTCGCTGAATGATTGTATAAGAATAGCCAAGCTGGCTGAGAAGAGAATTCAGTTGTATGCACGACGTGAAACTTATAGTCGTCCTTCGTATCGCAACAATTCCTTTTGTAGAAATGATCAACCATCAAGATACTTCTGCTATAAATTTTGCACTCATCATCCCAGGGAACAAGCATGTGCCAAAAAACAAAACTTTCATATTTAATGCGATCAATATGAAGGAGAAGAGGAAGAAACTTTGATTTTATTCATTAACTCTTCCAACAAAGACAAATTCTAGGTTCTAGTAGCCAACGGGGTGAACGCGCAATGTGTTGGTAGAACATATCAAGTTTCCATAAAAATGGGAACTTATACCTGGTTTGGATCCCTTTTTGTCATGAATTTATGGAACTCTGATGTCATTTTGGGAGTTGAATGGTTGGAAACATTAGACACGGTTAGCTTCAATTTCAAAAAATTATTTGTGGAATGGAAGGAAAATGGACGAGTCATTCGCTTACAAGGCATTACTACTCCTCCATCACAAATGGTGAGCTCTCATAGTATGGAGAAGATGTTAAAAAATGGTGGATATGGATTTATAGCTCAAATTAATTGTTTGGAAAAACAATCTCGAGCAACTTTGGATATTACTGCTCCAGATTTATGAGACATCGTAACAAATTACGAAGAGGTCTTCTAAGAACCTAAAGGATTACCACCTAAATGATCTCATGACCATGCCATCCATTTGATTCCAAGGAGTGTCCCACCTAACAGTCATCCTTACCACTATCCTCAACCACAAAATATAGAAATCAAACAGATCATTCAAGATCTACTAGATCATGGAGTCATTCGTCATAGCACTAGCCCTTATTCCTCACCTGTAGTTCTGGCTCAACGAAAATATAACTCTTGGCATACGTTTCCTGATTTTTTTTCTCTCAATAAACTCACTATCAAGGACAAATTTCCTATCCCTATCATAGATGACCTACTAGATGAGTTGCATGATGCAAATTTTTTTACAAAATTAGACCTTCGCTCAGGATTTCACCAAATCCGTGTCAGAGAAGAAGATATTCCCAAAACTACTTTTTGTACTCATGAAGGTCATTACGAATTTTTGGTCATGCCTTTTGGTCTCACCAATGCACCATCCACATTCCAAAGTCTCATGAACCAATTGTTTCATCCACTCCTCTGTAAGTTTGTGTTGGTTTTTTGTGATGACATTCTCATACATAGCAAAACATGGAAGGATCATTTACATCATGTGGATAAATCCCTTCACATTTTACACAAAGAAAAGTTATTTGTCAAACGTTCCAAATGTTCATTTGGTGTCCAACAAGTCGAGTATCTTGGTCATATAGTTTCTCACGAGGGCGTCAAAGTCGACCCCAATAAGATTAAGGCAATTCAAGAATGGCCTTTACCTAAAACCATCAAGAAACTACGTGGTTTTTTGGGTCTCACGGGCTACTATCGCAAGTTTGTACAAAATTATGGTAATATTGTAGCACCTCTCACAACACTCACAAAGAAGGATGCTTTTTTTTGGTCGAAAGAGGCTACTCAAGCCTTCGAAGCTCTTAAGGAGGCCATGTGTACAACTCCAGTTTTAGCAACTCCCAATTTTCACAAACCATTTATTATCGAATGTGATGCATCAGGAACAGGAATTGGGGCTATATTAATGCAATAAGGTCATCCGTTGGCATTTGAAAGTAAACAACTCTTGGGAAAAACTTTGGGAAGATCAACATACGAAAAATAAATGTTGGCTATTCTTCACGCAGTAGAAAAATGGAGACACTACCTAATCAGTAGCCGCTTCATTATAAAAATAGATCATAGTAGTCTCAAACATTTTTTTGAGCAAAGGTTTTCCTATCCGAAACAAAATAAGTGGTTAACAAAACTATTGGGTTATGATTTTGTTATCGAATACAAGAAGGGGAAGGAAAATGTAACCGCCAATGCACTATCTAGGAAATATGAAGACGAAGTAATCATTAACGCTATTTCAGGTCCTTGCTCCCAATGGGTGACTCAATTATAAGATGAATGGTTGTTCAATAGCAAAACTGCTTAGATAATTCAAGAATTATCTATAGGGTCCTCTAAACACCCTTTGTTCTCTTATGAAGATAAAATCCTCTAGAAAAAGAATCACATTTACATTCCACACAATTCAGAACTCAAATCAAAGATCCTCGATGAATCACATGCTTCTCCATCAGCAGGACATTCAATATTTTTGAAGACATATTTAAGGGTCAAACAATCATTTTGTTGGAAAGGATTAAAATCCGAAGTCAAACAATGGGTATCCGAATGCGAAGTTTGCCAGCGCAATAAAGGAGAAATAGTCAAATCACCAAGGTTGTTACAACCATCACCCATCCCGAAGCGTCAGTGGGAACATATATCCATGGATTTTATTGAAGGTCTTCCTAAATCATAATGCAGGATAGTAATCTTCGTAGTCGTAGATCGGTTATCCAAATACGCTCATTTTTAGGCTTTACAACATCCTTTTTTTGCAAGCAAGGTGGCAAAGGTATTTATGGATTCAATCTTCAAATTACATGGTATGCCCAAAAATATTGTAAGTGATAGAGATCCCATCTTCACTAGTAAATTTTGGCGAGAATTATTTTGACTTAGTGGTACCAAATTGAATATGTCTTCGGCCTACCACCCACAAATAGATGGTCAAACAGAAGTAGTTAAAAAATGTCTGGGTACATACTTAATATGTTTTGCTCAAGATAAACAATACCAATGAAGCCAGTGGCTAGCATTGGCAGAATGGTGGTACAACACTTCTTACCATTACTCAATTAAGATGCCTCCCTTTGAAGCATTGTATGACACCAAGCCTCCAATCATCGTTGATTACGTACAAGGGTCATCCAAAGTAGCCAAAGTGGATGATTGGTTCCAAAAAATGCAAGCTACACTCACCATCCTCAAAGAGAATTTACTCCAAGCACAAAATCATATGAAACAACAACAGGACTTGCATCGATCAGAGAGAACTTTTAATATAGATGACTGGGCTTTTCTAAGGTTACAACCTTACAAACAAGCATTGTTAAGGATAAAGTCTAGCCAAAAGTTGGCTCCATGATTCTATGGTCCTTACCAAATTGTCTGTCACATTGGGGAAGTAGCCTATCAGTTAGAGCTACCCTTATCATCACGAATACACCCGGTATTTCATGTTTCGTGTCTTAAAAAAGTAATTGGTCAAAAAGTGCAAGGTCAATCAGAATTACCAATGCTCGATGAGGAAGGACGCATATATCTCCAACTGGAAGAAATATTACAACAAAGAGTACAAAGACTACGGTCATGCCAAATTCAAGAATTTCTCATCAAATGGCAAGACTTACTAGAGGAGGATGCCACATGGGAACCTAAAAGTATTTTCCAAACATTTCCAGCTTTGAGGAGAAAGCTTTCCAAGGAGGGAAGTCATGTTACATACTAAACCTAGCTATTGACTAAGTATTCCACATGTATTAAATTCATATATATAGATTAGTTAGTTTAGTACATTTCATATTATCATCTTATTCAATTTATAATTTGCATTTCTAGCAGAAGCCTTTACGATGAGGAAGAGCCCACCCTGAGTGGCGAACCACACTTCATTTGTTTTATCGACAATTATTGAATTTGAAAGTATACCTTCGTGTTCCTACTATGAGATATCAGAATCTTGAGTATGCATTGTAAAGTCTGAGTATTGAATTAATTTAGTAATTAAAGGAGTAGTTGTCACGCTCCAAAGTGGCTCATTCCAAAGAGACTGTATTTCTCATTCCAAAGATGTCTTGTTCATTCTGAAGATCTTTGGAATGAACAATTGTGTGCTATTCAAATGATTTTAGCTACATTTCTCAAGTGTATTATCCCTTAGGATCATATTTCAATAGCCTTCATTCCTCTCCATGTGTGAATTCCATGCCTTGCCATTCATTGGTAGCTTGCTAGAATTTACATGGTAAATTATTGCATTTTTTAGTTCTATTGCACAGTTGTAAAATATTGGCATTTCTTGCAAATTCAAACAAATTAGAACATGGAAAACTTATTCAAATATCAACATGAAGGATTACATCAAGTTGCTACTGAATTTATACACTTCATTCACCAAGTAACCATGCTGAAATAGTGCAACAATGCTGCACAATTGCCCTTGCTCTGTTATACCCTATTGCTGCCTATTTAGACCTTGTGGGAATGCTTCTAAATAGGTAAGATGTCTTCTTTACTCCTTATGAACTCATTCCATCCATATCCTAATGCTTTTTTTGACAACTTCAAGGTGTTCCTATAAAGTAACAACTTACTAATTTTTATATGGCTATTTTTTTAGATTTTCAGATTTATGACAGTCCTAAACTTTTGGCTTCAATGTGGATTTGAAACAAGTTGAAGGGTAGGAAAACATTCAAAAACCATTGAGAATTTAATGGATATTAGCATACCACATTTGGTTAATTGAAATGAATTTTCTTACTTGCTACTTAATCAAGCAAAATCAGTCACAAAATGCTAAAAATAGTCAAAAACAGAGATATAGTATTCCTAACATAAAATCATGTAAACACTTAACAAATAGTATATTTTAGTCAAATATTTGGCAATTAACTTATCATATTTTAGTCAAACATTGTGCAATAATGAGGCACTTTTGGGCCTCATCATCGAGCATGGCTAAGTCGTCTCTAAGACCTCCGTATTTCCACTCCTGACTCTTTAGTAATCCCCTCTACAAAAAACAATAAAACAATAAAAATCATTAGTACATAATCATTAAAATAAATTAAAATTAAATCATCCCATAAAAGTTTATATCACCTATTATTGGATGATATCATACCACATCTAGAAAAAATTGTCCTTAATAATATGAAATCGTCTCCGTTCTTCAATTTGGGGATCACCCCTTATTGGACGGGATCACCCCTATTTCTTCGATTTTGTCCTTAGACAAAATCGGCTATATAGGGACGATTTCATCCCAATGTCATCAACGACCTAAAAATAATTAAAATTTAAATAAAAAAAATCAAGTAAATCAAGTTAAAAACATAGTACACTAGGTTTAGATCCTTATCCGCAACCCGTGTTGGACCTCTGTCGATATGTGCACCATTTCCACCATTTTTCCTGTAGAGCTCTAAAACAGAAAAAGTGAACAGTAAAAATGAATTAGGGTTTTACCCTACTTTTCTTATTTTTATTTTAAAATGACATTTTTTAATTTTTTCTTTTTCGTGCTTTTACCTCAAACGTTTGATTTGGATAAAAACTCGGAGGGGAAACCATAGCAAACAGTCATACGATTCGACCTAGAATCATCGTCTAAAAAATAGAATAAATTTTTGCTTTCTCGTAAAGCATAAAGAACTCGTCTTTAATGCATTTTCTTCAAAAAATTTGCTAAAGATGGGGCAAAATGTAGCACCCTAAAATTGGCGCAGTTAAACCATCAATAAAAAGTAAAAATTTGAATTTTGACCCTAAAACTGCCCGTTAACTACTCACCTCATTTTTCGTACCATTTTTAGAAGTTGTTTTGACTGTTGGATGATATTATCATCAATTTGACGATATCATCCCAAATTGGATGAATTCATCTGGAACAGAATGTCCAGATGATTTCGTCCCAAAACTAAATTTTCATAATTAGCTTCTATTTCAATGACCTCTCCAACTTGGGCAGAAGCATGTCTACATGGTTGGAGATTCCCATGTTGAGGATCTCCCAGATTGGGATGATCCCCAATCTCCTAACCTCCCCTAATCCTATATAAACTAGGATTTTTCCAGTTTATCCTCCCAATCCCCTGATTCTCTGATTCCCTGCCTACCTTCTTCCCTTGCCTGCTCTCCCTAACTCCCTATAGGATTTTATATTTGTGTTTTCAAGTTTTTGTTGCAGGATTTCATTGTGTTTCAACCGGATATAGTTCGAATCATCACAGGCGATTCAACCATAATTTTGGATGATCCTATCAAGATCGGTGATGATATTGTATGATTGCAGACGATCTTGACTGTAATTTAGCTTGGGGGCAATCAAAGTCCTAAGTTTGCATTTTCTATCTTGTTTCTTTATTTATTGGTGCATTATATTAATTTACTTCTATTTTGCATCTTGGAGTTCACCTCATTTAGCATAATTGCATAATAAAATTCAAAATAAGTTACCAAAACATTACATCTCATTTTAATTGATATATGGATTTATTATTTAAGCATCTACACTCTTATTTCTATCATTTTGCATCATTCTTACAATAGTATTTTTTGTTTTTGGTGTCTATTTTTTTGATTGTAGGTTTTTGATGAATTCATCTGACGAATTTTTTAGGTTGTTGATGATCTTGGGTGATCTTAGATTATCACCTATGATTTGGGATGATTCTATATAATTACAGATGATCTTGTCATATCTAGGATGATTTGGACTCCTATAAGCTTTAGAATATTCATCAGACATCAGAAATTAGATGTACTCTTCTCCATTTAACATATTCTTTGTATTTAATTGCATTAGGATTCATTTATGTCTATTGTCTTCATATAAATCAGAATTTTCATATAGAATAGCTTAGCTTCATTTTGGCCAACCTAGGAATCCGAATGATTGAACATAAAATGAATAAATCAAACCCATTCTCAACCTAGGCATGGAAACTGCCACTCAAAGTTTCCTGGTGAACCCCACCATTCTTAAAAAATTCACCTTTATACCCCTCCCTCGAGAAGCACGACCTTCAAAGGGCCTCTCCATCTGAGGTATTGTTCCATCCTTTTCGCATCCCCATTTCGGGAATAGATCCTTTAGACTGAAGGTAAGGGTGCAAAAAATTTGGGCGATAAAAAACCAACAATGATCCTTCTCATCCAAAGAAAGTCAAGTTTAGAGAAATATTATCTCTATAATAACAAGCTATCATAATTCCTCTATTGAAAGAGAGACCAAATCTCTTTGCTTGGACCTACAAAGACATGTTGGGACTAGATCCAAAGTTGGTTTTCCATAAAATTTTGCTAGACCCCACAACGAAACTAGTCAAACAAAAGCTCAGAAAGATGCATCCAACCATCACTTTGATGGTGAAGAATGAGTTTTTGAAACTTTTGAATGTAGTCTTTATTGTTCCCATCGACTATCGAAAATGGGTATCAAACATGGTGCCCATAGGAAAACCTGATGGAAAAATCTGCATTTACACATATTTTAGTGACCTCAATAAGGTAATGCCAAAGGATTCATTCATGTTTCCCAACATAGATTCTCTTGTAGATGCAACTACAGGTCATGAGATGCTCTCCCTAATGGATAATTTTTTGTTACAATCAGATTCGGATTAAACCTGAAGACCAGCATAAAATCGTGTTCACCACTCCATGGGGGAAATTTTGTTATAAATTGATGATATTAGGTATTAAAAATACTGGTGCCACATATCAGTAGGCTATGACATACATTTTACATGACTAAAGGCACAAGATATTGGAAGACTACATCGATGAATTACTAGCCAAGTCATTGTTGCAATAAGAGCATGTTGAGACCCTTAGAAAGGTCTTTGATCGCTTGATTGAGAATAATGTTAGGTTGAATCCTAAGAAATGCATCTTTGGTGTAACTTTTGGAAAAATCTTGGTATTCATAATTTCTAAATGAGGCATCGAGGTAGACCCAACAAAGGTAAAGGCTATCTTGGAAATTGTCCCACCCATGAACATCAAAGAACTAAAAATATTATAGGGCAAAGTAACATCCATAAAGTGATTTATCGCACAACTATCGGACAAGTGTCAACCCATGAATTGAATTCTACACGAGGGGGTCCCATTTCTATGGGATGAATAATGTGAGCAAATATTTTCTAAAATCAAATAGTACCTAGCAGTGCCACCAGTTCTAGCTCCACCAAGGCCAAATGTGCCATTCTTATTGTATATATCTGCTACCAATTTTTCTTTGGGCACCATGTTGGATCAAAATAATATGTAAGATAAGAAACAAGAAATATATTACATCAACCACACCTTGGTGAGCTACGATATAGGATATGCATATGTAGAAAAGTTGTGCTTAGCAGTGGTCTTTGCAACCAAGAAATTGTACCACTACATGCTGAGCCATATGTAGACACCCAAAAGTCACACATTGTTATTTTTGCATATCCATAGGTGATTCCAGATATCCCTAGGCTATTCTAGGCTATTGTAGTCATGCGTAGTCATACGTAGTCATGCATAGTCATGCGTAGTCATGCATAGTCATGCATAGATTATCATAGTTCGCCATAGCAGTATGTAGACTTCCATATATGTCACTTTATTAGATTTCAGGTCCAAAACCCTAATAAGTCTTCAAAATCACATCTCGTGCATTGGGATATCCTCCAATAACCTATTTGCACTCAATTGAGGCCCCCATGGGGTATTAATTGACAAAAACAATTAGCAAGTCAATTCCTAAAATCTAATTTAATGTTGACTTCACTTAAGTCACCTTTTTAGGGAAAAATTGATTAAAAGAACTCTTAATCCTTAATTAACACTAATTACATCCTCCCACATGTGTGTAATTAGGGTTAGCTAAGATATTTTCCTAAGAAACCCTAATCAAGCCCTAATTGGACTTAAGACCTCCTAACCCTAATTAGCCTTAATCCTTCCTCACACATGTGTGAGGATAGGATATTTTCTATGAGGAATAGGAGATTTCCATGTCACAAACCCTAACCTAAATTTGGTTAGACTTTAGTCTAGGGTTAGTTTCCTTAACCCTCCCCCTACACCTTGCCATTTTCTATATATAGTGGGTCCTAAACCCCTAAATATATCTCTCCCTATTTTATGACATAAGCACATAAATGCTACCCAAATGGATATTGATGCATGATACAATGAATCCGAGTTGAACAACAATAGTACAACAACCAAGGAACCTTCTCACCGAAGGATTTTTGCAGAATAGTTCTCAGGGTCTGATTCACCCCCCACCCCATGAATCTGACATCAGTTCACCCCCTGGGTGGCGAATTGGTTCTACAAAGCCCAAATCACCTCAGATTTGGCAGGTAAGATTCCTTTTGTAGTTTTATCAGCTTCTACATCCTTTATTTTGGTTTTTATCATGTTTTTACAGTCATTTTGTCTTCCTAAATATGGGGCCTGACTAAGGCAAGCCCCCCATCACACTAACCCCCTTTTGCAGGTTCTTCACAGGTTATTCAGTAGATTTGAAGAGGAAGAACACCATCAAACAACAACCCGACGGTGGCCCACATACAAAGAAGCCCACCTACATTGAGGGACGATTGAAGATGGCATCAAACTTGTAACATTATTAGAAGAAGAAATGGCTAAAGGGCATCATGTCCCTATTGTAACACATATTTTTCAATATTAATGAAATACAACCTTTTTGTTTAATGCATACATTTTTTTGTATTAATGGATCAAATGTCGATTTCTACCCATTTCATTCTGGCACGCCCGGTGGGACCCCCACAACGGACAATGCTAGGTTAACCATTTCAGTGTGAATCTAACTTTATTCTCTATTTTTTGTGTTTTTAGGTACTGAATCTATTTTTCACAGAGACCTCCAAAGCCCTAGGAACCGCCCTAGGCCATCATATTCTAAATTTGAAGCCTCTAAACTGGATTCACCCCCCGCCCCATGAACCAGTTACCAATTCACCCCCCGGGTGGCAATTTGTATTGCAGAGCCCCAAAACCTAAAAATATTGGTTTCTCAGACCTCCCTGCAACCTCCAAAGGCCTTCTGAACTATCAGATATCAGATCTAAGCCTTCAAAACTGAATTCACCCCTCGGGTGGTGATTTGAGCATAGGAGCTTCAAAAACCCCCAAATCCATAGGGGTGATCTCCTCAGGGGCCAAAAAACCCCCCATAGCATCAGAATGTAGGTATTCCTCATTTTATACCTCTATTCTATCACATTTTGAAAATACAAAGCATTCCCTAGTTGAATGGCAATTCTTAGATGTAACGTTGCTTTCATTTTTGCGTAGGATTGTTAAATCTTTTTGAAATTTCATAACCTGCAACTTTCCAACAACTTCTTCAAATTTATTTTTCAAATAAATTTACATTTTCCTTTGTTTTTTGCATGTAGTACAAGCCTACATTGTTTCCCCCTTTTGTTTATAGCATCTATAGCTAAAATAAGTGCACATTGCTAAAGTTTAAATTAGGGTTTCCTAATCCCCTCTTCCATGTTATTTAATTCTTGAAAAAATTTGCATTCTAAGATTGAAAATTAGGGTTTCCTAATCCCCTTTACTCCACACACTTGGATTGCATGTTTCTACGCTTTGTAAACTAGACTAGTTTATTTCATAAAGGCATTTAGGGCTAGATTATTTCTTTGCAAAGAATACATTTATCTAATCATTTGCTTTCAAAAAGGCATTAGGGTTAGTTTTTATTTTGAAAAGGCAACTAGTTAGTTTCTTACCTTGCATACATCATTAGCAAAACAAAAACCCACACACATGCACGTGGTATTTTAAACAAGTGGTGATATTGGACTTCATCCCCAATCCATCACTCGAGACTGGTGTCGACGAAGTTTTACCCTCCACTAGCTCTCACCCCCTAGACACCTAACAACCCCATAGGAGTGGTTTTATGGGCCTCATCATTGAAAAAATCCCCACTTTTATGATTGGGCCCTGGATTTCATCACCAAATGTTACCTGCGGAGTGGGATAGGATTAGCGCCTTCATCCACAAGGCTAGTATAATTTGTGGAATTGGTAACTATCATTCTTGACCAAGCCCATCCAAGGGTGAAGTGAAAGCATGGGGTATGCCAACCATGCCTAGCACATCACAGACAATGCCACCTCTTCTCATGAGAGGATATTGTGAACTCACTTCAGCATAGTGGGTTCTTCCCCTTTAGGATATCATTTTACCGCACCTTCCATACAGGTCACCATTTGCACATTGTGATACCATTCTATTTTGTGCATATTTGGGTGTTGCAGGAGGTTTGATATCGATGACATTATTGATTTTCTAGAGTATTCACTCCATTACCCATGATTCTACATAGGGAGTATCAACATTGCAACACATAAAAATAAATGAAACACTTTTTATTTTCAACATTTAGAATTGATTTCGGTCTACCGTTGTTTGCATGATCACAAACTGGTCTCAACACATTACACTATACATTGTTTTGTCATACACAACATGTCACTTATTTTACACTTATATTAGACATAGTTGAGTCTACATCGCACAGGGTTTATTTCTAAAACCCTTTTTACACATGCTACTATGCTTGTGGTCACCCGTAGTAGAGCGCATGAGCAAGCATGCCCTATAGAGGAATGGCCTACCACTTCCTCTAGTCAGTCCATTCTTACTCCTTCGATCATGAAGGGGAAGACCATAGACACATCTGATTCACACATAGAATTCGATGTACATCTCACATATATGATGCCTCATGATGAGACATCAACCTTGAGTGAAGCCCTCACCACTTCACTCATAGAGGATTACCCACTTCTTTCATCCCCATCTGCACGTAATCCACCGACCACATTCTGTGACCATGTGATCTACATAGTTCTAGGACAACCTCATCCATTATTTACCATATATGAGGAGGTCATACCTACTTCTCCTACCTTCGTACACCCCTTCTTCCAAAACCTATCTCAATCCCTTTTTGAGAGTGATTCTTCCCTCCTAAACCGTACCCATCTAGAGGTCACATCATTTGTCCCTACCATAGGAATGGTGTCTAACCCATCCTCCTCTACTGTAGGAAACCAGAAACCATCCTTCCAAATTGCACAATAGATTCCTCCCCAACAGGAACCACAAGCATTTCCTCAAACCTCACACCCATACTCTTCATAGGAGTCTCAACCATCATCTTCCCAAGAGCCATTTTTCACCATATCTGAAGGCACCTCCTAGCAACCCCTTCAGACACAATATGCACAAACCCAAGTGGGAGTGTACACATACACCTTCCCCTTAAACCAAGCTCCTACTTTGGTAAATTACCCCACATTTTCATAGCTTTTATGCCAATATCCTAGGTATTCAGAGTGTATGATACCCAACCTTTAGAGCCACCTATGTCTATGAAAAATTTTAGGATACCACCACCTCCTCTTGTCCAAGCTCCCACTACCAATATTCTTCCCACATTTGGATCGAGACTAATGGCTTATCCACCCACCCCACCAAGCTATTCCATGCAGTTTAGCTTCCCTACTTCCTACCCTCCATGACAGAGACAAACACCATCCTTTGATACCTTGTATCAACCACCCCTAATAAAGGTAGCCACAACACCCACACCATTATTAGTTGCACCTAGCTTCTTTATTCCTCCTCCATTATGGTCATCACCACCTATGACCCAACCATTATAACAGGATCCAACCCAACAAATACATGTGCCACAACTGCATGCTTCCCAGTCACAGTGCTATTACCTACAAAAGACACCCACCCCACAACCTAGTGTACCCACCATATCAAGATCATGCACAATAGTACTCTCCATAGTATTGCAAAGAACAACAATACCAATATCTACCACATCCATAGGGTCAACCTACCATAGCCCAACCCTCAACTCCTATGGCACCCAAACTTCAACTCTTACGAGATGAAGTCAAAATGTTGAACTTGTGCACCTCTAGCTACGGGCCACAAAAGCCTTGTTATGATGAAATATACAATGAGCTAGTTCACCCATTAGTGCCCATTCCTCCCTACCCATATCACTTCAAAATACCAAATTTTGACAAGTACAGAGGTAAGGAAGACCCTAGAGAGCATGTGAGCAATTACCACTCATCCTACTATCAACTTCATAGTAGTAACCCCCTCATGTTGCGTACCTTCTCCCTTTCACTCACAGGGCTAGTATTGGATTGGTACAACATGCTCCCATGCCATAGCCTATATAATTTTGAGCAACTGGCCAATTCCTTCCTAGAACACTTTTCCATCAACATCAAGAAAAAGACCACATTTTTTGATGTATACGCCTTACGACAGGCTGATGACGAACCCATCACGGAGTTCATTTCTATATGGAGAGCGATTATCCATGACCTCACCCATAGCCTCCTCACTTTGAGTTCATGACACTCTTTTCCAAGATTTGTCACAAACACATTTCCACATCCCTCCAACTTCACCAAAGCCACACTTTTGAAGATGCCATTTCACAAGAAAAATTTATTGAAGACATTAAGGTTCAATCTAGGAAAATTAAGTTGAGAGCCAAATCCAACTATAACCCCAACTTCCGCTTCAACAAGACCACACCAAATCAACCTTACCCTCAGCCACCACAAGCCAACCAAGTCGCATCCGCTACCATAGCACCAACACCGACTCCCCCACCCTATATACCACAAGCGCAAGCATCCTATACTAATGCTCCTGCCCCACCTCGGCCACAACAATACTGAGGCATGCACCCATAGGTTCCATCGTGCAACCTCACATCATTAGCTAAACCATTGCCAACTCTATTTCATAGATTATATGAGGGCAACCATCTTGTCCTACCTAATATCCATCCACTGGATCCAAATATACCCAAGCCTTATGGGTATAATGAGCATCTCTTTTATCCTTTTCATAGACAACATGGCCATGATATCGATTCGTGTCACTCCTTCCATGGGTAACTTCAAGACCTAATCGATAGGGGCACCATTCAGGTAGCAAACCCTCTAGCCCCATAGAATCAAAACTTAGGGATTTTCCAAAACCCTCTATTGGACCACAGAGGATCCAACCCTCCTAGACCTCCAAACAATCCCTTGGAACCACCTCACCAAGTGAAAAATGTCCAACATGATCCTCCATCATGTGGCATAGTAGGTGTGATCAACCTTACTATGAGGAACCAATGGTACCCGTCATGCCAGACAACACCTATTGTTTCCCCGCCATATTAGTTCACATCACCACAAGTACCTCAAATGCCTACTATCATACCACCACCACCTCAAAATGTGATTACCATTCATGGTAGCCTAACCCATCAGTTACGTAATGCCCCTACGTGGCTATCCATATTTGATCTCCTACAACAGTCCCAACCCCACCACGAGGCATTGAATGACATCCTACACTCTATTGACCTAGAGACACATGACACAAATACCTTTTTCAACTTTGTAGGAAACATCCCATGATGCCTCCAACCCTCAATTAGCTTCCATGACCATGAGATAATGAAACTCATTGGAGAAGGAGCAGATCCTCCCCTCCACATCCAAGCCATAATCAATGATATCACCTACAAGCGGGTACTCATTGACATGGGTTCATCCATTAGCATTATATCTACAACATCTCTACATCACCTACACCTCCCTCCAGCCCATTTTGCCATGCCTTCCCTAGACTTGCATGCTTTCTATGGCTCCATGAGACCTACCATAGGATCCATAGTTTTACCTATTCACATAGGCATTCATACCATTCCTATCCTATTTCATATCATCCAAGGAGAAATACAATACAACATTCTCCTCGGTCGCCCGTGTATTAGAGACATGCATTGTGTTCCTTCCACACTACACCATTGCCTTAAGTACATCCACAATGGACTAGTTCACTATGTCCCAACCGATGGAGACCCCTTTAAGTTTTGTAATATCATAGACCTTCCCCCTACACCATCATTTTCATCCTCCCAACTATTCCCTGTATCTTCTCATCAATTAGTAGGAGCATTGATATCCTCCCCAACTTCCACCTCAACGTCCCAATGTTCATCAAGAGTACAAGCCTCGACATCCACACCGTTAGCACCATATTCGATAGAATCCAAAACCTCTAGCATGTTGTTCTCATTGCCATCCTTATGGCCTCCACAATCATCCCAGCCTCTACCATTCCAATTTCCACCTATGGTACCACAACCACCACCACAACCCATTACACAACCTATCACATTACCTTCCCCACCCTTGCATACGAAAGACCCTATCCTTCCTATGCCACAAAAAACTCCTATTCCATTTTTATCGAAGCCTAGGACATTCATGTCTCCACGTATCCCAGAACTGATATTGATACCTTCCCCCACATAGACCAAACATCATGTTCAAGCTACAAAAAATAAATGTCATGAAAATGAACAACCAACACCTAATTCAGATGAAAAACTCCCACACCCTTCAACCGCTACCATCAAGGAATCTTAAATTTCTCCTTCCTCATCTGATTTTGATACTCCACCTTATTCACCAAAGCGTACCACACCACACATATCCATATTCATGAAAAATTTTAGCCCAAGAGACTATAATGTACACGATGCCCACATATGTGACCCTCCTATCTAGTCTACCGATGATTTTGATCACCCCTCAGCCTCAGTCCTTACCATTGGAACCATCATACAATTAGGAAGTCCCAAAAACCATACCAATTTTGTGTATGCAGGAGTTGACTCTTTGATCCCCCCACCGGCTTCTCCACCACCACAATCTAGCTCTTGTGATGTAATTATGCACCTGGAAAACCCTCACTTCACCTTGCGCTACCTACAACATTTTCATTGGTACGGGTTTGGGCTAGGCTATTATGAACAAGGGCTACGTACACCTATTAACCCTCATGTCCGATCACCTACCAACAAATCTATCCTAGGTTATCGCCCAACCACCATCTATACATTAGAAGACGAGATCCAAGACTTATCCCTACATCCTCCTCCATGTCCAACACACACCTTGGAAGAGTATATCGATATGGATATACTAGAAGACACTCCTTCACCAAATTCCACCATCATAGTCCCATAAGACTTCTTTCAAGACTCTCCTACATATGATACCTCCTCATTCTGTGATATTGATAGATTTATAGAACACTTCACTAACTTATCTCTCGCTGCACCACCAATAGATCTTGACATAGTCCCTCCTGAGCTATCACCAATATGCTTAATCACATCCCCACCTATACACAGGCAACTACAGAGAGCAGCTACTCATCCTCACTCACCTCCAGTCATTCTATGACCTCCCTTGAGCCTCTTAGGGTGCATACGAACCATCGAACCTTCCTCACCAGATTATTCCCCACCTACTTCACCCACAACATCGGTCAACATGGTTGAGGTAGACTTACATTCTCCCCTTCGTTATAGTCACCAGCTGATTCATGATGATACCCCAAACCCAAACTTTATATATCTCATGCTTATATCACCCATACCACTACCTCAAGATTTCCTACTCTTACCTCATGTCTTGTGAGCTACAAATGCCCCTTCCTCATCCACATCATCCAAAGCCATCAATGACTTTAACCTCATTCCTGTCCCTGAGAAATTATGTGATGTATATCGCATGCTAATTGAAGATACTATCGATGTCGACATTGGCGATGATCCTGAAAACCCCCACATCCTTAAACTAGTTGCTAGCCTCTCACTTGAGGAGTGCATTACCTTTACAATATTTATTCATAAGTACATTAAATTTTTCACATGGTCATCTAAAGATATGTCAGGACTCTACCCTTTCGTAGTGGTTCATAATCTCATACTCGATCCTAATGCCAAACCAGTGAGACAAAATATTCGACGCATGCATCCAAAGATCACATTAATAGTGAATTCTAAGCTCCAAAAGCTCCTAGATGTTGATTTCATTATACCCATCGACTATCCTAAATGGATATCCAGTATGGTCCTTGTACCTAAACCATCTGGTGACATTTGCATCTACACAGATTTTTGTGACCTAAACAAAGCCTATCCCAAAGACAACTTCCCCCTACCTAACATCAACTCCCTTGTTGATTCCATCGTAGGCCATGAGATGATCTCCCTCATGGATGGATTCTTAGGATACAATCAAATCATAATCAACCCAGCCGATCAACACAAAACCTCCTTCACAACACCCTGGGGGATGTTTTGCTATAAAGTCATGCCTTTTGGCCTCAAAAACATTGGGACAACCTACCAACGTGCAATAACCTATATCTTCCATGACTTGATGCATAAAAAAATTGAATACTATGTATATGATCTCATCACCAAATCAAAGAAATATGCAGACCATATCAAAGATCTCCATCAAATTTTTGATGAATTATTAGAGCACAATGTGAACTTGAACCCAAAGAAGTGCGTGTTTGGTGTTACCTCGGGAAAAATACTAGGATTAATAATATCTCAATGAGGCATTGAAGTTGATCCTAGTAAGGTGAAATCCATCACTGAGATGCCCCCTCCTACCACATTGAAGCAATTGCGCAGCCTCCAGGGAAAGATTACTTCTATTCATATATTCATAGCGCAATTATATGATAAGTGTCAGCCATTCAACCACCTCCTACAAAAGGGAGTAAGCTTAAAATTGGATGACAACTATCAAGGATCATTTGATGCTATAAAAACTTACCTCACATCACCACCAGTTATGTCACCACCACATCCAGAATTACCACTAATTCTATATATTTCAGCCACAGAACTTGTGCTAGGTACACTTCTAGCTCAAAAGAATGCACTCGACAAAGAGTAGGCTATCTATTACATCAGTCGCACACTAGTCAGCTATGAGAAAAGATATGGATACATGGAAAAATATTCTTAGTGGTTGTATTCACTAATCAAAAATCACACAAATTTTGTCACCCGAGATAATCCCCTTCGGTACATGATGAATAAGAGCTATCACAATTCTCGCACATCTAAATGGATTATGCTTTTAACTAAATTTGACCTAGAATTCATTTCCAAAAAATCCATCAAAGGTTAGGTCATCACCGACCAACTGGATGAATCCCCTTTGATTGACAATCAACCCCTCCTCATCCAGCTTCCAGATGATTCCATCTTCCACATAATCAAAGCTGAAGAATATGTCGAACCCAAATTTGTAGCCGACCTCACCCTATTCTTTGATGGTTCCAAATGTCTCCATGTTGGGGGTGTAGGCATTGTCTTCTTCACACATGAAGGAGAACCACTCCCCTTTTCATTCAAACTTGACTTCCCCTACACAAACAACAATGTAAAATATGAAGCACTAATCCTAGGACTAAAATAAGCACATTCCATGCATATCAAATGCCTCCACATCATAGGCAATTCACTCTTGATATTCAATCAAGTGCAAGAACATTGGCTATGCAATTGCCTCATCCTCCAACAATATAAGAAAATCGCACAACAACTCTTATCTCAATTTGAGTGGTATGACCTCAAAGCCACTCCACGATCATCAAACTATTTTTTAGACACTATGGCCTCCTTAGGATCCCTTATTATGTAAAACCCAACATTTGACACAACATTTGTATCCATCCATACGCTCACTCGATCTGCCATATCACCCATGCCTCCTACATATGATGGTGGTGTGTATGTGGTAAACACTGAACCCCATAACCCATGGTTTTCACAAATGAAGGACTACATCAAACTAGGTTTCCTACCCTATGATTTACCCCATGCTCAATGCCAAAATTTCAAGCAAAGAGCAATCTACTACACCTTGTTGGGGGACATTCTCTACCACCACAGCTATGACGACATGCTCCTGCATTGCCTAGAACCACAAGAATCACAACGGGTTGTATAAGAAACCCATGATGGTACTTGTGGTGGCCATTTTAGTGGCATGGTAATCACCAAATGCATACTTTGTATGGGTTATTACTGGCCCAAAATGGAGCATGACTACTATGAGTATGTCAAGCATTGCATCAAATGCCAACAACATGCCAACCTAACACATCTACCATCCCAAGCACTTCAACCAATCCAGTCCATGTGGCCTTTCTCCCAATGGGACCTCGATATAATTGGACAAATCACACCAGCTTCCTCAAGCAACCACAAATTTATCATCACCACTACAGAATATTTCAAAAAATGGGTTGAATCCATCCCACTGGTCCAAACCATAGGAGCTAAAATTGCAGCATTCATCACAGATCACATTATATGTCATTTTGGAATTCCATCCCAAATCATTTTTGATAATGGAAAATCCTTTAAAAATAAAATTGTTCGAGCCCTGTGTGATAAATTCCACATACATCATAGTTTTTCTACCCCATACTACCCTTAGGGTAATGGCTAGGTAGAAGCCAAAAAAAAACCATCTGTTCCATCCTTCGTAAAACCATAGCAAAATCTCATCGAGACTGGCATAACCAAATACCCCTAGCCTTATGGGCATATCATACGAGCATTCGTACTCCTACTCGGGCAACACCTTTTTCACTTGTATAAAATACTAAAGCTATCATGTCCCTTGAACTTGAGATACCTTCCTTAAGGATATCTATGAAGGATTTCATTGATGACGATACTACTTGCCAAGCTCATTTAGACCAGTTAACACTTCTCGATGAACACCACATTCATGCAATCGAGCACACACAAGTATATCAAGATCACCTTCACCATGCCTACAACAGTAAGGTACATCAGCATGAGTTTAAGATCGGCAACCTGGTTCTTAAATAAAACCAGCAAATCAAAAGTCAGCCTCACCAGTAGCATGATAAATTCACCCCAAAATGGTTGGGCCCATTCATTGTTACACACAAATACGGTTTAGGAGCATATCGCCTGGCCAATATTGAAGGCCTTAACGATCCTAAATCCATCAACATCTAGCACCTTCATGCATTCAATGCATGAAGCACAAACACATTCACCATCATGAGTGCCACGCATTACTAGTATTTAATCACTAAGCACATCACCGTGTAGAGTTGTTACTTTGCTTTATTATTTCACTATACATGTACTTTCATCGTTATGTCATTTTTATGCTATGGGTATTTGTATTTCCTTTTGTAGGACTCACATCATCAGTAGGAGAGTACTACAACATCCTCATGCATCACCATGTAGGACCATCCACAACTTGAAAGCATGTCTACGGAAGCATGGCGTACCGGGTGCGATGCAAACAAAAGCAGATGTATAATGAAACACTAAGTCCTATGAAAATGCGAAGAACAAGTGCATGAAAAGGGAAAATGATGCAATGAAATGAGATGTAAAGCAAAACTAAAGTGCAACCTCTTTTATTAATGTTTCTTGTGATCCAGTTATAATACGTTCCCCCCCTTTCAAGGGCTCGGAGCATTCGATACAATTTTGTTACACCAACGGATGGTACGCTTCCCTTCGGGATCTTCCGCATGCCCACATTCGAAATGGGTGGGCCAAACGTCACCACAAATTGTGTGAGTGCATCCATAGTTCCTTGCTACCCCTCCGGTGTATCCTGCATACAGAGAAACAACAAATGGTTAATAGCATATGCGGATGGAAGGAAACATGCAATCCCCAAGACCTCCGACTAGTGAATACATGAAATAATAAAACATAGATCAAAACATGTTAGAATGAGATGAAAATTGAACAGAAGCATCCAAAAATTATTAGGTACTCAATGCAAAAATAACAGTCAAGAAATCATGCATGGATTTCTAATCACTCCGGGGTGGGAAGCTAGCAACTATCATAAAATGTGCAAAAGTGACCTCCCAAATGTCATATCTAGAGAACTTCGAAATACTTGCAAACTTAGGGTTAGGAAAAATGGGGCATTTTGAGACAACCCAGAAGGTTGGATTTGGTAGATTCTACCCAGATTGCCTTGTATCTGAAGATGCTCCCTGTAGGTTAGTGAATGCATAAACCGATAAAAACACAGTCAAAATAGGTCAGAATGTAGTGAAAATTGAAAATCAGCATAAAAAAATCACATACAACATGATGCAAAATAAATAGTAAAGAAATCTAATGTAGATTTCTAATCGCTCCGGGGTGGGGCGATTAGGATTGCAACAGTGTGGGGGGCACCTGGGGGCAGGACGCCCACCGTTTGGGGCTTGGTTTTGACACCAATCCACTTGGGATGGGTCCAAAACCTCCTAGGGGGTTGTGTCGATGAATTTGGTGTGGGATTGTGGCTGATTGTTTGGGTTTTGGGTCTAGATTGTGCTCCTAGTATTCACCTGATAACATCCCTTCCAAAAGAGAGATCCAAGATGTAGGAAGCACAATGAGGGGTGAGGGTATAATTTTGCAGCACTTCGTTGCTCCAAATGCTCCTGCTCTATCCTTTTTTGGGGTGAGAAGGTTCACCATTTTATATACCTAAGGGTCTCCTTTGAATGCGCATGCAGGGGCATCACTTGGCCATCATGCCTTATCAGGGGGGAGAAGATTCCTTCCTGATTAAGGGCTTCTTGATTTAGGCCTCCATGATTGCCTATTTGACTACCTCTGAAATGCTCACTTGCAATCTCATGCCTTGGAGGTGGATTTGAGTGGTGGACCTAGGCTGCCATTTGTCAAGGTTTGACTTTTTTCTCGTCAAACCTGCTATTCGTCCCACCTTGGAGCGATTGCTGCTAATCATCCCGGGGTGGGGTGAATAGCATTCTAATCATCCCAGGGTGGAACGAATAGGAAGCAGAGTGCTTGAAAGGTGCCAAATTGACCTCTGACCTTCCAAAACTACTTTGGGAGTGGTTAGGACCACTTTTTAACCTCTGGGGGCTGCCCTAGGGGCTATTTATGCCAATTTGGTCAGTTCTTATAGCCACATAATCAGATTGGTGTTGTTTTGGTGTCTATAGATGCCCATTTTTGGGATGCGTTATGCATTGCACAATGTTGAGCAAAAATAGATAACCAAAGCACTTAATTATTAGGGTTTCTCAATAACCTAACCAAATTTTGATGCCCCAAGTATTGAAAGGGCACGCATTCTTGAATCCTTGCGTCTGATGAGCTAAGGAGCTTACTTCAAGTGTTAACCTTTTTTGGTGAGGTGTTACTTGATCTTGGATATTGGTCAGTCATGAATAGGAAAAGGGTGCAACCTTTTGTCTATGGGAAACTTGGGTTCATGATTCTAGAATTCCAAGTATTTAATCAGCTTGTGATTATTGCTTGTTTGCTGCCCCAAGTAGGGGTGTGATTGTCTTTTTCAATAATTCTTTGAATGCATGCCATTTCCTTGATCAGGTGTGTATTTGTTGATTGGTAACTGAGTGTGACTACCCCATAAAGCAATGAATCGATGAGGGAATGACCAAAATGAGAAAAGCGATGAGTCACTTGACCCAAGATGATGTTTGTAAGGGTACCTTTAGTAGTTTTTTGTTGAACGCTTATGCAGTTTCCCAATAATTTGACCTCTTTTTGGTGGGTTTTGACCCTTTTTTGTGATGTCGATTGGGGTTGAAATTGTCAAAAATGTCCTCCCATGGAGTGGTCCGGATATGGTAGCCTTCTTAGGGAGTAGGATAGTGATAATTTGTGGTCCCGACATCGGTTTTTCATGCCAAGAATGTCAGGTGCAAAGGCACATTTATTCGACAGATTTATTGCTATTTTTTGGTGGGTTTGGACCCTTTTTGTGATGTCGATTGGGGTTGAAATTGTCGAAAATACATCCTCCCGTGGAGCAGTCCGGCTATGGTAGCCTTCTTAGGGAGTAGTATAGTGATAATTTATGACCCCGAAATTGTTTTTTCATGCCAAGAATATTAGGTGCAAGGGCACCTTTGTTTGGCAGCTTTATTGCTTTTTTTTGGTGCATTTTTTGGATGCAGTTTTGGTTACTTTAGTTCTTGCTTTGTAATCGTCCCAGGGTGGGACGAATACCAATTTTGTAATCATCCTAGGGTGGGATGAGAACTAACTAGAGTGCTCATCTCAGGGTGGAATGATTACAGGCCTAAGAGCATTTATAAGGGCCAAAAACTAGGTTTTGGGTTCATTTGTAAGCTTTTTGTTTTCTGGCGTATTGGAGCTGTGAGGAGTGTGAGTTTGTGTAGTAGAGTGCTGCCAAAATTTCATGGACACCATGAGTGCAAGGACCAGATCTTCGAGTGGTGAAGTTGAGGCGATACCGATAGGTGCTCCTTCTCTCTATTTATTATTTTTTGTTTTTATATGAATTTTTAAAATGCACATATAAAATGCTTGTTAGCGTTATTCTACTTGTTTTTTAGTTCACATTAAGGTTAAAAACCCTAGTATGAATTTTATGTGTTTATTTGATTTTTTTTGTTCACACTTAAGGTTAGAAACCCTAGTTGCTTTTGTTGTTATATTTTGGTTTTTAGTTCGCAGTAAAGGTTTAAAACCCAGCATGATTTTTTGTTTTATTTTGTATTTGATTGTATAGTTTAATTTGAATGTTTTTGTTTAAATTAAGGTTGAAACCCTAATTTGTTTTCTATTTTAATTTTTTTTTTGTTTACGTTTTTTATTGTACAGTTTATTTGAATGATTTATATTTTTGTTGTACAGTTTTTTTGTACTTTGTTTTTCTGTATTTTGTTTGTTTGTACTTTTGCTGTATAGTTTTTCTATTGTCATGTTTTAATATTTTTGTGTTGTTTTTGTTTTTCAGGTTGTGAAGAGTCGGTATCGCCAACCGACTGTGTTCTCAGATGATCAGGATGCACTGACTATTACGGATTGGGAGTGGTTTGATGCCTTTGGGCTCAAGTAGGTGACATGGTTGGAGCTTGTGGTGTTGGTGTGGGCACAGAGGCAGACTGCCTGATTGGTAGGATTCTGGTGCGATGGTGGTTTGAGAAGGGCATTTTGGGGGTGAGGCATATATTGCTCATGACCCTCATCTCCAACATTCTGCTTCTTGAATCCTTAGGTGTGAGGTTCCCTTAGAACCTGCTTGAGGTGGTGTTCAGACTGGTGGAGTTTTCGACAACAGTGCCACTTATTATGAGGTGGGGTCAGACGCTATTGGCATAGATTTACGATAAGCTGTATGAGGTCCACTGTCAGAGGTAAAATGGGATTGGGTGCAACTATATTTTGCAATGTTGGGGTGGTAGCACATAGCTATGGAGTAGCCTTAGGGGTTGCCTTGGACCACTTAGGGTGAGATGGTGGACAAGGATATTGGGTATGCTGCTCTATGGTAGAGGTCAGAGGAGCATGGGCAGAGTCGATGGTAGGCAGGTGTCGTAGGGCACTATACCGATGCCTTCTCACATCTAGCTCTAGCAGAGGTGTTCTGGCGGCCATACTGGGATTGTCCAACCTAGCCTAAGGCTAAAGAATGGCTTTGATGGGTGCATAGGGGGAGATGGTTGATCGGGTGATATGGGATAGAGCATGAGTACTTCCCATATGTCTAGGTGACTTGACAATTTGGGGTGCGCTAGGGATTGCCTGCTGAGCCTTTGATCTATCAGTGTCAGGGCAATGAGAGGACTCTAGCCTGGCTGATTATTGAGTTGCTAGGTGAGGAGTCCGATGTAGTGATTGATGTACCTGATGTGGACAATATCAAGGTGACTATAGAGTACGACCAGTGGTGGACAATGTGGTGATGGTAGGGTGAGGGACCTCTAGGAGGTTTGGATGCGGTAGCAATAGGCGGTGGGGGTGCAGAGGCACCGGTGGAGGGTTGGGGGGCTCCGCTTGATGATGTGGATATGGTGGAGGTAGATGAATTAACTGGGGATGATTTAGGGGTTCCAAAGCAGCTAAATACATAGGATGTCCCAAAGTAGTAGGTGTCGAAGTAGCATGCCATCCCTGATATGCCCATGCCTCAGGCAGTCCTAGGGGATATGGAGGCTATATTTCATGTTGAGATAGCATGATTGGAGTATCTAATATGGAGATGGGATGAGGAGTATAGATTCAAGAGGAATATCCTGCATGCTTAGTTGGCATAGCGGGATGACGCATTGGTTGCATACCACCAGCGGGATGTGGAGTGGGGTCAATGCCAGGTGGAGTTGGAGGTTGAGATTATCTGCCTCAGTGGATAGTTACCTAAGCTCACTGGAGGTGGATCATCATTGTGTATGAGAGGAAGTGAGACTAAGCAGTCTACATCCTATCATCATAGGTGGGTGGGTGAGGGTAGCATTAGTGGGCATGATGTGAGGGCTAGCAGTAGTCGCCCTGAGAGGTCCCATAGGACCCACACCACTGGGGGTAGTTCTAGTCACACCGATATTGCATGATCATGGTGGATGACTCCCTAGGATTTGGGGATTTTGAGTTTTTAATTTTTTTTTGAGGTAAGAGGACCATTTTATTGTATCCTGAGGGTATTTTTGACTTAATATATACATGACTCTATTTTTGGATTATTTACTTGTGATGGTTTATTGCTATTTTATGCATATTTATTTATGTTTATGTATGCATATGTTATTATGAATGCATATGTTTCTGACTATATGGATGTATGCATATAGAATGGATGAATTGATTTGTTGATATATTGGTGGTGGCACCATAGACTGTACAGGATTTACTAGATTTTTGTACTATGTGATTGCTTTATGAGATGAATTTTCATGTGTAATTTTTTTTTTGTTTTGTATTTTCTGATGGTGATGTAAGTAATGAAATGTACCATAGTTGTTTTAGAATGTAGTTAAGATTTTTTTGAGACTCAAATGTTTTAACTAACTAGCCAAGACTATACGTTTATCTTACAAGACTTTTGAACAAGGTACGAATCAAACTTGAGTTTGACCAAGTTATTTCACTTCCCTGTGTGTGTGATTGAATTCATTTATGTGGTATTTGTCAAGATACCGCCAGTGCCAGATAGGTTGTCAACCAAACCTATACTAAGGATCACCTAATTAGCTCCACTAACTCCTTTGTTGTATTTAGTAATATTCATCTGTGGTGCAATCTAGGATACCATAAGCTAGCTCATCCACATGCAAACATTGATTTGTACACAATTTAATGCGATAGATATATCATCATGTGAGAGTTTTTGCCACTAGTGACCAGTAGGATATCCACCAAACCAGTACTGAGGATCATCTCATGACCTTTTGAATGTTGAGAGTTCTAGGGATTCAAGTTCGACTCCCTTCTTTTCTTTAATTTTATTGGGATACTTGCTCTCGTATGTAGTGATAAAAATCACTGTTTATTTTTGTTTTTGTTTTTTTTCTTTTGAGCAATGGATTTGAATTCTGAGTGATGAGAATCACTATTTCTTATGCTTTTTGATGTGTGCATTTTGAGGATTTTGATGTCAAACTTTGGATTTTGTAATTTGTTGATGTTTTCAACCTTGTTGGAATTTGGGATTTTTGATAGTGGTAAAAACCACTGTTTATTTTGGGGAATTGGGTAGGGAAGATGCTTGTCCTTTTGCCAACTCTCAGCATTCTTGGGATCATTTGCATAGGGGGAGGAGCGAGATAACATTTTCACTGTATGGTATCCTAGATTGCTTTGCAGGTTTCATTTTTCATTCACACAACTTGAGAATTTTTATGTATTTTAACTTGTGTTGGGATGCTACGTAACAAGGTATGATCCAAGTAAAACTCTACCTTTGTAAAATTTGTCTGACTTTGTACAGTTTTTGGCTAGAAATCTAAAGATAGCTAAATGAAAAAAAACCCTAAATACATTAGAAGACAACTGACTATGATATGGTGAAAAATGTTGATGGCGTTATTCTTGTTGGATCATTTAAAAAGCAAAAAAATGTGGGAAATGATGGAATTGCCGAGTCATTATATTCTATGGTGCATTTGACCTGTATGGTCAACAAATATGCAATTTATGTATGTGATGCCTAATGGAACTTATTTTTTTGTTTTCAATTTTTTAAGCTTATGGATGAAAGTGAGATGCAATTTTTTTTGTTATTTTTGATTATTTTGTTGTTTTTGAATATTTGTTTTTGACCAAGCGATTGTGGGAACCCTTGGAGATTTTGGTATGACCAAAGGGATTATGGATACCTTTGGTGCATTTTTAGGTTGACCAAGTGATTACAGGAATCCTTGGAGCTTTTGGTTTGACCAAAGGGATTATGGGTACCTTTGGGGCTTTTTGGGTTGACCAAGTGATTACGGGAATCCTTGGAGATTTTGGTTTGACCAAAGGAATTATAGATACCTCTGGGGCATTTTGGGTGACCAAGCGATTACGAGAACCCTTGGAGATTTTTGGGTGGGCTATGGCTCTCTAAATGTGGAATGGCCTCAAATGACTGATGTTCAAGGGTTCTAATTCCTTGATTCCTTCAAGAGAGGCGAGTCGGTATGTTCCAGGTCCTATTTTACCATCGATTACATAAGGACCTAACCAATTTGCTATGAACTTGTCATTTAAATGGGGCGGCAAGTTAGAATTTTGTTGGTTCTCTTTTAAGACCAGGTCACCAACCTGAAAGTCCCTCAGGTGAACTTTCATGCTATACACTTTTTTAAGTTTCTCTTGGTAGATACATAAATGCTTGAGAGCATTAATGCGTCGTTCATTGAGCAATGTAAGCTGGTCTAACCGGGCCTACCACATAATGTCATAATAGATGAACTCTTGCATTGATATGTGTAGGGAAGGTATTTCCAACTTGAGAGGTATGACTGCCTCGGATCCATACACCAAAAAAAATGGAGTTGCCGCAGTGGGCATCCGAATGCTAGTGTGATATGCCAAAAGAGCAAGTGGTATTTGAATGTGCCAATCCTTATGACTATCTGTGATTGTCTTTTTGAGGATGGCAACTAGCATTTTTTTTTATGCCTTTGCTTGCCCATTTGCCTGCGGATAATAAGGTGTCAAAAAACTATGTTGAATTTTGTACTTTGTTGTCAAAGCATGCACGTCTTTGTTCTTAAATGACATCCCATTATCCAAGATGATCTTGGATGGAATACCAAAATGACATGATGTTATGTAAAATAAACTCGCAATGCGGGTTCTAGTCATAGAGGTAAGTGGAATTGCTTCCACCCACTTGGTGAAGTACTCTATGGCTGTTATGATAAACATGTGATGGCCTGACGATGCAGGGGAGATATTTCCAATTAGATCTAAGCCCCACTATGAGAACGACCAAGCCGATTGGATCGGTTGCAAGGCCTGAGAAGGTACGTGTGTCAAATTAGCATGGTGTTGACACTTCACACACTTCCACACATATGCACAACAATCTCACTCTAAACATGGCCAATAATATCCCATGTGAAGAATGTGCTTTGCGATGGCCATACCACTGAAGTGGCCACCACATATTCCATCATGCACTTGGGTGATCACCTAAGTGGACTCCTGCTAGTCCAAGCAATAGAGGAGGATTCCTTTGTAGCTCCGACGATACAAAATATCTCCTAGCAAGACATGTTTTACAACTTTCTATTTGAATGCTATTTTCATGATGTGTGACAATCCAAGTAGGAGGTTACCTAACTTGAGGTAGTATCTTATGGGTGTGTACCAATCCTATTGATCAAAAACCTCAAAGGTATGAATGGCCAATCCCTCTTGAAGTTCATCACTAGAAAATTCTGAGTGGGAAATAACTTGTAAGAATAGCATTGTGTTGTTATTAAGAGGGGTTAGGGAAAATAAGGACCCCCAATTGGTGTGATTCATATTATCGTGGATTCAAGAGAACCTATCTTGAGACGGTTCAATTTGGATCAGGTGGATTCTTGGAATTAGGTCAGAGCTTGCACACTCTATCATGGATTACGATAATGTTTTAACTTGAATGGTTGTCATATCACCATAAATGTCTTACAGGATTAGTAACCCCAAGGAGGCCATAGTGTTCGCAAAATGATTTGATGATCGAGGGAGTGCCTTGATGTCGTACCATTCAAGATTTACCAAGAATTTATCCATAAGGGCTTTGTAGGCTTGTAGAACTAGGCATTTACATTGGAATAATCCTTTCACTTAGTTGACAATTAATAGTGAGTCACCAAAGATATTCAAGCATTTGATGTTCATGGTGATGGTTGTCTAAAGACCTATGAGCAAGGCTTCATATTCTACATTGTTATTGGTGCACGGGAAATCAAGTTTAAATGATAAAGGTATTGGATCCCCTTGTGGTGTAAAAAATATGATTCCCATTCCACCCCCTTGCTCACATTTAGAACCATTGAAAAATAGGGTTATGTCGGTCTATGGCTCAGGCTCATCAGAATCTGGTGATTTTGAGACATGGAAGACCCCATCATCGGGCAGCTCTACGGTTAGAGGCTGATCATATTTGAGAGAAGCCTCTACTAGTTGATCGACCATGACTTGACCTTTTATGGACTTCTATCCACTAAATTTGATGTCAAACTCCATCAACAACATGATCCATTTTGTTGTGCGACTACTGTGATAAGTATGACTCATCATGTACTACAATGAATTCTCCTTAGACACAACATATGTCATATTGCTCAGCATGTAATGGCATAGGTTTTTGGTGGCAAATACCATTGCTAAGCATAGCTTCTCGACGTATGCATAGTTAAGTTCATAACTGACCAGGGTGTGGCTAAGATAATAATTAGCCTGTTCTTTATGTAGTTCATTTTTTTGGGCTAGCATGGCACTCAGTGCCACCTCAATAGCTGAGATGTATAAATAGAATGACACTCCTGGTCTAGGTGGTGCCAATACTAGAGGTGAAGCCAAGTATTGTATAATGTCATCGAAGGTGGACTAGCACTCATCATCCCAATGAAATGATATCCCCTTGTGTAATAATTTATTCATGGATCAACACTTGTCAGATAGCTATGCTATGAAGCATTTGATTGATGCGACCTTATCCTGCAAGCTTTTGAGCTGCTTGATGGTGGTTGGGGGAAGCATTTCAAGGATTGCCTTGAATTTATTTGGGTCCACCTCGATGCCTCATTTTGAGACTATGAAACCCAAGACTTTTCCAGATGTGATGCCAAATACACACCTCTTGGGGTTTAGCCTAACTTTGTATTTGATGAGGTGATCAAGGATCTTACGTAAGTCATTGAGATGATTTGGGTGCAAAAGATATTTTTCCAACAAATCATCCATATAATCTTCAAAAATTTTATGCATGTGATCGTGGAAGATGTATGTCATAGTGCATTGGTAGGTGGCACCAATGTTTTTAAGGTCAAAGGGCATGACCTTATAACAAAACGTCCCCCAAGGCATTGTGAATATTGTCTTTAGTTGATCATCAGGATTGATATGAATTTGGTTGTATCCCAAGAAACCATCCATGAGGGAAAGCATTTTGTGGCCTATTATAGCATCTACCAATGCATCGATGCTAGGCAAGGGGAAATCATCCTTGGAACTTGCTTTTTTTAGATCTCAAAAATCAGTGCATAAGTGAATCCTCCCATCAGGATTTTTGATGGGTACCATGTTGGACAGCCATGGTGGGTAATCTATGTAGATGAAAAACTATGAATCCAATAGATTTTGTAGCTCGTATTTGACCACTAAGGCCACTATTGGGTGCATATTATGTAGCTTTTGCTTGACTAGCTTGACTATTGGGTCAAGTGTTAGATTATGTATGACTAGCTACAGGTCTAGCCCCGACATGTCTTTATAGGACCATGCAAAAACCTCCTTCTTCTCTTTGAGAAGGGCAATGTAATCAACTTTCTCTTTGGGGGATAGAATTACCCCCAGCTTGATGATCTATAGATTCATTGGATTAGAGCCGATGTCTATGTTAGTCGTCTCTTCGACTGACATGTGGGACTCGTCCTCCAACTGGTGTGGAGTTGGGATCATGTGGATATCATTTTTTGAATTTAGATCTACATTGGGAATGTCGAGTTTCTCTTCAGCATGGAAGATATCCTGAGTTGGTCCTGGGGTGAAATGAAGCATCTCACCGTAATGCTAGTACTCTGATGGGGATGGTGGTGAGTTAGCGTGATCCTAGTCTATGGCATCTAGGTCTAGATACAATGGTTGTGCTAGATCGATTGGATTGTGAATGGGGGTGGTTAATTCAATGGAGATCATTTTGATGAAATGAATTTGATCTCCATTACCTTGGGGGTGTTGACTCAGACTTCCTTGGTGATCCTTATACCCCAGATCTAGCTCTATGGGTATTGGCACAAATGGATCAGCCCTATGTGCGAATAGAAGGACAGGGTCTGCTCTTGGCACTAATGGCTCTATAGGGTCTTTGGGTGGAAGGTACTCTCTATATGCCTGAAGTGGTAGATGCAACACTTGGTCCAACTATGCTTGGTTCAAATTCCACCTATGCATTGGCCCCATGATTAGTTGTTCAAACATATCATCAATGTCCATGGGGTGTTGCTACTACTACATATGGTTGAGATATGCCATCTCAGTCTCATACTCATAATCGCTATCGAAGATCCATAGGACTTCATTAGCTTCAAAAATTGTATGCGATATGTGAGGCTCATTCTGTTTGAGCAAGTTTATTTGGTCCCATCTAGGTTATTTTGCTCTTTATGGGAGGACCAAATTCTCTTGAGGTGGCAATTGCTTGATTGGAGCATTCAAGGGGAACATTGTCATGAAGTTCTCCTGATAGTCGTCTATGGGTGTCACTTGCGAGTGATTGTTATTGGATTTGAAAGGGTCCCAAGGTGCTACCTCATACTCTGACTCATCTTCAGAATATCCTCCTTGACCTTGTCTATATCCCTCTTTGAGGTAAGTTCTTGAAATTTCCCCTTTCTCGATCGAAGGGAAGGAGTTGTTGAGGTCAACAAGGTTTATTGTTAACAATGGGAGATAATCCCCCAATGTATATGTTGTTTTGGGATTGGCATATGGATCTTGTGCCAACCCATCCTTGTTGCCTAGTGATATTCTCACAATGACACTGAGAGGGGGGGTGAATCAGTGTTGCTAAAAATATAATCTGCAACTCTTAAAACTAAAACAACCAAAACTTGAAAATAGATAAAACAATAAACACAAGAGAGCACACCACAACACATAATGTAATGAGGTTCACCAATTTGGCTACTCCTCAAAAATGACTGCTTGGACTATAGTCCAAATCTAGCCTTTGCAAAACACCGATTTTACAATCTGTTTACCAGCACCCATTGGAAGGAGCACCAACCCCTATCCAAGAACCTACTTGGATCCCTATTTTGAAAGATATATTACTGACATACAGATGCCTTCACTTTTTCAAGACCTTGACTAGTCTTCAATTTATCAAAATATAGTAAATACTCACTGCTCAGCCTGTCGCTCTCTTACAACACTCTTCTCACCCTCTTTCGGTAGCACTTTCACATATTCAGCAGCAACATTATTCTTCATGCAGACCTATTTTTATAACATATTATTCTCTATTTTTAACTTCCATTTTTATGCATGCAACCCATAACTGTTTCTTAATGTAACTCCTTTTGCGTATTTAGAGTGGGCATTTCATTAAATACGTTACATGCAACATATACCTCTTCCATGACTGTTCGTCCTCTCGGTCATGACTGTTCATGTTCTTTTCTGTTCATGCATGCATATTCAATTCTATTTATATGACTGTTAGATTTCTCATTTTTTGACTTTACCAAAAAGCTGCATGATTTCTATCTGTAACTGCCGCACTAACTTTAGTTAACTCTACTTATTTTCACTACATGATTTTTCTTTGCAACTGCCCCTATAACTGTCGTTTTGCTTTCAGTTGACTATCAGTAAGCATGTTGTTGCAACCTATCATGAAATCGTGACACTTCTATCTCTTTCTACCCTTCTCGCCTTTTACCCACAAAAATATAGCATGTCACAAAATCGTGACATTCTCAGCCTCCTTGTTCACTTCTTTGCTTGCAACCGTGAAAACCAGACATGTCATGAAATCATGACATTCTTGACCTCCTTGTTCACTTCTTTGCTTGCACCCATGAAAACCAAAAATGTCATGAAATCATGACACATTCACCCTCTCACTACTCTACTTGGCTTGCTCTAGCGAAAACAAAACATGTCACGAAATCGTGACATCTTTCTATGCCTTGTGCCTTTTCTTTCGTTCACCTGTGAAACTGGAACATGTCACGAAATCATGACATATTCACTGCATTGTCTCTTTTCTATCTTTGGCCTATGAAAACTGAACATGTCATGAAATCATGACATTTCTCTTGCCTTATGCCTTTTCTGTCTTTGGCCCGCGAAACCGGAACATGTCGCGAAATCGTGACATCTTCGCTGCCTTGTCTCTTTTCTATCTTTGGCCTACGAAAACTGAACATGTCATGAAATCATGACATTTCTCTTGCCTTATGCCTTTTCTGTCTTTGGCCCATGAAAATAGAACATGTCACAAAATCATGACACTTCTCTTGCCCTATGCCTTTTCTGTCTTTGGCCCGTGAAACCGAAACATGTTGTGAAATAGCGACACTTTTTCTCCTTGGCACTTTCTCTTCGAACCTGTCATGAAATCATGACACTTTTCATCCTTAGCGCTTTCTCTTCGAACCTATCATGAAATCATGATACTTTTCATACTTAGCATTTTCTCTTCGAACCTGTCATGAAATCATGAAACTTTTCATCCTTGGCGCTTTCTCTTCGAACCTGTAGCAAAATCATGACACTTTTCATCCTTGGAGCTTTCTCTTCGAACCTGTCATGAAATCATGACACTTTTCATCCTTAGCGCTTTCTCTTCGAACATGTCATGAAATCATGACAGTTTTCCTTGCAAGCGCTTCTTCTTCGAACATGTCACGAAATCGTGATAGTTTTCCTTGCAAGCGCTTCTTCTCCGAACATGTCACGAAATCACGACAGTTTTCTTACTTGCCTTCTTTGCTTCCAACATGTCACAAAATCATGACAGTGTTCCCACTTGGCTTCTTTGCCTGCAACATGTCACAAAATCATGACAGTTTTGTTTGCACCTTCTCTCTCCTCGCCCATGTCATGAAATCATGACAATTTTGCTTGTGCCTTCTCTCTCCTCGTCCATGTCATGAAATTGTGACGTTTTTATTTTTGCCTTCTTTCTTCTCAACCTGTCGTGATATCGCGACAAAAAACATGTCACAATATCACGACAATTTTCTTACTTGTCTTTTTCTTTGATTTTTTGAATCTAGGTCACTTCTGTTCTCCTGGAATTTCACTGAACATGATCTGACTGACCTCTGAACTCCTATCCACTACTTCAATTGATCTGTCTATCTATGTTGACAACAATGACAATACTTTTGGTGCACCTTGCTCAACAATATCCCCCTTTGGAATTGTTGGCAACACTCATGCACTCTTCTGTAATTCTTCTCCCCCTTTGAAAATAATACCAAAGGGCTACTGCAGACTCCCCCTGAGTCTATACACAACATTCTCAGATACACATTGTTATAGTTAGAAAAAATCATGAATATGAGCAAAACTATAAACATAGGTATAAATACTCCCCCTGAGAATGTGATCCCGGTTGATAGTCAGTTCTTGTGAAATGTGACTACTCCCAACTTACTTCGAAGGTACTCAAAAACTTCCTTGGGCAATGGTTTTGTGAATATATTTGCTACTTGCTCTGTAGTCAGAACAAAGTCTAATTTGACCTCACCTTCTACAAATTTACCCTTCAAGAAGTGATACCAGATTACAATATGTTTGGTTCGAGAATGCATAACCAGATTCTTTGATATGTTTATAGCACTGGTGTTATCACATTTTACTGAAATTGGCTCTTTGAAGTGAATACCAAGATCTTTCAGTGTTTGTCTTATCCATAATATCTGTGTACAACATGTTGTTGCTGCAATATATTCTGCCTCTACTATGGATAAAGAGACTGATTCTTGTTTCTTGTTGTGCCATGCTACCAGTCTGTATCCAAGATAAAATGCTCCTCCACTAGTACTCTTTCTGTCATCAATACATCCTACCCAATCTGCATCAGAATATGCAATAAGAGTGAAGTCCTTACATTTTGGGTACCACAACCCATACTCCATAGCACCCATGAGGTACCTAAAAATCCTCTTTACAGCTGTCACATGAGTCTCTTTGGGACTAGCCTGAAATCTTGCTACCATGCATACTGCCTGTAATATATCTAGTCTAGTGGCTATCAAATACATCATGCTTCCGATCATAGACCTGTACATGGTTTGATCTACATCTGGAGATTTTTCATCCTTGCTCAGCTTGCAACCTTTTGTCATGGGAGTGCTGACAGGTTTACTATCCTCCATTATGAACTTTTTCAGCATTTCTTTCACATATTTTACTTGGGAGATAAAAATGCCTTTTTCACTTTGATTGACTTGCGATCCGAGGAAATAAGAAAGTTCACCAATCATTGACATCTCAAATTTTGTCTTCATTTTATTTGCTATGTCTTTACAAGACTTATCATGACTGCTACCAAAAATGATATCATCTACATAAACAACAAGGACAATAAGTTTGCCATTTTCTGTTTTAACATACAGATTGTTGTCCACCAAATATTTCTTGAACCCTTGTTTAATAAGATAGTTATCTAGCATTGCATACCATGCTCTGGGTGCCTGCTTCAGACCTGTTGAGTGGTATTTTCACCCGATTGTGAAAACACACTCTCCGATAGGATTTGGGTTCTAAATCCTCTACTTGCAAAGAAATTAAACAAGTAACTTCTCCAAGGTTCCTGTTATGTTAGCATTTTGCATCTGTGTATTAATAATCTCAAATAAAGATATTCAATTAAAATGCTTGGAACACCTTAGTGGTTGCAAGTAACTGAAAACAAGGGGCACTGTGGTTTATTTTACTATGAAACTTTAATGATTGTTCATTGAACCCTAATAAAGCAAATGTGATTTGGTCTCTATATGACCATGCTGTAACTTCAAAATAAAATTTAATGAAATGCCATAACATGAAGGAATTATTTATGGATTTTGAAGTTTTTTAATTTTTTATTATTTTATTTTAATGCTTGAGGAATTAAAATTGGAACTTCTGAAAAATAAACAAAAAGAAAAGAAAATGCAAAAGAAAAATAAATTAAAATTGCATTCACTTTGATGCTATCCCGTCCTGGCAAAACCGAAGATGTGAGGTTTCCATGCATGCAACCTAACCTATTGGACCCGCAAACACGCACAATCCCGATAAGCTAAGTGCTTATTCAAAGGGTTTTGAAATAAAATTCAAATTTCGAATATTCGCCTAATGCAACCCACAAAAGTGGCATTTAACATTATCTATAAATCCGAAATCTGAAAAATGAAAGAATAAACATTAAATCTATAGCATGCATAGAAAATCTCCTTCTTTCTTGCCCACAAGATGCAAATTTTTGAACACTCCTGCATTAAAAATAAATCATGTTACAATAGCAGAATCTCTGGTTTTCTCAAAACCATAAAAAAGGGAAGAAAAACACTCCCAAGAAGGTCCAGAATGGCTTCTCGCCTTCGACACTGCAACTCTGCCCGCAGCGGTTTTCAACCCCTGTACCTGTCCCGTGCTTCTGCTTTTAAAGTTTTGGTAAATTGCTTCTCCTTCCATGACGGTTCGTTTCGTCTTCCAGATTGCCTTGTTTCACCTTCCCCGCCTTTCGAATTGCTTTTGACTTTATGCTCGACATTGAGATGCTTGATCTTCTCTGTGAACTGTAACGCCCCTGCAGCCTTTACACATGTACGCCATGTGTTCCACACTTTTTTGCATGTTCTGTAATGACCCCCATGTAAATCACGACAAAAAATAGCATGTCGCGATATCGTGACGTTTTTATGCATGCAGCCTTGTTCCTTTACTTTCACCACAAAAATGCGACATGTCGCGATATCGCGACATTTTCTTGCCAATAGCCTTGCAAATGCAACCTGTCATGAAATCACGACATTTTTCTATTTTGAGCTATGAGGATGCAACCTGTCATGAAATCGTGACGTTTTTCATCTCCGTACGCCTCGACTGCTTCCTGTCGCGAAATCGTGATGCTTTTTTATCTTCGTATGCCTCAGCTGCTTCCTATCACAAAATCGTGATGCTTTTTCATTTGGAGCTATCTTGCGGCTTTTTGTCACAAAATCACTACGCTTCTCCGTTCCATACCACTTTGCCAGCTTTCCGTCGTGAAATTGTGACGCTTTTTTATTTCAGGTTGCTCTTGCTATTTTTGGCTGCAAAAACGTGACATGTCACGAAATCATGACATATTTTTCTTCTGTACCACTTCGTTGCTTGGAGCCACGAAAACGCGACCTGTCATGATATCGCGACGTTTTTCTGCTTTGTGCCGCTTTGCTGCTTTTTGTCATGAAATCGTGACGCTTTTAGTGCCTTGCCCTGTTTGACTGGTTTGACCACGATTTTGTGACATGTCATGATTTCGCGACAATTTTCCATTCTGCCTTTCTCTCTCCTCTCTGGACCGCGATTTCACAACATGTCGTGAAATCATGACAATTTTCAATCAATGCCTCTTCCTGCTTTCCTAGGCCATGAAATCTTGACATGTCACGATATCGCGACGTTTTTTCATTTCAGGCCGCGATGGAGCAACATGTTGCGATATCGCGACACTTTTTCATTTTTGTGCAATTTTGCCTTTTTCTTGATTTTTAGCATCTGGGTCACTGAGATCTTCTTTGAAAGCATACAAAAAAGGTGGGTCCCCAATTTTGGGGTGTGTTGTGGATCAACCACAACAAATGGTGACTCTGTTGTCAAATGCTCCTGAGCATTTTGTGAGAACCCAACCTGGAAGTATACAAACTTGGAAACTAGCATTAGCACATAAGAAATATAAACAAATGCCCATAGATCAAAAATACATGAATCATCAAAATTGTTAAGTATCAGCTTGGTGTGTGCAATGTGTTTTCATTCCCTATCGCTTGAAATTGATCAACATTCCATCGTCAATTTTACATGAATGCATATGTGAGATTGTGAATGATTTGTGTAACCTAATAAATATGCTAAGAGATTTTGCTATTATAAAAGGCATAGTCCTTCTAGTATCATACACAAACATTCAAGATTATCAAACCCTCTTAGGATCAACTATATGTATAATGAATTGCTTTATTAGATCCCAAAGTTGGTTATGAGTCACTACTATCTTGAACCCATGTGTAAATGAAAGTGAAATCAAAGTTTTGGAAAATCAGACTCCCAACCTAATCGATATGGGAGTTTAACCCTATTCTTACTACTCTGATTTGGAATTCATTACCTCACTTTGAGCAAAATAATTTAACCAATTATGGAAGAAATGGTCATGCTAGTCTAACCCTTTGGACAATCAATGGTCTTGTTTTTTAGACAAGACATGTTGCCATGCATGGGCATACTTAACCCCATAATCCATGACTTAGCCTCATTTATTTGGACCTTGGGGATGACTACCCATCCTTTGCAGAGGACAAGTAGTACGATCCTTCCAATCCAATATAAATATGAGATGGAAAAAATTAATTTTTTTACTTCTTGAACCTTGGGGATGACTACCCATCCTTGCTAGGGACATGTAGTACGATCCTTCCAATCCAAGCTTTAGATGTAAATGGAGAATATTAATTTTATTGCTTGGACCTTGGGGATGACTACCCATCCTTTGCAGGGGACAAGTAGTACGATCCTTCCAATCCAAGATTTATGATGAAATGAGACATAGGATATTTGGGGAATCAGATTTTCAACCTAAGCGAGATGAGAATTTATGCCCTATCCTTACTACTCCATGTAGGTCAAATCAAAGCTTTGGGGAGTTGGATCCTCAACCTAAGTTCGATGAGGATTTAGCCCTATCCTTACTACTCTGATTTTAGGCTTTAAGCTTTATGGAAGTGGTCAAAACCACTGTCTTAAGGATCATGTTGCATAATAGGATAGACATGAAATACTTCTTTCGCCCAACCCTTTCTTCCAAGCAAGGTTTTGATCATTTTTCTCAAGATCCTTTTTAATGTGTATAAAATGTGCTTGGTTCTAGATATCTCAAGACTCAGTTCCCAACCTTAGGATTTTCTTCTTATTTATGTGATAGCATAACCTTAAGAGGATTTGACACACTTTAATGATTTGTATTTGAAATGCATTTGCAACTAAGATGGCATGTATGTGCAAAGTGAGATGTAATATGAATGCATTATCTTTTGAAGCGCAGATGAAATATTGCCATATAAAACTGACTACTTCATGCATCACAAGTTTCAAACGATATTATTAAACTGTTTGTATTTCTTGCGGAGCTTTCTACCACATAATTCCAATGTTCCATATTTCCACGATCTAGAACATAAGTTAGCATCTCAAGGCAACTTTTTCATCATCATTTTTTTTTTATATATAGACAAACAAAACATGTCAAATAAACACACAACTTTAAATCCAAATCCAAATAGCAATCCCAAAATGAAACTTGAAAACACAAACCCAAAACCAGAAACCAAAATCTATATACAAATGTACACTATAATACAAGATGATGCAAAGCTTGGACTATCACTTTCCTGGATCCCAAACATGATTAGAACATTTCAACAAAAATATAACGTGATATGCATGCCAAATGTTGTGGGAATCCCACAAAAACAAGACTAGACCAAACAATGCAACAAATTTCCACTTGCCATGCTCACCATACCAATTTGATTTAGTTCCAATAGTACTCCCATAGGTGAGCATCAAATTACTAAAATGATTAGACAATAAATGATTTTCAATTTTATCATGTCTATTCTTTAAAATGTAAACTTCATAATTCCCTCCTTGATTTAGAATTAGGCTATCCTTTTCAAATATGCAATTTTGTAAGTAGTAGCCTATTTCTACAAATTTCAAAGCCAAATCATTTTCCAAATTTGTAGGCCAATCAAATTTGTGTAACAATTTACAAGCATCTAGGATATTTACTAAATTAGGATCATTAAAAGTTTTTATCCTAGATTCAATTAGTAATTGTTGATGAATTTGGTTTAACAATTCAAGTGCATCAACTTCTTTTCCATTCATTAAAACCATGTTATTAAAGGTGTGATTAAAAATTATACCTTGTTTTTCATTTACCTTTAATGACATTTCACCATAAACATTATTTAAATTCAAAATATGGTCATCCTTTTCAATCCTCAAACATTCTTGGTCAAAGCGTATGTCCCATGACTCATCTTGATGATCCTTCATTTGAGTTGCTTCCAATTGATCAATCTCTTTGTCATTTGGTTCCAATTATTTGTTCACTATCCATGGTATCTCTTCATTTGAATCCTCCAAATCATCATGCAAACTTGCATCCGCACCTTCAATGAATTTATATTCAACATGATCAAATTTTGTCACCTTTTCAAATCTTGTGAATATGAGATCTTCGTATGATGTAGAAGGTTCAACATCCTGCATATCAAGTGAAATATGAGTTTCATTTATAGGGATGTGAGAAAAGAATGCATTATCATATCTCCCCCAACCATTGTGAAAATTGTCATCCAAATCCATGGCATGAAATTCCATGATGTTTGTGACATGATCTCTTGATTCATTCATCAATTCTTTTTCTTCTTTGTCCTTGGCAATAGGATCATTATAATCTTCCAAAATTTTATGATATTTGAAACCCTCTTCCAAAACATCCTCAAATTGTATAGGAGTTGTAATATCTTCCTTCAAGTAGGCGATTATGTTGTCCTGTATATCAATTGGCACACAAGTTTCATTAGTAGTTTTGGATTGAGTGTAGTCTTCCCACTTCTTCCAAGCATCATAATAATCCTCTTTCAAAATCAAGTGGTGACGTTCAACTACTTCTTCAACATCTTCCATTTCATCAATATGTTTCTCATCAAATTCATCTTCACCTTCCTTAGATGGTTCAATTATTTCCAAAAGTGGGTTATTTCTTGAATTCAAATTTGTAAGGCTATCATTGTCCAAATTAGTAACCCATGATTCGATTTTATCATAATTTGGAGGGTGAAGAATTTCTTGATCATTAATTTTACACATCTCATCAATAGTATCTTCCAAGAACAAGTGGTGAAATTCTATCATATCTTCAAATTTATTTATTGATTTTCTTTCCATTTCACTTTCAACCACTTCATTCAATTCTATGGTGGGTTCCATCCTATCACATATATCAAACATTGTTGAATTTAGAACCCCTTCATCTAGATAATCGTGTATCTCTATGATCATGATCCTCACTAGTGGATGTTGTCTTAGCAATTTGCACCTCCTCTTGGACTACATCTAAGGTGGTTGTAAGATTTGGGTATTCAAATTCATCCCCTTGATCATTCACCTTAGGTATCATTGGAGTGGAGGGTGCTATGTTTGATGGTTGGTGTAGGTTGGCATCAAAAGAACAATCTCTCATATGAACATGTTGTGCCTTTTCTTCTTCAAGACCTTGCCGTTCTATCTCTTCCAAGATCTCATGGATTTTCTCTAGAGACAAACCACTCATTTTTTCCTCAATGAGTGAAGCAAGTGTGGGGTGTATGGCTCCTAGGTATACTTCCATGGCTTCCTCTTCTAATATGTTAAAATTTTCCCACATTTGGGAGTGCAACTCATAAAATCTTCCATTGAATTGACTCAAGGATTCATTAGGCTCTTTACATATGGAGGTAAACTGATTTTTCAAGATTTCTAAGTCAACCTGATTACCAAAATGATAAAGATAGGCTGCTTCTAGTTGTATCCAAGAAGTCCTAACCTCCATGGGTAGTTGGTTGTACCAAAAGAATGGTTTATCATCCAAAATGTATGCAAATAACTTACAAGCCACCTCCTCATAGAAAATCTGGAATTGACACAATGTATTCTTGTAGACATGCAGTTTTTGCAAGTATCCTAGTGGCACCTCTTGATTAAAACATCGTAAAAAATCCAATAACATTTTAGGAATTTGATAGGGTACCACAAGTATAGATAAACCCTCATAATGATCCTCTATCATAGATACCATTCTTTCTCTTAGAGACACTATTTCAGCTCTTAGGGATACCATTTTCTCCTCAAGTGTTGCCATTGGTGAAACTTAAAATGTAATTTTAGAACCAAATCTATTGAATATTCAACCTACAATGTAAAAAAAAAAAATCAAGTTAGCATCAACTAAGAGATGTACCTATTAAAATCAAATGTCAAGTAATTGCATGAGACCAAAATTTTCAAAATTAAATCAAATCACATATTTCTGTATGAACAATCAAAAAAGTGTTAGAATAATATACAGCATACCTGAATTGCTTAAAATAGAACAAGTAAATAAATTTAGGCCATCCTTTTTACAATCCGCTGAGTGTTAGAGGACTAAAGCATAAAAAATTTAAATTTAAATAACACTAAAATAAACCCGTTCGGCCCTCCTAGCACCAATCTGTTGAGTGGTGTTAGAGGCTAAAGATAACAATCAGTAGGGCATGAAATATACAAAAAATTTAAATCTCGCTAAAATAAACCCATCCAGCCCTCCTTCTAGCGCCAATCTGTTGAGTGGTGTTAGAGGAGGCCGAAGATGCTAATCAAATGAACTTGAAATATTTAGCAATGTAAAGCTCTCAAACAATTATAAACCTGTAGCATCTAAAATCATGATAAAATAAACCTCTTCATGCCCTCCTTCTAGCGCCAATCTGTTGAGTGGTATTTTCACCTAGTTGTGAAAACACACTCTCCGATAGGATTTGGGTTCTAAATCCTCTGCTTGCAAAGAAATTAAACAAGTAACTTCTCCAAGGTTCCTGTTATGTTAGCATTTTGCATCTGTGTATTAATAATCTCAAATAAAGATATTCAATTAAAATGCTTGGAACACCTTAGTGGTTGCAAGTAACTGAAAAAAAAGGGGCACTGTGGTTTATTTTACTGTGAAACTTTAATGATTGTTCATTGAACCCTAATAAAGCAACTGTGATTTGGTCTCTATATGACCATGTAAATTAAAAATAAAATTTAATGAAAAGCCATAACATGAAGGAATTATTTATGTATTTTGAAGTTTTTTAATTTTTTATTATTTTATTTTAATGCTTGAAAAATTAAAATTGGAACTTCTGAAAAATAAAGTGCAGCAAAAAGAAAATAAAATGCAAAAGAAAAAGAAATTAAAATTGCATTTAGTTTGATGCTATCCCGTCCTGGAAAAACCGAAGATGTGAGGTTTCCATGCATGCAACCTAACCTATTGGACCTACAAACACGCACAATCCTGATAAGCTAAGTGCTGATTCAAAGGGTTTTGAAATAAAATTCAAATTTTGAATATTCGCCTAATGCAACCCACAAAAGTGGCATTTAACATTATCTATAAATCCAAAATCTGAAAAATGAAAGAATAAACATTAAATCTATAGCATGCACAGAAAATCTCCTTCTTTCTTGCCCACAAGATGCAAATTTCTGAACACTCTTGCATTAAAAATAGATCATGTTACAATAGCAGAATCTTTGGTTTTCTCAAAACCAAAAAAAAGGGGAAGAAAAACACTCCCAAGTAGGCCCATAATGGCTTCTCGCCTTTGGCATTGCAACTCTGCCCGCAACGGTTTTTGACCCCTATACCTGTCTTGTGCTTCTACTTTTAAAGTTCTGGTAATTTGCTTCTCCTTCCATGACGGTTCGTTTCATCTTCCAGATTGCCTCGTTTCACCTTCCCCGCCTTTCGAATTGCTTTTGACTTTATGCTCGACATTGAGATGCTTGATCTTCTTTGTGAACTGTAATGCCCCTACAGCATTTACACATGTACGCCACGTGTTTTACACTTTTCTACATGTTTTGTAATGGCCCCCATGTAAATCGTGACAAAAAATAGCATGTCACGATATCGCGACGTTTTTATGCATGCAGCCTTGTTCCTTTACTTTCATCGCGAAAACGCGACATGTCATGATATTGCGACATTTTCTTGCCAACAGCCTTGCAAATGCAACCTGTCATGAAATCATGACATTTTTTTGTTTCGAGCTGTGAGGATGCAACCTGTCACAAAATCATGATGTTTTTCATCTTTGTATGCCTCGGCTGCTTCCTGTCGTGAAATCACGATGCTTTTTCATTTCTGTATGCCTCAGCTGCTTCCTGTCGCGAAATCATGATGCTTTTTCATTTGGAGCTATCTTGCGGCTTTTTGTCGCGAAATTGCTACGCTTCTCTATTCCATACCACTTTGCCAGCTTTTCATCGTGAAATCGTGATGCTTTTCTATTTCGGCTGCTCTTGCTGTTTTTGGCCGTGAAAACATGACATGTCGCAAAATTGTGACATATTTTCCTTTCGTACTTTGCTGCTTGGAGCCGCGAAAATGCGACCTATCACGATATCGCGACATTTTTCTGCTTCATGCCCCTTTGTTGCTTTTTGTCGCAAGATCATGACACTTTTAGTGCCTTGCCCTATTTGACTGGTTTGACCGCAATTTTGTGACATGTCACGATTTCATGACAATTTTCCATTCTACCTTTCTCTCTCCTCTTTGGACCGCGATTTCACAACACGTCATGAAATCGCGACAATTTTCGATCAATGCCTCTTCCTGCTTGCCTGGTCCATGAAAGCTTGACATGTCGTGATATCGCGACATTTTTTCATTTCAGGCCGTGACGGAGCGACATGTCGTGATATCGCGACACTTTTTCATTTTTGTGCAATTTTGCCTTTTTCTTGATTTTTAGCATCTGGGTCACTGAGATCTTCTTTGAAAGCCTACAAAAAAGGTGGGTCCCCAATTTTGGGGTGTGTTGTGGATCAGCCACAAGAAGACCATACAATACTTTCTTTAACCTGCAAACAAAATCGAGATTGTCACCGAGTTGGAAGTCATCTAACTATTCAATGTATACGTCTTCTTCCAGTTTTCCATTCAAAAATGCTGATTTTACGTCCATTTGATATACTTTGAAATTTTTATGGAATGCTAAAGTGAGAAACATTCTAATTGCTTCTAGTCTGGCTACTGGTGCAAAGGTTTCCTCAAAATAAATGCCTTCAACCTGAGCATAGCCTTTACAGACCAATCTTGCCTTATTTTTGACAACCTGTCCGTCTTCATTTAATTTATTTCAAAAAATCCATTTAGTATCGATTATGTTTTTATTTGCTGGCCGTGGTACTAATTCCTAGGTTTTGTTTTTCTCAATTTGATCTAGTTCTTCATTAATTGCCTTCATCCAACTTTCATCTGTGTTGGCTTCAACAATATTTTTGGGTTCAATGCTGGATAATAAAGAGTAGTTCCTTATTACTACTCTTCTTGTCCGAATACCAACAGTTGGGTCCCCAATAATCTGTTCTTTGGGATGATTTTTTTGCCAGCTACCTGTTTTGAATTTCTTATTCTCTTCTTCTTCTGAGTCAATTCTTAAATCAGTTGAGTCAATTTTTTTATTTTCTTTTGTTCTTATTTCTTCATCTCCTTCAATGAATTCTTCATAAATGGGTTAGTTTTCTTGATATGTAGCTTCTCTTTCTCTACCCTCATCAACTTTAACATCAGCACTCTCAATAATTTTCTTTAGCCACTTGTTGTAACATGTGTAGGCTTTGCTTTTAGTTGAGTAACCAAGAAAAATACCTTCGTCAGCTCTATATTCAAACTTATCGAGATTATCTTTAGTTCGTTTGATATAACACTTACTGCCGAACACTTTGAAGTATCTGGCTGTTGCTTTCCTACTGAACCATAGTTCATATGGTGTTTTACTTTCATGTGTTATTAGCATGCACCTATTTTGAATGTAAACTACAATATGTACTGCCTCTTTCTAGAATTTGTCAGCTATTTTGTTCTCAACCAACATTGTCTGTGCCATTTATTGCACAGTCATGTTCTTCCTTTCAACAACACCATTCTGCTGAGGTGTCCTTGCTGCTAAAAAATGTCTTCTAATCCCATATTTTTGACAGTATTCTCCAAACTCCTCTGAGATCAACTCTCCTCCTTTGTCTGATCTTAGGCATTTAATTATTTTTCCAATCTGACTCTCAACCTGCTTTTTAAAAATCTTGAACATCTCAAAGGCATCTGATTTAAGCTTTAAAAATAATACCCATGTCATTCTGGAGTAGTCATCTATGAAAAGAATAAAATATTTGTCACCATTTATGCTTTGTGTTCTCATGGGTCCACATAAATCAGTATGTATCAACTCTAACGATTTTCTGGTGAAATATTCCTTTGCTTTAAATGTGGATCTAGTTTGCTTCCCTTTTTGGCATGAAGCACAGATGTTATTTACTGGTTTGCAAATGGTAGGTATATCTCTTACTGCTTTTTTTGAACTTATTTTTACCAGATTTTCAAAGCTAATATGACCAAGCCTCTTATGCCACAACCAATTTTCATCTTCCTATCCAATCAAGCATGATCCCTCTGAAGTTTCTGAGAGAGTATATATATTTCCAGAAGTCCTTGATCTAGTGGTTATTAGCTTTCCACTGTGAGCTTTTCTGACTTCACAGCCCTGCTTCTTAAAAGTGACTTCATGACCTCTATCACAAATTTGACTTACACTCAGTAAGTTGTGTTTCAAACCAATCACAAACATAACTTCTTTGGAACTGATCTTTCCATCATTTATCTTGACTGATACTTTACCAACTATCTTGGCTCCATCATTATTTCCAAACTTTACTGAGCCCCCTTCATATTTCTGAAGCTTTTCAAATTTTTGTTTATCTCCTGTCATGTGATTGGAGCATCCACTATCCAATATCCATGGTGCAGATTTGTTCTATGCTTTGAATGTTGTCTGTACAATCAATGATTCATTTTCTTCTTTGAGTTGCTCTTTTTCTTTCCATTCTAATTTGACTGTAGTTTTGGTCACTTGTTTAGACTTTTCTTTGTCAGTGGCTTGTGTATGTTTATCTGGGAATTTTGTATTTTGCCTTAAACTATTTGGTTGAGTTCTTCTTCCTTGATATTTATTTACTACATATGTGCTTCTACAATTTCTTACAATGTGACCAAAGTTATGACAGTTATAACATTCTATTGCATAATCCATTAAAGGTGCAAAGACATTTATACTGGTAAAATTTCTTTGGCCTATATTATAAATGCAGTCTGAAATCTTATGACCGTAAGTATTGTATTTAAAACAATAACCGAGAAAAGGAATGATTGAACCCGGGAGTTGGTCTTTGCCAATTTGTAGTAGGAGCCACAAATTTTCTTCTCCTTTGATGTATGACTTTTGTGAATCCCTCATTGTCAACAGTCTTCTCGTGCCTGGCATTGTTGCTTTCTTTTGCAAGATTCATTTTTCTTTGATCAACCTTGATTTTATCCTCTTTCTTTACTGGTTCTACAGTTATGACCTTTGATTCACTTGATGATTCTATTTTGAAAAACCCCAAGCCAAAATTGATGCCTGTAGTCCTCTGACTATTTATAATATTTTCAAGCTTTGCAGAATTTCCTTCAAGTTTGTGATAGCAGCTCAATTTTTGATTCTTTTCTTCTAGTCGCATTCTTAAAACAACAATCTCTTCTTCTAGTTTGTTGCACTCATCTATTCTCATGGTTAACTATACTTCAAGTTCTTCAGACATTTTCTTAAATTCTTCTATCTGTACTTTCAAACTATTTATAATGTCATTTGCATCCTCAAGATTTCTTGAGACCTTATTATTCTTTTTCCTTTTTGACTTCGACTCTTTAAGTGCAACAACCAACTCACCTTCCAGATAAACTTCAACCTCATCCTTATTTTTTGTATCACCTTCCTATTTTTATTTTGTTTTTGCTTCTTCAAATACCATGAACAGAGCTTCACCTGTTTCTTCTTTAGAATCTTCACCTGAGCTATCTTCAGAAGAGCTGACATTCTTGGATATGAAACTTTTCTTTTTGAAATTGCTTTTTCTAAAATTTGGTTTCTTCTTCCAGTCACTTCTTTCTTGGTGTGACCCTTCATCACTTTTGGTTTTCTCATTCATTGGACACTTAGTTGTAAAGTGACCGACCCATCCACAATTGAAACACTTAAATGAAAACTTTCCTTTATATTTTACTTTTCCTTTTGTAAGTTTTTGAACAAAGTTGGCTTCCGTTTCATCCGATGTCCCTTTAGCCTCAAATTATTGTTCAGCTTTTGTATTCTTGTGTGCTTTAAAAGCAACTTCTTTGTCTATGGGCTTAGTTTGTCCTATTCTCATTTCATATGCAGTCAAGGAACCATGCATCTCGTCCATGCTAAAATTGTTTAGATCTTTAGCCTCTTCTATTGCAAAAACTTTAGAATTAAATATTTTGTGAAGAGTTCTAAGTACCTTTTTCATGAAAACTGCATCTTCGATCTCTTCGCCGAGTCCTCTGATTGCATTAATGACTCCATTGATTCTCAGCATATAGGTCTCTATGTTCTCTTTGTCATTCATTTGTAATGCCTCAAACTGAGCTCGATGAGTTTGCAGTTTGGCTTCCTTGATCTTGTTGTCTCCTTCATGAATGCTTTTCAATTTGTCCCTTATGTCTTTTGCTGATTTACAACTCATGACCCTTATTAGTTCACTGTCTACTAGCCCACACATTATTGCATTCTTTGCTTTGGAGTTATTCTTAGATAGTTTCTTACCAACAACATTTGTTGGAGGAGTAGTGGATGTTGTGTATCCACTTTCTACTGACTCCCAAATGTCGTATCTTAAAGCACTCAGATATGTCTGCATCTTGAGTCTCCAGAATGAGTAATTAGTTCCATTGAACAAAGGATATTTTTTTGATGAAAATCCTTCGCTACTCGCCATTGTGTTCCTTCCAAGATCACCTTAGCTAATTAAGCTTGTTCAGGAACCTTGCTCTGATACCAATTGATATTTTCACAATGACACTGAGAGGGGGGGTGAATTAGTGTTGCTAAAAATCTAATCTGCAACTCTTAAAACTGAAACAACCAGAACTTGAAAATAGATAAAATAATAAACACAAGAGAGCACACCACAACACATAATGTAACGAGTTTCACCAATTTGGCTACTCCTTAAGAATGACTGCTTGGACTATGGTCCAAATCCAGCCTTTGCAAAAAACTGATTTTACAATCTATTTACCAGCACCCACTGGAAGGAGCACCAACCCATGATTTATCTACACCAACAAAAAGGAGCACCAACCCCTATCCAAGCACCTACTTGGATCCCTATTTTGAAAGATATATTACTGACATATAGATGCCTTCACTTTTTCAAGACCTTGACTGGTCTCCAATTTATCAAAATATAGTAAATACTCACTGCTCAGCCTGTCGCTCTCTTATAGCACTCTTCTCACCCTCTTTCGGTAGCACTTTCAAATATTCAATAACAACATTATTCTTCATGCAAACCTATTTTTATAACATATTATTCTCTATTTTTAACTTCCATTTTTATGCATGCAACCCGTAACTATTTCTTAATGTAACTCCTTTTGCGTATTTAGAGTGGGCATTTCATTAAATACGTTACATGCAACATATACCTCTTCCATGATTGTTCGTCCTCTCGATCATGACTATTCATGTTCTTTTCTGTTCATGCATGCATATTCGATTCTATTTATATGATTGTTAGATTTCTCCTTTTTCAACTTTACTAAAAAGCTGCATGATTTCTATCTGTAACTGTCGCACTAACTTCAGTTAACTCTACTTATTTTCACTGCATGATTTTTCTCTACAACTACCCCTGTAACTGTCATTCTGCTTTTAGTTGACTGTCAGTAAGCGTGTTGTTGCGACCTATCGTGAAATCATGACACTTTTGTCTCTTTCTGCCCTTCTCACCTTTTACCCACAAAAATATAGCATGTCACAAAATCGTGACATTCTCGGCCTCCTTGTTCACTTCTTCACTTGCAACCACGAAAACCAGACATGTCATGAAATCGTGACATTCTCGGCCTCCTTGTTCACTTCTTCGCTTACACTCATGAAAACTAGACATGTCACGAAATCGTGACACATTCACCCTCTCACTACTCTACTTGGCTTGCTCTAGTGAAAACAAAACATGTCACGAAATCATGACATCTTTCTCTACCTTGTGCCTTTTCTACTGTTCGCCCGCAAAACTAGAACATGTCGTAAAATCATGACATATTCGCTACCTTATCTCTTTTCTGTCTTTGGCCCACGAAAATTGAACATGTCACAAAATCATGACACTTCTCTTGCCTTATGCCTTTTCTATATTTGGCCCGCAAAAACTGAACATGTCGTGAAATCATGACATTTCTCTTGCCTTATGCCTTTTCTTTCTTTGGCCGGAAAAAACAAAACATGTCATGAAATCGTGACACTTCTCTTGCCCTATGCCTTTTCTGTCTTTGGCCTGTGAAACTAGAACATGTCACGAAATCGTGACACTTTTTCTCCTTGGCACTTTCTCTTTGAACCTATCGCAAAATCGTGACACTTTTCATCCTTAGCACTTTCTCTTTGAACCTATCGCGAAATCGTGACACTTTTCATCCTTAGCACTTTCTATTCAAACCTATTGCGAAATCGTGACACTTCATCCTTAGCGTTTTCTATTCGAACCTGTCGTGAAATCACGACACTTTTTATCCTTAGAGCTTTCTCTTCAAACCTGTCATGAAATCGTGACACTTTTCATCCTTAGTGTTTTCTCCTCGAACATGTCACAAAATTGCGACAGTTTTCCTTACAAGCGCTTCTTCTCTGAACATGTCATGAAATCATGACAGTTTTCCTTGCAAGCACTTCTTCTCCGAACATGTCATGAAATCATGACAGTTTTCTTACTTGTCTTCTTTGCTTCCAACATGTCATGAAATCATGACAGTGTTCCCACTTGGCTTCTTTTCCTGCAACATGTCATGAAATCACAACAGTTTTGTTTGCACCTTCTCTCTCCTTGTCCATGTCATGAAATCATGAAAATTTTGCTTACGCCTTCTCTCTCCTCATCCATGTCACAAAATCATGATGTTTTTCTTTCTACCTTCTTTCTTCTCAACCTGTCACGATATCGCAACAGAAAACATGTCGTGATATCGTGACAGTTTTCTTACTTGTCTTTTTCTTTGATTTTTTGAATCTGGGTCACTTTTGTTTTCTTAGAATTTCACTAAACATGATCTGACTGACCTTTGAACTCTTGTCCACTGCTTCAATTGATCTGTCTATCTATGTTGACAACAATGACAATACTTTTGCTACACCTTGCTCAACACCTAGCCCTAGGCCTTGCAATTTTTCTACCAATATGTCAATGGAAAAAGGGTGGCTGAACCCTACTCCTAATTTATCATATGGCATATGATATCTTGGTTGAAAAAGAATGTGCATTCCTTTTTCATATCTGCCCAATCCATATCCATGCCAATTACATTGGCCAAGGTATTTCAAGGTGAAGTTTGGGTTGGACAGATAGTCGACGTTCTCATCAAATGGCTCTTCGTCCTCTTCCTCTTGTAGGTAAGGTTTGATGCCATTGTCGAGGTCCCCATATACAAAGTTTATCTGATTTAGTGGGTAGCCTAAAGGGATGATAGTGCTGATGGGGAGGCAAGATCTCCCTATGTCTTGCATGGATTCAAGCATGGGTGTTGCCATAATTCTCCACACTAGGTACTCCTCCAGGCCCGTATTGGCCATCTCAATGGTAATCATCGACGATTGAGGGGGAGGGAATGGGAGTTCTTCCTGAGTCCACTCCATGTTGGGTGAACCAGGTGTCTCGACTTCCATTCGACTGGGCACCTCTTTGGTAGAGATGGTTGAGACTAATGGTGGTATCTCTTCTAGGGGCTTCTTCTCATTGTCCTTCGATGTGGCCACCATAGGTGGCATTGTTGGTGAAGGAACAAACGATGAAGATGGGCCCGATTGGTGAGTTGAGGGACTTAATAGTGGGGATATAGGCAGAATTGAATCCTATTTGGATGGATTTAATTGAAAGTCCAAATGTGTCAATGGAAGGGTCAATTGTGGCATCATTTGCACTGCATTGCAATACTTAAAGGGCTTTAAGTCTACTTGGACTACATGTACTTGCCCTTCGTATGTATATTTTAGGCATTGGTGGGCTATCGAAGGGACATAATTCATGTCCCTAATCCAAGGCCGGCCTAGCAAGATATTGTAGGCCATCTCACCCTTGAGGATGTGACACAACATATGAATAGTATTTTGTCCCACTTGGATGTGTAGGATAATTGTGCCAACCGTCGAGCATAACGCATCGTTGAATGCCCGAAGAGTATAAGTGGAGGCCACAATATGAGATGCTGGTAGCTTAAGGTGTTTTAATTTCATCATTGTGATTATATTGCTGGACGAGCCAGTGTCCACCAACACCCTCTTGAATGGAATATCGTTGACTCATGAAATGATGTGCAGGGGTGGATCCACCATATCACTAGTCACTAATTTTAGTTCGTCTTCTCTAAAGTTTATGACTGGTTATGTGCATCATTTTACATGTCCCACAAAATTATTGAAAGAATTTTCTTCATGGGGTTGTAGCTCGATGGCTTTGAGTATCTCCATCAGATCCTCCCGATGAGGCGATGATTTTTGGATGAGATCATAAATAAAGAGCCTAGACGATGTGGTCCTTAAACTTTGATTAAGTTTAGTCCAAATCGTGGCCACTGGTCTAGGCAAGGGAGGTTGTGTAGGGTGTTGTGGGAGTTGTGATGTTGATGGAACATCTCCTATAGCTACAGTGGGGGCAGTTGTGCTTGGGTATCTCTTGTTTCATGTCACTATGCTTATCATCCCTACGTACCCTTGCATGGGGCAATTTTGTGTCACCTCATTTACTTGTAAAGTCTTTTCCTACACATCATAGGTATGTTGGGGGTCTTTTAAGACCTCCATATATTGATTGCTCAGTGCTATAGGATTATCCATCACTAGCTTTGTTGTCTATCAGGTCCTGCACTAAGATTTTGAATTTCCAACATGCATAGATGTCATGTCATTTCTATCGATGAAATATACAATAGAAGTCTTCCCTATAGCCCTTGGGTTTTGACACATTGGGGTCTACGGGTTGACTTTCTAGAAATTTTATCAAGTTTTCCATGAACAAGGAATAAAACAAGGAGTCTTTAGACTCTGTGAAGTGTGTGAATTGTTGCCTAGGATGACGTTGATAATTTTGCTCTTGCTTATGATTTTCCTTTTCATAGATGTCAAGAGGAACTGCCTGATAATTAGCCTTTGGGGGCTATGTCGCTTGTGTAGTCTTTGGTATGTTTATGGCAACCTGATTCACCACGATGGGTTTCGGTTGTGTGGGCCCAGTTTTGGCATTTTTGGGCCACTCTTTCTTATGTGGCTTGGCAATCTCACCATATTGTATCTTGATCTCCTCAATTATCTTGGCTTGCACCAGGGCTTCCTCGAGAGTGGCATATTGTTGTAGCTACAATAGCATAAAGATCGACCTTAGGTAACTCTTCGAGAACATTTGGGTTAGATCGACCATGGGAGGGAGGTAAGGTAGCTTTGAAAGCAACACCCTCCACTGATTTCCATAAGCAACCATGGTTTCTCCTCATACTTCCTAAGGCTAGCTAGGTCGTTTAATGATGCCTTCTTCTTGGTGTTGAATGCAAAACATTCGAGGAACGCATCCACTAACTGGTCTAGGTTACTAATTCTATGCTTCAAAAATTGGGTAAACCAATCCGAGGCCTACGAACGTGGTTATAAACATTCTTAGAAGCAATGCATCATTGTTATGAATTCCAAAGCATTGACTTATAATTCTTGTCACATGCTCTTGGGCATCCTCATCCCCTCTAAAAATCACCAATTGAGGCATTTTGAAGTGTTCAAGGTATGGGGGTGTCGTCACTAAAGGATGCAAAGGGTGACTACAGAGCTGGCGTAATGTGCACTTTTGGGACCCATAAGTCTTGGTCTCCATAGACTTTAAGTGCTCTAGAAGTACTTTGTATGCATCAAAGGATTTGATCTCTTCCTCCTTGGTTTGTTCCCATTGTGAATTATGGGGAACTTGAGGCCTATGGAGGGGTAGTCGGATAGCACCCCCATACCTTGGTAGGGTGTTTCAACCAACTCTTCTTCCTACTCAAATTCCTCATAGGCTTATTTAGGAGTTCCTAGGAGTCACCTATAAATATGGGTGGGTGCTCAAGGAAGGTGCTCATCATTGCTTCTAGGAGTGGCCTCCCACTTAGGTCTAGGAGGTCTTGGGGGCAACGCTTGATAAGGTCATGGAGACCTGTCTTGCACCAAGGGGTTGTGCCTCTTATAGAGTTCTATATTATACGTGTAAGGGGTTGGAATCCTCTCATGCACAGTGTTTTGGAGCAACTCATCTATCTGACGTAAAATGCGCTCTTTGCTAAGATGATACAGGTGCTCTAACTATTGCTGATATTGCTCAAGCTGCATGATTTGCGCTTGGCGGGTGACATGTTTGGAAAATGCCAAGTCAATTTGTTTCACCATATTAGGTATAGGAGGCCTAGATGCCTCCCCTACATATCTATCTCAGTCATGGTGATCCAAGATATCTATAGGTCACTTCCCTCTGTTGAGGTTAGAAGCATTCACCCAAGGCTCTAGCCTTAGTAGGTGATCTTGATAATTAGTAGGTACGAAGGTGCATTGCTCCCACGTTGTATATTGCTCTTGAGGAATATAGTGGTTTTCCTCGTGCTCCCTTTCATACATGTGAAAGGAGTAGGTAGAGTTGGCCTACCCTTTCTGAAGAGCCTTGTGCTTTGGATTTGGCCTATTAGTTTTGACAGTAATGATGGGTAGAGGAGGGATGATATAATCATGTTAGCCCTCCTTATGAAACCTATGTTGTTCTAGCATTTCATTGTGCAATGACCACTCATAATGAGTGTCTAAGGGGGTCTTCCCATGTTTGTACTCCTCTTGAGAGGGTCCATGTTGAATGGGAGTGCCCCTCAAAGGGGTGCCTCTATAGTCCTATTCTGTAATGGTATGATGTAGACTATGTTGTGGGTCAGGCCGCCAAGGTGGTATGACCAAGTCCTTGGGGCTATAACAGAGGTGACTTGTACCTCCTTGTACACTTTTTGTAGCTTCTACCCATGATTGGGCTTGGCTATAGGTATACACCATGGTGGTGTTTCTCTACAAGGTATGTATGTTTTTATCTCCTTTACGATTTTTTATGCTACACCAAACAAAAGGGAGCACACAAAAAAATAAATGATTATATCATTTATAGATTAAATGTGTGTCCTAAATCTGGTTTAGTGTATTTTGATTTTTGTTATACAAACTGTGTAAAGAAAATTTTGTTATTCATGCATTATGAGGGCTCTTATATCTCCAAAATGGTCACCCTTTCAATATACCACTGCTAGGCCATTATACCGAACCTCTCAATATACCCACCCTTACGTGAGGGAAACTATTGGTATGCGAGAGCAAAATAGTACGTGGAACATAGGTGGTACAGAAGGGGAATCACTCTGTTTTTGACACCTACCATAGAAGACTTATCCTCATGCACGAGGAATCACCCCCAATACACTTGGTCAACTTTCAATCAGGATTTACGTCTAGCAACAGTCACGATCAGGGTTATGTATGCAAAATCCAAGCCAAGGTGGTGATGAAATCCACCATTGGTCTTGATCAAGTGTTGGGGTTTTAAGACCAAATTATTGATGTTAATATTATTACATGGTGTGTGTGGTTCCTTTTACTTGCACAAAGAAATAAAACATGCAAAAAAATTCCCTATGCAAGAAAAGAAAATAGAAAAATTGTAGATACAAAAACAAAAAAATATAGAGGATGTTCAAAAAACCTACCTCTTCTCCACCCACAACATATGCCCCTGATTTTCTACTCAAAAAATGTATAGAGAGCTAATCTTCCCAGGGTGGGATGAATAGTAGATCTATATTCATCATAGGGTGAGATGAATATATATTCATCTTGGGGTGGAACAAATTCCAATCTGTATTCGTCACTGGGTGGCACGAGCAGCAGTCCAATGCCCGAAGGATTAACACACCTGCAATAAAAACACAAAATTTTGATAAAAAAATGATCCCAATAGTAGGGGATAGGGTCCCACTATGATCACCACTAAAATCATGTCTACGAAATTACGACATACCGAGTGTGATGCAAATAAAAGTAGATGTATAATGAAATGTTAAGTCCTACAAAAATGCGAAGAACAAGTGCATGAAAAGGGAAAACGATGCAATGAAATGAGATATAAAGAAAAACTAAAGTGCAGCCTCTTTTATTAATTTTTCTTGTGATCTGGTTATAATATGTCCCCCCCCATTTCAAGGGCTCAAAGCATTTGATACAATTTTGTTACACCAACGAATGGTACGCTTCCCTTCAGGATCTTCCACGTGCCCACATTCGAAATGGGTGGGCCAAAAATTTCTGTCACTTACATGAGTTCATCCATAATTACTTGCTGCCCCTCTGGTGTCGAGATCCTATGTGTAGAGAAACAACAAATTGTTAATAGCATATGCAGATGGAAGGAAACATGCAATCCCTAAGACCTCTGGCTAGTGAATACATGAAATAATAAAACAAAGATCAAAACATGTCAGAATGAGATGAAACTTGAACAAGAGAATCCATACATTATTAGGGACACATTACAAAAATAATAGTCAAGAAATCATGCGTAGATTTCTAATCGCTTTGGGGTGGGACATTGGTGACTGTCACAAAATGTGCAAAAGTGACCTCCCAAATTTCCTATCTAGAGGCCTCAAAAATACCTAAAAACTTGGGGTTAGGCAAAATGGGGCATTTTGAGATGACCCAGAAGGTCGGATTTGGTAGATTTTTCCCAGATTGTCCTATATACGAAGGCACTCCCTGTAGGTTAGTGAACATGTAAACTGATAAAAACATAGTCAAAATAGGTAAAAATGTAGTGAAAATTGAATAGTAGCATAAAAAAATCACATACAAAATGATGCAAAATGAATAGTAAAGAAATATAATATATATTTCTAATCACTCTGAGGTGGGGCGATTAGGACTGCAACAGTGCGAGGGGCACTCGGGGGCAGGACGCCCACTGTTTGGGGCTTGGTTTTGACACAAATCCACTTGGGATGGGTCTAAAACATCCTAGGGGGTTGTGTCAATGAATTTGGTGTGGGATTGTGGCTGATTGTTTGGGTTTTGGGTCCGGATTGCTCTCCTAGTATTCACTTGATAACCTCCCTTCCAAAAGAGAGATCAAGGATGTAGGAAGCACAATGAGGGGTGAGGGTATAATTTGGTAGCACTCCATTGCTCCAAATGCTCCTGCTCCAAATTCTCCTGATCTATCCTTTTTTGAGGTGATAAGGCTCACCATTTTATAGACCTAAGGGTCTCCTTTGAATGCGCATGCAGGGGAACCCCAGCCATCATGCCTTTTTAGGGGGGAGAATATTCCTCCTTGATTAAGGGCTCCTTTATTTAGGCCTCCATGACTGCATCTTTTACTGCCTTTGAAACACTCACTTGCATTCCCATGCCTTGGAGGTGGAGTTGAGTGGCGGACCTAGGCTGCCATTTGTCAAGGTTTGACTTTTTTCCCATCAAACCTGCTATTCGTCCCACCTTGGAGCGATTGCTAGTAATCATCCCAGGGTGGGGTAAATAGCATTCTAATCATCCCAAGGTGGAACGAATAGGGAGCAGAGTTCTTGAAATGTTCCAAATTGACCTCTGACCTTCCAAAACTACTTTGGGAGTGGTTAGGACCACTATTTAACCTCTAGGGGCTGCCCTCGGGGCTATGTATGCTAATTTAGTTAGTGCTTGTAGCCACATAATTAGATTGGTGTTGTTTTGGTGTCTACACAACCATAGAAGGTACCTATCACGCCAGTTGACCTAGCCTGACGACCTGTTACCCTTCACACTAGGTGATCATCGTATTCATCCCATTCAGGCCATCATACCTCACCCCAACATCATTACCCTTGCCATTGAGGTTCATCCTACTCACCTCACTCTGGAGACAACCAATTATCCTTGTCCTCTTTTTATGAAAAGGAGGAATAATCACATCCTCATGAACAGGGGTTGCCTTCTCACCCATATGACGATCTCAAAAATCACCATTCACCAACGAATCATACCCATCACCCCCTAGGATCCTATCACCCTCCTAATAGAGGATACACTCCTCACCCAACTTGTCCATCATGCCTACCCACCCCGCTTCCTAATGGTGAGTCCACCTATTCCTAAGATTTGCAAGCCCGCACTGCTCAAGCTGCCCAATATGCCTCCGTGGGCATACCTCCATCCCACATGCATCATCATTTAGGGCCATCACCCATGCCACCTATAATTTAGACACCACCTTCCCCATATGAGGCTTGCCTTCCTATCAAGTTCTCCAATCCCAAGACTTTTCCACTTTTCCCCCTCATCATTGAGACCTCATCCACTTTCCCATGCATATCAAGCCACACCACACACATCAAGGCCCTGATAACCACCTTCACCAACATCATAGCCACAAAATCATGAGATACATCATCTTTTCTCCCACATCAAGGCTCTAGAGCTACATATGAGCCACTACCATTGCCATGTGTATCCATGCCAGTATCCTATGAACCATACACCCTTGCCTTCACATAGATCCACCTATTGACATCATATACAACCTACAGTAGACATTGATCCACATGCCCACATGTAGATTGATCTTCATCACCTCCTATGAAGCCCTATATTTACCCAATGTTGATTCCATTCACACCATTGTCAAAAATGTTTTACCATCTCATGCATCAGGGCCTCCTTGATTTGCCAAAAATTTGACCCCTTGATCCCTCGTGCTCCAAACCATGAAATTACAATGAGAGCCAATACTACATCTACCATCACCAACCAGGTCATGACATCGAAGAGTGTCAATAATTCAATAACTTGGTGCACAACATGTTTCATGATGAGAGAACCCCATCACCGAAACATCCCATCCTATTTATCCAATTTTTTAGTCCTCCATGCCGCATTACCCAAAAAATTTTACCCTCATGCAACATCTTTATAGCACCAACTCATTACATCCATAACATATCCAACTACAACACTAGTCACAATCCTAGCCATATCATCACTTCACCATCTCACTCCTAATCGGACCCATGCCACTTCACCCGATAGTAGTTCTAGTAGTACTCTCCTTCTTCTTTCCCAATTCTACTTCTTACAGTAGCTAAATAAATTCTTATCTTCTATCTCTGTTGGCTTTAGGTAATCCCCTTGTCTTATCGATTACCAAATTCTATTTCTTCTCACTTCTTCCACCTGTACATCCTACTCTTAAATCTTCCCTCTCTGGGTGACTATTACATACACTTTTGTAGCTCATAGCTTCTACGCTTACTATACACACACACCCCACATATTGGGGAAACCATGATTATAGCATCGTTCTTTTTTGTCATTATGATACACTATACTCATTTGTAAATAATTTTTCTAAACTTCTCCTTCTACACATTGTAAATTTCCTCTTGTAAATATTACATTTTTCCACTTACATCATTTACGTTACATCCCTTGCACATATCCGTATGTTTTTCATGTTAATTTTATTTTAAGTTTGTACATTCTACTCCAAAATGTGCCTTCAACATGAGTAACAAACACACTTGTTAGCATCACCACCTGGATGTCCATTCCTCCTTTTCAGGATCAAGGTATACATAGGTGTCATGTTCGACTTTGACTACTCTTTAGTTCAGTCAATCCATTGTCACCTATATCTATCAAGTCTTGTACATTCTTCTTATGGATATTTAGGCTGGTTCAACTTCTCTCATGGACCATACACAATAGGTTATACATTAAATAATTTTGAGTCTAGGAAAGAAGACATTTGGAGTAGATATTAGAATCTAGCGAATAGTATCCCCTGTTCACCCTAGTGCTTGCATGGTCAACATACGACCTAGGGATAAACAAAGGGGTCAAGAATAAGCAAAAATAAAAGATTGGGTAGAAAATAAAAGTCATCGCCCAAACATAAAGAGCACCACCAAAAAAAAAAAAAAAGGAGCACCACAATAAATAGGTCAACACTAGAAGAGGGGCAGAAAACAAAAGGAAATACCTCTTGATATCACCCATGTTATGCTTATTGCATTTCATACTTAAGTTCAATATAACACCATGGGATGCTTTCCATCACTAGAAATAGGCTCCAAGAGCCTACCTACCAGTGGAATATTCTTACATGTGGTAACATATCTGCAACATTAGCATCCTACTTTTATATAGACCACTGTTGCGGACGGATGAGCTAGCTAGTCCAGTCACGTATACAACAAGTTAATCCTACCTCCTTCAAAATGGATAAATGAAACTTACACATGCACACACATAGGTCCATGATAGATTCTGAACTAGCCCTATTAGTTATAAGTTGCCACAATACTTGTATAGCTAAGGGTATGAGATTTGATTGTCACAACTATGTTGATCAAAACCATTACACGTGCCTTACATTATCCAACATCCATGGAATTATGGAATGGATCACATCCATATAGGTAAATTCCATGATACAAGTGCTTCATTGGTGCATTTTAGTATGTCCATACATGCATCCATGCATCTATGTAATATACATTTAGTACACATTATAGCTATACATTCATCCTACATGCATTTAAAAATTGAATCACATTATAGCATTCATCCTACATGCATTTCTATATCAAATCATATCATTGTATTCACTCTACATGCATTCACTAAAAAATCACATCTGATATTTTATCATACTACATTTGAAATACAATCATCATACTACTCTACAATTCATTCATACCATGGAATGATAATAGATCTAAACCATTCACACGTATATTTATTTATCATACATACCTAAAAATTATGTTATGCAATTCATGCAAACATAAAAAGAACACATTTCAAACCATAAAAATAACATATGTATATATCACAACAAAAATCAAGTATGTATATATATATCATCCATCCAAAATGCCTTAAAATGGGACCATGCCCATCATCTAGAATCCAAAATACCTGCATGCTACAATAGATAGAAATCCTAACTCTAACCATGAGTCTCCTCGCATCCCTCATGGCTCTCTCACACCTCCACAACCCTGCTCAAATCTACCCCAAACTCTAGAACTGGATCTACAGTAGGCTGATCCTGCATCTCAACCCTATAATCAATCTATCCTATCAGAGTAACACTGCATTGGCTCTGATGTGAAGGTGCCCTCACTCATGACTATGACTCAAATTGTGACACCACCTGATCATAATCAGGTAGTGGGATCCCATGCACTATTAGAGAAGTCTCACATAACAACTTCTTAGTAGTCTCCATAGCCAACTGACCAGACAACCTCTCAATAGCTTGAGCCTACCTAGCCATTGTGGCCCTCATCTGATCCATCTCAACCTCCAACTGCCAAACCCTATCTTGTAGCCCTCGTGCCTCCTCTGCATCTCATCTCCCTTGGACCTCCATGGGAATATCCTCCATACCAAGAAATACAATAATATAAATGGTGTTATCTATACCACCCATAACAACCATTTCACCTCTCTCCTCTGCTCTAGCAGCCTATCCTATACCCACATCAACATCCATAAGCACCTCCTCTACCCTAACTCTTGGGGTGACCATCGAGCTACCCAAGCATCATCATGACCATCATAGAGGAACCTTCTCATTGCCAACCACATCCTACACCCTAGCTTGAGCCTTCGCTCTCATCTCTGGTGGAGGTGCCCCAACATCAGGTGCCACCCATCGATCAATCACACCTCTCCCAAGCTACCAACTTTGCAGTGCCCACCACACATCAAACTCTAGAATCATCTTCACATCCCCTACATTTGGGATAGCCATAGGAGGATCCCTATCCCCAATATAAGGTAAGACCATAGGAAACTCTCCTCTATCACCTTTCCACCTAAACTAAATTATAGGAGCCCCTATAACATCATATCATATGCGAAATTATCGCCTCACTCTATCAAAATGAAAGTACTTAGTCTATCGTGTGTACTTCCCCACCAACCATCTCCCCTATCATATGGATCATAGATATTTATCATCCTCATCCCACCTTACCCCATCCAACCAGGGCCTCCATCTAATATCATCGGGTGTTAGGCCTCCAAAAAAAACCCTCCACTATACCAGGTCACCCTCATGTAGCCTCTTCATACCCTGATCCACCTTCGTACTCCACCTCAAAGCATAGGGTAAATACTCCTTTCCCTCCACATACACAAGGTGAGGTAATAATGAGGGCCGCTCGATAGCTATGTCCACTACCTGTAACAAGGGAACCATACTCAATCCCATCCTCCTACCATGAACAACATCATGTAACTATTGGTACACTTGGGTTAGTAATGCAGGTGCCCATGCAAACACAACCCTATGCTCTACCATATCACTCACCACATCTAACATATTCTAGGTGAACAGCACCTTGAAAGTATCAGGTAAAGCATAAGTAGATATTATCATCATAACCACACACTGTCGATCAGATATCTTATCCTCCAACCACAACCACTTATAATCAATATTTGAGACATCAATGTCTCTCTACTCCACCCCAAAAAATTACTCCAGCATAGCCTCCTTACTCTCATCAGTGGCTACTCTCATAGGAACACCCTCAATCAGTATATATCCAATATACATCTTCCAAAGTGATGGTTATTTCTCTGTGGAAAAATGAAATGTGTTCTTGTATGCATCCCACCACTCGCACAATGCATACACATATGCTATGTTGGTGTGGATACTCTTGCATTCCCACACAACTCAAAAACATATGTCATCTAACCAACATAGCTCATCCTCTATGTTCATCAACTCCTCAAAAACTTCATTTTTCTCACTCGATGATGGGGCTCAAGCATCTTCACCTGTCCATCCACAATGAGACACACATTAGTCATCCACATAACAATGCAATCAAATAAAATTTCATAAATCAAAATTTACAAAATAAAAATATTTAATTTGACATGCACTTCAAGACAAAAATAGTGCACAAATCACATGACAAAACATATAAAAAAAATAGTTGCATATTTGGATACCCATTTTTTCATTTCAGGGTAAAAGTTTGAATAGATGTGACAAACAATGCATATTTGGCTTTGAACAACCAAAAAAAAATCAATCACACATCCACTGTAGCACGAACTTCAAAACACGACCAATTCATTCAACATACAAAAACAACATACATTTTCTAATACCCATTTGCCCAATCAGCGGTAAATATGGCGATAAAATTTAAAAATAACATATCAACCTACACGAATTTCAAAGATTAACTTTACTATAAATACACCAAAATAGAAAACAAATAAGAAGGTACAATTCAAAAATAATAGTCATATTTTTTAATACTCATTTGCCCACTCCGCAGTGAAATTTCAAACAGATGTGGAAAATAGTATCAATTTGTCTCCCTACAACTCATTTTCAATTTTACATTACCCACACCTTGGCACATAAATCAAAATCAGGCCAAATGAAATCATCTACAAAAATAAAATACATTTTTGGATACCCATTTTGTCCTTCTACAGTGAAAGTTTCATTGGTTTCCAAAAATACTACCTCTAAGATAGTAAATCTAACAATCAAAGTTCACTACTTTACACCCAAAAGCAACACATTCTAAAATCACACCAAATGAAAGCAGAAAAATATAACAGTCGCATAACGGGATACCCATTTCCTACTTTTACGAACAAAATGCAATAACATTTCAAAAATAGTACACCGGTCCTTTAAAAATAGATGATAAAACTCCACACCTCCTCTACCCATTACCCGATCAAACTGGCATCAAAACAAGTCCAATTCAGAAATAGATCACGTTTTTGGATACCCATTTGGCTTTTTTATCACTACACATTCAAATTTTAATTAAAAAATATAATTTTTTTTAAAATAGGATGAAAACCTCCCCCCTCATTTACATTTCTTGGAAAAAAAAAAAAAAAACAAACACAACAAAAAAATGACACTTATCGATAGGTCCCTGTGCCTGTTGCTAGCAATCTTGCATCCCCTCATCATTGTCGCCCTTGAAGTCATAACCACATTCTCCTCGTGCCGTTAAAAGCTCCCATAAGTCATTTTCCAACTGTTCTCGCCATCAAAATGAATCACTTCCAATGAAATTAGGGCTTAAATAGGCCTTAATCCCGCATTCACCCCCGAGGGGTGAACTCAAATCTAGTTCAGCCCTCGAGTGGCAATTTAGATCAAAATCATCCCCCGGGTGGCGAACTCAGTTAAAACCTCTCAAAACCAGTCAAACTATCCCCAAAACCCTAGGAAAGTAGGCAAACTTCTTAAAAAATCCTTAGGACATGATGTATATTTCATTCTAGTAGAAATCGACATTTGATCCATTAATACAAAAACATGTATGTACTAAAAAAAAGGATGTATTTCATTAATATTGAAAAATATGTGTTAAAATAGGGACATGATGCCTTTTTGCCATTTCTTCTTCTAATAATATTACAACGAGTTTGATGCCATATTCAATCTACCTCAATGTAGGTGAGCTTCTTTGTATGTGGGTCACTGCTAGGTTGTTGTTTCATGGTGTTCTTCCTCTTCAGATCTATTGAATAACCTGTGAAAAACTTGGAAAATGGGGTTAGTGTGGTGGGGGGCTTGCCTTAGTCAGGCCCCACATTTAGGAAGACAAAAGGACTGTAAAAACATACTAAAAAATGAAATAAAATATGTAGAAGTTGATGAAACTGCAAAGGAAGCTTACCTACCAAATCTGAGGTGATTTGGGCTTTGTAGAACCAATTCACCACCTAAGGGGTAAACTAATACTAGATTCATAGGGCGGGGGGCGAATCAGACATTGAGAACTATTCTGCAAAAATCCTTTGATGAGAAGGTTTCTTGGTTGCTATACTATTGTCGTTAAACTCAGATTCACTATATCATGCATCGATATCCATTTGGGTAGCATTTTTATGCTTTATTGAAAATAGTGAGAGATAGATTTAGGGGTTTAGGACCCACTATATATGGAAAATGGTAAGGTGTAGGGGGAGAGTTAAGGAAACTAACCCTAGACAAAAGTCTAACCAAAGTTAGGTTAGGGTTTGTGACATGGAAATCTCCTATTCCTCACATAAAATATCCTATCCTCACACGTGTGAGGAAGGATTAAGGCTAATTACAGTTAGGAGGTCTTAAGTACAATTAGGGTTTGATTAGGATTTCTTAGGAAAATATCTTGGCTAACCCTAATTACACACATGTGGGAGGATGTAATTAGTGTTAATTAAGGATTAAGATTTCTTTTAATAAAATGTTTCCTAAGAAGGCGATTTAAGTGAAGTCAACATTAAATTAGATTTTAGGAATTGACTTGCTAATTGTTTTTATCAATTAATACCCCATGGGGGCCTCAATTGAGTGCAAATAGGCTGTCAGAGGATATCCCAATGCACGGGATATGATTTTGAAGACTTATTAGGGTTTTGGACCTAAAATCTAATAAAGTGACATATATGAAAGTCTACATACCACTATGGTGAACTACAACAATATACGCATGACTACATATGACTACGCCTAACTACGCATGACTACATATGACTACACATGACTACAATAGCCTAGGGATATCTGGAATTACCTATGGATATGTAGAAATAACAATGTTTGACTTTTGGGTGTCTACACCATACGATATATGTAATATCCAAACAAAGGAATAAGTTATAGTTGATTAGTTGTCTGAGGTGCCTCTTCAAAATAGTAGGCCCCTCACCATATAACTTCTTGATGAAGCTATATTTACATTATCAGAAGAACCCAAACCCAAATAACTAGAAAAAAAAGCTGACATGACTATGTTCTTTGATGGTTCAAAGTGTGAGCAAGGAGGCGATGCAGGGATTGTCTTTTTCATGCTATAAGGTGCTTCAATGCCCTTGTCATTCAAGCTATACTTCCCTTACACTAATAATAACACTGAATACGATGCCCTAATATTGGGTCTCCAAATAGCCATCGCCATGAGAATAAAGAAGCTAAATATCTTTTATGAGTTCCTCCTCATAGTCAACCAAGTCAAGGGACTATTTCAATATTGGGATCCAATACTTAAAGCTTATAAGGAGCTTGTTGACACCTATATAGCTAAACTAGAGTGGTATGACATTGAGGCAATCCCTAATTCATAGAAAATATTTGCAAACATCATGGAATTTTGGGATCCTTGATCCCTTAGAATCCATCTACTGATTTCACAACCATTCATTTCAAAATGCTCTCACACTCAACAATGCAACATGAGGCTTTTGATAACAAGGAATCAGTCAACATGATCCATATAGAGCCAGACCATGACTGGTTCTGTAAAGCCAAATATTTATTAAATAAGGCACCTTGGGGGTCCTTTATCTCGTAGGGTCCCATGGAGAATGATATCACTATTCACCATAAGGTTGTTTCTCAATTTGCATTTGTGTATATCACATCATAGGAGGAACAAGTCATCTTATCGATCGAGGCTGTAGCTTATCAGGATTGGCTTTCCCAGTTACAAGATTTCCTAAGGCTTGGAATCATCCCACAGGTATTTTCACATGCCTAAATATGAGAATTCAAGCAAAAAGTTACAATCTATGTCTTAATAGGAGGCACATTATATCATCGAAGCTACGATGAAGTCCTCCTTTGTTGCTTAGAGCCCCAAGAATCGGCTTGGGTAATTTTGCAAGCTCATGATGGTACATGTGGTGGCCACTTCAGTGGCATGGCCATTGTCAAGCACATCCTTTGAATGGGTTATTATAGTACCACCATGGAAAAGTATTGCTACGAGTATCAAGAAATGCGTTAAATTCAACAACATACAAATATGACGCACTTACCTTCTCAGGCCTTACAACCCATTCAGGTAGCTTGGCCATTTTCTTAGTGGGATTTTTATCTAATAAAAAATATACCTCCCACATATTTGAGACGACACATGTTTATCTTAATGACCCCTGAGTAATTCACCAAATGGGTGGAATTGGTCCCCTTAACCTCGATAATTGGACCTTGAATTGTGGAGTTCATACTTCACAATATCATATGTCATTTGGGGGTACCCTTCAAGATTATCTTGGATAATGGTCCATAATTCAAAAACAAAAATGTGCAAGCTTTAACGACCAAATACAAAATTTGGCATAGTTTTATGACACCATACTATCCACAGGAAAATGGGTAAGCAGAGGCCTCTAACAAGACAGTAGTAGCCATCTTAAAGAAGATGGTGAAAGGAAATTACAAGGATTGGCATCTATAATTGCCTTTGGATTTTGGTATGTAATTTTTTTGGTTTTTGTGCATATTTTGGTTGTTTTGGACCAATAGGTATGCTTTATGGCCCATTTTTAGGTGCTTTGTGGTGAGAAATTGAAAGAATATCTTCTTTTTTCTCAGTCACTGTCAGGTCCAACGATCCCCAATTGCTACTTCATGGCCATTGTCGAGTATAAAGGCTAGGAAGTGTAGGCCACTGATGCTAGTAGTGGCCGAGGCTTGAGTTGAAAATATATAAGTAAATTTTAGGGTTTTAACCTTCATTATTTCCAATTGTCAATTGCACTTTTGAGCTCTAAAGTGAGAAAGTGCAATTGTGACATGGAGTGTTGCTAGATTTACTTCTGATTTGGATGATATGTCCAAGCAATGGGAGGCATCTATGAGTGGAGGAGCCAGAGCTTCATGGGTACTCTACCAACCCTAACTTGCTTATTTAATTTGGTAAAATGAACCTAATTAATTAATCAGCTAAATGAACCACACTAAACCTATTGGAAATGAACTGAAACCATCAATAGGTCTAGGCTAGGTTTATTTTTAGTGGATCCAGGCTAGTTTTAGGAATTTTTGAATTTTTTTGTGCTTTTTGGCCCAAGGGGAAATGCCATTGGCATGTTTCCTGCTGGTCACTACCATTCAGAGTGGCCCACCTAGCCTGAGATTGGCCATTTTTATTGTCAATGACTAGTTTACAATCCAATGATCAGATTTTTGACCATTGGAAACTGGACATTGCCAGCTTCAGTGACCACTTCATGGCTGCTCTTGGCATGAGCAGCCAAGAGGCTGTTTATTTATTTTTAAGATTTTTGAAATTTTGATGATTTAATTAATGATTTTTGCAATTTTGAAGTGTAGATTTTGATTTTTTTGGATGTTTAGGTGCATTCCATTACTATTTTAATAGCCTTAAGGTCATTTTAGATTATCTTACACCATTTTTGTTTTATGTATTTATTATTCTTTTAGTGCATTTGATTTAGATATTTATTTTGCACTTCTACATTTTATATGCATGAGCTCGGGACCTAAAGTTGCTTGTTGATATTCTACCTAACATAAATTCCATGGAATGGTGTTGTCTTGATGCTCGTAGCCTCCAATATGTTACGAAGCTTCTGACGATCATGTCAAATCAGGCCTATCTCATTGCCCTAGCCCACAGGTGGGACTCCAAGACTAATACATTCCACCTCCCTACTGGTGAGATGACCATTACACCGGAGGATGTGTATATGCTATTTAGGATCCATTTTGATGGAGTGCCCATTTTTTCTTCCCCCATAAATTCCTAAGATGCAAAATTTGTGAGGGTCTTTGGGAGACATACCACTATTGCCTTCCAAGATACTCAGTCTAGCAAGGTTTTTATGGCTCGGTGGTACCGAGAGGATGTCTTCTTGTAGAGAGATGATGTCCTACTAATGGTGATTTGTAATATTCTATTACATGACTAATCTAGCATGAGGCTCCCATGGAACCTCTTGACTATGGTTTAGTACTTGGTGGATAGTGCAAAGCCTATCATCTACGTTTGGGGGAGTGCACTATTGGTGTAGTGCTATGATGAGTTGTATCAAATTTAGTGCCATAGATGGGCCAACATTGCTTATAGCTTGCACCTCCAAATTTGGATATGGGAGCACATCAAGGTGGACCATCTAAGAGGTTTACCTATCTAGGTCACTGATATAGTAGAGGTAACTCAGTGTTATGGGTCTATATGGGCATGAGAGTGCAAGGAGCGTAAGAGTTGGTGTCATGTAGGAGAGCTCTCTCACTATGTAGTATCTCTGACTGGCTTGTAGGCCTATGATATAATTTGGAGGTCTTACTATGCATGCCCTACTTGGAGGGATCTAGCTAGTTTCATAGCTCAGACACGATGTGATCGATGGGTTATTGGTCACAAGGATGGTATCAAAGATTTTTTCTATTATTATAGGGTGCTTCGATAGTTCAACATTCAGTAGGATGTTCCCCTTGAGCCAGTTGCATACTTCTAGATGGTTGTAGATAAGAACCTTCCACCACCTTGAGTTATAGTAGTTTTAGAGGAGGATGACCCTCCTGTAGTTGATCTGAGCATGGCTAATGTTGGGGTTACAGAGGCGTATACTAGATGGTGAGTTACATGATTATGGCATGGTGGTGGCCACATGGGGAAGTCTTTGGATGAGGCAGAGACTAGGGATCTTGATGGGAATTGAGTGTAGGCTAGGACTAAGGTTTGGAGGTAGGTGGAGCAGCAAGTGGTGGAGGAACATGTGGCAAAGGATCAGGTTGTCCCTGATGAGTAGGAGGAGTTAGCTCTCAAGGAGTAGGAGTCCCCTCTTTGGTCTTAGCTACACTAGGTAGAGGCTAAGATCTAATTATCTTAGATATAGGTATAGTAGTGGGATGCTACTATTGTTGCTCTTCAAACATAGGTTGCATAGATTAATGTCGAGCGAGATGCTTCTCATAGTCATATTGCATAGGGGTCTATGGGTTTGGATACAGGGTTCGAGGTGCAATGTCTATAGGGGCTCATAAAGGATAATAAGGACCAGATGGTATTACATACCACCTACATTTTTACTCTGAGGTCCTAGGTTTAGCTACTAGGAACCACTCCAAGGGAGAGACCCACAGTTGGGGGGTCACAACGTAGTATGTGGACTACATAAGGGTAGTCTTCAGTATGGCCTAGCCAGAGGACTAGGACCCATATAGAGAGGATTGTGGGGGCTATATCACATCATTTACATAGGTACAAAGCCAAGGGCAGAGGTGAGGTAGGCAAACATCAAAGAACTAAGAAGCTTATAGGGAAAAGTAGCATCCATATAGTGATTTATCGTACAACTATCAGACAAGTATCAACCCATAAATCAACTAGTACACAAAGGGGTCCCATTTTAATGAGATGAATAATTTCAACAAGCCTTTTTTGAAATCAAAGAGTACCTAGAAATGCCACTAGTTCTAGCTCCACCAAGGCCAGATGTTCCATTCCTACTGTATAGATCCGATACTTATTTTGCTTTGGGCACCATGTTGGCTCAAAAGAACATGCAAGATAATGAAAAAGAAATATATTACATCAGCCACACCTTGGTGAGCTACGAGATAGGATATGCATATGTATAAAATATATGCTTAGCAGGAGTCTTTACAACTAAGAAATTATGCCACTACATGCTGAGTCATATGATATATGTAATATCCAAACAAAATATTTGTAGTATATGATGAGCAAGATATATCATAATACATGTACTGCAAAGTGAACCATGTTATTGACAAAGTTTTATTTGGAATTCATAAGTCAAAATTCCATCAAGGTACAAGTTATAGTTGATCAGTTAGTTGAGGCACCTCTTCAGAATAGTAGGCCCATCACCATAACCCAAACCCAAAGAACCAAAAAATGAAGATGAAGATGACATTATCAAAAGCACCCGAATCCAAAGAACCAAAAAATGAAGATGACATGACTCTATTATTTGATGGTTCAAAGTGTGAGCAAGGAGGTAGTGTAGGCATTGTCTTTTTCATGCCACAAGATGCTCCAATACCCGTGTCATTCAAGCTAGACTTCTCTTGCACTAATAAAAACATTGAATATGAGACCCTAATCTTGGGTCTCCAAATAGCCATCACCATGAGAATCAAGAGGCTAAATATCTTTGATGACTTCCTCCTCATAGTCAACCAATTCAAGGGACTATTTCAATGCCAGGATCCAATCCTGAAAGATTACAAGGAGCTTGTTGACACCTATCTAGCTAAACTAGAGTGGTATGACATCGAGGCAATCTCTCATTTGTCGAATAAATTTGCATAAACCATGGCATATCTAGGATCCTTGATACCTCATAATCCATCTACTAATTTCACAACCATTTATGTCAAAATGCTCTCACACTCAACAATGTAGCATGAGGCTTTTGATGATAAGAAATTAGTCAACATGATCCATATAGAACTAGACCATGATTGGTTCTATAAATCCAAAGACTTCTTAAAGAATGCACCTTGGGGGTTCTTGATATTGTAGGGTCCCACATAGAATGGTACCACTATTCACCATAAGGTTGTTTCTCAATATGTATTTGTGCACATCACATCGTAGGAAGAATAAGTCATCTTATCGATCAAGGCTATAACTTAGAAGGATTGGCTTTCCTAGTTACAAGAATTTCTAAGGCTTGGAATCATCCCATAGGGACTTCCACATACCAAAATATGAGCATTAAAGCAAAAAGTGATAAGATATATCTTGATAGGAGGCCTATTATATCATCAAATCTATGATGGAGTCCTCATTCATTACTTAGAGCTCCAAGAATCAGGTTGGGTGATTTTGCAATCTCATGATGGTACATGTGGTGGCAACTTCAGCATCATGGCCATTGTCAAGTGCATCCTTTGAATGGTTTATTACTGGCCCACCATGGAGAAGGATTACTATGAGTATGTCAAAAAATATGTTAAATTTTAACATGTAAATCTGATGAACTTGCCTTCTCAGGCCTTATAGCCCATTCAGGCAGCTTGGCCATTTTATTAGTGGGGTTTTGATATGATTGGAAATATTTCTTTCTCGTATTCGATATGACACATGTTTATCTTAATTACCATTGAGTACTTCACAAAATGGGTGTAAGAGGTCCCCTTAACCTAAAAAATGGGACCTCGAATTATGGAGTTCATACTTCACAACATCATCTATCATTTTTGGGTACCCTTCAATATAATCTTGGATAAGGGTTCATCATTCAAAAACAAAAATGTGTGAGCTTTAACAACCAAATACAACATTCAACATAGTTTTGTGACACCATACTATCCATAGGCAAACAGGCAAGCAAAGGCCTCTAATAAGACAATAGTAGCCATCTTAAAGAATACGATGAAACAGAGATGACACTATGAGAATGATAGTCTCGAACAAGATTCTTGGACAAACATTGAGGCTAACATGGGTTTTTGGAAACTAGGGTTTTTGGAGCTAAGGAAAAACTAGGGCATCAATTGGGTAGCCGAAGAGATTTTTGGTTACTATGGATTTGAAGACAAGATTGCTACCCCAAGAGGGTCCAATGGGGATGCCTCTAGATCCTCTTATAGAGAGACATAGTTCTTATGCGGATCTGTTAAAGGATAAATCTCCATCAACAACGGAAGAGGCATAAAAAATTGCATTAAAAATACTCTTTACGGCTGCTGGAAATAGATCTACATCTCAATGAGTTAATGGATGCTTGCCACAGTCAGAATCAAGGCCAAATATTGTCATTGGGCAAAGGATGGTTGAAGAAATAGTTTTATACAGAGCCAATCATGATTTGATTTGTAAATTCATGGGTATTTTCCCTACCTTGAGTTTTTTGCATTCCTAGGTCTGAAAAAATTGGGAGCCTCTTGGTGAGTACTCTTTATGGTTTATTAGCAATGGATATTTCATTGTTAGTTTTTCTTCACTGGTCGATAGAAATAGGGCTTTCAAATCAAAAAAGAGGAATCATGGTCTAGCAGGATTATTTGTTCAGCCCTGAAGAGTGGGATTTTATCCTCGAATTGAACCCACTGCTATCCCGATTTGGATATGGTTGTATGCACTTCCAATGGAGTTTTGGAGTGAGCAGGTTTTGAAAATTATCGATAATTCCCTTGGAAGACATTTGGGTGTTTCAAAAGACACAATAGAAGGAAACACAACTATTTATGCAAATATTATGTGTGGAGATGGATCTTAGCCAACCTCTACCGACAGAGGTGGAACTTGAACTTGCAGGACTATCTTGGATTCAATAGCTAGATTATGAGGCATTGCCCTTCAGATGCAGAGTTTGCCACAAATATGGGCATTTGGATCGATCTTGCCAAAATAATATGAATACAAAAATGGAGGCTCCTCTAGGAATGTCAAATATTCCTAAGGAGGGTAAGTCAATAATAAAAAAAGAACCAACCAATTTTTCTCAGGGTAAAGAAGCATAGAGAGATGGTTTTGAACAACCCAAAAGAAGGAGAAGGCAAAAGAAAAAAGACAGCAAAGAGCAAACCCAACTCAATCCCTCCAATAGGTATGAGATATTTAAGACACTAATGGACCAAGAAGAACAATTCATGGAAGGAGTAGATGGGAATAATGAAAATAATAACATCCATGCTCAAGATCCTCTCTCATCTCCCCCCATCATAGAGTAGGTAATTGAGTACAGTGAGTTACCACAGTCAGAGAGTGTAGGGGCAATGATAGTGCATAACCAAGAGTAGCCAATAATTAAGGATGTCAGCAAGGGAATAGCAGAAAAGAACAGATAAAGGCCAACTTTAGGGATAACTTAGGCAGAAAAGAGATAAAAAAATAGCAACTCTCAAGGAGTGGGTAGAAAATCAAATAAGGAATTGCTAGCAGTTCAAGGAGACAAACTGATCATTGGAGGATCGGTGAGGACAATAGATTCTTATTGCTCTCAAGGTAACCAATGATTATACAATCATGGAATTTTAGGGGTTTAAACAGTAGAACCCATCAATCTGCTGTTCGAAGACTCTTACAAAATTGTAAAACAATTTTTTTGCTTATCCAGGAGGAAAAAATATCGTTAGATCTTATGTGTAAAACAGTTAGCAGAGTTTGGAGGGGTGCTGGTCATATGGAAGTGGCTGCCCAAGGTGCCTCAAGGGGGATAGTTACTCTTTGGAACTCTCTTGAATGGATTGCAATAGAAAATATAGCTTGAAGGGATGTTCTCACATCACATTTTAGAAATAATGTCACAGCTAAACATATTTTAATCACCAATTTTTATGGGGCTCAAAACCTAGATGGTCAGATGCATCAATGGAAAGTTGTGCATAACATGAGGGTCTCAAGGGAATATTTAGACTACATTATTGTTGGGGATTTTAATGCTAAATTATCCTCTAGAGATCAGGAATGGGGAACCCCAATTTTGGACCTAGGGGATCGACTTATGATTGCCCAAGTCCAAGCATTACACTTGGTGGATATTAAATGCCCTAGAACCAACTTTACTTGGACTAATAAGAGGAGGGAGCCACATACTAGGAAGGTGAAGTTAGAACATTTTTTGGTTTCAGAGGAGGCATTTGTAAAATGGAATATAAAATTTCAGATTTTGGAGGGTCCAGTTTCAAATCACTTTCCCATTTTGTTGGAAGGAGGGATCAAGATAGTGCAACATCACAAACCATTTAAATTTGAAAACTTTTGGTTACAAAAAGAGGAACTTCGAAAGAAAATTCCATAGTGGTGGGAAGAAGGTCGCCCAGCATATGGGACGACAATGTTTAGATTCCACAAACAACTTCATTATGTCAAAGATCAACTGAAACAATGGAGGCAAGCTAACAAGACAAAATTCTAGGTCCAAAGAGCTCCATTGGTGTCCAGATGGGATGAGGTTCAAAAACACTTTAGGTAAGGAACAATTATAGAGCAACTCAAATAAGAGGATGATGCTTTGCGTAAAGCGGTTGAGGACATTGACAACCAAGAGGAGACCTACTGGAAACAGAGAGCAAGAACCACTTGGTTATTAGAAGGTGATAAAAATACCAAATTTTTCCATCGGAATGCTTGTTCTAGGAGACAAATGAACAACATGGAAGCTCTTCAAGATGAGAACGGACACTCCTTTGATACACTTCCAGGTATGCATTTACATTCAATGGAGTATTTCTCTAAACTATTTAAGGAAAGTATGGTGCAAGATGAAGAGGCTCAAAAAGACGTTATTGTTGTCATACCCTCTGTTATCTTGGAAGAAGAAAATTAGATCCTTCTTAAACCCATTGATAGAGAGGAACTCAAGAATGTAGTCTTTGGAATGAGCACCGGAAAAACCCCAGGTCTAGATGTCTTTCCAATTGAGTTTTTTCAGGCCTTTTGGGATAACTTGGAGGAGGATGTAATGGATGTTATAGAGGAGTCCAAAGGTAGTAAAATAATGCTTAAAGAATTAAATCATACTTTCATTACCTTAATTCCAAAAGGGGAGGAGGGGGTACATATTTCAGATTATAGACCTATTGCCTTATGCAATGTCATATATAAAATAATCACAAAGGTAATGGCTGAGTGGCTAAAACCTTTTCTACATAACATCATCTCTTCAGAGCAAGGGGGTTTTGTAGAGGGTAGGCAGATCTTGGATGGTGTGGTTCTAGCTCAGGAGGCAATCCATTCAATGCAAACATCTGGTAATAGAGGAATGTTCATAAAATTAGATATGTCAAAGGCTTATGATAGGGTGGAGTGGAGCTTCTTGTCAAAGATGATGGCAGCCTTTGGTTTCTCTCAAGATTGGATAGAATGGGTCATGAGTTGTGTTTCTACTCTAACATACTCAGTGTTAATCAAGGGTCTTCCATCGCAACCATTTGGATCCACTCGAGGCCTTCATCAAGGAGATCCTTGCTCTCCCTATATTTTTCTCATATTGGCTGAAGGATTGGGTAGACTTATCTTGAGGAGAAGACAACAAGGTTTGCTAACAGGTATCAAGGTGGGTGAGGAAGTTTTGACTCACCTACACTTTGTGGATGACATAGGATTGGTTGAAGTGTCCAGCGTCAAGGAAGCAAGAATGATTAGAGATACTCTTAATGTCTACCTTGGGGCTACAAACCAAGTCATCAATGATAAAAAATCCAAATTGGTCTTTTTCAATATTGATCAAAGGCTTCAGGATAGAGTTTTAAAGATCTTGGGATTCACAAGGACTTCTCTCCCAGTGGTTTACTTGGGGGTCCCTTTGCATTTAAAAAAACTAAAAATAGATATCTGGAGGAATATTTTGGATTGTATCAAGGATAGAATTAATCATTGGTCTCATAAATGGTTAAGCTATGGGGGTAGATTAACTTTTTTATAGTCAGTCATTCAGGCCATGCCAATTTACAAATTATCTATCTTGGCTTCCCCACATACTATATGGAAAGAGTTGGACAAGATGGCTAGAAAATTTTTATGGGAAGGAGTAAAAGGAGAGAGGAAATGGGCCTTAGTAGGTTGGGACAAAGTTACCTAGCCCAAGGTAAAAGGAGGTTTGGGACTGAAAATATCAAAGTTAAATAATAAAGCTTTGGCTGGAAAGCTTTACTGGAGGTGGATTTCCCAACCAACTTCCTTATTCAGTAGAATGTCTAGGATCCAATCCTGAAAGCTTACAAGGAGCTTGTTGACACCTATCTAGCTAAACTAGAGTGGTATGACATCGAGGCAATCTCTCATTTGTCGAATAAATTTGCATAAACCATGGCATATCTAGGATCCTTGATACCTCATAATCCATCTACTAATTTCACAACCATTTATGTCAAAATGCTCTCACACTCAACAATGTAGCGTGAGGCTTTTGATGATAAGAAATTAGTCAACATGATCCATATATAACTAGACCATGATTGGTTCTATAAATCCAAAAACTTCTTAAAGAAGGCACCTTGGGGGTTCTTGATATTGCAAGGTCCCACATAGAATGGTACCACTATTCACCATAAGGTTGTTTCTCAATCTATATTTGTGCACATCACATCGTAGGAGGAATAGGTCATCTTATCGATCAAGGCTATAACTTAGCAGGATTGGCTTTCCCAGTTACAAGATCTCCTAAGGCTTGGAATCATCCCATAGGGACTTCCACATACCAAAATATGAGCATTAAAGCAAAAAGTGACAAGATATATCTTGATAGGAGGAATATTGTATCATCAAAGCTATGATGGAGTCCTCATTCATTACTTAGATCTCCAAGAATTAGGTTGGCTGATTTTGCAATCTCACGATGGTACATGTGGTGGAAAATTTAGCAGCATGGCCATTGTCAAGCACATCCTTTGAATGGTTTACTATTTGCCCACCATGGAGAAGGATTTCTATGAGTATGTCAGAAAATATGTTAAATTTCAACATGTAAATATGATGCACTTGCCTTCTCAGACCTTATAGCCCATTCAGGCGGCTTGGCCATTTTATCAGTGGGGTTTTGATTTGATTGGAAATATTTCTTTCTCGTATTTGATATGACACATGTTTATCTTAATTACCATTGATTACTTCACAAAATGGGTGTAAGAATTCCCCTTAACCTCAAAAATTGGACCTCAAATTGTGAATTTCATACTTCACAACATCATCTATCATTTTTGGGTACCCTTCAAGATAATCTCGGATAAGGGTTCGTCATTCAAAAACAAAAATATGTGAGCTTTAACAACCAAATACAACATTCAGCATAGTTTTGTGACACCATACTATCCATAGGCAAACATGCAAGCAGAGGCCTCTAATAAGACAATAGTATCCATCTTAAAGAATACGGTGAAAGAAAATCATAAGGATTGGCATCTGCAATTGCCTTTGGCATTATGGACTTATAGGACTAGCGTACGGATGCCCACCAGGGCAATGCCATTTTTGCTTGTATATGGTACTAAGGCCATTATGCCCTTAGAGTTAGAGATTCTAACATTGTGCATCACATTGAAAGAGTTCATCAATGATGAGACTGCAAGGTAGGCTCGCATGGATCAATTGACCCTTCTGGATGAATGTCACATCAATGCCCTTGATCACCTTCATATTTACTAGGATCGTCTAACACGAGATTATAATAATAAAGTCCACCTAAGAGACTTTAAAGTTGAGGATCTTGTGCTTAAAGAAAACCAACAGAACTCAAATCTGCCACCGCATCTGTGAGACAAATTTGTGGCCAATGAGACAGGTCCCTATATCATATTTGAGAAGATTGGCCTTGGGGCATATCGCCTAATAATGCTAGAGGATATTGAGGAGCCATAACCTCTCAACATTATTCATATAAAGGCATTTTACACACATCAACAAAATATCAAAAATATTCAAATAAATTAAAAAACAATAGAAATCATAAAAATCATAAAAATCTAAACAAACAAGAAAAACATTAAAAGAAAAAGGCTCCAAATGCATCTTAAATCCATTTGGGAAAATCACAAAAATATCTAGAGGCATCTTAAATTTCTTTGGTCAACTCACAAAAGGCTCCAAAGGCATCTTAAAGCCCTTTGGTCAAACCACAAAAAGTTCCAAAGGCATCTTAAAGCCCTTTGGTCAAACCACAAAAAGCTCCAAAGGCATTTAAAGCCCTTTGGTCAAACCACAAAAATCTCCTAAGGCATCTTAAAGTCCTTTGGTCAAATCACAAAAAGCTCCTAAGGCATCTTAAAGCCCTTTGGTCAAATCACAAAAAGCTCCAGAGGCATCTTAAAGCCTTTTGGTCAACTCACAAAAGCTCCAAAGGCATCTTAAACCCCTTTGGTCAAATCACAAAATGCTCTAGAGGCATCCTAAAGCCCTTTGGTCAAATCACAAAAGGCTCCAAAGGCATATTGAAGCCCTTTGGTCAAATCACAAAATGCCCCAAAGGCATCTTAAAGCCCTTTGGTCAAATCACAAAAGGCCCCAAAGGCATCTTAAAGCCCTTTGGTCAAATCACAAAAGGCTCCAAAGATATATTAAAATCATTTGGTCAAAACAAGTTAAAATGAAAAAGTTAAAAAATATTCATAATAATCAAAACTCAAAAACAATTGAAAACATCAAAAATACAAAAACATTTGCATTCACACTTGCATCCATATAGTCGCATTGCATTAGGCATTTGCATCCATTGCATTTGCATTTAGTAGGTTGTGTCCACAATCTTACAAATGACACCACATTTGTACATCAATCATGCATCTTCAAAATCCATCATCATCCATCACCCATGTGTGTAACTATGTTTTTTAACACAACCCCTCCTATTTATATGAGGAATGTACTAGGGTTATTCAATCACTCAGCCATACCTAGTGGTTTTATCAAACTCTATAGAAAGTTATCTTAGCTTTTAGTAGGTGAGGTTTAGTTTTTATAGAACTTGGTATATTTCAAAATCCTATTACTAATTAAAACACTAAGATCCTAGTTGGAACAAGGGAAATATGAACACTACGAAGTGGTATTAGGTATCCTAAGGTGAAAAGTTTATCTTGCTCATCCCCCTATGTGACCGGTTTGAAAATGATGAGAATTGGCAAAAGGACAAGTTCATCCCTACCCAAAGAAATCCCTTGCTTTAATAAAAACAAGCAAAATCCTAAACAAAGCAAAATTTAAAAAAATAAAATAAATAGTGATTATCATCACTACATAAATCCCTTGCTCAAAAGAAAAAAATCAAAATAAACAGTGATTTTTATCACTAAATATGATCAAGTATCCTAAGTAAATATGAAGAAAACAAGGGATTATTGAACTTGAATCCCTGGAATTCTCAACATGAGCGAGATGTAAGGTATCCTTATGCATGATGATATGTCTATCACATTAGCATATTGCTTTTGTATAGACCAATATTGACATGTGGAAGAGCTAGCTTTAGGTGTCCTATACCTCCTAGTGGTCTAATCCAACTAAGACCAACTTAGGATTAGGATAAACATTTGAGGATCCCAAATACAACAATGGGCTAAATGAATCCTGCCTAGCACTGGGGTATGCTTATGTTTTATCTAATATATTTATTTGCACACACAAGGATAATGAGTATCTAGGTCTTCATAACAAAAAAATTATCCTTCAGAGAACTTTGTATGACTGGTATACAACTTTTGATGGAGCAACTAGGGTGTTTGAGTCTCATGGAAAACCTCAAAAATCACCTCATAAAAACAATTTATATCATCACTCATATCATCAACTTTATTTAGCAGTTTTTTTTCATTAAAGGGCATTCATTAAATAGGATAGATACCGTATGAATATCAATAATGATATTTAAATGGCCATTTACTATTCTATACATACCTTTTAATTTACATAAGTTCATAAAGAAAGTACATACATATCACATCATCTCATCTCACATTTAGATGTTTAAATGACTAATTCTTACTATAAGAGTATTATTTATTCATTATTTTTATACATTCTATGGTGTCATTCATTAGTTTGTAAACACATATTACATTCATTCCTTATGTTTTAAGTGATTAAAGCATATAGGTTCATATGCATTAGACCATCCTCATATAATTAATGCATTGCATTCCACATCATATATCATATCATAACAACATAAATTAAATGCATACAATTAAATCAAAATTAAACATGCATTTAACATTAAGCATTGCATCCATATATGCATATATCATAAGTAGTCCATCTACACATCATATATCCATCATCTAACCATACATCCATCATCTAGCTAGTGCATGTCAATACATCACATCACATAGCAAAAATCAAATCATGTAAGCATTGCATCCATATATGCATCCATCATCATCATCTAGGTCATGCCATCTAAGCATCCACACATCATAAAGCATAATCCATATAAACCACACCATATAGCATAAAATCATAAAGTAGTCCACCTACACATCCACATCATAACATCTAAAGCATCACATCACATCATATCACAAATATCATGATACTGTATCACATAAAAATAAAAACATAATCATAAATGATCCACATAATTAGTCTCAAAGTCTAGATATCATATAAATATGTTTCAAATAAGTACATGTAGGTACAAAATCACCTTAAGGCTACAATTGTGTAGGTCACCCAACCTTACACTAAAAAATAAAGCTAGTACAATAAAGTCCATCAACTTGGGTCTGCATCCCTTGCCTTGCCTCTACCCTTGGCTCTGTCCTTGTGTGAAAAATGTGAGGTAGCCCCCATAGTCCTCTCTATACAAGTCTTGGTCCTTTGGCTAAGCTTGACCAAAGACTACCCTGATGTAGTCCACATACTACACTATAACCCCCCTTATGTGGCTCTCTCCCTAGGAGTAGCACCTAGTAGCCAAACCTATGACCTTAGAGTAACAATGTAGGCAACATTTGATGCCATATGGTCTTCGTTCTCCTTGATGATCCCTTGTAGATATTGCACCTCGACCTCTACATCCAAACTCGTAGGTCTCTATCCAATATGGCTATGAGAAACATCTTGCTCGATAGTAAGCTATGCAACCTATGTTTGAAGAGTAGCAATAGTAGCATCTCATTGTTGTACCTGGATCTGATATGACTGGTGCTCAACCTATACCTGGTGTAGCTAAGCCTGGAGAAGGGACTCCTAATCCTTAGGATCTAACTCCTCCTCCTCATCAGGGGCAACCTCATCCTATACCACATACTCCTCCACCACCTGTTGCTTTGCCTACCCTTAATCCTTGGTTTGAACCCACACTCGACACCCATAAAAATCCTCAACCTTTACCTCATCCATAGACCAATCTATGAGGCCACCACCTGCTACTTTACCTATCCCCAATCCTTGGTTCAAACCCGCACTCGACACACATCAAAATCCTCAACCTCTGCCTCATCCATATACCACTCTAGGAGGCCATCACCTGCTACTTTTCCTGCCCCCAATCCTTGGTTTGAACTTGCACTCGAAACCCATAAAAATACTCAACCTCTATCTCATCCATAGACTAATCTAGGAGGCCAACACCATGCCATAATCACGTAACCCACCAGTGAGTATACACATCTATAACCTTGGCATCAACCATGATTGGATCAACTGTAGGAGGGTCATACTCCTATGAAACTACTATAACTCAAGGTAGTGTAAGGTTATTCTCTATGGTCATCTGATAGTATACAACTGGCTCAAGGAGAACATCCTACTAAATTTCAAACTATCAAATTATCCTGGAATAATAGAAAAACTCTCTAACACCATCCTTATGACTGATAACCCATCGATCATGCCGAGTCTAATCTATGAAACTAGCTAGATCTATCCAAGTATGGCATGCATAGTAAGGCCTTAAGATGATATCCTAGGCCTACAATCTAGTTAGATATGTTTTGTAGTGAGAGAGCTCTCTCGTATAGCACTAGCTCTTATGCTCCTCATACTATTAAAACCATATAGACCCATAGCACTAAGATACCTCTACTATATCAGTGAACTTGATAGGTAGACCTCCTAGATGGTCCAACTTGATGTGATACCATCCCTAGATCTGGAGGAGAAATATGCAAGAAATGTTGGCCCATCCATGGCACTAAATATGATACAACTCATCATAGCATTGTGCCAGTAGTGCACTCCCCCAAGCATAGATGATAGGCTCTATGCTATCCACCAAGTCTTGAACCATAGCCAAGAGGTTCCATGGGAACCTTGCACTAGAGTATTTAGGCAATAAAATATTTCAAATCACCATTAGTAGGATAGCATGTATTTGTGAAAAGACATCCTCCTAGTACCACTAAGCCACAAAAACCCTACCAAACTAGGTATCCTGGGAGGCAGTAGCGGCATGTCTCCCAAATACCCTCATGAAGACTGTATCTCGAGTATTAGTGGGGGAAGAAACAATGGACACTCCATAAAAAGGGATCCTAAAGATCTTGTATACATCCTCTAGCATAATGGTCATCTCGCAAATAGGGAGGTGGAATGTATTAGTCTTGGAGTCCCACATGTGGGCTAGGGCAGTGAGATAGACCTGATATGACATGATCGTCAGAAGCCTAGTAATATACTAGAGGCTGTGAGCATCAAGCCAATGCTATTCCATGGCATTCATGTCAGGTAGAAGGTCAACAAGCAACTTTGGGTCTTGATACCATGCAAACAAAATCTAGAAGAGCAAGCTAAATGCCTAAATCAAATGCACTAAAAAACTAATAAATACATAAAATAAAAATGATGCAAGATAATTGAAAATGAGCTTAAGGCTATTAAAATAGTTATGGAATGCACATAAACATCAAAAAAAATAAAAATCTATACCTAAAAATTACAAAAATCATTAATTAAATCATCAAAATTTCAAAAATCTTAAAAATAAATCAAAGGCCTCTTGGTCGCTCGTGCCAAGAGCAACCACGAAGTGGCCACTGAAGTTGACAGTGGCCAGTTTCCAATGGTCAAAAATTTAATCATTGGATATTAAACTGGTTGTTGACAATGAAAGTGGCCAGCCTAATGCCATGTGGTCCACTTTGAGCGACAATGGCCAGCAGGTGACATGCCAATGGTGTTCCCCATTGGGCCAAAAAGCATAAATAAATTCAAAAATTCCTAAAACTAGCCTAGACCCACTAAAACTAAACCTTGACTAGACCTATAGATGGTTTCGATTCATTTCCAAAAGGTTTAATGTGGTTCATTTAACCAATTAATTAATTAGGTTCATTTTATCGAATTAAAAAGCAAGTTAGGGTTGGTAGAGTACCCATGAAACTTTGGCTTCTTTGCTCGTAGATGCCTCCCCCTGCTCGACCATATCATCCAAATAAGAAGCAAATCTGATAGCACTCCGTGTCACAATTGCACTTTCTCACTTCAGAGCTCAAAAGTGCAATTGATAACTAGAAATAATGAAGGGTAAAACCCTAAAATTTACTTTTATATTTTCAACTCAAGCCTCAATCGCTGCTAGCATTAGCAACCTGCATTTCCTATCCGTTGGACCTAATAGCAACAGAGAAACAAGAAGAAATTATTTCAATTTCTTACCACAAAGCACCTCAAAATGGGCCATCAAGCATACCTATTGGTCCAAAACAACCAAAATATGCAAAAAATCCAAAAGAATTACACATATTGAAATAAATAAAAAAAACATTATAAAAAAAATAAATTAACACAAAAATCAAATAACAAAAAAATCTCAATTGAGCCTCGCACTCAGTTATTTGCTCTATACACTTGGTGATTGTAGTGACTAGCACTCCATGAAATTTGACAAGATGAGTAAATTACCATAAGGTCACTCGAGGTAAAATAGTTAAGGTAGAATTGAGATGTTTCACTTCGAACTCGAAGAAGACCATGATGGACGGACTGCCCCATGAGAGCGAGGATCAATCTCATTTCTCCTATAACAAATATTGATTCAATAAGCTATAATAGAATTGTTATCACCTCGATTCCCTAAGAAGGCCATTGTGGCTAGACCACCCCATGGGATAGAGATGTACAATTACCAAAAAGGGTTGAAACCACATATGTATGGTGCTTACCCTATAACAATAGAGCAACCCTCTAAAGACATCCAAATAATTCATCTTGGTCAAGCGTTTCGTCACTTTATTAAATACATTTCTTCATCAACTCATTATTTGAGGGGGTAGTCAAAATTTTCAAATAATCATAATCAAAGTCAATAAAATATCACTCGATCATGTCAAATTGCATTCAACTTATGAATCATTAACAATAACTATCATAAGCTTACCCTTTGTTAGGGCAAAAAGCAAATATAATAGTTAAGTTTGTAGCTCTCCTCCTTTCAAACCTATAGTAGTACTAAAGCTACTCGATCGCCTGATGAACAAGTGCAAACTTCCACAAATTTAATTCTTCCACCTAGTTGAAAGCAATGATTATAAGATGTGCGCCTTCCACATTATTGGGGTATCCAATATTTGATCAGATCAATGATCATTATCCAACCTACAATGTGACCCTAGGTGGTTTATTTTTGCTTCAGGTTGTGTTTTCCCACAATGCATCCCAAAAAAGGGCATATGTAGACACCTAAAATGTATCATGTTTAGATGACTATCCATATGGACACATTTATAGACCATATGAATCCTCTTGGATCTCTCCAAGAGCAATCAGTGATCCTAATAACTCAAAAAGTGTAGTTCTAGCCCATCCATACTTGGCCACTCTCAAGTAGAGTAGCTGCCACATCTAACCAATAAAGACTACAGTGGCCACACCTAGCTACTAAACCTGATAGCAGCTAGCACCATGCATAATTTGGTCATGAATATGGGCATAGATCATGTAGCCTGACTACACCTTGTATTGTTTATGAGCAAATTTTGGTGAGGAACTCCCTGAGTTCCTCCTAACTACCCCTTTAATGCTAGTTTGTAACTGATACTTTCCACCTAGGATGGTCAGTCACATGAGATTTGTATTGAAGCTTCTCTAGGAATCCAAGGTCCAAATATGAAAGATATGGAAGTCTACATATGGACTCTCTCACAAAGAGTAAAAGATCTATAATTTTTAGAGATTATGTAGTGAAGGCCTATAAAATTGGAGAACAAATCTATGTACCCTTGAGGAGCAATGAAGTGTTATCCAGTTGAGGAGAGACTACACATCTACTATTCACATCTGTTATTATTCACCACCATTCCATGTACCTCACATATTCGAAAACCCTTAAACATAAATTAGAGTAGAGAACTTAGTGCTACATACCTTGGATCACGAGGAGAAAGGTTTATTTCATGGATGTTGTCCTGGATGAGTGCCTACAAGCATAACCTAGGGTTTAGACATTAGTTTCTTTTTTTATAGCATTAGATCTGATTGTTTTCTATTTTAGCATTTACTTCTAGCACATATTTGATATACTGTATGCATTTACGTTATTATTATCTAAGATATGCCTATATTTTTAATTGGTTTTATTGCATTTAATCATATTATGCTCATTTATCTTGCTTATCAATTTTTATACAAAAAACCTCATCCAAAGAGGTGGCCCATACTACTTATTGTGCTTTGTTGTTTTCATGACTAGATCAAGACATTCAGAGCATGGGATCCCTCTTGGATGAGAGGAGGAGGAATATGTGAGCCCTCAGACAAGTTTGTGTTTGGAATTAGGAAGCCTGTGGAAGTGCATCACCCTTTTGTGAGGGGATTTATCCACCACGTGTCCCGCTTGTAACTGATTGTATCAAAAATTGGTTATCCCTCAGAGGGACAAATATGTAATTAAATTCATTATTGAAATTAATAAAAAGAGGATCTTTATTTGTTATTTTTATTTTTGAGTTACACATATTGCTTTGTGCCTTTTTCCATTTGATATAACAATTATTTCATTGTAAGTGGAGTTGGGATGTGCGCTCCCTGGGGTCACACATTTTGTTTGTGTTTTATTTGAGATGATGTGTCATATTTATAAGGGCTAATACATGGGTCTTAATGTTGGTAGGTCATCCAAAAGAGAGGACAATGGTAATGAATTTTAGATCAATGTAACATTTGAAGAGGTCAACAAAAATCTCCATAGCAATCTAGTAGCATATCGATGAAGACCTTAGATGGTGATCGAGTATCTAGAAGGGTCGAATGAAGCAAGACTTGGTCAGAAATTATGGAAAAATGACATGGTTACTCACACATAAATGGATGGTCTAGATGGAGAGCCACTTGGCAGATGACATGGTAGGTGATGCCAACGATGTGGAAGTGCAAAATGACACTAGGAAGTTTTGATAAAATTCCACCAAACCATAGTAGTGGCATAGACTCAGATCGTATACAAATAGCATGTCAAGGCAGTTGGAATACTATGAAATCTCATAATCGAGCATAGGACAAAGACCCAACTTGGAATAGAAGAAAACACAATAAAGTAATCCATTAAGAGATATGGGAAACTAAAAAAATGGGTTACATAGCATGAGATATGAATTTAACAACCTAGACCTACTTGGTGATGTCTTATATGTGGCATTAAATGGCTGGTAACACAGTAGATGACACAGTTGGATTCGTCGACATGACTATACAAATAGCCAATGAAGATTTGGAAGAGCCAGGATGGTAATACTTGATTGATTTATTTCATGGATCAACTTTGTATAAATAGTAAAGTTGATCATTGAGAACCATTGGATTACAACAACACATCAAATATGAACTATGATAAACTGAGAGTTCACTTGACTCATGGAAGAGTGGTAACTCAAGTAAGTCTATCCTAGTAGAACTTAAGAGAATAATTATGTATTCTAACACCCCCTCTTAAGTGATACTAGGGGTGAATTTAACAAATGAGTCCCAAAAACAGGGCCTGATAAGGTACTCATGTACAAAAGAGATGGTATAGCCACAAAAATGAGTCCCGATAGCAAGGCCTGATAAGGTACTCATGTACAATATGTGGTCAAAAAGTATCTGCTAAAAGATGATGAAAAAACCACAAGTATCTATAAAAAGAGTGTGAATATAGGATGGAGAAAGAACCACAAAAAATTGCAAGGGTAGTCCAAAATGACTCCACAAGCATGAGTATGTGGTTTCCACCTATATGAACACAATGGGCTGATAACTATGTCCAAAACTAGTGGACAAACAACAAAATAAGTGGCATATCCACAAGTATGAGTCCCAAAAACAAGGCCTGATAAGGTACTCATGTACAATATGTGATAAAAAAGAATAAATATCACCAAAGAGAACTCCCTTAAAAACCAAAGTGTCTCACAAAAAGGAGTGTGAAGATAGGATGGAGAAAGAACCACAAAAATCGCAAGGGTAGTCCAAAATGACTCCACAAGCATGAGTATGTGGTTTCCACCTATATGAGCACAATGGGCTGAAATAAGGTCCAAAACTCGTGGACAAACAACAAAACAAGGGAATGATGAAAAAACCCCAAGGGAGAAAACCACCTTCCAGAATAGAAGAAGAAGAAGAAGGAAGATGTGCATGGAGGATGGAGAGGAAGGAATATGTCCTCTTCAACCCCCCCAAGACAACTTCCATAAAGAAGTCTGCAAAGGATCCATCAGATGTCTCAAAAATTAAAGACTCATCGTCGAAATGAATGAAATCATACTCCCAGACTGGTGCTTGTGACACATATCAAGGTTGTGAACCATGAAAAAGGTCACTAAAAAACTCTGGAAACCAATGTGTCTCACAAAAAAAAATGTGTGAAGATAGTGTGGAAAGAACCACAAGAATCGCAAGGGATGTCCAAATTGACTCTGCAAGCATGAACACTATGGGCTGATTTGCAAGGTCCAAAAAAATGGACAAAAAACAAAATAAGGGTACCAAATGTTTTGGGAGTGTCGGGTTCAATTGAGAATGCGCTTCATGGTACAATAATATTCGATCCACAAAAAGGTGTGGAAAATAGTTTCAAAACTGAAAATGGACACCTCCATCGTGTTTATCTCAGAAAAACCTTTCTGACGACTATAAAAAAACCTATGATTGGGTGTCAATGGAGCCTCCATCTGAAAGAAAAACAAGTCTTCTTTAGACCTTCACAAGGGAAAAAAATATCCCCTACTGGAAAAAAAATTACAGGTTTTAAATGATTTGAATGTTTTCTTAAAAAATATGACAATTTATGAATGAAAATTTTATTTTCACTCGTACTTTCACTTTATATGTGGAAATAAAAATCTCTTTAAATAAAGTGGCCACATTTAAAAAACTCCCACTAGAAGACAAAGAAGGCTTCCTTCAATCATATTTTTAAATAATAAATGCCCCCACTATAAAAAAAAAAAAAAAAAAGTTTCTTTTGTTCATGACCTTGTTTAAAATGACCCATGCTTTAAATAAAAAACCCCTTTTTTAAACAATGAGATAACAGTCCCACCTATTACCATGTGGGAGCAATTTGCATTTAAAAAATGCAAATTGAAGGCTTTTGTTGGCCACTCCTTCACGTGGGCCATGTGGTGGGCCCCATCATCATTGTTGGGCTATGTAGAGCTTGAGTTCATTGTAGTTCAAAAAATATTCCACCTGTTAGGAATAACGCCATGGAGTTAAATCTGGCATAGTAGTTGTTAATGCATGCATTGAATGTACCATGAATGCTCAAAACGATGACTCTCTAACATCACACTGTAAGAATGGAGTAATGGCAGAGCTATTGATTAAATGTAGCTATTATCTTATTTTAAACACGTAGGCACCACCAACGTCTGAATGTGGCACCAAGACCACCAAAAAAATCACCTCCTTTTCACGATTAGGTGAAGCTTTTGTAGTTTCAAATCTTCGCTCCATCCACCCTTCGGTTGTATTGCACAGGATCTATGCAGTAGCCAACATGATTTGTGGTCGGTTCCTTCGTCATTTTTCATGATTCTAGGTTCGAATTATGTGACCATAACAACACAGATTAAAAACTATATCAACAGTCAGTGTAATGAACAATAGTATTAATGAAAATGTTCCTCTCCTTTTGCACGTCTAATATCTCTATTCTGGTTTGCATTTCCCTGAATAGTGGTGTCTCCACATTAATTTATAAAGAACTGTGCCTTGACTGCATATACTGCATCTCAAAAATCCACCTCCAGGGTGGGGAACAAGTCTCTCTGCACGATGATGGACAAACATAGGTTGTCCTAAAAACTCAAGTGGTAGTACATCAAATTCATCTCCAAGTGGGCCACTAAAATACCAAAAAACAACACAACTTGGTGCAAATCAATTTCTCTCCATAAAATACCTTCAACTAATGACAACATACTCTACCAATGCACCAGGGCCAAAGTCATGCATTCGTCCACCTAGCAGCAAAACAATAGCAAAGGGGTGGTAGCATGGAAGAACTAGAAATTTAGTTTGCCAGCTACACTGAATAATACATGACTCCATTCACATTTGATTCTACTAATGGTACCTGCAAAGAAAATATAAGGAGCCAAACACCTCCAAGAATTGAGGGTGAAGACCATTTGTTGTGCAACCTGGATGAATTCCATTTTTCCAGTTTGGACCCATTCTAGCAAAGCAGCAGCGTGTCACTCATCCTACATAGTTATCAACTAGACACAGAAAGGGCCTGTGAGTTAGACTATTGCAACCTATACACCACGATGCATTCTACCACCACTGTGCTATCAAAAAATACCATGCTTTGCAAAACAAATAGCTATTAGTTGAAAAACAACTGTCATCGCTCCTTCTGCCATATCGTATCAAATTTTACATCTCTCCTTCAACACCCATAATAAGGCTTTAGATCCACCATACGAGCTACTACAGGTCCATCTTGAATATCATATGTGCTTGGTAAATACACAACTTATCCCTCTTTTACAGCAATGTAAATATACCACTGGGAATTCGTCAAGCAGAGACAAGCACCAATACACATTCCGCATATCGGTAGAATACAAAACTCTGCTGTGTGATGGTGGTCACCAAAAAAAACTGCATTACAATCACCAGGGAACATCCATGCAAAAAAAATTGCATTTTAAACACCAATGAGTTGTTCGTTATCCCAATGCAAGGACGTAAATTGTCAACATATGACCGTCTGTGACGATCAGGCTAATAATTCTTCTCAAGAAACTTCTTTCTTTATCGATCTACATCGATCAAATTGAATTCTCTTACCAAACTAACTTAAAGACCCATGTGAGAAGAAACCTAATGGACAACATTGATTTCTATAGCTGGTGCTTCATGAAAAATTCAAGGAAAACACTATCTAGGGCTCAACCCTTTCTCTTGAAGAATCTATATTGGACTGAAACTCGAAGGAATTCATCTGGATGTGAACTATGCAGGTCACCTATACTGGCATAGAAATATTCTACGCAGATCACCTATAATGGCATAGAAATATTCTCGATGACTACATTTTTGAAGAATTAATTTTTTTTTATTTTTGCCGAAGTCTGCACGGCGCTGTTCGGACAGCGCAGTGCGCAAGTCGGGGGCCCGACGGACTTCGCCCAAACTAGGGGGAAGTGCGAACGTCGGCCACGCCGACGGACTTCGCCCGAAATTGGGCGAAGTGCGCACTTCGGCCGCGCCGACGGACTTCGCCCGAAATTGGGTGAAGTTTGAACTTCGGCCGCGCCGACGGACTTCGCCCGAAATTGGGCGAAGTGCGCACTTCGGCTGCGCAGCCGGACTTCGCCCAAACTTGGGCGAAGTTCGCACTCGGGGCCGCAGCCGGACTTCGTCCGAGCCGGGCGAGGTTCGCACTGCGAGCTGCGACGGACTTCGCCCAAAATTTGGGCGAAGTTCGAACTTCGCGACTGCGACGGACTTCGCCCAAAATTTGGGCGAAGTTCGAACTTCGAGCAGCCAACGAACTGTGCAGGGTGAAGAGGGGACTGAGGCCAACTTCGGACTTCTCGTGCACTCGAGCTACTCCAGTCTTAACCGCGAACTTCGGAAGCAAACTTGGAAAGCCGCTTCGGACTTGTTCTTCTTCCACGATTCTTTGTTGGGTTTGCCTGGCTTGGCAACACCTGTATGAGAAGAGAGAGACGCCGGAACAGAGAGCAACAAACTGCAAACCCTAAAAGATGCCGGAAACAAACAACAAACTTTATTTATATTAAACGGGGGTTACAGAGTTCCTCAACCGAGGAAATTACAATCATCTGCAGGCTGCACTGCAGGATAAGTTAAACAGACAAAATGTCGAGTCGGCTGCTCAGACATTAATCAGCTGAGTCAAACTGCTCGCTGAGATACTTTTCTTTGCCTCTGCTCCTCTTGCACTGCTCTTCCTCCTCTCTTCTTCTTTGCTCCTTCTCCTACAATCTGAAATACCCGAGACTCCTTATATAGCCGCAGAAGGGGAGGATTAGGGTTTGTCCTCAGACAGGTCCTGACAAGCCCTCAACTAGGGTTTCTGACCAATCGCCGCACAAGCGTCACATCTGTCAGAGGGTAGGTGCGGCGTCATGTCAGCCCTTTGTCGGGATCCCGAACTGCGGCAGTGCAGTCCGACTTCGCCCATGTCTGGAGCGCAATCCGGTTTCGCCCAAGGTTCGGAGCGCAGTTGGGCACAGGCGTGAAATCTGGGTTAATTTTTCTAACACCCTCCTTTAAGCCTGATTTCACGAGCGCTTTGACTCCAAGCTGCTCTCGCAATCTATTGAAGTCTTCCTCCTTCAAAGGCTTCATGAAGATGTCAGCCAGCTGCTCCTTGGACCTGCAAAACTACAGTTGTACTTCGCCAAATTTCACCAGCTCTCTGATGAAATGATACCGGATGTCTATGTGCTTCGTCCGGCCATGGAACACAGGATCCTTTGAGAGTGCAATGGCTGAATTGTTATCATAGAAAATTGTTGTCGCACCATCCGGAGGAAAGTTCAGTTCACTCAAAACTCTTCGCAGCCAAACTGCCTGGCATGCGGCTGACGTGGCGGTGACATATTCTGCTTCGGCTGTGGACAACGCAACGATGGGTTGTTTCTTGGACGCCCATGATACTGCCCCTGATCCGAGATGGAAAGCATACCCGGAGGTGCTCTTTCGATCGTCGGTACTGCCAGCCCAGTCACTGTCCGTGAAGCCCACTAGCTCCAACTGGTCTTGTCTGGCGTAAAATAGGCCATGGTTTCGTGTCCCGTTGACATAGCGCAAGATCCTCTTGCCTGCTTGCCAGTGCGTGTCTTTCGGAGTCTCCATGAAACGGCTGATCAGACTGACTCCAAACATCAGATCTGGTCGAGTTGCAGTCAAATACATCAGACTACCAACTAGCCTCTTGAACAGGGTTGGGTCGACATTCCTCCCTGTATCCAACTTGCTCAGCTTCAAACCTGTGGCTGCAGGTGTGATGGCAGGTTTACAGTCCTCCATCTTGAAGCGCTTGAGGACATCCTTCGCATACTTGCCCTGAGAAATGAAGATGCCATCTGCCGATTGGTCAACTTCAATGCCGAGAAAATACTTCATCAGCCCTAAGTCCGTCATCTCAAACTCGGACTTCATGGCTGTTCTGAACTGGTCGAACAGGACATTGTTGTTGCCAGTATAAATCAGATCGTCCACATACAGGCAGACGATAATGAGCTCACCTGCTGCATTTGTCTTCATGTACAGGGTGTGCTCATATGGGCATTTCTGAAACCCATTCTCCTGAAAATAGCTGTCAATCCGGCTGTACCAAGCTCGGGGCGCCTGCTTCAAACCGTACAGGGCCTTTTTTAGCTTCAGGACTTTGCCCTCCTGGCCTTCAATTTCGTAACCTAGTGGCTGGTCAATGTAGACCTCTTCCTCCAACACTCCGTTGAGGAAGGCTGACTTGACATCCATCTGGTACATCTTCCAACCTTGTTGGGCTGCGAGTGCCAGGATCATCCTAACTGTGTCAAGTCGGGCTACAGGTGCATATACCTCATGGTAATCGATGCCTGACTTCTGCTTGTAACCCTTCGCCACCAATCTGGCTTTATGCTTGTCAACGTCTCCTTGGGCGTTGAACTTTGTCTTATACACCCACTTGACCCCAATGGTCTTCTTCCCTGCTGGAAGATCAGTCAGCTGCCATGTTGCATTCTTTTCAATGGCTGCTATCTCTTCATTCATCGCCTGCACCCACTTCTGATTCTGACTTGCATCTTCGAACTCTACTGGATCAACTTTAGTAAAGAATGCAAAGTCAGGGTGCTCTTCGTCTATGTGGGTTTGGGTTGCCTCATAAATGTCTTGCAAGCTCCGAGTCTTCGCAGGAGTCCTCAGATTTTGAATTCTGCTTGCAAGTGGAGGTGACCGGGATGGAGTGGCTGTGCTACTGCTGGCACCGCTGTTGATGCTGGAAGTTGCAGGTGGCTGCACACTTCCTTCTTCCAAGTCAATAGACTGAACTTCTGCTGGCTTTAACTGGCTAGTCTCTGACTTCCCGTTCCAGGATTGATCTTCAAGAAATTTCACATCACGGTTGATGATGAGCTTCTTCGTCATAGGGTTGTACAGCCTATATGCCTTCGCATGCTCACTGTACCCTGTGAAAATGCATTTCTCAGCTCTATCATCCAACTTCTGCCGCTTCTCTTCGGAACATGTGCATATGCAATGCACCCGAACACACGCAAGTGAGCCACACTTGGCTTCACTCCGCTCCAGGCCTCCTGAGGGATTTTGTCCTTCACGCTTTTGGTGGGACATCCGTTCGGCAAGTAGACTGCACATGTTACGACCTCCGCCCCGAAATTCATGCGATAATCCCTTCGCCTTCATCATGCTTCGTGCCATTTCCATGATGGTTCGGTTCTTCCTCTCAGCTACGCCATTTTGCTGTGGCGTGTATCTGGCAGTGAACTGCCTTCGAATTCCGTGTTGCTTGCGATAGTTGTGGAATTCGTTGGAGATGTACTCTCCACCTCCATCAGTTCTGAGAGTCTTCACATAATAACCGCTCTGTTTCTCCACTAGAGCCTTGAACTCCTTGAATTTGGCAAATGCCTCTGACTTCAGCTTGATGGCATAAATCCAAGTCTTTCGACTGAAGTCATCTATGAATGTCAAGAAGTATTTGTTGCCGGCAAACGTGGTGGTCTGCATCGGACCGCAAATGTCTGAGTGCACTAGCTCCAATGGCCGTGATGCTCTCCAAGACTGTCCTCTAGGGAATGCATCCCTGTTCTGCTTGCCGACTAGGCAACCTTCACACACTTGGTTTGGTTGCTCTATCAGGGGTAGACCCTTCACCATTCGCATCTTGTGCAGTTGATTCGAGCCACCGAAGCTCGGGTGACCGAATCCGAGATGCCACGACCAGGTAGCATCCTTCTCAACTGCACTCAGAGACATCAATGATTCATTCTGAATCTGCAGCGGAAACATTTTGTTTTTCGTCATGGACACAGTTGCAATTTGTCCATGGACTTTGTCTCTGATGGAACAGACACCGTCTTTAAATAGTACAGTGTGCCCCTTTTGCACAAGCTGTCCAACACTTAACAGATTGTGCTTCAACCCAGGCACATAAAAAACATCTTGAATTGTTTTTCTTTCACCGTGCCGGGTGCGGATGAGGATCTTGCCTTTCCCCATCACAGGAACTTTGTTGTTGTTCCCCATCTTGACTTCGGACTGGAATGTTTCATCCAATTGTGAGAACATCTCTCTGTTCCCAGTCATGTGGTTGCTGCAACCACTGTCAAGATACCAGATGTTTTTCTTGCTCTCCTCTTCAATACTGCAAGTCAACAGTACATTACCTCCTGCCGCATTTTTGGGTTCCTCCGTATAATGGGCTTGCTGCTGATTCTCGTTCGCCATCTTCTTCTTGCATTGTGAGGCATAATGGCCGAACTTACTGCAGTAGTAGCATTGGACCTTTGACATGTCCTTCTTCTGCTGAGAGCTTCCTTGCTGATTTCTGCCAGTGCCTCTTCCTCCTTGCTGATGAAAGTTGCAACTTGGCTCAGCGTCATGAGGGTTTGATCTCCCTCCTTGCTTGTTACTTCTCCCACGCCTACTTCTGCCTCTCCCTCCTTGAGAACTAGAAGCGCTATGGTGGGAGTCTTGTCTGCCGTTGTCTCGGACTGAGGCTTGAGCCCGAAACGCTTGCTCCAGAGAGGTCTGAGATGAACGGCTCAGCCTCTATTCATGGGTCTGCAATGAACCCATGAGTTCGTCTGTCGAGAGGGTTGTCAGATCCCTCGACTCTTCGATTGCTATCACAACCGAGTCGAACTTCGCGGGCAGACTTCTGAGAATCTTCTCCACGATTCTCCGGCTCTGGACATTTTCTCCATTCAACCGCATCTGGTTGATAATGTCAGTCGTCCGGGTGAAGAAGTCGCTCATCGACTCGGACTCGCTCATCTGCAGGTTCTCAAACTGTCTCCTGAGCATCTGCAGTTTCACCAACTTCACTTTGTCGGTGCCCTGATACGAACTTGCTAGGGTTTCCCAAGCTTGCTTGGCCTTGGTGGCTGATGCAATCCGCGGGAAGATGGTCTCCTCAACCGCTTGCATGATGTAGAAGAGGGCCTTCTGGTCCTTCTTCTTGTGCTCTTTCAACGGATCCTTGTCCGCTCGAGAGAGGGCGGCCGTCTTCGCTGCATCTGCGGGTTCCGGGTAGCCGTTCTCGACTAACTCCCATAGCTCCCGAGATTCGAACAGGATCTTCATCTGGATGCTCCAGTAATCGTAGTTCTTGCCGTTAAATCACGGGATCTGCAACTGCAGCGAGTTTCTCTCGGAAGCCATGCTTCTATCTCCGTGTCACGGCACTATCAGCTCTGATACCAATTTGAAGAATTAAATTTTTTTTATTTTTGCCGAAGTCTGCACGGCGCTGTTCGGACAGCGCAGTGCGCAAGTCGGGGGCCCGACGGACTTCGCCCAAACTAGGGCGAAGTGCGAACGTCGGCCACGCCGACGGACTTCGCCCGAAATTGGGCGAAGTGCGCACTTCGGCCGCGCCGACGGACTTCGCCCGAAATTGGGCGAAGTTTGAACTTCGGCCGCGCCGACGGACTTCGCCCGAAATTGGGCGAAGTGCGCACTTCGGCTGCGCCGACGGACTTCGCCCAAACTTAGGCGAAGTTCGCACTCGGGGCATGACCGGACTTCGCCAAGCGGGCGAAGTGCGCACTTCGCGGCTGCGATAGACTTCGCCCGAAATTTGGGCGAAGTTCGAACTTCACAGCTGCGACGGACTTCGCCCGAAATTTGGGCGAAGTTCGAACTTCGAGCGACCAACGAAGCGTGCGGGGGTGAAGAGGGGACTGAGGCCAACTTCGGACTTCTCGTGCACTCGAGCTGCTCCAGTCTTAACCGCGAACTTCGGAAGCAAACTTGGAAAGCCGCTTCAGACTTGTTCTTCTTCCACGGTTGCTGCTGGGTTTGCCTGGCTTGGCAACACCTGTATGAGAAGAGAGAGACGCCGGAACAGAGAGCAACAAACTGCAAACCCTAAAAGATGCCGGAAACAAACAACAAACTTTATTTATATTAAACGGGGGTTACAGAGTTCCTCAACCGAGGAAATTACAATCATCCGCAGGTCGCACCTGCAGGATAAGTTAAACAGACAAAATGTCGAGTCGGCTGCTCAGACATTAATCAGCTGAGTCAAACTGCTCGCTGAGATACTTTTCTTTGCCTCTGCTCCTCTTGCACTGCTCTTCCTCCTCTCTTCTTCTTTGCTCCTTCTCCTACAATCTGAAATACCCGAGACTCCTTATATAGCCGCAGAAGGGGAGGATTAGGGTTTGTCCTCAGACAGGTCCTGACAAGCCCTCAACTAGGGTTTCTGACCAATCGCCGCACAAGCGTCACATCTGTCAGAGGGTAGGTGCGGCGTCATGTCAGCCCTTTGCCGGGATCCCGGACTGCGGCAGTGCAGTCCGACTTCGCCCATGTCTGGAGCGCAATCCGGTTTCGCCCAAGGTTCGGAGCGCAGTTGGGCACAGGCGTGAAATCTGGGTTAATTTTTCTAACAATTTTTTAATAAAAGCATTATTTTTCAAAAAAATCCCCATGGAGGCCAATGAAAAATATGCATAAAAAATATATTTTGGTGGCACTGTTTGTTGTAAAAATTTTGAGATCCTTTCCTCCAATCTGAATTGAGAAATTGTTTTTTCTCCAATACAATTCAACCACGCAGAGCTCCTCACTTGCAAAGATTACTGTAGTAGATTTGTTTAAAAAAATTGATGACTGCATAGGTTTGTTGTGGGTGGTGACATCGAGTGAGATCGAAAAACAAACCATACGAGAAAATCACGTGCCTCAGATATGGCTCCTCGCATCACAGTCAACAAAATTTTCTATGATCGAAATGGTAGTAAAGCAGCAACATGCCATACATCGGCCATTGATTTTATCACTCGTACAAGAGAAGTCCCTCATTGGTATGATAATAGGTGCCAATCCATCGACAAAAAAACAACACTCAGACTTTGTAATCATAGTTTTAGTAATCAATATTGCGAACCTTCATTATTTGGCCATTTCACGGCCATCAAAAAAAAGAAAAAATTGTTCCATTTGATCTTTTGTCAATTTTAGGGCCCTCGCACTCCAGCCAGTCCTTCATTGTTTTCTTCCATCAGAAAAAAATATTTTCTATAGCACAATCCTCTCGTGTAATCCAATTGCTCGCAATCGCTAGGAAATAATATGATCAACCTAAATTTTGGACACTTCAAGCTTGTGAAGGAGCTTGTGATAATACAAAGGAGAGCGGTGGGTTTGTTTTTTTAGTTGAACCTATTTTCTTCAATATTCAAGACTCCTCCCTATGGAGTTTATCCTCATCTTCAAGACGTCAGTAGCAATGGTGCAGTAATATTAATATTTTTTTTAATGATGGATCTGAAGTTGCAGTCACGTGTTCGACGAGATTGCGGTGCCAACATGGGGAGAAGAGCGGATGCCATGGATAAAAGACTTCTGTTTAGATTCTGTTAAAGCTACAGTGTTATTTTTTCCAAATTTATAGCAATTAGAAGCCTGCCAACAAAAGAGCAGCCCTTACGGATAGTGTTCAATGAAATGATGTAGTCCTCAACGGCTAAAAAGGGGCTTCGAGCCTGTATTAAACTTTTGCATGGCCCTTATGTATAGTTAACGAGAAGTCTCCAATGGATAACGTTGGTTGAGGTGTCCTTAATGGTAAATATTTTCAACTTCAAGCACAAAAAAAAACTCAAACTCTGATGACACTTCTACAACATACTGCCTCTTAACACAGGTACAGACTCGCGTGGATGGAGATGTGGTAAAATTCATCCTGAGCACAAAATCTATCATAGTATACTCCAACGGCTAGCTTAATCACCTGCACAAACTATAGGAGGCATAACCCCATAATATGACACTCCGAAGACCTCATATTCAATTTCACCTTACACATTGTAGAACTGAATCTTCTATTCAGGTTCTAGTAATGTCTTCTTTCTCCCCAGAATCTACATACACATCAACAATGCATCCTGTCAGCCAGTTAGTTGTGAAATAACAGTTTAATGCACCATTACCATCGTCATGGATCTCCATAATTTGAATCCGATCTCCCGCATTAAATATTTAAAAACTTGTCGAACAATAGCGTCAAAATTTTTTAATTGTGTCCCATTATTTGTTGTAGGCCATCAACGAAATGCAGCCATAGAATATTGGCCTCCATCCACTCCAAACATGCTGCATCAAACCTATCGTTTTGAAGGTAAAATCTTCTTGTGACCAAAGCAGCATATAGGACCAGGTGGTGGCGAGTGGCGATAAAAAAAATTAAAAAATTGTCCTCCATGCTATGATTAACCGTGCACATCAACACATGTGTAGCACTATGTGGAAATAATATCGGGATCATTTAGCTACGTTGACATCCAGATCCAAAATTTTCATCGGTACAACAATTCATGGTCATCAAATGATAACTCGCATGGCATATTTCCTCTCAGAACACTGGGCACCATCAACTCACATGGGCACGAACTAAACGTCTACATTTACGATAATAAGTAGTCCAGATCCAGGTGGGCATTCAAAGACAAATGTGCAGTGGAATAAAATTCTCTACAAAATAAAAATACCATAAACATGCCCAAAATAGCATGCCATAAATGACTATGTGTAGCGGTGGGTCCTCTAGAAAGCACGGTTTCCCACCATGGCATCACAACAATAGAACATCAACAGTCAGGTTTTCATCTTAGTTTTACGTAACCCCTTTCGCCTTTCACCAATGATTCTCTATGCACCTACAAATATCCCATGAAGTCAGCGTACTGTAGTCCTGAAGTAGAACCGTAGTATCCAAGAAGACCATGTTGAAACCCTCCAAACTCTCACCAACAATGATGGCACTATTTTGCAAAACTAGATTTGCAGTATAAGACTACAAACCCACATAAAACTAGAAAAAATAATTAACCTCTAAAACAAATTTTAAAACCATCTGGTTTCTGATCCATCAAAATATGGAGATCATACTCCCTTGATTAAAAAAATTAGAGGAAAAAAAGAGAAGGAGGATTTCCATGAGGGAAATACCCCCATGAGGAAAAGCTCCTCAGTATCACAGGGCAGGGAAAGCCCACTCTAATACCATGTTATAAAAGTAGAATACTTTATAGATTTATTTCATGGATCAACTTTGTATAAATAGCAAAGTTGATCATTGAGAGCCATTGGATTACAACAACTCATCAAATATAAACTAGGATAAACTAAGAGTTCACCTGACTCATGGAAGAGTGGTAACTCAAGTAAGTCTATCCTAGTAGAACTTAAGAGAATAATTATTTATTCTAACACACCAAATGATGAATGGAATGGGACTCCAACATAGGCATCATATGTAGTATAGTGGAAGATTATGGTCGAGCAGCAACAGACCTTTGGCACAAGGATGATCACCAGGGGTTTGAATGCGGGCATTCTGATTTATGTAAAGGACTTGATACAACACAGTGTTTGTTGATAAAAATATTATGCTGCATCAATAATGGATATGCTAGGTTCTAGGGGTGCTATACGTAGGACGTATTCACTGCTAAGGGAGTCATCATTGTAAACTTCATCGAGGCATTCATAATGGAAGAAATCACAGTCAGCTTGGCTTGCAATATGCTGCATGATATAATGAAATACCTGGATATCCATTCAGATCCAGAAGTGTGACCTTGGATTGATAAAATACATTAAATAGGTGACTAAATGTCATTTTGCCTTAGTTAGATTAATGATGGGGAGATAAGGAATGAAATAAAGGCTTAGTAATAAATGAAAAGTAATATTGGGCATTATCGACAGTGTGCAATGACCAAATCGATGATTTCATTTCTTTGAAAGAAAGAATGCTCGCATATATTTTTACATAGAGGAATTTGAGGAATCGATCATTCAACAACGATGAGAATGGAGTGAGAATTAGATAATATCGGAGCAGTGTTTTCATTGGGTAATATCGAAGGTTTCGTAATGAAATATGTAGTGGGAATCGAATGTCGTCCATAGCAAAAGATGAAGTGGATTACGTAGCAGCCATGGATAAGTGAAATGAAGGCAGTAGTCATGGTTGAGTAGATCCATAAGGAATGTGACGGGGGTTTCAAAAAGCGAGCAGATGTGGATCCATTATGTGGTAGATCAGGATGTGACAGGTTTGGTCGTGATAAATGTGAGTAGGGTTACATTTGGAATGAAGACACCGAGGCCCGCATGGAACGTAAACATAAAGGTGATGTGATGCCACCATGGATGCAACAATATACATAATCCCAAAAACTAGGTACCATAGTGAGGAGGATTGGGCACATTACACAGTCAACACAATGGGCAAGTACATGCAAGATGGTGGTTACAGTGAGAAAATGATAGATGACATCACAATGACAATTTTGAGTTCATGAAAAGGGTAATTGATGATTGAGGGAATACATAGGGAAGACTATGTTTGCTAGAGTGGCAATGTGATATGACTTAGCATGGACGCTTGTGCAGACATAGATTCAAAAATCAATGATCGAAAGCAGACATGGGGATAATAGATGTGAATAGTGTTAAGGACAAGGAATGGTCAGTGAGAACCAACTTGGAATGCATACCCAATCGATGTGAACTTGATCTATGATATGGATACATTGAGAAAAGAACTGTTCAACATAGTTAATTGCTCGAAGAAGGTGTAGAGATTCAATGGCATGATTGATGGTAAATGGTTCAGACGCGTCAGGTGGACATATGGACTCGATGGGGATGAATCTTGAGATGGATTTGATGATGATACTCGGACGGTCAACAAAGGTAGTCAAAGTGGATGCGGGGATTAGTGACATGATGGTTGCTTTAGACGTAAGCTAACGATGAAAATTTAGACCTACGATGAAGATGATCACAAGCATCGTGACTCGAAAAGGAGAGTCAATATCGATGAAAGAGCAATGTAGGTTATTTTATGACTATGTGGACAGTGTAGAGGCCATATGGAAGAGTGTATGGTTCAATATGTTGATAACTACACAGTGTATTGATAGTATGGTCGATAGGAATCCATCCCCAATTCCAATTTAGACTCAGATGTAGCATGAGTAGCATCTTTTGGAGTTAATGTTGAGGTACATGTAGCACACCCTTCCTCAGGTAATAGACGTTGATAGGGGTGACAGTGAAATTATGATTTCTAACCAAGGTGGTTGGTGGATTTTGTTAAAAGGGGCCATATTTTATATACATAGAGGAGAAGTTAGTAAAGAAGATCATTGAATAATAGATTAATAATAATTGTATCATCTAAACATAGGGCATATAAAAAAAGGAATAAACACTTCACTGTATGAAGATGCTATGAAACCATTCAGAGGGAAACAATAAGCCTTTGGAGTTGAAATGGAGTTTTGCAAATGAAAAGATGATGGAAAATATTAAATATAGCATGTAAATAGAATTTGGGGGCTGTTTCTTCTTGGAGGAGGCTAGATGCTGCTAAAAAATTGTGTAAAAGAGAAATATTATGTTAATGCAAAGGCTTTTAAGAAATTTGGACTTTGTTAGTAAAATAGGAGGAGAAAGTTTTCTGCATGCTCAGATTTAAATTCTTATTTTTTTCCTTTCATGTTTTAGACTTATAGATGATGTTTAATGCATTCTAATGGTTACATCATTGAATGTTTAAAACCCGAAATTTATTTTCTATGTCCTTCGGAGCTAGCACTTACTTTATTTTGATTGTGTAAATGCAGGTTGGAATAGACTAGGTTGCATGCATAAGTTTCTCACATATTTGGTTTTGCAGGATAGGGTACCATCAAACTGACAAATATTTGCATATTTATGTTTTCAGCATTCAAGTTTAATTCCATATTTTTATTTTTATTTTTTTAACCTTTATTTTTATAATTTTTTTAAAACTTAGAGGATTAAAATAAAAATAAAAATAAAATAAAATAACAAAAATAAATAAATGGGTGTGAAGAATGAGCTATAATATTTCATCCAAAATAAATTTGAACTCATTCTGAAGCCAATCCAAATTTATAAAAATTGTTGAAAATGACCATTTTATCAAGATTTTTATAATTTCAGAATTTTATTTTTTCCAATTTTGAAGGTAAATCAGATTTTTTTTTTATCTTTACATTTTTATTTTCAAGCATAAATGAACTTCCCTTTATGAAAATTGCAATTTCATTAAAGGGGGTTAATTTTTATGGTATTCCATAAGCTATCATTTTTGGAGCAATAAATTCACCTTTCTTTATGAAAATTCTGATTTCATTAAAGAGAGGTAATTTATACATTACATCAAAGGTTACTATTTTAAAGCATTAAATTATTTCTTATTTATGAAAATTACAATTTCATTAAAGTTTTTTTTTTATTTTTTTAAACGAAAAATCCATTGTAGCTGCCTTGGTCTGAGAGACCACGAACAGGGGGTTCTACACCATCAAAGTCACTCGAGAGTCGCACCCAGCCCTGCCCGCACCAACATTATCAATTGGATTTTGGGTACCCAATTCAGCTTTTTGGTAGGGTGGAGATTCGAACCTGGGACCTCCCTTGGAGGATTGCCCTCTCCTCTCCAACTCACCTACAACACCTGGGTCAAAAACTAATTTATAGTGGAAAACACCCCTTTCGAGGTGCCACTTTCAATAGGTTGGGCATAGGAGGAATGGAGCCTTGTCGGACTCTACCAGCACATAGGATATTCCTAACTATATCATATATCCGCAGGATGGAGACAAGGGGAATGGAACCTGGGTCGGCCTCTACCAGCACCCAGGGCATTTACCACTGCACCACAACAAGCGGATAAGAGGGATAATTTATAATGACACTTTAAGGCCATTATTTTAAAGTAACAAATTATCATATCTTCATAAAAAATAATTTCATCAAAGAGGGACAATTTATTAATTATATCAAAGGCTATCTTTATCTTCATGATAGAAGCTACATGTAATAAATATGTTCATCATTTCATATTCACATTTATAGATAGATTTTAATCTTCATTTTCATGTTCAAAGTAGGATTTAATGCAAGATAAAAACTTGTTTAAAATCCACTTAATCAAAAGAAGATAAAATCTACCTAAAAACATTCAAGATAAAAGGAATTAAGGCTTTACATTGTGGTCATATGAGGGCCAATTCACATTTACATTTATTTAAGTTTCATGAACAATCATTAGTATGGTATAATAAAATAAACCAACACATGCTCCTTGTTAATAGTTACTTGCAATCACTAAGGTATTCCTAGCACTTAAATGATATATTTTCATCGAGATTACTAATACACATGTGCAATTCTTATATAGCATAACCTTGGAGAAGTTGTTTTGTTTTAAATTCCTTGCAAGAGAGGGTTTTGTGATCAAAATCCTAAGGGTGAGTGTGGTTTTGCAATTGGGTAAAATTACCACTCAACATTTTGGTGCCAAAAGGAGGGCCTGAATTGGTTTACTTTATTGCTATGTAGATGCTAACTTGTTCATTTCTCTTGAAAGAGTTATTTAAAGACATTGGTATTGACTAATGAGATTTGTTTGATCACTTTAATTGATTCTAACATTATCTATTTTAATGATGCATTAATACTAACATGTTGTAAATTTGAGAATGTTCTTCAATGTCATGGTTTAATTGATGTATATCTTTTGGTTAATGCTAACATGATGATTCATATGTTAAACATTTGAGATTGGTTAGTCATTTCATGCTTCTTTACAAGAAATATTTATTTGACTAACAAATTTGGTATTAAAGTTATATTATTTAAGGTTCACTAATGGCATTTATTTTTCTAGCCAGGGCAAGAATTGCATTGTGGATAGCTGACTATTATAGTCAGTTAGACATGCCTACTCATCAAATTCCTAAAGGTGTAGAAAATTATTTACCCATGTTTAAGCATGATGTGACCTTTATTGAGGAACATATTCAGAGATGCAAGGATATTTTAAGGCATTTGCAAATGTGGAATGGAGATGTTCCTTGTAGATTATTTTCATACACACTAGATGACGTTGTGTATGAGTGGTACCTATACCTACCTGCAGGTTCCATCACTTCTTGGGCTGAATTAGAAGCAACGTTTACGAGCCATTTTGAAAAACGAGTTGACCCAATTTTGATGTTAAATCAATTTGTCTCTATATGTAAGGAACCTAATGAATCTATGAGTCAATTCAATGGTAGGTTTCATAAGTTGTATATTGAAGTGGTGCCCCATTTCATCATTTCAGAGTAGAGAGCTATTCAAATATACATGGGAGACATACATCCTATAGTTACTACATTTTTAAGGGAAAATCTTGACAAACCATATTTGCATGGAGCCTATGAGACCACGATAACATTAGAACAATGGTGTGTTTCAGAAAGAGAAGAGGTGGATCAACCATCATTGCTTAACCCTAGGGTGAACAATCAATGGGATGAAGTTGAATTTCAAAATATTACAACCACCTTAGATTTCATCCAAGAGGATGTGCTAGTTTCAAAGACAATGTCCATTAAATAGGATGGGGATGAAAAAATCCATCAAGATATGGATATTGGTTCATGTTTACTTAGAAAGGAATATTAGGACAACCATTGGGAGCAAAATACAAGAGTTGATATTATGGAAGAAACCCTTGACTCACCAAATATAGTTGAGAGTGAATTTGAGGAGTCAAGAGATGAATCTGAAGACATGATGGAATCTCATCACTTATTTTTAGAAGATGATCATTGTAAAGATAAAGAAATCCAACATGAGTTTAGTTGTGATGAGATTGAGATGAGTGGCTCAAATTTCTAGTTCATTAATGACGATTGGGATAATCCCATTATAGAAATACCTAATTCATCAAAAGAGGTTGAAATTGAGGTTGAAAGAAAATCAATAAATGAATTTGAAGACATAATAGAATTTCACCACTTTTTCTTGGAAGACACTCTGTATGAGATAGTTGAAACTGAAGGCCAAGAAAACCCACACCTTCCAAATTGTGATAAAATTAAATTTTGGGTTACAAATGTGGATTGTGATCTTGCAAGCTTAAATACAAAGAGTGACCCACTTTTGAAAATGATTGAACCATCTAAGGAAGGTGAAGGTGAGTTTGAAGATCAACTCATTGATGAATTTAAAGAATATGAAGGTATGGTTGAACATCACACACCAATTTTAGAAGATGATCATTGTTGGTGGAATAAATGGGAGAAATTTTTTGCTCTCTCTAATGAAGCACTCACTTCACCTGATATGTAGGACAAGTTGCAAAGGCTAGTTCTACAGATTAAAGGAAAAATATCTTAATTACAAGGACAAAGACATCAATATGTGTATCTTGATGATGCTCCAAATAATCCTCATGAGATAAAGGTTGAAGATACTAAAAGTGATATTCTTTCAGACAATGGAGGGATCCTAGAGTGAACTGGTTTTGAAATATGTTATGAATTAGGACCTTCCATAAATTTGGATAAGATGATTAAAATTGATTATCAAAGCCTTCAACATCCTCAAGATGATGATAAGGAAGAATTTGAGGAAGAATTTCTTTAAAAATTTGAAAACTACAAGAAGGATGCAATAGAGTTTCATCCCATGGGTTTAGATGACCATTATTATAATTGTAGGAAAAGGTATAAATAATCATTGTTTTCTCACACTCCTACTGATAAAATTTCTATTCCACTTGATAGGCAAGATGTTGAAAACTCTATATCACATGAAGATTTGGTAATTCTTATACAATCAAAAGATGACAAGTCATTCGCAGAGATAGAGAAGGAGATTTCAAGATCCAATAATTTTGAAGATGATTTTATTGAACATCTTGTTAAAAGATAAAAGGATGATAACGACTCTACTGTTCTAGGAAAAGAGAGAGACTCATTCAGTTTGTTCCCATTTGAGATGCAAGAAATGGAAAATATTGTTTCACTTAAGGATCATATAATGCCTATGTCACCTCAACTAGAGGAAATTCAAGAGCTTGATTTGTTTGGGTTTGATATCACTGATGATCCAATTGAAAATATAATTTTTTTGAAACAAATAAAATGGTTGATCATGAGCATGGGTTATTTGATACATTCCTAGATATACAAGACTCATGGTTTGAAAAGGATGGACATGTTTTTAATTGGGTGCCTAATTTTGGTATCTTTGATAAACATGTCATGGACGAAGAAGAAATACTACATGATGATGATGATCAAGATCATGAGAGAAAATAGGAAGTTACAAATTCCCCTCAAGTAATGGTAAATGGAAATGTGCCAAAGGTAAAATCTCACCTTTTGTGTTCCAACATTCAAACTCCAAGTGAAGGTTTGCCTAATTGGTTGTTGGATTCAAATGCTATCAATTATGAAATGCCATTTGTGGTTGATAAAGAATTTGAGTTAATTTCTCCTCACGCCACTAATGATATTGCCTTGTTGAATGAAAAAGAAGTTGATGTGCTTGAAGTGTTAAATCAAGTTCATAATCAATTAATCATTGAATCTAGGATACAATTTATGATGATCCTCATTTAATAAACATCCTAGATTCTTGTAAGTGATTACATAAGTTTGATTGGCCTAAAAATATGGATAATTATGTGGCTTTAAAATTTTTAGAAATAGGCTCTTGTTTGCAATATCTCATATCTAAAATGGAAAGCCTAATTCTACATCATGAATTGAATGGTGAAATCTACATGCTAAGGAATAGACAAGAAGCAATTGAAAATCAATTATTGTCTTATCAACTTAATGATTTGAAGCTCACCTCTGGTATTGTTAAGAGATCTAAATCAAATTGGTGGGGTGAAAGAGGTAAGATGAAGATTGTTATGTGGTTTGGCTTAATCTTACTTTCATTGGATTCCTACAAATCTTGGCGTGCTTATCATGTTATTTATATTTTAAATTGTGCTAATCGTGTTTGGGATCCAGGGAAGTGATGCCTCAATTATTTGCACCATATTGTACATTATTGTATATTTTTGTATATAGTTTTGATGTTCTTTATTTTGTTGTTGATTTATTGTTTTGTGTTTTGTATATGGTTTTGGTTTGTGTTTCTAATTTTGTGTTTTGGGTTCTCCCTCATTTTGAGGTGATGTTTTATGGTCTCTAATTTATGGCCTCTTACCTATTTTTTTGTGTTCCTTTATTAAGTAGGTTGGAATACCTAATATAAAATTAGGTGAACCTAAGAAAAGGGGGATAAATTATCTTGTGATCATGCTCAGATTTTGGGACTAAAAAGGTGGAGAGTAAAACAATGAAACATTTTGCTAAAGCTCCATAGGTAGATCACATTTTAAAGGGTAGTTTTTGAATTCTTGAAGGATGAAGTTATCTTGATTTACGAATTAAGGTAAAAATTCATCACACTCTATCTCTAAGCTTCCTAAACCTAGTGATACATAAATTTTTGCAAATTTATATGTACAATCGAAAAAAGGCTCGCACCTAGTCTAACTATTGCAATTGACAAAAAATACACAAATCGGCATGCATAAATTGACAATAAGAAATGAAATGAATACAAGGATTATTTTATTAATTTCAATGGATTCAAATTACAGATTCATCCCTCTTTGGGATACCCATTTTATACATCAATTACAATAGCATCTAATCCCTCTCAAGGGTAGATGTGATCAAAGTGCCTTTCAGGATGACATGAACTGCTCCAAAGAGTTGATGACCTTCTTCTCCATGATTAGAGGCATTTGTTGCGTTGAATTGCATGACCCTATTAATCCTGCATTCAAGAAACAAAAATAATCAATTAGTAATAAAGGATGCCTCTCTTGATGAGGCATTTTGAGGAATTTATAAGAAAACATGACATTGTTAGCATATAATCAATAAAATGCAAGAAAGCTCACAAAACTTTGAAAAACATGAAAAGATGCTATGAATCATGTAAAGGAAAAGCATATGTATCTATCTAATGGTCTAATTATCAATTTGAAAGCATGGAAGCATGAAAAATATGCATTAGTATTCTAGTCACAATATTGGAAGCAAGACAATTAAACAAGCTAATTCTATCGATCATAAATCTCTAATAATGCAATTAAACCTAAATTATGCTTAATATACTACTATTTACAATTTCTATGATGATCAAATAAGGAAATTAGTGATACTACCTTGACCATAGATCTAAGGTGCGATGAGCATTGTTAGTTGTGATGAGGCTTGAAATGTGTTTGTCCTCAAATCCGAGGGTTGGATCTCTGAATTATCTTGCAAAATTGATGGTCAAGGATCGCCTCTGTATCCTCTAACATATTTGGTGGTTGAATCACTCCAAGTGCACATGAAATGGGTGTAATTGTGTTTCTTGGCTCTCCTAACCTCCTAAGGCCTTCATGGCTTGAGTTGTCATCTTAATCTCTCAATTGCAATAACAAAGTTTTCTATCAAGGAACACAAGTGAGTGTCTATCTCTATACGGCTTCACTGCATACAATTGAAAACTTCTCTAGAATTTTCCCCAATTTGGATGGAATTCATATAAAACCTAGGAAGGCTATGTCCTAGCTTCATGAGGAAGCCAAGATCAATATTGGGTAGTTAGAGTTTGTTGGATGGAAATATCCAGAACCTTCCTCGTTTAAACAACTCCATTCTACAACCAATTGGCCATTTGGAACCAAATTTGACTTGGTCAAAGGCCAATTGATTCTGAGTCCTGACCACAGCTGACAAGTGTAGTCATATTTGCTAACCGTGGGTGTCAACAATAGCTAGAACTAACTAGGCAAAGGTGCCCAAATGAGTGGTTAAAACCACTATTATACCTTAGTATTTGTCCAAGGTCTTCCATATGGTCTTCTAGCATGTCCCATATGAGTAGTCGCCTTGACATGACGCGTTTTAGGTGTCTACAAATGCCCCTTTTGATATGCATTATGATATCGAACAATATTGAGAAAAAATAGACCTCATAAAATGATGTTGTATGTTGCATGATGATCATTAGTCTGATCAACATTAGATGCTCAGGGTCTAGAAAAAGGATGCACATCCTAGAATCATTGATTCCAACTAGATGGAAGGCTTAAATTTGTAGGAGTTTGCACTCATCATCAAACATTCGAGTATATTTGGTGCTACAATAGGATTTCGAGCCTATATAACTAAAAGGAAGAGAGCTACAAACTAAACTATCTTGTTTTCTTTTTTTTCCTTGCAAAGGATAAGCTTATGATAGTCGTTGGCAATGATTCATAAGATGAACACAATTTTGACAAGATCAATAGATCTATGATGAAGGGATCTTCTATTGAATTTAATTAGGATATTTGATATTATGACTACCCCCTCAAGAAATGATTCGATGAGGGTAGGAAAATTAAATGAAGTGACGAGTCTCTTGACCATAATGAATGACTTTGAAATAAAATAATATTTAGCATTTGATAATTAATTAGGCCTAATCAGCTATGATTACAACTATTAATAGTAATTGTACATCGCTATCCCATGGAGTGGTCTAGCCACAAATGCCTTCTTAGGGAGTTGAAATGATAACAATTCCAATTAGGCATGAGTTGAATGACAATGCAAACTTCCTTCTATCGAAATTTTAATGCTAGGAGATGCGGTGCCTCCGCAGTCCTCCTTACCACAACTTCACCAATGAAAATATCCTTATGGTAATTTACTCATCTTGCCAGATTGCATGAAGAATGAGTCACTGCAACCACCAAGTGTATAGGGTAAATGACTAGATACAAGGTGCATTTGTCTTTGGTTTTATCTAATTTTTTTGTTATTTTGTGATTTTTTTACAATTATGGTCAGGTGGGTATTTTTAATTTATCATTTAACAACTCTCCACAGTGGTATTTTTGATATTTTAATGTAGTTGGTTTGCTGCGCTTGTCATAAGCAGCTAGAAATATCAAAATTCTTAGTTTTGGGTTAGACCCACGGGCAAAAAACCCTAATTCGGGGACTGCGGTTGTCAAGCGTGGTCAGGACCGAAATTATAAATATTTAAGGATTTTTTGCAATTTAAAAATTTCATTGTTTCCTATAGAACTTGCAAATTTGAGAGATCTAAGAGGGAAGAAGACAAAACTGATATGGAACGCTACTACATTTTGACCTCACCCTAATCCACACCGATGGCAGACCAACCTGGAGGAGCCAGTGCTGTCAAGGTAGAAGCACACATCATCGCTCGTTATTTGCTTTTACTGATTTTTAAAATGAACCTCATTAAGTAATGGGATAAATTAACCTCACTAAATTACTTGTAATGAACCCCACTCTAGTCAGGATTAGCTTAGGTTAGCTTAGATGGGAGGGATTTTAACATTTTTAGGGTGTCTCGGGATGGAAAGTGACCCTAAAAAGGTCATTTTTCCTAGTCGTGGCTAGCAGGCGCTGTTTCCAAATGGTAAATTGGGGGTCGTGGCTATCATCCATGGTGAGATTTAAATTCAAACGATAAAAATTTTGACCGCCATCTTGACCACGGGTCTGAACCACGGTTCGACAACCATAGGAAATGTTTCAAAAAAAAATATTTTTTTTGAGTTTTAAAAGCATTTAATTGATGTTTTTTATTTTTGAAATACTTTTTTCTATTTTTTTTTAAATTTGTTGAGTGCATTTTTCGATTTTTATGTACTTTTGTGATTTTATAATTTTGTTTATCATTTTTAAGTCATTTTTGATGTTTTTGGTTGATTTTTAATTGTTTTTGCTTTATTATTCTTTATGTTAGATGTTTACTACGAGGGTCTGAGATTCTTTGCAACCTGCACAACACCCTCTCTTAGGTGGACCAGGAGTGGTTCGAGGTTGTAACCACAAAAAAGGCTCACACCTAGTCTAACTATTGCAATTGATAAAAGATACACAAATAGGTATGCATAAATTGACAACAAGAAATGAAACGAATACAAGGAATCCTTTATTAATTTCAATGGAGTCAAATTACAAATTTGTCCCTCTTAGGGATACCCATTTGATACATCAATTACAATAGCGTCTAATCCCTCTCAAGGGTAGATGCGATCAAATGCCTTCTAGGGTGACACAAACTGCTCTAGGGTGTCGATGACCCTCTTCTCCATGATTAGAGGCATTTGTTTCCTTGCATTCCAAAACCATATTAGTCCTACATGCAATGAACAACAAGAAAAAATCAACAACAAAGGAGGCCTTTCTTGATGAGGCTTTTAGGAGATACTTGCACAAAAAGATGTAATGATTAGTAATAATCAAGAAAATGCAAGAAACATATTAAACCTCTATTAATCATGAAATAATATCCTACAATATGTAAAGGAAAAGAAATTGCATCTACCTAATGGCCTAATTATGAAATTGAGAGCATGGAAGCATGAAATAATCCATTAGTAGCATAATTGTAGAAATGAAAGAAAATAACTAAAAAGCCTAATTATACATGTCAAAGTCTCTAAAATGCTAATTAATCCAATAATGAGACTAATCTAACCTAGCTAAATGATCTGTAGAAGGAAAAAAAAGGGAATCTACCCTGATTTGCTCCCCATGGGTTTGATGTGTGCGTGGCACTGTTCACCATGACTGAAAGTTGCAAGAGAGCTCTAAGTAAGTTTGCCCTCCAAATCAAGGCTTTATCTCCGATCCACCTTGTAAAATTGATGTCCAAGGGTCACCTTTGTATCCTTTGATAGGTTTGGTGGTTGAATTGATCTGATGGTGCATGGATTGCATGAATTGACATTTCTTGGCTCTCCTAGGCTCCTAGGGCTTCCATGGCAATTTGATCTCCAATTGGGTAGCAAAAGTATCCCTCTCAATGCATGTAGTTGGCTATGCAATTCGATAGGGCTTTGCTGCTCAATTGATAAATGTTTCTCTTTAGACTTATCCCCAATTCAGAGGGTTATCTTATAGCATTGGCCCAAGGCTAGGGGTAGATTCCTCATGAAGCCAAGATCAATATTGGGTAGTTGATCTTGTCGGACAAAAGGATCTAGAACCTTCCTCACTCAAACTGCTCCTATTTGCAACCAATTGGCCATTACAACTGATTTTGGATTGGATGAAGGCTAACTAATTCTGAGTGCTGATCGTGGCTGACATGCGTGGTGAGCACTGCTAACCGTAGGTGTCAGCAGCGGCTAGCATTGACTAGGAAAATATATCCAAATGAGTGGTAAAAACCATTGCTATACATTGGATCTGTCTAAAGGTATTCCATATGGTATTCTAGCATGTCACATATGAGTAGTTGCCTCAGCATGACATGTTTTAGGTGTCTATAGATGTGCCTTTTGAGATGCATTGTGCAATTGGACAATGTTGAGCAAAAATAGACTTCCTAAAATGATGTCGTAGGTTGGATGATGATCATTACCTCGAGTCCAACAAAAATATGTGCATCCTTGAATCATTGCTTCTAACTCGATGGAAGGCTTAAATTTGAAAAGGTTTGCACTCATCATCAAACATTCGGATAGCATCAATTCTAAGTAGGATTTCACGCCTATCAATTCGAAAGGAAGAGAGTTACAAACTAACTATCATATTTGCTATTTTCCCCAAGCAGAAGGGTAAGCTTATGATAGTCTTTGGCAATGATTCACAAGGATGGACATAATTTTGAAAATATCAAGGGATCTACTATTGATTTTGATTTATTATTTGATATTATGACTACCACCTCAAGCGATGAGTTGATGAGGGTGATGACAATTAAATGAAGCGATGAGGTCACTTTACCACTATGAATGGTCTTTGCACAAATTAAGATTTAGAATTTGAATACTTGGTAAGGCCTAATTAGCTATGATTACATCGTTTAGAGTAATTGAATATTTCTATCCCATGAAGTGGTCCAGCCATGAAGGCCTTATTAGGGAAACAAAATGATAGCAATGTCCATTATGCTTGTAGTGAATCATAATGTCGATGATATGCTAAAAATAAGCATAGGAGAATTGTGATGAATATCTCATTCGCATGGAGCAGTCTGACTATGAAGGCCTTCTTAGGGATTGAAATGAAACATAAAAATTTAGAAATGATGAATTTGCCCCAAATGTCCTTATGGTAATTTACTCATCTTGTCGGATTGCATGGATCGCAAGTCATTGCAACCACCAAGTGTATAGGGTAAATAACTGAATACGAGGTGCATTTGGATTTTGATTTTTTTGATTTTTTTTGTTAATTTTGAATTTTTTGAATTATCTAGTTTGATTAACATCCTTGATTTGACCTTTTAAGGCTCTCCACGGTGGGAATTTGGAGAAATTAATGCATGGTTTTCTAACCACACATGTCATAAGTGGGCCAATTCCTTAACCATGGATGGAAACCGAGGGTGGGAAACCCTAATATGGGGACCGCAAATGTCAACCGTGGGCTGCACCAAAATCAAAAATTATATAAGGTTTTTTGCTTTGTAATTTTTCATTATTTACCTGCATCTGCCAGTAAATATGAGAGCTCTGGGAGGTAATAATTGCATTCTAACACGAAACACTGTCGAAAACCTGACGCAATTCCAATTTTCCACATTGATGGCCAATCAACCGAAAGCCTCGACCAGTGGAGGAGTCGGTGCTTCCAAGGTAACTCTCAAACTAAGACCTCACAATTACATTCCCAGATTAAAATTAACCACACTAAATAATGGGTTAACGAATCTCATTAAACTTCCGATAACGAACCACACCCTAGCTAGGTTTAGCATAGGTTATATTAGAGGGTGGGTTACTTAATTTTGTTAGGGTTTTGGGGTTATTTATTGGGAGTACATGACCCTAAAAAGGTCATGCCCCTTAGCCGCGGGTGGCAAACGCAAGTCACAATTGGTAAATTGGGAGTTGTGGTGGGATTTAAATCCTAATGGTCAATTTTTTGACCGTTGCACTAACCGCTACTAGGACCCTTGGTACACATGAGTTAGAATTTTTTTCCAATTTGTTTAATAATTTTTTTTATTTTTCTAGGCAATTAATGCCATTTATTGCACTTTTGAAGTGCTCTTTTGATGTTTTTGAAATTTGTGACCATGTGTTGATGTATTTTTATGTTTTTATGTATTTTTAAATTTGTTTTGATAGTTAGAATTATTTTTCATTGCTTTTCTCTTTTTATTATTTTTGTTACTCAAAATTTGAATAACAGAGCAAGGGAGATCAATCTCCTTCACATTCTTCACCATTATCTCACTCTCAGGGAGTGGGATTGCTTCACTTTTTTGGGTTTGGTTACATATTGAACCTCCCCATCATCTAGATTGACCAGGAATACTTGAATGCTTTGGTCCGTCATTGGGATGCATGGACCAACACATTTCACCTATCGATGGGTGAAATGACTATCACTTTGGAGGATGTCTACTGTATCTTGTGCCTACCCATTGATGGTGAGGTCATCACATCTTCTTCAACTATGACCAGGAAGGTTGTATTTGATTCCATGTTTGGTAGATGAAATACTAAGGCTTAGGATTGTAATACCCAGGGAGGCATCCATATCGAGGAGTGGTTTTAGGCCAGATTCTTTTCACAGCGGGATCATGTGTTTGAGCATTTTATTATTAATATAGTCCTCCCAGATTCTTCAGGCATGAGGTTCCCTTGGAACCTCCTAGCTCAGACTAGAGAGGTTATGGTGAGCTCGACTACGCAACCTCTCATTCTATCATGGGGAAGCACCCTATTAGCATAGCTCTACCACAAGTTGTATCAGATCACATGTTGTAGTAGAGTAGGCATTAGTTGTAGCATCCTCATTTAGATATGGGGCTAGCAATACATCCTGATTGAGTACCCCATGGACTTGCCCCTAAATATTATTGACATCGTTGATGATTGATAGTGCTATGCTACATACTGGCCCTAGGAGCAGGAGGGCTTCAGGAGTAGGTCTCATGTAAGAGACCTAGAGAATTGCATTACCATATTTGTATAGCTCTGCCCTGAGCACATACGGTGGAGACCGTACATGGACTACCTAGAATGGATAGATGCAGATAGGTTCCTATGTCAAGCACATAGAGATAGATGTATCTTTGGTCAGAATGCTGATATATGCAAGTACCACTTTTATTCTCGTGTCCTAAGGTAGTTTGGGATCCGGTAGGATGTCCCAAAGATGTTGACTATCTATAGACGCTTGGTCCTCGAGAGGGACCTGACATGGCCCTAGGTGACTCCCCTAGGGGATGAGGATGATGAATATCAGGAGTCAGGCCTGGTAGACTTAGGCACTACTCCAGACTACGATGGATGGTGGGAAAATTTCTAGTGGCATGGAGAGAGGTCTCTAGGCCAACCAGTTGGTGGATTCATAGTAGAGGGCACAAAGGGCACAAAGGTGGACCCTCATGGGCGTAGGACCCACCAAAGGATAGAAAATGCATGGGGCACTAGCGTCGCTACAAAGGAGGACCCATAGATGGAGGTAGAGGAGGAGGCATTAGAGGAGGGCAAGGCACCTATGGATAGTGAGATTGGGTAGTTGGGATCCTAGATTGTTGATCTCTAGATCTAGGTTCAGATACTATAGACTCAACTAATTCATAGGGATACTTCTATCACCACTCTGTAGGTGAAGCTATCTCATGGGTAGAGGCAGTGGTATAGATATAAGGAGGAGAGGACAACTCTCCATGCATAGACTACCGATGTAGAAACTCAGATTACATAGCTCATAGGTGAGTGGGATCTGGCACAGGCATATCTGAGAGCCATGAATACTAATAAAGACTTACTAAGGGTAGTAATGGGGGACCCTCATCTACACAGGCTATCATGGCGCCTCTCATAGCACCATCTGCTTTACTGCTAGTAGGTTGTGATCCCATGGTAAATATTAGGTATTTACATACCATCATGGAGGAGGGTAATGCCCAACATACAATGAGAGTAGCTAGCATCGACCAGCTAGAGGGTCATATTAGGTTGCTAGGTGGGGAGGTTCCAGAGGATCCTCACACTAAAGGGACTCAGAGGACTAGATCTAGGACCAAGTAGATAGGGCAATCATTCGTGATCTTGAGCCACAGGACACATAGGATTGAAAGGAATCATAGGTCTTCGAGCACTCATGGTGCTATCTCACATAGGACTCATAGGGATGGCGAAGGCGATGGAGGTGCCTCACAGACTAAGGGTGCAGGCCCTAGCTAGTAAAAATCTTTTGAGATACTTTGTTGTACTATTTTTTAGTGTAAGGTTGAGGACCTAAACATTTGTAGCGTGCGGGTATTTTGATATACCCTGATACTATGTACTCTTGACACATATATTTATATGATATGATACTTCATCTCATTATATGTGTTATTTATTTTTGGTATTTTATTTTTATGTTATGCACATGTATGGAATGCAAATATTTGGTTTATTACTATATGATGTGATGTATGGATGACATGCACTAGCTATATGATGTGGATCCAGTGATATACATATGTAGATAGACTACTTTATGATGCTATGTATATGAATGCAGTGTTTTATGTTTAATGCAATTTTTATCTACTTCACTTATATGCATTTACTTTATGCTGCTATGACATGATGTATGTCGTGTATGTACTGCATGTATTTCTTTATTTCTTTGATAATGTGTTATGTAAAATGGACATGTATGATTTAATCGCTTAAAACATAATGTATGCAATATGATTTTTAACCAATCTAATGGATGACACCACATAATGTATAACAATAATGGATTGTAGTTGCTTTATCTCTTTGTGAAAGATAGTACACCCATATGTGAGATGCAATGATGTATATTTTATGTTCATAATATTTTGTAAATTAAAAGAATATGTCTAATATAATCAGTGGCCGTCTAAGTATCATTGCTGACATCCATCCGATATCTAATTATTTAGTAAAAATAATTCTAATAAACAAACTCTCATAAAAGAAACTAATTTTGATGATTGCATTTCAAAATTGGTTGTTGCTATTTGGGAATATTTAAGGTTTACTATGAGACTCAAACACCCTAGTTGACTGATCAAAAGTTGTATACTAGCCACACTAGACTTTAGAAACATAACCTTTTCACTAGGATAGGTCCTAACTGTTCATTATCCCTATGTGTGCAAGTGAGTATATTTGATAAGGTACAAGTATACCCCGATGTTAGGTAGTATTATTTCAGCCCATTGCTAAGATTAGGGGTCCGCAAATGTCCTACCCAATCATAGGTTTAGATTTTAGTTGGACTAGACCACTAGCATTACTGGACACCTGAAGCTAGCTCTTCCACATTCAAACATTGGTCTGCACAAAAGTGATATGCTATTGTATCAAATATATCATCATGCGTAAGGTAGATTAGTGCTGAAAATTCTAGGGATTCAAGCTCACCCCCTTCTCTTCTTCAATTTTTGGGATACTTGCTTATATAAAGTGATAAAAATCACTGTTTATTTTTGTACTATAGTGATAAGAATCAATGTTTATTTTGTAATTTCTCTTTTTTCTTGAGCAAGGGATTTGATACTGATTTTAATTTCTTTGTACAATTTGATCTTCATTTGATCTAACTTTTTGGGATTTACATTTTATAATTTGCTTCATAAACTTATTTTAGGGATTTTACTTTGGGAAATTGTTTCTAGGATATCGATTGAGAATATCGATCTTATGATATCAACATGGGATATCAATCTAGGATGTTGATCTATGATATCGATCTAGGGTATCAATCTGGAGGATTGATATGGGATATCACTCTAGGATATTGCTCATTTTAATGTAAGTAAGGGATTTTGGGTAGGGAATAAACTTGTCCTTTTACCAATTGCCAACATTTTCAATACCGTCCGCACAGGGGATAAGCAAGAATAAATATTTTCACCTCAGGATACTTGGTCCTACTTCGTGGCTTTCATCTTCCCCTAGTCCTTATTAGGATTGTTTAATTTTTTGATTAGTGATAGGATTTATGATATGCTAAGGGCTATACTAACTAGACCTTAACTACAAAAGCAAAGCAAGATTTTTATCAACTCTTGAGAAGACCTCTAGGTATGGTTGAATGACCAAAAAACCCTAGTATATTCTTCATAGCAACAAGATGGGTTGTGTTGAAAAAACACAATTACTGACAAGGGTGATAAATAGATGAAAAATATAATGCATATATGCATGATTGAGATACAAACATGGTGTCGTTTGTAATATTGTTAACACAATTTGTTCCAATGCAAGTGCGATGGATGAATATGCCTAATGCAATGCAATGATGCAAATGAAATGCAAATATTTTTTATTTTTGATATATTTCCAATTTTTTTATGGATTTTAACATTTTGGTTTGACCAAAGAGCTAATGTATGCCTTTGGAGCCTTTTAGGGGTTGACCAAGCAGTTTTGAGAAAACCCTTGGAGCCTTTTGGGATTGACCAAGCGATTTTGAGAAACCCTTGGAGCCTTTTGGGATTGACCAAGCGGTTTGGAGAAACCCTTGGAGCCTTTTGGGATTGACCAAGCGATTTTGAGAAACCCTTGGAGCCTTTTGGGATTGACCAAGCACTTTTGAGAAACCAATGGAGCCTTTTGGGATTGACCAAGTGGTTTCCTGAGTACAAATATCCCTTGGAGCCTTTTGGGATTGACCAAGTGGTTTTGAGAAACACTTGGAGCATTTTGGGATTGACCAAGTGGTTTTGAGAAACCCTTGGAGCCTTTTGGGATTGACCAAGTGATTTTGAAAAACCCTCTTGGATCATTTTCTGAGTGACTGAAGGGCTTACAAATGCTTTTGGAGCCTTTTCTGAGTGACCAAAGGGCTTACATATGCCTTTGGAGCCTTTTCTGGTTCTTAGGCATATAACACTTTAATATGAAGGATATTGAGAAGGACAAAGCCTTTAAAATAGTTCTTCCCTACCACCCATAGGGTTAGGAAGAAGTCTAAATCCCTCCATCATTTAGGCTCTTCAAATCCTCCAAGTGATGTCAAGTGATATGTCCCAGGTCCAATATTCTTCGAGATCATATAAGGACCCAACCAGTTAGCTGCAAATTTGTCTCACATTTTTTGCGGTAAATTAGAGTTATGTTGGTTCTCTTTCAGCACAAGATCACCAACCTCAAATTATCTTAGATGGACTTTGCTATTGTAAGCTCATTTTAAGTGCTCTTGATAAATATGAAGGTGCTCAAGGGCATTCACGTGACCTTCATCAAGTAGCATCAGTTGATCTAGTTGAGCTTGTTGCATGGTGTCATCATCAATGAACTCTTTTAATATGTTGTGCAACATTGGAATTTCCAAATCTAGGGGTATAATGGCCTCAACACCATATACTAGTGAAAATGGATTTACCCTAGTGGGTTCCCAAATGCTAGTCCTATAAGCCCATAATGCAAGAGGCAACTGGATATGCCAATCTTTATGGTTCTCTTGTACCATATTTTTTAAGATGGACCCCATTGTCTTATTTGAAGCTTCAACCTGCCCATTTTCTTATGGATAATAAGGAGTCGCAAAACTATGTTTGATTCTATAATTAGACGTCAAAGCTCTCACAGTTTTTTTTTGAATGATGTTCCATTATCTAACACTATCTTGGGTGGTATCCCAAAATGACTAATGATATTGGTGAGTATAAACTCAGCAATACACGCTCTACTTGTCGTTGTTAAGGGAATAAATTCCACCCACTTAGTGAAATACTCAGTATCCATAATAATAAATGTATTTTGGCCCAATGATGGAGGAGAGATATTACCAATGATATCAAATCCCCATTGAGAAAATGGCCAAGCCGCTTGAATGTGTTGTAAGGCCTATGAGGCCTGTGATGGTAGGTGCATAAGATTAGCATGATAATGACATTTAATGCATTTCATGACATACACATTGCAATCCTTCTCCATAGTGGGCCAATAATAACCCATACAAAGGATGCACTTGACGATAGCCATGTCGTTGAAATGGCCACTACACGTACTGTCATGAGCTTCTAAAATTACCCAATATGACTCTTGGGGCTCAAGAAAATGAAGTAGAACTCCATCGTAGCTTATATGGTATAAAATATCTTCTAATAATACATACTTTATCACTTTATATTTGAATGTGCATTTTGTGCCACACGATAATCCCTGAGGGATTATGCCAAGTTTAAGGAAGTCATAAATTAGTGGCATCTAGTTATGATAAGCTTTGGCCTTTACTGACAAGACATCATGCTCCCCCTACGGTTCTACATTTGGAAATACAGACTGGGAAAAATCCCTATGGTGAATGGTAGTTCCACTCCCTGTCGGATCCTATGAGATCAAAGACCCCTAGGATGCTCTCTTAAAAAAATATCTGGCTCTGTAGAACCACTCATGGTTTGGTTCTACATGAATCATGTTAATTGACTCTTTGTTATCCAATGCTTCGCACTGCACAGTAGAATGTGACAACATTTTTACATGAATGGTAGTAAAATTGGCAAATAGATTTTGAGGGATTAGAGATCCCAAATATGCCATTGTGTTTGCAAATCTATTGGATGAACGAGGAATTGCATCTATGTCATACCATTCCAATCAAGCTAGATATGTGTCAATAATATCCTTGTAAGATTTCAACACTGGACATCGACATTGAAATAGTCCCTTAACTTGGTTCATAATGAGAAGAAAATTGCCAAAGATATTTAGCCTTTTTATCTTCATGGTGACAGTTTTTTGGAGGCCCAAAATCAAGGTTTTGTATTCAGTGTTGTTGTTAGTGCAAGGAAAGTCCAACTTCAACGACAAGGGCATTGGATCTCCTTGTGGTGTGAACAATACTATTCCTATACCATCCCTTTCTCACACTTTAAACCATCAAATAAAAAAGTCTTATCAGCTTTGTTGTCCGATTCTTCAGGTCCGAGTGCTTCTGATAAGGCAAATACTGCATCATCAGGAAGCTCTATGGTGAGGGGTCTACTATTTTTGAGAGGCACCTCAACCAGTTGATATACTATGACTTATCCCTTAATGGACTTTTAGCTTATGAATTCCAAATAAAATTTTGTCATTAACATGATCCACTTCGTAGTACGTGTATTATGATATGTCTTGCTTGTCATATACTACAAAGGATTTTGTTTGGATATGACATATATCGTATGACTCAACATATAGTGTCATAATTTATTTGTAGTGAACACTACTACTAAACACAAATTTTCCACATTGGCATATCCGAGCTCATAGCTCACCAAGATTTGACTAATTTAATATATGTCTTGTTCTTTGTCTTGCACATTCTTTTGGGCTAACATGGTTCCCAGTGCAATATTGGTTGCTGATATATATAGCAAAAATGACACATTTGGCCTTGGTGGAGCTAGCACTGGCAACATCACTAGGTATGTATTTATCTCAACAAAGTCTGCTTGATAGTCCTCATCCCAATTGAATGGAAACCCCTTGTGTAGCAGTCAATTCAAGGACAAAATTTATCTGATAATTGAGTGATAAATCACTTTATGGATGCTAATTTGCCTTGAAGGCTTCTTAATTCTTTGATGTTCATGGGGGGACACATTTCTAAAATAGCCTTAACCTTTTTTGGGTCAAATTTGATTCCTCACTTTGAAATGATTAATCCTAAGAGCTTTCATGAAGTTATGCCAAACACACACTTCTTAGGATTCAACTTGACATTACACTCTATCAGGAAATCGAATACCTTCCTTAAGATCTTTGCATGCTCAGAATGAAATAATGACTTCACCAACAAGTCATCAATATAATATTCTAAGTTTTTATGTATATAGTCATGAAATATATATGTCATAGCCGGTTGATATGTGGCACCAATATTTTTAAGACCGAATGACATAATTTTATAGCAAAATGTTCCCCATGGTGTTATAAACATGGTTTTATGTTGGTCTTCGGGCTTAATACAAATTTGATTGTAACTAGAAAAACTATCCATTAAGGAGAGCATCTCATGACCTATAGTTGCATCTACAAGAGCATCAATATTCAAAAATGAAAATGAATCCCTTGGTGTTTCCTTATTCATATCTCTGAAATCCATACAAATACGAATTCTTCCATCAAGTTTTCCTACAGGAACCATATTGGATACCCATTTTAGATAGTCGATGGAGATAACAAACTCTACATCCAACAACTTTTGTAACTCGTCCTTCACCATTAAGGCTACTGTTGGATGCATCTTTCTAAGCTTTTGCTTGAATGGATTCTTTGACAGATCTAGCAAAATGTTATGAGTAATAAATTTAGATCTAGACCCACCATATCCTTATAAGTACAAGAAAAGAGAGTAGATATCTATCTTAGTAGAGGGATGAGGTTGGCACTCTCATAAGGAGTCAAACTCTCTCTAAATTTAACCTTCCTTGGATTGGTGGGATAATTACTGATATCCATTTTGAAGTTTTTCTCTACTGACATATGGGATCCCTCCTCAAGCTGATGAGGCATAGGGATCAAGTGGATGTCATCTGCTGGGTTTATAGGTTTCGCATTGGAAGCATCCTTAGCATGATAAACATCATGTGCATAGCCTAGCACAAAATGGAAAGGTTGTAGCATTTCTTCATTAGGGAGGAAATCTTCAGGCTTCAGATATAAATTAGCATAATCTCAATCGATAGCATCTACATTTAAATGCAATGGTTTGTACAAATCGACTGGATTGTGGATTGGAGTGGTCAAATCAATGGAGATCATGTTGATAGAATGGATTGTCTCCAGGACCACATGCAAGTGACTCAACATTAGCAAAAATACAATCCTTGAGATGTGGTTTTTGGGGTATGGTCATCTCCAAATTTTTTTTATGAAAAAATGGTTGAATGGGATCACTGGGCTCAAGGACCTCCATATATGTTGGCAGATCGAGAAAAACCATATGATAAATCATATTAAGATTCGATGATCTTCCTTTAATAAGAGGATGGATATTGATCTATCTACACAAATCCTCCATAGTATAAGGTGCATTATGATAGCATAAGTAGAGAGGTCCTAAATAGGCTCTCTCCATCTCATAATTGTTGTCACTATCATAATAGAGACCTTCACTACTACCAACTGGCATCAAGATATTTGGAATATGGGGTCCCATGTACACCCACACTCGATAACTATTATCGCTCATGAAGTATTTATCATTTTCTATGATTGTTTCCTCCAACAATAGATGATGTAATTTACGGGGTCCCAGATAGGCCACCTTAGTATCATCCTCATATAGCTCATTATTTTAGGACTCATTGCCATCATCGCTCTCATATATATAACTTGGTCCACCTATCTCATAGATGGATTCTATTGTATCCTAGTTAGAATGATCTTCCAACTTGAAATTTATCACTAAATTATCACTGTGAACTTCCATGCCTGTATCTTCGACTACCTCATAGATTTATTGGCCCGATTTTTCTCTTGGTAAATCATCTGGACTGACGTCCACCAAGATATGCTCGTGATATGTCTTAGGTGGTCCTATAGTGACATACGACACTATTTGGTTATCCATCTAGAATGTAGAAGGATTAGGGTGATAAGTATTGAAGTCAAATTCACCCCCTAGACTGAGGTACGGGTGGTCTAAAGATATCGTGAGGAGTTCAGTCTATCCTCTGCTATAGAAACCCAACCTGAATCTATCAGTAGGTAACTTATATTGTGGCTCTATAGGCCTCTTATGCCCCTGCTCGAATAGTTTGAGATCATAACCATGCCAATGGTAACACTTGAAGTATTGCATGGCATAGTTTGGGTTAGAAAGATAATGAATGTTCATAGTGAACGGTTCATTATCGTCCTCATCCATGGGTATGGGAGATGTAATCTGGTCTAGCCCTCCATAGATGAAGTTGGTTTGGTTGGGTGGTACCCCCAATGGTTCCATAATCCCTATGGGAAGGTGATGGGCTCACGGTCGGCCCATGTCACATGTAGTCTTGATAGTTGGTGTGAATGTCACATTTTGCATAATGTATTCCCATAATCCAAGATTAACCAAATGGATGGTCACCTACGGTGCATATGACCCCACTAAATACAAAGGTGAAGGAGTCTGATGCACCTCTTTGAATCTTCCTTGAACTTCCTCTACTTCCATGGGATTAGGGGTTTAAATGATGAATGACTTGGGCTTTTGCTTTATCTTCTTTTTTCCCACCTTTTCTTTCAACTTCCTATCATCCCGATATATCATGGATGAAATCAGTATAATAGAAGTAGTTGTTGTGTGCTCTGATATTTGAGATACAGATGTTGTGGGTATAGCACACACTTCTTTGATTATGCCTCCTAGATATTTGATTAGTGATGTTGGTCGCACATACAGGTGCATTGAGGGGAGCAAAAATTCCCTCGAAAAATATGCTATATTCATGGATTTAAAGGGTTCTTCATCCAAAGGCACCACATGAAAATGTCCCTCATGAATGTATTTGATACACTGGTGTAAAATATAAGGGACACAATTCTTCTCTTATCCAAGGCCTAGCTAGAAGTATATTATACTACATAGCACCTTCGATTATGTGACACATCACTAGGATGATCTTTAGTCCCACTTGGATAGGAAAAGCTATAGTACCGACCATCGAGCATAATGCATCATTGAACACTCTCAATGTGAAGGTGGAAGGGATGATATGCATCTTGGGTAACTTCAAGTGAGTTAATTCCTTGGTAGTTATGATATTGATCGATTACCTTGTGTCGATAAAAACCTTCTTGAATGGTTTGTGATTCACACAAGCGATAATATGTAGTGACGGGTCTACTATAATAGTAGAAACTGTCTTTATTTCATGGTCATGAAATTAAATGACCAGTTCATAACACTATTGCATGTACCCCACAAAGTGTGTAAATGCTTTGAGATCCTAAGGTTGCACTTCTATGGACCTTAAAATATCCATAAGCATCTCTCTATGCTTAGGAGACTATTGAATAAGCTCATAGTTTGACAAATTTGTTGGAGTTATATATAGTTTTTAAACCAACCTACTTTTGATGGTCACTACCTATCTAGTTGGTGGGCTGAGCACATACTAGGCTGGCCTCGGAGGAGGCATAGCTTGAACCCTAATAGGCACTGGAGGTTGATTCGGTCATTCATACCTCGTGTTCCTCTTGAAAAAATTTACCATACCAACAAAACCATGGGTTGGTGTTTCGATGCACACTTGGTTTACCTAGAAAACATGATTCCTCGATGCTTTGTGATTAGGTAAAGGATTCTTATAAATTTTTGTATTTTGGTTATCAGGCACTTATAATTTATCGACAAGAAGTGTACCTCTTTTCATCATATTTTACACAAGATGTTTGAAGTACCAACATTCCTTAATGTTATGGTCCTTCGATCGATGAAAGATGCAATAATGATCATCTTTATAGCCTTTAGGCTTAGGTTGATTAGGATCCATCATCTTGAATTTGGGTAAGTGAATAGCCTTTGCCTTGCATAACTAATGAAAAATCAAAGTGAACGACTTTGATAACTGAGTGAATACATGAGGTGGGTGTTGCTCCTTGTTTTTACCCTTGTAATTGTTGTTGCATTGTTTGTGTTGTGCAGGCAGAGGTTGGGCTTGATAATTTTACTTTTTCTACCATTTTTCTCCATTTTGAAGGCTCAACACTACCTGATTAACATGGGTCGGATTGGCCTGATGTCTCTTAGTACTCTTCTTGTGCCCCTCCTTATTCCTAAGCTTCAAGTTACCCTCCTATAAATTGATGTCCTCGATCACCTTGGATTGCACCAAAGCCTCTTCGAATGTCTGGTATTGCTATAGTTGTAGCAATAACAAAATGTGTTTGGCATAATTCTTTGTGACCATTCACATTAATTCAGAGGATGGGATGGATAATGGTAGGTTTACCATCATCTTCCTCCATCACTTTCCATAATCCATCACTGGCTCATCGTCATGCTACGTTAGAGTGGCTAGGTCAAATAATTTTACCTTCTTCTTAACACCGAAGGAGAAGCATTCAAGAAATGTATCAGCTAGTTATTTGAAACTAGTGATGGTGTACCTTTTTAGTTGGTTGAACCACTCTCGATTTGGGCCTAAGAGGGTCATGATGAAGGTGCACAGGAGCAATGCATCATTGCTCTCAATCTAAAAGCACATATCCATGAAACTAGTCACGTGCTTCTGTGCGTCTTCCTCCCCTTGAAACTTTTATAGTCTAGGCATCTTGAAATGCTCAAGATATGTTGGAATAGGCACTGGCGTGCATAGAGGTTCATTATGAATTTTGTTCAAGGTAGGCTTCTAATAATCCATTCCTTGATTCTCTATGGCTTGAACCTTCTCTACTAAGGTCTTGTAGGCTTGTGAAGAAAGAAAATTCTTCTCTCGAGATTGTCTTGGAGGAGGATTCATAGGTAGGTTCTTCCTCGAGCGATGTGGGGGACTAGGCTCACACTCCTCATAAAATTGGGATATTTTTGGATATTCTTGTTCCAATTCCTCTCTCGCTTCATTCTCATATTACCTATGCTCATGTTTCTCGGACGCTAGTGAGTATGTGTATCTATGTTCTCAGGGTGTAACTCAGGTTGTGAAGACACTCGTATATGGAAATATTTCATGATCTAACTGTGAGGATGTAAACTGAAACTAGCCAGTCGATCCTCCCTCTCTACATTCTCCTTATGATTGAGGATGCATTGTTCATGCATGCGCTGTTCATATAATTTTTGTCTAACGAACCTCTACCTCTGAGTATTCTCATTTTTGAGGCACTCTTTATTTGCATGAACTTCCTCTAATTGATCTTGGAGAATCTACCGTCTCTACTCCTACATTATTCTATGAGCTCTATCAATATGATCGACCATCTGAGGCCTTGGAGGGGTGCAATCTGTTCGAGCAACTTTATGAGTATATCCTCCAATGGACTAATTTTCCACACTCTTTCCTCTGTCTATAAAGATAGCATTTGTGTTAGGCTCTCCTATACTCAGTGCCTACATGTAATTCAAGAGCACTCATGTCTCGAGAATTATTTGAGCACTCTCCAGGTTCTTAGGTGGTCCTAATGGTGCTTCCACTACACATGCTCATAGGACAAGAGGGTGCAAGCATAGGCTTATATCCTAGATGCCCTAGGACCTTGTCTAGACTGTCCAATTGTTTGCTATGCCATGGCTCATAAGGTGGCATACCCTTTGCTCCCACTTTGTAAATGTCTATGGTGAACTTGGTAGGGTCACCCCTATGGGGAGTCTTTGCGGGCCTATGCTCGAAATTAGCCCTATCTACTTACCCCTAAATGGGCAGGTCTCAAACCTGTCTATACTCATATGGTGGAGGTCGTGAACCTCCATTAGCTATAGGTCAAAGGGGTAACAGTATGGATTCCTCAATGGCATATTCCTTGGTATAACCCATGGATCCATGTAGACTATAGTCATAGTATATGCTACCATATGTGGAACCCCCATGCTAGGAAGTCCCATGCTCTGATCTATGCCTAGAGAGATGTCTAGTACTTCATCTAATTGGGGTATTCTTAATGGAATCTCCTCATGTATAATTATCCCCTCTAATGCTTGTTGAACGATGTCCAAGAGGATTTTGTAATTGAGGGTGTTCTACATCATCTTGTGCACTAGGTGGATCTTGAGCCTCGATCTCAGGTCCATGCCTGGGTCGATCACTTCATGTTCGCACCATTGTGTATTCTATGTCTAGATTTAGCTTTAATTAACACACAAAGAAGACAATGATGATTATATTTTTTACAATTTTAAAATGAGTCCTAGACTATTTGATGTACTTTCAATTTGTTGTATCAGTAAAGTAACTTTTATCGTGTTTTGCAAAGTGTTGATATTTTTATCAATTGTTTAATGGCTTTCACCCGTATGCTCACAGTTCAAAAACTTGGCTATGAACTCTAGGTTGCATAATCCCCCCAAAGCATGATAATGAAAGTCCAAACTCAGGCAGGGATCATAGGTCCTCCCAGATCCTCACCCATTTTCACCTAGTCAGCGTCATATGATCTAAAGAGAAGTACATGCAAATTTTCCAAGCTATGAAAGGTTCTTGGATCCAGTATTGATCTAGAACATAGGGTACATAGGAGTTGGGCCAATGGATTGAAATCACCTCCATCATCGTTGAAAATCTACTAGTGGTTGGATGTGACTTACAACTCACTAGCGTTTACTTTGGAATGTGGTGTGTGTGTGTGGTAGTTTTAATTTGCATAAATGAAATATGCATAATACAACAATCACATGATCATTTCCTACATGATATGCATAAAAAGAATGTTTTGTATTCAAAAAGTATGCATGCTACATCCTACATGACCTTTCAACAATGCAACCTTATGATGTAAATGGTATTTGATTTGGCCTCAAGCATTCAAATTCAACACACAAATTATTCTAGTACGTTGGAGTCTAGGGCATGTTATACTCACAGTGACACTGAGAGGGGGGTGAATCAGTGTGTTCTTTTAAAATTTTAGATTTGCAACTCTTAATGCTGAAATAAAGGAAACTCAAAACATAAACAGCAAGTTAACAAGAGAGCATCACACAACACAAGATTTAACGAGGTTCACCAATGTGGCTACTCCTCAAAAATGACTGCTTGGACTACCATCCAAATCCAGCCTTTGCAAAGCAACAACTTTACAATATTTTTACCAGCACCAACTGGAAGGAGCACCAACCCCTCAATTTTTCTGTACCAACAAAAAGGAGCAACAATCCCTAATTCACTAGCACCTACTGGAAGGAGCACCAACCCCTAATGCCAAGCTGCAACTTGGACTTCAAAAGAATCTATGAAATTTACAGAAAAATACCTTCACCATTTTCGCACACAGTCTGTTGATTCTATGCACTCTGCTTCTTCTGTGCAATCACTTCGCACAATCTATTTTAGAACAGTATGCTTCTATGGAAATGCCTCACACACTTTGCTTCAATACAATCGAATGATCGCTTCTGCCCCTTTGCACTTTTCTGCTCTTTGTGCGCTCTTGCTTCGCACTTAGCTCGATTCAACACGACTCGCTCTCTACACACCGTGGGCTTAATTCATGCAAATTCGATACCTTCAAATCTCCAAAAAGTCCTCCTTTTATAAAAAAAAATTTCATGATAAAATTCAAACTTTAGTCGACTGATCATGCAAGTGCAAAGTCTAATCATTGTCAGCTGTAAACCCTAGTTTTTGTCGGTTGTAAACCCTAATTATTGTTGACTGTAAAACCTAGACTTCGTCGACTGTCATTGATCTTCCTCGGCTTCACTATCTGACTCTGCAGCTTCTTCTATTACTGTTTCCATGAAAATACAACATGTCATGATATCGTGACACTTCTGCCTCCATACGCTTCATCTTGGATTTTGTCGCGATATCGTGACACTTCTCTCTTCGTAGACTTTGCCTTTTTCTTTTGTCATAATATCGCAACACTTTTAGCCTTCGTAGACTTCATCTGTTCTTTTGTCATGAAATTGTGACACTTCTGCCTTCATAGACTTCGTCTTCACTTTTGTCATGAAATCATGACACTTTTTGTTTCTGTACCTAGCCTTTTTATTTTTTCATGAAATCATGACACTTCTACCTTTGTCGACTTCCTTTCTGCTCTTGTCGTGAAATTGCGACGCTTTTGCCATTGAAGACTTGCTTTCTGATCCTATAGCAAAATCATGACAGTTCTGCTTTCGAAGACTTGCTCTCTGCTTTTGTCGTGAAATCATGACACTTCTTCTGTTGAAGTCTTGCTTTCTATTTCTGTCATGAAATCGTGACACTTTCTACATCCGTACACTTTCTTTGCAACCCATCATGAAATCACAACGCTTTCGACTTCTATACACTTTATTTGCAACCCGTCGTGAAATCGTGATCCTTTCAACTTCTGTACATTTTCTTTGCAACTCGTCACAAAATCATGATGCTTTCAACTTTCGTACGCTTTCTTTCCAACCCGTCACGAAATCGTGACGCTTTCAACTTTCGTATGCTTTCTTTGCAACCTGTCGTGAAATTGTGACATTTCATACTTTGAACATTTTCATCTGTAGCATGTCATGAAATCATGACAATTCTATATTTGAACTCTTACCTTTGCTGCATGTCACGAAATCATGATAGTTCTCACTTGGAACATTTTCATCTGTAGCATGTCACGAAATCACGACAGTTCTCACTTTAAACTCTGCAACATGTCACAAAATCGTGACACTTTTCATTTTGCTTTCTATCTCCTCGAACTTGTGATGAAATCATGACAGTTCTCACTTCAAACTCTCTCTTCTACAGCACGTCATGAAATCATGATAGTTTATCTTGCTTTCACTTTCTCTTCTGACTTGTCATGAAATCATGACAGTTATTCCTGCTTGTGCTTTCTCTTCGAACATGTCACGAAATTGCGACAGTTTTCCTTCCTTGCACTTTTTCTTTCAACATGTCATGAAATTGCGATAGTTTAACCTGCTTGCCCTCTACTTCAAACATGTCGCAAAATCTTGACAGTTTTTCAACTTGCCTTCTTCTCTTCCAACATGTTGCGAAATCGTGACAGTTTTCCCTGCTCTTTCTCTCTCCTCCAATATGTCACGAAATCGTAACATTTTTCTTTGCACTCTCTCTCTCCTCCAATATGTCATGAAATCGTGACATTTTTTTTGCACTTTCTCTCTCCTCCAATATGTCGTGAAATTGCGACAGTTTTCCTATTTTCTGAATATGTCGCAATATCGCGACACTTTCCTTACTTGTATTTTTCTTCAAATTTTTGCATGTGGGCCACTTAGGTCTTTTTGGAAAAATACTATACATATTCTGAGAGATCTCTGTGTTGGCAATTTTGGGTACCTTGAGTACATTGCCTTTGCTTAAGTGAAGTTGTTGTCATTGATGTCAAGGAGCTCTTGGTAGTTGTTGTCTTTGATATCAAGGAGTTCTTGAAGCAATTTGTTTCTATGTCAAAGAATGTGTTTTTGTTGAAGGTTTCAGCTGGTCAGTAAGTCTCCAAGAAAATTAGAGTAGCCCAGTTGCAAAAGATCAAGAAAAAGATAAGTTAGAAAAAGTTTGCAGGCGGTTGGAAAAACTGTCGTGATTTTGCGACATGTTTGAGGAGAGAGAAAGTGTTGGCAAAACTATCGTGATTTCACGACATGTTTGAGGAGAGAGAAAGTTCTAGCAAAACTATCATGATTTCGTGACATGCTGGAAGGTAGAGATGAAGAAGGCAAAACTGTCGCGATTTCGTGACATGTTTGAGGAGAGAGAAAGTTTAGGCAAAACTGTCACGATTTTGTGACAAGTTAAGTTGGCAGTGTTGAGTTGCAAGAAGTGTCACGATTTTGCGACAAGTTTCAATGAAGTTGTACGGATGCAGAAAGTGTCATGATTTCATGACAGGTTGAGTTAGCAGCTTGCAGTTGGCAAAATCTTTGTGATTTCACGACATGTTCCAGTTTCGAGAGAAGTTGGCAGAAAAGAGCTTAAGGCAGCGAAAGCGTCATGATTTCGTGACATGTTCCATTTTCACTAGTGCAAACCAAGAAAAGGTTGAAGAAGCAAGAAGTTTCACGATTTCATGAAAAAGTTGTAGATGACATCAGCAAGAGGCAAAGGTGTCACGATTTCGTGATAGAAACTGTGAAGAAATCTTTGGAGTCTAAAGCGTCGTGATTTCATGATAGAGTTGCTGATGATGTCAGCAAGAGGCAAAGGTGTCACGATTTTGTGATAGAAGCGGAGAAGAAGGCTTTGAAGTCTAAAGCATCACGATTTCATGACAGAAGTAAGATGACATCAGCGAAAGGCAAAAGTGTCACGATTTCATGATAGAAGAGCAAAGGAAGCAGACAAAAGCAAAAGCGTCACGATATCGCTATGCAAGCTATAGAAGGTGTACGGTAGGCAAAGGTGTCGTGATATCACGACATGTTGGAGTTTCGTGCCAAAAACTATAGGGAAGCAGTGAAGCTGATAGAGTTAAATCTGGGCCGACGTAGCGCAGGGTTTTGCAGCCAACGTGATTGAAGGTTAATCAGCCGACTAAGATCAAGGTTCTAATCTTGAGATTATGAGTATAAAAGAAGGAATGTTTGAGTAGTTTGGGAATCGATCGATGTGTGCGTTCGAAGTGCGATCTACGCAATTACAGTTCAGGGGAGAAGCTCGATCGTCGAGAAGTAGAGTGTGCAAATTCTGTGCTACTATGGTTGTGTAAAGTGTACAAAGACTGTACTATGGTGGATGCACAAAGGAGCTGAAGCTGTTGGAGTTGCGACATTCAGAGACAGCGTGCAAAAGTGAGAAGTTCGATAGCCGAAGTTCTGTGTGCTACTATGTTGCGTAGTCTATGTGAAAGTTGGTGAAGATTTGGAGACAACATTGAGCAAGCATCTGAAAGCATGAGAACCATTTTTCCTTAACCATTTTTGAGGACCAGATTGAGGACAGAGATCGAGGCAGAATAGGACATTTGTGCTAGACCGAAGGACTATGTTTAGTGCAAATTCGAGGACCAGCTTTGCGATGACAGAGTTGAGGACAGAGATCTCCAGCCAGAGCAGGGAAGACAGGTGTCTTCTATGGAAATAATTCCACTTGCTAAGGGCATAGGAGATAGAGGTTTTCTAAAGGGTCACCAGCCAAAGTAGAATTAGGGGAAGGTATCTCATTTGGGCAGAGGCTCATAAACATTGTAATCAGGAAGTATTCCTAGAGGACTTTCATAAAATTTAGTGAGAAATTTTATCTGTGGAGTAGCCCGCATTGGGTGAACCGCGTAAATTGTTGTGTCTCTTTGTTGTTGATGTGTTGTGCATTATTTTAATTGCTGCTCTTGATACTGCTATCTTTTCTCTGCATAAAGCTGATTTGAAAGTTGATTTAAAGCAAAAGTAAAAAGTGGTCTTATACTGTTCATCCCCCCCTCTCAGTATAAGCTTGTGTTATTCAATTGGTATCAGAGCGGGTTCCTTCAGAAAGGTTTTACAGCCAGAAGGAAGAACTGGTTAAGAACACGATGGATTTCTCAGGTGGCAATGCAGCACCTATTCTTGATGGATCAGATTTCGGTATGTGGAGTTCAAGAATGAAATTCTACCTAATGGCTCTTGGTAATGAGGTATGGGAAGTTATTGAATATGGGTACACCATTCCTGCAAATGGTCCTTATACTAAAGAAGACAGGCTCCTTCATCACAACAACTCAAAAGCCATGAATGCAATCCTAAAGGGTTTACAGAAGGCTGATCTTACCAAAGTTATTCACTACAAAACAGCAAGTGAAATGTGGAAATAATTGCAGGTTGTTCATACAAGTGATGCAAATGTTCGAAAGGCCAAGTTGAGACACTTCAAAGGTATATTTGAACAACTCAATATGAATTATGATGAAAATATTAGTGACTACATGCTCCGTATGGATGAAGTTGTTAATTATATGAAAGACCTAGGTCTTGAACTTGCTGAAAATGATGTGTGTGATAAGATTTTAAGATCTCTTCCTAATAGATTTAGTGAAAATATTTTTGCTATTGATGAAGCCAAAGATTTAAATAAGTTGAAAAAGGATGAGCTCCATAGTATTCTTGCAGCATTTGAGCTGAGAACTCAAGTGAATGCTGATATAAAGAAAGAGACAGCTTTCAAAGCTACCAAGAAATCAAAAGGCAAACAGATTCAAGAGAGTGATGAGTCTTCTAGTGAGGAAGAAGCATACTACAGCAAGAAATGCAAGTTCTCTAGAAAGCACAAAAGCAAGAAAAATATAAGATGTTTCAACTGTAGAAAGTATGGTCATTATGCTACCGACTATACTGTTTCAAAAAATGAAAGTGATGAAGATATACAGGATGTTAAGAGCAAGGATTCTGAAAAGCACAGGTATTACAGAAATAAAAAATATGATCACAGCAATCAAGGAAAGAGGTATTCACACAAGAACAAAAAGAGTTCTATCTAGACAAAGCAAGTAAGTGTTCCAGCAGTGATAGTGAAATATCTTCCAGTGATAATGAAAATGAGATGTTGTTCATTTCAGAAAAATAGGAAGAACCGAATCATAAATTCATTGTAATGAAATGTTTTAGATGTGGAAATTTTGGGCACCTTGAGGATGATTGCACAAATAATGAATTGGTTGCTAGTATGTATGAGGATGCTTCAGAAAATGATAAGGAAGATGCATGTATGGTTTTTGAAAATGGTAGCACCTCTAGTGATAAGAAATCTAAAAAAGTCCTTGATACTTCTAAATGCAATCAAATAGAGGATCTTGAATGTGAACTCAATAATGCTCTCAGTGATTTGAAAAAGGAAAGAAAGAAGAATGATAGACTCAAGATTAAGTTAGATGAATGTTGTATGGAGAGAGACGATCTTATAGAAAGTCTTGACTTCTCTATAACCAAAACACAAGAACTCAAGGATGAGTTAGAGTCTAAGATTCGTGAGTATAATGAGTTAGAGCAGAAAATGGCTTCTTTGAAAGAAGAAAATAAATATTACAAGGATAAACTCTACAGATTTTAGGATAGCTCCAAGAAGGTTAAGTCTCTCATCAAAAATCAAAGAAATCCAGCAGATAAAACAGGTCTCGGTTTTGTTGAGCCGCATAAGAAACAGGTTGGGGAATCAAGCAAAAGTTTTAAAAAGGAAGAAAGTTCTGATGAAGAAAGTACTTCAGATCATGAGTTTGTGAGTGATGAATGCGCAAAAATAGAAAACAGATTTCTGAATGTGAAACAGAAGTTTTCGGGACCCAAGAGATCGATTAAAAGAATATTTCACGATAGATGTTTTGCGTGTTACAGGTTTGGACACATGGCTGCACATTGTATGTCTCAAATCAAGAAGGGTAACAATAATTTTAGAAATCGTAATTTATTTCAAGGGTATTGCTACTCTTGTAATCAGTTCGGGCACAAGGCAATTTTTTGCAATGCAAATAACAAGAACTGGGTTAGTCAAAACAGGAGGATTCAAAGTACAGCTATGCTTGAAAGAAATAATGTTGCTGTTTGTTACAAGTGCAACAACACAGGTCACACAGCTAGACAGTGCAGAGCTGATATTCCAAGGTACAGAAATAGGAACAGTGGCATAAACATGTCCAAGGATCAAAGTGTGGACAAGAAAAAGGATGAGAACAAGAACAAGAAAAGTGCCAAGAATAGAAACATTAACAAAGAGCTCAAGAAAAGGCCCGGCAAAGAAATTGTAGACACTGATGATGATGAGTGTCTAATGGGAGTTTCACTCCCAACCCTATTTTAATTCACCTCAATAGGAGGTGGGGGAGGGACTAAGCTAAGAGATTCATTCTTAGTCTCAAGCCCCAAAGGTGACCCTTTGCCATTGATGAGTAAGGGGGAGAGAAATGAGTAAGGGGGAGAACTTCGAGTGAAGAGGAAAGCTTCAAGTCAGGGGGAGCAAAACTACTTCCAAGAAAGTGATTTCAGTTTTGGCTCTTAAAGAAGTGTTTTCAGTTAAGGGTTGCCATCAATGACAAAGGGGGAGATTGTTGGCAATTTTGGGTACCTTGAGTACATTGCCTTTGCTTAAGTGAAGTTGTTGTCAATGATGTCAAGGAGCTCTTGGTAGTTGTCTTTGATATCAAGGAGTTCTTGAAGCAATTTGTTTCTATGTCAAAGAATGTGTTTTTGTTGAAGGTTTCAGTTGGTCAGTAAGTCTCCAAGAAAATCAGAGTAGCCTAGTTGCAAAATATCAAGAAAAAGATAAGTTAGAAAAAGTTTGCAGGCGACTGGAAAAACTGTCGCGATTTCGTGACATGTTTGAGGAGAGAGAAAGTGCTGGAAAAACTGTCGTGATTTCACGACATATTTGAGGAGAGAGAAATTTTTGGCAAAACTGTCACAATTTCGCGACATGCTAGAAGGCAGAGACGAAGCAGGAAAAACTGTCATGATTTTGCGACATGTTTGAGGAGAGAGAAAGTTCAGGCAAAACTGTTGCAATTTTGCGACAAGTTAAGTTGGTAGTGTTGAGTTGCAGGAAGTGTCGCGATTTCGTGAAAAGTTTAAATGAAGTTGTACGGATGCAAAAAGTGTCACGATTTCACGACAGGTTGAGTTAGCAGCTTGCAGTTGGTGAAAGCGTCATGATTTTGTGACATGTTCCAGTTTCACGAGCAGTTGGAAAAAAAGAGCTTAAGGTAGCGAAAGCATCTTGATTTCGTGACATGTTCCATTTTTGCTAGTGCAAACCAAGAAAAGGTTGAAGAAGTAAGAAGTGTCATGATTTCATGACAAAGTTGCAGATGATGTCAGCAAGAGGCAAAGGTGTCGCGAATTCGTGACAGAAACTGTGAAGAAGGCTTTGGAGTCTAAAGCGTCACGATTTCACGACAGAGTTGCTGATGACATCAGCAAGAGGCAAAGGTGTCGTTATTTCATGATAGAAGCAAAGAAGAAGGCTTTGAAGTCTAAAGCGTCGTGATTTCATGACAGAAGTAAGATGACGTCAGCGAAAGGCAAAAGTGTCACGATTTTGCAATAGAAGAGCAAAGGAAGCAGACAAAAGCAAAAGTGTCATGATATCGCTACAGCAAGCTATAAAAGGTGTACGACAGGTAAAGGTGTCACGATATCGCGACATGTTGGAGTTTCACGCCAAAAACTATAGGGAAGCAGTGAAGCCGATAGAGTTAAATTTGGGCTGACACAGCGCAGGGTTTTGCAGTCGACGTGATTGAAGGTTAATCAGCCGACTAAGATCAAGGTTCCAATCTTAAGATTATGAGTATAAAAGAAGGAATGTTTGAGTATTTTTGGAATCGATCGATGTGTGCGTTCGAAGTGCGATCTATGCAATTACAGTGCGGGGGAGAAGCTCGATCATCAAGAAGCTGAGTGTGCAAAGTTTGTGCTACTGTGGTTGTGCAAAGTGTGCGAAGACTGTACTACATTGGATACGCAAAGGAGCTAAAGCTGTTGGAGTTGCGACATTCAGAGACAGCATGCATAAGTGAGAAGTTTGATAGCCGAAGAGTTGTGTGCTGTTGTGTTGCGTAGTCTGTGTGAAAGTTGGTGAAGATTTGGAGACAACATTGAGCAAGCATCTGAAAGCATGAGAACAATTTTTTCCTTAACCATTTTTGAGGACCAGATTGAGGACAGAGATCGAGGCATAAGAGGACATTTGTGCTAGACCGAAGGACTATGTTTAGTGCAAATTCGAGGACCAGCTTTGCGGTGACAGAGTTGAGGACAGAGATCTCCAGCCAGAGCAAGGAAGACAGGTGTCTTCTGTGGAAAGAATTCCACTTGCTAAGGGCATAGGAGATAGAGGTTTTCTAGAGGGTCACCAGCCAAAGCAGAATTATGGGAAGGTATCTCCTTTGGGCAGAGGCTTATAAACATTGTAATCGAGAAGTATTCCCAAAGGACTTTGATAAAATTTAGTGAGAAATTTTATCCGTGGAGTAGCCCGCATTAGGTGAACCACGTAAATTGTTGTGTCTCTTTGTTGTTGATGTGTTGTGCATTGTTTTAATTGCTACTCTTGATACTGCTATCTATTCTCTGCATAAAGCTGATTTGAAAGTTGATTTAAAGCAAAAGTAAAAAGTGGTCTTATACTGTTCACCCCCCCCTCTCAGTATAAGATTGTGTTCTTCACTCTAAAATTCCTGTTTGCTGCATCTGAATAGCTTTTGAGCATCTAAAATTCCTGTGCACTGAATCAAATGATTTAGCTGATTGTGTTGACAATAATGACAATCCTGTTGCTACACTTTGCTCAACAATATCCCCCTTTGGAATTTTTGGCAACACATGTGCAGCTTCCTGTAGCTCTTCTCCCCCTTTGAAAATAATACCAAAGGGCTATTGCAGTCTCCCCCTGAGTCCAAGCACAACATTCTCAGGAAAAATTTATTACACTTAGTAATAAACAAGAACATGAACAAGAATGTAAACAAATACTTCAATGCTCCCCCTAAGAATGTGATCCCTATAGCTAGTCACTTCTTGGGAAGGGTCACCACTCCTAATTTATTGTGAAGGTATTCAAAAACATCCTTGGGCAATGTTTTTGTGAAGATATCTGCTACTTGCTCTGTAGTTGGAACAAAATCCAGCTTAACCTCACCTTCAACAACTTTCTCTTTAAAAAAATGATATCTGATAGCAATGTGTTTTGTCCGTGAATGCATTATCGGATTCTTGGAGATGTTAATTGCACTGGTGTTATCACACTTAACTGATATTGGCTCACTAAAATTAATACCAAGATCTTTCAGAGTTTGTTTCATCCACAAAACTTGTATACAGCATGTTGTTGCTGCAATATATTCTGCCTCAACTGTTGATAAAGAAACTGACTCTTGTTTCTTATTGTGCCAAGCAACCAACCTATCACCAAGATAGAATGCACCTCCACTGGTACTCTTCCTATCATCGACACATCCTGCCCAATCTGCATCTAAATATGAAATAAGGGTGAAGTCTTTACCTTTCGGATACCATAACCCATACTCCATAGTACCCTTGAGATACCTAAGAATCCTTTTTACTGTTGTCACATGAGTCTCTTTGGGACTGGCCTGAAATCTTGCTACCATGCAAACTGCCTGCAGAATATCTAGTCTGGTAGTTGTTAAATATAGTAAGCTTCCAATCATTGATCTGTACATGGTTTGATCAATAGGTGGAGATTTTTCATCTTTACTCAACTTGCAGCCTGTAATCACGGGAGTGTTAACTGGCTTACAGTCCTCCATTATGAACCTTTTTAGCATATATTTCACATATTTGACTTGGGAAATAAATATGCCTTTCTCATTTTGATTAACTTGTAACCCAAGAAAGTAAGACAGTTCACCAAGCATAGACATTTCAAATTATTTCTACATCTTATTTGCTAAGTCTTTACAAAATTCATCTTTGCTGCTACCAAATATGATATCATCTACATATACAACAAGAACAATGAGATGCCCACCTTCTGTTTTGACATACAGATTACTGTCCACCATACCTTTCTTAAACCCCTATTGAGAGAGATAGTTGTCTAGCCTTGCATACCATGCTCGGGGTGCCTATTTTAAGCCATATAAAGCTTTCTTTAATTTGCATACAAGGTTGGGATCTTCACCAATTTGGAAACCATTTGGTTGTTCAGTATAAACCTCTTCTTCAAGTTTCCCATTTAAAAAAGCTGATTTTATATCCATCTAATAAACTCTGAAATTCTTGTAGACTGCTAAGGCCAGAAACATTCTGATTAATTCTAGTCTTTCCACTGGTGCAAAATTCTCCTCAAAATCAATGCCTTCAACTTGTGCATAACCTTTACAAACCAGTCTTGCTTTATTCCTAACGACCTGTCCGTATTCATTCAATTTGTTTCGAAATATCCATTTGGTGCCGATTACATTCTTATTTGCAGGTCTAGGTACTATTTCCCAAGTTTTTTTCTTTTCAATCTGATATAATTCTTCATTTATTGCCTTCATCCAGCTATCATATTTTCTTGCCTCAGCTATATTTTTGGGCTCAATTCTAGATAAAAGAGAGTAATTACTTACTACTTTCCTTCTTGTCTGAACACCAGCTATGGGATCTCCAATTATTTGATCTCTTGGATGATTTTTCTGCCAGCTGCCTATTTTGAATTTCTTATTTTCTTGCACCTCTGATTCATCGATTAAGTCATTTGAGTCAAGTGTAGGTTTATTTTCTGTTTCATTTACCTCATCTCCTTCAATTACTTCTTCATAGATTGGGTAGTTTTCTCCAAAGTTAACTATTCGTTCCCTACCTTCATCAAATTTAACATCGACACTGTCCATAAATTTCTTGAGTCTCTTGTTGTAGCATTTGTAAGCTTTACTTTTTGATGAATAGCCAACAAAGACACCTTCATCTGCTCTATTTTCAAACTTCCCAATATTATCTTTAGTTTTTCTGATGTAACACTTACAGCCAAAAACTTTGAGGTGTTTTGCTGTTGCCTTTCTACTGAACCACAACTCAAGGATTTTTGCTTTCATGTTTTCTTAGCATGTACCTATTTTGGATGTACACTGTAGTGTGGACTGCTTCTTTCCAAAATATGTCTGCTATTTTGTTCTCAGCCAGCATAGTGCATGCCGTTTCCTATACTATTCTGTTATTTATTTCTACCATGTCATTCTGTTGGTGTGTTCTAGCTACTGAATATTGTCTCCTGATACCATGTTTTTCACAGTATTCTATAAACTCATCTGAAATGAATTCTCCTCCTCTATCTGATCTTAAACATTTGATCCTTTTTCCTATTTCATTCTCAACTAGATGTTTGAAATATCTGAACATTTCAAAAGCTTCTGTTTTATTCTTTAAGAAAAATATCCATGTCATTCTAGAATAATCATCAATACACAACATAAAGTATTTGTCACCATTTATGCTTTGTGTTCTCATGGGTCCACATAAATCTGTATGTATAAGTTCTAAAGGTTTGCTAGTGTGGTACTCTTTTGTTTTAAATGAGACTCTGGTTTGCTTTCCCTTTTGACATGAAGCACAAATGGTATTTGAAGGTTTTCTAATGGTTGGAATATCTCTCACTACCTGTTTCAAGCTAATTTTCATCAGATTATTGAAAGCTTATGTGCCCAAGACTCTTGTGCCACAGCCAATTTTCTTCTTCCTATCCAATGAAACAAGTACCTTTTGAAGTTTCTGAGAGTGTGTACAGGTTGCCAAATGTCCTTGATCCAGTTGCTATCAATTTTCCACTGTTTGTTTTTCTGACTTCACAACCTTGCTTCTTTAAAACTACTTCATGTCCTTTATCATAGATCTGACTGACACTTAACAAGTTGTGTTTCAAACCATCCACAAACAAAACTTCTTCTAACTTAATTTTCCCATCACTAATTTTAACTGACCCTTTTTCAATTATTTTGGCTCCATCATTATTTCCAAACTTTACAGAGCCACCCTCATATTTCTATAATTTTTCAAATTTTTGTTTATCACCTGTCATATGACTTGAACATCCACTGTCAAGAATCCATGGTACACATTTATTCTATGCCTTGAAAGCTGTTTGTACTATTAGGGATTCCTTTTCTTCCTTAAGCTGTTTTTTCTGTTTCCACTCTATTTTGACTACCGTATTGGGCTCTATATTGAACTTTCCCTTTTTAGTATCTTGTGCATATCTTTCAAAAAGTTTTCTATTTTGTCTTGTCCTATTTGGTTGAAATTTTCTTTTCTGAGGTTGATTTGAAATAGAGGTACTACGACAATTTCTTGCAATATGCCCAAAGTTATGATAGTTAAAACATTCTACTGCATAATTTATTAGCGGTGCAAAAGCATTTCTACTAATTAAATTTCTTGGTCCTACATTATACTTGCAGTCTGCAATTTTATGCCCATAACCATTACATTTGAAACAAAAACCATAAAAGTAATGATTGAACCTGAAATATGGTCTTTGCCAGGTTATAGTAGGAGCCATAGGTCTTCTTCTCCTTTGATGTGTGACCTTGGTAAATCCATCATTGTCAGTTCTCCTTTTGGGCCTGGCATTACTGCTTTCTTTTGCATGAGTTGGTTTTCTTTCATAAGCTTGTTTCTTATCTTCATTCCTTAAAGTTTCTACATTTCTGGCTTTTGGTCCATTTGACGATTCTCCTTCAACAAATTCTAGACCAAATTTGATGCCTGAAGGTCTTTGATCACTTAAAATTTTATCCAGCTTCATTGAAATTTCTTCACGTTTGTGATGGTAGCTAATTTTTTGATCCAACTCTTGTATCTGCATTCGTAGACCAACATTCTCTTCTTCTAGTTTACAGTAGTAATCTATCTCCATGGTTATCTGAACTTCGAGATCTTCAGACATTTTCTTGTATTCTTCTGTCTGTATTTTTAAGTTGGTTATGATGTTGTTCACATCCTCAAGCTTTCTTGAAAGTTTATTATTCTTTCTTTTCTCATATATCCATTCTACAAGTGTAGAGACCAGTTCACCTTCTATATCAACTTCAGCCTCAGGTTTTTCAATAGATACTTGAGAGTTCATTCCTTCCTTCTTTTTTGATTTTTCTACCTCTTCTAATTTTTTTACTTCAAATGCCATGAATAGAGCTTCACCTATTTCTTCTTCATAATCCTCACTAGAGCTGTCCTCTGAAGAATTTGCATTCCTGGAGATGAAACTTTTCTTTTTGAAGTTGCCTTTTCTAAAGTTTGTTTTATTCTTCCAGTCACTTCTTTCTTGGTACGATGCTTCCTCACCCTTGTTCTTCTCATTGAGTGGACATTTGGTTGCAAAGTTCCCAATGCCTCCACAGTTAAAATATTTAAATGGTAGCTTTCCTCTGTATTTTCCTTTTCCCTTTCTCAGTTTTTTGACAAAATTTGCTTTCATTTCATCTGATGTCTCTTCTTCTTCAGACTCTTGTTTTGTGTCTTTACCTTTTAGGGCTTTAAACGCTGCTTCTCTATCTATGGGATTAGACCTTCCTATTCTCATTTCATAAGTAGTCAAAGAACCATGCATCTCATCCATACTAAAGTGATTTAGATCTTTAGCTTTTTCTATGGCTAAAAATTTAGAATCAAACCTTTGAGGAAGCTATCTTAATATCTTTTTCACGATAGTGGCATCATACATATCTTCTCTGAGACCTCTGATCGAATTAGTGATTCCATTAACTCTTTGCATAAAAGCCTCTATGTTCTCATCATTGGTCATCTTTAATGATTCGAATTGAGCTCGATGTGTTTGAAGCTTGGCTTCCTTGATCTTGTCATCTCCCTCATGAATATTCTCTAGTTTGTCCCATACATCTTTTGCTGATTCACAACTTATGATCTTGACCAGCTCACTGTCCACTAATCCACACATGATGGAATTTTTTGCTTTTGAGTCATTTTCAAATGCCTTTTTATCGGTGTTGTCGGTTGGAGCAGTGGTAGGAGCTGTGTAACCACTAACTATTGCATTCCAGATATCAAATCCCAAAGCATGAAGATATGTCTGCATCCTGATTTTCTAGAACGCATAATTAGTTCCATCAAATAATGATGCTTTGTTTGAGTAGAAACCTTCACCACCTGCCATTGCATCACTTCCAAGATCACCCTAGCTGATTGAGCCTATTCAGGAACTTGGCTCTGATACCAATTTTTATACTCATAGTGACACTAAGAGGGGGGTGAATCAGTGTGTTCTTTTAAAATTTTAGATTTACAACTCTTAATGCTGAAATAAAGGAAACTCAGAACATAAATAGCAAGTTAACAAGAGAGCATCACACAACATAAGATTTAACAAGGTTCACCAATGTGGCTACTCCTAAAAAATGACTGCTTGGACTACCATCCAAATCTAGCCTTTGTAAAGCAACAACTTTACAATCTTTTTACTATCACCAACTGGAAGGAACACCAACCCTTCAATTTTTCTATACCAACAGAAAGGAGCAACAACCCCTAATTCACCAGCACCTACTGGAAGGAGCACAAACCCCTAATGCCAAGCTGCAACTTGGACTTCAAAAGAATCTATGAAATTTACAAAAAAATACCTTCACCCTTTTTGCACATAGTCTGTTGATTCTATGCACTTTGCTTCTTCTGCACAATCACTTCACACAATCTATTTTAGAACAATCTGCTTCTGCGCAAATGCCTTGCACACTTTGCTTCAATACAATTGAAAGATCTCTTCTGCCCCTTTGTGCTTTTCTGCTCTCTATGCCCTCTTGCTTCGCACTTAGCTCGATTCGATACGACTCGCTCTCTGCACACCGTGGGCTTAATTCATGCAAATTCAATACCTTCAAATCTCCAAAAAGTCCTCCTTTTATAACAAAAATTTTCATGATAAAATTCAAACTTTATTCGGTTGATTATGCAAGTGCAAAGTCTAATCATCGTCAGCTATAAACCCTAGATTTTTTCGATTGTAAACCGTAATTATTATCGGTTTTAAACCCTAGACTTTGTCGGCTATCATTGGTATTCCTCGGCTTCACTATATGACTCTACAACTTCTTCTATTACTCTTGCCATGAAAATACAACATGTCACGATATCGCGACACTTTTGCCTCTGTACGCTTCATCTTGGCTTTTGTTGCGATATCGTGACACTTCTCTCTTCGTAGACTAAACCTTTTTCTTTTTTTGTGATATCGTGACACTTTCAGCCTTCGTAGACTTCATCTGTTCTTTTGTCCTAAAATTGTGACACTTCTGCCTTCATAGACTTCGTCTTCGCTTTTGTCGTGAAATCGTGACACTTTCTATTTTCGTACCTAGCCTTTTGCTTTTGTTGCAAAATCGTGACACTTCTGCCTTCGTCGACTTCCTTTCTGCTCTTGTCACGAAATCATGATGCTTCTATTGTTGAAGACTTGCTTTCTAATCCTGTCGCGAAATTGTGATAGTTCTGCTTCCGAAGACTTGCTCTCTGCTTTTGTCATGAAATCATGACACTTCTTCTATTGAAGTCTTGCTTTCTATTTCTGTTGCAAAATCGTGACACTTTCTACATCCGTACGCTTTCTTTACAACCCATCACGAAATTGTGATGCTTTTGGCTTTCGTACGCTTTCTTTGTAACCCGTCGTGAAATCATGACGCTTTCAACTTATATATGTTTTCTTTGCAACCCGTCATGAAATCGTGACGCTTTCAACTTCCATACGCTTTCTTTGCAACCCATCGCAAAATCGTGACGCTTTCAGCTTTCGTACGCTTTCTTTGCAACCTATCGTGAAATCGTGACATTTCATACTCTAAACACTTTCGTCTGTAGCATGTCACAAAATCATGACAGTTCTATCTTTGAACTCTTACCTTTGCTGCATGTCGTGAAATTGCGATAGTTCTCACTTGGAACATTTTAATCTACAACATGTCATGAAATCATGACAGTCCTCACTTCGAACTCTGCAACATGTCACAAAATTGTGACACTTTTCATTTTGCTTTCTCTCCTTGAACTTGTCATGAAATCGTGACAGTTCTCACTTCGGACTCTCTCTTCTGAAGCATGTCATGAAATCGTGACACTTTATCTTGCTTTCACTTTCTCTTCTGACTTGTCACAAAATCATGACAGTTATTCCTGCTTGTGCTTTATCTTTGAACATGTCACAAAATCATGATAGTTTTCCTTCCTTGCACTTTTTCTTTCAACATGTCACGAAATCGCAATAGTTTAACCTGCTTGGCCTCTGCTTCGAACATGTCATGAAATCACGACAGTTTTTCAACTTGCCTTCTTCTCTTCCAACATGTCACAAAATTGTGACAGTTTTCCCTGCTCTTTCTCTCTCCTCCAATATGTCACGAAATCATGACATTTTTCTTTGCACTTTCTCTCTCCTCCAATATGTCACGAAATCATGACATTTTTCTTTGCACTTTCTCTCTCCTCCAATATGTCGCGAAATCGTGACATTTTTCCTGTTTTCTAAATATGTCGCGATATCGCGACACTTTCCTTGTCTTTTTCTTTGAATTTTTGCATGTGGGCCACTTAGGTCTTTTTGGAAAAATATTGTACATATTCTGAGAGATCTCTGAACTTCTTGTTTGCTGCATCTGAATAGTTTCTGAGCATCTGAACTTCCTGTGCACTGAATCAAATGATCTAGCTGATTGTGTTGACAACAATGACAATCCTTTTGTTGCACTTTGCTCAACAGGGCAAACTGCAATCAAAGGTCCACTGTTCCTAGCAACACCTAGAAAAAATTAAAAATGACAACCCTAAGGACCTAATTCATTTTATCCTTATTTTTTGGTTATCCTATTTAATTTTCATTTTTAGGTTCTATCTATATTTTCCATTTTTTGTATTAGTAAAGTAACTCTTATTGTGTTTTGCAAAGAGTTGATGTTTTTCATAATTGTTTAATGGATTTCACCTGTATGCTCGCAACTCGAAAACCTGGCTATGAACTCTAGTTTGCATAATCCCTCTAAAGTATGGCAATGAAAGTCCACACTCGGGCAGGGAGCACAGGTCCTCCCATATCCTCACCAGTTTTAACCTAGTCAGTGTCATACCCTCTGAAGAGAAGTACATGCAAAATTTCCAAGTTATGAAAGGTTCTTGGATTCGGTATTGGTTTAGAACATAGGATACGCAGGATTTAGGCCAATGGATGGAAATCACCTCCACTATCATTGAAACACTACTAGTGGTTGGATGTGACTTCCAACTCACTAGCATTTACTTTGGAACATGGTGTGTGTGTTCTTTTTAATTTGCACAAAGGAAAGATGCATAATACAACACTCACATGATCATTTCCTACATGATATGCTTTAAAACAACATTTTATATTCAGAAAGTATGCATGCTAAATCATACATGACATTTCGACAATGAAACCTTACGATGTAAATGGCCTTTGATTTGGCCTCAAGCATGCAAATTAAATACACAAATTATTCTAGCACACTGGAGTCGAGGGCGGACTACAATCAAAGGTCCACTATTCCTAGCAGCACCTAGAAAAAATTAAAAAATGAAAACCCTAAGGACCTATTTCATTTTATCCTTATTTTATGGTTATCCTATGTAATTTTTATTTTTTAGGTTCTAGAAAAACACAAAGAAAACAAAATTAGAGGATGTCAAAAGGGCCTACCTCAGGTCCTCATCCGATTGAGCTTTAAATTCCCACTATCTGCTATGTTTGCTCCCACTCCAGTCAACCATAGGCTAATTTTTTTATCATGGCTATCATTTGCAGGGGGAACCTACCATAAAAACACCAAACACAGTAAGCAAATTATGGCAAAAAATGTGGACTTCCATCATGATCACCTACTATAACCACCAAAAAGGCTCACACCTAGTCTAACTATGTAATTGATAAAAGATACACAAATAGTCATGCATAAATTAATAGTAAGAAATAAAATAAATACAAGGAATCCTTTATTAATTTCAATGGAGTCAAATTATAGATTCGTCCCTCTTAGGGATACCCATTTGATACATCACTTATAATAGCATCTAATCCCTCTCAAGGGTAGATGTGATCAAATGCCTTCTAGGGTGACATGAACTGCTCTAGGGTGTCGATGAATCTTTTCTCCATTATTAGAGGCATTTGTTTCCTTGCATCCCAAAATCCTGTTAGTCATGCATGCAATAAACAAAAAGAAACAATCAACAAAAAAGGAGGCCTCTCTTGATGATGCTTTTAGGAGATACACAAAAAGATGTAATGATTAGTAATAATCAAGAAAATGCAAGAAACATATTAAACCTATATTAATAATGAAATAATATCCTACAATATGTAAAGGAAAAGCAATTGCATCTACCTAATGGCCTAATTATGAAATTGAGAGCATGGAAGCATGAAATAAGCCATTAGTAGCATAATTATAGAAATGAAAGAAAATGACTAAAAAGTCTAATTATATTGGTCAGAGTCTCTAAAATGCTAATTAATACAATAATAAGACTAATCTAACCTAGCTAAATGATCTGCAAAAGGAAAAACAAGGGAATCTACCCTAATTTACTCACCATAAATATGATGCACGGGTGGCACTGTTCATCGTGGCTAAAAACCAGGACGAAGCTATAAGTAAGTTTACCCTCCAAATAAGGACTTTCTCTTCGATCCACCTTGTCAAATTGATGTCCAAGGATCACCTCTATGTCCTCTGATAGGTTTTGTAGTTGAATTGATTTGATGGTGCATGGATTGCACAAATTAATGTTTCTTGGCTCTCGTAGGATCCTAGGGCTTCCATGGCAATTTGATCTCCAATTGGGTAGCAAAATTATCCCTCTCAATACATGTAGTTGACTATGCAATTCGATAGGGCTTCGTTGCTCAATTGATAAATGTTTCTCTCTAGATTTATCCCCAATTTAGAGGGGGATCTTATAGCATTGGCCCAAGGCTAGGGGTGGCTTCCTCATGAAGCTAAGATCAAGATTGGGTAATTGAGCTTGTTGTATGGAAGGATCCAGAACTTTCCTCAACCAAACTGCTCCTATCCGCAACCAATTGGCCATTGCAACCAATTTTGGGTTGGATGAAGGTTAACTGATTTTGAGTGCTGACCATGGCTGACATGCACAGTGAGCACTACTAACCATGGGTGTCAGCAGTGACTAGCACTGACTAGGCAAATATACCAAAATAAGTGGTAAAAACCACTGCTATACCTTGAATCTATCCAAAGGTATTCCATATGGTCTTCTAGCATGTCCCATATGAGTAGTCACCTCAACATGATGTGTTTTAGGTATCTACAAAGGCTGTGGGATTCGACTATGTTTTACGGATTCCCATTATCATGGCTGACCAGGTCTACATGACTACATTTTCCTAATGTTGGGATGTGTAGACCAATACCTTTCACCTATAAATAGGTGAGATGATAGTGACCTTAGAGGATGTCTATCGCATATTTTGTATCCCTATATATGGTGAGACCATCACATCATCATTGATTGAGGCAAAGAGGACTGTATTTACCTATATCCTTGGGTGGCATAGTGAGGAGGCAGAGTGAGATTCATACCATAGAGTGGTCCACATTGATTACTGGCATGGAAAATGGGTCTTAAGTGAGCGAGCAACCATATTCATGCACCTGATCATGCAAGTCATATTGCCTAACTCTTCTGGCATGAGGTTCCCTTGGAACCTCCTATATAGGACTCTAGACATCCTCATGAGTCCCACTAATCCTCCATTGATCCTATCTTGGGGTAGTTCATTACTAGCACAACTCTATAATGATCTATATTAGATCATGCAGAGGAGCAGAGTAGCTATCATTTGTAGCCTATTACTATAGATCTCGGGGTGGTAGCATATTAGGATCGAGCATCCCACTGATTTGCCCTTAGAGATTGGTTCTATTGAGGTGAGGCATTAGTGTTATTCTATATGCTGGCCTCACGAGGAGGGCTTCAAGAGTAGATCATGTGTAGGGGACCTGACACACTATATTGCACTATTTGTAGCACTACAAGCCAATTAGATAAAGCGGTACCCATACCTAGACTACCCTCCATGGACGGAGGCTGAGGACTGGTTGTGTCAAGCATGCAGGGAAATATGGCTCTTCAGATGTAATTCTAAGATATCAAAGTTCTTCTACTACTCTCACATCCTAATATAGTTTGGCATCAGACAAGATACCAGAGCTATCGACTATCTACCGTCACCTCTACCTAGAGAGGGATTTGATCGAGCACAAGATTACTCCACTGGGTGAGGATGACGATGACTTTCAAGAGTTAAGGTTTACATATGCAGGGACCACTCTAGACTATGACACCTAGTGGACACTATGAGTATGGTAAGGTTTGGAGGGCCCCTTGGGTAGGGTCCCAGATGATGTAGCAGAGGGTGATGAGGGTGTATAGGTAGATCCTCATGGTCATCGAGTCTGTTAGAGGACTGAGGGTGGATGGGACGAGGGAGATATCAAGGAGGCACCACCAGTTGAGGAGGAGGGTGATGCTCTCAAGGAGGGCAAGGCCATAATATACAGTGAGATTGGGCAGCTCAAGACCTAGGTTGCAATCCTATAGACTCAGGTAGGCTCTCTATGGATGTAGTTGCTACACTGGGATACCACCATTGCCACTCTTGATGAAAAGGTGGGGATATCTACTATAGACTGATAGAAGGGTAAACTTGGTGGTGGGACTACAAGGAGGAGAATACCACCTTAAATGCGAAGGTTGCATCTATAAATACAAAGATACATCAAATTACAGGTCAGTGCACTCTTCTACAATCTTAGGTTGACGTGATAATGATATAGATGATTACACTCAGGTCTGGGAGTGGAGCTCCCTTGTCATCATAGGTGGCTCTAGCACCTCTAACTGCTCTAGTAGTACCGGTAGTGCTAGCAAAGCCAGCAACATAGGAGGTAGCAGGGTTGGACCAGGGAGCAAATATCAGGATACTTCGAGCCCTGGTGTAGCAACATATTGATGATGGAGCACGAAGCTCCACCTACATCTCCACTCTAAGAGGAGTGATCAGACTACTAGGGGGTGAGATCTCAGAGATGCCCACAAGTTTAGAATCTCAAATGACTCATATTTTGTATACAGGCCAATCCTTAGCTAGCTCTAGTCGTAGGTCTCAAATATTAGAGAGGACATCAGGTGCCAGCTCGATGAGGACTCATAGGGATGGTGGAGGCAATTATGAAGCCTCTCAATTTGGGGGTGTAGGCGCTAGCTATTACAGATCATATAGATTATATTGTACCATTTTTGAGTGTAAGGTTGAAGACCTACACATATGTATCCTACGAGTATTTTTGACACATGCCATTGTACTATCTATTATTATTTTTTCATACACACACACCACACACACACACACACACACACACACACACACATATATGATCCGACACTGAGACTCATTATATGTGTAGTGTTATTAATTTTATTATTTTATGTTTTATGAGATGCATATGGATGCAATGCTTAGATGTAATACTTAGTTTATATGATGTGATCTATGGATGATGTGAAATGCAATGATAAACATGTGTAGGTATACTAATAATGATGAATGTATATGAATGCGATATATGCTATTTAAAATGCATGTTTAATTTACTATACTTGTATGCATTTAATCTATGTTGTTATGACATAATCTATGCAATGTATGTATTGCATATTTTCTTTGTTTCTTTGATAATATTTTTTCTAAAATGGATATGTATGCTTTAATTTCTTAAAACATCATGTATGAATGCAATATGAGTTTGAAAATATGATAGATGACACCATAGAATGTTTAACAATCATTATATGTAATTGCTATATGTTATTATATGATTTGATCTATTAGGCACCCATATGTGAGATGCAATGATGTATGTTTTCCATTCATGAGATTTTGTAAATTAAAATAATATGAATAACATAGTCAATGGCCACTTAAATATCATTTCTGAAATCCACCTAGTATCTAACCTATATTACAAATAATTTCTAATAAATAAACTCTCATAAAATAAAATTGATTTTGATGATTGCATTGAAAACTATTTGTTGCTATTTGGTAATTTTTGAGGTTTTCCATGAAACTCAAACACCCTAGTTGACTTATCAAAAATTGTATACTGACCATAAAAGGCTTCTGAGACATAAGGATTTCTCTAGGATAGACCCTAATTGTTTATTATACTTATGTGTGCAAATGAGTATATTAGATAAGTCATAAGCATACCCCAATGTCAGGCATGATTCTTTCAACCCATTGCTAAGATTGGGGATCCACAAGTGTCTATCCAATCCTAGGTTTAGATTTTAGTTTGAATAGACTACTAAGTGATACAGGAAACCTAAAGCTAGCTCTTCCACATTAAAACATTGGTCTACACAAAATTTAAATGCTAATGTATCAGACATATTATCATGCGTAAGGTACAATAGTGCTAACAATTCCAGGGATTCAAGCTCGCTCCCTTATTTTCTTTAATTTTTTGGGATAATTGCTCATGAAAGTGATAAGAATCACTATTTATTTTTGTACTATAGTGATAAAAATCACATTTTATTTTGTACTTTATTTTTAAGCAAGGGATTTGATACTGATTTGATTTATTTGATAAAACTTGATCTTGATTTGATTTGACTTTGATATTTCACTTTGGAAGTTTCACTTTGATATATCTTTCAGAGATATCATTCTGGGATATTTCTCCTTCATTTGTAAGCATGGGATTTGTTATGGGTAGGGGTAAGCTTGTCCTTTTTCCAATTTCTAACATTTCCCAGACCGTTCGTACAAGGGGATAAGTAAGAATAAACTTTTTACCTCAAGATACTTGGTCCTGCTTCATAGCGTTCATCTTCTCTTAGTCCTAATTAGGATTGTTTAATTTGTTGATTAGTGATAGGATTCTGATATGCTAAGGGCTATACAAACTAGATCTCATCTACAAAATCAAAGCAAGATTTCTATCAAACTCTTGAGAAGACCACTAAGTATGGTTTACTGACCAGAAAAACTTAGTATATTCTTCATAGCAACAATAAGGGTTGTGTTGAAAAACATAGTTTACTCACACGGGTGGTGAATGATGATGATAGTGTGCATATGCATGATTGAAATACAAACATGGTGTCATTTGTAAGATTGTAAACACAACCTATCCTAATGTAAATGCAATGGATGGATATGCCTAATGCAATGCAAAAATGAAATGCATGTAGAAAATGACATGTAATGCAATATTTTTGAATTTTGATATTTTCCAAATTTTTTATGGATTTTATAACTTTTTTATTTGACCAAAGGGCTTATAGATGTCTTTGGAGCCTTTTTTTGAATGACCAAAGGGATTACAGATGCCTTTGGGGCATTTTTTTATGGTTTCAAGCATAAAACACTTTAAGATGAAGGATGTTGAGAGGTTAAGACTCTTAAACCCCTTCCAACGATGTCAAGTGGTATGTCCCAAGTCCAATATTCTTAGAGATGATATATGGACCTAACCAATTAGTTGTAAATTTATCTCGTATTTTTTATGGTAAATTCAAGTTCTATTGGTTCTCTTTCAGCACAAGATCACCAACCTCAAAGTCTCTCATATGGACTTTGTCATTGTAAGCTTGTTTTAAATGCTCCTGATAAACGTAGAGATGCTCTAGGATATTCATGTGATGTTCATCAAGTAGCATCAATTGATCTAGGTGAGCTTGCCATGAAGTGACGTCATCGATGAACTCTTTCAATGCAACGCACATCATTGGAATTTATAACTCTAAGGGCATAATGGCCTCAATGCCATATACTAGTGAAAATGGAGTTGCCCTAGTGGGAGTCTAAATACTAGTCTTGTAAGCCCATAACACAAGGGGCAGCTGGATGTACCAATATTTATGATGTTATTGTACCATATTTTTCAATATGGATACCATTGTCTTGTTTGAGGCTTCAGCCTACCCGTTTGCTTGTGGATAATATGGAGTCACAAAACTGTGTTTGATTTTGTACTTAAACATCAAAGCTCTCATAGTGTTTTTTTGAATGATGTACCATTATCTTAAATTATCTTGGATTGAATCCCAAAATGACTTATGATATTGGTGAGTATGAACTCAGCAATACGTTCTCTAGTTGTTATCATTAATGGGACTACTTCCATACACTTAGTAAAGTACTCAGTAGCTATAATAATGAATGTATGGTGGCTCGATGATGGAGGAGAGATCTTATCGATGATATCTAAACCCCACTAAGAAAATGGCCAAGCCACTTGAATGGGATGTAAGGCTTGTTATGGTAGGTGCACAAGATTAGCATGATAATGACATTTAACACATTTATTGACATACACATTGCAATCCTTCTCCATAGTGGGCCAGTAATAACCCATGTGAAGGATGCACTTGACGATAGCCATGTTGCTAAAATGGCCACCACATGTACCATCATGAGCTTGTGAAATTACCCAAGATTATTCTTGGGGATCAAGACAATGAAGGAGAACTCCATCGTAGCTTAGACGATATAGAATATCTACTAAAAAGATATATTTTATTACTTTCTATTTAAATGTGTGCTTCATGGAACGTGAAAATCCCTAAGGATTACACCAATATTAAGGAAATCATATGTTTGTGACATCTAGTTCTAATAAACCTTAGCCTCAACTAACAAGACAACATGCTCCCATTGCGTTTTAACATTCACAAATGTAGACTGGGAAACAACCTTATGGTGAATGGTGGTACCATTCCCCATAGGACCTTGTGAGATCAATTATCCCCAAGGCACTCTCTTGAGAAAGTTTTTGGCTCTGTATAACCACTCATGGTTTAGTTCTACATGAATCATGTTGATCAATTTTTTGTTATCCAAAGCTTCATATTGCATAGTGGTGTGTGACAACATTTTTACATGGATGGTGGTAAAATTAGCAGATATATTTTGAGGTATTAAATATCCCAAAGATGCCATAGTGTCTACGAATCTATTAAATGAATGAGGGATTGCCTCGATGTCGTACCATTCCAACTAAGCTAAATATTTGTCAACAAGATCTTTATAAGACTTCATAATGGGACATCGACATTAAAAAAGTCCCTTCACCTAGTTAACAATGAGAAAGGAGTCACCAACTATATTTAAACTTTTAATATTCATGGTGATAGTTGTTTGGAGGCCCAAAATTAGAGCTTCATATTCAACATTATTTTTAGTGCAAGGAAAATCCAACTTGAATTACAAGGGCATAGGAGCACCTTGCGGCATGAACAACACTATTCCTGCATCACCCCCTTGCTCACACTCTGAACCATCGAAGAACAAGGTCATGTAGGCTTTAATGTCTGGTTCTTCGAGTTTGGGTGCTTCTGATAAGGCAAAAATTGTGTCATCAAAAAGCTCAATGGTGAGGGGCCTAATATTTTCTATAGGCACCTTAGCCAATTGATCAACTATGACCTATCCCTTAATGGAATTTTGGCTAATGAATTCCAAATCAAATTTTATCAATAGCATGATCCACTTTGTAGTATGTGTATTATGATATGTCTTTCTCATCATATACTGCAAATGATTTTGTTTTGATATGACATATGTCGTATGAATTAACATATAATGTTACATTTTCTTTGTAGAGAAAACTACTGCTAAACACAATTTTTCCACATATGCATATCCTAGCTCATAACTCACCAAGGTCCAGCTAATGTAATATATGTCCTATTCTTTATTTTGCATGTTTTTTTGGGCTAACATGGTCCCTAATGCAAAGTCAGTTGTCGATATATATAGCAAAAATGGCTCATTTGGTCTTGGTGGAGCTAGCACTGGTAGTGTTGCTAGGCATTGCTTGATCTTGAAAAAGGCTACTTTATAGTCCTTATCCTAATTAAATGGAACCCCGTTATGTAGTAGTTGATTCATGGTTCGATATTTATCCGATAACTACGCGATAAATCACTTTATGGATGCTACTTTGCCCTATAGGCTTATTAATTCCTTGATGTTTATGGGAGGACGCATTTCCAAAATAGCCTTGACCTTTTCTGGGTCAACTTCTATGCCTCATTTTGAAACGATGAATCCTAAGATCTTTCCTGAAGTTATGCCAAATACGCACTTCTTAGGATTCAACCTAACATTATGCTCTATCAGGTGATCGAATACTTTTCTCAAGACCTCGGAATGCTCTGAATGCAACAATAACTTTGCCAATAAATCATTGATATCATCTTCTAATATCGTATGCATCTAGTCATGAAAGATATATGTCATAGCCCACTGATATGTGGCACCAGTATTTTTAAGAGAAATTAGCATAACATTATAACAAAATATTCCCTATGGCATTATGAATGTGGTTTTATGCTGGTCTTTAGGCTTAATTTGAATTTGGTTGTAACCAAAAAAATCATCTATTAAGGAGAGCATTTCATGACCCACAGTTGCGTCTAGGAGAGCATCTATTTTTGGCAATAGGAATAAATATTTTGGTGTTGCCCTATTGAGGTCTCTAAAATTTGTACAAATACAGATCCTTCCATTAGGTTTTCCTATAGGCACCATATTTGATACCCATTTCGGATGGTCAATGTAAATTATGAATTCTACATCTAATAGCTTTTACAATTCATATTTAACCATTAATGCTACTATCAGATGCATATTCCTAAGTTTTTGCTTGAATAACTTCTTTTCTATATCTATGAGTAACCAATTTTGGATCTAGACCTGGCATATCCTTGTAAGTCCAAGCAAAGAGAGTTGGTCTCTCTCTCAGTAGAGGGATGAGGTTGGCACACCCATTAGGAGATAAAATTTCTCCAAATTTAACCTTCATCAGATTGGTGGGATCATCACTGATATCTACTTTGAAGGTTTCCTCTACTAACATGTGGGATCCCTTCTCAAGCTGATGAGGCGTAGGTATCAAGTGGATGTCATCTACTGGGTTTATGGGTTCCACATTGGAAGCATACTTAGCATGATAAATATCATGTGCACAACCTAACACAAAGTGAAAAGCTTACATTTATTCATTAGGGAAGAAATATCCAGGCTCTAGTGGTGAGTCAGCATGGTCCCAATCAATAGCATCTATATTTAGATACAATAATTTGGAAGGATTAGCTAGATTGTGAAGTGGAGTGGCCAAATAAATGGAGATCATATTGATGGAATGGATCATGTCTCCAGGACCACATGCATATGATACTAAGTTAAATAGATTCCATCCCCAAGATGTGATTTTGGGGGTTTAAGGATCTCTAGATCTGGTCTATGAAAAAACTTGAGAACATGATCACTAGGCTCAAGGATCTCTTTAAATACCGATGGGTTAGGGAAAACCATATGACAAATTCTATCCAAACTAGGTGTTCTTCCTCTAAGGAGTGGATGAATATTGATATCTCTACGCATATCCATTGTAGTGTATGGTGCATTATGATGATACAAGTAGGGGGACCCCATATAGGCTCTCTTTGTTTCATCTTCGTCATCACTATCATAATAGATACCTTCACTGCTACCAACTAGAATTGGGTAATTGGGAAGGTGGGGCCCCATGAAATCCCACTATCGATAATTGTTATCATCTGTGAAGGATTTATTATCCTTAATTATTGTCTCTGATGGTAATAGATGAAGTAAATTAAGAAGGACTAGATAAGCCAGCTTAGTCTCATCCTCAAATTGCTCATCATCTAAGGACTTATCATCGTCACCACTCTCATATATGCAACTCGGTCCACCTACCTCAAATATGGACTCTACACTCTCTTCATCAGAGTGATCCTCTGACTCATCATCTATCGCTATACTAGCGATCTGTATTTGCAAGCCTATGTCATTGGCCACTGAATGAATTTTTTCACCCAATTTTTCTCTTGGTGTATGCTTTGGACTGGTCTCCACCAAAATATCTTCATGATATGTTTTGGGTGGTCCTATAGTGACATAAGACACTATTCAGTTATCCCTCCGATAGGAGGCAAGATTGGGGTGATAAGGATTGAAGTCAACTTCACCCCCTAGACTAAGGTACACATGGTCTAAAGATACCACAAAGAGTTCAACCTATCCTCCCATATGGTATCCTAACCCAAACCTATTCGTAGGCAATTGATATTGAGGTTCATACAGCCTCTTACATCCCTGTTCAAACAATTCGAGCCTATACCCATGCCAATAGTAATGCTCAAAATATCATAAGGTATACTCTAGGTTAGAAAGATAATGAACATTCATAATTAATGGCTCATCATCATCTTCATCCATTTAAGTGCTAGATGCAAGCTGGTCAAGCTCTCCTTAGATAAAATAAGTTTGGTTAGGGGGTACCCCTAGTGGTACCACCGTATCTACTAGAAAATGATGCTCTTGTGGTTCATCCATGTCTTGTGCAGTCTCAATGATTAGAGTAAATGTCACATTTTGCACAATATATTCCCCTAATATGGGATTAACCAAGTGAATGATCACCTACAGTGCAGATGACCCTGATGAAGATGCAGGTGAAGCAGGTTGAGGTGCCTCTTCGACTCCTAATGGAGTGTTCTCTACTTCCTTGGGAGTTGGAACCTCGATCACAACTGGTTTGGGCACTGGTTTCTTCTCTTTTTCACCTATTTTATCTTTTAGCTTCTCGTCATCTCAATGCATAATGGATGTCGACAGTCTAGTAGAAGTGGTTGTTGTGTGCTCTGATCATTGGGATACAAAATTTGTTGGTTTAGCACACAGTTCTCTTATTTTACCTCCTAACTCTTTGATTGGTGATGTAGGCCATATGTCCAGGTGCATTGAGGGGAGCACAAAATCCCTTGATAGGTCTGGTAGATTCATGTATTTAAATGGTTCCTCATCAAAAGGCACCACGTGAAACTGCTCCTCATGTACATATTTGATACATTCAACAACCCTCAATCTCAAAAATAATAAATTTCCTTACTACCTTATAACTCCTTAACCACTTAAAAATTCAACACAAAAATTAAATTTTTGCATACCCCTTTTAACTCCCTTATATAACTTACAAACAAAAATAATTATGCAAAAAATTTATCAAAATAAAACCTTTGGAAAATAACAATTATTTTCCCCCTTTAATTTTTTACATGCAAAGTCAACTACCAAACAAAGTGCATACCTTTATTCCAAAAGGCCTTGGTGGGATTTGAGCCATTGATGACTCTCCCCCAAGTGCTTTTGTAGCACTCATGCTCACCAACTAGACTATGTGGCTCCACATGAATAAAAAAAGCATGAATATGTTTTTGACTTCCTCCTCCTTGCACACCATAAATGAAAATAATCTTCATATTCAATAAACTAGAGTGCATGCTATTTGAACCCACGTATGGTGTTCCTCAAACACTCTAACATAGCCTCTAGCTACCAACTAGGCTATAGGGGCTTCGAGAATGTTTCGCTGGCCACAAAACCTTGTCCTCTTATCAGTTCTAAAACACATGCAAATTTCACATGAACCTTTCTCTTAAAACTAGCTTTAAAATCATTCGCAAGGATGAGGTAATGCCAAATGTTTTGGTATTATATATGCAAACCAAAGTTTTCTCCAAAATTAGCAGAAATTAATTCGAATTTATTAAAATTCAAATAAAATAACTTTGGGCCTTAAATTAAATATTATTTAATTTTAAATTCTAACCTTAAGATTAAATTATTTAAAATTAAATAATTAAACTCTTAACCTTTCAAACTACCACATGGGTTTTTAAGGCTCTTATAAGGTGACACCTTCTTACATTTAAATTCCATGGATCAACCTTGAATATTATAATATTAAATATTATAATATTAGACCTTCTTCTTTGCCTTACTAAAAACCACTTGAGAACATTAACCTGTTTGACATCAATGACAACAAAACTTGCTCATATTTCCAACACAATATCCTCATTATACTTAACCAATAAAACTATTTTTGGGGGGCTAACTATTGGTTGGTTCTTTGGTAACAAATCAAATTGCACCCCAATTTCTGTTGTTTTGATTTTATGCAAATTTTATGAAAAAACTTGTTCAGGGAACTGATGAAAAATTGGACTTACTAGTAGTGCAACCTCTTGAACGTCTGTGGCATCCTTATTAGGTGGTGTTTGTCCTTCCTACTACTATGGGCTATCATATGGGTTCTCTACATTTTCTAATTTGGTTTTGTTCTTTTGCTTCATTTTTTGACTTCACCTACATATGCTACAACCTCACTTCTAACTACCCGTACTACAGTTTATTTTGTATTTACCTTCTTTGTCTAATTATGTTGTAAATTTAGTTCTAAAAAATATTGTGATTTGAAACCCATGCTTATGATTTTTGTGATTCAAATCTATAGTGATTACAAGATATGAAATTGAATTTTAGAGGCACTTGAATCAACCGCAAATGGTGATGTAGAATACAAGAAACCTTTGGTATGTTTTTATTAGATGTGTGGTAGAATGTTATTCATTGCTTTTCTAAATTTCAATTTTAGAACATGCATCTTGGATGATGGGAGTGCTCAGGCATTTATTACCTATTGTTGGTTATGGGTAACCTGAATTGGAAGTTTGTTATTGGTTATGACTTGGCTTATTCCGTGGAAAGAGAATGCAAATTATCTTGGTTGTCAGACCTTCATTTGTTAAGGTGTCTTGATCGAATGACCTGAATACTATGAAAGAAATCGAGGCACATATTTTTCATAAAAATATTTATTCAAAATCAACCGAGTAAATGCAAACATGTGACCTTAGTTAATTGTACCTTGACCTTACATTGGTGTTAGATGATGTGGTAAAAGAAATAAATTTTCTTATTTCCTTTATGCACATGCCACATGGAAATTTAAATTTCAAATTTTTCCGTGAAACCTGAATTTCAAATATGCCTTTTTCATTCCAAAGTTTTTTCATTCTGACGCTCAAATAGTTTCTCATTATGAAACTCTGCTCATTCCGAAGCTCTACATTTTTATGCTATAAAACAAATAGAACAATGTTTTCATTATGGAGCTTGGTATCATTCTGAAGCTCTGTGAAATATCTAGGTTTTCATGCCATCAAAGCTACACTTATTTCCATGGGTCTACAATTTTTCATCCATTCTCCCTTTTCTACCCCTCAAACCTACAATTTTTAAAATAGTAAGGAATTCCTTTTGTTTTCTTCTGGATAGGTTAGATGTTTTGGGTTCGTCAATCCCTATGAATGTTTCTATTCTAAATAGTGATTTTTATACACTACATACTAAATTCCTACAATGATCAAAAATTCAAGAAACACATACCTGATTTGAACAAGTATTTCACACTTTTATAGATGGTTGTTTCTATTGATTACTAGCTGATTTTTTTTTCAATCAAATAAAATAGGTGCAGTTTGATGAGATTTATACAATGGTGGGATAGAAATGGATAGGTCAATTCAAGTTAAAACACACTATAAAATTGTTTTTCATGCTAGCCAATTTAGAAGTACCTCTTAGAAGGTTTTCACTTTCTAAATTATTCATTTTTCTCTTTTTTATTCATTCATTTTTTCATCTCCCTCTTTTCATTCATTTTTTTCATCTCTCCTTTTTATCTTTTTTTTTTTCTCTTTTAAATATTTTTAATCTTAGTTGTGTCCATGAAGGAATTTCACAATTTCCCTAAAATTATGCCCATGAAGGAAGTTCACAACCAAGATTTATTCCTTTTTTTGTTTTCTTGTTTTTTTGTTTTGTATTTTTTTCTTGAAGGTCTTCATTGTTGTACTGAATATGTTGGTTTTGTAATGGAAGAGGGAATCTCTTCCATCATGCATATGTCCAAGTTATCAATTTGCTACAAGAATTCTTCTTTAGTTAGTGGTGTATGGTTTATCCAAAGGTGATGCCCATTCACTACCAAATTCCTCCATGATTCATAGATGGGATGAATATGAACTACGCCATTTTTGAACACTTATTCAATCCGATAAGGTCCAAGCCACCTAGTCTACAAATTCCTAGGAAAATCCTCATAACAAAAATCAAATAATAAAGCCCAATATCCTTGCTAAAATTTTCTCTATTGAATGTGGCTATCATGCCACAACTTCTATTACTCATGAATCACCTCAGTTTGATACAATGCATCCAATAAGATTTTATCCAATGCATTCAATTATAGAATCCTATCTGTTTGTGTCTGCGATAAATCAATTCCAATTTCCAAAATTTTCCAAAATGTTAGTAGCTCAAACTAAATAGGCAATACCCAGGTTTTGTAGGTGAGTTGGAGAGGAGAGGGCAATCCTCCAAGGGAGGTCCCAGATTTGAATCTCCACCCTACCAAAAAGTTTAATTGGGTATCCAAAATCCAAATTATAATGTTGGTGCGGGCAGGGTTGAGTGTGACTCCCGGGTGACTTTGACAGTGTAGAACCCCCTGGTCATGGTCTCTCATACCAAGGTGGCCTTGCAAGGGGTTTTTCACTTAAAAAAAAACTCAATAGGCAAAAGATATTTCTTACCATAAACCAGTTTGTAAGGTGTGAAACCCGTGGTGGATTTCCATGTATTGTTATAAGCCCAAACTACTTCAGGTAATTTATCAAGCCAATTTCTCCTATGAGAAGCTACTATTTTAGTTAGGATATTTTCTAACTCTCATTTTGTTACTTCAACTTGATCATTTTCATGTTGGTGGTATGGTGATGATTTCCTATGCTTAATCTCATATACTTTAATAAAAGATTCAATGACTTTGGATGCAAATTGGGGTCCATGATCTATGGCAATAGACCATGGAGCTCCAAACCTCTAACAAATCTGAATATACAAGAAATCAATAACTGTCTCTTTATGAGCATGTTTGAAAGCATGCACCTCTACCCACTTAGTCACATAGTTAGTGCATACCAAGATATGCACATTTCCTTGAGATGGTGGGTCAATAGGTCCCACAAAATCTAGCCCCCACCTCTCAAATGGTTCTAAAACCACTTGAGGTTATAGTGGAATTTAATTTGTGTGGGTGGGTTTCTCCATCCTTTGAAATGCATCACAATGTCTGGTGTATTTTTTTACATCCTTGTGAAGAGATGGCCAGTAATAACCTGCACCTAGAATTTTCCTAATTGTAATTTTTATCGAATAATGTCCACCTGATGGTTTATCATGGCAATCTCGAAGGACATCATACACATCATCCTTTTAGATGAACTTGCATAAAACATGGTTAGGAATACATTTAAAAAGTAGACCCTTAATCCATTCGAAAGAGGAAATATATTTTATTAACTGTCTCTTTTGTTTAGGAGTGAAATGTAGAGGAATTTTTCCTATTACCAACCAGTTAGCTATATCTACAAACCATGGTGATTGGATAGATATAGCAAACCATTTTTCATCAAGAAAAGCATCTATTGTGGATTTTTCCCGCTTACCCTTAAAAGATCTATCATGTCACAGGAAACTCTTAAAATCATAACCAGCACTGTGGATTCTGGATGATCCACCTCATTAACCTGGGAATAGACTACCATAGATAGCTCTAAAATGACCAGGTTGGGTAAGGAAACCACAAGTAGTGGGTCCTTTTACTAATGCTCTTTCGTGCACATGCTCACTAAGCCAAACAAAATTTTATTACTTCATTGTTTGGATATTTTTAGTGATCAAACCTATCAATATTAAAGCCTATAAAACCCATACCGATGCCTTATGCATTATAGATTCGTAGCAGGTTGATAAATAACCTTAGAAAAGATAACATAAAGAATAACTAGTTCATTTTACTCCATTCAAATGATTTAATGTAAAAAAAATAATTAAACTAGTGATAGAAGGCATTATTTATGGATTTTGATTGCAGTAATAGATAAATAAGATAATACATGACATTCACACGAAAAGATGCCAAGGGAAGAGTTGATATTTTCATTAATAAAATATGTGCATAAAATAGATCAGTAGAGTGTTTGATCCTCATATGCCATTTGATTACAGTAAACCCCTAGTTTGAATATTCATAATAAGGGATATCTCCTCTCCATCCTGATTGCAGTGATGTAAGAGTCCTCAACTCTAGTGCATTCCATAGGAAATAATCATAGTGTACAACACACCTCAATAGTCCCTAGTGAATTATAAGAGAAAGGGTAATAAGACACACAAACAAGAGATACAAGGGAAAATACGACTCAAACAATAGACAAAGCTATACCTAGATTTTCTCTCTCAGAGGTTCAATAAAAAAAGCTTTAGCTACAACACTCCTATTCTTTATAGTGTGAGGTCACCTTACTATTGTAACCACCTACTTCACTATAAGAATCCTACTGTACCTAAAATCAGGATGCATTCAAAAATAGGCACATAGCCCATGTTCCCTCTCATGCAAGTGGTAGCTATGCATCTCCACCGTTACTACCTTGTGTTGGTAGTTGTGGTCCTCCTGGGGTGTGTGTCGCAGTGGCAGTGGACCCCACTCCTACCTTCATATTTTGAATGGCTTGGTCAATGAACTTCCAAGCCTCATCATGAAAGGTCAAGGAGAAGAGTAGCAGGTTTAAATCTTGTGTGGCCTTGATTATACGATCCTTGGCCCACTGCACATTGTTACTGGTAAATTCACATAGGCGGTCCACCATCTCCACCAAAGCCATGAAGAACTTAGATAGCCTACCACAAGATTCTAAATCAAAATCTTGCATCCTTTCAAAGACAAAATATTTAATGACTGGGGACCTATTAGCATAACTATAGTTTGCATTTAATTATTTTATTATTTAGTATGTTTTTTTTTAAATATAAACATCTATTATGCGCCTAGTTTGTTTCGTCTTCACCAAAACTATTCTAAGGTGGAAAATGTATTATTTAAACAAATTGCATCAATATTATTTTTTTTCATTCATCTGATATGGTATCAGAGTAGGTTCAGATCTAAGTTTTAGATGAGCATGGTGGAACTTGTTGATATCGCCAGAGAAGGGTTTGAGTTTGTAAGGCCATTGTGTGTTGAGGATGCATTGAGATCATTGTTTTTTTTTAACAGTAGATATCGTTGTTGAAGAAATGTAATTCGATGTGTTGTTCGAATTTTTTCTAAGAAGAAAGCGAGTCCTAAAGCTCCCCTGATCTCAATTATCGATTTGCCTTCCAGTCAACAATTTTAATTTACATGTTGAGCGCATTTCTTTTTAATCATTGTCTGGTATTTTTGCATGAACAGAATACATTGTTTGGAATGCCTTCATTGTTTTAGGTTATCACTATCCAAGCCTGTAAGTCTCTCAATTTTTTTTCTTGGGGTATTGTAACCCCGACGGACTATGCTCAATCGAAGAAAAAGGATATGAAAACTATGAAATTTGGTTGTTGTTTTTTTTTGTTTGGTGGGACCGTTCCATTCTCAAATTTGCCACCTAATTCATATTTTAGATGGATGTGTGATTATACTTGGCCCACTGTGCATTATGAGTTGGTTATAAAAAGGACAAACATGTCGATCGAGGATATTTCCAGCCACGTAGAGACTAATTTTTTCTACATAGGTAGAGCAGACGTGGAGGTCACAGTAGGTGATGTGATCATAGCAGACATGAGGAGAGGAGAGTTCTATGTTTTTTTCTCTCACTGCCCCTAAAGAGAAGTCGTCGCCACCATGCTAGCCATCGTCAAGCAAAGGAGTTGTGGTCGAGTAGAGGAGAAGCTCAATGAGCCTTGTCAAATACAAGGGCCTCCCCTTATCTGAGTGGATCAACTCACTAGCCCACTTGGTCATGGACTGAGCGATAGGGCTCAGGGAGCCCCGAGGTCACAGGGTAAAAACCTGCCAACCCCCCCTGACGTACCATAGGTAATACAATTTTTTTTTGATTAATTTTTTTTTTACATAGTTTTATTTTAATAATTTCTTTTTTTAGTTTAAGTAAAGCTTTAATTTAATTATTTTTTTCTATTTCAAATTTTTTTTTTTGAATGTAGAAATGATAATTAAATGCTTGATTAAATTTTTATAAGAGGAATTGTTTAAAAGGGCTTGTGAAAATATTTTTTTCAAAAAATTAAGGGGGGGGCCTATTTATTTCACCAATCAAAGGGGAGAAAGTGAGTAATTTTTTTTTTTTACCATTTGAAAAAGCAAATTTGGCATAATTGTAAAGGTGCATTTTTAGCAGCGCCCGACACCTATGGGTTTATTTCTATGGGAACTTTATGTTGTAGGTTGCATTTTCCATTTTTTTACACTACTTCATTAAAAGTTAAAAACCAAATTCACTCCCTAAGACCCCAGAATAAATAAAACCCATCCATGCAATTTATTACACTACAGCGTTTGGTATTTGTGATAACTTTGGCTAGCACTTATAGGTAATGCTATCATGATTGTGCTACTGTATTTGTCACCTAATATAGCTGCCAAAATAATTTTTGAGCTTGTTTTCTATAAATCGTCGAGGAGGAATAAGTATGCCATTTTACATTTTTTACTCCATCCACAACCCTAATAGTTCTTATGTTTAGGCATAAATCCTGATGAAAGTTCTGACATCCGAAGTGTTTAGGGGAAGTTACACCCCATGCATGAGGATTGATGACTTTCTATGGTAGGTGCCATCAATGAGATGATTCCATTTTCGTACCACCTAAGTACCACGTATCGTATAATAATTGAAGTTACATATAGTCTCCCTCACGTAAGGGTGGGTATTTTGTATGGTATAACGACCTGGCATTAAGGTATATCGAAAGGGGGACCATTTGGTGATATAAGGAACCTTCACAATATCTACAAAATTAATGACTAATGCTCATTAGTTGTTGAAAGGTCCTAATTATACACCATGGAAAAACAATATGAAGGCAATCATAGAAATGGATGACTTATGGGATATTGTATCTGGAGCAACAAAAAAACCTTCATCTACTACCAGAGCTACAACTCCAAATGCTGGTTAGAAAGACTTTGACAATAAATATAGCAAAGCAAAAGTGCTCATCTTGCTTGTTGTGTCCGATGAAGTTCAAATCCATATTACTAACTATAAACATAGTAAAGAGGCATGGGATGCCCTTAAAAATATATGTGATGGAAATAATGATTCCACCATTCTATTTCTTCAATCTCAATTACACAGTATGAGCATGAAACAAGGAGAGACGGTTGAAATATTTCTTTGTAGAGTGTTTGAATTGAAAACAAAGTTAAATTATTTGGGAGAACATGTTGATGACAAGCTCCTTACCTCAATTGTATTGAGAGATTTACCTAATTCTTATAGGGTGTTGATCACTTCCCTTCAAGTGTCACAATGAAAAGTTACCTTTGTTGAGTTGATAAATATACTTCAAGAGGAGCAAACATGCCAACATCAGAGAGATGATTCTTCTAACACAACTCTCTATTCCAAAAGGAAGGGCCCTAAGAAGAAGGGTAATTTTTAGAAAGGAGGGCACTCTCAAAAATATTCAAAAGGGAAACAACCTCAATAAAATAAGAGATATTGCAGAATCTGTGACAAAGAGGGTCATGATAAAAATAGATGTTGGCACAAGAATAAGAAACCAAAATAGAAAGGCCAAACCACAAAACAAGAACAATCAACCTAAGGTGAATGTTTTTGTTGAGGAATCTAACTCAGATTCTAAGTGGGCACACAAGGTGCTCATGACGACCACAACCTCCAAGCAGATCGATCTTGTATGGTATGTCGATTCTGGCGCTAGTAAGCACATGACTAGCAACAAATTATGGTTTGAGTCCTTTGAGGCCAAAGAGGGTAAACCTATCACTATTGTCGATTATAAAACATACAAGGTTTAGGGATAAGGTATAATTTTAGTCACTCTTCTTGATGGCAAGTGTCATATTGAAAAAGTTCTCTATGTTCCAGGATTGGTGAACAATTTGTTGTTAGACACACAAATTCTGGACAAGGATATGGTTGTAAAATTTAGTGTTGAGGGAGGCAAGAAGTGTTGTTCTATTACCAGGAGGGGTAAGAACATTGCAAACACTTCATATAAGCATGTCTTATTTGCATTAGATGCTATCTCTACTCCACATATAGCCATGATAGTATCTACAAAGGAGGCAACTTCCTTATGGCACAAGAGATATGGGCATCTTAGTTCTGGTTACTTGCTTGAGCTAAGTATGAGATGGTAAAGGGTCTTCCTTCCCTTTCTACCACATTGCCAGTGTGCTCTGATTGCTTGGAAGGAAAGCAACATAGAGTACCTTTTGAGAAGAGCTCTAAAAGAGCAAAGAAACCTCTAGAGTTGATTCACACCGATCTATGCAGTCCTTTCACACCCATAAGTTGTGGGGGAAAGAGGTATTTTTAGTTGTTTGTGGATTATTACTCACAAAATATGTGGGTGTTCTTTTTTAAACTAAAATCTAAAGCTTTTGATTTATTCTAGCAATTCAAGAAATTTGTTGAAGAGTCAAGGACTTCTATAAAGATCCTTCGCTCAGATCGAGGGGGGAGTTTACCTCTAAAGAATTTTTTGCATTCTTTACTGCACAAGGGATCAATAGATAGTTAACTATTGCTTATAATCCTCAGAAAAATGGAGTTGCTGAAAGGAGGAATCATTCAATCATGAAAATGGTTCATTGTATGCTCACAGGAGCTAGACTTGGGCAACAATATTGGGTAAAATCTGTCACCACAACAGTATATCTGTTGAATAGAGCACCCACAAAGGCCCTACAATGAATGAATCCATAGGAAGCATGGAGTGGTAGGAAACCCTCCATTTATCATCTACATATTTTTGGATGTAAATCTTTCATGCACATACCAAAATAGAAAATGAAGAAGCTAGATGAGAAGACATTAAAGTGTATTCTTCTTGGCTATGATGAGCACTCTAAGGGTTATCGTTTGATAGATCCCTTGACCAAGAATATTCATATCAATAGAGATTTTGGTTTTGATGAGGCTTTCACATCACAAAGCACATCATATGTATACCTACATCTTGTGGAAACTAAAGTTGAGAAGTCCCCTTCATTACCAAAGACTGGAGGTCCTTTGACTTCTTCATATTCTTCATCACCATAGAAGAAGAATCCAAAATTGTATACAAATACAATCAAAGACTCCAAGTTATCCACTCCACCATATTTGAATTTGGATAGACCTCGTACTCGCAGCATGGCTCGACAGCAAAGAGCAGCAACATAGACTATTGGGGTTGATGATCTTTGTCAATATTTTGAGGAACTTTCTGTTGATCTAGAGAGACAAATAGATGATATGGATATAGATGATGACAGGGTGTTTATGTCATCAGTGAATGAACATGAACCTGCTTCTATACAATATGCCCTTAGTGAGCCACAATGGAAGGCTACTATGGATCTTGAGTATAAGTCTCTAATGAAAAAAAAAACTTGGAAGCTTGTCAATCTACCATATGAAAAGAAATCCATAGGCTAAAAATGGGCATATAAAGTCAAGTACAAGTCATATGGAATAATTTATAAGCATAAGGCCCATCTTGTTGCAAAGGGCTATGCTCAAAAGGAAGGCATTGACTACGAAGAAAATTTTGCACATACTGCTTGGATGACCACTATTCAAGTTCTTTGTGCTATGGCAGCACAATATGGGTGGAAAGTTCACCAAATGGATGTCAAAAGTGATTTTCTGAATGGTGATATCCAAGAGGAATTCTACATGATTCAACCTGAAGGATTTGAAGTGGAAGGCCAAGAAAAGAAATTGTGCAAGTTGGTCAAATTCTTATATGGTTTAAAACAAGCTCCTCGAGCTTGGTCTATAAAAATGGATAATCACCTCTTGCAACATGGAATTAAGAGATGTACGTCGGATGCAAACCTCTATTTCAATAAACAAGGTTCTAAGATAGTGTTGCTTGTACTCTATGTTGATGATCTACTCATTACAAGGAGTTCATAAAATATGATCTCTACTGTTAAAAATGACTTGTGTAAATATTTTGAGATGACATATCTCAGACTTCTCCATTACTATCTTGGTCTGGAAGTGAACTAGAAGGAGCACTACATCAAAGTGACTAAAAAAAAATATGCCAAGATATTGTTAGAAAAATATCACATGACTGATTGCAAGCCAATGGTAACTCTAATGGAATTAGGACTTCAATTATTGAAATATGATGATTCACCTCAGGTAGATGCTACTCTCTATTGTTAGTTGATTGGGAGTCTCATATATCTGACCAATACTAGGCTAGATATCATATTTGCTATCAACTATATTTAGAGGTTCATGTAGAAACCTAATACCACTCACTAGAAAGTAGCAAAATGTGTTCTTCACTATGTCCATGGCACAATAGAATATGGCCTAGAGTACAAGAGAAATAACAAATTCTTCTTGCAAGGATACACAGACTCTAACTATGTCGGGTTATATGATGATCGTAAGTCAACTTCAAGATATTTATTTCATATTGGATCCGATCCTATCTCTTGGCACAACAAGAAGCAACAAGTGGTTGTTATCTCCTACAGAGGTAGAGTATCATGCTGCATGTGAAGCTGTGTGTGAAGTGATATGGTTGCATCGCATTCTGACAAGTATGGGTCATCCATCAAAATCTCTAATACACTTGTTCTATGACAACTAGGGTGTTTTGAACCTTGTTAAGAATCCAGTGCATCATGATAAAACCAAGCACATTGACACACAATGTCACTTCATTCGAGATGAAGTTCCAAGGCATCGAATTCAGCTTCAGTAGCAAAAAATTTCACTAAGGCACTTGCATGTGTCAAATTTGAATTGTTTCGTAGCTCTCTATGTATTGCAAAATGATGTAATCAGGGGGGATGTTAGTATAGCTAGTAGTTATCTTATTATCCAAATAATGTAATAAGGGGGGATGTTAGCGTAACTATAGTTTGCCTTTAATTATTTTATTATTTAGTATGTTGTTATAACAATATAAACATCTATTCTGTGCCTAGTATGTTTCCTCTTCACCAAAACTATTCTAAGGTGGCAAATGTATTATTTAAACAAATTACATCAATATTATTTCTATTTATTCATCCGATAGGCCCGTCTAAAGTCCTCAATGGAGAGGTTGTAGTTGGCCAACTCATCATTGGCCTCATACTTAGCTTCGGCCACTTCTTGATTCTATTTGATCCAATTTTTTTCATTTTTCAAAAATAGGGATACCTTAATGTATTATTTTTCAAAGAAGCATAAAGAGTCATCTGATAGGGTGGTCGTTAACCCATAAATAGGCACATAGTCCTCATGAAACCTTGTATAGATTCACATGATTGATTATCTGTCTCCCTTGTTGTAGGTTATTTTGGATGAGGTCTACTGTACGCCTCACAACATATATATCTATGAGAATGGACTCCAAATCCCCCATATTTGCTTGGATATTCTCCTTCATTTCTTGTTTAAGTTCATCTACCAACCCGAGTTGGACACTAGCCTCCATAGTGGATGAAGCATGAATTATTAGTTTATCAACTTCTCCCTGAAGTTGCTTGACCTTGAGCTATAATGGCTCCACTTCTACATCCTTGGATTTCCACCCTTGAGAGTCCATCTAGGACTTCATAATTTCAACGGTGCAATAGATTCCCTAATGACACCTTTACTCACATTAATAGTGGCCTCCTTCATGCTAGGTGGAAAGGGGATCTCAAAGGTGGTAGTAGATGTGTCATTGAACCCTTGCTTAGCTGTCTCCCTATGCCTGACTTTTCCCTTGCTAGGAGATATTTTCTCTTCCATGTCTTGAATATAATCCTCTTCATCATCTGTAAACTGGCAGGTGTCAGTGACCCCTTCCATTGTTAAACTTTCAACCCATTGATCTGAGGATTCAGTCCTAGCCTTTTTGTGAGTAGGGGACTGCATGGGGATTTGCACTTCATAACCTCTTAGGATATTAGACAATACCCCAAATTTAGTTATCTTTTTCATCACCTTGGGGTGCACTTGACGTTCTTATTTATTTATTACGAAGGTGGTGGAATAAAAAGTGCATTGACATTTCGCCAACTAGCCTTGCTCCTATGGGCTTATCAAATTCAGTGATGATGATGTGGTAGTCTGCTGAGATGGGCCAATGGCCAACTCCTTCCCTTTTGAGGTGGCAATAGGGGAATTGTAAGAAGAAGGAAGTTTAGCTTGATCTTGTTGAGCCTTATCAACTATCTTCATCATGATCTCAAAGAGGTCAAAGTCTTGCTAAGCGATTCGAAGAGTGGGGTCTTCAAATTCTTTTGGAGGGGCCACTGAGACTAGTGGGGCCATTTTATCCACTAGAAATATTTGGTACAATTTTAGTTGGATGCTATAATCTCCAACAACCTTAAATTCATTGTATGGTCGCTTATCCTTAGGCATCCTCCATATCAAGTCCAAGGTTTGGTTGCTCCTAAAATCCCTCTACATTGCATCTTCAAAATCATCACTACTATGTGTGACGACCAGAAGGGCCAGCTTGCTAGTAACTTCTTTTATATGGTGGCCATCTGGGTCGTAGGCCCTCCAAGCAACCTCTATAAAATAGTAAGTGTCCATATTCCAGATAGACTGCAACATGAAAAAGTGGTCAAGATAGGTGTAATGGCCCATTGTAAAGGGAATGGGCAACCACTTCACTGGTCCTTTATTCCTTAGATGTTTTATTTTTACCTCCTCAGCCATCTGTCGAGTTATCTCCAATATGGTGATAGAAGTTGGGCAGTCGATTAGTAGTGATTTCGAGGGTAGTTTTGATCCATATATCCTAATATAGGAAAATTCTTCCACATAGAAGTAGTCTCCTACTTTCTCCTGGTGTAGGAAATTTCTAACCCTTGATCCAATTATATTTGGTAAGTTCCCACATAATAAAAAATGCACTACAATGAGGACCTTTTCGAAGAAGGTCATATAACTGGAACATCCCTCCTAGATGCACAATAATCGATCCTATACAATTAACGTATTCACTCCCCCCAGCTGGGTCACTAAGGCTTTGTCCAACTATGCTATAAATAAATGAGTGAAAAATAAATAATAAGAAAAGGGAGGCATCTCCCTCTTCTCAACCAGTATGGCCTTCTACAATAGTTGTAGTTCTTCATCTAGCTTATCATTGATAATGTCCTCCCATCGGTAAAGAGGATTTTTGTATATTCTATTGCATTGGAGGATTAAAAACATAACCTCCTTTGTGATTGGCTCCAAGTCCTTCTCCCCCAATGCCAAATTGATCATGTTGGCATAGTCCTGCACCCAAGGACGGAGAAAGAACTTTCTTATGGGGAAATTTGTTGGCCTCATACTCCCTCTCTTAAATAGGGTCTGAGGGAATGTAGTATTCACTATATAATTGGCCTAGAGGGCCAACATCTTAAAATCCACCACCCTAGAAGTGGTGGCTATGTCGAAGAGTTGCCAAATTCTATCGATAGACACATAGGCCACTGTCTGGCCTTTGAAATCATGAATGGTGCATGCTCTAGAGTTGTAAGATACTGTGATCCATGCTAATAGGTTAGAGGAATGGTACACCTTTGGACAGGTTAATCAGCCTAGGTTCACGCTCCATTTGTTGCACACAAGATTTGGCTTGGTGCTATCTCAGAAGGCCCACACTTAGAGGTCTCTTACAAGTGTTAGGTGATGCTGGTTATCTTCCTTTGTGGGATCGAATGCATAAATTATGACCCCCTCTACTTATTTTTTTTCTCCTTGGTGATATACCTAGTAGTATCAAGTAAATCCTCAAGCACCTTAGGGTTCTACACCATCCCCAGATTCTTGGCCACAAGCCATGCCCCAGTAATTCTATCGATTATCTATCGAACAATGGATGTCTCAGGAGATATAGAGATGGTAGATGCCATCTCTTTTTGTAGACACAAAAATAACACAAATTTGATTATGTGACTACAAGCACTGACCAAATTGGCATACAAACCCCCTAGGGCAGCCTACAGAGGTTAAGCAGTGGTCCTAACCACTCCCAAATTAGTTTTGGAAGGTTAGAGGTCAATTCGGAACCTTTTAAGCACTTTGATCCCTATTTGTCCCACCCTGGGATGATTAGAATCATATTCGCCCCACCCCAGGATGATTAGAAGCAATCGCTCCAGGGTGGGACGATTAGAAGGTTTGACTGGCAAAAATTCAAGCCTTGACAAATGGTAGCCCAGATCCACCACCCAACTTTGCCTTCAAAGCATGCAATTGTGAGGAACAGTTTCTGTATCACTCCAAATTTTTTGCATCCTTACCTTCAGGCTATAGGATCCACGCCCGGAAGGGGGATGCGAGAAGGATGGGACAATACCTCAGAATGAGAGGCCCTTTGAAGGTCCCGCCTCTCGGGGGAGGGGTATAAGGGTGAATTTTTGACGGATGGTGGGTTCACCGGGAAACTTTTAAGTGGCAGTTTCCATGCCTAGGTTGATGACAGGTTTGATGTGTTCATTTTATGTTCAATCATTCAATTCCTAGGTTTGGCCAAAATGAATCTAAGCTAATCTATATGTCGATGCTGATTTTTTATGGATACAAAAAACATGAATAAATGTTGAACACAGAGAATGCGCTAAATAAGATAGAATATACCTGATTTCGGATGTCTGAATGAAGATTCTATGGTTTGTAGCAGTCCAAATCGTCTCGAATCGTACATAATCATCTGAAATTGCACAGAATCATCTCAGATCACAGTCGATCATCTGAGATCAGACGGGATCATCTGAGATCTGACGAATTCGTTAGACGAATTCGTTAGAAACCTGCAATCACAAAAATAGATACAAAATACCAAAAATGCAACTGCAAAAGCAAGGGGAAATGATAGAAGTAACAATGAATTTGCCTAAATGGTAGATCTAGATAGCAATTAAAATGAAATGCATCAATTTGACAATTTATTTTGACTTTATCATATATCTATGCTAAATGAGGTGAACTCCAGGATGCAAAAATAAAATAAACCAAGCTAATGCATAAGAAAATGAAGAGAAATGATAAGTAAATGCAAACTTTGGGCTCTGATTGCCCCCAATATGGACTGCAGTCGAGATCACCTCCAATCGTACGAGATCATCGTCGATCTACGATAGGATCGTCCAAAATTGTCTGGAATCGTCAGAGACGATCCGAGCCTGCTCCGACTAAAAAATAATAAGATTCCTGCAAGAAGACTTAAAACACCGAATACAAACAAGAGTACGAGGATGTTCTAATGCACAAGGAGCTAACTCTATAGATAAATCTATCAACTAGGGGTTTGGGGGGTTCAGGGGGATAAACTAAGAAAATCCCAGTTTATATAGGATTAGGGAGAGGTTAGGAGGTTGGAAATCATCCCAATTTGGGAGATCTCCAACGAGGGAGACTCTAACTGCGCAGACACGCTTTCTGCCCAAGTTAGAGAAGTTGTTGAAACATAAGCTAATTATGAAAATTTGGTTTTGGGATGAAATCGTCTGGACATTCTATTCCAGACGAATTCATCAGATCTGGGATGATTTCGTCTGATCTACGATGATATCATCCAACGGTCAAAACAAATCCTAAAAATGGCATGAAAAATGAGGAAAGCGGGTAACAGGCGGTTTAACGAGCGGTTTGGGTTAAAATTCAAATTTTAATCTTTTACTAAGGTTTAACTGTGCCAATTTTAGGGTGCTACATTTTCCCCCTCTTTAGCAAATTTTCCAAAGAAAATGCGTTAAAGACGAGTTTTTCCTGTTTTACGAGAAAGCAAAAATTTACTCAATTTTTTAGACGACGATTCTAGGTCGAATCGTACGACTGCTTACTATGGTGCCCCCTCCGTGTTTTTACCCAAATCGAACGTTTGAGGTAAAAACGCGAAAAAGAAAAATTAAAAATGTTGTTGGTTTTGAATAAAATTAAGAAAAATAGGGTAAAACCCTAATTCATTTTTACTGTTCATTTTTACTATTTTTAGAGCTCTGTAGAGAGAAAAATGGTTGAGACAGTGCATAGAGCGACAGAGGTCCGGCGCGGGCTACGGGTAAGGATCTAATCCTAGTGAATTATGTTTGAATTTAATTTGTGCAATTTTTTGTTTTAAATTTTGATTGTTTTGGGGCATCGCGGCCATTTTTAGGCCGTCGACGACGTCGGGATGAAATCGTCCCTATTTCGTCAAAATCATCCCTATATCGTCGATTTCGTCGGAGGGCAAAATAGGCGATCTAGGGGCGATCCCGTCCAACAAGGGGCGATCCCCAAGTTACGAAATCGTAGACGATTTCATCCTACAAAGGATGATTTTACCCAATTTGGGACGATATCAGCCAATGGTGGACGATATCATCATTTTTAAGAAATTAAGCTTGATTAAAATGTGTTTAATTTTATTTTAATGATTGGTTTATTAATGAATTTTATTGTTTTATTGTTTGTTTTGTAGAAGGGATTACTAAAGAGTCGAGAATGGAAATATGGCGGGCTATGAGATGACATAGCCACGCTTGATCAGGCAGAGCACGATCGACTGGCTCAGGTCGGTTTACAGCATGTGGTAGAGATGCCACAAGTACCGACAGACATGGGGCTGCTGACAACCCTAGCAGAGAGATGGTATCCGGGGTCGTCCTAATTTTGGTTATCGATAGGGGAGATGGCTCCCACACTAGAGGACGTATGGAGGATCATGAGGATCCCCATACAGGGACGGTTGATGATGCCTATGGCCAATCAGGGCCAGGCGATGATGAGATTGATCGGGGACCCGAGCTTCACCCTGGAGAAGGGCGGAGTGAACATCGAGTCTCTAAGGTAGATGCCTAGGGCATCTAGGCTAACTCGGGTTTTGGTAGGGGTGGTAGGTGGCTTACTGTTGTGCCACCAGAGCGGGTGCAGACTACCATGGCTCCTCTCAGATGTGGTCTGCGACATGAGAGACCACGGTTACAGGTTTTCTTGGGGTAATTTTGTGCTATGCCGCTTGTATAGGATCCTACATGGGGTCATATACAAGGGAGGCCGATGTCTGGTCTTGACATCGCTACTATAGGTTTGGTGTTGGGAGCACATCATGGTGCGGAGGCCGGTAGGGCTCCCACTGATAGGGGTTGACCGGGAGAGGCCCCGGGTTTTCTACTGGTGGTTACAGAGGGGGTCACAATGGTGGATAGATCTACCGATGTCATGGAGGTTGCTGGATGACCTCATCCTGGACCAGATCACCTGGAGGCCATGGCGAGAGCACCCGGGTGGGCAGAGGATGGGCAGGAGCTGGCTCGCATCAGGCGAGTCTGTTGGCTGAGGATGGAGTGGGGAGAGGTAGAGCTCCACCGCTATGATCGGGTTCTATGATAGTTCGGTCTACAGTAGGGGATCCCTTCTCTCAGGGATTACGAGTACTCTCAGACTATTCGGGATAGTACCACGTTGAGCGGGGCTCCAGACATGCAATGATTCTAGAGTCAGGACGTAGATGATGCCCCCATCTAGCTAGTGGATGGTGATGATGTTGGGGTCATAGATGGGTATGATGCCTGGTACGCAGGCATCCACCCTCCTCGGATGACGAGGGCATAGGGTCTAGTGCATGCCGTGGTGCGATGGATGGGGAGGTGGTGCCAGGCTACTATTGATGCAACACGGGGTCACGGAGGGAGAGAGCAGCGATGGTCTCCATAGGAGAGATGCCAGAGGATGGGTCGGGCTCCATAGAGACCTCAGGAGATAGGGAGGAGGGAGAGGGGAGTCCCTTCTCAGCAGGGGGAGAGACCATCATCACCTGATAAGGGCAAGGGTGTCGAGGTAGGGGAGAGCAGCGAGACGACGGCTCTCCGGGCTGAGGTTGCCCACCTCCGGGCTCAGGTGTAGACACTACAGGATGAGGCTACATGGCTCAGGGCTCGGAGTGGAGGGGCGAGCACTCAGGATCTAGCGTGGTCTATTGCTCAGACCGCATTCTACCAGGGGCTATACTATCACGTGGTTCCAGAGGGATAGAGGGTACCACTGCCAGCCCCTATTATGGAGTCGATCATGATGGGATCATCGAGGACATCCTCATGATCGACGACGAGGACCCGAGACACAGCCCGAACCTCTATGGGACCACCTCCTCCATGTCAGGGCGGGGGAGGAGATGAGGTTGAGAGCTCGAGGGCTTCTCGAGGCTAGCTGCTATAGAGGGCAGATTGTATTATTATTATATATTTATGAGGGGATTGAGTATGCCAGGGTATTGATTGTGGCATACCAATCCAGATGATGTACATAATTGATTGAGATATATAGATTATATATTTTTTTTTTATGATATGACTTGTGTATATGTTGTATGATGCTTTAATTTTGAATTTTGTGATTAATTGATGATTCATGTAATTATGTCATTGGAAATAATTATAATTTTTATGTCATGGCATAAAATTGTAAATGAAATAATCTGATGTGCATAAATTGGTTGTTTTTGTGGTGTGATTTGATGAAAATAAAAGGGACTTCTAACAATAATTTCAAAGGACATTGTCACTGGTATAGACCGTTTCATGGAGTCGCCGCTCACTAGGTCGTCAAGCTAGTCCCAGTATAGAAATATTGCTAAAAGTAAAAGGGTGCTTAAGAGACTGTCTTAAGACTTTTGTGTTGTGATGATGGAAATGATGATGGTGATGATTTGTTTTCAGATTTTCATAAAAAATATTATGTATGACATATTTAAAGAAATATGATTTTGCTAGGCATAAATTCCTAAGTGTGATAAATTTTTTGAATAAGTCCCTAGGAACTATACCATCATTGCAAAATTGAATGTTGACATAATGACATGAAATAGAATAAGTGTTCGTTCGTTTTTAAAGCTCAAATGTGTAACATAATGATGTAAGTCATATGTTTTTATGAATTTGTTTAAAATGAATGGAAAATAAAATTAGAACAATGGTTTGCGCTAGGCATAGAATTATAGGTATAGACTTATGCCATCATCGCGAAATCCGAAGAAGAAATTGATATTTTAGTTTTATTGCATGATTGATTTTTTGGTTTTTGATAAACAGAAAATAATAATATGAACATGACTTTATTGATTATATGTGTGTCATATGTTGTTTGAAAGATTTTTGTGATTTTTGAAAACAATAATTGTTTTTATACTAAACAGATGTTCTGAAATAAGAAGATAAAATTATTCCAAAAAAAAGTTGTAGAAATATTTTACATTATCTCAAAGACAAATGTAGATTTATAAGGAACCCTCATGTGCAAATGTGAGTTCATTACCGATCTTGCTTTATCATAATGATACAGAATCTCTCAAATACAAATGTGTGTGCAATTGTATTGTTCATTCACCAATTTTGAGCAAGAAAATTTGATACAAGTAATTTTGACTTAACCAAATGAGTGTTCCTTGACCATGATTTATATGCATGTAACCGTACCAGACTACTATGTAAGTCGGGTTATCAAGAGCTAGCTAATCCATAAGCCGACATAGGTCTATACAAAATAAGGTTGCTAATGTGACAGACATATCACCACGCTAGGAATTACCCAAGGCCAAGCGGGTTGGGCACAAACCACCTGTTATGGGGCTTACCTCACAGTTTTTGAATAATTGAGAATTCCAGGGATTCAAGCTCATTCACCCTTCTTTTCTTTTCAAGGGGTAGGGAAGGGATTTTGTTGCTTTTGCTTTTGCTTTTCTCTTTTCTCTTTTTTTTTTTTTTTTATTTTTTGTTTTTGTATTTTTGCTTGATATTGAGATAATGCTGAAATATTGTTGTGATGATACAAAATAATATTTTTCTTTTTCTCTTTTGCTTTGACTTTTTCTTTTGCTTCCTATACTAGGGATACTTGCTCGGATTGGTTGTAGAGCAAGGGATTTTTATTCCGGGTAGGGGTGAGCTTGTCCTTTTGTCAATTCTCAAAGATTCTAGACCATGTGCATGATAGGATAGCAGGGGAAACTTTTCGCTCAAGAAACCACTTCTACTATGTAGCATCATATTGAATTTGCAATGAAATCATTTTAATGTGAAGAGATGTACTTGGTTCAAGTAAATAACAAGATCAGTTCTCTATGCTCAAAACTTTATTTAATTCAACTGTGGACTTTGATGTATGAGAGATTAATAATCATATCAAATAAAATCAAGACATTTATGCATGTGAGTGTGAAAGTGCGGGATTCCAAATAAATGCTAATTTATCCAAAATAACTAAAAATATAACTGCAATACTTCAAGAATTGACATGTACGAAAATAAAAGATGTTTTTGAAGATTTTGATGTTTTTATATTTTGATTTTGAGTGATGAAAAGAAAGAATAAAGACTGTTACTATTTTTTTGGTGAAAAATATTTTGATATAAATGGCTAAAATGAAACAATATACAAAATACAATATATACAAATGATGAAATGACCCAATGTTATGCATAATAACGTTTAAGATGCATAATGTTCATAGGTTCTTTAAGATCTTTACCATCTAAGGTAGCTAATAGATATGCACCCGATCCAAATTTAGCAGTGATGACATATGGTCCAAGCCAGTTGGGCTCAAATTTACCTTTAAGGTCTTTAGTTGCATTAGTATTTTTTTATTTTCTTTTAAGACAAGGTCGTCGATCTCAAAGGATCGATGATGAACTTTCTTGAGGTATGCTCTCTTAAGCTTGTTTTGGTAGGCACGAAGATGCTCCAAAGCATTGATGTGCTTTTCATCTAGAAGTTCCAGCTGACTAAATCTGCCAGCATGATATTCATCTCCTACTTCAGTATCTTGAAGTAGTAGAGCTAAAGAAGGAACTTCTAATTCAAAGGGAAAAATGGCTTCAACACCATAAACCAAAACAAAAGGTGAAGTGCCTATGGGGGTATGAACGCTAGTTCGATAAGCCCACAAAGTCGGATATAATTGGATGTGCCAATCTCGACCAGATTTATTGACCAATCTTTTGAGGATTTTAATTAATGTTTTATTAGATGCTTATGCTTGGCCATTACCCCGAGGATAATAGGGAGTGGACCAACGATGTTGAATTTTATATTTTTGACATAATTTTTTGACATCTTTATTTTTGAAACAAGTGCCATTATCTGAGATGAGATTTGCAGGAATGCCGAACCTACAAATAATTTGATTAAAAATAAACTTGGAAACTTGGGTTCCAGTGCAAGAAGCTAAGGGCATAGCTTCAACCCACTTCAGTGAAATACTCGGTGGTGGTTATGATGAATTTGTGTCCATCGGATGACACGGGGTTGATTTTTCCAATGATGTCTAAGCCCCATTTTGAAAAGGGCCAAGGAGATGAAATAGCCTGCAGTTCTTGTGCAAGTGCATGGACAAGGTCAGCGTGTTTCTGGCACTTGTCGCAATGTCGCACATAATCATGTGCATCATTTTCCATGGTAGGCCAAAAATATCCTATCCTAAGGAGCTTCTTAGCAATGGTGCTACCACTAAAATGCCCCCCACAAGATCCATTGTGGGCTTCACTCAAAGCTGATCTAGATTATGCTAGATTCAAACATCTCAGTAAGATGCCTTCAAAAGATCTCCTATACAAGGTATTACCAATAATTACGAAGTGACTTGCTCGTCTACGTAATAATCGACGCTGGTTGCGATTACAATCTTCAAGAAAGGTCCCATTTTGAAGAAAATTAAATATATCAGTGTACCATGGTTCTAGAGTAGTTTCATTGATTAGAAACACATCCAAAGGTTCTAAGCATGATTTTCTTGAAGCGGGTTCTTGGAGTCGATGAATAATGATGGTAGCATATTCGTCATCTAACTCCAAGGGCAAAAGAGATGCAGTTGCAGCCATAGCATCAACCGCACGATTGCTAGTTCGAGGAATAGCTTCCAAGGTAACTTGATCAAATAAAGATAATAATTGTAATACATATGCTTTATATGGGCATAATTTATCATCTCTAGTCTGATAAACATCATTTATTTGATTTATGACAAGTTGAGAATCACCAAAAACCAATAAATTTTTAATTTTTAGTGCCAAGGTAGCTCGTAATCCAAGGATGAGAGCTTCATATTCAACAGTGTTATTGGTGCAAGCAAATGTTAGTTTGAAGGATAGAGGTATAAGATGTTTCTACGGAGATATTAAAATAATACTTGCACCAGCCCCACTCATGCATCGGGCTCCATCAAAGTATAGGGACCATTGCTCAGGATGGTCTGCCTCTAATTTAAGGCATTCATTAGGAAACTCAATGATGAGGGGATGGGTAGACTCTAAGGGTGCAGCAGCTAATTGATCTGCTATGATTTGACCTTTAACAGACTTTTGTCCTATAAACGTGAGTTCAAACTCGCTTAGCGCAAGAACCCACTTGGCTGTGCGACCAGATAAGTACGATCGACTCATGAGATATCGCAAAGGGTCAAATTTAGCAATAACATACGTTTTCTAACTGAGCATATAATGGCATAGTTTCTATGTAGAAAATATGACTGCTAGACATAGTTTCTCTAATTTTGTGTAGTGAGTTTCATAACTGATTAAGGTTCTGCTAATGTAATAATTAGCACGTTCTTTCTTCTCATCGTCAAGTTGAGCTAACATAGCTCCTAAGGCAAAATCTAAAGCAAAAATGTACAAGATAAATGGATGATCAGATCTAGGTGGGGAAAGCACCGGTGGTTTAAGGAGATATTGCTTAAGGAGTTCAAATGCTTCCTGGCATTCTTCATCCCAATGAAAAGAGACATCTTTCTTAAGAAGCTTAAGAAAGGGTCTAGTTTTGTCCACCAACTTATCGATGAAGCGACGAATAGCTTGAAGCTTACCTTGTAAACTTCGTAATTCAGATATATTTGTGGGTGCGGGCATATCAGTGATAGCCATGATCTTGAGAGGGTCAATTTCAATGCCATGAAAAGAAACGATAACCCCCAATAATTTATCGAACTTAACTCCGAATATACATTTGGCTGGATTTAATCGGATAAGATATTCCCTCAACCGATCAAATACTTTTCTCAAGTCATCTAAATGATCATCTTATTTGATGGAATGAGCTATAATATCATCTACATAATCATGTAGAATATCATGCATCATATCGTGAAAGATATAAGTCATGGCTCGTTGATATGTTGCACCTGCATTCTTTAAACCGAATGGCATCACTTTCCAACAAAAGGTTCCCCAAGGGGTAATAAAGGCTATTTTAGCCTAATCTTCAGGAGCTATCCTGATCTGATTATAACCAGAGAATCCATCCATTAGGGATATCATTCCACTCCCAACAATAAAATCAATGATCTGATCCATGTTGGGAAGAGGAAAATCGTCTTTAGGGCATGCAACATTAATATCTCTAAAGTCTATGCAAACCCTAACTTTGGTAGCTTCTTTCTTAGTTATTGGAACTACATTTGAGATCCATTCAGCATAATCAATGGCTTGTATAAAAATAACCTTCAAGAGTTTTTCTAATTCTCCTTTGACTAGTAAGGCCACTTTAGGATGCATTTTTCTAAGTTTTTGTTTAACAGGTTTAGCATCCGGATGGACTACTAGGTGATGCATAACTACGGAAGGGTCTAAACCTGGCATATCTTCATATGTCCAAGCAAAAATGTCTTCATATTCTTTAAGAAATGCAATGTATGCATCTTGTTTTTCTTGACTCAATTCTGATCCAATGTTGATGATGTGAGGGTTATCTTTGGTTCCAATGTTGATTTTTATAACGTTTTCAACTTCCATATGTAGATCTCTCTCAAAATTAGATGGGGCGGGTGAAACACCTAATTCTTGTAATTCTTCCAAGGTTAGCTTGGATAATTCGTCTTGAGGAGTCGTGGCCTCAAGCTGGGCTATACTAGGTATAGAGCCATCAAAATAAAATCCGTTATGTAACAATTCCTCAATGGAGACATCATGGAAGATATCCCCTTCCAACTCATCATTGGATTCAGCAATCATCTTAGGGTAAGCTATGGATAGCATATTGCATGTAAATGGATTATCCCTTAAACGCAAAGCATCATGTTTATCCAAATAATCTTGGTAACATATAAGATGGTCATCATCCTCAAATGGGAAGGGCTGACCTTTACTAGGAAATAGGCCCACACCACATCGGGCAGGCCATGGTTCTACCTCAAAAGGTTATTTCATACCATTTTGGGAAGGTCCCAAACCTTTCCCTTTATAGCCCAATCTAAGCATTATAGGTTTAGCTTTAACATACTCATTAGCAAAATAACAGTGAGCATACCCATCATAATGAGTCTTGATATTTCTAGGTATTCTTCCCTAGTCATATCCCTTATAAATAAAAGCACAACTCCCAACTTGGTAGATACTTCCCATAGGTTGTGGGAGGCCCAAGGTACGAGGAGAGGGTGGCAATTTATTTAAAATATGGGAATCTTGCATAGCAATGTTTGTTTTTTTGATACAAGAATTTTAGATAAATCGGGTAAGAGCTCGTCAGTAAGAGCATAAGAGGTAGAAGGATCATTTCCTATGTTTTTGGATGTGGAAAACATGCCTTTGATAGGCATAGATGTTGTAGAGATGTCGATGGATGGGTCTAAAGGTATGGAAGTTATAGGAGTAAAACAAGAAGCATTGGTTGTGGGTTTAGGATCTTTTTGAGGTCCTAATGTGGTTTGTTCGGAATATGGTTGAACTATATGTAGAGGTGTGGTTGATGGGGAGAAAGGAGATGATGTTATGAGTGTGTGTTTCACACGTTTGGGTGGATGATGAGAATTAGGATGTGTGGATGACAGAGCAGGGAAAAATTGAACTCCAACAGGTTCTGCCAAAGCACACATATCAAAGGGTCTAGGATCACCATGAATGGTACCTGTTAGTCAAAAAGTGACTAACTACAGAAAAATAGCTGATGCACCTTTTTTGCATATTTCCCAAGAAGACCAAAGTGGCCCATATGCTAAAGATCAAAGAAAAAGCAAAACACCGCAAGGAGGAAAAAGTGTCGCGATATCGCGACATGTTGCATTTTCGCGGTTCAAAGCGAAGAGAAGGAGCAAGGAGGTAAAAGTGTCGCGATATCGCGACATGTTGTATTTTCATGGCTAAGAGCAAGAGAAAGAGCAAGGAGGAAAAAGTGTCGCGATATCGCGACATGTTGCATTTTCATGGCTAAAAGCAAGAGAAAGAGCAAAGAGGAAAAAGTGTCGCGATATCGCGACATGTTGCATTTTCGTGGCTAAAAGCAAGAGAAAGAGCAAAGAGGAAAAAGTGTCGCGATATCGTGACATGTTGCATTTTCAGGCTAAAAGCAAGAGAAAGAGCCAAGAGGAAAAAGTGTCGCGATATCGCGACATGTTGCATTTTCACGGCTAAAGAGAAGAGAAAGAGCAAAGAGGAAAAAGTGTCGCGATATCGCGACATGTTGCATTTTCGTGGGCAAAAGCAAAGAGAAAGAGCAAAGAGGAAAAAGTGTCGCGATATCGCGACATGTTGCATTTTCTGGGCTAAAAGCAAGAGAAAGGAGCAAGGAGGAAAAAGTGTCGCGATATCGCGACATGTTGCATTTTCGTGGCTAAGAGCAAAAGAAAGAGCAAGAAGGAAAAAGTGTCCTGATATCGCGACATGTTTCTTTTCTGGCTAAAAGCAAGAGAAAGAGCAAGAGGAAAAAATGTCACGATATCGTGACATGTCTCATTTTCATGGTAAAAGCAACAAAAGAGCAAGGAGGAAAAATGTCACGATTTCGTGACATGTCTCATTTTCATGGCTGGAAGCGAAGAAAAGCAAAGCAAGGAAAGAATGTCACGATTTCGTGACATGTCTCATTTTCATGGCTAGAAGCGGCAGAAGAGCAAAGCAAGAGAAGAATGTCATGATTTCGTGACATGTCTCATTTTCATGGCTGGAAGCGGTAGAAAAGCAAAGCAAGGAAAGAATGTCACGATTTCGTGACATGTCTCATTTTCACGGCTGGAAGCGCAAAAGAGCAAAGCAAGGAAAGAATGTCACGATTTCGTGACATGTCTCATTTTCACGGTTGGAAGGGAGAAGAGCAAAGCAAGGAAAGAATGTCACGATTTCGTGACATGTCTCATTTTCATGGTGGGAGGCAACAAAAGAGCAAAGGAAGAGACGAATGTCATGATTTCGTGACATGTCTCATTTTCACGGTTGGAAGCGGCAGAGGAGCAAAACAAGAGACGAATGTCATGATTTCGTGACATGCCAGCTGTAAAGGAATAAAGTATATTTTTGGCAACTAGGGACATGCACTGACATCAGGTGCTGATTTCTGAAGAATGGTCTATTGATTATAACCTAGCAAGTCCGCTGGATGATTGCAGAATAACAGGCTCACCTAAAATTAGCCAGAAGGAAATTTATCCAATCTATGGGAAATCCTTTGTGTATTATTAGAAACTGCAGACAATTACTTGTAATTGATTGAAGAAATTAAAAGTACGTAGTAGAAGATACTCTTTTTAGGGTATAAATAGGAGTGAGTCGACCAGGAAAAAAGGTCGGCTCTTGGACGTTTACAAGCTTGATGTGCATGTACTGGATTACAAGCAATAAAAGATTTCTTCCTTTGGCTTCCGAAACTTCTGTGTGCTTGTATGTATCTGGTGTTTTAACTTTTATTCACTCTAAGTTTTATAATGTATCTATTCTGAAATCTGGACTGTGCATGTATAAATCTTGTTTCTAGAGTTGAACATTAAAAGATATTTACATGCTTTTAGATGAACATCTAAAAGTCACACTCAAGAATTCATGTTTTCTATAAAGAAGAGTTCTAGCTTTGTTGTTGTCTAAACTGCATCATCAATGTTTGTTGTTGTCTAATCTGTACCGTGAGAAAAGTTCTAGCTTAGGCTATATTTCCCTTATCTCTTGTTCCCCTTTTCTCTAAAAAACTCAAAGGAACCAGCCTTCTCTGGAGACTAGACAAATGATCTCAAGCAAGATCTGTCTATTCAATGTTGGCAAAGTCTAAGGTGCAACACTATTAACCGAAGGCAGATTTTGTTCCAACAATTTTTGGCATGCCCGGTGGGACCAGCAATCCCATAGTATTGTATAAGTTTTGGTGTTTTACCTTAAGAGCCTTTTGTTTGCAAAATCTCAAGAAAAATCACCTGGCGACTCCGTTGCATTTAGACCATAAAAGAAAGACCTTGTCTAGAAACCTTCTGGTTATATAGCCATATGATAACCAGATCCCGAGCTAGAAACTCTGAAGAACCTATCGAGTTTTTTGAACTACATCTCGGAAGCCTAAAAGCACACCCTGTGCTAGCCGCAAGATCAAATCCGCCCGACACCATTAGCACCTCTTTAACACCCATTGTAGGAGCATCTGCAAGCAATCCTATAGCGGTTGTAACTCCTTTAGCAATCATGGCAGCCGCCCCTACCCCAGCGCATCTTGTATGGAATCAAACTGGCCCTTTGAACTTGGGAACACACCACCAAATTCCACAAGCTGCACTAAAAGCATTGTCGAGCTTTGATGAAATAGGCAAAATAGTAGATGAACACTGTTTAGATGTATCAGAGCTAGCATCTATTTACAACATCACTCAGGAAGATGTAATGGTCAGATTGTTGATTATATCTTTGAAAGGAAAGATGCTCTATTGGTACAGAGCGCTTCCCGTTGGATCCATTACTTCTTGGGAAGTACTGGTCGGCCGTCTGGTCGATGAATTTAATATACATGCAGATCCTTTCACATTGTTGAATCAATTCACTGTCATTGAAAGGCATCCACAAGAAGAAATCCAAGATTTCAACATCAGATTTACCAGAACTCGTGATAGAGTACCGCAAGGCCTAAAGCCCATGGAAGAACAAGCTATATGCTATTATTTAAGGGCTTTTGATTCAGATCTCAGTATGATAATAAGGCAATCCCGTGTAACCACTTTTCCTGGGATCTATGTAGAGGCAGCAAAGGGCGAAGCTGATCTCATCGCTACAAAAAGATATCCATCAAAAAGTCTATTGCCTATTTTACCAGAGCTTTCCCAAGCATCAATTTCTAAACTGCCTGTACTCCCATCAACGCAGGCTCTCCCATCTATAGCTGCACCTCCTACATTCCTTGCATTACCAGCCACACCCCTTGCATCAGCTCCCCCCAATGATCAATACACGACCATAATTGATACAATGAAGACATTGTCAAATGAAATGGCATCCATGAAAAAGAGAGAGGCGGAACGGAATATCCAAGCAAGAAGATTTCCATAGATACAAAAGGAAGGTGCTTCAACAAGTGGAAGAGGACAAGATAAAAAAAATGTGGTGTATGCGAATGAGATAGGAGATAATGGAGAACCCACTAATTTCGACTACTGGTGTACCACTTGCAATGATCCTCATGGAGAAGATTCATGCATGATTCATCAACATCATGTGCAAGCGGTTATTAATGAAAGAGCCAAAGAAACCGGCAAGGGACAGGTGAACATAATCAGAGAGGTCCACCACAATTTGGCAATGCCATCAGTGGAGCAAGTATCGGTCCTAACAAGATCGGGAAAAAAGTCATTACAAGCTGACCCTAAGGAACTCCAACCACTAGGTTTTCCTCCTGCCCCTAGGGCAACTCCGTAGAAGAACCTGTCCGATGAGAAAGGACGTTCTGACCCTCCTCAGACTTCTGCGACTACACCAAGAAAAGAATTTCCTCCTAGAAAAGGGAGCGAAGCTCAAGAGCAAGCGAAGGAAAGACTCAGATTTCCTTCATTGACAAAAAGGCAAAGAACAGAAGCTACGCAGGTCTACAGAGACAGATATGATGCATCGACTAGTGGAAGGGAGAAAAGTGTTGAAGTATCCCCAGCTGCAACTCTTTCGTTCAACATTGCGAGAAGAAATGAAGAGGACCCCCTCCAAAATAAGCATGTATGATGCACTGCAAATTCCTGGTCAGATTGACCTCCTCCAAGAATCTTTAACTTTAAAGAATAATACCTCTTCCTCAAATGTTATACAAGCAAATGTTGTGTCAACCTCTGGAAAAAATAGACCACCCCCATTCTATTTATCTTTGCAAATGGAGGGGTGGATAGTTCACAATTGCATGATTGATTCAGGGGCCGCAACTACGGTGATGCCGAAAGCCGTATGTGACATAATGGGGATGGAATATACTCGAAGTCATCCTGGTGTGTTGCAATTGGATGGTACTCCAGTAAAAACTATCGGGGTGATCAAAGATATACCTATTCAACTCCACAGAATGCCAGAAGCAGTCGTCATACAAGAAGTAGTCATTGTAGACTTAGAACCATATTTCGGTATGTGTTTATCCAGAGAGTTCACAGCCAAACTGGGAGGTTATCTGTCACTAGATTATTCGCATTTGGAGGTACCTTTCAAAGGTAAAAGAGTCAAGATCTACAATGAGAAACCATCTACTTTTCATGTGGAAAGACTAGAAGAAACAGCTACTGTCAACATGATGTCCGAGGAATCTGAGAATATCGATTTAATGGAAGAAACCCTGGAGGAACTCCAATATGAAGATCAATTTTCAATGAAAGACTTCAATGCTATGATAGAGACAGAAATGGGAAGCTATTCCATTGAGAAACCAAAAAAGCTCCCTATTGTTGTCCCTAAAACAGATGATTCAGTCAACCAGTTATGGAAATTGTACTTTGATGGGTCAAGGTGCAAAAATGGAGCAGGAGCTGGAATCGTCCTGATTTCACCCACTAGAAAAGAAAAAGTCTTTTCATATAGGTTGACATGGAGTTGCACCAATAACGTAGCTGAGTACGAAGCCTTGTGTTTGGGACTCAAGAAAGCTAAAAAATTGGGTGTAAAACAATTGCTGATCTATGGAGATTCAGAGCTGATCGTTAAACAGGTTACTGGCAAGTGCATTTGTAAGCAACATTACCTAAGAGCTTACAAAAACAAAGTGTTAGATCTATTGGAAAATTTTGAAGCACTAAACATGAAATCCATTTCCAGAGAGAAGAACACACATGCAGACCTGTTAGCATCAGTAGGATCAAATTTTTGCCCAGTCAACAATGTTATTCAGAAGTCTAAAATAGTTAGACTTATATACAGGCCTTCAGTGCCCGACAAAGACATTTTTTGGCAAGTATTCAAAAATGATGAGCAGATCCTAGATTTTTTGATTCATGAGATGAATTGCTCTACAGATAGAGAGTTACAAGAAGAGGACGAAGAGAGCCTTATTCAATTGAAAAACAACCATATCCCTAGGGGACTGATCACCCTGGAGAGCCTTTTTGACAATAGCGATAGAGTTGTAGGTCGAAGGATCAAGGTAGATGAACGTCGGTATAAAGAAGTAGAACTAGAACCGGGAAAAATGATCAAAGTAGGGACCGATTGTACAGTGGTAGAACTAGAGAAAATAAAATAGTTATGTAGAGAGTATCCAGATATAATAGCCTGGACTTATAGTGATCTGAAAGTGTACAGGAAAGAGGTCATTCAACATACCATTGAACTGGAGGAAGGAGCTAAACCTTTCAGGCAGAGGCAGAGGCCTGTGAATCCCAAGATTGAAGCCTTAATGAAACAAGAGTTGTTAAAACTCCTGTAGGCTAAGATAATATACCCAATCAAGCACTCTACCTGGGTGGCAAATTTAGTTCCAATCCACAAGAAAAATGGAGAGATACGACTATGCATCGATTTCAAAAATTTGAATAGAGCCTCTTTAAAGGATCACTATCCTTTACCCCAGATTGACCCAATCCTTCATACTGTGGCGGGAGCAGAAAGGTTTTCTCTGTTAGACGGCTTTTCTGGTTACAATCAAGTTTGGGTGAGAAATGAAGATCAATACAAGACTGCGTTCACCACTAAGTGGGGAACATTTGCATACCAAAGGATGCCCTTTGGATTATCTAACGCAGGAGCAACTTTCTAGAGAGCCATGGACGTAGCTTTTGGGGAGCTTGCGAACAAAATTATTGTCGTCTATTTAGATGACATGACTATTTTTTCTCACAACAAAAAGGACCATGCCACTCATCTGCAGCAAGTATTTGAGAAATGTAGGGAATTTGGGATATCACTAAATCCTACAAAATCTATTTTTGCTATGGAAGAAGGAATACTCCTTGGGCATGTTATTTCTAAAGTTGGGCTGTCAATTGATCCTGATAGAGTAAAGGCGCTTCTTGAGTTGTCTCTCCCAGTTAACAAGAAAGGTTTGCAGTCTTTCTTTGGGCAAATAAATTTTGTCAAAAAATTCATTGCGGATTTTGCCCAAATAGTTAAACCAATGACTGAATTATTGAAAAAGGATGCTCCTTTCAAATGGACAGAGCCAAGGAAAGAAGCTTTCCAAAAAATTCTAGAAGCCATCGCTCAAGCTCCTGTGCTAGTCAACCCTGACTATTCCCGAGATTTCATACTATATGCTGTCGGAGAGCAAAATAGTTATGCTATAGTTCTCACTCAGAAAGGAGCAGATGACGAAGAAAGACCCATAGCCTTTCTGAGTTCCACCATGCACAAACATGAGGAAAGGTACAACTTCATAGAAAAACAAGTATACGCAATTATGAAATCCTTGAATAAGCTAAAACACTTCTTATCCCGAGTCGGACGATGGTGTATGTTATTCATCCCGATGTAAGGAACTTCATAATTCAAGGAGAATTGGGTGAAAAAAGAGCTGGATGGGTGACTCGCATCCAAGAGTATGATGTAGAAATACATCCTACTAAAATAGTCAGAGGGAGAGCTTTGTGCCAGGAATTGGCCAAGCAAGGCTGCAAGTGGATATGGGGAGAGCCACCCCGTCATGGCAAACACAGAGCAACACCAAGACAGAGCAAGTTCGGGTTGGATCGATGACTTTGTGAGGTATTTTCAGACTGGGTCATGTCCTGAAGATATGAACGCTTCCCAGAGAAGGAGATTCAGAACCCAAGCATTGAAATATACCCTTCGAACAGAGGGGTTGTACAGGATTAACATCGATGGTGTATTGTTAAAATGCGTTCCCGATAATGAAAAGCAGAAAGTGTTAGATGAATTTCATGGGGGTTTTCAGGGGGACATTATGCAGGCCGAACTACAGCTTTGAAGATCCTTAGAGCTGGATGTTATTGGCCTTCCATCTTCCTAGATGCGTACAAAGTGACCCAGAGGTGTGAACAGTGTCAGAGGTATGTGGGAAGAAACAGGAATGCACCTATGCCCTTAAAAGCTATTCAAGTCGAGGAACCATTCCAGCAGTGGGGGTTGGATTTCGTAGGGATAATAGAGCCAAACTCATCATCAGGCCACAAATACATTCTCACTGCCATGGACTACTTCACCAAGTGGGCAGAAGCAGTGCCTACGAAGAAAGCTGATTCAGAAGTGGTGATAGAATTCATCGAAAGTCTAATCACAAGGTTTGGCATACCAGATTCTTTGGTTACAGACAATGGATCCCCTTTCACTAGTGCAAAGATGATCGAATTCGTCGAGTAGATATGGAATTTACCTGAAGACTTCCTCTAATTATTACCCACAAGGTAATGGATTAGCTGAGTCTACTAATAAGAATCTTCTGAGAATTCTGAAAAGAACATTAGAGGACAATAAGAAGAACTGGCACTCACTCCTGAATCAAGCCCTGTGGGCCGATAGAATCTCAATCAAAAAATCAATCAATACTTCGCCATATGCTTTGGTTTATGGCAAAGAAGTTGTTCTACCGATTCATATGGAGATACCCGCGTTGAGGATGCTAAACCAAGTTAACGAAGATGAAGGTCATCCAATGGATGCCCGACTGATGCAACTTCTACAGCTTGAAGAATCTAGGGAACAGGCCTACGATCATCATCAAAAGCATATGGTAAAAACAGTCGGGTGGTTCGATAAGAAAACCACTTTCAAGAAATTTAAAACAGGTGACCTGGTATTAAAATGGAATGTCAAGAAAGCAAAGCCAGGACACCATGACAAGTTTGATGCTTTCTGGGAGGGGCCATTCAAAATTGTTTCAGAAAAGCAATTCAATGCCTTCCAGTTAAAAGATCAAGATGGATGGGTTCTACCCATCACGGTGAATGCTTTTCACCTAAAATTGTATTTCCAGTAAAAGCTACAGATCACCATTATATGTACAGTATATTATAAGTTTGAAGTTTTGTAAATATTTCCCTTTTTACGGCCTAATAAGAATCAAGTGTGCAAAGCTTATCAAGAGATAATTGCAGCCATGGACAGAATCAGAAGATCTAAACATCAGGGGCAGCAGCCAGCGGCCAGAGCTGGGACCAGCTCCCAGAATTGAATTTTTGTGTTCTTCAGACAAAGGTTAAATACCTAAGTGGTAAAAGAAAGGTTCTGATAAGGTGAAGATCACTTGTATTCCAAAGTGCATTCTTTTTCTTTTGTTTTTCCGCTCAAAATTTTTCTTTTCACAACTGTGCTGGTGACTCCGCTTCCCAATGGATGAAGGCCTGGTCTCTATTTTTTTGCTAGCAAAAATTCCCCGGAAGGCGCCAAGAATGTTAGTCAAAAAGTGACTAACTACAGAAAAATAGCTGATGCACCCTTTTTGCATATTTCCCAAGAAGACCAAAGTGGCCCATATGCTAAAGATCAAAGAAAAAGCAAAACACCGCAAGGAGGAAAAAGTGTCGCGATATCGCGACATGTTGCATTTTCGCGGTTAAAAGCAAAGAGAAGGAGCAAGGAGGAAAAGTGTCACGATATCGCGACATGTATTTTCGTGGCTAAGAGCAACAAAAAGGAGCAAGAGGAAAAAGTGTCGCGATATCGCGACATGTTGCATTTTCGTGGCTAAGAGCAAGAGAAAGAGCAAAGAGGAAAAAGTGTCGCGATATCGCGACATGTTGCATTTTCGTGGCTAAAAGCAAGAGAAAGAGCCAAGAGGAAAAAGTGTCGCGATATCGCGACATGTTGCATTTTCGCGGCTAAAAGCAAGAGAAAGAGCCAAGAGGAAAAAGTGTCGCGATATCGCGACATGTTGCATTTTCACGGCTAAGAGCAAGAGAAAGAGCAAAGAGGAAAAAGTGTCACGATATCGCGACATGTTGCATTTTCATGGCTAAAAGCAAGAGAAAGAGCAAGAGGAAAAGTGTCGCGATATCGCGACATGTTGCATTTTCGTAAAAGCAAAGAGAAAGAGCAAAGAGGAAAAAGTGTCGCGATATCGCGACATGTTGCATTTTCACGGCTAAAGCAAGAGAAAGAGCAAGAAGGAAAAAGTGTCACGATATCGTGACATGTTGCATTTTCACGGTCCAAAGCAAAGAGAAAGAGCCAAGAGGAAAAAGTGTCGCGATATCGCGACATGTCTGCATTTTCTGGCTAAAAGCAACAAAAGGGAGCAAGGAGGAAAAGTGTCACGATATCGCGACATGTCGCATTTTCGTGGCTGAAGGCAAAAGAAAAGCAAAGCAAGGAAAGAATGTCACGATTTCATGACATGTCTCATTTTCATGGCTGGAAGCGACAGAAGAGCAAAGCAAGAGACGAATGTCACGATTTCGTGACATGTCTCATTTTCACGGCTGGAAGCGGCAGAAAAGCAAAGCAAGGAAAGAATGTCACGATTTCATGACATGTCTCATTTTCATGGCTGGAAGCGGCAGAAGAGCAAAGCAAGGAAAGAATGTCATGATTTCATGACATGTCTCATTTTCATGGCGGGAGGCAGCAAAAGAGCAAAGGAAGAGACGAATGTCGCGATTTCGTGACATGTCTCATTTTTACGGTTGGAAGCGGCAGAAGAGCAAAGCAAGGAAAGAATGTCACGATTTCATGACATGTCTCATTTTCATGGTGGGAGGCAGCAAAAGAGCAAAGGAAGAGATGAATGTCACGATTTCGTGACATGTCTCATTTTCACGGTTGGAAGCGGCAGAGGAGCAAAATAGGAGACGAATGTCATGATTTCGTGACATGCCAGCTGTAAAGGAATAGAGTATATTTTTGGCAACTGGGGACATGCACTGACATCAGGTGCTGATTTTTGAAGAATGGTCTATTGATTATAACCTGGCAGGTCCGCTGGATGATTGCAGAATAATAGGCTCACCTAAAATTAGCTAGAAGGAAATTTATCCAATCTACGGGAAATCCTTTGTGTATTATTAGAAACTGCAGACAATTACTTGTAATTGATTGAAGAAATTAAAAGTACGTAGTAGAAGATACTCTTTTTAGGGTATAAATAGGAGTGAGTCGACCAGAAAAAGGGTCGGCTCTTGGACGTTTACAAGCTTGATGTGCATGTACTGGATTACAAGCAATAAAAGATTTCTTCCTCTGGCTTCCAAAACTTCTGTGTGCTTGTATGTATCTGGTGTTTTAACTTTTATTCACTCTAAGTTTTATAATGTATCTGTTCTGAAATCTGGACTGTGCACGTATAAATCTTGTTTCTAGAGTTGAACATTAAAAGATATTTACATGCTTTTAGACGAACATCTAAAAGTCACACTCAAGAATTCATGTTTTCTATAAAGAAGAGTTCTAGCTTTGTTGTTGTCTAAACTGCATCATCAATGTTTGTTGTTGTCTAATCTGTACCGTGAGAAAAGTTCTAGCTTAGGCTATATTTCCCTTATCTCTTGTTCCCCTTTTCTCTAAAAAACTCAAAGGAACCAGCCTTCTCTGGAGACTAGACAGATGATCTCAAGCAAGATCTGTCTATTCAATGTTGGCAAAGTCTAAGGCGCAACACTATTAACCGAAGGCAGATTTTGTTCCAACGGTAACCAACTAATTTTTAAATTTGAATTTAACACACTGATGTAAAGTTAAGGGAATAGCTCGCATCGCGTTGATCCAAGGGTGACCCAAAACTATATTGTATGATGTAGGGCAATGCACAATAAACATGATTGTGTCTAAGGTTCTAGGACCAACTTGTAATGGAATAGTATTAACTCTACACGTTTCTTGTGTTTCATCATTGAATGATTTTATAATCATATCATTTCTTTTCATTTCATCACTTCTAAACCCAAATCTTTGGTAGAAGTCAAAAGTGCATATGTTTAAAGATGAACCATTATCAATCAAGACTCGTTTAATGGCTACATCTCCAATTAGGGCAGTAATATATAAGGGGTTATCCTTATGTAGACTATGTTGTGGTATATCTCTATCCTAGAAGTCAATACAATCGACTTATCGAGTTATGATAGTATTGGACATGGCTTCAAGTTGAATATTTTTTGGTACCATAATTTGGCTTAATGTGAGCATTAATTCTTCCCTATGGGTAGGAGAAGACCTTAAAAGATCCAAAATGGAAATTCTAGTTGTAGTATTTGATAATTGTTCATTAATATTATAAGGAGGTTTAGGTTGAACATTAGGCGCATGATTCCATTTATTGGGATTTTTCAAAACAAATGGAACTGATCCATCGTTCTGAGTTTGATCTTGTTGAGAGTTTTGAGCCTGTTGTCGAGTAACAACTCTGATGGGACCTACAATATTATTTTGTGGATGATGAATAGGTCTTGGTATAGTGTTTATGACTTGTTCATTAGAAATTATTTGGTGAGAATATGGTCGAGTAGTGACTCTTCTAGGAAATGGTTCTTCCGGAACCATAGAATTTGTGATGGGTTGAACAGCATCTGATTCATCTTCAAAACTATTCAATTGATTTGAGGTGATTTCCATGTCACTTTTAGTCTCATATTCGGTATCACTAAGATCAAGTGTCCGAATATTATGTAGAGGTCTGGCCGTAACCATGGATAAATTTGTTTCAAATATTTATGGATCGTGAATAGGTAATTGTCCACTAATAGTTCCTACATATCGGGTAGGAGGAGGAACATTATGATGCTCAATTTGATTAGCCAACTCTTTACCCTGCTTTGGTAAAGGATGTTGAAATATGTCCAATGACTGATTGGCACTCTGATTCTAATTTTGGGGAATGTTCTTTTGAGCATTATTAGGAGGATTTTGTTTAGGTTGAAAGGCTTGCACCTCCATCTCATTGTTATCAATCGGGTCTTGTATTTTATGTTTTAATCTTTTACAACAGTTGGTAGCGTGTCCAGGTCCTCTATGGAAATCACAGTATAAATCAGCTCTGTATCCGGGTATAGTTGGATTAGGTTCCTAGATATTTGGTAATTGGATCAATCCTCATGCTAGTAATTACGGGAGAATGGTTGATAAATGTTGATTTAACCTAGTAAATTCTCGGGGTGGTTTATCAGGAGGTTTCAGTATAAATTTCTTTGTTGTTTTTGCAACATTAACAATAGCGATATTTCTACTATCAATGACTCCATCACCCACAACTTGTTTATTTTTATATTGATTTATGGATGTTTTCTCATCATCTTTCTTTTTGAGCTGACCTCTCCTAATAAGAGCATCTTCCACTCTTCAAGCTAAATTTATAGCTTGATCGAAGGTGGTCAAGGTAGCATTTGATAACTCATAGGATAGTTGTTCTTGTAAATTATTGATAAAAATATCCAGCATTTCCTAGTAAGGTAACACAAAGTGCAATTTTCCTATCAACTGTCTCCATCGAGCTAGGAAATCAGCAAAACATTCATCTTTGTCTTGTTTTAGGTTGTACAAATCTTTAATGGTTACATGCCTTTCAATGTAGGCACTAAATTGATGCACAAAATACTCGGCGGTTTCTTTGAAATTTCTCAAAGAATGAGTGGGTAGTTGATAATACCATTCTAATGCCATCCCTCCTAAACTTTTTGGGAACATTTTTAGTAATAACAAGTCATCATGTGATATATCATGACATGCTATCCTAAACATATGAAGATTCTCTATGGGATCTTCAGGTCCTTTGTATATTGGTATGAAAGGCATAGGAAAGTGTTTAGGATATGGTTGTGCTACAACTATAGGATCTAGATGCTTACTACACATCTCTCGATAATTGTACGAGGGACGGTAGGGATCTATCTGGTCCATGTGGGAGACTAACTGTTTCATCATGGCTTCCAGATTACTAGTTTTTCCACCATATTGGTTTGGTGGTACATGAGTATGGGATTTGTGAGCATAGGATGGCATGACGTAAGGATTAGATGCTATATTGTTGTTATGCAAATGGTTGGTAGGAAGAGTATTATGAAGAAGATTTGTTGTAGCATTATGTTGTACCCTAGATTGTTGGAAATTGATATTTGGTTTTGTTTTAGGCTTTTATTGATTTGAGGTATGTTTATCAATAACTTGGCAAAATAGAGCAGTGAATGATGGTTTCTTTTGTGTGGGAATAACTCTAGGCTTAGTAATAGGTACTCTAGATGGTTGGGTAACCTATTGTTGTTGCATGTTTTGGATGGTCCATATCCAAATTGGATGGTCCAGCTTGATCACTTTCTTGATCAACGAAGGACAAGGGATTAGTGCATGTGGGATATATGTCTTCTAGGGTTGCTTGAGTGTCACTAATTTGATCCTTGTCCATATGGATTTCTCTATGAAGAGTGCCAATATTGGTATTGAGGAACTTCCAGAAATGTTCCATGTTCTCAAAAGTAACCGTTCCTTCTGGAGACATTTTAGGAGATGAGGATCCTTCCTCTATAAAAATTTCTCTTTGTTCATTTGTGTCAACAAACTATTCTTCTTATTGGTCTAGGGGTCCTTCTTCCTAAATTGGGTCTTTAGGAAGGACATCTGGTTTATTTACGGTTTTTCCTAACCAATCTTCTTCTACTTCAGTCCGTTTTCCATTCTTGAGAATAGTCATTATGTTCAAATTAAGATTTTAGCAAATATGTATTAATATATTTACAACAGATTTGGGAGGTATATATTTTAATTATATACCTACTATGATGCTTAAAAGAAAATGTTTTGATTCTTGTTTTTGCTATGATTTTGTTTTGTTTTTATTTTTATTTTTATTTTTATTATTTTTGTTTTGTTTTTATGATTATAAAGACAAAAAATAGCACACTAAACACAAGAAACAATAATAATAAAAGAATGGCTTAGTTTTCTATAAATAGTTTATAGATGTCATTGATAGGATCAAGTTCATCAGGAGTCATGAAATGCTCCTCTTCAAATTGGAAATGATTTTTCAAGAACTTAACAAAGTGTGCTATGGTGATGTTATCTACTTCTGACTCTGACTTGTAAAAATAGAGCTCATGGAAATGCTATCGATATAACATAGCTCTAGGAACTCTATTCCATATCTTTCTATCCGTAAGAACGACCTCTTGATCCTCTATACGAGATAGAAATTTATGTACTACAACTGCATTGTCGAGGTATTCCTCAAAGGTGTACAATTCAGAAGACACAAGGGCTCTTTTATCTGCTAACCACCTATAGCAAGCTCTCTGAAGCTCATGATACAAGGTCACTTGATCAGGATCAAGGATTCTATCTAGGACAAACCTCTTGATTTGTCTAAGTTCGGTTGATCTAGATGAAATGAGATTCAATCTCCTATTAAGCTCGTCCCATAAAGGTGGGACTCTATATGTCTGAGATACTCTAAGCAAAGAAGTAATCTCTATAGCTGCTAATTGATTCTCAACATTAATGGTGACAGCTCGTCTTTTATTAAAATCTACCATCTAAACATGATATGCAATATTTGATTCTAAATGCATTTATGTTTTTGTGTTTTTTTTTTTTGGATTGTTTTCAAAAGGTTTTGAGTTTTCATGTCGGGTTCACCAAAATGTATCGCTCCAAATTTTTTTCATCCTTACCTTCAGGTTATAGGATCTGCACTCGAAAGGGGGATGCGAGAAGGATGGAACAATACCTCAGACTGAGAGGCCCTTTGAAGGTCCCACCTCTCAGGGGAGGGGTATAAGGGTGAATTTTCGACGGATGGTGGGTTCACCAAGAAAATTTTAAGTGGCAGTTTCCATGCCTAGGTTGATGATAGGTTTGATGTGTTTATTTTATGTTCAATCATTCAATTCCTAGGTTTGGCCAAAATGAATCTAACCTAATCTATATGCCGATGCTAAGTTTTTGTTTTTTTTATGGATATAGAAAACATGAATAAATGTTGAACACTGAGAATGTGCTAAATAAGATAGAATATACCTTATTCTGGATGTCTAAATGAAGATTCTATGATTTGTAGCAGTCCAAATCATCTCGAATCATACATAATCATCTAAAATTACATAGAATCATCTCAGATCATAATCGATCGTCTGATATCTGACGAATTCGTCAGATGAATTCATCAGAAACCTACAATAACAAAAAAAGATACAAAATACCAAAAATGCAACTACAAAAGCAAGGGGAAATGATAGAAGTAACAATGAATTTACCTAAATAGTAGATCTAGATAGCAATTAAAAGGAAATGCATCAATTTGATAATTTATTTTGACTTTATCATATATCTATGCTAAATGAGGTGAACTCTAGGATGCAAAAATAAAATAAACCAAGCTAATGTGTAAGAAAATGAAGAGAAACGATAAGTAAATGTAAACTTTGGGCTTTGATTACCCCCAATATGGACTGCAGTTGAGATCGCCTCCACTCGTATGAGATCATCACCGATTTGCAATAGAATCATCCAAAATTATTTGAAATCATCGGAGACGATCTGAGCCTGCTTCGACTAAAAAATAATAAGATTCCTGCAAGAAGACTTAAAACATCGAATACAAAAAAGAGTACGAGGATGTTCTACTGCACAAGGAGCTAAATCTATAGATAAATCTATCAACTAGGGGGTTCATGGGGGTTCAGGGGGATAAACTGATAAAATCCTAGTTTATATAGGATTAGGGAGAGGTTAGGAGGTTGGAAATCATCCCAATTTGGGAGATCTCCAACAGGGGAGACTCTAACTGCGAGACATGCTTTCTGCCAAAGTTAGAGAAGCTATTGAAATAGAATCTAATTCTAAAAATTTGGTTTTGGAACAAAATCGTCTGGATGTTCTATTCCAGACGAATTCGTCATATCTAGGATGATTTCATCTGATCTACGACGATATCATCCAACGGTCAAAACAAATCCTAAAAATGGCACGGAAAATGAGGAAAGTGGGTAACAGATGGTTTAACGGGCGGTTTGGGTTAAAATTCAAATTTTAATCTTTTACTAAGGTTTAACTACACCAATTTTAGGGTTCTACGGTTTCAAATCAGAGAGAGGGACTTCAGTCAAGCATGCCTTGATCATGGAGGCCCTAAATCAGGGAGGAATCTTCTCTCCCCCAAGAAAGGCATGGTGAGCCAAGTGGCGCCCTCGCATGCGCATTCAAAGGAGACCCTCAGGTCTATAAAATGGTGAGCCTCCTCACCCCAAAAAAGAGGAGAGAGCTGGAGCATTTGGAGCAATGGAGTGCTACCAAATTATACCCCCATTCCCCTTTGTGCTTCCTACATCCCTAATTTCTCTTTTGGAAGAGAGGTTATCGGGTGAACACTAGGAACGCAATCTAGACCCAAAACCCAAGCAATCAGCCACAATCCCACACCAAACTCATTGACACAACCCCCTAGGAGGTTTTGGACCCATCCCACTTGGATTGGTGCCAAAACTAAGCCCCAAACGGTGGGCGTCCTGCCCAGGGCGCCCCGCACTGCTGCAGTCCTAATCGTCCCACCCCGGAGTGATTAGAAATATATAAATGATTTCTCTACTATTATTTTTGCATTCTATCATATTTCATGTACTTATGCTGTTGTTCAAGTTTCATGGTATTTTGACTTGATTTGACCTTGTTTTTATCATTTTATGCGTTTACTAACCTACAAGGAGCACCTTCGGATACAGGATAATATGGGTAGAATATACCAAATATGACCTTCTGGGTCATCTCAAAATTCCCCTTTTAGCCTAACCCCAAGTTTGTAAGAGTTTTGGAGGCCTCTAGGTAGGACATTTGCAAGGTCGCTCTTGCACATTTTGTGATAGTCCTAATCGTCCCACCCCGGAGCGATTAGAAATCCATGCATGATTTCCTAACTATTCTTTTTGCAATGTGTCCCTGATGATGTCTTCATGCTTCTATCAAATTTTGAGTTCATTATGACATGTTTTGACCATCATTTTATTCTTTTATTACTTAACTAGCCGGAGGCTTTGGGGATTGCATGTTTTCCTATATCCGCATATGCTATTAACTATTTGCTATTTTTCTGTGTGTAGGATCTCACTACCAAGAACACCAGAGGGGCAGCAAGGAATGATGAACACATGGACGCAAGCGGTGGCAATGTTTGGCCCACCCATTTCGAATGTGGGCATGCGAAAGACACTAGAAGCGTACCATCCATTGATGTAACAAACTGTATCAAACATTCTGAGCCCTAGAGGGGGAGACGTATTGTAACTAGATTGAAAGCAACATTAATAAAAGAGGCCCCAACTTTTTTTTCTTACATCTCATTTCTTTTAGTGTCATTTCCTTCATGCATTTGTTCATCGCATTCGTAGGACTTAGCATCTATACCATATCAATTTTGTTTGCATCATAATCTAGTACGCCGTCATTCTGCATTCAGCTTTCAGTGGTGATCATGGTGGGACCCTATCCCCTACTATTAAGATCAAGTTTTTGATCCAAATTTTGTGGTTTTCTTTGCAGGTGTTACTCATTTGGGCGTTGGACTGCTACTCGTGCCACCCTATGATGAATACAGACCTGCTATTCATCCCACCCTAGGATGAATATGTATTCATCCCACCCTATGATGAATGCAGACCTGCTATTCATCCCACCCTAGGATGATTAGAGCTCTATGCATTTTTTGAGTAGAAACTTAGAGGCATCTAGTTTAGACAGAGAGGAGGTAGGTTTTTTGAACATCCTCTATGTTTTTCTATTTTCTATTTCTGCAATTTTCTGTTTTCTTTGCTTGCATAGAAAAGTTAAGTAGTTTTTTTCCTTTCTTGCAATAAGAAAAAAAATAAAAAACATAGAGTAAATTAAATGGAAGGAACTTGATTAGGAATGCATTCTTCTCTGGTTTGCTTGCATGATACTTGCACAAATGGCAAGTCCTCATCATAGGTTTCAGTTCTAGTTAGGTTTTGTGATTTCCTTTTTGCTACTAATTGTTTCTGAAAGATAAAACGTACTTTAAAGCATTGCATTAGTGAAAATCATCTTTTGCTATATGTTTTCTTTCTTTACATGATTAAAAGGAACCACCCACACACCACCTAATAAAATTAACATCAAGGAGTTGGTCTTAATACCCCAACACTTGATCAAGACCAACGGTGGATTTCATCACCACCTTGGCTTGGATTTTGCATACATATACCCTGATCGTGACTATTGCTAGACGTAAATCCTGATGAAAGCTGACCAAGTGTAATGGGGGTGATTCCCCGTGCATGAGGATAAGTCTTCTATGGTAGGTGTCAAAAATAGAGTGATCCCCCTTCCGTACCGCCTATGTTCCACGTATTATTCTGCTCTCGCGTACCAATAGTTTCCCTCATGTAAGGGCGGGTATATTGAGAGGTTCGGTATAATGGCCTAGCAATGGTATATTGAAGGGGTGACCATTTTGGAGATACAAGAGCCCTCATTTTGCATGTATAACAAAGTTTCCTTTACAAGATTCGCATAACAAAAATCAAACACATTAGACCAGATCTAGGGCACACATTTAATCTATAAACGAGATAATCATTTCTTTGTTTGTGTGGTCCCCTTTTGTTTGGTATAGCATAAAAATTGTAAAGGAGATAAAAATATACATATCTTTCTAGAAAGACCACCACCATGGTGTATACCCGTAGCCAAGCCCAATCATGGGCAGAAGCTACAAAAAGTATACAAGGAGGCACAAGTCACCTCCGTTATAGCCCCAAGGACTTGGTTATACCACCTTGGCAGCCTGACCCACAACATAGTCCACACTATGCCACTACAGAAAAGGACTATAGAGGCACCCCTTTGAGGGGCACTCCCATTCAACACAGACCCTCTCGGGAGGAGTACACACATGGGAAGGCCCCCTTAGACACTCATTATGAGTGGCCACTACGCGATGAAGTGCTAGAGCAGCATAGGGTTCATAAGGAGGGACCACATGATTATATCATTCCTCCTCCACCCCTCATTACTGTTAGAACTAATAGGCCAAATCTAGAGTGCAAGGCTCTTCAGACAGGGCGAGCCAACTCTGCCCATCCCTTTCACATGTACGAAAGGGAGCACGAGGAAAACCAGTATATTCCTCAAGAGCAATACACCACATGGGAGCAATGCACCTCTGCACCTGCTAATTATCAAGATCACCTATTGAGGCCAGAGCCTCGGGTGAATGCTGCTAACCTCGATAGAGGAAAGTGACCCATAGAGATCTCGGATCACCATGACCGAGATAGATATGTAGGGGAGGCATCTAGGCCTCCTAGACATAGGACGATAGAACAAATTGACTTGGCATTTGCCAAACATGCCACCCGCCAAGCGCAAATCATGTAGCTTAGGCAAGATCAACAGTAGTTAGAGCAACTGTATCATCTTAACAAAGAGCGCATTCAATGCCAGATAGATGAGTTGCTCCAGAACACTATGCATGAGAGGATTCCAACCCCTCGCATGCATAGGACAAAAATTTATGAGAGGCACAACCCCTTAGTATGAGACAGGTCTCCATGACCTTATCAAGCGTTACCTCCAAGACCTCCTAGACCTGAGTGGGAGGCCACCCCTAGAACCAATGATGGGCACCTTCCTCGAGCACCCATCCATGTTTATAGGTCATGCCCAAAAACTCCTCAAGAAGCCTATGAGGAATTTGAGTGAGAAGAAGAGCGGGCTGAAACGCCCTACCAAGGTAGGGGGGCGCTACCCAGCTACCCCTCCATAGGCCTCAAGTTCCTCATAATTCACAATGGGAACAAACCAAAGAAGAGGAAATCAAATCCTTTGATGCATACAAAGCATTGTTAGAGTGCTTAGAGTCTATGGAGACTAAGACTTTAGGGCCCCAAAAGCCCACCTTACGCCAACTCCGTAGTCACCCTATGCATCCTTCAGTTTCAGCACCCCCATACCCCGACCACTTCAAAATGCCTCAATTGGCAATTTTTAGAGGGGATGAGGATGCCCAAGAGCACGTAACAAGGTTCCTGAGTCAATGCTTTGGCATTCAAGACAATGATGCATTGCTTCTAAGAACATTTATAACCATGTTCGTAGGCCCTACCTCGGATTGGTTTACCCAATTGTTGAAGCATAGCATCAACAATCTAGACCAACTAGTGGACGCGTTCCTTGAACATTTTGCCTTCAACACCAAGAAGAAGGCATCCTTAAGTGACCTAGCTAGCCTTAAGTAGTATGATGATGAGACCATAGCCGCTTATGGGAATCGATGGAGGACATTGCTTTCAAAGCTACCTTACCTCCCTCCCATGGCCGACATGACTCAAATGTTTTCAAAGAGTTGCATAAGGTCGATCTCCATGCTATTGTAGCTACAACAATATGCCACCCTAGAAGAAGCCCTGGTGCAAGCCAGGATAATTGAGGAGATCAAAATTCAAGATGGTGAGATTGCCAAGCCATGCAAGAAAGAGTGGACCAAAAATGCCAAAACTGGGCCCATGCAACCGAAACCCACCATGGTCAATCAGGTTGCCATAACTATACCAAAGCCTACACAAATGACATAGCCCCCAAAGGCTAATTATCAGGTAGTTCCTCTTGATAACTATGAAAAGGAAAATCACAAACAAGAGCAAAATCAGTAGCGTCACCCTAAGCGACAATTCACACAATTCACGGAGTCTAGAGACTCCTTGTTTGACCGCTTGTTCATGGAAAACCTGATAAACTTGCTAAAAAGTCGACCCATAGACCCCAATGCACCAAAACCCAAGGGCTATAGGGAAGATTTATATTGTAGATTCCATCGACAGAAAGGACATGACATCTTCACTTGTTGGAAATTCAAAAACTTAGTGCAGGACTTGATAGACAACAAAATGCTCATGGTAGATAATCCCGTAGCGCTGAGCAACCAATAGATGGAAGTCTTCAAAGACCCCCTGCCTACCCATGATGCGCAGGCAAAGACTTTACAAGTGAATGAGGTAACACAAAACTGCCCCATGCAAGGATACGTGGGGATGATAAGCATCGTGACACGGAACAAAAGATACCCAAACATGGCTGCACCCATTGTAGCTACAGGAGATGTTCCATCAATGTCACAACCTCCACAACACCCTACGCAACCTCCCCCACCTAGACCAGTGGCCATGATTCGGACTAAGCTTACTCAAAGTTTAAGGACCACGTCGGCTAGGCTCTCCATTTATGAGCTCATCCAACAATCACCGCCCCATCGGGAGGCTCTGATGGAGATACTCAAAGCCATTGAGCTACAGCCCCATGAACCTAATTCTTTCAACAACTTTGTGGGACATGTGAGACAATGCACAGAACCAGTCATAACCTTCAGGGAAGATGAACTAAAATTGGTGACTAGTGATATGGTGGATCCACCCCTGCACGTCATCGCATGGGTCAATGAGATTCCATTCAAGAGGGTGTTGGTGGACACTGGCTCATCCAACAACATAATCATGATAGTGGCATTAAAACATCTTAAGCTGCCAGCATCCCACATTGTGGCATCCACTTACACTCTTCGAGCATTCAACGACGCGTTATGCTCGATGGTTGGCACAATTGTCCTACCCATCCAAGTAGGACAAAAGACCATTCCTACATTGTGTCACATCCTTGAGGGTGAGATGGCCTACAATATCTTGCTAGGCCGGCCTTGGATCAGGGACATGAAGTGTGTCCCTTCGATAGCCCATCAATGCCTCAAATACACATACGAAGGGCAAGTACATGTAGTCCCAGTAGACTTAGAGCCCTTTAAGTTTTGCAATGCGGTGCAGTTGATGCCACAATCGACCCTCCCATCGACACATTTGGACTTTCAATTGAATCCATCCACTCAGGGTCTGATTCTGCCTACATCCCCACTGTTGAGTCCCTCAACTAACCGACCTAGCCCATCTTCATCATCTGTCCCTTCACCAACAATGCCACCTATGGTGGCCACATCGAAGGACAATGGGAAGAAGCCCCTAGAGGAGGCACCACCATTAGTCTCAACCATATCTACCGAGGAGGTGCCCAACCGAATGGAAGTCGAGACACCTGATTCACCCAACATGGAGTGGACTCAGGGAGAACTCCCATTCCCTCCCCCTCAACCATCGATGATTACCATTGAAATGGCCAATACGGGCTGGGGGAGTACCTAGTGTAGAACATTGTGGCAACACCCACGCTCGAATCCATGCAAGACATGGGGAGACCTCGCCTCCCCATCGGCACTATCATCCCTTTAGGCTACCCACCAAATCAGACCAACTTTGTATATGGGGGCCTCGAGAATGGCATTGAACCCTACCTACAAGAGGAAGAGGATGAAGAGCCATTTGCTGAGAATATTGACTATCTATCCAACCCAGACTTCGCCTTGAAATACCTAGACCAATGTAATTGGCATGGATATGGATTGGGCAGATATGAACAAGGAATGCGCATTCTTTGTCAACCAAGATACCAGATGCCATATGATAAATCAGGAGTAGGGTTCAACCACCCTTTGCCCCTCGACATCTTGGTAGAAACCATGCAAGGCTTAGGTCTAGGCAATAGGGATGGGTTGGCACAAGATCCATATGCCAATCCCAACACTACATACACATTGGGGAATTATTTCCCATTGTTAACAACAAACCTTGTTGACCTCAACAACCCCTCCCCTTTGATCGAGGAAGGGGAAAGTTCAAGAAGTAACCTCCAAGAAGGATATGAAAAAAATCAAGGGAGGTCTTCGAAAGATGAGTCAGATTATGAGGTAGCACCTTGGGACCCATTTGAGTCCGATAGCAATCACTCGCAGGTGACACCCATTGATGACTATCAGGAGGACTTCATGGCAATGTTCCCCTTTAATGTTCCAATCAGGCAATTGCCACCTCCAGAGAATCCAGCCCTCCCATAGAGAGCGGAACAACCCAGAAGGGACCAAATCAACATGCTCAAACAAAATGAGCCTCCCATGCCGGCCATAAGGCCAAGTGATCAAGAAATGCCTAGTGGGAGGCTATACCAACCAGAGGGGCACATAGTTGTCGGAGCCAATGAAGGCCTATGGATCTCCGATAGTGACTATGAGGATGAGACTGAGATGGCATATCTCAACCATATGAGGCAACAAGAATACCCCATAGACATCGATGGTATGTTTGAACATTTGAATATGGGACCAAGGCATAGGTGGCATTTAAACCAAGTATAGTTAAACCAAGTGCTTCATCCACCACTTTGGGCATACAGAGAGCACCTCCCACCTAGAGACCCTATAGGGCCACCAGTGCCAAGGGTAGACCCTATCCTTCTATCCACACATAGGGCCGATCCTTTTGTGCCAGTACCCATAGAGCCAGATCCGAGGCACAAGGATCACCAAGAATGTCTGAATCAACACCCACATGGTAATGGAGACCAAATTCATTCCATCAACATGATCTCCATTGATTTAACCACCCCCATCCACAATCCAGCCGATCCAACATGACCATTGTATCTAGACCTAGATGCCATAGACTGGGATCGTGCTGACTCACCACCATCCCCATAGAGTACTGGCCTTGCGGTGAGATGTTCCATTTCACCCCAAGATAGACTCAGGATATCTTCCATGTTGAAGAGGAACCCGACGTTCCCAATGTAGATCTAAATTCAGTGAATGATATCCACCTGATCCCAACTCCACACCAGTTGGAGGATGGATCCCACATGTCAGTCGAAGAGATGATTGACGTAGACATCGGTTCTGATCCAATGAATCCACAAATCATCAATCTAGGGGTAAGTCTATCCCCTAAAGAGCAAGCCGATTACATTGCCCTTCTCAAAGAGAAGAAGGAGGTTTTTGCATGGTCCTACAAAGACATGTCGGGGCTAGACCCATAGCTAGTCATGCATAATCTAACACTTGATCCGACAGTCAAGCCAGTCAAGCAAAAGCTATGTAAGATGCACCCAATAGTGGCCTTAATGGTCAAATATGAGCTACAAAAGTTGTTGGATGCATAGTTTGTCATCTGCATGGATTACCCACCATGGTTGTCCAACATGGTACCCATCAAAAATCTGGATGGGAGGATTCGCATATGCACCAATTTTTGAGATTTAAACAAAGTGAGTCCCAAGGATGATTTCCCCTTGCCTAGCATCGATGCATTGGTAGATGCTACAATGAGGCCATGAAATGCTTTCCCTCATGGATGGTTTCTCGGGATACAACCAGATTCGTATCAATCCCGATGATCAACTAAAAATGGCGTTCACGATGCCTTGGGGGACATTTTGTTATAAGGTCATGCCCTTTGGCCTTAAAAATGTTGGTGCCACCTACCAACGTGCTATGACATACATCTTCCATGATCACATGCATAAAACTTTGGAAGATTATATGGATGATTTGTTGGCCAAATCTCTTTTGTGCCAAAATCATCTCGATGACTTACGCAAGATCCTTGATCGCCTCATCGAACACAAGGTTAGGCTAAACCCCAAGAAGTGCGTATTTGGCATCACATCTGGAAAACTCTTGGGTTTCATAGTCTCAAAATGAGGCATCGAGGTAGATCCAAATAAAGTCAAGGCAATCCTTGAAATGCTTCCCCCAACCACCATCAGGCAGCTCAGAAGCTTGCAGGGTAAGGTCGCGTCGATCAAGCGCTTCATAGCACAGTTATCTGACAAGTGCCGACCCATGAATAAATTATTACACAAGGGGGTAGCATTTCATTGGGATGACGAGTGCCAGTCAACCTTCGATGACATCAAACAATACTTGGCTTCACCACTAGTATTGGCACCACCTAGACCAAGAGTGTCATTCTACTTATACATCTCAGCTAGCGAGGTGGCACTGGGTGCCATGCTAGCCCAAAAAAATGAATTACATAAAGAACAAGCTAATTATTATCTTAGCCGCACCCTAGTCAATTATGAACTTAACTATGCATACATTGAGAAGCTATGCTTGGTAGTGGTATTTGCCACCAAAAAGCTATGCCATTACATGCTGAGCAATACGACGTATGTTGTGTCTAAGGAGAATCCATTATGGTACATGATGAGTCATACTTATCATAGTAGTCACACGGAGAAATGGATCATGTTGTTGATGGAGTTTGACATCGAATTCATTGGACAAAAGTCCATCAAAGGTCAAGTCATCATCGATCAACTAGCAGAGGCTCCTCTCGAAGACGATCAACCTTTGACCATAGAGCTACCCGATGATGGGGTCTTCCATGTCTCAGAATCGCCAGATTCTGATGAGCCTGAGTCACAGGCTGACATAACCTTATTTTTTGATGGTTCTAAATGTGAGCAAGGGGGTGGCATGGGAATCATGTTTTTCACACCGCAAGGGGCTCCAATGCCTTTATCATTTAAACTTGATTTCCCATGCACCAATAACAATGTTGAATATGAAGCCTTGCTCATAGGTCTTGAGACAACCATCACCATGAACATCAAATGCTTGAATATCTTTGGTGATTCACTGTTAATTGTCAACCAAGTGAAAGGGGTATTCCAATGCAAATGCCTAGTTCTGCAGGCCTACAAAGCCCTTGTGGATAAATTCCTGGCAAAGCTTGAATGGTACGACATCGAGGCACTCCCTCGATCATCGAATCATTTTGTGGACACTATGGCCTCCTTGGGGTCACTAATCCCGCAAGACCCTTCTGGTGAGATGACAACCATTCAAGTCAAAATGTTATCGCAATCCATGATGGAGCGTGCAAGCTCCGACATAACGCCAGGAATCCACCTGATCCAGATTGAACCATCTCAGGATAGGTTCTCTCGAATCCATGATAGTCTGAATCATGCCAACTAGGGGTCTTTGTTCTCTCCAACCCCTCTTAATAGCAACACAACGCTATTTCTACAAGTTCTTTCCCGCTCAACTTTTGCTAGGGATGAACTTCAAGAGGGATCGGTCATTCATACCATCGAGGTTTCTGATCAGCAAGATTGGTACACACCCATAAGAGACTATCTCAAGTTAGGTAGCCTCCCACTTGGATTGTCGCACGCCATGAAAAGATCATTCAAATAGAAAGTGGCAAAACATGTCTTGCTAGGAGACATTTTGTACCGTCAAAGCTACGAAGGGATCCTCCTCCATTGCTTGGACCAGTAGGAGTCCACTTGGGTGATCACCCAAGCGCACGATGGTACGTGTGGTGGCCACTTCAATGGTATGGCCATCGCCAAGTGCATTCTTTGCATGGGCTATTATTGGCCATATTTAGAGCGAGATTGTTGTGCATATGTGAAAGTGCATGAAGTGTCAACACCATGCTAACTTGACACACGTACCTTCTCAAGCCTTGCAGCCGATCCAATCGGCTTGGCCATTTTCATAGTGGGGCTTAGATCTCATCGAAAATATCTCCCCTACATCGTCAGGTCATCACACGTTTATCATAATGGCCACAGAGTACTTCACTAAGTGGGTGGAAGCAATTCCGCTTACCTCTACGACTGGGCCCCGCATTACGGAGTTTATTTTACATAACATCATATGTCATTTTGGTATTCCATCCAAGATCATCTCGGATAATGGGACGTCATTTAAGAACAAATATGTGCGTGCTTTGACAACAAAGTACAAAATTCAGCATAGTTTTTTGACACCCTATTATCCATAGGCAAATGGGCAAGCAGAGGCGTCAAACAAAATGCTAGTTGCCATCCTTAAAAATATGGTCATAGATAATCATAAGGATTGGCACATCCAAATACCACTTGCCCTATGGGCTTATCGCACTAGCATTCGGATGCCCACTAGGGCAACTCCATTTTTGCTAGTGTATGGCTTCGAGGCAGTCATGCCTCTCGAGTTGGAAATACCCTCCCTATGCATATCAATGCAAGAGTTCATCGATGATGACACTGCATGGTAGGCCCAGTTAGACCAGCTTACGTTACTCGATGAACGATGCATCAATGCTCTCGAGCATTTACGTATCTATCAAGAGTGACTTAAGAAAGCATACAACATGAAAGTTCACTTGAGGGACTTTCAGGTTGGTGACCTAGTCTTAAAAGAGAACCAACAAAATTCTAACTTGCCACCCCATTTAAGGGACAAGTTCATGGCAAATTGGTTAGGTCCTTATGTAATCGATAGTAAAATAGGACCTGGAACATACCGGCTCACCTCTCTTGAAGGAATCAAGGAACTAGAACCCTTGAACATCAGTCATTTGAGGCCATTCAACATTTAGAGAGCCATAGCCCACCCCAAAAGCTCCAAGGATTCCCACAATCGCTTGGTCAACCTAAAATGCCCCAAAGGTATCCATAATCCCTTTGGTCAAACCAAAAGCCCCAAGGATTCCAACAATCACTTGGTCAACCCAAAAACTCCCCAAAGGTATCCATAATCCCTTTGGTCAAACCAAAAGCTCCAAGGATTCCCACAATCACTTGGTCACCCCAAAACACCCCAAAGGTATCCATAATCCCTTTGGTCAAACCAAAAGCTCCAAGGATTCCCACAATCGCTTGGTCAACCCCTAAAATCCCCAAAGGTATCCATAATCCCTTTGGTCAAACCAAAAGCTCCAAGGATTCCCACAATCACTTGGTCACCCAAAAATGCCCCAAAGGTATCCATAATCCCTTTGGTCAAACCAAAAGCTCAAGGGTTCCCACAATCGCTTGGTCACCCAAAATGCCCCAAAGGTATCTATAATCCCTTTGGTCAAAACCTCCAAGGATCCATAAGAATCACTTGGTCCACACCCATTCGGGTTAAACCACCATAACGAATATTCAAAAACAACAGATAATCAAAAATAACAAAAAAATTGCATCTCACTTTCATGCATATTCTTAAAAATCAAAACACAAAAAAAAAAAAAAGCTGCATTAGGCATCGCATACATACATTGCATATTTGTTGGTCATACATGTCAAAAGCACCATAGACTGTAATTACTCGACAATTCCATCATTTTCCAAATTCAGTCCATTTTGTAAAAAGATCCATCAAGAATAACGCCCTTCGCATTTTTGCCATATCATAGTCAGTTGTCTTCTAATGTCTTTAGGGTTTTCATCATTCAATTGTCTTTAGATTTCTAGTCAAATGTTGTACAAAGTCAGACCGATTTTTACAAGGTAGAGTTTTACTTGGATCATGCCTTGTTACATAGCATCCCAACACAAGCTTAAAACACATAAAAATTCCCAAGTTGTGTGAATGAAAGATGAAACCTACAAAGCGGTCTAGGGTACCATAGGTGAAACGTTATCCTGCTCATCCCCCTGTGTGAATGGTTCAAGAATGCTAAGAATTGACAAAAGGACAAGCTCTTCCCCATCCAATTCCCCACAATAAATAGTGGTTTTCACCACTATCAAAAATTCCAAACACCTTTGGTCCCCAAAGTCATAAGGATTCATACTACACACCCCTGAGAAGGATGGGTAGTCATCCCCAAGGCCTAAAAGGATCAATGCCATTCACAAGCAAAATCCCAAAAGTTCACCATCAAAAATCCCAAACACCTTTGATCCCCAAAGTCATAAGGATTCATACTACACACCCTAGAAGGATGGGTAGTCATCCCCAAGGCCTAAAATATCAATGCCATTCCAAAGCAAAATTCCCAACCACCTTTGATCCCCAAAGTCGTAAGGATTCATACTACACGTCCTTGAGAAGGATGGGTAGTCATCCCCAAGGCCAAAAGGATCAATGCCATTCACAAGCCAAAAACCCACAAGCTCAACTTTGAAATCAAAATTCAAAATCTAAATCCTCAAAAGGCAACAATAAAAAATAATAGTGGTTATCACCACTACTCAAACCCCTTGCTCAAGAAAAAAAAGAGAAAAATAAACAATGATTTTCATCACTATATATGAGAGCAAGTATCCCAACAAATTGAACAACCGAAAGACGCCTGAGCTTGAATCCCTAGAATTCTCAGCATTTGAAAAACCATTTAGGTGATCCTCATTACGGGTTTGGTGGATAGCCTACCTAGCAATGGCGGTATCCTAAATGCATGATGATATGTCTATCACATTAGCTTTGCGTGTGTGTAGACCAATGTTTGCATGTGGATGAGCTAGCTTATGGTATCCTAGATTGCATCGTAGATTAATCTTACTAAATACAACAAAGGAGTTAGTGGAGCTAATTAGGTGATCCTCAGTACAGGTTTGGTGGACAGCCTACCTGGCACTGGCGGTATCCTTACGAATACCACATAAACGAACTCAATCGCACACACAGGGATGTGAAATAACTTGGTCAAACTCAAGTCTGATTCATACCTTGTTCAAAAGTCTTGTAAGATAATGTACAGTCTTGATTAGTTAGTTAAAGCATCTGAGTCTCAGAAAAACCTTAACTACATTCTAAAACAATTGTTGTACATTTCATTACTTACATCACCATCAAAAAATACAAAACAAAAATTACAAATGCAAAGTTATTCCATAAAGCAATCACATAGTACAAAAACCAGTAAATCCTATACAGTCTATGGTGCCATCGCCTGTATACCAACAAATCATTCCATCCATTCCATATGCATACATCTATATCATATAGCTAACATCATCCATAGTCATAATAGCATATGCATACATCAACATAAATAAATGTGCATAAAAAACAATAAACCATGACAAGCATATCATCAAACCAAAAATGAGTCATGTATATATATCAAGTCAAAATGCCCTCAGGCTACAATAAGAAGGTCCTCTGACCTCACAAAAAACCAAAAACTCAAAATCCCCAAAGCCTAGGGAGTCGACCACCATGATCACGTAGGATCGGTGCGACTGGAACTACCCCCAGTAGTATGGGTCCTATGGGACCTCTCAGGGTAGCTGCTACCAGCCCGTGCACCCTGCCCACCAATGCTACCCTCATCCAACCGCCTACGATGAGAGGATGCAGACTACTCAGTCTCACTACCTCTCGTATGACATGATGAACCACCTCCATCGAGCTCAGGTAACTATCCACCGAGGTGGACAACCTCTATCTCTAACTCTACCCGGTACCACCCCCACTCCACATCTCATCGATGATACACAACCAATGCATTGTCCCGCTATGCCAACTGAGCCCATAGGAGATCCCTCTCCTACAAAATATCTCTATGCTCCTCCTCCCATCTCCATAAGAGATCCTCCAATCATGCTATCTCAGCATGAAACCCAGCCTCCACATCCCCTGAGATAGCCTGAGGCATGGGCACCTCTGGGATGGCCTACTACTCTGACACCCACTACTCTAGGACATCCTGTACATCCGTGCTACTAAACCCCACATCATCTCCATCACCAGTGAAGTCATCGACCTCCACCATGTCCGCATCATCAAGCGGAGCCCCCAACCCTCCATCGGTGCCTCTACACCCCCACCTCCTACCATATCCATGCCTCCTAAAGGCCCCTCACCCCACCATCACCGCATAGTCCACCATCGGTCATACTCTATAGTTACCCTGACATCATCCACATTGGGTACATCAATAACTACATCAGACCCCTCACCCAATGGCTCAATGATAGGCCAGACTAGGGTCCTCTCATCCCACATTCGATAGATCAAGGGATCACCAAGAAATCCCTGGTGCACCCCAAACTACCATGTCACCCAAACATACAGGAAGTACTCCTACTCTGTCCCATGCCGCCCAATCAACCACCTACCCCTATGCACCACATCGAAGCCACTCTCCAACCTCAAGCCAGGTAGACAGTCTCGATACGATCACCAAAACACCTGCCCTAGCATTAGACGAGAGAAGGCATCAGTATAGTGACCTACGTCACCTCCCATCATCGACTCTATCCATGCTCCTCTGACCACCACCATAAATTGGCATACCCAATCTCTCGATCCACCATCTCACCTCAGGTGGTCCAAGGCAAACCCTACGGCCACTCCATAGCTATGTGCTGCCACCCCCAGCACTGCAAGAGATAGTTGCACCCGATCCCCTTTCACCTCTAACAAGGACCTCATACAACTCATCGTACAACTATGCCAACAATGTCTGACCCCATCTCATAATAAGTGGAGCTGATGTAGGACACTCCACCAAAGTGAAAACCAACTCAAGTAGGTTCCAAGGGAACCTCACACCTGAGGAGTCAGGAAGCAGCATATTGGAAATGAGGGCCATGAGTAAAGCATGCCTCACCCCTAATACGCCCTTCTCCAGCCACCACCGCACCAGAATACCGCCTATCTAGAAATCAGCCTCTACCCTCTCCACAGCCCTCTCCACCCCCATCTCCCCACCCAACCAAAACACCATGTCAATACTACTATCCATTGGTCCCGATGGGTCATCCGGATAGGAAGTCCATCTATCAAAATCCATAGAATCCGATACACATCCTCTAGAGTCACAGTCATCTCCCCTATTGGGAGATGAAAAGTGTTGGTGCGAGGATCCCACAGATTGATCAGGGCAGTCAAATATGCCGATCCCCCACCATAGGCTCCAAACGTGTCACCTGCTTGAGCCCAAGGGCATCAAGCCACTCCCAATCCCCAACTATCAAGGCATCTCGGGCATCAGAGAAAATAGTCGACGGGCAGTACCGACTCTTCACAACCTAAAAAACAATAAAAAGCAAAAGATATTAAGTACATACTTAATATAAACAAAAACAATACAATAAAATTGTATAGAAGAACAACAAAGTACAAAAAAATAAAAGTACAACAAAAGTACAAAAACAAAGTACAAAAGTACAAAAACATTAAAAACAAACTGTACAACAACAAAGACATAAAAATAACTGTACAAAAACAAAAAACAAAACAAAACAAAAAAAAAATCATCCTAGGGTTTCAACCTTAATGAACAAAAAAAACAATAAAACAAAAAAATCATCCTAGGGTTTCAACCTTAGTGTGAACAAAAACAAATAAAACAAAAAAATCATCCTAGGGTTTCAACCTTAGTGTGAACAAAAAAAAAAAAAAACAAAAAATCATCCTAGGGTTTCAACCTTAATGTGAACAAAAAACACAATAAAACAAAAAAATTAATACTAGGGTTTCAACCTTAATATTAACGCAAAACAAAAACAAAATACCACAAACAAACATTTATATGTAAGTTTTTAACTTCATATAAAACAAAAATGAATAACAGGAAGGGAGAAGGAACATCATACCGGTCTCACCTCGGCTCCTCCACTCGAAGATCTAGTTCTCGCACTCATGATGTCCATAAAATTTGGCAGCGCTCCGCTACGCACACTCGCACTCCTCCTCACTACTCCAAATCGCCAAGAAAAAATTGTTGCAAATGAGCCCAAAACCTAGTTTTGGTCCTTTTATAGGTTGTTAGGCCTGTAATCGTTCCACCCTAGGATGAGCGCTCTAGTTAGCACTCATCCCACCCTAGGACGATTACAGAGCAAGAAATAAAGCAACAAAAACTGCATCCAAAAAATGCACCAAAAATAGCAATAAATCTGCCGAACAAAGGTGCCTTTGCACCTGACATTCATGGCATGAAAAACCATCGTCGGGGTCACAAATGATCACTATCCTACTCCCTAAGAAGGCTAGCATAGCCGGACCGCTCCATGGGAAGGAGGATTTTTGATAATTTCTACCCCAATAGGCATCAACAAAAGGGTCAAAACCCACCAAAAATAGGTCCGATTGTTGGAAAACTGCATAAGCGTTCAAAGAAAAACAACTGAAGGCACCCTTACAAATGTCATCTTGGGTCAAGTGACTCATCACTTTTCTCATTTTGGTCATTCCCTCATCGATTCGTCGCTTGAGGGGGTAGTCACACTTAGTCACCAAATCAACAAATACACACCCAATCAAGGAAATGGCATGCATTCAAAGAATCATTGACAAAGACAATCACGCTCCTGCTTGGGGCAGCAAACAAGCAATAATCACAAGCTAAACAAACACTTGGCATTCTGGAAGCATGAAGACAAGGTTCCTCGGACAAAAGGTTGCGCCCTTTGCCTATTCATGACTGAACAATGTCCAAGATCAAGTACACCTCACTAAAAAAGGTTACACTTGAGTTAAGCTCCTTAGCTCGTCAGAAGCAAGGATTCAAGAATGCGTGCCCTTTCCATACTTGGGGCATCAAAATTTGGTTAGGTTACTAAGAAACCCTAATCATTAAGTGCTTTGGTCATCTATTTTTTCTCAGCACTGTGCCACACACAACGCATCCCAAAAAGGGGCATCTATAGACACCAAAACAACACCAATCCGATTATGTGACTACAAGCACTGACCGAATTGGCATACATACCCCCTAGGGCAGCCTCCAGAGGTTAAAAAGTGGTCCTAACCACTCCCAAATCAGTTTTGGAAGGTCAGAGGTCAATTTGGCACCTTTTAAGCACTTTGCTCCCTATTCGTCCCACCCTGGGATGATTAGAATCCTATTCGTCCCACCCCGGGACGATTAGCAGCAATCGTTCCAGGGTGGGACGATTAGCAGGTTTGACTGGAAAAAAGTCAAGCCTTGACAAATGGCAGCCCAGATCCACCACCCAACTTCACCTTCAAGGCATGCAATTGCGAGGAACGGTTTCAAATCGAGAGAGGGACTTCAGTCAAGCATGCCTTGATCATGGAGGCCCTAAATCAGGGAGGAATCTTCTCTCCCCAAGAAAGGCATGGTGAGCCAAGTGGCGCCCTCGCATGCGCATTCAAAGGAGACCCTCGAGGTCTATAAAAAGGTGAGCCTCCTCACCCCAAAAAAGAATAGAGCTGGAGCATTTGGAGCAACGGAGTGCTGCCAAATTATACCCCCATTCCTCTTTGTGCTTCCTACATCCCTAATTTCTCTTTTGGAAGAGAGGTTATCGGGTGAACACTAGGAACGCAATCTAGACCCAAAACCCAAGCAATCAGCCACAATCCCACACCAAACTCATTGACACAACCCCCTAGGAGGTTTTGGACCCATCCCACTTGGATTGGTGCCAAAACTAAGCCCCAAACGGTGGGCGTCCTGCCTCGGGGTACCCCCCACACTGCTGTAGTCCTAATCGTCCCACCCCAGAGTGATTAGAAATCTATAAATGATTTCTTTACTATTATTTTTGCATTATGTCATATTTCATGTACTTATGCTGTTGTTCAAGTTTCATGGTATTCTGACTTGATTTGACCTTGTTTTTATCATTTTATGCGTTTACTAACATACAGGGAGCGCCTTCGGATATAGGATAATCTGGGTAGAATCTGCCAAATATGACCTTCTGGGTCATCTCAAAATGCCCCTTTTAGTCTAACCCCAAGTTTGTAGGAGTTTTGGAGGCCTCTGGGTAGGACATTTGCAAGGTCGCTCTTGCACATTTTGTGATAGTCCTAATCGTCCCACCCCGGAGCGATTAGAAATCCATGCATGATTTCTTGACTATTCTTTTTGCAATGGGTCCCTGATGATGTCTTGATGCTTCTATCAAATTTTGGGTTCATTATGACATGTTTTGACCATCGTTTCATTCTTTTATGTATTAAACTAGTCGGAGGCTTTGGGGATTGCATGTTTTCCTATATCCGCATATGCTATTAACTATTTGCTATTTTTCTATGCATAGGATCTCACCACCAGGAACACCGGAGGGGCAGCAAGGAACGATGAACACATGGACGCAAGTGGTGGCAACATTTGGCCCGCCCATTTCGAATGTGGGCATGCGGAAGACACTGGAAGCGTACCATCCATTGATGTAACGAACTGTATCAAACGTTTTGAGCCCTAGAGGGGGGAGACGTATTGTAACTGGATTAAAAGCAACATTAATAAAAGAGGCCCCACTTTTTTTTGCTTACATCTCATTTTTGCTTCATTTCCTTCATGCATTTGTTCATCGCATTCGTAGGACTTAGCATCCATACCTTATATCAATTTTGTTTGCATCATAATCTGGTACGCCGTCATTCTGCATTCGGCTTTCACTTTAAAATAGCAAATCTACAATTTCCCTCCTGACTATAATCTTTCCTCTACCCAAGACTGTAATTCCCTCTATGTTCTCCACCCTTTACTCTACGCTCGACCTTGTAGATGGATAATTTTGCATGCATGGTTGGCACAAAATAGGGCTACCACCTTCCTTTTAAAACATGTGCATTAAATACGATAGATGTTGCATGCACTTTTTCACTTTCTAGGAGCTTTAGGATTGGCCAAGCATGCCACATCAACTGCCACTTTCTTGTCCCAAGATACTGATGGGCTGAATTGCAGCCACAAACAATAGTTCAGATATGTGGTGTTTCCATATTGGTGAGGGTAGGACACAGGTAGGTATGTGCTCATGTGGGGCACATTAGCTTTAACTTATAGCATGCATGCTCCATTTGGGATTGGGGTGTGTGGATTTCAAGTTGGGCATACTGGGTTATGCACCCACTGGACCTTTGTGTGACCCAAAGGAGTGGGACGTACTCGAATCTATGGGGTGCACAGGTTGTGCATCCTTATAGACTTTGTATGCTCTATCGTAGTGGAGTGCATAACCCGAAGGCAATCACATAACCTTGTGCACCTAACTTGGACACTCGCATGCCCTGAAGGGAAGGGCACATTAATTTAGGATGGGGCATACCACCTTGTGCACCCTAATGGAGATTGTGCACTCTACTTTGAGAGTAGAGTGCATTAGATGGAGGAGGAACGCATGAGTTGTGTGCTCTAAGGGATCATGTGTGCTCTATTGGAATGAAGTGCACATCAAGCTTTGAGGCACAAAGGAATGCATGCTCTTAAGGTCTCTAGAGTGCTCCACCATATTGGAGCACAAACATACGGGGACGGGCATGCAACCTTGTGCACCTACGATAATCTTACGTGCTCCATTGGAATGGAGTGCATGGATTATTTGGGACTGTTGGCATTTTTGCCACATTTATTTTGATTGCTGATTATTCATGCTTAAGCTGTTGAAATTCTAACTCCTCTACAGGTTTTGATGCAAAAAATGACTAAGTCCGAAAGTTGTCGCGAAATCGCGACAAAAAATAGCATGGAGAGCCAAAGTTGAAAACCGTCGCGATATCGCGACATGTCGCAAAATCGCGGGTCGGATGAGGAGAGAGAAAACAAACGCCAAATTGTCACGATTTCGCGACGTGTCGCAAAATCGCGGTCAACGCAGTCAACGGCAGCAGGTGGGCAAAACCGTCGCGATATCGCGACGTGTTAGATTTTCGCGGTCAAAATGGTCAACGGAGGGCAGAGCGACAAAGTTGTCGTGAAATCGCGACATAACCAAGCGAAGGGCGATGAGACTCGAAAGTGTAGCGAAATCGCGACACAATATGGCACAAGGCGCATAAGGCAAAAGACGTCGCGAAATCGCGACGCGTCGCATTTTCGCGGCGTGGGTGGGCAGAAAGGCTTAAGTTGTAAAATGGTCGCGATTTCACGCCAGTTGTATGATGAAGCCAAGCTAAGCAAAGGATGTAGCGAAATCGCTACGTGTTCTGTTATCGCGGTCCAAGTGAATGAAAGAGTCTAAGGCAAAAAACCGTAGCGATATCGTGACACTTTTGAGAATGACGTTCAAGCAAGACGAAGACGTCGTGAAATCATGACAGAAAGTGAGAACAGTGAAGAAGGCAAGAAATGGTAGTGATTTCGTGACACATTGTTGCAGAAAGACTAAGTTAGAGAATTGTAGAGAAATCGTGACATGGTGGAAGTTGAAGAAACACTAAGGCAAGAAGTGTCGCATTTTTGTGGCTTAGAACGAGCCGTACGACTCGAAAAGTGGTAGCGAAATCGTGACATGTCGGATTTTCGTGATGCAGAAGGGAAGATAGAGCCGAAGACAGAAATTGTAGCGAAATCGTGCAGCGTTGTGTTTTCGCGGTTCAGGGTAGCGAAGGAGATAAAGAAGCCGAATATGTAGCGATTTCGTGACATGTTTGTTTTTGTGGGTTCGAAGCGGCAGAAGCGTACGGAGCAGAAAGACGTCACGATTTCGTGACCTGTCGCGTTTTGTGACTTTGAGTTTCGCGCCAGGAAGCGGTTCAAACGGCCCGATGCAGTTTTGTGAGTTTCGATGATTCAAAGCACTCCAGAATTAAATGTGTTGCTGCTTTTCGATGCGGTCAAGGTAGAAGAACGTGCCCAAGCTACCAGAATTGAAGATTTCCAGTATTCGAAGCTGTTGTTCATGATTTTTCTAACGGTTTCATGCATGTTTCCAAGAACAACAATTTAATGAAGGCGACCGACTCTTCCTTATGGCATTTAATTTCTGATTGTTTCGAGGCTGTTTAAGGATATCATCTCCTTGTTTTCGTTGCATAATTTGTAGATCTCGAGGAGGTCCGTCGTAAGTTTTAAATGCTGCAAAGAGGCAAGACCTCTATATAAATCAATGTAAATCTCAAGAGCAAGTATCGGGAGTTTGAGAGATACTTTTGTTGAAAGCTTTTCAAGTACTTTGCATGAATATAAGACATTCGGCTCTCTGGTTTCGCAAGCGATTTTTTTGTGTATTGTCCCTTCTGTATTCTGCATTCCTAATTTGTGCTCGCATTTCTTATTTGCTGCTTAGTTTTAATTCTGTATTGAGTTTTAACATTTGCTAGTAAGGGAGTGAGTTCTGGAATGTTATTTTGGAGGTCATCTGCGCAAGGTTGCGAGTGGATCACGTCATTGTCTTCTGTTATTTGTTGTTTGCGTACTTAGAGTTATCTGTTGTTGTTCTTTCTCGATCAGATAAATTCGGCCTACGGCCATATTTCTCGTTTCTTTCTGCATCTTTACAATTCCTTTCCTGTAACTTTGATCTAAAAACAAACTTAGAATAGTAAGGGAACCAGCCCACTCTGGAGATTGGTCTGGGAGACATTTCTTTCTCCCAGCCTTTCAATGTTGGCCGGGTCTAGGGTGCATTTTCTATAAAAATCCTTTCCTGTGGCAGATTCGTGACCAACAATTTTTGGCACGCCCGGTGGGACAGACTTCTTCTGTCTCAGAAAGATCCCATAGTATTGAAGGTTTAATGTTCGCCTTCATGCCGTAAAGTTAGAACATTTGGTGACTCTGCAGTACTCAGAAATCTCTGAACGTGGATGCAGTGAAAGTTGTACTTCATGATCACGAGATCACAGTCTAAAAAAGTTGGAGATCTTGTCGAGTTTTTTGAACTTGACAGCACAAGAAGTGGTGAGCATTCTAGGTTGGTTTCCCCATCGCTTGCATCATCTGCCATATCCACACAAATCCCCGGTATTGTTACTAGTTTTCCATCTTCTCAGTTACATACACTAGTTCCAATGGCCCAGTATCCTCCACCTAGGCAGTTTTCAGCTTGGAGCAGCTCAGGGGCCTTGAATCTGCAGGCTCAAAATCCAGTTCCCCAGGCTGCCTTGAAGGCATTGCCAACTTATGATGGTACGGGAAAGACTGCATACGAACATATTCATGATGTAGCTTCTCTGGCAGCCATTCATGACATAACAGATGAAGATGTAATGGTGAAGTTACTAGTGTTATCTTTGAGAGGAAAATTGTTGTATTGGTATAGATCTCTGCAACCAGGCACTATTGCATCCTGGGATCGGCTAGGAGAAGCTGTTAGTTAAGAATTTTCATGAGCAGGCTGACCCATTTTCATTGTTGCACCGAGTTTAATGCAATCCAGAGGCATCCGTAGGAGGCAATAGCAGATTTTAATGTTCGCTTCACTGGGAGGCGGCGGCGAGTGCACGAAGGACTTCGCCCTACCCACGAGCAAGCTACGTTTTACTACCTTCGAGCGTTCAATACAGATATTGGCTTGGCGATCGGGCAGTCCAATGTGATGACTTTCTCGAAACTGTTCGAGCAAGCACGGAAGGCGGAGGCAGACTTGATTGCAATCGGCAGGCTTCCCCCAAAGGTAGCAATGCCCATTCTTCCTGATATTCCACAACATTTATATCCTAGTTCTTTTTCGCAATCTATGTCCACTATGTACCCTGTCCCATCATGGAATTCTAGTGCACCACAAATTGCACCTATCCCAGCTCCTCAGCTGTCTACTTCAACAAATCTGCAACTCCTGCACCCAGCATTCTGCCATTCCCTGCTTCCACCTCATTTCCAGCATTACCGGCACCACCAGCACCTTTGCCCTTACCAGACACCTCCTACACTGTAAACCCTGATCCTTATACAACACTCTTGCAAGAGGTAAAATCTGCCAATTCTGCAATAAGAGCAATGGGTAATAAGATCACGCTTATTGAAAGGAAGCAAGTTGAGCGAGATTTCCAGCCAAGGAGATTTCAACCCCTGCCAATTACTAGAGACCAAGTCTGCTTCAACAAGCAAAGCACCTGAGAAAAGCTGACTGCTTTGGTAAATGAAGATGTTGTCCTTGTTGAAAGAACATATTGGTGTTCGACTTGCAATGATCCCCATGGAGAAGACACCTGCATGGTCCATCTGAATTATGTGCAGACATTGGCTGCTAGTTCTTCAGGAGGGCAAGTCAATATGATCTCTGAGGCAGGCCATAGCTTGATGACTCCATCTAGAAGAGCAAGTTTCAGTTCTCACAAGGATTGGAAAGAAGTCTGTTACAGTAGATCCTGCTGAGTTAGAACCGTTAAAAGTGCCAGTCGATTTGAAGAAGCCGGTGAAAGCTCCTGTGCCAGTTTCAAAGCCTGATGTGCCTATTTTGTCGAAAGATCCTGTTTCCCACAGAGTTCAAGAAAAGGCTGCAACTGCACAAGCAAGATCAGAAGCAGAAGAGCAAGCTAGAGAAAAGTTGAAGTATCCTTCATTGACGAAGAGGCTAAGAGTGGAAGCCACTCAGCAGTATCGAAGCAGATATGAACATCCTGTTGAAAAGAAGGACTCTGCTGCGGTTGCATACAACATTGTCGAAGAACTGAAGAAGACCCCAGCTAAGGTTAGTCTTTACGATGCATTGCAGTTGCCTGGGCAAGTAGATTTATTGCAAGAATATTTAAAATCTATGAAGGATAGTGAAAAGGGTCCTACCCAGACAATTTATGCTCAAGCCTTAACCACTTATATTCTTTGGTAAAAATAGACCACCCCCGTTTTATCTATCATTGCAAATAGAGGGTTGGATCGTGCATAACTGCATGATCGACTCTGGAGCTGCTACAACTGTCATGCCAAAGGCAGTTTGCGAGGTTATGGGTATGGAATACACACGAAGTAGCCCTGGAGTTTTGTAGTTAGATGGTACTCCTGTAAAAATGGTGGGTGTAATCAAGGATGTCCCAATTGTTTTGCATACTATGCCTCAGATTACAGTCATTCAAGAGATTGTTGTGGTAGATCTAGAACCCTATTTTAGTATGTGCTTATCCAGAGAGTTTACTGCAAAGTTGGGAGGTTACCTTGCACTGGATTATTCCCACTTAGAAATCCCTTTCAAAGGTAAAAGGCTCAGGATTCAGAATGAAAAACCTTCCTCTTTTCATATCGAGAAATTGGATGAAGCAGAAAAAAACATGCAGTCTGTTAACATGCTAACCGAAGAGTTAGAGGGTTCTGATTTGATGCATGAGGTTTTAGATGAGCTTCAGTTGGACGATCAGTTTTCCATGCTTGATTTCAATGCTATGCTTTGGAGACCGAAATTGGTTGTTATTCCATCCAAAGACCCGAGGGTGGCACAAGGCAGGTATTTCCTAACCAAGATGATCGAGTTCTGTTATGAGATCAACTATGGAAGTTATATTTCGATGGGGCTAGATGCAAAAACGGTGCAGGAGCAGGTATTGTTTTGATTTCTCCTAGTTTACAAAGAACATATTCATACCGTCTTACTTGGAATTGTACTAACAATGCTGTCGAGTACGAAGCATTATGCTTAGGCTTGAAAAAGGCAAGAAAGTTGGGAATCGAACAGCTCCAGATTTTTGGTGATTCTGAGCTTATTGTAAACCAGGTAACAAACAGGTGTATTTCTAAGCAGCATTATCTCAAAGCATACCGCAACCAAGTTTGGGACCTGTTTGAGTTTTTTCACGGCTCTGAATATTCAAGCCATTTCCCGAGAGCTGAATAAGCATGCGGATCTTCTAGCATCTCTTGGAGCCAATTTTTCTCCTATTGAGCGAGGTAGTGAAGAAACCAAAGACGGTAAGGATGGTGTACAGGCCAAGTGTCCCAGACAAGGATACTTTCTGGCAAGTCTTTGAAGATGATGAGCAAATTGTTAACTTTTTGATTCAAGAAGCTGCCACTATCAAAGGGAGAACCTTGGAGCACGAAGAAGCTGAAGGTCTAATTCAGTTACGAAATAATCACATTTCGAAGGGTCTTATAACTCTAGAAAGTTTGTTTGATCAGCATGATCGGTCCAAGAAACATCGGATTGAGATTGACAAGAAAGAGTACATGGAGTTGCAGTTGGAACCCAATAAGGTCATTAAAATTGGAGCTGATTCTACCCCTAATGAACTGCAAGAAATCGGGCAACTGTGTCAAGAATTTTTTGATATTGTGGCTTGGAGTTATGAAGATCTGAAAGGATATGATAAACAGATTGTTCAGCATACTATTGAGTTGGAAGAAGGAGTCAGACCCTTCAGGCAAAAGCAGCGACCAGTAAATCCAAAGATTGAGACTCTAATGAGGGCCGAGCTTGTGAAAATGCTGCAAGCCAAAATTATATATCCAGTTAAGCACTCGACTTGGGTTGCTAATCTGGTTCCAGTTCGAAAGAAGAATGGAGACATACGACTGTGTGTAGATTTTTGGAATCTGAACCGTGCATCTCTGAAAGATCATTATCCCTTGCCTCGTATAGATCAAATACTGCATGTTGTTGTTGGGGCTCAGCGTTTTTCACTATTGGATGGATTCTCTGGATATAACCAGATTTGGGTTAGAGATGAGGACCAGTACAAGACAACATTCACAACTAAGTGGGGCACTTTTGCTTATCAGCGAATGCCTTTTGGACTATCAAATGTTGGGGCCACATTCCAGAGAGCCATGGACATTGCATTCGAGGAACTCTTGAACAAGATTATTGTTATTTATCTTGATGATATGATTGTCTTTTCACATAGACGGGAAGATCATGGTTCGCATCTGAGGCAAATTTTTGGAAAATGCAGAGTTTGGTATTTCCATTAATCCAAAGAAGTCGGTGTTTGCAGTGAAGGAAGGTAAACTCTTGGGGCATGTTATTTCGAGAAGATGGTTTGGCAATAGATCCAGCTCGAGTTGAAGCATTGAAGAAACTATCACTCCCTGCCAATAAAAAGGAGCTGCAGTCTTTCTTTGGACAGATTAATTTTATCGGGAAGTTCATTTCTGATTTTGCCCAGGTTGTTAAACCTATGACTGAGTTGTTGAAGAAGGATGCAGACTTTAAATGGACAACTCAAAGGAAAGAGGCATTCCAAGAAATTAAGGATAGAATAGCGCAGGCTCCTGTACTAATTAATCCTGATTATTCAAAAGATTTCATTACGTATGCAGTTGGGGAAGATGAAAGCTATGCCGCAGTACTCACACAGAAAGGGGACGATGGGAATGAAAGGCCCATTGCTTTCCTTAGTCAGGTTATTTTACCTCATGAGGCAAAGTATAATTTCATTGAAAAATAGGTGTATGTTGTCATGAAGTCTCTTAAAAAATTCAAGCATTTCATATCTCAGAGTAGAACAGTTGTCTATGTTATACATCCTGATGTAAGAAATTTCATCATTCAAGGAGAGATGGGTGATAAACACGCTGGTTGGGTCACCAAGATCCAAGAATTTGATGTTGAGATTCATCCGACTAAGCTAGTGCGTGGTAAGGCTTTATGCCAGCACTTAGCAAAGATGGCAGCATCCGGTATAGTTGAATATCAAGCGAGATGATCTTGCTAGTGATGACAATCCGATGAACCTCTTAGTTCGAGGAACAAGATTGGGCAGATGACCTCATTGATTACTTCACGATTGGTAAATGCCCTTCACAGTTGAATGCCTCACAACGGAGAAGATTTCGTCTGCAAGCTCTTAGGTATGTTTTATTGCCAGAAGGATTGTTTTTTAAGAATATTGATGGCGTTCTTTTAAGGTGTGTCAAGGAATCAGAGAAGGCTAGGCTCCTGGAGGAGTTTCATTATGGCATATCATGGGGACACTATGCAGGTAGACTGATGGCTTTAAAAATAATTCGAGCTGGTTACTATTGGCCAACCTTGTTCACAGATGCTTTCAGGATTGCCCAAGCATGTGACAAATGTCAGAGGTATACAGGAAGAGTTAGGAATGCATCACTGCCTTTGCATCCAATTCAGGTTGAAGCACCTTTTCAGTAGTGGGGGTTGGACTTTATTGGGATTATTGATCCGAATTCTTCAGTTGGACACAGGTATATTTTGATAGCTACAAATTATTTTACGAGGTGGTCTGAAGCTATTCCAACCAAGGTTGCAAATCAGAGTGTGGTGATTTCTTTCATTGAAGGGCTAATTACACGCTTTGGCATTCCTGATGCTATTATTACAGATAATGGGACTCCATTTATTGGAGCTGAGTTAGCTGAGTTTGCAAACAAGTATGGTGTTTTCCTGAAAACATCCTCTAACTATTATCCTCAGGGAAATGGCTTGGCAGAGTCCACAAATAAAAATTTGCTCCGGATTTTAAAGAGGTCTTTGGGGGATAACAAGAGATCATGGCACCTTCTATTGAATCAAGCTTTATGGGCAGATAGGATTTCAATCAAGAAGTCTATCAAGACTTCACCATACGCCCTGGTTTATGGAAAAGAGGCAAGGTTGCCTGTTCATCTAGAGTTGCCAGTATTGCAGCAGTTGCAGGATTTTCAGGATGATGAAACAGATATAGATTCCTTGGATATGCGGTTGGCTCAGTTGTTACAGTTGGAAGAGCAACGTTCTGAGGCATATGAAGAGTTTGCTAAGCACACACAGGTTATTTCAAAGTGGTTCCATAAGAATTCTGCTGATCGTCCACTTAAGGTGGGTGATTTGGTCCTGAAATGGAATGAAAACAAAGCCAAGCCTGGGAATCACAAGAAGTTTGATGCTCTGTGGGAGGGTCCCTTCCGCATTGTCAGTGCTGGTGCAGCAAATTCATTTTATCTGGAAGACTTGGATGGCAGCCCACTTCCTATTTCAGTGAACGACTTTCATCTGAAAGCCTACACTTCATGAACTGGCAGTCCAGTATCACCTTGTATATAGCAAAAAAAAAAAAAAAGAAAAAAGAAAAAAAAAGTATTGTTTTTATTTGTCCACTTCGGCTCTTTTTGCATGCGAGCCGTAGGTGCCTATTTTTTTCTTTTTCTTCTTCTTTCCCAGCAGTTAGTGGCTTTCTATCAATTTCTTCCTTCCCCTTCCCTTTTTCTTCCCTTCCCTTCTTCATTTTCCTCCTTCTTCTACTTCTTTTTCTTCTACAGTAAAAAAAAGCCACTGTTGTTGTTTCTTTTTCCCCTTTCCTATTATTCCCGCTTCTTCTTATCCCTTTCTTCTAAGTTCTCTATCATTTTAGCATTTATCACAGTTTATCCATGGTTCACACCTTTTCATTATTTATTCCACTTCCATTCCATTATTTCATTTACTTCCATTCCCCTTCCATCGTAGCTGGTAGCACAGAAGCATTCTATTACTGTATCTACCGCATCACTCCACCATTCCATCATATCACTATTCCATTTGCATTTCACCGCCTGCGCATCCGCAGGATCTCATTCCATTCATTTCCATTTGACTCCACTCGATCGGTTGAGCCAAATGCGGATTCTTTAAGTTTCAGTTATTCGAGCAAAAGTCGTTGCATCGAGTGACCCAGCTTTCTGTTCTAAGTTTTCATGACTCTGTTGCCCAATGGATTCAGGCACAGGATTCTTGCATACGGCAGAATTGTATACCCCGCGAGCCGCCAAGAATGTTGGCATTTTTGCCACATTTATTTTGATTGTTGATTATTCATGCTTAAGCTGTTGAAATTCTAACTCCTCTACAGGTTTTGATGCAAAAAATGACTAAGTCCGAAAGTTGTCACGAAATCGCGACAAAAAATAGCATGGAGAGCCAAAGTTGAAAACCGTCGCGATATCGCGACATGTCGCAAAATCACGGGTCGGATGAGGAGAGAGAAAACAAATGCAAAATTGTCGATTTGAGGTCAATGGTAGCAGGTGGGCAAAACCATCGCGATATCGCGACGTGTTAGATTTTCATGGTCAAAATGGTCAACGGAGGCTGAGCGACAAAGTTGTCATGAAATCGTGACAAAACCAAGCCAAGGGCGATGAGACTCAAAGTGTAGCGAAATCGTGACACAATATGGCACAAGGCACATAAGGCAAAAGACGTCGCGAAATCGTGACGCGTCGCGTTTTCACGGCGTGGGTAGGCAGAAAGGCTCAAGTTGTAAAATGGTAGTGATTTCGCGAGTTATATGATGAAGCCAAGATAAGCAAAGGTTGTAGCGAAATCGCTACGTGTTTCGTTATCACGGTCCAGTGAATGAAAAGAGTCTAAGGCAAAAAGTAGCGATATCGCTACACTTTTGAGAATGAGTTCAAGCAAGACGAAGACGTCAGAAATCACGACAGAAAGTGAGAACAATGGAGAAGGCAAGAAATGGTAGCGATTTCATGACACATTGTTGCAGAAAGACTAAGTGCGGAGAATTGTAGCGAAATCGCGACATGGTGGAAGTTGAAGAAACACTAAGGCAAGAGTTGTCTTTTCGCGACTTAGAAGAGGCGTAACATGAAAAGTTGTAGCGAAATCGTGACATGTCGGATTTTCGCGATGCAGAAGGGAAGATAGAGCCGAAGACAGAAATTGTAGCGAAATCGCGCAGCGTTGTGTTTTCGCGGTTCAGGGTAGCGAAGGAGATAAAGAAGTCGAATATGTAGCGATTTCGTGACATGTTTGTTTTTCGCGGGTTCGAAGCGGCAGAAGCGTACGGAGCAAAAAGACGTCACGATTTCGTGACCTGTCGCGTTTTCGCGACCTATTGCAGTTTCGCGCCAGAAAGCGGTTCAAACGGCCCGATGCAGTTTTGTGAGTTTCGATGATTCAAAGCGCTCCAAAATTAAATGTGTTGCTACTTTTCGATGCGGTCAAGGTAGAAGAACGTGCCCAAGCTACCAGAATTGAAGATTTCCAGTATTCAAAGCTGCTGTTCATGATTTTTCTAACGGTTTCATGCATGTTTCCAAGAACAACAATTTAATGAAGGCGACCGACTCTTCCTTATGGCATTTAATTTTTGATTGTTTCGAGGCTATTTAAGGATATCATCTCCTTGTTTTCGTTGCATAATTTGTAGATCTCGAGGAGGTCCGTCGTAAGTTTTAAATGCTGCAAAGAGGCAAGACCTCTATATAAATCAATGTAAATCTCAAGAGCAAGTATCGGGAGTTTGAGAGATACTTTTGCTGAAAGCTTTTCAAGTACTTTGCATGAATATAAGACATTCGGCTCTCTGGTTTCGCAAGCGATTTTTTGTGTATTGTCCCTTCTGCATTCTGCATTCCTAATTTGTGCTCGCATTTCTTATTTGCTGCTTAGTTTTAATTATGTATTGAGTTTTAACATTTGCTAGTAAGGGAGTGAGTTCTGGAATGTTATTTTGGAGGTCATCTACGCAAGGTTGCGAGTGGATCACGTCATTGTCTTCTGTTATTTGTTGTTTGCGTACTTAGAGTTATCTGCTGTTGTTCTTTCCCGATCAGATAAATTCGGCCTACGGCCATATTTCCCGTTTCTTTCTGCATCTTTACAATTCCTTTCCTGTAACTTTGATCTAAAAACAAACTTAGAATAGTAAGGGAACCAGCCCACTCTGGAGATTGGTCTGGGAGACATTTCTTTCTCCCAGCCTTTCAATGTTGGCCGGGTCTAGGGTGCATTTTTCTATAAAAATCCTTTCCTGTGGCAGATTCGTGACCAACAGGGACACACAGGCTCTACACCATTCCTAGGCTTATGTGTGCTCCATTACTTTGGAGCATATGAGGTGCACAACCTTCCCATGGAGCAAATAAACTTTTGGCAGGGCACACAACCTTGTGCACCCTTAAGGATCATTGTGTACCCCTTTACCCAATGAGGTGCATGAGATGGAGGTGGGTGCATGAGCTTGTGCACCCGATTAGGGTACTTTGTGCTCTATGATATAGAGCACATAAATTTGGTTTGGGGTACACAACCTTTGCACCTGGGTGACTTAAAATGCACTCCAGTAGAGTGGAGTGCACAGGCCTAATTCAAGGTGCACCACCTTGTGCGCCCCATGAAAAAGGTGTGAGTTTGGATCCCAAAGGTGGTTATATTTTTTGGGATTCAATAGTATCCTCAACTAACTCTTCCTCCCCTATGTTTTGTAATATTGATAAAAAATTTACCACTACATTAGCATTTCTTGGTTTGTTGATTATAGTTATGTCAAATTTCTACAACAGTAACCAGTGTATAATTCTTACACTTACCATAATGGCTACATGGTCTGTATGGATGAATACTTGATATCCTATGATATAATATCTGAACTTGTTGATAGCATATACTACTACCAAGAATTATTTCTCAGTAGTGGTTTAGTTATTTTCTACTCTTGTCAAATTCTTGCTAATATAGTATATGGCATAAGGGTCACCATTTTCAATCTATCCTAATGTTGCTCCAATTACTGTGTTGGAAGCATCAATTTAGATGTGAAATGGTAGCTTCCAATTAGGTCCTCTTAACATAGGTAGGATTTTCAATTTTTAATTCAAATCCTCAAAATACTCTTGGAATTTTTTAGACCAGGTAAATTCAAAATATTTAGTCAATAGTGAAAACATGGGGTTGGCTATTGTGCTAAAATTTGGAATAAACTTGCAATAAAAGTTGATATGTCCTAAGAAAATCCTAACATCCATTTGTGTTTTTGGAGGTGGAAGGTTCTTGATGATCTCAACCTACTTGGGGTCAACTTTGATCCCATGAGAAGAGATGTGGTGACCAAGAACAATGCCTTCCTTCATCATCATAAAACATTTATTAGAATTTAAGTATGTAGGTTTCACAACATGTTAAGACCTTATCAAGATGTTCCAACGTAAATTCAAAGGTTTATCCACACACTATGAAATCATCTATATAAATCTCTACACTTTCATTAGTTAGATTAGAAAAGATTGCTAAAATAACCCACTAAAAAGTTGATGGGGCATTACATAAACCAAAGGGTAATACCCTGCAAACAAATATTCCCCAAGGGCATGTAAAAGTAGTTTTCTCTTGGTCTTCAAGTGTAAACCAAATTTGGTTGTACCCACTGAAACCATCAAGAAAATAGAATTTTTTTCCAACAAAAGTGTCTAACACTTGATCTATAAATGGTAATGGGAAGTGGTCCTTGTGTGTGACTTTGTTTAATTACTTGTAATCTACACACTCTCATTTTCCTATTTTTCTTTGGAACTATAACCAATGGAGATACCCATCGGTTATCAAAAATTGGATAGATGAACCCTACCTCTAAGAGTTTTGTAATATCTTCTTTGACAATATCTCTTAAGGTAGGATTCAGTCTTATTTAGGGTTGCCTCACAGGTTTAACATCCTCAATATAAATTCTATGAGTGCATACATCAGGGTGGGTCCTTGAAATATCCTTGTAGTCCCAAGAAAAGGCATGAAAATGTTTCTACAAAACAACAAATAGTTTTGCTTCTTCTTCTTCAGTCAACCAGCTATTAATATTCAAGAATTTTCTTGGTTGCACTTCAATATGCTTTATCCCTGGGAGGACAGAGTTTACTCCTTCATACTTGGTTATCATGGATTTTAGTGGACAATGGTGTGGTTTGAGATAATTAAATACTCGTCTCCTTATCAACAATGATTCCTGGTGGAAGCATGTCTTGCATGGGATAGTGGAAAGAGGAGAAGAGGTGATGGTGCCATCCATGTGGTAGTGAAAAAAACTATCTTGTAGTGGATTAGATGACATATTTTCAAAACTTTGGACCTCATAATTCCATAACAGGCAATGAAAAACTATTGGTTCATCTTCCATTTATTGCTCATGTAGAGCACTCACTAGGATAGTTTCATCCTCAAAAACTTCTCTCTGGGAGACTTTCTCTTCTATGTGTTCCTTCACTACTAAAGTAGCTAGTGTGGAAATTATTTCTTCTTGCTCTTCATATGAATTAGAAAACCATAAATAATCTAAGAATTTGGTTGAAGGTTTTATAGGTGGGTAAAGGGAAATTTGCTTTAGATCAATGCCATTGGAAATTCTCATTTCTCCTGACCAACAGTTTATAAATGTAGATGCAGTTGCAAGCCAAAGTCTTCCCAAGATGATGGGGTAGCCATTTGTTGAATTTTTGGACTGTAAAACTATGAAATATATAGGGTATTCCCAAGAATAAACTTCTATGGGGATGTCTTCCATGATCCCTTCAAGTTTTACAATTGACCTATCTCCCATTTCTAAAATTGTCGATGTAGGATTTAGATGTTTGAGTTGCAATTTTTCCATTGTTTCTTTAGTCATAATATTTATTTCAACTCTTAAATCAACCAAGATATTTGAAATTGTTATTGACCTTATGGTGATTGTAATAATTGGGCTCCCTGGGTCACTATACTTTGGGGCTACTAGTTTCCTTGATAGGAGAACAACTAACTTCCCTTCAACTTGAATAGTATTAGAAAATAATTTCTTCTTTCTGCCTAGTCTCTTGATACATAAATCTTGGTCAATTTTGTTAATCAAGGGCATGTCCTTAATTTCTTGAAATAATGGAAATGATATGGTTAATTATTTAAGATCTTTAACTAGGTCTAATTCAATATTTTTTGTAGAGTTTTTGAATCTTTCAGGGTATGGACTATCCTTGAAGAAGGTTAATTCTCTGCTTGTATTTTCTCTATGTTTCCTCCTTTCTCCAGGGCTAGTTTAAATTGGTCTGGATGAGAAGGTTCTTGTGTTCCATAAAGTTCTTCAATGGTAGGTGGAACTAAATTAGGTAGAATCTTTCCTCAATGCAATTGGATATTACTGCAATCAAGAACATGAACTGCAACATTTTCTTTAGATTCAGCTACATAGACAAGAGTTTCCTATCTTGTGTTTTTTGGGTTAGTCATAGGTTGGGCTGGAAGTGGAGGTTGCTTCACCTATTATGACAGTTGTTGTGGTTGGTTGGATCTTCCTTGAAAATTTTGATTAGGGGTAGGCATAAAATTCTAAGTTTGACCTTGATATCTTTGTTGCCTTAGATAAGGTGGATACTGTTGTCTCCAGCTTGATCCATAGGACTAGTTTTTCATCCAAGGTGGATTGAATTGATTCCAATATGGATTACTCCACACATATTGTGATAAATCTTAAGGATATGTCCAATTAGGGTGACTCCAATATTTTTGGGTTGATTTCAAATAATTCCATGGTATATTCTAGGGATTTTGTCCTCAATTTATGGAAAAATGAGGGGCATTTTGATATTGTAAAAATGTTTCTTCCTATTTTTGCCTAATAAAATTGAGTTCTTTAGTTTGTGTTTCCAAAATATTTCTAAGTTGTGGAAGGATATGGTATTTATTAGTAGGATGTTCCCTTGTAGAGATGGTACAAATAGCTAAAACTGAAGTATTATTCAAGGAATAGTCTTGTAAAGCATGTTTATTTTTGCATATTGGGTAGTAAATGGCTAGGGGTTTCATAGATTTTTATTTTGCATTCATCTCCCCTAAAGTTGTATTTAACTGCACAAGAATTTCAGTTTTAATGTTTGTCAATTCTTCTATTAGATCTTTCACATCATTACCATTAGTACTCCACTTTCGTCTTCTTTGCCTAGTGAAAGAGTATTTTTTGCATAAATCCAAAATTTCATCAATGTCAAGGGTATTTACATCCCCTTTACCCATTAAGTCCAATACCTCCCTGTAATCATCTTGTAATCACCTCAAAAAGATAGCCTTACATATTTTTGGATTTACAGGTCCACATATTTTTTGAATAAAGGTAAACTTATCAAAATAATCCTCCAAGGTCTCATCCTCTTCTTGTTTAATTCAGAATAATTCACCTTTTTTGTTTCTTACCCTACAATATTCTTGGTATTTATCCAAGAATACGCTCTCTATCTGTTCCAATTTCGAATAGATTTTGGTTCTAGACTCATAAACCAATGTAGAGCTACATATTTAAGTGTGTAAGGGAACACTTTATTATTATCATTCACATAGTCATAAGTATGGCATACAACCTTAAATTTAAACAAGAATTGATCAGTATCTTTAGATACAACCCCTCAAAAATATGGAAGTACTAAAGGTGATATTGTTTTCATAGGATAATTCTACGTAGGATTTAATCAAATGGGATATTCAAAATTCTTATAAGTACAAGGATTATCTACTCGATTATGGATATTACTATTCCCATCTAGGTTTTTTGGTAAATCTACCATAATATTGTTCCAAACCTTGGTGTAGATATGTCAAAATTACCTTGGTGGTACGGTTTCAATAGGAGTAGATGGAGAAGTACTAGTAGATAGTTCCTCTAAAATTTCTTGTTTAGGAGATCCTACACTTATTTATGATGAAGGTTATTGTTTTTGTTTAAGTCTATCAGGGATTTCAAACATAAGCAATTCACCTCCTGAGTGTGACCATTGCCTTCCTATGGTAGGCAAAGGTGTAGTTCAAATAATTCTACCTTTTTCATCCCTTAGCCTATTCATTCATGCTTGTATCCAAATGGACTGAAATACCACTTTACCAAAAATTGTTACTTGTACCAGTTATTTATCTAGATTTTACTCTGAAGTTCACAACATAGCACACTTAATAATTATTGGGCTACTTTTATCTTCTAACAATACCTGTCCTCGACAATGGCACCAAAAATTATGTGTGTCATCAATAGTATCATTTAATATTTATGATTTTTCAATCTAGGGTAGTATCCAAGGCTATATATGAAAGAAGGTTTAAGCAGGTTGGATATCAGATCATTTATATAGTAGGATTTTATTGGCGAAATAGGTTTTTTGGGGGGTTTTAGGTCACTTCTAATTCTATTTTGCATGAAATAAAAGTAATTACTTGCAAGAATTGAAAACTACTTCTAAGACCTGAAATTGAAACCTAACCACATTTGCAAGAAATGAAATTGTTTGAATATAAATATTGCTAAATTGAAACCTAGTTTACACTTGTAAAATTGAAATGTTGCTTGAGAAGTGTTGAGTGGTGTTTTAACCCGATTGTGAAAACACACTCTCCTGTAGGATCCGAGTCCTAAATCCTCTGCTTGCAAAGAAAAACGATTTCTCCAAGGTTCTTATTATGCTGATTATTAATTATCAAGGATCTTTGTTTTAAAATGAAATGCTAAGAACACCTTAGGGTTTGCAAGTGGATGTTAACAAGGGGCACTGTGGTTTATTAATTTTGAAATTTCAATGGACTCAAAATGAATAAAATCTTCTTTAACCTCTAATTCTGATGGATTTTCAGTGATTTATTCAAACACAGTAATTAAACTGCTGAAAATAAAATATGGGTTTGAAAAGCAAAGACAAAAATAAACAAAAGTAACAATAACAACAGATTACAGTCAGAAAGCTGTCACTAATCTGATGAAACCGAAGATACTGAGGCTTTCTACATGCAACCTAACCTAATGAACCTGCACATCCACACAATCCAAATAGGCCAGGTGCGAGTCTCGAGGGTTTCTGTGGTAATTCCGGAAAACAAGCATTCGCATGAAGCAACCAAGAGATCTTGCATTAACTTCACCTAAAAACCTAAGAAATCTGGAAGGGAAATATAGAAATTAAATCATGCATGCAAAATTTACTCCTTCTTTCTCATCCAATAAGATGCCAACTCTCTGTATTTGTATTTGAAAGCATGAGATTTCGGAAAATAAAGAAAACAGTGTTCAGATGTAATAAAGATAAAACCAGATTTATGCGTGAAATGACATGGATACAATCAAATTAAAATAACAGGAGGACAGCCCCTTTTATTAATAAGATTCTAGCCCGGTTACAATAAATCTCTTTAGTGCAATATTCTCAGTTACACCGGATAAACGGTGATCTCTTTCCGCATGCCCACATGTAAAATAGACGGGCTGTAGTGTTGCCGCCGCTTGATGTTTGATTATGGTGAGTTCCCCTTGCTAGCTTTGTTCTTCTTGTAAAAGAAACAGTAAACGGTTAATAGCACATGCGGTAAGAAGTCGGAACGCTTGACTTTGTGAAACAATGAATTATGTATGCAAACATTTGATTAAATGCATATTAAATAACTCTACGTAACCTGCCACTTTTATAAAGAACAGAGCACGACAGACATTCGAAACAACATGTATTCGCCAATATAAGACGTAAAGCGTTATTTAACGAATTCGAAGACGGCATACATTATAAAAACATGAACTGCATTGCGTTAATACGTTTGAAAACAGCATATACGAAACATAAACGACTTTAATCCATTCGAAACAGCATAAATTGAATTAGTACTACGAACATAAGTGGGATGCCCAAGCGGGCCGCCCTGTAAAAATCTAACTTCGATGCCAATCCACTAGGAATTGACTCAAAGTCCCGGATAACGTGTTGTCATCGAATTGATGGATTATTGTAATCCACTGCCGGAATTGCAAGATTCAAATGACTGTGTTTAGTTTAACAGCACTTCGTTCCTTTTCCAAAAAATGCTTCCCCCTCTTTACGTATCGAGCCGGTTCTATTTATAGAGGGTTCGGCCTCTGAAAACATTAATGTTCAAAACCCTAAATCCGTAAGGCCACTCAGATTTGATCCTTATCGAGTCATTATTAAGCATGGCTCGCACTAACGTTGGAAGTTATGAGGCATGGCCTCGGATCGGATATTTATTAAAACTGCTCGTCTAATTAATACTCGCCATTGAATCCGTCGTTCTACAAACCCGCGGGATTTTTTTTTTCGACAAGGGACACGTAGAGGGTGCCATGTGGCGGTCGTTCCCTAGGTAGTTGACTGCATGCCTTTGACTGATGACGTGTCAGCTCGGGGCCCAAAGTGTCACGATATCGCGACGCTTTGGGCCGGCTTTGGCTCGGGGCCCAAAGTGTCGCGATATCGCGACACCTTGGGCCGGTTTTGGCTCGGGGCCCAAAGTGTCGCGATATCGCGACACCTTGGGCGCGGTTTTAACTCGGGGCCCAAAGTGTCGCGATATCGCGACACTTTGGGCCGGCTTTAGTCGGGGCCCAAAGTGTCGCGATATCACGACACTTTGGGCCCACTTTGGGTGGGGGCCCAAAGTGTCACGATATCGTGACACTTCGGGCCCGCTTTGGGTCGGGGCCCAAAGTGTCGCGATATCGCGACACTTTGGGCCGGCCTGGCGGGGGCCCAAAGTGTCGCGATATCGCGACACTTTGGGCCAACTGGGCGGGGGCCCAAAGTGTCGCGATATCGCGACACTTTGGGCCCGCTGAGACGGGGCCCAAAGTGTCGCGATATCGCGACACTTCGGGCCCGCAGGATCGGGGCCCAAAGTGTCGTGATATCGCGACACTTTGGGCTCACTTGGGGTCGGGGCCCAAAGTGTCGCAATATCGTGACACTTTGGGCCCGCTTTGGGTCGGGGCCCAAAGTGTCGCGATATCGTGACACTTTGGGCCCGCTGTGGGTCGGGGCCCAAAGTGTCGCGATATCGCGACACTTTGGGCCAGCTGGTCCGGGCCCAAAGTGTCGCGATATCGCGACACTTTGGGCCCGCTAGATCGGGGCCCAAAGTGTCGCGATATCGCGACACTTTGGGCCCGCTTGGGTTCGGGGCCCAAAGTGTCGCGATATCGCGACACTTTGGGTCCACTTAGGTTTTTGACAAAAGGCTTGGCGTGGAAGGCTTTGAAGAAGGCTAAGAAGTTTGCTAAAGGCTCTAGAATGACCGACTTTGCTCTGCTCATTTTTTGATCTTTCGAACTGCTGTGCGAGTGGTTAAGACCACTATTTGACCTCTAAGGGCTGCCCTAAAAGCTGTGATATCAATGTGATCAATGTTTGTAATCACTTAATCGAAATGGTGTTGTTTTGGTGTCTACAGATGCCCCTTTTTGGGAAGCGCTGCGGGTGATGCAGTGCTGAGCAAAAATATACGACCAAAGCACTAAAGATTAGGGTTCCTTGGTAACCTAACCAACTTTTAATGCCCCAAGTATGGATAGGGCATGCATTCTTGAATCCTTGCTTCTGACGAGCTAATGAATTTGATTTCAAGTGTTAACTCTGTTTTGGTGAGGTGTGACTTGAGCTTGGACATTGATCGGTCATGATTAGGCAAAGGCGCAACCTTTTATCCACAAGGGAACCTTGTGCTCATGCTTCGGGAATGCCAAGTATTTGATCAATTTAATGATTGCTTGTTTACTACCCCAAGCAGGAGCATGATTGTCTTTGTCAATGATTCTTTGAATGCATATCATTGCCTTGATTGGGTGTGTGCTTGTTGATTGGTGACTAAGTGTGACTACCCCCTCAAGCGACGAATCGATGAGGGAATGACCTTCATGAGAAAAGCGACGAGTCGCTTGACCCAAGATGACTTAGGTTAGGGTGGCTTTAGATGTTTTTCCATTTGATCACGGGAAATCTCCCGACATTTGGACCTATTTTTTGGTGGGTGTTAACCCTTTTGGTGATGCCATAATAGGGTGAAATCATCAAAAACCCGTCTTCCTGTCGAGCGGTCCAGCGATGATAGCCTTCTTAAGGAAGTAGGAGAATGAGAATTTGGGCCCCGACATCGATTTTCTATGCCAAGAGGTTGAGTGCAATAGCACTCGTGTCCGACAATGCTTATTGCTTCTTTTTGTGTTGCATTTTTGTGATGTTTTTGTTGTTTTGATTTTCTTTCTTTACGTATATGTCATGATTTTATGCACAATGGTTGATGTTGATGGGTGCATGCTACTTGATATGGATGTATGCATATGGTATGATAATTACCAATGTTGTATGTGGATTTAGTTTGATGGATGTATGATGAATGTAAATGCATGTGATATGCATAAATGTAATGGATGTATGGACTTGGTGAGAGTTGGTTATGGCACCATAGACTGTTTAGAACTCCATTATTTGGCTATGTACAAATGTGGTGTTTCGTCTTTTGGTATTTTCTGATGGTATTGCAAGGATGAAAAGCAGTGCAATTGGTTTAGCAATGTAGCAAAGGTTTTCGGAGACTTAGACAGCTTTGAGCTTACTAGCCATGATTGTACTTTATCTTACAAGACTTTTGAACAAGGTATGAATCGAACTTGTTTTTAACCAAGTTATTTCACATCCCTGTGTGTGCAATTGAGTTCATTTATGTGGTATTTGTCAGGATACCACCAGTGCCAGATGGGATTTCAACCGAACCTGTATTGAGGATCACCTAATTAGCTCCACTAACTCCTTTGGTGTATGTAGTTAGATTAATCTGCGGTGTTCTCCAGGATACCATAAGCTAGCTCATCCACATGCAAATATTGATCTGTACACAAGTTAATGTGACAGATATATCGTCATGCGAGAAGTTTACCACCAGTGACCGATAGGCTATCAACCAAACCGGTACTGAGGCTTGCCTCATGACTGTCAGAATGCTGAGAGTTCCAGGGATTCAAGGTCAACTCCCTTTTTTTTTTTTTTCAATTGTATTGGGATACTTGCTCGTTATAGTGATAATAATCACTGTTTATTTTGATTTGTTTTTCTTTTCTCTTGAGCAAGGGATATGGAGTGACGATAATCACTATTCTTTGTGCTTTTTGAGATGTGCACTGTGGGGTGTCAAATTTTGAAGTTTTGACATTTTGCAAATTTTTGACATTTTGCAACTTTGGGATTCTTAGGGAATTGGGTAGGGAGGACGCTTGTCCTTTTGCCAACTCTCAGCATTCTTGGGGTCATTCGCATAGGGGGATGAGCAAGATAACCGTTTCTCTTATGGTAACTCTGGATTCTTGTGCAGGTTTCATCCTTCGTTCACACAACTCGGGAATTTTTATGTGTTTTAATTTATGTTGGGATGTTACGTAACAAGGTGTATTGCAAGTGCAACGCTACCTTCGTAAAATCTGTTTGACGTGATACATTTCAGTGCTAAAGAGCAAAATGATGACTGAATCACGAAAAACTCTTAATACATTAAGAGACCACGACTCCGGTGTGGTAAAGTGCATGATGTTTTGCTTGTTTTTGTAAAATGGAGCAGGTGTGGAACAAGATGGACTAGTAGAACCATGACGACCTATGGTGCCTTTGACCTATACGACCATGAATATACAATGTATGGATGCAATGCTTGGATGCAGCTATGTATTTTTGTATTTTTGATGGATTGATTGTGGTGAATATGAAGATGAATTGCGAGAAGAAGCTGTCTATTTGATGAATTTGAATATGCCTAGAAGTAAGATGCAAATTTTTGTTGTTTTTGGTGATTTTTGTTGTTTTTGAATTTTCATGATTTGTGACCAAGTGATTGTGGAAATCCTTGGAGCGTTTTGAGATTGACCAAGCGATTGTGATAATCCTTTGGGCTTTTGGGGTGACCAAGCGATTGCGATAATCCTTGAAGCATTTTGGGGGATTGACCAAGCGATTGTGATAATCCTTGGAGCCGTTTGGTTTGACCAAGCGATTTTAAGAATCCTTGGAGCCTTTTGGTTTGACCAAGTGATTTTAAGAATCCTTGGAGCCTTTTGGTTTGACCAAGTGATTTTAAGAATCCTTGGAGCCTTTTGGTTTGACCAAGTGATTTTAAGAATCCTTGGAGCCTTTTGGTTTGACCAAGTGATTTTAAGAATCCTTGGAGCCTTTTGGGATATGACTTTCTTTAGATATGAAATGGTCGTAAATGAATGATATTCAAGGGTTCTGTTTCCTTGATACCATCAAGAGAAGCTAACCAGTATGTCCCGGGTCCGATTTTGCTATCAATGACATATGGACCTAACCAATTTGCCGCAAACTTGTCTCTTAGGTGGGATGGCAAACTGGAATTTTGTTGATTTTCCTTCAAAACCAAATCACCAACGCAAAAGTCCCGAAGGTGAACTTTCATGTTGTAAGATTTCTTAATTCGTTCTTGATAAATGCGTAAATGCTCGAGAGCATTAACGTGTCGTTCGTCAAGCAACGTAAGCTGGTCTAACCAGGCCTGCCACGTAGAATCATCATCTATGAACTCATGCATTGATATGCGTAGGAAGGAATCTCCAAATCTAGAGGCATGACTGCCTCGGAGCCATACACGAGCGAAAACAGAGTGGCCCCAGTGGGCGTCCGAATGCTAGTGCGATAGGCCCATAGGGCAAGTGGTATTTGAATGTGCCAATCCTTATGACTGTCATGTGACGGTCTTTTTAAGGATGGCAACTAGCGTTTTGTTTGACGCCTCTGCTTGTCCATTTGCCTACGGATAATAAGGTGTTGAAAAGCTGTGCTGAATCTTGTACTTTGTGGTCAAAGCACGCACGTCTTTATTCTTGAAAGGTGTCCCATTATCCGAGACTATTTTGGATGGAATACCAAAACGACATATGATGTTATGCAAAATAAACTCCACAATGCGGGGTCCTGTCGTAGAGGTAAGCGGAATTGCTTCCACCCACTTGGTGAAGTACTCTGTGGCCGTTATGATAAACGTGTGACGGCCTGATGATGCAGGGGAGATCTTTCCAATGAGATCAAAGCCCCATTGCAAAAACGGCCAAGCAGACTGGACTATCTGCAAGGCCTGAGAAGGTACGTGCATTAGATTGGCATGATGTTGACACTTCACGCACTTCTTGACATAGGTGCAACAATCTCGCTCTAAAGATGGCCAATAATAGCCCATGCGAAGAATGCGCTTTGCGATGGCCATTCCACTGAAGTGGCCACCACATGTACCATCGTGCGCTTGGGCGATCGCCCAAGTGGACTCTTTTTGGTCCAAGCAACGAAGGAGGATTCCTTCATAGCTGCGATGATACAAGATGTCTCCTATCAAGACATACTTAGCCGCTTTCTGCTTGAGTGCTCGTTTTGCGGCATGAGTCAAATCAAGTGGGAGACTACCTAACTTGAGGTAGTCTCGAATGGGTAAATACCAGTCCTATTGATCAGAAACCTCGATAGTATGAACAACCAATCCCTCCTGAAGTTCATCCCTAGCAAATCTTTGAATGAGATAGAACCTGCAAGAATAGTATTGTGTTGCTATTAATGGGAGTAGGGGAGAACAAGGACCCCCAATTGGCATGTTTCAGACGATCTCGGATTCGAGAGAACCTATCCGAGGATGGTTCAATTTGTATCATGTGGATTCCTGGCGTCGAGTCTAAACTTGCACGCTCCATCACGGATTGCGATAAGGTTTTGACTTGAATTGTTGTCATATCACCAGAAAGGTCCTACGGAATTAACGACCCCAAGGAGGCCATTGTATCCGTAAAACGGTTTGATGATCGAGGGAGTGCCTCGATGTCATACCACTCAAGTTTTACCAAGAATTTGTCCACAAGGGCTTTATAAGCCTTCAGAACTGGGCATTTGCATTGATATACCCCTTTGACTTGATTGACTATTAACGGCGAATCACCGAAGATGTTCGAGTCTTTTGATGTTCATGGTGATTCGTCGTCCGAAGACCTAGGAGCAAGGCTTCATACTCTGCGTTGTTGTTGGTGCATGAGAAGTTTAATTTAAATGACGGGGGCATTGGAGCACCTGCGGTGTGAAGAATACAATTCCCGCACCACCACCTTGCTCACACTTAGAACCATCGAAGAATAGGGTTATGTTGGCCTGTGACTCAGGCTCATCGGAATCTGGCGATTCTAAGACATGAAAGACCCCATCATCGGGTAGGTCTATGACCAGAGGCTGATTGTCTTCAAGAGGAGCCTCTGCTAGTTGATCGGCTATGACTTGTCCTTTGATAGATTTTTTTCCAATAAATTCTATGTCAAATTTCGTCAACAACATGATCCATTTTGCCGTGCGACTACTATGATAAGTACGACTCATCATGTATCGCAATGGATTCTCCTTAGACACAACATACGTAGTGTTGCTCAGCATGTAGTGGCATAGCTTTTTGGTAGCAAACACCACTACCAGGAAAAGTTTCTCAACGTATGCATAGTTAAGTTCGTAACTGACTAGAGTGCGGCTAAGATAGTATGTAGCCTGTTCCTTGTGAAGTTCATTCTTCTGGGCTAGCATGGCGCCCAGTGCCACCTCGATGGGCGAGATGTATAAGTAGAACGGCACTCCTAGCCTAGGTGGTGCCAATACTGGCGGTGAAGCCAAGTATTGTTTGATCTCGTCAAAGGCTGACTGGCACTCGTCATCCCAATGAAATGTAACCAAATTATTGCACAAGGGGGTTACATTTCATTGGGATGACGAGTGCCAGTAAGCCTTTGACGAGATCAAACAATACTTGGCTTTGCCGCCAGTATTGGCACCACCTAGGCCAGGAGTTCCGTTCTACTATACATCTCGACTATTGAGGTGGCACTGGCGCCATGCTAGCCCAGAAGAATGAACTTCACAAGGAACAGGCTACATACTATCTTAGCCTAGGTGAACTTCCTGTGAGGCTGTGACTGTATAGGGTGTTGTTGAGGCTGTGACGTTGTCCCACCGTGATCGCCACTGAAAGCATGAGATTTCAGAAAATAAAGAAAACAGTGTTCAGATGTAATAAAGATAAAACCAAATTTATGCATGAAATGACATGGATACAATCAAATTAAAATAACAGGAGGACAGCCCCTTTTATTAATAAGATTCTAGCCCGGTTACAATAAATCTCTTTAGTGCAATATTCTCGATTACACGGATAAACGGTGATCTCTTTCCGCATGCCCACATGTAAAATAGATGGGCTGTAGTGTTGCCGCCGCTTGATGTTTGATTATGGTGAGTTCCTGCTTGCTACTGTTCTTGCTGTAAAAGAAATAGTAAACGTTTAATAGCACGTGCGATAAGAAGTCAGAATGCTTGACTTTGTGAAACAATGAATTATGTATGCAAACATTTGATTAAATGCATATTAAATAACTCTACGTAACCTGCCACTTTTATAAAGAACAGAGCACGACAGACATTCGAAACAACATATATTCGCCAATATAAGACGTAAACTTTTATTTAACGAATTCGAAGACGACATACATTATAAAAACATGAACTGTTGCGTTAATACGTTTGAAAATAGCATATACGAAACATAAACGGCTTTAATCCATTCGAAACAGCATAAATTGAATTAGTACTACGAACATAAGTGGGATGCCCAAGCGGGCCGCCCTGTAAAAATCCGACTTCGACGCCAATCCACTAGGAATTGACTCAAAGTCCCGGATAACGTTTTGTCGTCGAATTGATGGATTATTGTAATCCACTGCCAGAATTGCAAGATTCAAATGACTGTGTTTAGTTTAACAGCACTTCGTTCCTTTTCCAGAAAATGCTTCCCCCTCTTTACGTATCGAGCAGATTCTATTTATAGAGGGTTCGGCCTCTGAAAACATTAATGTTCAAAACCCTAAATCCATAAGGCCGCTTAGATTTGATCCTTATCGGGTCATTATTAAGCATGGCTCACACTGACATTGGAAGTTATGAGGCATGGCCTCGGATCGGATATTTATTAAAACCGCTCGTCTAATTAATACTCGCCATTGAATCCGTCGTTCTACAGACCCGCGGGGTTTTTTTTTTCGACAAGGGACACGTAGAGTGTGCCACGTGGCGGTCGTTCCCTAGGTAGTTGACTGCATGCCTTTGACTGATGATGTGTCAGCTCGGGGCCCAAAGTGTCACGATATCGCGACGCTTTGGGCCGGCTTTGGCTCGGGGCCCAAAGTGTCGCGATATCGCGACACCTTGGGCCGGTTTTGGCTCGGGGCCCAAAGTGTCGCGATATCGCGACACCTTGGGCCGGCTTTGGGTCGGGGCCCAAAGTGTCGCGATATCGCGACACTTCGGGCCCGCTTTGGGTCGGGGCCCAAAGTGTCGCGATATCGCGACACTTCGGGCCCGCTTTGGGCGAGGGCCCAAAGTGTCGCGATATCGCGACACCTCGGGCCCGCTTTGGGCGGGGGCCCAAAGTGTCGCGATATCGCGACACTTCGGGCCCGCTTTGGGTCGGGGCCCAAAGTGTCGCGATATCGCGACACTTTGGGCCCAGCATGGGGGCGGGGGCCCAAAGTGTCGCGATATCGCGACACTTTGGGCCCGCTTGGTGTCGGGGCCCAAAGTGTCGCGATATCGCGACACTTTGGGCCCGCTAGGTCGGGGCCCAAAGTGTCGCGATATCGCGACACTTCGGGCCCGCTTGGGGTCGGGGCCCAAAGTGTCACGATATTGCGACACTTTGGGCTCGCTTGGGGTCGGGGCCCAAAGTGTCGCGATATCGCGACACTTTGGGCCCGCTAGTCAGGGCCCAAAGTGTCGCGATATCGTGACACTTTGGGCCCGCTAGTCGGGGCCCAAAGTGTCACGATATCGCGACACTTTGGGCCCGCTTTGGGTCGGGGCCCAAAGTGTCGCGATATCGTGACACTTTGGGCCCGCTTGGGTCGGGGCCCAAAGTGTCGCGATATCACGACACTTTGGGCCCACTTTGGGTCGGGGCCCAAAGTGTCGCGATATCGCGACACTTTGGGCCCGCTTTGGGTCGAGGCCCAAAGTGTCGCGATATTGCGACACTTTGGGTCTGCTTAGGTTATTGACAAAAGGCTTGGCACGGAAGGCTTTGAAGAAGGCTAAGAAGTTTGCTAAAGGCTCTAGAACGACCGACTTTGCTCTGCTCATTTTCCGATCTTCCGAACTGCTGTGCGAGTGGTTAAGACCACTATTTGACCTCTAAGGGCTGCCCTAAAAGCTGTGATATCAATGTGATCAATGTTTGTAATCACTTAATCAAAATGGTGCTATTTTGGTGTCTACAGTATTTAAATGATATCTCAATTACATTCAAAAATGTTCCGGGTGTGAAAGAAAATCCTAGAATAAAAAGAAGGAAATTGCCCAAGTACGGGCCCAGAATAGCACAAAGCCTTCGTCTCTGCAACTCCGTATTTGGAAATTTCCAACCCATATTCAATCTGCATTTCTGGCTTTATAGCAATGTTATGGCTCTTCGATTTCCTCTGTCACTTCATTTCCTCTTCCTGTGGGCGACCCTTCAAATTCTTGCTTTTTCCCGCTTTGATTCATGCTCAAATTTGGAAATGTCCCAAAATTCACTCTGCATGTAACGCCTCTGCAAGTTTGACACCTGCATGCCATGTGTCATGCACTTTCTGTGCCTACCGTACCGCTTTTCTATGAAAGAAATGACAAAACTGCAAGTCTGCCCGTTCATCTTCTCGGCCGCGAAATCGTGACATGTCACGAAATCGCGACATGTCACGATATCGTGACATGCTTTCCTGCCGTACGCGTCCAACGGCTTTTCGTAGCGATATCGCTACCGTTTCCCAGTCGGGCCTCCTTGGCAACTTTATGTCACGATTTCACGACCATTATCATCCTCTTGCCTTCCTTCGACAAACCGTCGTGATATCGCTACCATTTTTATCTTCCGTACGCCTTGGCAAAACTTGTCGCGATATCGCGACGCTTTTCCCTTTCGGACCTTCATGCAGCTTTCTGTCACGAAATTGCGACCATTTTCTCCGTCCGTACTATTTGCCAAAACACATCGTGAAATCGCGACACTTCCCTGCTTTGAGCCTGATTTTCATTTTCGTCGCGATTTCACGACATCTTCCTTGACCGTACAACTTTGCCAAAATGCGTCGCAAAATCGTGACACCTTTCATCATCCGTACGCTTCCGCAAAACTCATCACGAAATCGCGATGCTTTTCCCTTTCGGACCCTCATGCAGCTTCCTGTCATGAAATCGCGACCATTTTTCTGTTTCGTACGCTTCGGCAAAACACGTCGCGAAATCGTGACCATTTTTCTGTTTCGTACAGTCTGTCAAAACCCGTCGTGAAATCGCGACCATTTTTCCGTCCGTACACCTTTGCTGCAATCGGTCGTGAAATCATGACGTCTTTCCTCATCGAGTCCTTTAGCTGTTTCCTGTCGTGATATCGTGACATTTTTTCGCTTCCGTACACATTTCCAAAACACGTCGCGAAATCGTGACACCTTTCATCATCCGTACGCTTCGGCAAAACACGTCGCGAAATCGTGACATCATTTATTTTCTTCCCAACAGCATGTCGCGATTTCGCGACACCTTTTCTTTTCTCCTCACCGACACGTCGCGATTTCGCGACACCTTTTTCTTCCTGGTCACCGACACGTCGTGATTTCGCGACAGCTTTTTCTTCCTTGTTACCGACACATCGTGATTTCGCGACAGCTTTTTCTTCCTTGTCACCGACACGTCGCGATTTCACGACAGCTTTTTCTTCCTTGTCACTGACACATCACGATTTCATGATAGCTTTTCTATTTTGTTGCCGCTGACCGCGCTGACCGCGATTTTCTGACATGTCGCAATTTCTCGACAATTTTTCGGCTTCTGTCGCGATTTCGCGACAGCTTTTCTGTTTTGTTGTCGCTGACCGTGCTGACCGCGATTTTTTGACATGTCACGATTTCGCGACAATTTTTTGGCTTCTGTCGTGATTTCGTGACATGTCGCAATTTCGTGACATGTCACGATTTCGCTACCTGTCGTGATTTCGTGACCCCTTTCTACACTTGTGCATTTTCTCTTTTTTTTCAATTCTGGCATCTGGGTCACTGAGATCCTTCCCTGTGAGCCTGCAAAAATGTGGGTCCCCAATTTTTGGGTGTGTTGTGGATCAACCACAACAAATGGCGACTCTGCTGTCAAATGCTCTTGAGCATTTTAGTTAGAACCCAACCTAAAACATATCACAAACTCGTAAATACATGTTAGCACATAAGAAAAATAACAAATGCCCAAAGATCAAAAGTATATGAATCATCAGAATCATCAAGTATTAGCTCAGTGTGTGCAATGTGTTTTCATTCCCTATCGTTTGAAATTGATCAACATTCTATTATCAGTTTTGCATGAATGCATATATGGGATGGTGAATGATTTGTGACCCTAAATGAATGAGCTAGGAGATTTTGCTTTTCCTAATAAGCATGATCATTCTTCTATTATTATGTACAAGAATTCAAGATTGCCAAACCCTCTTAGGATCCACTAGTTCATTTCCTTATTGTATCCCAAAGTTGATTATGAGTCCCTACTATTTAGAACCCATGTGCAAGTGAATGTGAAATCAAAACTTTGGGGAATCAGAATCCCAACCAACCGAGATGAGAGTTTAACCCTATCCTTACTATTCTGATTTGGAGTTTATTACCTCACTTTAAGCAAAATAATTAAACCAATTATGGAAGAAATGGTCATGCTAGTCTAACCCTCTAGACAATCAGTGGTCTTGTTTTTAGGCAAGACATGATGCCATGCATGGGCATATCTAACCCCAAAATCCAAAACCTTATCTCTATTTCTTTGGACCTTGGGGATGACTACCCATCCCTTGTAGAGGACAAGTAGTACGATCCTTACAATCCAAAATAAAGATGAGATGGGAAAAAATTATTTATTTATTTATTTCTTGGACCTTGGGGATGACTACCCATCCTGGTTAGGGACAAGTAGTATGATCCTTACAATCCAAACCTTAGATATAAATCATTAATTTTGTTACTTAGACCTGGGAATGACTATCCATCCCTTGTAGAGGACAAATAGTACGATCCTTACAATCCAAGACTGATTATGAAATGAGACATAAGAGCTTTGGGGAATCAGATTCTCAACCAACCGAGATGAGAATTTATACCCTATCCTTACTACTCCATGTGGGTCAAATCAAAGCTTTGGGGAATTGGATCCTCAACCTAAGTTTGATGAGGATTTAACCCTATCCTTACTACTATGATTTTAAGCTTTAAGCTTTATGGAAGTGGTTAAAACCACTATTTTAAGGATCATGTTGCATAATAGGATAGACATGAAAACCACTTTCGCTCAACCTTTTCTTCCAAGCTAGGTTTTGATCATTTTACTCAAGATCTTTTTTAATTTATGATACGTGCTTAGTTCTAGATATTTCAAGACTCAGTTTCCAACCTTAGGAGCTACTTACATTTATGTTATAACATAACCCTAAGAGAATTTGACGTACTTTCATGGCTTGTACATAAGATGCATATGTAACTAAAATGAAATGTATGTGAGGTGAGATGGAATATGAATGCCTTATCTTTGCAAATGAAATGATATGTCATGCAAAACTAATTTTTTCGTGTATCACAAAATAAAATAATATAACTTAATATGCTTGTGTTACTTGGTGGAGCCTTTACAAGATAATTCCAATATTTCATATTCTCCTAACCTTAAGCATAAGTTGGCATCTCAATTTATTTCTTTTTGTTATATATATATTTTTTTAATATATAGACAAATAAAATAAACACACAACTGTAAATTAAAACTTGTTCAATCCTAAACCAAACTGCAATCCCAAAATGAAACTTTGAAAACACACACCAAAATCCAAAAACCAAAATCTATATACAAATGTACAATATAATACAAGATGATGCAAAGCTTAGCTTATCACTTTCCTGGATCCCACACATGATTAGAACATTTCAATAAAAAGATGACATAATATGCATGCCAAATGTTGTGGGAATCTAAGATCAGACCAAACAATGCAACAAATTTCCACTTGCCATGCTCACCATACCAATTTGATTTAGTTCCAATAATACTCCCATAGGTGAGCATCAAATTACTAGAATGATTAGACAATAAATGATTTTCAATTTTATCTTGTCTATGCTTTAAAATGTGAACTTCATAATTGCCTCCTTGATTTAGAATTAGGCTATCCTTTTCAAATATGCAATTTTGTAAGTAAGAGCCTATTTCTACAAACTTCAAAGCCAAATCATTTTCCAAATTTGTAGGCCAATCAAATTTGTGTAATAATTTACAAGCATCTAGGATATTTACTAAATTAGGATCATTAAAAGTTTTTATCCTAGATTCAATTAGTAATTTTTGATGAATTTTATTTAACAATTCAAGTGCATCAACTTCTTTTCCATTTATTAAAACCATTTTATTAAAAGTGTGATTAAAAATTATACCTTGTTTTTCATTTACCTTTATTGACATTTCATCATTCAAATTATTTAAATTCAAAATATGGTCATCCTTTTCAATCCTCAAACACTCTTGGTCAAAGTGTATGTCAAGTAATCTGCTTTGATGATCACTTATTTGAGTTTCTTCCAATTGATCCATCTCTTTATCATTTGGTTCTAATTCTTTGTTCACTATCCATGGCATCTCTTCATTTGAATCCCCAAAATCATCCTGCAAACTTGCATCCACACTTTCAATGAATTCATATTTTGTCCCCTTTTCAAATCTTGTGAATATGAGATCTTCGTATGATGTAGAAGGCTCACCATCCTGCACGTCAAGTGAAATATGAGTTTCATCTATAGGGATGTGAGAAAAGAATGCATTACCATACCTTCCCCAACCATTGTAAAAATCGTCATCCAAGAAGTCCTAACCTCCATGGGTAGTTGGCTATACCAAAATAATGGTCTATCATCCAAAATGTATGCAAATAACTTACAAGCCACCTCCTCATAAAAAATCTGGAATTGACACAATGTACTCTTGTATACATGCAACTTTTGCAAGTATCCTAGTGGTACCTCTTGATTAAAACACCGTAAAAATTCTAATAACATTTTAGGAATATGATATGGTACCACAGGTATAGACAAACCCTTATAATGATCCTCTATTATTAATACCATTCTCTCTCTTAGAGATGTTATTTCAACTCTCAGGGATACCCTTTGCTCCTCAAGTGTTGCCATTAGTGAACTTAAAATGTAATTTTAGAACCAAATCTATTGAATATTCAGTGAATTTTGAAGAAGATAACTTTAATAGCCAAAAGTTCCTTTCTCTTTTTTTTTTTTTATTATTATTATTTATTTTTATATATATATATTTTTTATATTCATTTTAATTTTTTATTTTATTTTATCTTTTATATATATATATTTTAAAGTCAAATCAAATCGTATTACTCCTGCATGAACAGTCAAAACGTTAAGAACAGTGCCTAGCCCTCACGATAACATAAACCGCTTCGGCTCTCCTTGGCTAAACTCTCGATTATCACGAAGAATACCTGCAACCGAAAAACAAATGTCGTAGTTTAGCCGTCTATGAGATTTAAGAGATATGATTTCAGAATTTATATCAAAAATGTACTATTCAAATATGAAACATCAAATTAGAATAAACCAATTTGGCCCTCCTTCTAGCGCCAATCTGTTGAGTGGTGTTTTAACCCGATTGTGAAAACACACTCTCCTGTAGGATCCGAGTCCTAAATCCTCTGCTTGCAAAGAAAAACGATTTCTCCAAGGTTCTTATTATGCTGATTATTAATTATCAAGGATGCTGTTTTAAAATGAAATGCTAAGAACACCTTAGGGTTTGCAAGTGGATGTTAACAAGGGGCACTGTGGTTTATTAATTTTGAACTTTCAATGGACTCAAAATGAATAAAATCTGCTTTAACGTCTAATTCTGATGGATTTTCAGTGATTTATTCAAACACAGTAATTAAACTGTTGAAAATAAAATATGGGTTTGAAAAGCAAAGACAAAAATAAACAAAAGTAACAATAACAACAGATTACAGTCAGAAAGTTGTCACTAATCTGATGAAACTGAAGATACTAAGGCTTTCTACATGCAACCTAACCTAATGAACCTGCACATCCACACAATCCAAATATGCCAGGTGCGAGTCTCGAGGGTTTCTGTGGTAATTCCAGAAAACAGGCATTCGCATGAAGCAACCAAGAGATCTTGCATTAACTTCACCTAAAAACCTAAGAAATCTGGAAGGGAAATATAGACACTAAATCATGCATGCAAAAGTTACTCCTTCTTTCTCATCCAATAAGATGCCAACTCTCTGTATTTGTATTTAAATGATATCTCAATTACATTCAAAAATGTTCCGGGTGTGAAAGAAAATCCCAAAATAAAAAGAAGGAAATTGCCCAAGTATGGGCCCAGAATAGCACAAAGCCTTCGCCTCTGCAACTTCGTATTCAGAAATTTCCAACCCATCTTCAATCTGCATTTCTGGATTTATAGCAATGTTATGGCTCTTCGATTTCCTCTGTCGCTTCATTTCCTCTTCCTGTGGGCGACCCTTCAAATTCCTACTTTTTCCTGCTTTGATTCACGCTCAAATTTGGAAATGTCCCGAAATTCACTCTGCATGTAATGCCTCTGCAAGTTTGACACCTGCATGCCACGTGTCATGCACTTTCTGCGCCTGCCATACCGCTTTTCTATGAAAGAAACGACAAAACTGCAAGTCTGCCCGTTCATCTTCCCGACCGCAAAATCGCGACATGTCACGAAATTGCGACATGTCGCGATATCGCGACATGCTTTCCTACCGTACGCGTCCAATGGCTTTTCATAGCGATATCGCTACCGTTTCCCAGTCGGGCCTCCTTGGCAACTTTATGTCGTGATTTTGCAACCATTATCATCCTCTTGCCTTCCTTCGACAAATCGTCGTGATATCGCTACCGTTTTTATCTTCCGTACGCCTTGGCAAAACTTGTCGCGATATCGCGACGCTTTTCCCTTTCGGACCTTCATGCAGCTTTCTGTCATGAAATCATGACCATTTTCTCCGTCCGTACTATTTGCCAAAACACGTCACGAAATCGCGACACTTCCCTGCTTTGAGCCTGATTTTCATTTTCGTCGTGATTTTGCGACATCTTCCTTGACCGTACAACTTTGCCAAAATGCGTCACGAAATCGCGACACCTTTCATCATCCGTACGATTCCACAAAACTCGTTGCGAAATCGTGACGCTTTTCCCTTTCGGACCCTCATGCAGCTTCCTATCGCGAAATCGTGACCATTTTTCTATTTCGTACGCTTCGGCAAAACACGTCGCGAAATCGCGACCATTTTTCTGTTCCGTACAGTCTGTCAAAACCTATCGTGAAATCGCGACCATTTTTCCGTCCATACACCTTTGCTGCAATCGGTCTCGAAATCGTGACGTCTTTCCTCATCGAGTCCTTTAGCTGTTTCTTGTCGCGATATCGTGATGTTTTTCTGCTTTCGTACACCTTTCCAAAACACGTCGTGAAATCATGACACCTTTCATCATCCGTACGCTTCGGCAAAACACGTCGTGAAATCGCGACATCATTTATTTTCTTCCCAACAGCATGTCGCGATTTTGCGACACCTTTTCTTTTCTCCTCACCGACACGTCGCGATTTCGTGACACCTTTTTCTTCCTGGTCACCGACACGTCGCGATTTTGCGACAGCTTTTTCTTCCTTGTTACCGACACGTCGCAATTTTGCGACAGCTTTTTCTTCCTTGTCACCGACACGTTGCGATTTCGCGACAGCTTTTTCTTCCTTGTCACCGACACGTCGTGATTTCACGACAGCTTTTCTGTTTTGTTGTCGCTGACCACGCTGACCACGATTTTCCGACATGTCATGATTTCGCGACAATTTTCAGGCTTCTGTCGCGATTTCACAACATGTCGCGATTTCGCGACATGTCACGATTTCGCTACCTATCGCGATTTCGTGACCCCTTTCTACACTTGTGCATTTTCTTTTTTTTTCAATTCTGGCATCTGGGTCACTGAGATCCTTCCCTGTGAGCCTGCAAAAAGGTGGGTCCCCAATTTTGGGGTGTGTTGTGGATCAACCACAACAAGAAGGAAACACACATTCTAAAAACAACTATTAGTTCCTGTTGCAGGAGGTTGTCAGGCTTCTACTACTGTGGTTGATAATAAAATGAAAGCTGCTAAAAGACTTGATAAAAACTACTAAAACATGAAAAATAGGGAAAAATAGAGGAATCACTGGTCTATGCTACTTAGTCACTGACACACATAATTTCTACATAAAAACATAACTAAAAACATGAAGACATCACATTAATTCAAAACAAGCGTTAATAATTAACAAGAAATGACAATGGACAAACATCTTGCTAAATATGTTGCAGGAAAGTTTATCAGAACCTATCACCAGTTAGTCCCCCTTCTAGGCCTAAAAGTGGTCCTTTATTCTGAATATAGAAGAAGGTGGAAAAGTGCTGCTAACTACTTAGAATTCACACTCACTCATGAATAGAAGTTGACTAAAAAATACTGCACGTTTATTGACTGAAACAATACATTACAATACTATAGGAAAATCATGCTATTGGCTGCAAATGTGTTACAACATCTATTTCCTATTAGCTATAACATTTTAATATCTACTATGATGTAGAACAAAAAATTGCAACCCACAAATTCCAAATTCTCTTCATTAATCTGGAATAACAGTTACAGTAACAGCCTGCAGGCTTTACAAAAACTAGCGCTCGGCATGGTTTTCTAACTCACTATTGCAATCTCTAATTCTGCCTACCCTGGAAGGAAAACATGCAACACCCTAAGCTGGCTCTCTACCCTCGGCTCTGCAACTCGACTGTGCGAGTCTGCTTCTGCAGTTTTCCTACAACTGCTTCTACGTTTTTCCCAACCCTTTACCCATTATAATGCTAGGGTTTTTATAGAGGTCCCGACCCTCTGAATCATTCACACAAAATGCGGATCACCATAACCGCTCCATGCTTCCACTCCGCATGGCCTCTGTCACCCTCGTCTGATCGTCGCCCTCTATCAGATTACTACGCATGACCCTTCGTTTCCATTCCTCGACTGGTCATTTTCGTCTTCCTGCGTCGCTTCGCTCGCTTCCACTGCACTTCGATGCCACGTGTTGTTCCATGCTACCACGTGTCCTTCTATAATGGCCTCTGCAAACATCACCTGAATTTTGTCATCTTCTTCCTCCAGCTACACTGTAATAGCCTCTGCATCCACCGCCTGACTTCCATGAGCTGTCACTGTCGCTCTATCGCGGTCCCCTCAAAAATGTAGCATATTGTGATATCACGACATTTTCTCTCTCTTGCTCTTCTTCTTCTCTTCCTGTCATGATATCACGACACTTCTACCCCTTGGCCTTCTCTCTCCTCTTTGGGTCGCGAAAACCTAAAATGTCACGATATCGCGACATTTCTGCACTCCTGCGCATCCTTTTCTCTTTCGGTCGTGATATCGCGACATGTCGCGATATCGTGACATTTTTCTTCCTCGCCTCCTTTCTCTCCTTCGGGTCATGAAAATGTGACATGTCATGAAATCGTGACATCTTCTCCTCTCTGCTTCCTCTCACTTCTTTGGGTCGCAAAAATGCAACATGTCGCGAAATCGTGACATTTTCCTCCGTTGGCTCCTTCTTCGCCTCCTGGTTGCGAAAATGCGACATGTCACAAAATCGTGACATCTTCCTCCCTTGGCTTCTTCTTTGCCTTCTGGTCGTGAAAATGTGACATGTCACAAAATCATGACATCTTCCTCCCTTGGCTTCTTCACTTGCCCTCTGGTCGTGAAAATGCGACATGTCATGAAATTGCGACATCTTTCTTCCTTGGCTCCTTCTTCGCCTTTTGGTCACGAAACTGTGACCTGTCGTGAAATTGCGACGTCTTCCTCCTCGGGCTCCTTTGCTTGCCATCTGGTCACGAAAATATGACATATCACGAAATCATGACATCTTTCTTCCTTGGCTCCTTCCTCGCCTTCTGGCCGTGAAACTACGACCTGTCATGAAATCGTGACTTCTTCTTCCTCGGGCTCCTTCGCTTGCCCTTTGGTCGCAAAAATGCGACATGTCACAAAATCACAACATCTTTCTTCATTGGCTTCTTCTTCACCTTCTAGCTGTGAAACTGTGACCTATCGTGAAATCGTGACATCTTCTCCACTGTGCTTTCTCTCTCTTCGATGGGTCGCGAAACTGTGACATGTCACAAAATCGCGACATCTTCTCCTCTGTGCCTTCTCTCTCTTCGGTGGATCACAAAATTGTGACATGTCATGAAATTGTGACATCTTCCTCTTCTGCTCTTCATCCTGCCTTACGATCATGAAATCATGACATCTTCGCTTTCGGATTCCTCTTTCTTCCTCAGGTCGTGAAACCGCGACATGTCATGAAATCGTGACATCTTTTCCTTATGTACTCTCCTTTTGCTTTTGGGTCACAAAACTACGACATGTCATGAAATCGTGACATCTTTGCTTGCAGCCTCCTCTTGCCTGTTTGGGTCACGAAATCATGACATCCTTGGCACCCTTGCTTCCTTCTCCATTTTGTGTCGCGATATCGTGACACATTTTTTGTCATGATATCGCGACAGCTTCTCCTCGCTCACTCTTCTGCTCCACTTGTGCCGCGATATCGCGACACATTTCCTGTCGCGATATCATGATGACTTATCCTCGTTGGCTCCTCAGCTTCACTTGTGTCGTGATATCGTGACACATTTTCTGTCGTGATATCGTGACACATTTTCTATCGTGATATCGTGACAGATTCTCCCCGTTGGCTTCCCTCTGCCATTTGTGTCACGATATCGTGACACATTTTCTGTCATGATGTCGCGACAGCTTTCCCTGGCAAACACTTAGAAATTTTTGCCACTTAAATGATGGCTCTCCTGCCACTAGATGCTTCTGCATCAGGTGCCTCTGGATGCTCCTACATCAGACACCTGGGGTTGGTGGAGAAGTTATCCTCACTTCTGCGCTATCTGGTCACCACCTTCTGCAACCCCTCCAGATCTTCATCTACCTTTACAGCCTGTTTCAACCCCATCTGGCCAAAATAACTTCTACCTTCACCCGAGCAGATTCTAGCACTACTGCACACCTCCTCATCTTCTAGCTTCAATGGCTTCAACTTGTGGCGCACTCCATATTTCTTTAGAGAGTAAGTATTTGCACGACCATCATGCACTGCGCCCCGATCAAACTGCCATGGCCTCCCAAGCAACATGTGACATGCATCCATAGGCAGGATGTCACACAGGACCTCATCACAATAAGTCCCAATGTTAAATTTCACCAGGCATTGCTCATTGACCAAAACCCTATGGTACTTCAATCGCGTGATTCGATATGGATGCAGGGGTCTTCTTCTCTCTAACTGTAACTTGGCAACCATCTCCTCAGAGACCAAGTTATCAGTACTACCATTGTCAATAATAACTGTTGAGTGGTATTTTCACCCAATTGTGAAAGTACACTCTCCGTTAGGATTTGGGTTCCCAAATCCCCTCTTGCAAAGAAGTTAAACACACAACTTCTCCAAGGTCTCCGCTATATTAGCATTTTTGCATATATGTATTAATAATCTTAAATAAAGATACTCAATGTAAATGCTTGGAACACCTTAGTGATTGCAAGTAACTGTAAACAAGGGGCAATGTTGGTTTATTTTACCGTGAAGCTTTAGTGATTGTTCATTGAACCAAAATAAAGCAAATGTGAGTTGGCCCTCATATGACCACGATGTAGCTTCAAATGGAACTTTGTGAAAAGGCCGTAAAACATAACTCCTTCGATGAAATCGGGATTTTCATGAAGGGAATGTCATCATAGGCTTGTGAATGAAACATGAAACAGAGGAAATGAAATTTCAGCCTGCAATGATGAAATTATTTTTGGCTTTGAAGTTTTTATTTTTTATTTTTATTTTTATTTTAATGTCTGTGAAAATAAAAATGCAGAATTTCTGGAATCAATAAAATGCAGAAAGTAATCGAAAACAAATGCAGGAAATTGAAAATGAAGTGCATTCAGTATGATGCTATCCTGTTTCGACAAAACCGAAGATGCGAGGTTTCCATGCATGCAACCTAACCTACTGGACCTGCCAAAACCAGCACAATCCCCATAGACTAAGTGCTAGCTCCTAGGGTTTTAAAATGAATTTCAGATTCGGGCATTCATATGAAGCAACCAAGTGAACTTGCATTTAACTTCATCTACAAACTCGAAATCTGAAAAAGAAAAGAAATAGACATTAAATCCGTAGCATGCAAAGATGAATCTCCTTCTTTCTTGCCCACAAGATGCAAATTTCTGAAAACAACTCTGTATTAAAGATTTGTCATTTACTCTAACAGAGATTTCTAATCTTCCCAAAAATAGAACAAGTGGGAGAAAAACCCCAAAGAATCAGGTCCAGAATGGCCTCTCGCCTTTGACACTGCAACTCTGTTCAGCAGTTTCCCCCCTTTGTTTGAGATATATCTTGATATTTATAGAGGTTGCCTCTCTGCAGTGTTTTTAAAATATAAATCCACTTTCTGTCTCTCTGTAATATTTAAAATGTAACGTCCATAAAATAGGTACCGGAGAAGAGGGACCATCCGCCAAAATCTGTCTCTCTGTAGTATTAAAATATAAAGCCCATAAAAGAGTACTGGAGAAGAGGGACAACCCATCGAAATCTATCTGTATGCAGCATTTAAAACATAAAGCGGACATTCCTGGGGCCCACAGAAAACTTTGCGCTGACTTTTCCTTTTGCTATTTTGACCGCGATTTCATGACAAGTCGCGAAAACGTGACATGTCGCGATATCGCGACAACTTTCTTCTTCTTGTCTTTTCTCTTGCTGGTAGCCGCGAAAATACAACATGTCACGATATCGCGACATGTTGGCTTCCTCTTCTTCTTTGGCTGCACTTGGTCGTGAAAAAGTGACGTGCCGCGAAATCGTGACACTTTCCCCTTGCTCCGTTCTTCTGTCTCCATTAGTCGCGAAAACAACACGACAGATCGCAATCCAAATGCAATGACACGTCACGATTTCGCGACATTCTTTCTCCTACTTCCTGCAAAAGAAAAGAAAGGCAAAAGTTAGAATTTTCCTATGTTCATTCAACCCTAATGTTCATTACATGTCAGCTTGATTTTCTCCTTCCCAGCTCATATTCTTTAAAACCCGTCAATTTGACACTTCATTCACCATGCATTTTGAGTCACGATTTCACGACGTTTTGCAAGCTCTACTCAATGGAAACTTGTCACGATTTCGCGACGTTTCGCCAATTTTCGCTTGCAATACGATGACACAATTGAACTTGTCACGATTTCACACTTTTCTCACTTCCTTTTATCCCGAACATGACATGTCATGATTTCACCTTTCGAGTTGCTATTTAATTCTTATCTAAAATACGTCACGATATCGCGACTTTTTCTATCTTTTCTTTGATCACGATTTCATGACATGTCACGATATCGCGACATTTTCCACAAGCTTTGCTTTTACTCAAAATACGTTGCGATTTCGCGACAATTCTGGCTCCCATTTTGGTCACTGCTTTGACCGCGATATCACAACACGTCACGATTTCATGACATTTTCTCACTTTGCTTTCTCTCTCCTCTTTGAACAGCGATTTCATGACATATTTTCTTCATGCCTTCATTGCATGGTCACGATTTCGATGTCACGATTTCACGACTTTTCTTCCATACCTTCTTGTGATTTGGGTCACGATTTCGTGACATGTCATGATTTCGTGACATGTTTTGCCTCCGTACCCTCTATTGCATTTTGGGTCACGATTTCGACATGTCGCGATTTCGTGACACCTTTGAACTTACTCATTCTGGCACAGAAACTCGTAGGGAAACATAGAGGAGTAAGTATTTCAACCCATCATGCAAGATTTTGCGTGAGTAGCAACAATAAAAATGATGTGGTAGAATGCCAATAAGACGAACACAACTAAATATCAAAAACAAGAAGGGTGGGTCCCCAATTTTGGGGTACGTTGTGGAACAACCACAACAAATGGCGACTCTACTGGGAAATGCTCCTGAGCATTTCGGTAAGAACCAAACCTGAAAACCTTCAAAATTTTAACACTAGCGTCAGCACATATCCAAAGAATGAAACTAGACGAGAAATACATGAAGGATTAGAATTACTCAGCATCAGCTCAATGTGTGTGTGTCGTGATTCATTCCTTATCGTTTGAAACTCATTTAGCTTTCCACTGTCAGTTTTACCTGAGTGCATATGCGGGGCTATGAATGATTTGTTCAGATTTTAATGCATGACAAATATGACAACTGTCTAGTACCATGAACAAACATATAAAAAACTGTCAAACCCTCTCAGGATCAAAACTATATACACTGAATTAATTTATCAGATCCCAAAGCTGGTCGTGTGCCACTACCATCTTGAACCCATGTGCAAGTGTAAGTGAAATCAGAGCTTTGGGGGAAAAGGATTCCCACCCTTAAGGAGATGGGAATTTAACCCTACCCTTACTACTCTGATCTGGAGTTTATTACCTTATCTTGAACAAAATGATTTAACCTGCTATGGATGAAACAGTTAGGCTAGTCTATCCTTTTGAGCAGTCAGTGGTCCTGCTTTTAGGCAAGACATGTTGCCACGCTTGAGCATACTCCACTGCCAGACAGGCGTCTATAGCCCCGATGGAGATTAACCCCATAATTCATGATTGGGCTTTACTTTTGATTTTCTTGGATCTTGGGGATGACTACCCATCCTTGCCAGGGACACGTAGTACGATCCTTCCAATCCAATATTGATGATGAAAGAAAAATAGAAGCTTTGGGGAGTCGGATTCTCAACCTAAGCGAGATGAGAATTAAACCCTATCCTTACTACTCCGATTTTGGGCTTTAAACTTTAGGGGAGTGGTAAAAACCACTGTTAAAAAATTATGTTGCATGATGGGATAGACATGAAGTATTCTTTTCGCCTTACCTATTCTTCCAAGTGAGGTTCTGACCATTTTGTTCAAGATCTTCTTTAATATGTGTAGATCGTGCTCGGTTCAAGATAGTTCGGGCCACCAGTTCCCAGCCTTAGGGTCCTTTTAATATTTGTTATATAATGACCCTAAGAGGATTTGACACCTTTTCAATGAATGTGCTCGAAATGTAACTGAGATAATAGAAATGCATATGCAATGTGGAATGTAATGCACGATATGGATGGATGCATTGCTTTCTTGAAACGTGGATGGAGCCTACCACCTATTTTGTCATACTTTGTCAAGACAAACTAACAACTTCATGCATCATAAATTTCAAACGATGTTATTTAATGAGTTTGTGATATCTGTGGAGCTCTCTGCAATATAATTCCAATACTTCATATTCTCCTAGGCTTAATCAACATTCATAAGGACATAAGCTGACGACTTGCTTTATTATTATTATTATTATTATTTTTTTATATGAAGAAAAACCAAAAGTGTCCAAAGGACCAACACACAAAACTTAGAACCAATCTTAAAAACAATCCTTGAAAGCAAAACTTGAACACACACAAAAAACCAGGAATTATAAACTAATGTACAATATGATACAAATCTCATATGGCTTAAGGGCTAAAATAATGCTTTAGAACCTGCCCATTAAACGGTAACATCAAATCTTTCCCATCCAAGGTTTTGAGTCTGAAAGTATTTTCTCCTAGGATTTCGGAAATTTGATAAGGGCCCAACCACAGACAATCGAACTTTTTGTGTTCCCCTTTATCCTCATGTTTTTTATCCCATAATAAAACCAAGTCAGAGATCCTAAAGGATTTAATTTTGGCTCTTCTATCAAACCATATTTTGACCACATCTTGATGTTTGCTCATGTGGAGCATGGCTTCATCTCTTTTTTCATCGAGATGCATTAGATGACTCAATCTAGCCTCTATATGATTATCAGTCCCAAGGTATTCTTGTGTGAAACGAAGGGTTTGAAGCTTCAAATTAGCAGGAAAAATTGGATCTTGCCCGTAAACTAGATGATAAGGTGTATTCCCTATTGATTCTTTCTCTCTAGTCCTATCTGCCCAGAGGGCAAATTTTAATTGGTTGTGCCAATCCCGAGGATTCTTTTCCAATAGCTTCTTAATGATGGTTAACAAATTTTTATTTGAAGATTCTGCCAGACCATTGCCTTGGGGGTAATAATTAGATGAAAATTTTAAATTTACCTTATTATCATAAGCCCAATTTGCAAATTGAGTGGAAACAAAAGCCTTACCATTGTCACTTACAATAGAATCGGGCATTCCAAATCTTGTCACGATGTGATCTTCGAGGAACTTTATTACCACATCCGTAGTGGAATGTTTTGTAGGTATTGCTTCTGTCCACTTAGTGCAGTAATCTGTAGCTGTGAGTATGAATTTATGAGACCCTGAAGAATTTGGGTTAATAACCCCAATGAAGTCTAATCCCCATTGCGCGAATGGTCTCATCTCTACTACAGGTTGTAAAGGCATAGCGGCATTCCTTTCTCTATTTGCAGCCACTTGACAAATATGGCAAGATCGCACGTGTGCATGGGTATCTTTAAAAATGCGAGGCCAATAATATCCTGCTCTTAAGATTTGATGTGCTGTTGCATTTGCCGAACCATGGCCAGTCCCGTATTTACCATGAAACTCTTGCAAAATCTTGGGAGCTTCTTCTTGACTTAAGCATCGTAGGTAGATTCCCTCATGATTTTTCTTGTAAAGAACACCAGACCTAATGAGATAATTGGCAGATTTAAGTCTCAGGGCTCTTCTCTGAGTAGGATTAAGATATGATGGACACTTACCGTTTAGCATGAAATACATGATATCAACATACCAGTCGTCTTTGGAGATGTGTTCTGCATTTGAATACTGGCATGTGACTTGGGGATTATTCTCAGCAATTGTTTTCACCAGTCCTTGTCCACGGACTAGTTTCATGGATTGAATTTCTAGATCAAATTCTTGGATGGTAGCAATCCATTTACCTCTTCTTTCCCCTAGCTCATTCTGCACAAACATGGCTTTGACAGCAGGGTCAGGCAAAATGGCAAAGACCTTACTGCACACAATGTAGTGTCTGAATTTTTTTACTATTTTGAACAGCGCATACATTTGCTTATCGAGGATGGAATACCTCAACTGAGCATCCTTCAAAGGAGCACTTAGAAAAGCTATGGGATTTTTGGTGTTATCTTCACCTTTCTGGGTCAAGACACTCGCCAAAGAGTGCTCAGATGCGAAAGCATAAATGAAGAAAGGCTTTGAATAATCTGGGCTTATAAGGACAGGGGCTCTAGAAATAGCATCTTTGATGCTCTGAAAGGCAACCCTACTTTCTTCATTCCATCTGACCTCCACATCCTTTTTGAGCATCTCATTCAGTGGTTTAGCCATCTCAGCGAAGCTAGAAATGAATTTCCTCACAAAATTGACTTGCCCGAAGAAGGATCTCAATTCCTTTTTGCTACCTGGGAGGGGCAAGCTTTGGATTGCTTCTATTCTTTCGGGATCGATAGATATACCTTCCTTTGAAATGATATGGCCAAGCAATCTTCCTTCTGTCACTCCAAAGATGCATTTTTTTGGATTTAAAGAAATTCCATGCTCTCTACATCTTTGGAGCACCTTCCTCAGATCTTTCACGTGATCTTCTCTTTTCTTTGAAAACACAGGAATGTCATCCACATACACAATGATGCACTTACCTATGAGTCCTTTAAAGGCATAATCCATGGCACGTTGAAATGTTGCGCCTGCGTTTAATAGTCCGAAAGGCATTCTTCTATAGGCAAATGTCCCCCACTTGGTTGTGAAGGCCGTCTTCATTCTATCTTGAGGATGAATAAGGATCTGATTGTATCCCGAATACCCATCGAGAAAAGACATCATTTTCGACCCGTTGACCATTTGCAGGATTTCATCAATTGACGGCAGGGGGTAATTATCCTTTTGTGAGGCTTTGTTGAGATTTCTAAAATCTATGCACAACCTTATTTCTCCATTCTTCTTTCTCACCGGAACAAGATTAGCGACCCACGTTGAGTGCCTAACGGGAAAGATTATCTTTGCGTCCAACAATCGTTTAACCTCTTTCTCTATCAAGGGCTCAAGTAACGGGTTAACAGGTCGTTGTTTCTGTCTGAAAGGTTTAGAATCCAGTTTCAGAGGAATGGTGTGCATAATGATGTCTTGATCATACGTCTTCAACTCATTGTAACTCCAAGCAATGCAATCCACGTAGTGTTTTAATGTACGTGTTATATTTTCCCTCTCATCGGCTGTACATGCCTTTGCAATGTATACTTGACGCGGATAGTCTGCACTTCCTATGTTGATTAGGTCACAAGCATCCTTAGGAGGTGGAACCTTTTCTCCTTTTCTAGGTTTATATCCTACATCAAACATTTTTTCAAATGAAACAGTGTTCTTGGGTATTCTGTTGGATTGGAATGCAGCTTCCCTTTCTCCTTCTGTTTCTTCTTGTCGTCTTTGATCTTCGTCAATCACTTGGTCCTCAAAAACACCTGAATTGGTGACAAATTTAAATACGTCTCTATCATTCTCGAAAACTTGAAAGTTTTTGACGTTATCAGGTATCGATGGGCAAGGGACCAACTCAATGGAAAACTTCTTGCATTTTTTTATGTCAACAGGATTTAGCATGCCCGCAGCAACTGCAAGAGAATCAGCTGTGCGATTTCCTTTCCTAGAAATGAGGGATATGTTAAAGGCATCGAACTCTGCAATGAGATCCCTCACCCTAGTTCTATAAAGGCTCAATCTCTTATCGCGGCAAGTGTATTGTCCTTTGACTTGTTTGACCACCAACTCCGAATCTCCCAATACTTTCAAGCACTTAACCTTTCTGCTCAAAGCCAGTTGTAATCCAAAGATAAGAGCTTCATATTCTGCCATGTTGTTAGTGCAAGGGAATTGCAATCTATAGGCAGCCAACGATGGTTTACTTCCTGGACACGTGAGTTCAACTCCAGCTCCTGCCCCTTGTCTTGACTTAGACCCATCGAACTTAAGTAACCACACGAGATTATCCTCTTCAGAAGAGCTACAAGCAAATGTTTCCTTTTGAGGTTCTTCGGTAGCCCTTTCAACCTCGAAAGCATAGGTTCCTAACTCGGGTTCAAAAAATTGAACCTCATTGGGTTTGTTGTATTCTGTGATTATTTCCTTAAGCCTTGGCTCATTTTCCACTCTAATTTGATTAGCAATCCCTCTCCAGGGTAGCCATATGTGTGAGCAATCCATGGAGAAATAACCATTCAGACTCTTCATCCAATCCCTCGCAAGGAGCATTCCATATCGACTTGGGATATTGACAACCAAAATGTCAATCACTTGTTGGACCCTAGGTTCAGAATTGAGTTGGATCTTAACATCGTAAAGGGTCCCTACCACGTTTACCTCGGATCGATCCAGCTGCAAAACCTTGCATTTAGCGGCAACAGGCTTTAGGCCTAGCATTTGGCAAATCTCTGAGGGCATGAGGTTACTTGTGGCCCCTGTATCCACCAAACAATTGTGCAAATTTTTGCCAGCAATCCTCAGAGTTAATAAAAAAGGAGGGACATCCCGTCTTTCCTTTCGTAAGACCATGTGGGTTTCAACTTCCTTTCCTTCCCGCATTTGACCAGGTGAGTCCAAAGCCTTTATCAACGCTTCCTTTTGGCCAGGCAACCTAGCCGCCTCTAAAAGTGACAGGCTAGATTTGGACTTCCTCAAATCTTCCACTATGTCATAAGTTGACTTCTCCGGTTTCAGTATTTTTTGCACGTCCTTAGACGTTTCTATTCCAGGTGGAGGAGGAGGATTATTATCCGCCTTAGTATCAGGAGGAATGATAGAGTTGCTCGGTGGAGTTGAGGATGTATTAGGGGTTTTGAACTTACTCCTCAAATGATATCCATGGTTCCCCTTTCTAAATTCTCTAAAAGCTTGCACTTCTTGTTCCAAGACTTCATCCTCTTCTCCCTCATCCTCACTTTCTTGACGGTATAGAGTTTCCACCACCAGAATGTCATCACCTCCTTGTTGATGTTGGGGTGGGCCCTCGTTTGGCACAAGTTCCAGATCATCAACTTGAGCTTGGAGACAATGGGTATACCTGGCAATTTCAGGGCAACCTCTTTCGTTGTGCTCCTTTGTGTTATGCAATCTACACCCCTTTTCCCATGCAAAATCAGAAATATTAAGAATGGAATTAGAATGACTTGGTCCGACAGGGGTATCCACCTGATTAGCAATAGGGGAAGGCACGCCCCCATTGTTTGGTTTAGTATTCCAATGTCGCCCTCTATTGTTGAAATTTTGATTTGGGTGAGGGGCATGGGATTCATACTTCTATTTTTGAACCGACTCATTACTCAATTTGCGAACCATGTTTTTGAGCTCTTCCACCTCTGAATAAATCTCTTTTGGACTCGGTGTGTTATTGCCATCTCCAGCAGGGTTCACTTGACTTACCATTTGAGCTGGATTTTGAGCGATTTGATTTGCGTATGGATTGATACTTTGAATCGAAACTGGACTCGAGAAAGGAACTGTAACCTGAGGATTAACTGGATTAGCTCCTTGCATAGTCTGCTGACCATTTTGCAAGAATGAAGGAATGGGGAGAATGGGTGTGATTGGTTGAATTGGACTGGGTGCGTAAGCGGGTGTTGATGAACATGGTTGCTGATAAATTAAGGCGTTCATGCCTGGCATTTGAGGTGCCATGATTTGATTCATCATAGGAGCCTGACCATATGGACCATATTGTCCTGCCATAGGTATCTGGGGCAACCCATAGCCTTGTGGTGTCAGCTGTTGTTCAATGGTCATAGCTTCGTTATAGGCTAGAGCTAGTGTATTGACTTGAGGATTTTGCCTTGCAAACATTGCCGTCATAGGTTCCAATGCCCCGAAATATATTTGCAAAGCTACTATGGGATCGATGGCGAAATGCCGAATTGCTCTATTATAGCACTTCTGAAATCTCTGATTGAACGTTCGAATTGGCTCACCTTGAACATGTTTGCATGTAATGAATTGATTGTATATGATTGTGGGATCTAATGGGGACCTAAATTGGTTGACAAAAGCATTCTCCATTTGTGTCCATGATGTAATGGAACCAGTAGGCAAGCAGATATACCATTCGTAGGCCACTGGGTCTAGGCTCATGGGGAAGAGTCTACAAGCCACATCCTCATGTTCAACTTGCAATCTTATTAAAACATCCCTATAGGCCTGAATATGTTCTTCGGCGGTCCTTGGGCCATCCGGTTTGTATTTGGGCAAAAATATCTCTATATTCTTAGGGATCTCGTGAATATCCCCTGCAATATTCAGAGGAATGTTATGGGCTCCATACCACGGAACTGGTTGTTGTTGGGCCATTTGATTCGAATTTGATGAGGATAACCCTACAAGAACCGTGGAAATGGTACTTGTAATTGGTGCACTAATGGTAGTTGACACCACCGGTGCAAGCCTGCTAGATACACTTGAAACAGAAGGATCTTCTGTAACAAGGATATCTAGTGGGATCACTGTTTGCTTGGCTTTATTCCTCGGATTCTTGTGAGGGAGTGGGAGGCTTTGGAATACGGTTTCCTCAGTTGTTTTGGACCTAGTTGTGATATGATGCGGTGGATCCAGTTTGCAAATGAAACACCCCACCAAATCTGACAAAAATTCTCAATACCTCCAATAAAACCTGCAACACCACGAAAATCCTGCAGTCATAGCCATTAATGAGATTCAAAAACAACTTCAGAAACCATTTGTTAGTCACGTCTGGACGAAGGAAACAATCAAAGAAGAAAAGCAAATTAGTTTCTGATTCACCAGATCGCATATGCGCGAGTGAAGAGCATACTCCTAAGGTTATAGGCTTTCTGATTCACAAGATCGCATTACGCGCAAGTGAAGAGCATAATACCGACAACCAATATATTTCAGAGAGAATAATTCCTGTAACATCAATCGAGAGATGTATCCAATAAAATCAAAGGAATGTAATTGCATGGAGACAACCTCGTTAGTCCAGACCAAAAGTATATATATATATATATATTTTTTAAATAAACTTGAAACACATTATTCCTGCATGGATAATTGAAAAAGAATTAGAACAATGCATTGCATTTTATGTCCTCCTTTTAACACTTACAGGGTTGTATTGTTAAAAGAGAGCTAATTAATAGGGCATGAAATATTCAAGATTTAAATCCCTATAGTATTTAAATCATACTGTAATAAACCAGTTCAGGCCCTCCTTCTAGCGCCAATCTGTTGAGTGGTATTTTCACCCAGTTGTGAAAGTACACTCTCCGTTAGGATTTGGGTTCCCAAATCCCCTCTTGCAAAGAAGTTAAACACACAACTTCTCCAAGGTCTCCGCTATATTAGCATTTTTGCATATATGTATTAATAATCTTTGGATAAAGATACTCAATATAAATGCTTGGAACACCTTAGTGATTGCAAGTAACTGTAAACAAGGGGCAATGTTGGTTTATTTTACCGTGAAGCTTTAGTGATTGTTCATTGAACCAAAATAAAGCAAATGAGAGTTGGCCCTCATATGACCACGATGTAGCTTTAAATGGAATTTTGTGAAAAGGCCGTAAAACACAACTCCTTCGATGAAATCGGGATTTTCATGAAGGGAATGTCATCATAGGCTTGTGAATGAAACATGAAACAGAGGAAATGAAATTTCAGCCTGCAATGATAAAATTATTTTTTGGCTTTGAAGTTTTTTATTTTTTATTTTTATTTTTATTTTAATGTCTATGAAAATAAAAATGCAGAATTTCTGGAATCAATAAAATGCAGAAAGTAATCGAAAACAAATGCAGGAAATTGAAAATGAAGTGCGTCCAGTATGATGCTATCTAGTTTCGACAAAACCGAAGATGCGAGGTTTCCATGCATGCAACCTAACCTACTGGACCTGCCAAAACCAGCACAATCCCCATAGACTAAGTGCTAGCTCCTAGGGTTTTAAAATGAATTTCAGATTCGGGCATTCATATGAAGCAACCAAGCACACTTGCATTTAACTTCATCTACAAACTCGAAATCTGAAAAAGAAAAGAAATAGACATTAAATCCGTAGCATGCAAAGATGAATCTCCTTCTTTCTTGTCCACAAGATGCAAATTTCTGAAAACAACTCTGTATTAAAGATTTATCATTTACTCTAACAGAGATTTCTAATCTTTCCCAAAAATAGAACAAGTGGGAGAAAAACCCCAAAGAATCAGGTCCAGAATGGCCTCTCGCCTTTGTCACTGCAACTCTGTTCCAGCAGTTTCCCCCCCTTTGTTTGAGATATATCTTGATATTTATAGAGGTTGCCTCTCTGCAGTGTTCTTAAAATATAAATCCACTTTCTGTCTCTCTGTAATATTTAAAATGTAACGTCCATAAAACAGGTATCGGAGAAGAGGGACCATCCGTCGAAATCTGTCTCTCTGTAGTATTAAAATATAAAGCCCATAAAGCAGGTACTGGAGAAGAGGGACAATCCATCGAAATCTGCCTTCCTGTAGTATTAAAAACATAAAACGGACTTTCTTGGGACCCACAAACACGAAGGGGGATATCGCTACAACTTTGCGCTGACTTTTCCTTTTTGCTATTTTGATCGTGATTTCATGACAAGTCGCGAAAACGCGACATGTCGCGATATCGCGACAACTTTCTTCTTCTTGTCTTTTCTCCTGCTGGTAGCCGCAAAAATACATGTCACGATATCGTGACATGTTGGCTTCCTCGTCTTCTTTGGCTGCACTTGGTCGTGAAACAGTGACATGCCACGAAATCGTGACACTTTTCCCTTGCTCCGTTCTTCTGTCTCCATTAGTCGCGAAAAGACTATCCAAAAACATCTTTCTATCTTCCTGCAAAAGATAAAGGCAAAAGTTAGAATTTTCCTATTATCAATTCAAATCTTAATGTTCATTACATGTCAGCTTGATTTTCTCCTTCCCAGCTCATATTCTTTAAAACATGCAGAACATTGAAACGTGTCGTGATTTCTGACGTTTTCAATTTTCTATTAAACTTGTCTGATTTCTGACTTTCTACCATTCACCTTCTAATGGAACACGTCACATTTCACGACATTTCATCACGCAAATTGGAACTTGTCACGATTTCGCGACGTTTTTCTTCGACACTTCCTTTTATCACTGCCGGTCGCGAAAACGCGACATGTCGCGATTTCATGACGTTTTCGTCGAGTTGTGCTTCTAATTTGAAATTTGGCACGATTCAACAAAACGTCACGATTTCGCGACGTTTCTCTCAAGATTTGCTTTATCAAAAATTGTCACGATATCGAACGATTTCATACTTCACTCTTTTCTTTCGAGTCGTGATTTCATGACATGCGCGATATCGCTACATTTTCCACAAGCTTTGCTTTTACTCAAAATACGTCACGATTTCGCGACAATTCTGGCTCCTATTTTGGTCAACTGCTTTTGACCACGATTTCACAACACGTCATGATTTCGTGACAATTTCCCACTTTGCTTTCTCTCTCCTCTTTGAACAGCGATTTCATGACCTATTTTGCTTTCGTGCCTTCTATTGCATTTGGTCACGATTTCGTGACATGTCATGATTTCGCGACGCGTTTTGCTTCCATACCTTCCATTGCGATTTGGGTCACGATTTCATGACATGTCGCGATTTCGTGACATGTCACGATTTCGTGACGTGTTTTGCCTCCGTACCCTCTATTGCATTTTGGGTCGCAATTTCGTGACACCTTTGAACTTACTCGTTCTGGCATAGAAACTCGTAGGGAAACATAGAGGAGTAAGTATTTCAACCCATCATGCAAGATTTTGCGTGAGTAGCAACAATAAAAATGATGTGGTAGAATGCCAATAAGACGAACACAGCTAAATATCAAAAACAAGAAGGGTGGGTCCCCAATTTTGGGGTACGTTGTGGAACAGCCACAATAATAACGTTACAGACCTTGCCTGAGCATTTGCATCTCGTGCGAAACAGGCTGTTCCTCTGGTCTGGCTCCCTTTCCTCATTCAACAAGACTCTCCTTGTGATCATAGCTTCTCCTCTCTCTACCTCCTCAGAACCCTTCACCATAGATCCTGGTGCAAACTACCTCACGCTCGACGAATCTACTTGCGCACTCAGGAACTTCTAGCTCTAATACCACTGATGCAGAACATAAAATTACAACCCACAAATTCCAAATTCTCTTCATTAATCTGGAATAATAGTTATAGTAATAGACCGTAGGCTTTACAACAACCAGCGCTCAGCATGGTTTTATAACTCACTATTGCAATCTCTAATTTTGCCTACCCTGGAAGGAAAACACGCAACACCCTAAGCTGGCTCTCTGCCCTTGGCTCTACAACTCGACTGCACGAGTCTGCTTCTACATTTTTCCCAACCCTTTACCCATTACAATGCTAGGGTTTTTATAGAGGTCTCGACCCTCTAAATAATTCACACAAAACATGGATCACCATAACCGTTCCATGCTTCCACTCCACACGGTCTCTGTCACCCTCGTCTGATCGCTGCCCTCTATTAGGTTACTATGCATGACCCTTCGTTTCCATTCCTCAACTGGTCGTTTTCATCTTCCCGCACCGCTTCACTCGCTTCCACTACACTTCGGTGCCACGTGTTGTTCCATGCTACCACGTGTCCTTCTACAATGACCTCTGCAACCACCGCCTGACTTTTGTCGTCTTCTTCCTCTAGCTGCACTGTAACAGCCTCTGCATCCACCGCCTGACTTCCATGAGCTATCACTATCGCTCTGTCGTGGTCCCCTCAAAAATGCAACATGTCGTGATATATGACATTTTCTCTCTCTTGCTCTTCTTCTTCTCTTCCTATCGTGATATCGTGACACTTCTGCCCCTTGGCCTTCTCTCTCCTCTTTAGGTCACGAAAACCTGACATGTCATGATATCGCGACATTTCTGCACTCTTGCACATCCTTTTCTCTTTTGGTCATGATATCGCGACATGTCGCAATATCACAACATTTTTCTTCCTCGCCTCCTTTCTCTCCTTCGGGTCGCAAAAATGTGACATGTCACGAAATCATGACATCTTCCCCTCTCTGCTTCCTCTTGCTTCTTCAAGTCGCGAAAATGCGACATGTCACGAAATCGTGACATTTTCCTCCGCTGGCTCCTTCTTCGCCTCCTAGTCGCGATAATGCGACATGTCGTGAAATCACGACATCTTCCTCCCTTGGCTTCTTCTTTGCATTTTGGTCATGAAAATGTGACATGTCACGAAATCATGACATCTTCCTCCCTTGGCTTCTTCGCTTGCCCTTTGGTCACGAAAATGTGACATGTCACAAAATTGTGACATCTTTCTTCCTTGGCTCCTTCTTCGCCTTTCTGGTCGCAAAACTGTGACCTGTCACGAAATCGCGACGTCTTCCTCCTTGAGCTCCTTCGCTTGCCCTCTGGTCGCGAAAATGTGACATGTCATGAAATCATGACATCTTTCTTCCTTGGCTCCTTCCTCGCCTTCTGGCCGCAAAACTGTGACCTATCACGAAATTGTGACTTCTTCTTCCTCGGGCTCCTTCGCTTGCCCTCTGGTCATGAAAATGTGACATGTCATGAAATCATGACATCTTTCTTCATTGGCTTCTTCTTTGCCTTCTGGTTGTGAAACTGCGACCTGTCGTGAAATCGCGACATCTTCTCCATAGTGCTTTCTCTCTCTTCAGTGGGTTGCGAAACTGTGACATGTCACAAAATCGTGACATCTTCTCCTCTGCGCCTTCTCTTTCTTCGGTGGGTCGCAAAACTGTGACATGTCATGAAATCGTGACATCTTCCTCTTTCGCTCTTCATCTTGTCTTAGGGTCACAAAATCATGAGTGACATGTCATGAAATCGTGACATCTTTGCCTTTCATACTCTCCTTTTGCTTTTGGGTCACAAAACTACGACATGTCATGAAATCATGACATCTTTGCTTGCAGTCTCCTCTTGCCTGTTTGGGTCGCAAAATCATGACATCCTTGGCACCCTTGCTTCCTTCTCCATTTTGTGTCATGATATCGTGACAACTTCTCCTCGCTCACTCTTCTGCTCCACTTGTGCCGCGATATCGTGACACATTTCCTATCGTGATATTGCGACAACTTCTCCTCACTGGCTCCTCAACTTCACTTGTGTCATGATATCGTGACATATTTTCTGTCGTGATATCATGATATATTATCCCCACTGGCTTCCCTCTGCCATTTGTGTCACGATATCGCAACACATTTTCTGTCGCGATGTCGCGACAGCTTTCCTTGGCAAACACTTAGAAATTTATGCCACTTCAACGATGGCTCTCCTACCACTGGATGCTTCTGCATCAGGTGCCTCTGGATTCTCCTGCATCATACTAGCTCAACTAATAATGGATATTTATTATTTATACTACTCTATTACATTTATTTCATGCTCAATATTAGTTGTGTTGTTGATTATCAATGATTTGCTAATAGTTCTATAACTAACTAATTCCAAATCAGGATAGAAACTATTGCATTTATATTTATTGGTCCTTGGGATGTGTCTCCAATGGTGGGATTGAGTTGTAAAATTTTATAAATAGTCTTGTACACTTGTCTCCATATCAAATTATCCTTTTCCTACCAAATTGGGCGCTATATTCTCTGTTTGGCTAAAACTGATTTATTTTTCCCTCATTTTGAAGCTTCTTCGAAATGTCCGACCGTGAACTTCTTTATGATCAGGTGCAATAAAAATGGCCAAAAAAATATATAGTATGTCTACCCTATCCCTTATAAGATGATTCCAATGGGTTTAACATGCTTTGGTTGATAAATTCCAAGCCATGTCATTCATTGGTAGCTGGCTAGAATCTATATGGCTAGTTTTTGTATTTTCCATATTTGTTGCACAGTCACAAGAATTTGGTGCTCTTTTGAAATTCAAACCAATTATAAAGAAAAAACATTTAAATAACATTATGGATGGATATACCTTAGAATACATCATTCAAATACTTAAATTACACATTTTACTCACTAAATATTCAAACAAAAATAGTGCAAAAAATGCAAAAAACTGTTAAAATAGGGTAATATGATCCTAAAAATTTTAATCATGCAAACACTAATATATATTGCATTCAAACCATATAAACTAACTTAAATAACATAACATAATTTTTATAAGGCAATTTATGATAATCCAAAACATGTCATGAATGAGATAATTTTTGGCCTCATCACTTGCTAGGAGATATTTAGTATCGATAGAGCTACGATGGACTCCTCCTTCATTGTCTCAGGCCCTAAGAATCTATTTAGGCAATATTTCAATATCACAATGGTACCTACAGTGGTCAATCTAGTGGTATGGCTATATTTAAGTGCATCCTTAGAATGGGCTATTATTGGCCCACAATGGAGAAGGATTGTTGCTCATATGTTAGAAAGTATGTTGAGTGTCAGCATCATGGTAATATATCGCACCTGCCATATTAGGCCTTACAACCGATTCAATTGGATTGGCCTTTCTATCAGTGAGAATTTAATCTAATCAATAAGATCTCTCCCCCTTCATAAGACCATAACACATTCATTATCATGACTACTGAGTACTTTACCAAATGGGTGGAAGAAATCCCTTTGACCACTATGACTGGAGCACATATTGCAAAGTTTATACTCCATAATATTATATGTCATTTTGGTATTCCATCCAAAATAATATCAAATAATGGAACATCATTTAAGAATAAATATGTGTGGGTTTTAATGCCTGAATATAACATTCAACAGAGCTTTGCAACACCTTATTATCTACAATAAAATGAGTAAGTAGAGACCTCTAATAAAACCGTAGTTTCCATATTGAAGAAAACCATCAAGGAGAATCATAAGGATTGGCACCTTCAATTACCTCTAGATTTATGGGCTTATCGAACTAGCATTCAGACACCCACAAGGGCATCCCTATTTTTTCTAGTATAAAGTCCCATTGAAATATTTTATCAATGATGACACTTCATGACAAGCTCACCTCAATCAATTGACCCTTCTTGATGAATGATGAGTGAATGCTCTCGAGCATCTCTGTGTTTATCAATATCATATTAAAAAATATTATAATACTAAATTCCATCCAAGAGACTTTAAATTTGGGGATCTTGTGCTTAAATAGAACCAACATAACTCAAACCTACCGCTTCATATGCGAGATAAAGTTATAGCCAATTGGTTAGGTCCCTTCATCGTAATAGAGAAGATAGGACCATGTAATTATAACCTAAATTTTCTAGAAGGTTTTAAGGAACCTAAGCCTCTCAAAATTATTTATTTATGGGCATTTTATACTTAAGTCAAAAAACAATAAAAAAGCAAAAATCATAAAAACAACAAAAATCATTCAAAAATTCCAAACAAATCAGAAAACACAAAATCACAAAAATAATACAAAACATTAAAATGCAAAAATATTTGCATTCTGTTATCATGAGGATAACTCTATTTTTACTGCTCCTATTACTATTAATGAGCTTCAATGAGTGGTTTTTAAGATGCAAAAATGGAAAACCCTAGGTCTTGATGGTTTTCCCATTGAGTTCTACCAAGAGTTCTGGGATATCCTTCATGTTGATTTATTAGAGGTTGTGGAAGAAGATAGGAAAGCCAAAGAAATTTTGAAAGTTATCAATAAAACTTATATACATTTTATCCCAAAATCTCAAGAGGCTTATCATATCTCATCTTTTAGACCTATTGCTTTATGTAACGTTCTTCTAAAAATCATTACTAAGATCATAGTAGAAAGGTTGAAGCCTCTTTTGCATAAGATTATTTTCCCTAAATAAGGAGGTTATGTGGAAGGGCATCAAATAGTGAATAAGATAGTTATTGCTTAGGAAACCATCCATTCCATGGAAATGCAAAAATCTCCTTCTATGTTCATTCGTTTAGAATTATACAAAGCTTATGACAGAGTGGATTGGCACTTCCTTATCAAAGTTTTGAAGCAATTTGGTTTCTCTCAATATTGGATGGATTGGATTATGGATTGTATTTTTTTAGTATCCTACTCAATTTTTATCAATGACAGGCCTTCACAACTATTCCCAGATTCTAGAGGTATTAGGCAAGGTGACCCCGTCTCCCCTTATTTATTCATCATTCTTGCTAAATGCTTGGGTAGGAATATAGCCAAAAATAGAGACAAGAAAACCCTTTAGGGATTTACCATTGCTTATGGAGCTAGGCCTATCTCTCCTCTTCAATTTTTTGATGACTCTACTCTATTAGGTAAATCTATAGCTAAGGAAGCTTATAAAATTAAGCAAGTCATTAGCTATTTTTCTAAGGCTATCGAGTAATTGATCAATGATGAAAAGTCTAAATTCATTTTTTTTCACTGCTCTACCAGACACGAATCCATGGTCTTGGATAAATTAAGATATAAGAATACCTCCCTTATGATCACTTATTTAGGCATCCCTATCAATACTCAAAGATAGAAAAATAAAAACTAGAATTGGTTGTTGGAAAAAGTTAAGAAAAAAATTGGAAAGTGGACCAATAGGTGGCTTTCTTATAGGGGTAGAATTACATTTGTAAAATCTATCCTTCAAGCTATACCTATTTCTGGTTCTACCATGTTTAATAATTGGATCAAATTAATCATTGGTTCCTTTGTAGTGGTACTAAGGATAAAATAAAATGGGCCTTGGTGAAATGGGACACTTTATGTCTTCCTAAGAATGAATGGGGGTTAGGATTCTGGTATGCTATTAATAACACCAAATTTTAGCTGCTAAATTGTATTGGAGGATTTTACATAATCTTCATTCTAAATATGCTAAGAACAAAATACCCAAAGAGCTTGTTCACTATCAATTACTTACCAAAGGTTCTCCCATTTTAGCAGTTCTTAAGACTAGTGAGGATTTGATTAAGAAAAAGTTATTTTGGATCATTCATAATGGTCAAGAGGTAAATTTTTGGACAAATTCTTAGGATGGTCACCAACCTTTGATAACTCAATTTCTTGATTGGAGGCCTTGGATGGAGGAGCTTCATAGAGATAATTGGATAAAGGTGGTTAATTACTATTGATACCATATTGGTAATTTAGAGGTTGGTAGATATTGGATCCCTATTGAGTATTGTCCTATTAAAATTCTATAAATTCAAATACAGGACATACAACGCATCCTACATATGAGATCTCTCTCTTGGTTCCATGATAAAGATTGTTTTGGATGGAACAACACTACTAAGGGTGAGTATTCAGTTGCTTAAGGTTATTTGAACTTATGCCATAATAATCCCAATCAATTTTATGATATTTTTTCTTAGTTGTGGGCTCAAAATCTCTAGCCTAAGGTGAGGTTCTTTACTTGGATTTTATTGCATTGTAGGGTGCTAACTAGTGAGCAACTTATGAAACATGGTTTTCATGGCCCTTTTAGATGCAAAATGTGTGAAGAGAATGTGGAAAATATTAGCCATTATTTTATTGAGTTTACCATAGTATTTAAGCTATGGATAATAATGGCCATCTTATTTGGCTTACAGTGGTTCATTTTCTACTTTTGAATAACTTTGGAGGGATTGGCCTAAACAAGAGGGTGTTGATCATTTCATTAGGTAGTTAGTTTGGATGGGTTCTACCATTCTACCTTGGAATATATAGAATGAAAGGAACAACCAAATTTTCAATAAATAAATAAAGCATATTCACTATATCTAGAAAAATGACATTGCCAACTTAGTTGAATTAGTCTAAAAACTCCTTAATCACCCCCAAACATCCCACCAAATATGGGACCAAGTGATCCAAATATTGAAGATTAACTCTTCTAAAGGCAACTGAATTAAAGGGAATGTGAGTAATTGTAATATGGAAAGAACAAGGAATTGGTAGCCTCCTCCTAAGGATTATGGAAAAGTCAATACCGATGGAGCCTCTAGGGGGAACCCTAGAAAAGCTAGTGCAAGAGGAATTAGAAGACTTTCAGATGGCTCCTTGGTTTTCACTTTTACTGAGAATTTGGGTATCCTTTCTAATAATATTTTTGATGGGTATGGTATCCTCAAATGCCTTCAATATTCTGCTAATATTGCATGGGAAAAGGTGTTGGTTGAATCTAACTTCCAATTCATGATTAATCTTTTGAAGACTCCTAAGAATCATAAGGTTGATTGGAGAATAAAAAGAATTGTTGAGAAGATTCAATTAATCCATATGGGTTTTTTGAAATTGGATTACAATCATGTGGTTAGAGAATAAAATAGGAGTGCTAATGCTTAAGTTAAATTAGCTAGGCTATGATTGATGTGGTCATGATGCAAGTACAAGTAGCTTGATATTCCTTTAATCATAGATTAGATCAAGTGTATGTTATTATCTTGGAGGATGAGGTAGACTGATGTGGAGGCATACTACCTATATGATCATCATCAAGGGCATTGCATCAAAGTTGATGCACTGAGTTAGGGCAACCATCAATGAGGTAACAGGTGCTTAGATTCCAAGAAAATCCTCAAAGGTTAGAGGCTAGTGGGTCTTCTTAGCCTCATCATAGCGGAGCTAAGGGTGGAGGTGAGAATAGTGGTGCAGAGCAAGCCTAACTTATCTATGTATACTCCTATTTTTTAGAGTGTGAGGTTCAAGAACCCACTCTATTGTAGCCTGTAGCCATTTATGTATCATGATGTACCCTAATGATCACATATATACATGATAATTTTATGGTGGCCTATTATGTATTTATTGCATATTTTTATTTTATGTATGGATGTAATGATGTATGTAATGCCTAGATTAGGTGATTTATGGATGCAATACCTAATGTTAGATGCATTATTAGATTTATTTATTTTATTATGAATGTAAATTCATGTTTTTGATATGACAAATCTAATGCATATGAGATGCACTAATTTTTGTATGGATGTTCTAATGTAAATTGTGGATGTATGTTTTAATTGTTTAAAACATAATAAATGAATTTAAATGTGTTTAAAAAACTAATGGTACACACCAAAGAATGTGTAAAAGTCATGTAAAAATGTTAATCTTGTCACAAAAGTTATACAATTGGATGTGCATGTGTGAGATGAAATATGTGGGATGTGGGAGTTTTCTCTATGATATTTTACAAACTAAAATATGTGTGTAAAATAGTCAGTGGTCATCTAGCTATAATTGTTGATATTCATTAAGTATCTATCCTATCTTACAAAGACCCCTTAATAAGCAAAAAATCATAAGTAAAACCATATATGGTGATGATATAGTTGGGTGCTGTGAGGGAATTTAAAGGTTTTCCATGAGATTCAAACACCCTAGTTCACTAGTCAAAATTTTGTAGACTAGATACACAAGAGGCTTAAAGATACAATTGTGTTATGAAGACCCAGATACTCAATTTTCTTGTGTGTGCAAAGTGAATGTATTATATGATGCATACAATTACCTCATTTCCAGGTGATTTTTATGCAACCCATAGTGAATATCACCCTATGGTCATATCATCCTAATCTTGGACGTAGTTGGACTAGACTACTAGGCAATACAAGCCACCAAAATCTAGCTCATAAAAAAATTGACATTGGTCTATACAGAATAAGGTTGCTAATGTGACAGACATATCACCATGTGTAAGGCTACTCGATTTCTAGGCGGGTTTCATTCAATCCATTGTTGTAATGGAGATTACCCCATGGTTTTTGAATAATTGAGGATTCCAAGGATTCAAGATCATTACCCCTTATTTTATTTTGATTTCTTGGGATACTTGATCATTTTTATTTTTCTTAGTGATGAAAACCACCCTTTTTAGGAGCAAGATATTTTATTATTGGTGAAAACCATTTTTTTTGGCAAACTTGCTCATTTTGTGGAAGATCAAGGGGATTGCTTGGGAAGGGAGGAACGTGTCCTTTTTCCAATTCTCAACATCTTATACCATGCACATAATAGGATGAACAAGGGAAAAATTTCACTTAATGAAGCAAGTATTACATTGTGGTGTCATCCTTCCTTGTTCGAACTTAGGTGTTAAATGTGTGAAATTATGTGGGGATTTTGACATATGTAAGTTACTATGAAAAGGAAGACCTTACCTTCTAAAAGCCATGATAACTTTCTACATAATCTAAAAAGAAATCTAGGAATGGATGAATTACTAAAAATCCTAGTAAACACCCTATAACAACTTATTGGTTGTGTTGAAAAACATAGTTACTCATAAAATATTAATGTGGATGGTAGTGATATGTGTTATGTGAGGGTTTTCCCTATGATCTTTTGCAAACTAAAAGGTGTGCGTAAAATAGTCAATGGCCTTATAAATATCATTGTTGATATTCATTTGGTATCTAACCTATATTATGATGACCCCTTAAGAAAAATCTCATAATAAGAACTACAAATGATGATGATGGATAAGGTTGATTTAAGACTCATGACTAGCATACAAACATGGTATCATTTGTAAGAATGCAAACACAACTTGTCCTAGTGCAAGTGCAATGGATGAATATGCCTAATGCAACTAATCAATGAATTTCATAAAATGCATGATGACATAATGAAAATATTATTTTATTTTGGTATTTTTTATGTTTTGTATTGTTTTTGTGTTTTTATATATTTTTTTATTTTTTTTGAAACTTTTGATGATTTTAATTTTTTTTTATGCATTATGTGTTATGAATTAAATACCTATAGATGGAGAATGTTAAGAGGTTCAAGTTCCTCAAAAACCTCAAGAGAAGCAAGACGATAAGTCCCTAGCCCTATCTTCTATGTGATGATAACAAGGCCTAACTAGTTTATGGTAAATTTATCATACAAATGTGGTGGTAAGTTGAAGTTTTATTGATTTTATTTGAGTACAAGATCTCAAAATTTTAAATCCCTTAGGTGGAATTTTCTATTGTAAGCTCGCTTAAGGCAATATTGATAAACGTGAAGGTGATCGAGAGCATTAATGCAATTTTTATCAAGAAGGATCAACTAGTCCAGGTGAGCTTATTGTGTAGTAACATCGTTGATGAACTCTTGGAGTGATATGTGCAATGAAGGAATTTATAATTCTAATGGTATAATGGCCTCGGTGTCATATACTATAAAAATGGGGTTTCCCTAGTGGGTGTCTGAATGCTAGTTTTATAAGCCCATAATGCGAGAGGTAGTTGAATATTCCAATATTTATGGTTTTCTTAGATGATTTTCTTAAGGATAGAAACTACAGTCTTGTTTGATGCCTCTGCTTGCCCATTGGATTGTGGATAGTAGGGCATGGAAAAGTTGTGTTGAATTTTGTACTTGGAAGTTAAAGCATGCACATATTTTCTTTTTAAAGGCATCTCATTATCAAAAATTATTTTGGATGGAATACCAAAATGACATATGATATTATGGAGTATGAAGCCCGGAATGCAAGATCCAATCATTGTGGTAAGAGGGATAGATTCCACCCACTTGCTGAAGTACTCCATGGCTGTTAAGATAAACATGTGATAACCTAAATATGGGGGTGATATTTTCCTAATTAAATCAAAGCCCCACTATGAAAAAGTCCATACTTATTGAATCGGTTGTAAGGCCTAAGAAGGTAAGTGTAAAATATTAGAATGATGCTAGTATTTCATGCATTTCCTAATGTAAGCACAAAAATATTTTTCCATAGTAGACCAATAATAACTCATTCAAATGATGTGCTTAGTGATGGCTATGCCACTAAAATAGCCATTACAAGTACCATAATTATCTTGTAAAATTATCCAAGAATATTCTTAGGGCTCTAGACAACGAATGAGAAGACCATAAAGCTTTGATGATAAAGGATATCTCCTAACAAAACATATATAGTGACTTTTTATTCGAATGTTAATTTTATGACATGTGATAATCCTGAAGGGATACTACCAAGTTTCAGAAAATATTTTAGCTGAGTGAGCCAATCTTGATATGCTTGGGTATCGACTAAATGAACTACTTATTCTCATTGTGATTCATCGTGCACGAATGTGTATTGGAAGACAACCTTAAGATGAATGGTTATGCCATTATCAGAAGGACCCTAAGGGACCAATGACCCCCAAGATGCATGTTTCAAAAAGGTGTGTACCTAAAAGAAATGATCATGTTTCAGTTCAATATAAATCATGTGAACAACTTCTTCATCATTTGAAGCTTCATGTGAAATTGTTGATTGTGAAAGCATTTTGACATGGATGGTTGTGATATCATCAAAAGGGTTGTATGGAATTAAGAATTCCAAGGAAACCATTGTATTTGTAAAATTATTAGATGAATTAGGGACTACCTTAATGCTATACCATTCCAATTTAGCCAATAGCTTATCCACAAGAAATTTCTACAATTTCAAGATCAAACACTTGTATTTTTAGTATTCCTTGAATTGGTTGACTATGAGCAAGGAGTCACCAAAGATATGGAGCTTTTTTTTTTATTTTCATGATGATAGTTGTTTTAAGACCCAAAGGAAGAGCCTCATATTCAATATTATTATTGGTGCATGAGAAATTGAGTTTAAATGAAAGGGGTATGAGAGCTCTTTATAGTATGAAAAACATGATTCCTTCTCCACCCCCTTGCTCACACTTAAAACCATCAAAGAACAAAGTCATGTTAGTTTTACTTTAGGTTCTTCAGGTTCTGGAAAGTTTGATAATGTATATACTGCATCATTATGCAAATTGATATTAAGAGGCTTATCATCTTAGAGAGGAGCCTCTACTAGCTGATTGGAAAAGACTTAGCCATCAATGTATTTTTTATTTATGAATTCTAGGTCAAATTTTGTCAATAGCATGATCCATTTTATGGTTCAACTATTATGGTATGTGCAATTCATCATGTATCACAAATGATTCTCTTTGGAAATAAAATACATCATATGATTCAACATGTAATATCAAAGCTTCTTGGTGGTGAATACCATTGCTAAGCAAATCTTCTCAATGTATGAATACTCAAGATTGTAGCTCACTAGGATGCAACTGATGTTATGTATAACATGTTCCTTATTTACCTCATTATTTTGGGCCAACATGGTCCATAAGGTAAAATTGGTGGTTGAAATGTATAATAAAAATGGCACACCTAGTTGGGATGGAGCTGAAAATGGTGGTGAGGCTAGGTATTTATTGATCTCATTGAAGGCCCTTTGGCACTCATCATCCCAATGGAATGGGACCCCCTTTTGTAGCAATCAATTCATTGGTTGAAATTTATTTGAAAGTTGCATAATGAAGCGTTGAATAGTTGTGACCTTTTCGTGTAAGTTGTAGAGTTATTTAAGGTTTATGGGGGAAATAATTTCAAGTATTACTTTAACCTTGGTAGGATAAACTTTGATCCCTCACTTGGAGACTATAAAACCCAAATATTTTCTAGATATGACTTCAAAGACACACTTTTTGGTATTAAGTCTAACATTATGCTCAATTACATGATCGAAGACCTTCCATAGAATATCAACATGTTTGTGATGCAATAAAAATTTAGCTAGCAAAACATCTATGCAATTGTCCAGGATTTTATGTATGTAGTCATGAATATATGCCATGGCCATTTGATATGTTGCATCAACACTTTTAAGATCAAATGGCATGACTTTGTAGTATAAATTCCCCCAAGAGGTGGTAAAGGATGTCTTTGGTTGATCTTTGGATTTGACCTAAATTTTATTGTAGCCTGAAAAATCATCCATGGGGACAACATCTCATTACCTCTAGTGGTTTCAACTAACACATCAATGTTCAGAAGTGGGAATTCATCATTAGGAGTTGCTTTGTTAAGATCTCAGAAGTCTATACATATGAGGATACTCCCATTAGGTTTTCCTATGGGTACCATGTTGGAAACCCATTCAGGTTAGTTGATAGGTTGGATGAATCCAACATCCAATAATTTTGTAATTTATATTTCACAATTAAGGCTATTTTTGGATGTATTTCAAGAAGCTTCTACTTGATTGGTGTAACTTATGGATCAAGCATGAGGTTGTGCATGACCAATTTCAGGTCAAGACATAAAATATCTTTGTATGACCAAGCAAAAGCTTCTATCTTCTCTATCAATAAGGATGTGTAGATGGCTTGCTCTTCAAGGGAGAGACTTTATCCTATTTTTACATTCTTAGGAACCTTAGTATCAATACCAAAATTTACGTTAATTTTTTCCTCAATTAACATGTGGGATCCCTCCTCAAGCTGATGAGGTGTAAGGATCAAATGGATGTCATCTACTAAATTTGGATAATCAACCATGTTTAGTTTGATATTAGCTTAAAAAATATTTTTAGATGGCCCTTGGGAGAAATGCAATGATTGTAACATCTCTTCATAAGGGAAGAACTCTTCGAGTGATGGTGGTATTGCAATATGATCAAAATCAATGGCCTCATAGTTGAGGCACAAAGGTTTTGAGGGATCAATGCGATTATGGAGTGTTGTGGTCAAATCAATGGAAACCATGTTGATGGATGACATGTAGTTTCTATTTGTAGTATGAAAAAGTGTGTCAAATATGGGTGGCACTTGACATGTCAGGGGCAGCTGAGGTGGTGGTGGGATGAATGGATGAGGCCTAAGAGGAGTCATGATGATTGGATATTCTAGGGGTATAAGGTCTCTCCAGGTGGGTTGATGTGGAGGAAAAGCCCTATGATAGAGCTCATCGATATTTATGGGGGGAAATTCTATTCTCTCATTGTTAATCAATACCCACTTATAAGGAATCCTATTTATGCATGCAATTTTGTGCAACGAAGGATTGGCTATGTCGATGGGTACTGGTTTGATCTCATTATAATAGAAAGTTATAATAGATTCTTTAATTTTTTTAATGTTATCCATAATTGGTGAAATCATTAGGATCATGGGGATGTAATTCAATAGATTTTAAAATCTCCATTAGAGCTTCTCTATGTCTTAACACTTGTATTAACTCATAGATGGAGAGTTTGGATAGGATTTTGAGATGGTAAGGGCTATGCCATAGAAGGAATATTAATGGTAGCTATAGATGGTGCAAATTGATCAGGATATATTTGGTTCCTTGTCACAATATTGATCATCCCTACAAATCCTTGATTGGGTGGGACCGTATGGACTTTGTTTACCTATCTTATTTGATCCTCCTTAACCTCATGGGTAGGAAAGGGATATTTGAAGATGCCCATTTATTGGTTATCAAGGGCAAGAGGATTATAAATTTTTAATTGATTTTTATCAAGCATATCCTATACTATGTTCTTGAATGAATAGCATGCTTGGATATCATGACCATTTTATTAGTCACAATTGAGATATGGATGGATGAGTAATTTTTATGAGAATATTTAATGGATAGGATTGCAATTCAATAAACCACATATGAACATAATATTCAAGAATATTAGCACCCTTTTTGTGATAGTTGAAAGCATGAAAGTTCTACTAGAGAAAATAGACAATAGAGTGGCCCCAATCCTTCAAATACTCTAACAGTTTGAGAACTATGAGGAAGTGAGTGAGCAACAAGTCATAATAGAAGATGGCATAGTTTTTGACTATAGTAAAAAATTCATGAAAGTATAAATATTCTTGAGAGATATGCTAGAGTGGGATAATTTTATTAATGAAACATAGACTTAGGAAGAGGAATTCAATACAAAGTTGGGCCAAATAGGACTATCATTAGAAGAATGTATAGAGGTGGCATAGTTTAAGAATTTTATTCTCAATAAAATCCAAAGTTTTGATTATGGCAAGGATGATAAGAATAAGTTAAGCAAGTTAGCATCTTATCTTAGATGACAGATTACTTGCACAAATTTTATCTAGAAAATAGGGCCTTATCAAAAACTCAAAAGAATAAATCCTTATGGGCCTTATATGTAATAATTTTTTTACTGAATATTTATGATGAAGCATGGGACCACATAGGTGACATAATAAAATAATAGAATAAGAAAAATAAAATAAAATACATAGAAAAGTGCAACATTGAAATCTTCAAGGGTGAACTCAAGCCTTCCATAAGGAAGAGAAAAAGAGGAGGAGAAACCTTAGGGAAAGACATAATAATAAATAAATTATCTAATGGATCATGAATAGCCAAGTATATATTCTTGATAAAACACAACTAGAATGCACCAATACCATGGCCCAAAAAAAGATAAGTGTAACCTATAAAATCATACAACTCATAACAATTGTAAAACAACTATAAACCACAACAAAATTAATGGTGCAAATGTAGACAGATGGTAGAATTATATGAATACAATTATATTAGAACATGGAAAACTCAAATTATAAATAAAGGTTGTATCAATTGAAGTAAGAATTATTTTTTTCATCCTTGTCCTATCAATTGTATTTCCTTTCATGTCTTATCTTCCATAGACACCTCTTATTCTTTCCCTTAATTTTATAGGCTTTTCCTAGGAAGTATCTAGTCTATTGAGATCATTTCTAGTAGTTATATTAGAAGAAAGGAGATTTTTTGTTACCATATTGGAATAGAGAGTGCAAGGCTTCTTGTTACATTATTTGAATGATAATTTTAATTATATTGGTTAAGATACTTTTTGAGCTCTTTTTAGCCAAACTCCTCATTGTAAAATCATTTATCACAAATAAAAATCCTACTTGATCCTTTGAGAAAATTTCTTGTCAATTGTATATCTATTTAACATTTATATATTATATTATTTGAATGTGTGAATGGTGTATTCCCTCACTGGTGAATTTTAGTTATGTTTGTGTAACAACTCACTTCTAACAAACCCAAGAGAGAGTTTTTTTTTAACTTAATAAGGTTCATGGGAGTATCCATGAAATACATATATTAAATAGATGTAAACCAAAAAGAGATAACACCAAACAATGCAAACAATGAAACAAGCAATATGAAATAAAATGAACTTTGTATTGATAAGGGAGCCTTGATCTCCTCTCTTTTACAATGTTTTACCCCAAATTGTTGGGGTTACAAAAGAATGCTTGTTTTAGATTACAATAAATAAAAAGGGGAAAAACCTCTTTTATAGATCAAATGAACTCTAGATATATTCAAAGTATATTTTTGTTCCAACCAATTTTTGTCGATGAGCTTAAGCTATCACTGTAGGCTATCCTTTGCTCTAGAAGCCTCCAATAACCTATAACCTGCACACATGAATTTACAAACAAATAAAATTAGTAGCACCTATTGATATGAATGGAATAAAAGCTACAAAACCCTAAGTTAAATTCTTGCAAACTATAAAATAATATTTAGGAAACAAAAATAATAAAATACAAATGCCTTGTTTATTTACTTGATCTAATTTAAGTTTTTTAATGGCTGAAACTATTCATGTTCCAAAATAGAACTCTGTTGGGATCTCTGTTTCTCCAAATGATCTAAAAATAGGTCAATACATTCTAGGTTTTTTTAGACATCTACCCTTAAAATTTTAGCTCAATCTGAATTTGGATGAGAGAAATATGGTTGAAACACATTCGGTAGTTTGGGTAATCCTACAAAAATGTGGATAGTGTTTGGTGTATTTTCATTCTCCTTTCTGCCTCTTTCCTCTTCGTCATTCACCAAAATGAATGATGTTTTATAATTTTTTTAAAATTTAGGGTTAGGGTTTGGAAGTGGCGAGGTAGCGTTTCCAAGTGGCAAGCTAGGATTAAATATTGATTAACAACTAGGATTTGTTTATATATATATATATATATATATATATATATATATATATAACAATATAAAATATTTATATATTTATATAAATAAAAAATGGTTAGGTTTTGGTGTCTAAAAATACCCCTTTTTGTACCACATTATGTAAAACACAATGTGATGCAAAAATAATACACCTAGTTTTATTGGATGAAGAAATGGACTCTTTACTCAACGCACAAGAAGAATGATTTTGAAAATTTTAATTTTAGCTTACCCCCTCAATTGGAAAATGGATAAATAATGAAACCCACAAATAAATTGGCCAAACATGAATGATGAAAGATGTAGCATTGATGGATGTAAATTTTGAAAATCAAGATCAAGTTGATTACCCCAAGTTTGGAATGGGTTGCTTTGTTGAAAGTTTACTTTTGGTTAATTGATGTGTGATTTAGTTGTGGTATATGGACCAGCCAACATGGGTATGCATGTGATATTGGGATTATTTACCATATGTTAGACCCATTTTCTGGCATGGTGCATACCAATTTGTAATTTGAGAGAGATTTCCACTTTCTATAACCCCACAAAGAGGGTTTTGATGATTACTTTGAGTAAATTTTGTTGAATGTAGTCACATTCCAAAATTGATTTACCAAAATTGATTTGATTTAGGACAAGATGAAATGGGACAATATTTTAGATGCATTGATGGGCTGGTTTGATAGTTTTGTAAAATTTTGGATCATTTTGGGATGTTTAGAATTCCTTTAGGGATTTTTGTGACTTTTGGTCGTATTTCAAAATTAAGTGTCCAAATCTATCCAATTTACCACAAAATGAGATATAATTATGGGATTGATTCTTGGATGAGATGTTGTGATGATTTTTTGGGGATTTGCAATGTTTTGGAACCTTTTAAAGCCTTTTTATATAATTTGAGAATGAATAAAATGTACAAAGTTTTTTTAGTTGCCCTATGGTAATTTAATCATCCTACTGAATTGCATGGATAACCAATAATTGCAACTACCAGTGACTCAAGTAAATAACTAGATACAAGGATAACTTGCTCAAAGAGGCTAGACCTTTTGAAGTTTTGAATTGAAAGTGACCAAAGGAATTTGGGTACCTTTGGAGCTTTTTGAACTGATTTGACCAAAGGGTTTAGGTACCTTTGGAACCTTTTGAATTGGAATTTGATATTTTAGATAGTAAGGTAAAGGGTGCAACCTTTCACAAAAGTGTACCCAAATAATCAACACCAAAACACATACATGAAAATGAACACTTACGATAAAAATAATGCTTCTTTTGTATTAGAACAAGGGAGCCTTAGTCTCTCAATTTACAATGTCTGATTCCCCAATGTTCAGGAATAGATATTACAACTCTTTTATTTTTATGAAATATAAATTTTGATTCCCCAATGTTCAGGAATAGATATTACAACTCTTTTATTTTTATGAAATATAAATTCTCATATGGAAATATTTGGTTCTCTAATAAATTCAATTGGTGTCCTTCATTCTTCTACTATAGCCTCAAGGGTGAGTGGGCTTTTGGTATCCAACAAGGGGACCACTCTAGCTTCAAAAAATCTCCAAGTACTTGTCTCCTACACCTATGACAAAGCAAACGAGGGTTAGTAGAACTTGTTGATCAATATGTAAAATACTATTGTAAACCCTAGTTGTAGAAACATGAAATATGATGTAAAATATAGATAAATAAAACTTAAGATGCCCTATTGAAAATCAACTTACCGATCCATGCTTGTCATGCTTTTTTGGGTTCTAAGTAGCCACGGATGCATGATTGGGGCTGGTCAACCGTAAACATGCAGTTAGGCAATCATGGGATGGTGGTTGTTATTGTATAACCATAGATAGATGATTGAGGTTGAATGGCAAAAATCTCCAAAAGGGCACTTTGAGGGTTTGAATCTCTTTTTTCCTCAAGATGTGTGCAAGCTCTTGGTACAATTATGGTAACCTAATGGTGTATGTTCTCAAAATCGTTTGGCTTATGGGGTGGGGTTGATTTTGTAGTTAAGTTTGGAATTTTGGAGGAAAAATAAGGTGGTAATACAAAATTACCAAGTGGCAATATAGGGTTACCAAATGGAAGAGGCAGTTAGAGTGAGTCACTCAAGGTGTCTCACTTAACGGGGGTGATGTGTCTAATGGATGAGTGCAAGTGAAGTGAGGTGTAAGGGATGTCCCATGTGAAAAGATAAATGGGACATGAGTGTATGATATGTTGCAAGGGTTGGTGGTGATGTGGCTAGGACACATGTCTAGTTATTAGACAAGGTATTCTAAGCAGATTTTCCAAGTTTATAAAATCTAGAAAATACTTTTATTATATAGGATTTATATGCCTAAGTTTAGAATTAGGTATATATTTTATTATGTAGATTGTTATGTGGGATGCAAATGAGGTTTTTGTGAGTGCCTAGGTTTTGGTGTCTACAGATACCCCTTTGTGTACCATGTTGTGTAAAACACAATGCGATGCAAAAACAAAAGACACCTATCCTTATTGGATGGATAAATGGACTTAAATCTTCTTGATGCTCAAGAATGAATGATTTAAAAAAAAAAAAAATTGTTTGCTTACCCCCTCAATTGGTGAATGGGTAAATAATGAAACCCATGAGTCAATTGACCAAATGTGGATGATGAAAGGGGTGGATGTGGTGGATGCAAATGTGTGAAATTGAAGATCAACTTGATACCCCAAGTTTGGGATGGTTATTATTGTAAATTTGCCTTCGGTTTCAATGATGCACAAACTATCATGGTAAAATCACCAACCACATTGGGAGATCGGGTGCCCATGCAACTGTTAGAAATTGCTATTGGTAGGAACCAAGCACTTTGTAAATTTGATACTCATAGTTATTATGGTGATTTTTACCAAATTTTGATTGATTATTTCCACTTTTGTAACCCAACAAAAAGGGCTTAGAATAACCTTGTGCAAATAAACTTGAACAAATCCATACTCAAAGGTTGAGGGAATCAACTATTGTGATGATTTGGATATTTACAAATAAGTGTTCTCATGATGAGCTACCCATCCTACCGGATTGCATGGATTTCTAGTTGCTACAACCACCAGGTGTGTAGGGTAAGTCACTAAATATGAGGCTCACTTAATTATGATGATGATGATTATGTTTGTGATAATGCATGTGTTGATGATGATGATAATGATGAATTTCTTTTTTTTTTGAGAGGGTGATTATTGTGTTTTTTTTCTAATTGCACACCTGCGGTTGGGTCTCCCAAAAACCACACATCCATGGTTGGCACTACCAAACATGGGTATGTGGTTACGCTCGCTCATGAAACACGAACACATAGTTACACCCACAAAAGCGGCTATAAATAGGGCAATGGAAATTTTTCATTTATGTGGTTGAGTTTCCTGAGTGGTTGAGAAGTGAGAGTTATCTATGGAGGTTGCTGGTGAGACGAGTAGAGCGTATGTGGTTTTAGAGGCTGGAGGCTCGGCTAGAGTAGAATCTAAAGCTAACTATGCTAAGGTAGGTGGTCTAAACTCTTAGTTTAGTTATTATTATTATTTTTTCATTTTCGTATTTTTTTTTTATATTTTTTGAACACACTAAGAGGGGGTGGGAATTTTTTTTTGACTATGATAAGTGGGGAAGGCGAAAGTTCTTTTTTTTGAGGGGAATGAGAATATTTTTTTGTTTTTTGTTTTTAAATGAAAGTGAGCATGAAATGCTTTTTTTATTTTTGAAAATAAAAATAAAGCATGAAATGTTTTTGTGTTTTCTATTTTTGGATAATGAACATAAATCATGAAATATTTTTGTGTTTTTAAAGCATGAAATGTTTTTATGTTTTCTATTTTTGGATAATGAACATAAAGCATAAAATGTTTTTGTTTTTTCTATTTTTTTTAATGATGTTTGCACTGATATGGATTTTTTTTGTTCTTACAGGTGAAATTCATTGAAGCTCAACACAAACAGCTTTCCATCATTTCTCGAATGAGGAATACCCTCATAGATGATGAATGGAAGTGGTCAAAGGTCATGGGGTTGGATGGTTGTGGGTGGGTTGAGATTGTGAGGGGGGGTGAGGATTATTTATCTACCCTTATGGAGATATGGGACCTTGAAAAGGGGTCACTTTAGCTTCCAATAGGGAAGATTACCATTACCTTGGAAGATTTTTACCGCATATTCCATGTTCTTATCAATGGCACACCAGTCTGGGTGGGCCACAATAAGGAGTATGAGTTTATGTTGATCTATGGGGATAACTAGGATGTAGACTGTAGCAAGGGAGGGATCTTGTACATTTAGTTATTCCAAGATAGGATGCTAGGGGCTCTACCAACTTTTGTGATGTATATTATAGGTAACATGTTGTTTCCTAATAGTATGGGATCTCAGTTCCCTTGGAACTAGGTGATATTTGTGTGGATTTGATTGTTGAGCCTCATATTTGTGCATGGGATTCCACTATACTATACCATATGTATATGGAGTTGTATGAGGTGAAGAGACAGGAGCGAAAGGGACTTGGTGTAGCTTGCTACTTCAATCGTGGACCTATGAGCACATTAGGATTGCTCACCCAAAGGGTATATCTTGTGAGTACTATCATTCACTTCCTTGTACTCTTCATTGGTAGTCCAATGAGGATACTTTATTGAGTTGTCTTGTTCATAGTGCATAGGATTATCAAGATCTATTATGCATTCTGATGAGTTTGATATTTTTTGGTGATCTTGGTGAGGTCTAACATGGGACATTTATGCAACAAATATTTAGTGTATTAGGTAAGGCATATGGGTGGTTGGCCAACATGGGTGAGAGATGGATTTTATCTAGTTATCATGGCTTATGAGATAGTTTGGATTGATACAGGGTGTTCTAGATGCTCCAATTGTATACATATAATGAGGTGACGAGCTAATTCTTCTAGTCACTCCTAAATTTTGGATAGTGGATAATACCATGGATGATGAAATGGTGGATATCCTAGATGCAAATTATGCTAGGACAATGACTAAATATAAAATTTGGTTTGTTGTGTACCCTCCATGGGCACCTAGCCAGGCTATAGATGATGTAGCTAGTGGTAATGATCAAGATGCAGGTGAGAAAATGTCTCAGTGGTAGAAACACCACCAATATATTGAGAGTAGGGGTGATTTGAAGTAGATATGTAGCTTATGGAAACTAGGTCCGAGGTTAGATAATATGGAGGAGATTGAGGTGGCAGTGATGGAGGTGATGGAGGGTAGGGTCTTCCTCTAGGTCACACTAAGGAGGAATTGGGAGTTCTCTAGGATAAGCGAGACAATTTGGTGGATATTGTAAAGTATCATGATGTAGAGATAATGAGACTATAGGGTGAGATTGCTCAGATGTGGAGTGAGGTGGATGGACTACGGAGTGGACCTGGTAGAGGTGGGGATGCTACTATAGTTGCATATCTCCATGCTAAGATAGCCAATGAGAATCTCACCAGGCTATAGATTTGGTTGTTTCCTAGAGGTAGACTACCTCCATTATGATGCTCAAGGACACTTTAGATCAACATCATATTTTTCTACCTCTACCTTTGACATCATTAATGTTAGTCTCTAGCAAGCAAAGTGAGTCTAGACCTAGTGGTTCACGATATTAGGTTCCTAGTTTCCATGATTCATCTAGCTCACAGGGATCAGCTCATGGGCCTCATAAGAGTCATGGTAGTGCTATCTAGTAGCACTTATTACCTATTTTTGTACTTTTTCTTCTTATGAGTAATAGTGCTCTGATGTATACAACCTTTGGGTATTTTTTTACTATGCAATTTATATATATACATGGCTTTTATTGTGATGTTTTACACTTTTTATTTATTATATGTATGGATGCATATGAAATATTGTGGTGATAGATGGAATGGATGATGAATGCTTATGTTCTAATGATCATTTGGTATGTTATAGACTTTTGCTTGATCAATTTTATTCTCATTGTTTAATCAAGGGCACTAACATTTGGTATTTATAGATGGCATGGATAATGAGATGATATGGCATGGGTTGATACATTATTTAAGGTTATTTTGAAAATACTCAAACATCCTAGTAATTTTCTCGCAAATATCTATGATGCAAAAGTTGTCCTAGTGGTTTCAAATTTCTCAAGGACTAACTATGTGTGCAATGATTGTTCATGTCTCATTATGAGTAAGGGTATACTGATAAATTATAACTTATACCAATAAGCTAGCTCATCCATGAGCATCCATAGGTTTATACAAAAGAAGTTAACTAATGTGATAGACATGGCACCATGCATAAGGATACCCCATTTCTAGGAAGGTTTCATTCAACCCATTGTTATAATGAGGATCACCCCATGGTTTTTAAGATACTAAGAGTTCAAACGATTCAAGATCATTTCCCTTATTTTATTGCATTGGATTTTGGGGAATTTTATTTTTGAGTTTGCTCATTTTTGTTTGGAGAAAAGTGGTTTTTTTTTGTTTTTTGGATACTTTCATGTTTTTATGAGCAAGGGAACTTTATTACTTTATGAAATGCTTTTCAAGATACTTGCTCGCTTTGAGGAAGAGCAAGGGTTTTTGTTTTGGAGTACTTTTGGGATAATTTCTTGTTTTGGGGAAGAGCAAGGGAAATTTAGTACTTTGGGATGAAGGTGGAGCTTGTCTTTTTGTCAAATCTTAGCATTATAGACCATGCACATAATAGGGTGAACAGGAGAACCTTTCACTTTATGGCAATAACAACTCATGACTTCGTCATTCCTAAGATTCATAATATTTTTATGTGTTTTGATGTGTGTGGTCCAAGAGGAAACCTTATTGAACAGGAAAAAAGCATTGCTTCTAAATATTAAATAATTTTTAATTGATATTTCTCAAAACACTAGGAGTGGCTGAGTGATTGAAAACATTTGGACTTTAATATGGGCTAATGTGTTATGTAATATTTTGTGATACTTTCACTACAATATTTTGAAAATAAAAAAGTGCAATCAAAATAGTTAGTGATCGCATAATCATTATTGCTAATGATTATACAGTATCTATCCTAGTTTATGTAAACCCCTTAATTATCAAAATATCATAAAGAAAGTTACAAATTATTGTGATTTATGGAGTGATAAGTAATGTTTGATGTAAGGTTCCTTTAATTAAGGAAAAAAGACAGTAGACTAGCGATCATCCAAATTAACCAAATGATCCATGTTATGATAAATGGCACGAGGAATGGTATGAAAAAATGTTTGAAATGCATCTATAAAATTTAAGTGGAAATGCATGGATGGATGTATGAAATACTATGATGTGTTTTTCTTTAGCCATGTATATGTACATATGTATAACCTGCACTATGCATAAAATACCTTTAGGTGTATAATATTTAATGGCTCAGGTTCCAATGTTCCCTCTAAGTTTTCAAGTCTATATGTTCCTGGACCCACCTTCTTAATAATTTATGGACCTAACAAATTAGCCATGAGTTTATCTCTTAAATGTGGTAAAGCATTGGTGTTATATTGATTCTCTTTAATAACGATATCTCCTACTTGGAATTTGCGAGGATGGACTCTTACATTATAGGCATGCTTGATGCGATCTTGATATACTCATAGATATTCTAAGGCATTGATTCACTTTTTATCAAGGAGTGTAAGTTGGTCAAGATGTGCTTGTCTAGCTATGTTGTCATCCATGAATTCTTCTAATGCAACTCATACAAAAGGGATCTCAAACTCAAGAGTCATGATTGCTTTGGATCCATAGACTAATGAAAGTAAGACTCCATGAGCATTACATTGAAAACATTGTACATAGTGTTCACTCATAAACGTAGATGTATTTCTACTAGCATAACTCTTTGATTTATTCAATCCACAATAAGTTGCCTTGTGACCATACTAGTTGCATCTGAAACAATAGCCATTAAAAGTATTATTATGAATAGAGTGAGAGTGATAGAACCTCTTTTGTTGTGGTTGCTTTGCTATAGATCTCCTTTGATATTTTCTTCCTTTTGAAGATTCAGCTTCAAACTTTTCTTGCTTCGATCCTTCAACAGTGAACTTCTTCTTATCTACAAATTTGGAAGATGAAGGTTGTTCAACTTTACATCCAAGACCAAGCTTAGACATGGGGCTTCTTTTTTGCCTTATCATTTCATCTAGCAACTCTGTGCTCTTCTCAAATTTGAGATTTGTATTGGCCTCTTCTAGTTGTTTCCTCAATAAAACAATCTCCTCTTCTTGTTTGTAGCAAAAAATCTCTTTCTCATTGATCTGTGACTTGAGAGTTTCTTCAATCCTTTTGGACTCTTCTACTTGCAGCTTTAGATCACTAAAAACTTTGTTAGGTTCCTCTTCACGTTTGCTACATACATCGACTTTATCATCCAGGTGTGACTTCAAGGCTTCTTCTATTTTCTTAGCTTTATGAATTTTTAAGAAGAGATCTTCGATCTTATCCCCATATTCTTCCAACTTCTTGGATAGTCTTTTGTTCTGTTTCCTTTCTATATTCAACTCTTCAAGTGCAGTGATCAACTCACCTTCTAGATATACTTCACCCTCAAGGTTTTCATCACATACTTTAGAATTCACTTCTTCTATATTTTCTAGTTCAATCTTCTCTTCCACAGGAACTGAAACTGACTGAGATGCCTTATTTGAGGAGGATCTATTCTTCTTACCCATTGCATACTAATCCAAGATCAACCCTAGTTGATTTATCCTGATAAGGGAAGCTGGCTCTGATACCAATTGTTAGTCTCACAATGACACTAAGAGGGGGGGTGAATCAGTGTGGCTCTTTATAACTTAAAACTTTAACTCTTAAAGCCAAAACAATGAAATCTTAAAATCACATAAAGCAAATGTAACAAGAGCATCACAGCAAATGTAACAAGAGCATCACACAACACAAGATGTAATGAGGTTCACCAGTTTTGGCTACTCCTCAAAAATGACTGCTTGGACTCCTGTCCAAATCCAGCCTTTGCAAAATATCAATTTTACAATCAATTTACCATCACCCACTGGAAGGAGCACCAACCCCTAATTTATCTGCACCAACAGAAAGGAGCACCAAACCCTAATTTATCTGCACCAACAGAAAGGAGCACCAACCCCTAATTTATCTGCACCAATAGAAAGGAGCACCAACCCCTAATTCCAAGCACCAACTTGGACTACAATTTTGAAACTATATTTTTGACATAAATATGCCTTCACTTATACAAGACCCTGACTGGTCTATTGCTAACCCAACCTCTCTCGCTATTCACCAAAACACCACACACACTTGTGGCTCTACTTACTACACTTTTACTGCCCTCTTATAGACCCCTTTGCTATGCTTCTTTACTACACTCTTACGACTCTCATGGCTCTACTTAACGCTCTCTTATGGCACTCTTCCTGCCCTCCTTTTTGTAGCACTTTCGCTCTCTTCAGTAGTGCACTCACACTCTGTTTCAGCAGCATTTAATTCTCCATGCAGACCTCCTTTCATAACAATCCTTTTGCTTTGTAACTCCAGTTATAACACCTTCTTTCATTTCTCATACGCCACTTGTCAATTGTAATTGTTTCTTTCATATTCTTATCTGCCACTTATCAATTGTAATGCCTTTTATATGTAACTCCTTTTGTATATATAGAGTAGGCAGTATGTTACATGCAACGAATTGACACATATACCTTTACCATGACTATTCGTCTTCTTGGTCATGACTGTTCATATTCTCCTTAGAGACTGTTCGCTTTCTTTTCTATGCATGCATGCGTTTTCACTGTATTTACACCTGTAACTGACGTACTGACTTCAGTTAACTCTTCTTATTTTATCTACATGAATTTATTTTATAACTGCACTTGTAACTGCCATATAACTCCAGTTAACTATCACATATCTTATTTCGGTTGGGTTCTCTTCTTTGCTCGTGCCAAAGTGACCTGTCACGAAATCGTGACACTTCTGCCTCTTTGTCCTCTTCTTAGCTTTGCACCCATGAAAACACATGTCGCGATATCATGACACTTTCACCTCCGTACTCTTCTTTAATTTTGTCGTGATATCACGACACTTCTACCTCTTTGTCCTCTTCTTGGCTTTGCACCCACGAAAACACAACATGTCACGATATCACGACAATTTTGCCTTCATACTCTTCTTCTTTACTTTTGTCGCGATATCACGACACTTCTGCCTCTTTGTCCTCTTCTCGGCTTTGCACCCACAAAAACACATGTGATATCATGACACTTTTGCCTCCGTACTCTTCTTCTTTACTTTTGTCACGATATCACGACACTTCTACCTTCTTACTTTCTCTCTCCTCATTAAGTCGCAAAAATGCGACATGTCACGATATCACGACACTTTCTCTCCTTTGCTCTTTCTCTTGCCTTCGGTTTGTGAAAACCCGACATGTCGCGATATCACGACACTTTTTCTCCTGGACTCTCTCTCCTACCTTCGGGTCGTGAAAACCCGACATGTCACGATATCGCGACACTTTTTCTCCTAGACTCTCTCTCCTGCCTTCGGGTCATGAAAACTCGACATGTTGCGATATCGTGACACTTTTTCTCCTTAGCTCTTTCTCTTGCCTTCGGGTCACGAAAACCCGACATGTCACGATATCACGACACTTTTTCTCTCGGACTCTCTCTCCTGCAACATGTCATGAAATCGTGACACTTTTTCTCTCGGACTCTCTCTCCTGCAACATGTCACGAAATCGTGACACTTTTTCGTCCATACAATATTCCTTGCAATATGTCGTGAAATCGTGACACTTTTTTTTCCGTACAACCTTCCTTGCAGTATGTCACAAAATCATGACACTTTTTCGTCCGTACAACCTTCCTTGCAATATGTCATGAAATCGCGACACTTTTTCGTTCGTACAATCTTCCTTGCAATATGTCACGAAATTGCGACACTTTTTTGTCTATACAACCTTCCTTGCAATATGTCGCAAAATCGTGACACTTTTTTGTCCGTACAACCTTCCTTGCAATATGTCACGAAATCGTGACACTTTTTCGTCCGTACAACCTCTCTTCGCTTTGGACCACGAAAATGAAACATGTCACGAAATTGCGACACCTTTTTCTCTCTCCTCTTTCTCTTCGCTTTGGACCGCGAAAATGAAACATGTCATGAAATCGTGACATCTTTTTCTCTCTCCTCTTTCTCTTTGCTTTGGACCACAAAAATGAAACATGTCACGAAATCGTGACACATTTTTCTCTTCCAACATGTCGCGAAATCGCGACAGTTTTTCTGTCTTGATCTTTCTCTCCAAACATGTCACAATATCATGACAGTTTTGCTTTCTTGCTCTTCCTCTCCAAACATGTCACGATATCACGATAGTTTTTGCTTGCTTGCGCTTTCTCTCCGAACATGTCGTGAAATCGTGACAGTTTTTCTTGCTTGCGCTTTCTCTCCGAACATGTCACGAAATCATGACAGTTTTGCTTGCTTGTGCTTTCTCTCCGAACATGTCACAATATCGCGATAGTTTTCTTTCTTCTCAACATGTTACGATATCGTGACAGTTTTTCTTTCTCTCAACATGTCACGATATCACGACAGTTTTCTTCCTTGTGATTTTCTTTTGATTTTTAGCATATGGGCCACTTTGATCTTTTGGATAATCACTGTACATACTCTGAAGAACCTCTTAACTCTTGTCCACTGCATCACTAAACTCCTGTCCACTGCATCTACCGATCTGTCTAAGCATCAACCGATCTGTCTGACTATGTTGACAACAATGACAATATTGTTGCTACACCTTGCTCATCAATCTCCCTCACTGTACATTCTCTAAAGAATTTGATCTATCTGATTGTGTTGACAACAATGAAAATATTGTTGCTGCACCTTGCTCAACAGGGATTTCAAACTCAAGAGACATGATTGCTTTGGATCCATAGACTAATGAAAGTAAGACTCCATCATAGCCACATCTATACCACATGCTTGAGGTATGATTTCTTTGGCTCTTTGTGCTTCTATGGTATATAGACATCAAAGTAAGACTCCATCATAGCCACATCTATACCACATGTCCTCCAAGAGAGTGTAACGAGCTACTTTTTTTTTTTAATTTTCTTTGCATTTCACATAAAATCTGATGGGAGGGTCCCAAAATTGAGAAATTCCTTTATATGATCAAGGTAAGATTCCTATGGTTTTGTATAAATGAGATATACACTCTTCTCACATTCAAATTTTGCTCGTGAAATTATGGATTTGGATATTATTGTGATGATAAGTGATTGGACTTCTCAATTTTCATTTTTCATAATTAATGATCCTAAAGAAGCCATTGCATCTACAAACCTATTAGTCGAATGAGGCAAGTTGTCAATCTCATATTAGTTAAAATTTGCTAGAAATTTCATTGCTACTTCATGATATTGTTTCAAGACTAGCTCTTTACATTGGTAAGTTCCTTTCACTTGACAAATGACAAGCTAGAAATAATTAAAAATGATTATATGCTTAATACCCATAGCTAATGCTCACTGAAGCCCCAATATTAAGGCTTTGTGCTTTGCATTGTAATTTGTGCATGGAAGGTCAAGTTTGAATGATAAAGGAATTGATATTCCTTCAGGTGTATAAAATACAACTCTAGCACCTTGTCCTTTTTTGCACTTTGACCTATCAAAGAAGAGATTGATGTCAACATTGTCCTTCGGGGGGACTAGTTCTTCTTGTTTAGTGATGAAAATACTGAATCATTTGGAAGCTCTATAAGAAGAGGTTGATCATTTGGAAGTGGAGCTTATGTGAGTTTATCAGCTATCACTAGACCTTTGATGGATTTTTAGCTAATAAATTTGAGATCAAATATCTTTAAGAGCATTATCCATTTTGTGGCTGGGGTGTTATTTTATGTGTGATTCATCATGTATCATAGAGGATTTTCTCTAGTTATGACATAGGTAGTGTTACTTAGCATATAATGTTTGATTTTCTTAGTGGAAAAAACCACTAATAAGGACAACTTCTCAACATAAGAATATCTTGTTTCATAACTCACCAAAGTTCAACTAATGTAATAAATTGCTTAATATTTATGATTTCATTATTTTGCACAAGCATTGTCCCTAATGCAAAATCTATTGCAAAAATGTAAAGGTGAAAAGGGACTCCTGGATGAGGCAATGTGAGTAGTAGTGATGAAGCCAGATATTTCTTGATATCATCAAAAGCCTCTTGAAATTATTTTATCCAAGAAAAGGTCACCCATTTTGTAGCAATTTATTGAAAGGCCTGCATTTATTTGAGAGTTGTGTAATAAATCAATGAATGGATTGAATCTTTCCTTGCAAACTATGCAACTCTTTCAGATTTATTGGAGGTGGCATTTCAATAATGGCCTTGACCTTATCAGGGTCCACTTTAATGCCTCTGTTGGAGATAATGAATCCTAGAAGTTTACCTGATGTGACTCCAAATATGCACTTCTTAGGATTTAACCTCACTTTGTGTTCAAGCAATCAATCAAAAACCTTTTCTAGTACTTCAATTTGCTCAATACGTGTTTTGGATTTTGTGATAAGATCATCCACATAGTCTTCAATAATTTTATACATATAGTCATGGAAGATATATGTTATGGAACGTTGATAAGTAGCTCCTAAATTTTTAATTCCAAATGGCATCACCTTGTAACAGAAGTCCCCCAAGGTGTAGTGAATGTTTTTCTATGTTGGTCTTCAGGATTAATTTGAATCTGATTGTATCCTAAAAACCCACCCATTAAAGAAATTATTTCACAAATTGCATAGGAGTCTACAAGTTGATCAATACTCAAGAATGGAAAATCATCCTTAGGTAACATTTTGTTTAAGTCTCAAAAATTTGTGCATATGTGTACCTCCCATTTGGCTTACAAATTATTATTATATTTGAGAGTCACTTTGGATAATCAATGGGTACTATGAAACCCACATCTAATAATTTTTGTGTTGAGCCAGGTGTTGCAAGAAGTTTGTCATTGTTGTCAACACAGGCAGTTAGATCCAATGATGCAGTGGATAGACAGTTCAGGAGCCATTCAGATGCAGAGGACAGAAATTCAAAGGACAGTCAGATTATGTAAAGTGCAATTCCAGGAAAACAGAAGTGACCCAGTTTCAAAATTTCGAAGAAAAAGACAAGTTAGAAAACTGTCGCGATATCGCGACATGTTTTCTGTCGCGATTTCGCGACAGGTCCGAGGAGAGAGAAGGCACAAAGAAAATTGTCGTGATTTCGTGACAAAAATGAGGAGAGAGAAGGCATAGCCAAAAATGTCACGATTTCACGACAAAAATGAGGAGAGAGAAGGCACAACGGAAATGTCACGATTTCGCGACAAAAATGAGGAGAGAGAAGGCGCAAGGCAAACTGTCGCGATTTCGTGACATGTTGGAGGCCAAGAAGCTAAGTCGAGAAACTGTAGCGATTTCGCTACATGTTGAAATTTCACTGGCCGAAGCAAGGAGAAAGTGTTAAGTGGAAAAGTTGTAGCGATTTCGCTACATGTTGAATTTTCGCGAAGCAAGGAGAAAGTGTTAAGTGAAAAAGATGTAGCGATTTCGCTACGAGTCAAAAGTGCACAACACAAAGGTGTAGCGATTTCGCTAAGTTGAAAAACACCACAAGTTTACGAGTTGAAAAAGCATAACACGAAGGTGTAGCGATTTTGCTACAAGTCAAAATCTCATGGGTAGAAGCAAAGTTGGAAGCACAAGGCACAAAGTTGTAACGATTTCGCTACTGCATGAAGCAAGGAATGTACGGAAGCCGAAAGCGTCACGATTTCATGACAAAGATGAGGATGACGTCAGCAAAAGCTGAAAGTGTCACGATTTCGCGACAGGCTGCAAGAAAAGCCTCTGGAAGCCGAAAGCGTCGCGATTTCATGACAAAGCTGAGGATGACGTCAGCGAAAGCTGAAAGTGTCACGATTTCGTGACAGGGTGCAAGAAAAGCCGCTGGAAGCTGAAAGCATCGCGATTTCATGACAAAGCTGAGGATGATGTCAGCAAAATCTGAAAGTGTCATGATTTCGCGATAGGGTGCAAGAAAAGGCTTCTGGAAGTCGAAAGCGTCGTGATTTCACGACAAGAATGAGAATGACGTTAGTAAAAGTTTGAAGTGTCACGATTTCGCGACAAGAACGGTGGCAAAGCTATCAAAGGCCAAAATGGTCGCGATTTCACGACAGCAAAGACATGAAGGCGTACGGCTACAAAAAGTGTCGCGATATCGCGACATGTTATTATTTCATGGCAACAGTTACAGAAAGGTGACAGAGGTGGCAGTAGCGGTTGAGGCCGACAAAGTTGAATCAGGGCTGACAGATTTTAGGGTTTTGCTATCGATAATTTCTAGGGTTTTGCAGCCGACATTCTTAGGGTTACAGCCGACGGATTTTAGGGTTTGGTAGCCGACATTTCTAGGGTTTCTCAACCGACGTTCTTTAGGGTTTGTTCCTGAGATTTCTTCTATATAAGGAGGGCTTCTTCAAGTTTGAAAGATTGCAGCATGAAGATTGAGTGCGAATGCGAGCAGAGTGATTGCGCAAGTGAAATTCGTGTCGAGCAGAGTGCGAAGTCGCAGTTAGAGTTGAAGCGAAGTGTGCATATCGTGATTGTGTAAATTAAGAGCGCATTGTGCACAGGTGGAGTTATGAGTGCGAAGTGATAGTGGCCAGACAACAGAAGTGGATGATCATCCGATTGCTATAGAGAGTGCGAAGAAGTTCACAGAAGTGTCAGACAGTGCGAAGCATGTTGTGCAGAAGTAGCAGACTGCAGAGAAATAGCAGACTGTAAGAAATAACATGAGAATTTTATTCTATAATTTTCTTAATCATTTTTAACTTCCAAGTTGCAGCTTGGCATAAGGGGTTGGTGCCTCTTTCCAATGAGGTGTCGGTAAATTAGGAGTTGGTGCTCCATTCTGTTTGAAAGAGATAAAGCAAAGGGGTTGGTGCTCCTTCCAGTTGGTGCTGGTAAAAGATGTTGTAAAGTTGTAGCTTTGCATTGACTGGATTTGGATGGTAGTCCAAGCAGTCATTTTGAGGAGTAGCCACATTGGTGAACCTCGTTAATTTGCTGTGTTGTGTGTCATGCTTTCTTGCTGCATTTGATATTTCGTTTATCAGTTTTAAATAGTTGTTGGATTTAAAACTATATATATTAGAAATTTTAAAGATCACACTGATTCACCCCCCTCTCAGTGTCACTGTGATTACAACAATTGGTATCAGAGCAAGGTTCCTGAATAGGCTCAATCAGCTAGGGTGATCCCAGTAAGTGACATTATGGCAGGTGGTGAAGGTTTCTCCTCAAACAAGGCACCACTATTTGACGGAACAAATTATGCTTTCTGGAAGATCAGAATGCAAACATATCTTTGAGCTTTGGGATTTGACATCTGGAATGCAGTAGTCAATGGTTACACAGCTCCTGCTACTGCTCCAACCGATAGCACCGATAAAAAGGAGTTTGAAAATGATTCTAAAGCTAAAAATGCCATCATGTGTGGATTAGTGGACAGTGAGTTGGTCAAAATCATAAACTATGTTTCAACAAAAGATGTGTGGGACAAACTGGAGAATATTCATGAGGGAGATGACAAGATCAAGGAAGCTAAGCTGCAAACTCATCGAGCTCAATTCGAATCACTAAAAATGACCAACGATGAGAACATAGAAGCCTTCATGCAAAGGGTAAATGGAATCACTAATTCAATGAGAGGTCTCGGAGAAGAGTTGGATGATGCTACTATTGTGAAAAAGGTTTTAAGGTCGCTTCCTCATAGGTTTGATTCTAAAGTCTCTGCCATAGAAGAAGCTAAAGACTTAAATCATTTTAGTATGGATGAGATGCATGGTTCCTTGACGGCTTATGAAATGAGAATAGGAAAGTCTAATCCTACAGACAGAGAAGCAGCATTTAAAGCCCAAAAAGGTAAAGACACAAAACAAGAGTCTGAAGAAGAAGAAATTTCAGACGAAATGGAAGCAAATTTTGTCAGAAAGTTGAGAAAGGGCAAAGGAAAGTACAAAGGAAAACTACCTTTTAAATGTTTCAACTGTGGGGGAATTGGACACTTTGCAACCAAATGTCCTCTCAATGAGAAGGACAAAGGTGAGGAAACTTCACATCAAGAAAAAGGTGAATGGAGAAAGAAATCTAACTTCGAAAAAGGCAATTTCAAAAAGAAAAGCTTTATATCCAGGAATGCATATTCCTCAGAAGACAGCTCTAGTGAGGATTCTGAAGAAGGAACAAGCGAAGCTCTATTCATGGCATTTGAAGTCAAAAATTCTGAAAAGGCAGAAATCTCAGAGAAGGAAGAAGGTATGAACTCTATTCTGACTGTTGAAAAAACTGAGGTCTGAAGTTGATCTAGAAGGTGAACTAGTTTCTGCTCTTATAGAATGGAAATCTGAGAAGAGAAAAAATAAAAAACTGTCAAGGAAGCTTGAGGATGCAAATGACATTATAACAAGTTTAAAAATATAGACAGAAGAGTACAAGAAAATGTCCAAAGATCTTGAAGTTCAGGTGACCATGAAGATAGATTGCTGCTGTATAAACTGGAAGAAGAAAATGTTGGTCTTCGAATACAGATACAAGAGCTGGATCAAAAAATTAGCTGCTATTACAAACGTGAAGAAATTTCGATGAAGCTGGACAAAATTTTAAGCGATCAAAGACCCGCAGGTATCAAATTTGGTCTGGGCTTTGTTGAAGGAGAATCATCAGCCAGAGATGTTGAAAGGAGTGAAGACAAGAAACAGGCTGTTGAAAGAACAACTAATCAGGAAAAAGAAAGAAATGATGCCAGGCCTAAAAAGAGGACTGACAATGATGGTTTTACCAAGGTCACACATCAAAAGAAAAGAAAATCTATGACTCTTGCAACAAACTGGCAAAGACCATCTTTCAGGTTCAATCATTACTTTTATGGTTTCTGTTTCAAATGTAATGCTTATGGACATAAAATTGCTTACTACAAGTATAATGTAGGACCTAGAAGTTTCACTAGGAGAAATGCTTTTGCTCCTTTAATAAGTTATGCAGTAGAATGCTTCAATTGTCACAACTTTGGGCATATTGCTAGAAACTGTCATAGTACCTCTATTTCAAATCAAATTCAAAAAAGAAGAGTTCAACCATATAGGGCAAAACAAAGTAGAAATCATTCTGAAAGATATGTGCAAGAGTCTAAAAAGGGGAAATCCAAGCTAGAATCCAATACCACGGTCAAAACAGAATGGAAACAGAAAGAACAACTCAGAGAAGAAAAGGAATCTCTAATAGTACAGACAACTTTCAAGGCTCAAAATAAATGTGTTCCATGGATTCTTGACAGTGGTTGCTCAAGTCATATGACAGGTGATAAATAGAAGTTTGAAAAACTACAAAAATATGAGGGTGGCTCTGTAAAGTTTGGAAACAATGATGGAGCCAAGATAATAGGAAAAGGATCTATCAAAATTAGTGATGGGAAAATTAAGTCAGAAGAAGTTCTGTTTGTGGATGGTCTGAAACACAATCTGTTAAGTGTGAGTCAAATCTGTGATAAAGGACATGAAGTAGTCTTCAAGAAGCAGGGTTGTGAAGTCAGAAAAATAAACAACGGGAAATTAATAGCAACCGGCTCAAGGACGTCTGGCAACCTGTACACACTCTCAGAATCTTCAGAAGGTATGTGCTTCATTGGACAAGAAGAAGAGAACTGGTTGTGGCACAAGAGGCTTGGACACATAAGTTTCGACAACTTAGTGAAAATCAGCTCAAAACAAGCAATGAGAGATATTCCAACCATTAGAAAACCTTCAAATATTGTCTCGTGCCTCATGTCGAAGGGAAAGCAAACCGGAGTTTCATTCAAAACAAAAGAGTACCACACTAGCAAGCCTCCGGAACTTATACATACAGACTTATGTGGACCCATGAGAACACAAAGCATAAATGGAGACAAATATTTTATGTTATGTATCGATGATTATTCCAGAATGACCTGGATATTTTTCTTAAAAGACAAAATAGAAGCTTTTCAAATGTTCAAATCCTTCAAACATCTAGTTGAGAATGAAACAGGAAAAAGGATTAAATGTTTACGATCAGATAGAGGAGGAGAATTCATTTCAAATGAATTTTTAGAATACTGTGAAAATCATGGCATCAGGAGACAATATTCAAGCAGCTAGAACTCCCCAGTAGAATGGTGTAGTAGAAAGAAAGAACATAACTGTTCAAGAAATGGCACGCACTATGCTGGCAGAAAATAAAATAGTAGACAGATTCTGGAAAGAAGCAGTTCACACAGTAGTATACCTCCAAAACAGATATATGTTAAGGACTCATGAAAGCAAAACTCCTTATGAGTTGTGGTTTGGTAGAAAAGCAACAGCAAAACATCTCAAAGTATTTGGCTGTAAGTGTTATATCAGAAATACTGATGACAATCTTGGGAAATTTGAAGATAGAGCAGATGAAGGTGTCTTTGTTGGATATTCTCCAAAAAGTAAAGCTTACAAATGCTACAACAAGAGACTCAAGAAAATTGTGGATAGTGCAGATGTTAAATTTGATGAAGGTAGAACACGGTTAAGCGACTTTGAGGAAAACTACCCAATCTATGAAGATGTTTTTGAAGGAGATGAGGTAAATGAAGAAGGAAACAAACCTACAATTGATTCAGATTGACTTAATCGATGACTCGAAGCACAAGAAAATAAGAAATTTAAAACCGGCAATGTGCAGAAAAATCATCCAACGAGATCAAATAATTGGGGATCCCACGATCGGTGTTCAAACAAGAAGGAAAGTAATAAGTAATTACTCTCTTTTATCAAGCATTGAGCCCAAAAACATAGATGAAGCCAACAAAGATGATAGCTAGATGAAAGCAATAAATGAAGAGTTAGATCAGATTGAAAAGAACAGAACTTGGGAACTGGTACCTAGACCTGCAAATAAGAATGTAATCGGCACCAAATGGATATTTCGAAACAAATTAAATGAAGACGGTCAGGTCATTAGAAACAAAGCAAGACTGGTTTGCAAAGGCTATGCACAGGTCGAAGGCATTGATTTTGAAGAGACTTTCGCACCGATGGCTGGACTAGAAGCTATTAGAATGTTTTTGGCACTAGCAGTTCACAAGAACTTCAGAGTTTATCAGATGGATGTAAAATCTGCCTTCCTAAATGGGAAACTTGAAGAAGAGGTCTATATTGAACAACCAGATGGCTTTCAAATTAGTGAAGATCCTAACCTTGTCTGCAAATTAAATAAAGCACTGTATGGATTAAAACAAGCACCACGGGCATGGTATGCAAGGCTAGATAATTATCTCTCTCAACAGGGATTCAAGAAAGGTTTAGTGGACAATAATCTGTATGTAAAAATAGAAGGTGGGCATCTCATTGTTCTAGTTGTCTATGTAGATGATATCATATTTGGCAGCAACAAAGATGAATCTTGTAAAGACTTAGCAAATAAGATGCAAAATGAATTTGAAATGTCTATGATTGGTGAACTGTCTTACTTTCTTGGGCTACAAGTTAATCAAAATGAGAAAGGCATATTCATTTCCCAAATCAAATATGTGAAAGAAATGCTAAAAAGGTTCACTATGGAGGACCAGTAAGCCGACCAAGACTCCCATGACAACAGGTTGCAAATTGAGTAAAGAAGACAAATCTCCACCTGTAGACCAAACCATGTACAGATCTATGATTGGAAGTCTATTATATTTAACGACCACTAGACCTGATATTCTGCGAGCGTTTGCATGGTAGCTAGATTTCCAGGCTAGTCCCAAAGAGACTCATGTGACAAAGAGTTAAAAGGATTTTTCGGTATCTCAAGGGCACCATGGAGTATGGGTTGTGGTACCCAAAAGGCAAAGACTTCACTCTTATATCATATTCAGATGCAGATTGGGCTGGATGTGTTGATGACCGAAAGAGTACCGATGGAGGAGCATTCTATTTGGGGGACAGATTGGTTGCATGGCACAAGTAAGAAGCAAGAGTCGGTTTCTTTATCTACAGACTAAGGCAGAATATATTGCAGTAGCAACATGTTGCACACAAGTCTTGTGGATGAAACAAACTTTGAAAGATCTAGGTATTAATTTCAATGAACCAATATCAGTAAAGTGTGATAACACCAGTGCAATTAACATCTCTAAGAATCCAGTAATGCACTCACGGACAAAGCACATTGCTATAAGGTATCATTTCTTGAAGGAGAAAGTTGCAGAAGGAGAAGTTAAATTGGACTATGTCCCAACTACTGGAACAAGTAGCAGATATTTTTACAAAACCTTTGCCCAAGGAAGTATTTGAGTACCTTCGAAGCAAATTAGGAGTAGTCACACTTCCTAAGAAGTGACTAGCTACAGGGATCACTTTCTCAGGGGGAGCATTTGAGTATTTGACTATTCTTTTGCTCATGATCATAATTTGTGCCAGATGCAACAAATTGTGCCTGAGAAGTGTGAGGATGGACTCAGGGGGAGTCTCCAGCAGCCCTTTGGTATTATTGACAAAGGGGGAGAAGAGTTACAGGAATGTACACAGGTGTTGCCAACAATTCCAAAGGGGGAGATTGTTGAGCAAGGTGTTGCAAGAAGTTTGTCATTGTTGTCAACACAGGTAGTTAGATCCAATGATGCAGTGGATAGACAGTTCAGGAGCCATTCAGATGTAGAGGACAGAAATTCAAAGGATAGTCAGATTATGTAAAGTGCAATTCCAAGAAAACAGAAGTGACCCAATTTCAAAATTTCGAAGAAAAAGACAAGTTAGAAAACTGTCGCGATATGTTTTCTGTCGCGATTTCGCGACAGGTCGGAGGAGAGAGAAGGCACAAAGAAAATTGTCACGATTTCACGACAAAAATGAGGAGAGAGAAGGCACAGCCGAAAATGTCATGATTTCACGACAAAAATGAGGAGAGAGAAGGCACAGTCAAAATGTCATGATTTCACGACAAAAATGAGGAGAGAGAAGGCGCAAGGCAAACTATCGTGATTTCACGACATGTTGGAGGCCAAGAAGCTAAGTCGAGAAACTGTAGCGATTTCGCTACATGTTGAAATTTCGCTGGCCGAAGCAAGGAGAAAGTGTTAAGTGGAAAAGTTGTAGCGATTTGCTACAGAGAGGGAGAAAGTGTTAAGTGAAAAAGGTGTAGCGATTTCGCTACGAGTCAAAAGTGCACAACACAAAGGTGTAGCGATTTCGCTACGAGTTGAAAAAGCACAACACAAAGGTGTAGCGATTTCGCTACGAGTTGAAAAAGCACAACACGAAGGTGTAGCGATTTCGCTACAAGTCAAAATCTCACGGGTAGAAGCAAAGTTGGAAGCACAAGGCACAAAGTTGTAATGATTTCGCTACTGCATGAAGCAAGGAATGTACGGAAGCCGAAAGCGTCACGATTTCGTGACAAAGATGAGGATGACGTCAACAAAAGCTGAAAGTGTCACGATTTCGTGACAGCAAGAAAAGCCTCTCGAAGCCGAAAGCGTCGCGATTTCGTGACAAAGACGAGGATGACGTCACAAAGCTGAAAGTGTCACGATTTCACGACAGGATGCAAGAAAAGCCTCTGAAAGCTGAAAGCGTCACGATTTCGTGACAAAGCTGAGGATGACGTCAGCGAAAGCTGAAAGTGTCACGATTTCGCGACAAGGTGCAAGAAAAGCCGCTGGAAGCCGAAAGCGTCACGATTTCACGACAAGAATGAGAATGACGTCAACAAAAGTTTGAAGTGTCACGATTTCATGACAAGAACGGTGGCAAAGCTTTCAAAGGCCAAAATGGTCACGATTTCATGACAGCAAGGACATGAAGGCGTACGGCTACAAAAAGTGTCACGATATCGTGACATGTTATTATTTCACAGCAATAGTTACAAAAAGGTGACAAAGGTGGCAGTAGCGGTTGAGGCCGAAAAAGTTGAATCGGGGTCGATAGATTTTAGGGTTTTGCTATCGACAATTTCTAGGGTTTTGCAGTCGACATTCTTAGGGTTATAGCCAATGGATTTTAGGGTTTGGTAGCCGACATTTCTAGGGTTTCTCAGTCGACGTTCTTTAGGGTTTGTTCCTGAGATTTCTTCTATATAAGGAGGGCTTCTTCGAGTTTGAAAGATTGCGGCATGAAGATTGAGTGCGAATGCGAGCAGAGTGATTGCGCAAGTGAAATTCATGTCGAGCAGAGTGCGAAGTCGCAGTTAGAGTTGAAGCGAAGTGTGCATATCGTGATTGTGTAAATTAAGAGCGCATTGTGCACAGGTGGAGTTATGAGTGCGAAGTGATAGCGGCCAGACAACAGAAGTGGACGATCATTCGATTGCTGTAGAGAGTGCGAAGAAGTTCACAGAAGTGTCGGACAGTGCGAAGCATGTTGTGCAGAAGTAGCAGACTGCAGAGAAACAGCAGACTGTAAGAAATAACATGAGAATTTTATTCTATAATTTTCTTAATCATTTTTAACTTCCAAGTTGCAGCTTGGCATAAGGGGTTGGTGCCTCTTTCCAGTAGGTGCTGGTAAATTAGGAGTTGGTGCTCCATTCTATTTGAAACAGATAAAGCAAAGGGGTTGGTGCTCCTTCCAGTTGGTGCTGGTAAAAGATGTTGTAAAGTTGTAGCTTTGCATTGACTGGATTTGGATGGTAGTCCAAGCAGTCATTTTGAGGAGTAGCCACATTGGTGAACCTCGTTAATTTGTTGTGTTGTGTGTCATGCTTTCTTGCTGCATTTGATATTTCGTTTATCAGTTTTAAATAGTTGCTGGATTTAAAACTATATATATTAGAAATTTTAAATATCACACTGATTCACCCCCCTCTCAGTGTCACTGTGATTACAACATTTTGTAGCTCTTCTTTGACAATGAGCACAAAAATAGAATGAAGTTTCCTCATTTTTTGCTTGAATGGTTTAGATTTAGGAGCTAAGGTAAGGTTGTGGATCACAAAATTGGGATAAATACCAAGAATATCCTTGTATGACCACACAAAAATCTCTTTCTTCCTTGTTATAATATCAATCATACACTCTTTCTCTTCTGCAGATAAATCTTTTGTAATTTTCATTATTTGTGGATTATCCACATCTTGACTCAAGTTCACATTGATGGATTCTTCAATAAGCATATGAGAACCTTCTTCCAACTAATATGGAGTAGGTATGAGGTGAATATCATCCTCCACATGCTTAAAGGATTTTGTTAACACCTCCTCTACTTTGGTTTGAAAAATGAAAGTAAGCAAAGGTGAAGTTTTATGAGGGATATAAGCATTTTAAGCTCTTAGCAATTCTTCGAACAGGATGAATTTGGCTATGGATGATGGGGATGAAATTATAATCATGGTGATAAGGCTAGCATTAATTGGAATCAACTTCACCAAATCATACAGGTTGTGAAATGGGGTGAAAATGTCAATAGAAATCATGTTAACTTGGTGGGAATGAAGTGGCTACAATTTGAGGAGTGAACTATCTCACTCAATCTCTCTAGGATGCAATTGACCTATGATGGTTGAATAATGATTTTGTGGATGCAACCTAGGTGGTGGTGGTGGATCTAGTTCAGGTCATTCACACTCTTTATTGAAGTGAAATATGGAGTGATCGATAGGAAACATTGTAGTGTAGCACTCATATCTCTCAATGGGCTCTATAGGGGCCACATATTCTTGGGGACCATCAAAAATGTGATTGATCATATCTAGGTTTGGTCCCATTTCTTGAAATTCCTCAAAATCCTCATCGAATATGTAATCATCAAAAATATAATCGATCATAGTTGTATGTAATGTTATCTCTAAAAAAGCCTCATGTAAATAAGGTGCAAAGTCAAGGTCCAAATACTCATCATCACTATCATCACTGGCTTTGCTCTCCTCATCCTCTTATTTGGACTCTAGGGTGAGTCATTGAAATGTATGCTCAAAAGAGGAGTTTGAGGTTGATGGCCTATATCCTAAGCCAGAGCGATCATGCACTTCTCAATATTGGGGCTCAATGATGTGATGCAGACCCTGTTCATGTCATCCAAGACCAAATCCTTGCTAGTTAACCCTACAAAAATATCGCAAGGGAAAATTTGGGTTGGATAGATATTCTAGGTTGGCACAAAATTCTTGTATGGGTTCCTCATTAGGAGGAGGTGGATTGGATGAAGAATCCACTCCCCCATATACAAAGTTGATCCTATTTGGCTTAGAACCCATTCTATACACTACACCTATAGCTAAAGGTGGGTCACATGGGTGACCGTAATCTTTAATATATTGGATAGGTGGTGTTATTATGACACTCTCAACTATGTACTCACCAATACCTAGATTGGTGAGATGAACTGCAACTTGAGTTGGCTGGGATGTAGATGATTCAGGTGCTAAGGTGGATGCTTCAATGGTGGTTTATGTCTTGGATGGAGGTAATGGTTCACTCGATAATGGTTCTTCTCGGATAGGTGACCCTATCTGTAATACAATGGGTGGTGAGGTTTGAGGTGGATTTGGTTTGATGGAATTGTTAGTGGTTGGTGGATTTGGTTGGGCTAAAAAGGTGAAGGGTGTTTGCAAATTTGGAGGTGAAACTAATGAAGATGATGGTTGGTTAGTGGGATGATCAGGAATAATGGAAAAATGATATGAAGTGGATGAGGGTTGACTTTTGTTGATGCTTTGGGATGCAAAAGTAGGATCAACTATTGGCAAAGCCTCTAGGATGGGTGCTTTGGATGAGGTGTTGTTAGTTGGGGTGGTTCGAACAATGAGGGGCTGAATGGAAAGATGGGTGGATGGAAGCAATGGCTCATATGGATTGGATATCAAGTTTTAGTACTTGAATGGCTCAGTGTTGGCTTGAATGCAATGGACTTTTCCCTCGTGCACATATTTCAAACATTGGTGTAATTTCGAGGGAACACACTTCATTTTCCTAATCCAGGGACATCCAAGAAGTATGTTATACTACATGGCCCCTTCCAAGATGTGGAAGAGTACATGGATTGTCTTCACCCCCACTGTTATAGGTAGAACTACATTTCCCATAGTGGAACACAAAGCATCATTGAAGGCCCGTAGGGTGAAGGTGGATGTGGTGATATGGGATGATGGCAGGTTGAGATGTTTGATGGTTGGGGTGGTGATGAGATTGATAGAGGAGTCGGTATCGATGAGCACTCTCTTAAATGGTTTTTGATCAATATGAGCTACAATATGCAATGGAGGATCAGGTAGCTCTGATGATATGCTCTTTTCCTCAAAGTCATAGAATGCTATTGAGGGTTCCATGCAATTTTGGACACTCCCCACAAAAGTTTTGAAGGCATTAGGATCTTTTATTTGTAGTTTGATGGATTTTAATATTTCCATCAATGCCTCATGATGTGGGGGAGATTTTTGTATGAGCTCATATATTGACAATTTGGCTGATGCCATCCTTAGGCTCTATGTCAACCGGCTTCTCAAGGTGATGATTGGTCGAGATGGATGATTTGGAATATGAATGGGTGGAGGTGGAATGGTTGGGCCTAGTTGTATGGGCACACTTGGTTGTGCTACAAGAGTTGGTGTTGCTTGGGTTGTCTCATTTTCTTGTGTGTGATTTGTTTTTCTTTGCCCTTGGGTGACTACACTAATAGCCCCCACAAAACCTTGGTATAGTTGTGACACATGATTAACTTGATTGGGAGGAGCTATAGAAGTTGATGCTCTCATTGCTTGTTGATTTACCTCATGATGAGGTAATGGTGTTTGATATATTCCAAGGTTTTGATTTGGTTGGGCTAAGGGGTTATCAATCTTGATCTTTCCATTTTCAAGTAAATCTTGCATAATATTCTTAAACCCAAAGCAAGTCTCGATGTCATGACCTTTCTATCGATGAAAGATGCAATATAGATGCTCTCTGTAGTTTCTAGGTTTTGGCTTATTCGGATCTTCAGGCTTCATTTTTGGCAATGTGAAATCCTGTGCATCATACAACTTTTGGAAGATGGATGAATATGGTTCAGGCAATGGGGTGTAAATGTGTTTGGGCCTGTATTGACATTATTGATTTTCTATAGGTTGAGCTTGGTTCTGCAGCTATTGTGGGGGTGGAACCACTTGATAATTCTGTTGTTGTGGTTGTTGTTGTTGTTTTTGGGGTTGTTGTACTTGGACTTGGGCTTGTTGGATTTGTTGTGAAGGTTGGCCCAAGACTACTTGATTAACCTGGCCGACCTTGGATTGACCGTGGTTATTCCCATTTTGATTCTTGTTCTACCATTCTTTCTTTTTGGTTTGATCTCGCCCTCTTGAATTTTTATTTCTTCTATTACTCTAGCTTGGGTGAGTGCTTCTTCAAATGTTTATGTATTGTTGTAGTTGTAATAACAAGGAGATAGGCTTGGCACAACTCCTTGTGAACATTCATGTTAATTCCACCATAGGGAGGGAGAATGGTAGTTTGGTCATGATTTCCCTCCAGTGGTTGCCAAAATCATAGATCGATTCATCATCATATTATCATAAATTAAGCAAATCGATCAATGTTGTCTTCTTTCTAATGTTCAGGGAGAACCACTCCAAGAATTGGTCCGCTAGTTGCTCAAAAGTATAGATACTTTGATGCGATAAGTGGTTGTACCAATCCAGGGCATCTCCCCCAAACATCTGAGGAAAAGTATGGAGCATGAGTGCATCATTTTTTTTTATTCTAAAGCACGCATTAATGAATCTAGTCACATGCTCTCGAGGGTCCTCATCCCCCTTGAATTTGTCAAACTTTGGTATTTGAAAGTCTATCAGGTAGGGCGGTGATGGTACTGAAGCATGAATTGGATGATTGAGTAGCTACCTTAGAGTAGGTTTTTGGTATTGCATACCTAGTGTTTGCATGGCTAGGCTATCAATCTAACTTTGCAAAAATTGAAACTTTGGATCTTCTAGAGGGTTAAAACCTTGGTTGGTTTGTTGTTGCTAGAAATAATGTGCATTATTAGTGGGGTTTGGATGATGTGGGATGTTAGCATGAAATGGATTATGGTATGGTTTTTGATGATGATTTTGATGGTGATGAGGGGATGGAGGTATGTTGGCATGTTGACTTGAAGAGTTAGCATACATTTGATGAAGTGGATTAGTGGCTATGGTTGTGGTTGGGGGATGCAACACCCAAGATGGATCTTGAGTGAAGAAGGTATTTTGATGATATGTTGATGGTTGGTTCTGATCTATCCTCTGCATCTTCTACTGTGGGTCGGGATTAATGCTTCGATTAGCATTATCCATGATTAGTTGTTGTAATTGCAGGAATGCTTGTTGCATGGTAATCATAGATGAAGATGGTATGGCCATGTAGGTGGTAGATGATTGGGCCGGTTGTATGGCAACCATGTTAGTGGATGTAGGTGGAGGGTAAGTGGTAAAAGGTATTACCACTAAATGGGGGATGTTATGAGGCATGGGATCTATGGATGTAGTGGATGGGATGGATGTAGGGACCTATGAAGTAGCATTGACTTGCGCTTCATAGAGGGGGTTAGTGTAGGTGATGTTTTGATTTGGCAAGATGAAGGGTTTTTGGTTAGATGATGATGGATGATTATGGGCTAGGGTGGTAGCAATCGGTTCAAAGAGTGGATTCATGAAGATTCGGTTGGACTATTGTGGTTGCAAGAAGATGGTTTCCTGATGTGATGGAGGAAAGGTGTAGGGTGGAATGGTAAGTGGTGGCAATGATGGAAAGACCATACTAGCTACATTTAGGTATAGCCTAACAATATCCATGTCCACATATGTGACACGACCATTCGATGGCATGGGTGGCTCACTCCTAGGAGTCTCAGGGATGGCGACATGAGTAGCCCTCTACATAATATCTATGTCTGAGATAGGGGCACCACTAGAGGGCCCAACATTTAGGTTCAAGGACATAGTAGGGGCTACACTGACTTGCCCTACCACCAAAGTGTTAGGGGCCTGACAGGACTGAGATGGAGGCTCCATGGAAGAAGGCAACTGACTCTAAATTTGGGCTAACTTTCTAGCTTGGCTATGGGTTGTTACCATACGCTAAGGGTAGGATAAGGTGTAAAATATGAAGGTATGTGTGTGAATGTGTAATGGAAGCACAAAAAAACATGTAAAGCAAACAAACAAACAAGTTTGTTCCTAAGTTTTCGCAAAGTTTGATTTTTTTTTTGATTTTTGAAAGTTTTTTTATTTTTTTATTTTTTGTAAGCGATGTGCAATGTTTAACCCTAAAATGAATCTACGGATTTCACCTAGATGCTCTCACACACTAACCCGATGATGAAGTTCGAGTTGTGAAACCCACCAAGACTTGGTGATGAAACCCAAATCCGATGAGGGAGCCTAGGTTCTACCGACCCTCACCCAGTTCACCATGGGTAGCGATACACCCTTCGAAGAGGAATGCATGCTATTTTCCATGGCTATGATGGTTCTTGGATCAACCTTGGCCAAATAATGGGGTAATATATTAGGGGTTGGTGGTGAAGTCCAACCTTTGCCAACGTTCACGTGTAAGTGTGTGAAGGCTTTGTTTATTATTGTGTAATGCAAGCTAACATGCAATTCTATTTATTGCCTAAATGCAAAAAGCAGAAACATACAATAGCAAATAAAAATAGATCAGGGGTTGAATGGCTAATTCTAGGTAAGATCTACCAGAGTTTTGAAATACAGAGCCAACTGCTAGTGGGTGGTTAGGTCTGGTCAACCACGACTACGCGGTTAACCAACCATGCGCGTGCATTTGGGAATTCCCAACCGTGGACCCATGGTTTCAGTTGTATGCTAGAAAATAAGGTAGAGTAGGTCTAAAACCCTAAATGAGCTTGGTCTATTCCTAATCAGGCTATGCAGATGCTCTAATGACTAAACTAAAATGTAGATTCTTCTTGATTTACTTTTTTATGTATGCCTAGCCTAAGACCTAGATGCAAACAAAGGCAAACAAGGACAAAGACTCTTAGTTAACCTAATGCAATTCTAAAGTGAAATAAAAGGGAAGGAGGGTTTCAAATGTACGAACCTGCTATCCTTTCATTGCTCCTTCCAATTCTTTCAACCATTGATCCATGGTTTCATAGTGCTCCAACCATAGGTGTGTGGTTTCATAGAAGTCCAACCATTGGTCTGTGGTTCATCCAATCTATAATCGCACATGTGTTGTTGCTCAAGTGTAGGGCCAAATTGACATGGGCTCTGGATCTATCAACTTTTAATTTCCAATATTCATGTGATCGAGCTCCAGAAACTTGCAATCACAGAAAAACATAGATCAATAACATATTTAAGCAAGGCAATGACAAATAGAACCCTTAGGGGGTCCCACCATGATCACCATTTCTATAGCCAAAAGAATCAACACCAAAAAATATACATGAAAATGAACAATTGCGATAAAAATAATTTTCTTTTGTATTAATATAGGGGAGCCTGAATCTCCTAATTTTACAATGCTTTTGATTGCCCCAATGTCTTGGGGGTAATGTTACAATGCTCTCTCTTTTTTTGAAATACAATGCTTTAATAGGGGGTCTTCCAACTCTCTAAAAAAGTCAATTGGTGTCCTTCATTCTTTTGCTATAGCTCCAAGGGTGAGTGGGCTTTTGGTATCCAGCAAGGGGACCACTCCAGCTTCAACAACTCTCCAAGTACCTATCTCCTACACACATGACAAAGCAAACAAGGGTTAGTAGCACCTATTTATCAAGATATAAAATACTACTATAAACCCTAGTTGTAGAAAGATGAAATATGGTGAAAAAAATATAGAAATAAAAATTAATATGCCCTATTGAAAATCAACTTACTGGTCCATGCCTATAGTGCTTTTTTGGGTTTTAAGCAACTATAGATGCACATTTGAAACTGGTCAACTATGGATGGGTGGTTAGAAAACCATGGATGGGTGGTTAGGCAACTGCAGGAGGGTGGTTGCGACTATGTAACTGTGAACAGGACGTTGAGACTGAATGGTAGAAAGCTCCAAAAGAGCACTCTAGGGCTTCGAATATCTGGTTTCCTTGGGATGCATGCAAGCTCCTAGTATGATTTTGGTAGCCTGATGGTGTATGTTCTCAACCTCCTTTGGTTTATGGGGTAGGGTTGCTTTTGTAGGCAATTTTAGGGTTTTGGAGGGAAAAGGGAGGTGGCAAGCTAGATTACCAAGTGGCAATCCAGGGCTGCCAAATGGAAGGGGTAGTTAGAGTGAGTCACCTAGGGTGTCTCACTTAACTGGGGTGATGTGGCTAATGGGTGAGTGCAAGTGGAGTGAGGTGTAAGGGATGTCCCATGTGAAGGGACAAGGGGGACATGAGTGTGTGAGATGTGGCAAGGGATGGTGGTAGTGGTGGCTAGGACACATGTCTAGTGATTAGACAGGGTATCCTAGGTAGATTTTCTAGATTTATTAAAATCTGGAAAATACTTTTATTGTGCAGGATTTATATGCCTAAGTTTAGACTTAGGTATATAATTTTATTATGCAGGGTTGTGATGTGGGATGCAAATGTGGTTTTGTGAATGCCTAGGTTTTGGTGTCTACAAAATATATGCAATATTTTGATCCTATCAAATGATGTGCTTATTTATTGAATGCGAGGCAAAGGGTGAAACATTTTAAACCTAGTAATTAATGCGTTGATTGAATTATTACATTAATAAAACAAAGCCAAAGTATTGATGTTGAGGCAAAAACACTTGATTGAGTGATTTATTGAGCCTTTTATTGGATTGGTTGATTTAATTTATTTGTGGGTGCAAGGTGTGATACTTAGATACTTTGTACTTGCAATATATATATAGATATACATGGATTTTCTTTTGTGTATAATTTTACACTTTTTGTGTTCCTTTTATTTTGGATGTATGTATAAATTCATATACATATGGTGGTATGAATGCATTATGAATGATGTATGTATATGAACTTATGGTATCAATTCTCTAATGATTATTCATAGAGACTTTAGACTCTTGCTTGACCAAATTTATTTTTGTTGCTTAATCAGGGACACTAACATCTAATGGTGAGATATGAATTGGGTTATGAAACTTATGTAATGATGCAATGATGATATGGAATGTAAGATTACTTATGACTTTGTTTACCTTAAGGATAAATATCCTATAATTTTTTTACAGAGACTCAAACATCCTAGTAATTTAAAAAAAATCATCTATTAATCTAGCAAAGTGGAGTCAAATTTCTCAAGGGCCAATTGTGTGTGCAATGGATGTTCATTTACTAATCATGAGCATGGTAATGAATCAAGAAAATTAATAACCACTATGTGTGCAAATGAATTCATTTACCCATATTGAATAAAATGATATTAAACCAAACATGGAGAGAACCCAAAATCTAGATTGTCCTTATGTGTTCATATGTCTCTTGAAGAGAGATGTATCACCATGCATGATCATAGTCCAATATTAGGGTCTTTAAGTTTTGGGGAATCATATTATCAACCACTATAATCGAGTATTGATGAGAATTAAACTTTATCCTTACTACTTGAAGACTTATTATTATTACTTTATACTTTAAAAGAAAGAACTTTAGGGAATCCAATTCTCAACCACTTGAATCTAGTCCTGATGAGAATTTTACCCTATCCTTAATACTCATTATATTATGAGATTGTTGTTGTGACAAGAATTAGATATTTGGGAAATAAAACTCTCAACCACTCAAATCGATTCCTAATGATAATTTTTCCCTTATCCTCACAACTCTTTCAATTGTTTTTGTAAGTTGAGCAAAGATGTATATTTTAAAAAGGTGAAAACCATTATTTTCTTTGTTTTGGACTATGTGCATAATGGGATAAGCAAGAAGAATTTTTTTCTTCAAGATTCAACCCAATCATGGTATCATCCCTCTCTGACACAAGGTGTTATTAATAAGTGTGATATGTGTTTGGTAGAGTCAACTCCCAGAACTCAAATTTTTCTTAGTAAAAAGTGTGTTTTGGTCCAAGAGGAAAATTGAAATTCAATGGAGGTTGCTTGAAACACTAGAAGTGGTTGAGTGACTAAAAATACCTAGAGGTGGAGCTTTCTTCTCATTTTTTGACATAGTTTTTTTGGATTGCAAAATGGGATTGATGCTAGATCTAAGGTACCCTTTATTAAGGTGACAAGACTTGTTGGACTATGAATTATCTAAATTGATCGAATGAAAACTAATAAAATGAGTGGCCTTAATGGATGCAACTAATACAAATGTGTGTATGTAATGTCAGTGGAATGCATGAATGGATGTATGAGATACAATGTGTATGATTGAGTGGTAATGAAAATATGTTTTTTAAATATATGTATATATGTCCATATATAATTCACATTAGCTTGGCCAAGGTGGCAGTGGTTAGTTCAAAAAGTGGGTTAGCTTGCTCCCTTAAAAGTAGCAAGCAAAGGATGGACCAATAGATGGGAAACATTCTAAGGTTGAACTCATATTCCTTGGTGAAACGTATAATTGTAACTGACTCTTATTCAAATATGTTAGAGGCAATAGAGTGCATGTCATATTTCTCATAATAGTCTTCATCAAAGTTATCATTAAAAATGGAGTCTATCTTGGTGATATGTAGTTATATTTTCAAAAAGGCTTCATATAGATGAAGTGCAAATTCAAGGTCTATGTGGTTATAGCTAAACCAAAATCAAATGAAGGGTGAGAAGGTTCTACAGGGGGAGAAGATGTCAGAGGGTGGGAAGTCCTCTACGGGAGTGCACGAGTGTGGAAATGGTTTGAACCAAGGGCACAACGGAGCAGACGGAGGGCAACCAGGTTCTGGGGATACTAAGGCATCCTTGCCAACTAAAGGAGTTAGGAATGATGTTGATGACATTCAAGGTAAGGAACCGCTAGACAAATGGGGAGGTGGGCCTCAGAAGTTGTATGCCTAGGTAGCAGCTTCAAAAAACCTAAGCGGTCACTTCACCAAGGAGTTATTTTCTATTGGGGATGAGTTGGACATCCCAACAGAAGTCCTCTCAAGCTTCATGGAGTATGAGAAATATACTCTCATTGGTAAGTTCATTGGTGGTCGACCCGACATGAAGACCATTCACAAATGGGCAATAAGAAAATGGAGGACCTCTGGGAACATGGAGTTGGTGGCCCTAACCCAGGGCTTTTTTTCTATAATACTGAACAATAAGGAGGACTACTACAAAATCCTGGCTCGAGGTCCATGGTTCCTGGGCCGTAGAAGCCTGTTTCTTAGGAAGTGGGGCATGGACTTCAATCCTAACACCTAGAACATCAACATTGCTCCAATATGAGTTAGGCTCCCGAGTCTCCCCCTCTTTGGATGGCATGAAAATGTAATAAGAGGCATTGCCCGCTCTATAGGGGAGTTGGTCACCATTGACCCTCCCACCCGAGCTCGAATAAGGTTCATCCAAGTCCATTTTTTCTTGTTGACGAATCTGGAGGTGGACCTCCCATCCTCCATCACCCTTCGGTCTGGAGGCACCATCCTTCACAAAAAAGCTATTGTCTATGAGAACAAACCAACTTTTTGCCCCCAGTGTCATTCTCAAGGACACCTTTAGTCCAATTGTCCTCTTCAAAAATTGGGTAAGAAGAAGCGGGAGACCTGTAACCCCCTGGAACATGGTGAAGGCCAGGTGAAATAGTCAAATATTCCAAATGCGGAGGGCCATGGTTCTCCAAGCCCCTCCAGGGACCATGATGAAATCTCCCAGCCAGAGGAGGATACCACCCACCATCCAAAATTAGAGCGGTTTAGAGCGAACACCTAGCAAGGTGCAAACTCTCACCTAAAGAGTCATCCACAGGAGGAGAAGGAACGATCCCTCCCCCAAAACACCACTCAATCAGATTCACCCAAGATCCAGGACCAGGGACCTCTCGATTTCAACCATTCTAAAACCTTGCTAGAAGATTACCTCCTAGGAAAGAGGGGTGAACAGTCCGATCATATTAGCCCTTGAAATATGAGGATCCGAAAGCAAAGTGTGGATTATGGTAGTGAGAGGAAGCAGGGATGAACTCCCAACAAAGATAGAAGATACAAATATACGGTGGAAGACATCATGAATGGCACCCAACGTCTGCTATTTTTGGATGACTCCGATACTCAGACGGGCGAAATGCATGTACCAAAACCTCCCCTCCAACAAGGAAAGGGAGGCAAGAAGAACCTCAAACTGTCCAGATGAAAGTTCTCTCATGGAATGTGAGAGGACTGAATGGAGTAGCCAAATGGAGGTTAGTGGCTGATATTCAAAAGAGGACCAACCCCTCCATCCTTATTTTGCAAGAGACCAAGACCGATGCTATCTCCTCTGATAAAGTTGCTAAGGCCATTTGGTCCAAGGAAAATTTTATTTCCAGTCCTGTAGTGGGAATAGCAAGTGGTCTCATGGTTCTTTGGGATCTAGAGAGTGTTGAGGGTAGCTTGCTATGAACCTCCAATAGGATTATCAATGTGTTGTTCCATTCCAAAACCATCAATTTTTCCTGGATTCTGTCCAATGTTTATGCTTCAAATTTTGCCACGAAGAGAGCAGAAATGTGGAAACCTATTTCCTAGATGAGGGAAAATTTTAGTAATTTTCCCTGGGTCTTAGGGGGAGATTTCAATTGTCCTCTTCACCCATCTGAAAAGAAAGGAGTCTCTAACCATTCCAGCCGTAGCCTAGATGACTTTAGATATTTTGTCTCTACTAACAGTTTGCTTGACATCGAACTCAAAGGGGCATCTTTCACATGGAGCAACAAGAGGATCAGGAGCAACCTTATTCAAGTCAAACTCGATAGATTTTTCATATTCCAAGAAGCTATTCCCATCCTTGGTTGTGCAACTCTCTCGACCCTACCAAGGATTGAGTCTGATCACAACCCTATTTTTTTGGAGATGAATGATGGGCCTGCCTTTAAGACCCCCTTCAAATTTGAATCCATGTGGACTTCTCATAAAGACTTCAAAGGATTGGTTTTAATGTGGTTGCAACATGAGGTGGGAGGATCCGCTTCAGAGAGAGTGGCTACAAAACTCAAGATGGTCAAAGAGAAGTTGCAAATATGGAATAAAGAGGTTTTCGACAACATTTTTGAGTCCAAAAGGTCCATCTCGAAGAACCTAAAAATTTTGGAGGAGAGAATGGAGCTCGAAGGTTACACCGAGGCCCTCAAGGAGGAAGAACGGAGCCTCTTGGTGGACTTCCATTCTATTCTTGCAAGGGAGGAAACCTTATGGCACCAAAAATCTAGAGACCTTTGGTTGAAGAATGGAGACTCCAACACGAGGTTCTTCCACACATCAACCATGACGTACAAAGGGGAAAACAAGATCAGGGAAGTTTCTTGCAAGGATGGGTGTGTAACAAGGGAGATAGAGGAAATTAGAAATGAAGCGGTTGACTTTTTTTAGTACTTTCTTGGCGTTCCTCCCGATAGTGACCTCCAGGTCCAAAAATATTTGCTTGCCAACTTTCTAACTAAAGTCCCCCACAAGGTAAGCATCAAGCTACTGAAACATTTTTCCCCATCCAATATTAAAGAAGCTTTTTTCTCCATGCAACCAGACAAGGCCCTTGGACCTAATGGTTTTCCCCCCCATTTTTTTCAAGTAATGTAGGATTTTGTGCGTTCGAATGTGTGCAAAGCTATTCAAGATTCCAGATCTATTCACCCGAAACTCAATTCCACCTTTCTTTCTCTCATTCCTAAGTATCCCACCTGCAAAAGCTTCTCTGATTACCAACCCATCAGCCTGTGTAATGTTTTTTATAAGAACCTCACCAAATCTATAGCCAATAGACTGAGGCTCGTTCTCCCTCTCCTGATTGATCCTTGCCAGGGTAGCACTGTTAAAGGCATAAACATTCTTGATGGTGTCATCACTATCCATGAAACTCTTCACTCTACTTATCGCTCCAAGAATTTTGCACTCTTTCTAAAGCTAGAAATGAACAAAGCCTTTGACAGAGTTGATAGAAGGTTCTTGTGTGTAGTTCTCCTCAAGTTTGGCTTCCATCCTCACTGGATCGACCTTGTCTGTAGCTGCATATCAACTCCCTTCTTCTCTATCCTGATCAAAATGTCCCCTGCTAGGTATTTCCAAAGTTCCAAAGGCCTCAGACAAGGCGATCCTTTGTCACCCATCCTCTTCATCCTCCTGGCGAAGGTTCTGAGTTGGTCTTTGAAAGAGGCTCTTTGTCAGAACAAGATTTTTGGCATTCTACCCACTACTAGAGTTGAACCCATCACTCACCAGCAATTCATGGATGATACCCTAATCTCCACTGGGGCATCTATTTCCCAATACAAATCCCTCAAGCGGATCCTCTCCCATTATGAGCAGGTTGTTGAGCAAAAGGTCAATTATATTAAGAGCAAAATCTACTTTATTAACACTCCCCTATGAAGGCAACTTTGGATTGCCATAATTTTAGAGTGCACCATTGAATCCCTGCCTACTTCTTATCTGGGGTTGCCCCTATATTGCAATGGTCGTGTCAGCAAAAGTATGTGGAACATGATCCTGTAATGCCTTCACAAGAAACTATGCACTTGGAAAAGCAAACTCCTATCACAATCAGGGAAAGCCACCCTTACCAAAGCTTTTCTTCAAGGGATCCCAAATTACTTTATTTCTATGTTCATGCTTCTAGTTTCTATCCACTCCAAAATTGAGAAGATCCAGAGGACCTTTCTGTGGTCTGGCAATGAAGAAAAATTTAGAATCCCTCTCGTTGCCTGGGATAAGGTTTGCTCGTGAAAAGGCCAAGGTGACATGGGGATGAGGAGATCAGGGCTTATGAACATAGCTTTGATCACTAAGCATGCATGGAGGATCCTAACAAATGACCCGATCGAGTGGGTTAAGCTAGTCAAAAGGAAATATCTAGGCTTCAATTCTTTCCTCGAAGTTGGGGTTCCCTTCGAAGCATCTATTTTTTGGAAATATGTGCTCCAAGACCGTCATTTGATCAACTTGGGAGCCCACTAGATTTTGGGTGATGGCAAGTTCATCCTCTTTTCAAAGGATAGGTGGTCTTCTGAAGAGGCCCTTGGTTTGAGGGTGGACCTTGCTAGCCTGAGAGCTCAGACCGACCCAAATTCCCAACTCAAGGTGGTGGATTTCATAGACCGGAGTACCCTTCCCCCTCGATGGAAGCTACCAGTCATGGATGGGTATAATAATGAAGTGAAATTTCTATCAAACATCCTCAAATTGGTTTTAATCCCATCTGTTATGAGGACTGATAGAATCATTTGGAAAGGCACGGAGGATGGTATTTTCTCTATCAAATCTGCCTATGATTTTCTAACTAGCGAGAATACCCTAGATTATCGATGGAAAGTTGTTTGGAGGAAAGGGGTCATCCCTAAAGTGAATTTCTTAGCTTGGATTGCTTTCCACAACAAATATTTAACCATTGAAAACCTTCACAAGAGGGGCTTTGCCCTCCCTAATAGGTGCTATATGTGCTTAGCTGAGTACAAGATGACAGATCATTTATTCCTATGCTACCCCTTTTCCCACTTGGTCCTCAACATTGTCCTATCCTCCTTCCAAATCCTCTGGTGCTCTCCCCGTTCCCTCAGATATGCTTTCCATCAATGGCCCAATCCTTTAAATAATCCTAAACTCCACTTCCTTTTTGAGGCCTCCTTCCACCACTCCATCTAGAAAATTTGGTTAGAAAGAAATGCCAAAGTCTTTGGCAAAGCCCCAAAAGTGCCTCCTTGTGTTGCTCAAAGGACCTTATCCTACGCCATCGAGAAATCTAAAGCTATTCCCAGTCCCCGTCCCCACCTTCCAAGTGAAGAAGTGATTTTCAAAAGGATGGATATCTGCCCGTCTCTGGAAGCTATTACAGGTCCCTGCCGAAGAAGTGTCCTTTGGACCAAGCCCCCCGGAGGGTGGATTAAATTGAATTTTTATGGAGCAGAAAATGGTAATCCTGGGCCCTTTGGATTAGGTGGAGTTATTAGAGATCATGATGGGAACCTTGTGGTGGCCTACTATGAAGAGTTGGGCTCATAGAAGAATCACTATGCCGAAGCTAGAGGCATCCTGAGAGGAATCCAAATCCTCTTTGAGGATCCTCGACCTCTAATAATTGAAGGAGATTCACTCAACATTGTGAAATACCTTCTAGGCACCAGAGACCCATATTGGAGGGTCTTTAACATAGTTCTTCAGGCACGAATGCTCCTTTACCAACATGGCATGTGGAAAGTGGGTCATATCCTCAGAGAAGGCAATCACGTGGCAGACCATATGGCCAAAAAAGGGCTCGTGACCATGTGTCCAGTCGTGTGGCGATCTCACTTCCCATTCGAGGTGGAAAGGTTAGCTAGAGAATATATCCCTTCATGATGTTTTCTCCATGCATATTTTGGAAGGTCCTTCCCGATGAGTATCGAGTTGGGGTGGCAGCTCTATCCAATCCCCTGTGCGATAGCGCCCGCATGAGTCATGTGAAGTGTAGTCCTTTCTCCAAAGCTTGTTGCTTTCAAGGTTCCAAGGTGCACCAAACTTGGTGCCCTAGTGGTCATCAACGCACCCCTCTCCACCAAGGCGGTCTAGCTATTTTTTCCTGCACTTTATAGTTTCCCCTTTTGTTCGGTGATGGAAGTTCAAAGTACCCCTTAAAAATGGTGTTCACGCATGGCTGGGACAATGGTGAACTGTGGGAATGTTTGGGCTTGGATCACACCAAATGCTTACCTCAGATTTGGCACGCTCTCTTCAGTCCTTCTTTTGTTCGGTGCCTCTATCAGATTGTCTCCCATGCATGGAAGGATGACAGAGGCTGTATGGCTAGGTGATATGGAAATTAAAATGAAGCTAATTATTATTGAAAACTTAGGACTTTAAATAAGTCCAAAAATAAAATCGTAAACCTGGAAATCATGAACGACTCCAAGGATTTACGTACACAAATCCGAAAAGGCTAAAGATGTAAGCCCTACAATGCCGAAAACAAAAACACCTAGACCTAGACCATTCAACGGAGGAAACAAACAACTCACGTTGATTATTCAGCTGACTAAGTCCTAATGAATTTATCCTAGGTCTAAAAATAATTAGCCCTAGGTCTAAGTTTCCTCATCATTCGTCCCAACAAAAGAAGCATTGGACTCCAATGCTTTTAACAAAGAGGGAAAATCCCGGGATAGAATGTGAGCAGAAATCCAGCGAGCCTGATGTGGAAATTGGCCTCGGCGGGCCACAAGATATGAAGTAGAAACACCTTGGCGTGTTTGTCGGGTCTTCGTATCAAAGACTGTATCGACGTCAAGCGGAAGCTGAGCATCAGGAACCACATCAACTGGATGTATGATGGCTGGAACTGTCTCCAATGTGGAATCATAGTATGGTTTGAGAAGATCAACATTGACAACATCGTGAATGCCAAGATGAGCTGGAAGGTCCAAGCGAAAGGCATTCTCAGAGATTTGTTGAAGAATAGTATAAGGCCCATAACGAAGAGGCTTGATTTTGCTATGTGCCTTATCTGCAAATCGTCGTTTGTCAAGATGAAACCATACTTTGTCACCAACTTGAAAGGAATGAGGAGTGCGGTGCTTGTCCATCTGTTGTTTCTGCTTTTGCTGAGTCTTCTGAAGAATTTGAACCACTTTGGCTTGAAGACTCTGCAAATGTCTGCACAAAAGAGTTGGCCTTGTCTTGTTCCTTCGAATGTGCATTGTGGCTGAAGAAGGCAAAGACAAAGGTAACTCATAAGGAGCAAGTGGTTGAAAACCAAAACACACTTCAAATGGAGAGTGCCCGTAGAACTGTGGACGGCCCTGTTGTAGGTGTGCTCAATGTGAGTGAGGCTTAAGTCCCACTTGGCTGGAGTGGAATGATGGTAAATCCTCAAACTCTGCACTAGAGTACGATTAACTACCTCTGTCTGCCCATCGGATTGAGGATGATAAGCAATAGAGAAGTTAAGAGATACTCCCAAAATCTTCCAAAGTGATCACCAAAAGTGACCCACAAAGCGTGAGTCACGATCAGAGACAATGCTGGTAGGAAGACCAAAAGAACGCCATACCACCTCAAAGAAGAGTTGGGCAAGATCTTGTGCAGTACTTGTCTTGCGACAAGGAATGAATTTGGCCATTTTGTTGAATCTGTCCACCACAACAAAGACACAATCATGCTTGCGTACTGTCATTGGAAAACCACTCAAGAGATCCATGGAAATGCTTTCCCACGGACGAGAAGGAATGGGCAAAGGCATGCTCATTCCCAATGTCCTATTGGCTGATTTGGAGCGATTACATATTGCACATTGTCGCAAGAAGCGAAGAACATCTCTTTGCATGTGTGGCCAAAAGAAAAACCTCTGAAGATGATGAAGAGTTTTCTGCCTACCAAAATGTCCCCCATAGAGTGTGGAATGAGCCTCCTTCAAAAGAGACTCCCTGTTCCCATGAGGAACACAAAGTTTGTCCAATTTGTACAACAGTCCATCCTGAATATGAAAGTCTTGAAGAGCTCTCAAATTTGAAGAAGAAGGATTGGAAAGTTGGTGGAAAACTTTGCCAAAATCTGGATCCATAGGATACTGTGTAGGCCAAGTTTGGAAGCCAAGATGAGAAGTAGTGACAATTGTCAAAACAAGAGTAGAAGGAGGATGACTCAAACAATCAGCCACTGCATTGTTTCGTCCTTTCTTGTACTTGATTACCAAATGGAATTGTTGCAAGTACGATGCCCATTTCATGTGCCTAGCTTCCTCAATTTTTGTTTGAGATTGAAGAAACTTAAGGGGCATGTGATCTGTATGAACAATTGTTTCTTTTCCCAAGAGATAATGCCTCCAATACTTGATTGCTTGAACCAAAGCATAGAACTCCTTATCATATGTAGAATAGTTCTTCTTGGCCTCTGAAAATGTTTCTGAATGATAGGCCACTGGATGGCCATCTTGCATGAGCACAGCTCCAAGTGCAACTTGCGAAGCATCAGTTTCTATCTCAAATGGTTGAGACAAATCAGGAAGAACAAGAACTCGTGCAGTACTCAATTTGTGTTTCAATGTGTCAAAGGCTTTTTGTTGATCCTTTGTCCACTAAAACTGAACTTTGATCTTTGTCAAATAGTGTAAAGGTGCAACAATAGAAGAATATCCTCCAATGAACTTGCGATAGAAATTAGCAAGTCCAAGAAAACTCCTTAACTCCATGACTGAAGTAGGAGTTGGCCAAGAGAAGATAACTTCAACTTTGGAAGGATCTACTTGCACACATTTTTCACTAATTACAAACCCAAGATAGGCAATGAATGTTTGCCCAAATGAACACTTAGGAAAATTTGCATACAATTGGTTCTTTCGAAGAGTTTGAAGAACCGTTTCCAAGTGTTCCAAATGATTCTCCCAAGTAGAAGAATATATAAGAATGTCATCCAAATAGATGATTACAAATTTATCTAGACAATCTCTGAATACTTCATTCATCAACCGCATGAATGTAGCTGGAGCATTTGTAAGGCCAAAGGGCATGACAAGCCATTCAAAGAGCCCCATTTTGGTCTTAAATGTTGTTTTCCAAGTGTCTTCTGCTTGAATTCTCACTTGATGATACCCACTTTTGAGATCAATTTTGGAGAAGAATTTTGCACCTTGCAATTGGTCCAAAAGATCATCAATGCGAGGAAGTGGATAACGATTCTTGATTGTAATCTTATTGAGTGCCCTGAAATCAATGCATAATCTCCATGTGCCATCCTTCTTCAACACAAGCAAGATAGGAGAAGCACAAGGGGAAGTACTGGGTTTGATGAACCCTTTAGTCAACAATGCTTGAATTTGCTTTTTAATTTCTTCCATTTGCACTATTGATTGTCTATACATTGAAGAATTAGGAAGAGAAGATGCAGGAACAATCTCAATACTATGATTAATCTGTCTTTTAAGAGGAAGACTTGTGGGTTCTTGAAAAACATCAAAAAATGATTGAAGTATTGAATGAACTGAAGAACTCCTGTTATTAGTGTGCTTAGGTGCTTGCTTTTCTTCTTGAATTGGTCTGATGAAGATGAGTGCTAATTCCTTTGCTTGATTTACAAGCTTTGCGTGCTTGTCTACAACTCAACATCAAATTATGTGGTGTTTGTTGTGTACTTTTGATTATGAATGCTTTATTGTCTTTGTGCAAAGTGTATGTATTTTTGTACCCATCATGTATAGACCTCCTATCATATTGATAGGGTCTTCCAAGCAACAAGCCACAACAATCCATTGGAGTTACATCGCACACAACCGAGTCCACAAAAGAAGGACTAAAAGCAAAATTCACAGTGCAAGTGTGTGTGATGTCGGATGTAATCCCATTGTCCTTCCATCCCAAAGGATAAGGATGAGGATGGGGATTCATCGGTAACTTCAGCTTGTCAACAACGGACCTCGCAATTAGATTTTTCTACGAGCCGCTATCGATTATACAATCAACCATAAAGGTGTCACTGAGATGGACCGTAGTCACAAACAAATTCTCACGATCACCTTGTGAAGTATTCATAAGGGTCAATTTGTTTAACCCTGCCAATTCCTTATAAGGCTTACGTTCCCCTGTAGCCTCAATGGGACTTTCTTGTGAGTCCTCATTGGAAGGCTTTACAACTAGGGATTGTTTCTTCACATTTTGCAACTTAAAACACCTCTTTTGAGTATGCCCTGGCTTTTTACAATAATTACAAATCAAAGGTGACTTAGAAGAAGAAGATTTTTGTGAAGAAGAAGAAGGGGAAGATGAAGAAGAGGGAGAAGGAGAAGAAGAAGATTTAGCTCCCTTGGAAGGTTGAGGAGAAGCCTTCTGATTTCCTCCGGACGTAGAAGAGCGAGTCCCACGCGATTGCTCCCTTATTTCCTCCTCAGCAAGAAGGGCTTGATTGAAAGCCATGTCAATGTTAACAATCAACTTGTATTTCATCTTCCTGTAAATGGGTTCCTGCAAGCCACTTTTGAATTTGTTAACAAGTTGTGCTGCATTATCCTGGACAGAATTCAAAATTCGCAACTTGTTAAATTGAAAAATATAGTCATGAACACTCATATTGGAGGTTTGTCGAAGACGAAGCCACTTGATGTCAAGCTCCATGGCATAGTTTGAAGGATAAAAATTATTCTTCAAAACTCTTTGCAATTCATCCCACGTGTCAATGGGATTTTGGGTCCGTAGTCGATCAGTGACAAGGACCTTGGCAATGCCAGAAAGCTTTAACTTAGCAAAGTTAACCTGCTGATCCTTTGCTATTTTGGTATATTCAAACCAACTGTCCATGTCCAAAATCCAGCTGTTGAGGACCTCTGGATCTCGCGAACCAGTGTAAAGGGGAACCTCACACTGTTGTTGCACTTCATTAGAAGTAACCTTATCAGCCAAAACGCTGACAAGTTGGGTTACTTGAGCCAACTTATCGGCTAATTCGAAAGCCATTTGACCCCGAGTGATCGCCAGCAAAAATTGTCACAAAGTTACAAAAGTGCAAAAGAAAATATGCCCAATTTAATTTGCAAAAAGTAGCAAAATTACAACATGGAAGGGGCAAAAATAATATTTGCACAATATTGAAAAAGACAAAAAGGAATTTTTTTTTATTTATATTTTAAAAATAAAATATCCTTTTTGTTATTTGTAATGTGTTGACGACAATTGAAAGCAAAAGTTAGCCACTAAGGCCAAAGTAGCAAATGTTGGTCAGTAAACACGTGATAAAAAACGCGGCCACGAACAGCGTCCATGCGATACACGCACAGCAGAGCCCTCCCTCGGGCCACGAACAACGTCCACGCGGTCCACGCACTGCAGATCTGGTCGCTGCCAAAAGTCGCCTGATAGGAAATCATGTAAAATTAGGCTAATTCACAAAGCCCCCGAGCAATCATGACATTAATGGAAGGAAATCAAGCTTATCTCCTCCGCAACAAGTCGTGAACACTGCAAACTACTAAAAATCGTAGAGGGCTGTTCGATGGTGACAGATGCGTCTGCTCTGCCTTGCTTCGCAGATCGATGATGCAGTAGGGAATAGGAACTTAGATTCGATGACCGGATTCTGCTGCCCTGCTCTGTCATGCAGACCTGTGTAAACCGCTGACCACAGGGGGTGAAGGCTATAGGAAAAACCAGGAGGATTGGAATCCCCAAAATTGATGATGAGCGGGTCAAAAATAGAGTTAACGCCCGATACAGAGGGCCGCTGGGTAAAAATGGGATAATCATGACCAACTACGATGGGAAATAGCGATTGGCATCGCGGAATGGCAGAGTCTGAGCATGGATGGCCAGAGGTGTAGAACTCACAGATCGGGTAGGAATGCAGCCTGCAGTGATGGTCGGATCTCCTTGCGCTGGCACCTGGATCTACCGCCTGTCCCAAATCACGGTCGAAACCTGTAGATCGACGTGACGACGAAAATGGCAGCCGGATGATCTATGAAAAATGCAGATCGATGTGGTTGGTGGTGTTGTCACGACAGTTATTCAGAAGAGGACTATGGACAACATAGATAGCCAGTGACCCGTGTTCCCAAAAACACACAGAATCCCAACACGGCAGTGGTGAATGTCGGGCCAGCGGTATGCGTCACAGGTCGCAGAGGAGCGTCTACCAAACGACGAATTAGATGGTTCGGGCATGGTTGTCCGTAGTGGTAGATCGACCTCCCTTTCTGTGGTTGCCAAGAGGGTGTCGAAAATTGAAGGAATTTGTAGACGACCGCAGCTGCAAATATGAATCGCCCTTCAATTTTTTTTTTTTTTTTTTTAACTTTAACTTTAACGTTGTCAACAATTTTTGAATTCTGTAAAACTTGTCAACAATTTTTGACAACAAAAGAATTTGTCAACAATTTGTTACAAATTTTGACAGCAAAACTGCATCAATTCCCCCTGAGCTTCAAACAGGAATGAAGGTGGTGACAAGTTTTCAAACCACCCTATGGAGAACGGAAATTACCCAAATCCTCCACAAAAATCCTTCGCTCTGATACCAATGATATGGAAATTAAAATGAAGCTAATTATTATTGAAAACTTAGGACGTTAAATAAGTCCAAAAATAAAACCGTAAACCTAGAAATCATGAATGGTTCCAAGGATTTACGCACACAAATCTGGAAAGGCTAAAGATGTAAGCCCTATAATACTGAAAACAAAAACACCTACACCTAGACCATTCAACGAAGGAAACAAACAACTCACATTGATTATTCAGTTGACTAAGTCCTAATGAATTTATCCTAGGTCTAAAAATAATTAGCCCTAGGTCTAATTTTCCTCATCACCAGGCATATGGAGAGGCAATGTGGCACCTTCAGGCTGAGTATGGGCAAGCTCGTGATATGCATACCACCTTTCCTATTTGGCCCTAGGCTTGCGGTGCTAGCTTCGGGTCGATCATGGGTGGCGGCTCACGGTCAGGTCTATCCTCCCCCTTCCTTCTTATTTATTTTGGTGATTTGTTCCAACCTCTATCTCTGGAGCATTCTACAGGTAGTTTTAACCATGGTTGTTCCCTTCATCGAGCCCTCTACTCTTTCCCTTTGCGATGAGGCATGAATGTTTATGAAATCCAAGAAGCTACTGCCCTTTCTAGAAAAGTTTGCTAGTCCCGACCAGGAAATCATGCAGGGCTTCGTTGATACTTGGACCCAAGGCGATGTGGTCATAAAAGGGATTAATATTCATGTGTCTGTTGATTTCATGGTAGCGATATCTGGTCTACATTCCCTTGGGCAAATCATCAGAAGAGATAGCCACAATTGGGCTAAGGAGCTAGAGCAGTTCCCTGATAAAGGGAAAAACCTCAGATGGGACAAGTCGTGCCTCCTCCAGTCAGCCCTCCCTGAATCATACAGGTTTGCCATGATTCCATAATGCAATATATAACTTGTGATGATACCGAGAAGCCACTTTGTAGCTTCCACATTAGTTTTTACAATCACCTCTGCGATGCCAAGCAAGTGAGCTTTCTTGATTACATAATTTATTCCCTTGCCCTTGCCATTGAGAAGAGTAGGAAATCATCATCCCCACCCACCCATCAAGGCCTCATGGCAATCATTTACAGGCATGCCCTGGCCATGCACCCTCCTTAGGTTGTCAATCCATTAAATTCCTAGGCCCATGGCAATGTGTCCTCCCCTATAGAGGGCCAAGCTTCCAGTCCCTTCAGAACTAGCCCTCCCAGTGCTGACAGGCCTTCCCATTACAACAACACCTTTTGAACTCAACCAAAATGGAGCATTGGTGGTAAGTCCTCCACCCTCGACAGATCCTTCCAGCACCTGAAGAAAATTAAAAAGGAGAAGAAGGACGTCCTCCCACAATAGATTCCATCGAACACTGAGAGTGATATCCTGATAAATCCCTCCTGGGCCTGGTATCTACCATTCTCACTTCTGTCAACTCCATGATTAAAATTCTAAAGCAGACCTAGAAGCGTCAGAACTCGAAGGATCAGGAGGATCCACAGTAGCTGTTTTTGTCTGGTGATTGGTTATTTTTCTTTTGCTCTCCATTGTTTTAGTTTCTTCGGTTATTACATTTTGTTACCTCGATTAATTTTTGGTTTGGTTTCTAGTTAATCAGGCATAAATTCCTTTTCTGTAGCCTCCAGGAAATTATTCTAGGTTTTGCTATCTCTACAATCAGGCTTATATTTCCAACAAAGAGGCATGATGCATCATTAGAAGTAAGGCTGATTTTGTACATAAGGTTTTGGGATCCTCTATAAAAACCCACTGTTAATATTCTAAATTTACCAAAAAAAAAATTCAAGGTCTATGTACTCATCCTCACTATCATCACTATCCTCTTTAGAATCTATAGCGAGTTTTTGAAATGATTGATCAAAAAATATGGTGGAGGAGTCATCTGTATCCTTAGCTAGAGAAATCATGCACCTCTCAATGGTGAGGTTCAAGGATATCATGAATACCATGTTTGTGTTATCCTAAGCCATATCCCTACCAGTTAACCCATTGAAATTATCTCATTGGGAAATCTAGTTTGGACATATATTCTATATTGGCACAAAATTTTTGTATGGATTCATTAGGAGGGAGTGGATCGGAAGAAGAATGAATTCCCCCATAAAAAAAGTTAATTCTATTCAAATATAAAACCATGTTATAAACTACACCTATGGCTAAGGGTGTATTGCATGGTATACCATAGTCCCAAATAGTCTCAATAGCAGGTGGGTTTATATCAACACTCTCAACTATGTACTCACCAATGCTAGGATTAGTAGGATGGACTACAACTTGCATGGGTATTGACATAGATGACATAGGTGATAATGTGGAGGCTTTAATAGTGACTTAAGGATTAAGTAGAGGAAAATGCATATGCTACAATGATGTCTCATGAACAAATAAATTAATTTGTGCAACAATTTCCATTTGAGGTGGAGGTGGATTTGGCTGAGTAGATTGATTAATGGTTAGGGGATCAGGACATGGTGGGGTAATTATGAGTGTTTTGTTAACTTAGTTTGGGTGGTTGAATTTTTTATGTAGAGGCTTGCCCCCTATATGACATTTATAGGGGTGATAAGTTATGTGATGAGATGTGACTTGATGGAGGTATGGTTTGATTTTGTTTGATTAGAAAATGATATGATATTGATGCGAAGGCATGATTTGGGTTGATGGTTTGGGATATGGATGGATGAATAACTATGTGAAGAGCCTCTAATATGGGTGATTTTGATGATGTGTTCTAGCCTTAGGCTTATTGGATTGTGATGGGGGTGAGGGATAAATGTGTGGATGGGAGTGATGGTTCATATGGGTTGGAGATGAAGTTGTAGTACGTAAATGGTCCTGTGTCAACTGGTATGCAATGGATATATCCCTCATGCACATATTTCAAGTATTGGTGTGATTTTGAGAGAATACTCTTCATTTATATAATCCAAGGATGCTTAAGAAGTATGTTATAAGCCATGGTTCCCTCTAGAATATGAAACATGGTGTGGATAGTCATAACCCCTAATCTCATAGGTAGGATAATTGTTCCAACTGTAGAACATAGGGCATCATTAAAAGCTCACAAGATAAAAGTGGATGTGATAATGTGTGAAGGTGGAAGTTTAAGGTGTTGAAGTGTTGTGGTGGTGATGACCTTGATAGAGGAGCTAGTTTCGATTAGTACTCAATTAAAATTATTTTGGTCAATATGAGCCATGATATGCAATGGAGGATCAAGTAACTCTGATGGTATTGTTTTTATTTTAAAATCATAAAATGATACTAAAGGTTCCATGCATGTTTAAATATTGCCCACAAAGTTATCAAAGGTATTAGTCTTGGGTTTTAACTTCGATGGATTTTAGTATCTCCATACATACCTCTCTATGTGGGGGAGACTATTGTATAAGCTCATATATTGATAGTTTTTCCAAGACCAACTTTAGGCTATGCATAAATTGACTCCTTAGTATGATGGTTGGTCTTGGTGGATGGTTTTGGAGATGAATTTATGGTGGTGGATTGGTGTGATTCAGTTGTATAGGCATGTGAGTGATGGAACCATAGAAGGGAGTACCACTAGTGTTAGTTCATTTGATTGCTATGTTTGATTGGTATTCCTTTAAATTCAAGTTACTATGTGGATAACACCCACAAAACCTTGGTATTATTGTGCATTATGTATATGGTTGACTTGATTATGGACAATTGTAGAAGTTTATACCCCCATTGTTTATTGTGTTGCCTCATTATTAGGTAGAGGTATTTGGTAAATACCAAGGTTTTGGTTTTGTTGTACCAAAGGATTATCAATCTTAATAGTCCCCTTGTCTATCATATATTGGACTATATTTGAACGAATAACAATTACTAATATTATGACCTTTCTGATGATGAAAGGTGAAATATTGGTACTCTTTATAATTCCTACCCCATGGTTTGTTGGGGGCTTTTGGTTTAATTTTTTATAATATAATAATTTGTACCTCATACAACTATTGGAATATATTGGTGATTGCCTCGGGTAATGGGGTGTAGTTGTGATCTAGTCGAGTATACTGTTGGTGTTGATGATTATCTATAGGTGGATTTTGGTTTTGTAATTGTTGTGGGGGTGGAAGCACATGATATGTTAGTTGTTACAGTTGTTGTTATTATTGTGGTGGGTTTTTGAATTTGGATTTGATATTGTTGTGTTTGTTTTTGAGGTTGACTCAAGACCACTTGATTCACTTAATCAAATTTTGGCTAGTTCTAATAGTTTCATCTTTGATTTTTATTTTTCCAGTATTTATTTTTAAGCTTTATATCACCCTCTTGGATTTTAATTTCTTCTATGACTCGGTCTTGGGTGAGAGCTTCTTCAAATGTTCTATATTGTTTCAATTATAGTAACAAGGATATAGGTTTTTAACAACTCCTTGTGAACATTCTTGTGAGTTTTTCCATGGTGAGGGAGAATGTCAACTTAGTGATAACTACCCTCCAATGGTTTCCATTATCATTGACTGAATCATCATTAAATTGATGTTTAAGCTAAATAGAATGTCAACTTAGTGATAACTACCCTCTAGTGGTTTCCATTATCATTGACTGACTCATCATTAAGTTGATGTTTAAGCTAAATAGGTTGGTCAATATGGTTTTATTTCTAAAATTTAGAGAGAACCACTCTAGAAATTGATTTGCTAATTGTTCAAGTGTGTAAACACTATGGTTTAGTAAATGGTTTTACGATTCTAGGACATCTCCTCCAAATGTATGAGGGAAAGTTTATATCATCAAAGGGTCATTCTCTTGTATTATAAAGCATGCATGGATGAATGCACCTACATGCTCTTGAGGGTCCTCATCTCCTTTTAATTTTTTAAACTTTGGTAGTGTGAAATATGTAGGGTAAGGTGGTGATGAATTGGTTTATTGACCAAATAACATAGAGTGGGTTTCTAATATAACATTCCAGGCATCTGCATGGTCAAGCTATCAATCTAGTTCTACAAAATTTGAAACTTAGGGTCTTCAAATGGTGATTGAAAGCCTTGATTTACTTGTTGTGTGTAGATTGGATGAGTTTATTTCATGATGAATTGGTTTTATGGAATGAAGTTTTGATTGGCTAGTGAATTTGTGTTGATTGGGATTTGTTGTTGATGGATGTTATGTTGGTATTGATTATGGAATTATTATTTTTGATGATGTGGATATGGCTGATGTGGAGATGGAGGTATGATGGTGTGTTGGGCTGATGAAGTGGCATAAGCATTGTGAAGTGGATGAGTGTGTATGGTTATTGTGGGTGGTTGTGAAATCCAATATTGATCTTTGGTGAAGAAGGTATTTTTATTGGATGTGGGTGGAAGATTGAAATCTATCATTAGAGTAATTACTAAACTAATTTATCATTTGATTAATTGTAATATAAATATTAAAATAAATTAATCTATCATTAGATTAATTGCAATCTAAATATTAAAATAGATTAAACTATCATTAGATTCATTTCCAAACTAATCTATCATTTGATTAATCCAAAATTGCATCAAGATAATCTAACATAATATTAGCAACAAATATAAATATTGTTCTATAACTTGACATTAAGTTAATCCAAGATCCAAAGTTCAACCCTCAAAAATATATCAAGAGCATCAATAACTTAACTCAATAGCAATCTATCAACAAGCTTAACGAAGGGCTAGCAAATCCAATGACCACATAGAAAAAGGACTAACCCTCAGGTCTATGCATAAGTGTATACCAACCATGAGTGGCAAAGGTCACATCTACACAAACCAAAAAAGAGAAAGAATTGAGAGGCATAGTATCCATAGAAATGTAGACAAAAAGGGAACACCAAGTTACTTCTTAGGTCAGCAAGATTATGGAAAAAACCCAAAAAAGGACTCACCAAAGGCTAGCTGACATAGGTTAGAAATGTTATGCTAAGTCAAGCACTCACTACCCTTAAACTAAAATATTTTTTATCATGCAAGGAGAACCAATTTTTAGTAGGCAAAAATCAAACACATAATCACCAAGGTCTAGACAAAAAAACTAATGCATAGGGTAGAGCCAACATGTCAAAAAATTATAGCAAGGTTAGAGGGAATACAAGAGCATCTAGAGGCTATTCTAACCAAAATAATAGAATAGTGGACATGAAAAAACAAACATGAAGGCTAACCCAATAACATCATAGATTAGCTATGAATGCTAACAATTATCCTCATTTGCTCTTTCTATTGCCTAATTTTTTCTACCTCTGCATATACACTTTGCCCTTGTGTCAACTTGCTCCTCAGCTTATAATTACCTCCTCATTCTAGTGAAGAGAGTCTAGGTGCTACCCAACATGGAGAGTCTCTTCATAATGCTCATGGTGCCTATCATTAGTGTATCGTTCCAAATTTTCTGCACCCTTACCTTCAAGCTAAAGGATCCACGCCCGGAAGGGGAATGCGGGAAGGATGGGACAATACCTCGGACTGAGAGGCCTTTGGAAGGTCCCGCCTCTCGGGGGAGGTGTATTATGGTGATTTTTCGACGGATGGTGGGTTCACCAGGAAACTTTTGAATGGCAGTTTCCATGCCTAGGTTGGGAATGTGTTTGATGTGTTCAATTTTATCTTTAATCATTCAAATCCTAGGTTTGGCCAAATGAATTTAAGTTGTTCTATATGAAATGCAGATTTAAATGAATACAAAAAGCAGAATTAAACAGAAAACACAGAGAATAAGCTAGATTAGAAAAACCATACCTGATCCGGATGTCTGATGGAGGTTCTAATTTTTGAAGCAGTCAAGATCGCCTCTGATCTGACAGGATCGTCTGCGATCAGACAGGATCATCTGAGATCTGACGAATTCGTCAAACAAATTTGTTAGAGACCTGCAATCAGAGAAATAGATACAAAACACAGAAAATGCAGCTATTCCAACAGAGGGTAATGATGTAAATGATAATAATGATGTTAATAAGATAATCCCAAATAGAAATGCAAGTAAATTATCATGCTTTAATAGCTAATCATGATTTTATTATGTATTTAAGCTACATGGGTGAACTCCAGGATGCAAAATAGTAATAAATCTGACTAATGCAAAGCAAAACAATAGATAAATGGAGAAAGAATGCAAACTCAGGGCACTGATTGCCCCCAATGTTGACTGCAGTCGAAATCATCTCGGATTGGTACAAAATCGTCTCGAATTGGACAGGATCGTCCACGACGATCTGAGCTTGCTCCGGATGAAAAACAATAAAGTTCTTGCAAATAAACTTGGACAAATACGAAGGCAAATGGTGATTTAAGATATTCTAATGCATGTAAAACTCGTGTTATAGGAAAATTCAGCCAGGGGAATGTCAAGGGGAGGGCCTAAGATTAAATAGGCATAGGAAGGAGGTTGGGAGGTTGGAGATCATCCCAATTTGGGAGATCTCCAACGGGGGAGGTCTCTAACCATGTAGACACGCTTTTGCCTAGGTTAGAGACACCGTTGAAACAGAAGCTAATTATGAAAAATTAGTTTTGGGATGAAATCGTCTGGACGTCCTAGTCTAGACGAAATCGTCCGATCTGAGGCGATATCGTCTGATCGGCGACGATATCGTCCAATGGTCACAAAAAATCCTAAAAATGGCACGGAAAATGAGGAGAGCGGTTAAAAGGCGGTTCGGGGTTGAAAATTTGAATTTGAATTATTACTAAGGTAATTTTAATTATTCCTAAGGTTTACTGCGCCAATTTTAGGGTGCTACATTTTGCCCCCTCTTTAGCGAATTTTCTAAAGAAAATGCGTTAAATATGAGTTCTTCTCGATCTACGAGAAAGCAAAAATTATTCCCATTTTTAGGCGACGATTCTAGGTCGAATCGTACGACAACTTACTATGGTGCCCCCTCCGTGTTTTTACCCAAATCGAACGTTTGAGGTAAAAACGCGAAAAAGCAAAATTTTTAAAAATGTTTTTAAGTTTTTTTTGAATAAAATTAAGAAAAATAGGGTAAAACCCTAATTCATTGTTACTATTCATTTTTACTGATTTCTAGAGCTCTGCAGACAAGATGGTTGAGACAGCGCACAGATCGACAGAGGTCCGGTGCGGGCTACGGGTAAGGGTCTAAACTTAGTTTAGAATGCTTTAATTTAGAATTTCATGCTTTTTAGATCAATTTTGACTGATTTTTGAGCATCGCGGCCATTTTTGGGCCATCGACGTCGTCGGGACGAAATCGTCTCGATTTCGCCGAAATCGTCTCGATATCATCGATTTCGTCCAAGGGCGAAATCGACGATATGGGGACGATTTCATCCAATAAGGGACGATTCCCTCATGCAAAATCGGAGATGAAATTGCTCAAATTTGGGACGATATCGTCCAATAGTGGGCGATATCATCATTTGTATGAAAGTGAACTTATTTTACTTGCATTTTTATTAATTATTTAATGATTTTTATTGTTTTGTTGTTTATGTTGTAGAGAGGATTATTAAAGAGCCGAGAATGGAAATACGACGGACTAAGGGATGACTTGGCCGCTCTATCTTAGGCAGAGCGAGATCAGTTGGTGCAGGTCGGCTTGCAGCATGTGGTCGATATGCCACAAGTGTCTACAGACATGGGGCTATTGACAGCCCTAGCAGAGAGGTGGTATCCGGGTTCTTCATGTTTTTGGTTACCGATAGGGGAGATGACTCCCACCTTGGAGGATGTATGGAGGATTTTGAGGATCCCCATACAAGGATGGCTAATCACTCCCATGGCCAATCAGGGCCATGCAATGATGCGACTATGCGGAGATCCGAGCTTCACCCTGGAGAAGGGCGGAGTGAACATCGAGTCGCTACGCTAGATGCCTGGGGCATCTAGGTTGACACAGGTTTTGGCTGGGGTGGTAGGTGGTCTGCTACTATGCCATCAGAGTGGATGCAGGCTACCATGGTTTTTGACAGATGTGGTCTGTGACATGAGAGACCATGGGTACAGGTTTGCTTGGGGGAGCTTTGTACTATGCCGGTTGTATAGGATCCTTCATGGGGTCGTATACAAGGGCGATCGATGTCTAGTTATGACATCACTACTGTAGGTTTGGTGCTGGGAGCACATCGCGATGCAGAGGCCGGTAGGGCTCCCACTGACAGGGATTGACGGGGAGAGACCCCGAGTTTTCTATTGGTGGCTTCGAAGAGGGTCACAGTGGTAGATAGATCTACCAGTGTCCCGGAGACTACTTGATGACCTTGTCTCCGACCAGATCACCTGGAGGCCTTGGAGAGATCATCCAGGGTGGGCCGAGGATGGACAAGAGCTGGCTCGCGTTAGGCGAATCTATTGGCTAAGGATGGAGAGGGGAGAGGTGGAGCTCCACCGGTACGACCGAGTTTTGAGGCAGTTTGGTCTATAGTAGGGGATCCCATCTCTCAGAGACTATGAGTTTTCCTGGACCGTTCGGGATAACACTACAGTTAGCGGGGCTCCAGATATGCAGCGATTCTAGAGTCAAGATGCGGATGATGCCCCCATCTAGCCAGTGGATGGGGACGATGTAGGGGTTGCAGACGGCTATGATGCCTGGTACGTAGGCATCCGCCCTCCTCGGATGACGAGGGCTCAGGGTCCGATTCACGTAGTTGTGCGTCGGATGGGGAGGCGGTGCCAGGCAGCCATTGAGGCGGCACAGGGTCACGATAGGAGAGAGCAGAGGAGGCCACAGGCTCAGCAGAGGCCGCGGTAGTGGGAGAGGAGGGAGGAGAGACCCCCTTCTCCACAGAGAGAGGCCACCATCGCCCGATAAGGGCAAGGGTGTCGAGGTAGGAGAGAGTAGCGAGATGGCTACTCTCCGAGCGAAGACTGTTCATCTCCGAGCTCAGGTGTAGTCCTTGCAGGATGAGGTTGCATGACTCAGGGCTCAGGACAGAGGGGTGAGCACTCGAGATTTAGCATGAGCTATTGCCCAGGTTACATTCTATCAGGCTCTATATTACCAAGCGGTGCCAGCGGAGCGAGAGGTGCCATTACCAGCTCATATTACAGAGCCTGTCATGATGGGGTCATCTAGGACATCATCACGATCGACGTCCAAGACTCATGGCACCACACAGACTGCGATGGGGCCACCTCCTCCACCTCAGGGCAGGGGAGGAGATGAGGCAGAGAGCTCGAGGGCTTCTCGAGGCTAGCTACTATAGACTACACTGCATAGATTGATACATAGTGTTGATTATTTTTTGATAGAGGATTGAGTATGCCGAGGTACAGATTGTGGCATACCGATCCAGTTTTGAGATGATGTATATATTGTTGATATATATATAGATGAGATATTTTTGATCATATGACTTGTCTTATGTGTTTGTTATGATGCTTTAATGTTTGAATTGTTTGCTTATTGGATTGATGATTCATGTAATTATGTCGTTTGGAAATATTATGGTTTGAATGTCATGCTTTTAAAATTTAAATGAAATAATCTGATGTAAACAAATTGATTGTTTGTGGGATAATTTGATAAAAATAAAAGGGACTTCTAACAATAATTTCAAAGGACATTGTCGCTATTATAGACCATTTCATGGAGTCGCCGCTCACTCGGTCGTCAAGCTAATCCCAGTATAGAAATATTGTTAAAAAGTAAAAGAGTGCTTAAGAGACTGTCTTAAGACTTTGTTGTGATGATGCAAATGATGATGATGATGGTGATTTGTTTTCAGATTTTCATAAAAATGATATGCATGAAATATTTTAAAATGATTTTTGCTAGGCATAAATTCCTAAGTGTGATAAAATTTTGAATAATTCCTTAGAAATTATACCATGGTTGCAATATTGAAATTGAACATAATGACATGAAAAAGAATAAGTATTTGTTTGTTTGAAAGCATAATTGTGTAACATAATGATTTAAGTCATATGTTTTTATGATTTGGAATAAATGGGAAAATAAAATTAAAACAATGGTTTGCGCTAGGCATAGAATATTTAGGTATAGACTTATACCATCATCGCGAAATCCAAAAGAAGAAAATAAATAGTTTTATTGCTTGGTTGATTTTTAATTTTTGAAAATAAACAGAAAATATGAAGATGAGGACTTGTGCTAGGCATAAAATTCCAATTTTGGTTTTGGAACTATACCATCGTCGCAAAAGTCAAAAGTTATATGTAACTTTATTGCATGTTTTTGAAAATGATTTTGATTTTTTTGGTAATGCATGTGGTTGTCTTTATACTAAACAACTGTTCTTAGAGGAGAAAATGAAATTATTCCAGACAATTTGCAAAAATATTTCAAAGTATCTTAAAGACAAAAGTTAGATTTATAAGGAATCCCATGTGCGTATGTGAGTTCATTTCCAATCTTGATTTATCATAATGATACACAAAATCTCTCAAATACAAATGTGTGTGCGATTGTATTGTTCATTTACCAAGTTTGAGCAAGATACTATGATACAAGTGATTTGAATTAACCAAATAAGTGTTCATTAACCATGATTTAGATGCATATAACCATACCAGACTACTATGTAAGTCGGGTTATCAAGAGCTAGCTAATCCATAAGCAGACATAGGTCTCGTACAAAAGAAGGTCGCTAATGTGACGGACATATCACCACGCTAGGAGTTACCCAAGGCCAAGCGGGTTGGGCACAAACCACTTGTTATGGGGCTTACCTCACAGTTTTCGAATAATTGAGAATTCCAGGGATTCAAGCTCATCAACCCTTCTTTTCTTTTCAAGGGGTAGGGAAAGGGATTTTATTGCTTTTGCTTTTGCTTTCTCTTTCTTTTTTTCTTTGCTTTTTTTTTTTTGTATCTTTTGCTTTGATATTTGAGATAATGCTGAAATAGCCTTTTTTTTTTTTCTTTTTCTTGAACTTTTCTTTTCTTCCTATGCTAGGGATACTTGCTCGGATTAGCTGTAGAGCAAGGGATTTTTATTCCGGGTAGGGGTGAGCTTGTCCTTTTGTCAATTCTCAAAGATTCTAGACCATGTGCATGATAGGATAGCAGGGGAAACTTTTCGCTCAAGAAACCACTTCTACTATGTAGCATAGCATGGACATTACAAATATAATCATTTTATTGTGAAAGGATATGCTTGGTTTAAGTAAATAACAAGATCAATTCCCTGTGCTCAAACTTTATTTAATTGAATTTTGTGGACTTTGATATAAGAGAGATTAGTAATCATACCAAATAAATCAAGATATTTATTCATGTGAATGTGAAAGTGTGGGATTCCAAATAAATGCTAATTTATCCAAAATAATTTGAAAATATAACTGCAATATGTCACAATTTGAGAAGTACAAAAATAAAAGATGTTTTTGAAGATTTTGATGATTTTGAATGTTTTTGGTGTTTTTATTTTTTTATTTTTAAGTTTATAAATTGAAAGAAATACAAGATAGTGGTTTTTTTTTTTTTGAAATATTTTAAACAAATATATACAATGATGAAATGACCAATTTTGTTACGCATAGTAACGTTTAAGATGTAAAATGTTCATGGGTTCTTTAAGTTCTTTACCATCTAAGGTAGATAATTTGTATGCTCCCGATTCAAATTTAGCAGTGATAATATATGGTCCAAGCCAATTGGGCTCAAATTTACCTTTAAGGTCTTTAGTTGCATTAGTATTTTTTTTATTTTTTTTTAAAACAAGATCGCCGACCTCAAAGGATCGATGACGAACTTTCTTAGCATATGATCTTTTAAGCTTGTTTTGGTAGGCACGAAGATGCTCCAAAGCATTGATGCGCTTTTCATCTAGGAGCTCCAGTGATCGAGTCTGCCGACTCGATATTCATCTCCTACTTCGGTATCTTGAAGTAGTAGAGCCAAAGAAGGAACTTCTAATTCAAAGGGAAAAATGGCTTCAGCGCCATAAACCAAAACAAAAGGTGAAGTTCCAGTGGGGGTTTGAACACTAGTTCGATAAGCCCACAAAGCTGGATATAATTGAATGTGCCAGTCACGGCCAGATTTATTGACCAATATTTTGAGAATTTTGATTAAGGTTTTGTTGGAAGCTTCTGCTTGGCCATTACCCTGAGGATAATAGGGAGTGGACCAGCGATGTTGAATCTTATATTTTTGGCATAATTTTTTAACATATTTATTTTTGAAACAAGTTCCATTGTCTGAGATGAGATTTGTAGGAATGCCGAACCTACAAATGATTTGATTAAAAATAAATTTAGAGACTTGTGTTCCAGTGTAGGAAGCTAAAGGCATAGCTTCAACCCACTTCGTGAAATACTCAGTGGTAGTTATGATGAATTTGTGTCCATCAGATGACACAGGATTAATTTTGCCAATAATGTCTAAGCCCCATTTTGAAAAGGGCCAAGGAGATGAAATAGCCTGCAGTTCTTGTGCAGGGGCATGGACAAGGTCAGCATGTTTCTGGCACTTGTCGCAATGGCGCACATAATCATGTGCATCATTCTCCATGGTAGGCCAAAAGTATCCTATCCTAAGGAGATTTTTAGCAATGACACTACCATTGAAGTGTCCTCCACAAGATCCATCGTGGGCTTCACTCAAAGCTGATCTGGATTCTTCTAAATTCAAACATCTCAATAGGATACCTTCAAAAGATCTCCTATATAAAGTATTGCCAATTATTACAAATCGACTTGCTCGTCTACATAATAACCGACGCTGGTTTCTATTAGAATTGGCAGGGAAAGTCCCATTGTGAAGAAAATCAAATATATCCGTATACCAAGGTTCAGGAGTAGTTTCATTGATTAGAAACACATCCAAAGGTTCTAAGCATGACTTATTTGAAGCGGGTTCCTGGAGTCAATGAATAATGATGGTGGCATATTCGTCATCTAACTCCAAGGGCAAAAGAGATGCAGCTGCGACCATAGCGTCAGCTGCACGGTTGCTAGTTCGAGGAATAGCTTCCAAGGTAACTTGATCAAATAGAGACATTAATTGTAAAACATATGCTTTATATGGGTGCAATTTATCATCTCTGGTCTGATAAACTTCATTAATTTGGTTTATAACAAGTTGAGAATCACCAAAAACTAATAGATGTTTAATTTTTAGCGCCAAGGCAGCTCGTAATCCAAGGATTAGAGCTTCATATTCAGCAGTATTATTGGTGCAAGCAAATGTTAATTTAAAGGACAAAGGTATAATGTGCTTTTGTGGAGATATTAAAATAATACTCGCACTAGCCCCACTCATGCATCGGGCTCCATCAAAGTATAAGGACCATTGTTCAACATGGTCTGCCTCTAATTGAAGGCATTCATCAGGAAACTCAATGATGAGGGGATGGGTAGACTCTAAGGGTGCAGCAGCTAATTGATCTGCTATGATTTGACCCTTAACAGACTTTTGTCCTATAAACGTGAGTTCAAACTCGCTTAGAGCAAGAACCCACTTTGTTGTGCGACCCGATAAATAAGGTCGACTCATGAGATACCGCAAGGGATCATATTTAGCAATGACATAAGTTTTTTGACTGAGCATATAATGGCATAATTTTTGCGTAGAAAATATGACTGCTAGACATAGTTTTTCTAATTTTGTGTAGCGGGTTTCATAACTAATTAAAGTTTGGCTAATATAATAATTAGCACGTTCTCTTTTCTCATCATCAAGTTGAGCTAACATAGCTCCTAAAGCAAAATCTAAAGCTGAAATATACAGGATAAATGGGCGATCAGGTCTAGGAGGTGAAAGCATAGGTGGGTTAAGGAGGTATTGCTTGAGAAGTTCAAAAGCTTCCTTACATTCATCGTCCCAATTAAAAGGGACATCCTTCTTAAGGAGCTTAAGAAAGGGATCGGTTTTTTTTGCCAGCTTATCGATGAAGCGACGGATAGCTTGAAGTTTACCTTGTAAACTTCGTAACTCAGATATATTGGTAGGTGCGGGCATATCAGTGATAGCCGCAATCTTGAGAGGGTCAATTTTGATGCCACGTAAAGAAACTATAACCCCTAATAGTTTACCGGACTTAACTCCGAATATGCATTTGGCGGGATTCAATCGGATAAGATATTCCCTTAACCGATCAAACATTGTCCTTAAGTCATTTAAATGTTCATCTTCTTTGATGGAACGAGCTATGATATCATCTACGTAATCATGTAGGATATCATGCATCATGTCATGAAAAATATAAGTCATAGCTCGTTGATAAGTTGCACCTGCGTTCTTTAAGCCAAATGGCATCACTTTCCAACAAAAGGTACCCCAAGGGGTAATAAAGGTTGTTTTAGCCTGATCTTCAGGAGCTATCCTGATCTGATTATAACCATAAAATCCATCCATTAGGGACATCATTCCACTTCCAGTAGTAAAATCAATGATTTGATCCATGTTGGGAAGAGGAAAATCATCTTTAGGGCATGCAACATTAATATCTCTAAAGTCTGTGCAAACCCTAACTTTGGTAGCTTCTTTCTTGGTGATTGGAACTACATTCGAGATCCATTCAAGCATAATCAATAGCTTGTATAAAAACAACATTCAGGAGTTTTTCTAACTCCCCTTTGACTAGCAAGGCCACTTTGGGATGCATTTTTCTAAGTTTCTGTTTAACAGGTTTAGCATCCCGGATGGACTACTAGGTGATGCATGACTACGTGAAGGGTCTAAACCTGGCATATCTTCATATGTCCAAGCGAAGACATCTTCATATTCTTTAAGGAATGCAATGTATTGCTCTTGTTTTTCTTGACTTAATTCTGATCCAATATTGATTATGTGGGGATTATCCTCAGTTCCAATGTTAACTTTAATGACGTTTTCTACTTCCATGTGTAGATCTCTTTCAAAATTAGGTGGGGTGGGTGAAACGCCCAATTCTTGTAATTATTTTAAGGTTAACTTGGATAATTCATCTTGAGGAGTAGTGGCCTCAAGTTGGGCTATAGTAGGTATAGAACCATCAAAATAAAAACCATTGTGTAACATTTCTTCAATGGAGACATCATGGAAGATATCTCCTTCCAACTCATCATCGGATTCAACAATCATTTTGGGATAAGCTATGGATAGCATATTGCATGTAAATGGCTGATTTTTTAGAGGCAAATCATCACGCCCATCCAAATAATCTTGATAACATATGAGTTGATCATCATCTTCAAAAGGGAAGGGTTGACCCTTACTAGGAAATAGGCCCACACCACATCGGGCGGGCCATGGTTCTACCTCAAAAGGTTCTTTCATACCATCTTGGAAAGGTCCCAAGCCTTTCCCTTTATATCCCATTTTAAGCATTATAGGTTTAGCTTTAATATAATCATTAGTAAAATAACATCGAGCATATCCCTCATGATGAGTTTTGATGTTCCTGGGTATTCTTCCCAGTCATATCCCTTATAAATGAAGGCACAACTCCCGACTTGGTAAGTACTTCCCATAGGTTGTGGGAGGCCCAAAGTACGAGGAGATGGTGGCAAATTACTTAAGATAATGGAATTTTGCATAGAAGCATTTGTTTTTTTTGATATAAGAATGTTAGATAAATCAGGTAAGAGTTCATTAGAAAGAGCATAAGATGTAGAAGGATCATTCCCTATATCTTTAGATGTGGAAGGTATGATAGATGTAGATAATGTGGAGGTGTTAATAGATGGGTCTATAGGTTTTGAAATTATAGGGATGGAACATGAAGGATTGATTGTGGATTGAAGATCTTTTTGAGGTTCTAGAGTGGTTTGTTTAGAAGATTGTTGATCTATATATGAGGGTGAAATTAATGAAGGAGACATAGATGAAGTTATGGGTGTGTGTTTCATAGTTTTAGATGAAAAATAAGAATTAGGATGTGTGGATGACAGAGCAAGGCAAAATTGAACTCCAACAGGTTCTGCCAAAGCACACATATCAAAGGGTCTAGGATCACCATGGATAGTGACCAACTAATTTTTAAATTCGAATTTAACACATTGGTGTAAAGTTGATGGGACAACCCGCATTGCATTGATCCAAGGACGACCCAAGAGTATATTGTACGATGCGGGGCAATGTACAATAAACACGGTCGTATCTAAGGTTCTCGGACCAACTTGCAATGGGATGGTGATAACTCCACACGTTTCTTGTGTTTCGTCATTGAAAGCTTTTATGATCATGTCAATTTTCTTCATTTCATCACTTCTAAACCCAAATATTTGGTAGAAGTCAAAAGTGCAAATATTTAGAGATGAACCATTATCAATCAAAACCCTTTTGACTGCTACATCTCCTATTAGGGCAGTAATATATAAGGGGTTATCCTTATGTAAACTATGTTGTGGTATATCTTTATCTCGAAAGTCAATACAATCGACTTCTCTAGTGATGATAGTATTGGCCATGGCTTTAGGTTGAATGTTTTGTGGTACCATCATTTGGCTTAATGTAAGCATCAATTCATCTCTATGTGTAGGAGAAGATCTTAATAAATCCAAAAGGGAAATTCTGGCTGTAGTATTAGATAATTGCTCATTAATATTGTAAGGAGGTTTAGGTTGAACATTAGGAGCATGATTCCCTTTATTGGGATTTTTCAAAACAAATGGAGTTGATCCATCATTCTGATTTGGTTCTTGTTGAGAATTTTGAGCTTGTTGTCTGGTAATGGCTCCGATGGTACCTACAATGTTATATTGAGGATGTTGAATAGGTCTTGGTCTAGCATTTATAGCTTGTTCATTAGGAAGGAACTGATTAGAAGAAGGTCGAGTAGTAACTCTTCTAGGAAATGGTTCTTTCGGAACCATAGAATCTGTGATAGGTTGAATAGGGTCTGATTCATCTTCAGAACTATTCGATTGATTTGAGGTGATGTCTATTTCACTTTCAGTATCCGATTCTACATCACTGAGATCCGGTGTTTGAATATTATGTAGGGGCCTGGTTGTGACCATGGATAAAGTTGTGTCAAATTTTTGTAAATCATGATTAGGTAAATGTCTGCTAATAGTTCCTACATATCGGGTAGGAGGAGGGACATTATGATGCTCAATTTTATTGGCCACCTCTTTACCATGTCTTGGTAAAGGATGTTGAAATATGTCTAATGATTGATTAGCATTTTGATTTTGATTTTGGGGAATGTTCTTTTGAGCATTATTAGGAGCATTTTGTTTAGGTTGGAAGGCTTGCACCTCCATCTCATTATTATCAATTAGATCTTGTATTTTATGTTTTAACCTTTTACAAGAGTTGGTAGAGTGTCCAGGTCCTCTATGGAAATCACAGTGTAAATCGGCTCTGTATCCAGGTATGGTTGGATCAGGTTCCTGGATAGTCGGTAATTGAATCAAACCTCTTTCGAGTAATTGGGGTAGAATAGTTGATAATGGTTGATTCAATCTAGTAAACTCTCAAGGAGGTTTATCAGGAGGTTTCAATATAAATTTTTTTGTTGTCTTTGTTGTATTGATATTAGCAACATTTATGTTGTCAGTGACTCCGTCACCCACAACTTGTTTGTTTTTATATTGATTTCTAGATGTTTTCTCATCATCTTTCTTCCTAAGCTGGCCTCTCCTAATGAGAGCATCTTCTACTCTTCGAGCTAAGTCTATAGCCTGATCGAAGGTAGTCAAAGTAGCAGTTGATAACTCATAAGATATTTGTTCTTGTAAATTATTAATAAAAATGTCCAACATTTCCCTATAAGGTAGCACAAAGTGCGTTTTCCTGTCAACTGCCTCCATCTAGCTAAGAAATCAGCAAAACATTCATCTTTGTCTTGTTTTAAGTTGTACAAATATTTAATGGTTACATGCCTCTCGATATAAGCACTAAATTGATGCACAAAATATTCAGCTGTCTCTTCAAAATTTCTCAAAGAATGAGTGGGCAATTGATAGTACCACTCTAATGCCATTCCTCCTAAACTTTTTGGGAACATTTTTAGTAATAACAAGTCATCATGTGATATATCATGACATGCTATCCTAAACATGCGAAGATGCTCTATGGGATCTTCAGTTCCTTTATATATAGGCAGGACGGGCATGGGAAAGTGTTTAGGGTATGGTTGTGCTACAACCATAGGATCTAAAGGCTGACTACACATCTCTTGATAATTGTACGAGGGACGGTAGGGATCTATCTGGTCCATGCGGGAAGCTAACTGTTTCACCATGGCTTCCAGATTACTGGTTTGCCCACCATATTGATTCGATAGGGCATTAATATGAGATTTGTGAGCATATGATGGAGGGACATGAAGATTAGATGCTATATTGCTATTGTGTAAATTGTTGGTAGGAAGGGTGTTATGAAGAAGTTTTGAAGTTGTATTATGTTGTATCCCAGATTGTTGGAAATTGGTGTTTGGCTTCATTTTAGGTTTTTGTCGATTTGAAGCATATTGGTCAATAGTTTGGCGAAATAAAGCAATGAATGAAGGTCTCTTTTGTGTGGGCATGATTTTAGGCTTAATAACAGGTTCCTTAGGAGGTTGGGTAACCCTGTTGTTTTTGCATGTTCTGAATTATAGCGGCCATATCCATATTGGATGGTCCAACTTTATCACTTTCTTGATCAACGAAGGACAAGGGATTAGTGTGTATGTCAAACATATGTTCCATGGCTGCTTGAGTGTCACTAATTTGTCCCCTATCAATACGAACTGCCATATTAAGAGCACCAATATTATTATTGAAGAATTTCCAGAAATGATCTATGTTATCAAAAGTAACAGTTCCATCTGGAGCCATTCTAGGGGATGAGGATCCTTCCTCTCTAACATTTTCTTGTTGTTCATTTTCTTCAGCCAGGTCATCTTCTGGCTGTTCTAGAGTTTCTTCTTCTAGAATTGGATCCTCAGGAAGGGTATTTAATTTTTTATTTTTCTTGCCTAACCAATCTTCTTCTTCTTCTTCTTCTTCAGTTTGTTTACCATTCCTAAGTTTAGTCATTGTGCTTAAACTTAGATTTCAGCAAATATATATATATATATATATATATATATATATATATATATATATATGCAACAAGCTTAAGAGGTATATATTTTAATTATATACCTACTATAGTATTTAAAATAAAATGTTTTGGTTTTGTTATGTTTTTTGGTTTTTCTTGTTTTTTTTTTATAACAATATTATAAAGATAACAAACAACACACAAAATGCAAGAAATAATAATAATGAAAGCAATGATCTAGTTTTCTATAAACAATTTATAAATATCATTAATGGGCTCAAGTTCTTCAGGAGTCATGAAATGTTCTTCTTCAAATTGAAAATTTTCTTTCAAAAATTTGACAAAAAGTGCTATAGTGATATTATCTGTTTTAGATTCTATTTTGTAAAAGTAAAGCTCGTGGCAATACTCTCGATATAACACAGCTCTAGGAACTCTCCTCCATATTTCCCTATCTGTAAGAATGACCTCTTGATCTTCTATGCGACCTAGGAATTGGTGTATAGTGGCTGCGTTCTCGAGGTATTCCTCGAAGGTGAACAATTCTGAAGACACAAGAGCTCTCCTATAAGCTAACCACCTATGGCAAGCTCTCTGAAGTTCATGATAAAGAATGAGTTGATGAGGATCCAGGATTCTATCTAGGACAAGCCTCTTGATTTGTTTAAGTTATGTTGACCTAGATGAAATGATACCTAGTCTCCTATCAAGTTCGTCCCACAAAAGTTGGTTTCTATCTGTTTGAGACACACTAAGCACAAAATTGATTTCTATGGCTGCTAATTGGTTTTCAACATTTATAGTAACTGCTTGTCTTTTCTTAGGAGCTACCATCTAAACATGATATGCAACTTAGTAGTTTTCTAATGATTTTAAATGCATCTATGTTTTTTTTGTTTTTGTTTTCAAAAGGTTTTGAGTTTCACGTCGGGTTCACCAAAATGTATCGTTCCAAATTTTCCGCACCCTTACCTTTAGGCTAAAGGATCCACGCCCGAAAGGGGAATGCGGGAAGGATGGGACAATACCTCGGACTGAGAGGCCTTTGGAAGGTCCCGCCTCTTGGGGGAGGTGTATTATGGTGATTTTTTGACGGATGGTGGGTTCACCAGGAAACTTTTGAATGGCAGTTTCCACGCCTAGGTTGGGAATGTGTTTGATGTGTTCAATTTTATCTTTAATCATTCAAATCCTAGGTTTGGCAAAATGAATTTAAGTTGTTCTATATGAAATGCAGATTTAAATGAATACAAAAAGCAGAATTAAACAGAAAACACAGAGAATAAGCTAGATTAGAAAAACCATACCTGATCCGGATGTCTGATGGAGGTTCTAATTTTTGAAGCAATCAAGATCGCCTCGATCCGACAGGATCGTCCGCGATCAGACGGGATCGTCCGAGATCGACGAATTCGTCAGACGAATTCGTCACGTCTGAGACCTGCAATCAGAGAAATAGATACAAAACACAAAAAATGTAGCTATTCCAATAGAGGGTAATGATGTAAATGATAATAATGATGTTAATAAGATAATCCCAAATAGAAATGCAAGTAAATTATCATGCTTTAATAGCTAATCATGATTTTATTATGCAATTAAACTACATGGGTGAACTCCAGGATGCAAAATAGTAATAAATCTGACTAATGCAAAGCAAAACAATAGATAAATGGAGAAAGAATGCAAACTCAGGGCACTGATTTCCCCCAATGTTGACTACAGTCGAAATCGTCTCGGATTGGTATGAAATCATCTCGAATTGGACAAGATCGTCCACGATGATCTGAGCTTGCTCCGACTAAAAAACAATAAAGTTCCTGCAAATAAACTTGGACAAATACGAAGGCAAATGGTGATTTAAGATATTCTAATGCATGTAAAACTCGTGTTACAAGAAAATTCAGCTAGGGGAATGTCAAGGGGAGGGCCTAAGATTAAATAGGCATAGGAAGGAGGTTGGGAGGTTGGAGATCATCCCAATTTGGGAGATCTCCAATGGGGGAGGTCTCTAACCGCGCAGACATGCTTTTGCCCAGGTTAGAGACGTCGTTGAAATAGAAGCTAATTATGAAAAATTAGTTTTGGGATGAAATCATCTGGACGTCCTAGTCCAGACGAAATCGTCCGATCTGAGGCGATATCGTCTGATCGGCGACGATATCGTCCAACGGTCACAACAAATCCTAAAAATGGCATGAAAAATGAGGAGAGCGGTTAAAAGGCGGTTCGGGGTTGAAAATTTGAATTTGAATTATTACTAAGGTAATTTTAATTATTCCTAAGGTTTACTGCGCCAATTTTAGGGTGCTACAATTAGCACCCACTTTCCATAAGGATGTTATCTCCAAATATTATTATAAATACAAGGGTGGCTAAATGTAAGTGCACCCAATCCACTTAGGTATCATCACTCCAAAGCATGGAGTATTAAGTGCACCACCTCCAAGTATTAATATGGCCCAAAAAAATATCCACAAACAAGCATAAATAAACATACAAAAAATAATAATTAATGGCTTTCAATTATGGAAGAATTATCAACCTTAGACAAATAAAAATTATTATCAACCAAATAATTCTTCAAGAAAAAACAAGAATATAATAAAAACAATTATGATATATGCAAGAAAAAATGAACTTTCTGAATGTTTCATACCATAATTTTATCATTTTAACAAGACTCATTGCAAGCAACTTTCTATTGGATATTTTGAGTCAAAGTTGTCATTAATGTCAAGGAATGAAGTTGTCATTGATGTCAAGGAATAAGCTACCGTTGATTTAAAAAGGTCAAAAGGAACAATGCAAAGGTTAATGGAAAAAGAGCTTCATAATATTTTTAATATTATGTGGAAGCATAAGTTTAAAAGGTTTTCTTTAAAACCAATGGTGGCAAAAATAAAAGTTTTTTTCATTAAAACCATGTGGGCAAGTTGTAAGGTTTTTCTAAAAACCAAGGAGGCCCTAAAGTTTGGTTTAAAAGGCCAAAGTCCATTTAATTATTAAATTATAATAATTAAATTCTTAAAAGAATTTAATTTATTATATTTAATAAATAATGGCCAAAGTCTAATGTTGGGTGCTAGTTCTTTCACGTACATTTTCGATATCTCCCTCCATCGACTTTATTGCGTGCATTGTCGACGTCTTCCTCCACCGATGTGGGAGCACATTGAAATGCATATGTTATATATATACCATAGCATTTCCAAAGGTAAAGTTATCCACATGATTTCCTAAAGACTATCACATGCTATTTTGTGTGCATTCCTCACGGTAGTAACTTCATGCAATGTGTTTCACAGAGCGTGGGTGAAGGAGCCATCTTTTGGCTCATGTGTTTTAGAAGGTCAAAGCATTGAAGGCGCTTGGAGGCTCCAAGAGGATCAGGTAGCTCCATGGCATGGAAGCTACGATCAAGGTGCTAGTGGGAGAGATGCACTCAGTTTGATTCACGTGCATGCCAAATTGATTTGATATAAGTCTTTGAGAAGACTTCAGAGTAGAGTTGATTGATTGATTTGTTCAAACCTTGAGTTATTATTTGGGATAGATCTAGCAAATTTGATTTGTGATTGATTCAAGCTTTGAGTTAAGGCTTGATGATAGATATTGAGGATAAATTTGTGCTAGATTGAAGGATTGCGTTTAGTATAGATTTGAGGATAGAGTTTGGTGTAGATTTAAGGATAGGTTTGTGCCAGACCAGTGACAAATATTGAATATAGATTTATGGTAAATCGAAGGTCCGTGTTTAGCATAGATTTGAGATAGATATTTTGAGGTGATAGATTTAAGGATAGATATCTCCAGCCAGAGTAGGGAAGACAAGTGTATTTTTTGGATAGAGTTCCATTTTCAAAGGGCAGTGGAGGTAGAGGTCTTCTAGAGGATCACCAACCAGAGTAGAGTTAGGAGATTTGTGTCTTCTATGGATAGAGATCCACTAAATTTATCAAGGGTATTGGTGTCTCCTTTGGACATAGGTCCATAAAAATTGTAGGGAAAGGATTCCCAAGAGAATTTATTTGAAAAAAAATTATAAAAAATATTTTCTCCATGGAGTAGCCCACATTGGGTGAACCACGTAAAATCATGTCTCTCATGTGTGTGATGATTTGTTTGATGTTTACTACTTTAATATTTCTAATGCTATTATTTGGATTAAAAAGCAAATTTTTGTATCTTATACTGTTCACATCCCCTCTCAGTATAAAAACATGTTCTTCAATTGGTATCAGAGTGGGTCTCTCCATGAAAATACTAATAGCTTGGAGGAGGATCCATAAATAGCACACATGAATTCAGAAAATGAAGAGGAGACTATGTTTGACATAAAAGAGGAATTCTTTGCTGCTCTTAGAAAGTTGGAAAGAATTAGAGAGAAGAATTCAAGCTTGAAGGAAAAAATTCAAGAGGATGAAGAAGCAAGGATGCAACTCATACAAAATATCACATAACTCAAAATTAGGGTGGAAGAAGAAAATAAAATTGAGCAAGATATGACAAATCTATTAAGAGAAAGAGAAATAGAATGTGAAATATTGGAAGCAAAAATTATCTACCTAAGGAATGAAGTTGAAAAGACCAAGGCTTTACAAGATGAATAGTATGAGAAACAGAATAAGGAATCAAGTCTTCAAGAAGCAGAAACTTCAAAAAAATATAGGCAAGCTAAGGAAGAAAGCAAAGAAGAACCTTGTATGAGAGTTAATTACAAAAGGAGAAGCACTCCACCACAATACAAAAGGTATCCAAGTAGGTTAAAAAATTTCTTCCATGGTCATTGCTTTTCTTGTAATAAATATGGTCATAGAGTTGCACACTGTATTAATCATACAATAAACAATGTCAATAGAAATTTCAATTCCTTTGCACCTCTTATGTATTATGATATTATATGTTACAAATGCAATAATTTTGGGCATAAGGCTAGATGGTGTAATATGATATTTCCTGAGTCTAGAAAAATAATCTCAACAACTAGGAAAGATGAAAGGGAAAATGTTAAGGCTAGATCAATGTCAATTCAAATAGCCTTCATGCTCAGGATAAAGAAGAAAAATGGTATCTTGATAGTGGTTGCTCTAGTCACATGATAGGAGACAAAGAAAAATTTGTTGTACTAAAAGAAACCAATAGAGGATTAGTAAGTTTTGGTGATAATGGATCAACAAGGATTAGTGGGAGAGGAACTCTAAGTTTAGATCATGGGAAAATAAAAATAGAAAATGTGTTGTATTTTAAAGGGTTAAAACATAATATGCTAAGCTTAAGTCAACTTTATGATCAAGGGTATATAGTTACTTTCCACCCAGATAGATGTGAGATAAGAAAATTAGAAACTGGGAAAGTCATTGCCAATGCAAAAATAACTCCAAATAATCTATACATGCTTAGTGAGATCAAAGGCGAAAAGTGATTTCTATCACAAGAATATGAGATTTGGTCATGGCATAGAATATTGGGTCACTTGAATTTTGAAAACATAGTCAACATAGGCAATAAGGAGGTTGTCAGAGATTTACCCAGAATTAGAAGACCACAAAACATAATTTGTGCACCTTGTCAACATGGAAAGCAAACTAGAACAAGTTTTAAATCAAAAGGATATATGTCATCTGATCCATTGAGTCTAATACATATTGATCTATGTGGTATTACCAGAACACAAAGTATTCAGGGTGAAAGTTAATTTATATTATTTATAGATGATTACTCCAAAATGGTTTGGGTAGCTTTCCTAAAAGAAAAGTCAAAGGCCTTTGAAAAATTCAAAGCATTTAAGGAATTGGTTGAAAATGAAACTAGCAAAAGTGTTTGAGATCTGATAGAGGAGGAGAATTTACCTCAAATGAATTTGTAGAGTTTTGTGAATAACATGGAATTAAAAGAGAATACTCAGCAGCAAGAACTCCTCAACAAAATGGAGTAGTTGAAAGGAAAAATAGGACTGTTGAGAATATGGCTAGAGCTATGCTAAATGAGTTTAAGCTCTCAGATGGATTTTGGAGAGAAGAAGTCAACACAGTAGTATACATAATTACTAGGGCTCAAATGAGGGTAAACCATCACAAGACTCCATATGATCTATGGAAAGGAATATTGGCCATTGTAAAAAAATTTAGAATTTTTTGAAGCAAGTGTTATGTAAGACGAGAAGATCAAAACTTAGGAAATTTTGATCCAAGATGCGATGAGGGAATTTTTTTTGGTTATTCCTCAAAGATTAAAGCCTACAGATGCTTCAACAAGATAACATGTACTATTGTAGAAAGTATAAATGTAACAATTGATGAGAATATAGATTCAAAAGAACTAGTTTAGCAAATTGTGTATCAGGAATATGGAAGTTGTGTAGAAACACAAAAGCTTTTTCCTAAAACTCCATCTAGATATATACAAAAGCATAATAAAAAATAACAAATCATTGGAAATCCAAATGAAAGATAGACAAGAAGGATAATAACACCATCTCAAAAAGCAAATTTTTCTTTGCTATCTATGATTGAGCCAAAAGACTTCACTCAGGAAAGTGAGAATAAGTTTTGGATTAAGGCAATGGATGAGGAATTATATCATATAGAGAAAATCATGACTTGGAAACTTGTTCCATGACTAAAGGACAAAAATGTGATCGGCATAAAATGGGTATTAAAAAATAAGTTAAATGAATATGAATAGGTGGTCAGGAATAAAGAAAGGTTAGTATGCAAAGGCTATGCACAGGTAGAGGGAATTGACTTTGATGAGACATTTTTTCTAATTGCACGGATTGAAGCCATAAGATTTTTTTTAGCCTTATAAAGCCTCAAAAAATCCAAGGTATATCATATGGATAATAAGTCAACATTTCTAAATGGTGTTCTAGAAGAAGAAGTTTATATTGAATAGCAAAAGGGATTCATATTAGCAGATAAACCCGATCATGTATGCAGATTGAAAAAGGCACTGTATGGTCTAAAGTGGGATCTGAGAGCATGGTACTCAAGATTGGATAAATATATTCAGGAATAGGGATTCAAAAGAGGAATAGCAGACAACAATTTATACATAAAAAATAAAGGGAATGATCTAGTAATTGTGGTTGTTTATATTGATGACATCATTTTTGGGGGAAACAATGATAAGATGTGTAAATAATTTGCTAAGAACATGCAAAATGAATTTGAGATGTCTATGCTTGGTGAATTGTCCTTATTTCTTGGACTTCAAATTTCACAATCAAATAAAGGGGTCTTTCTCTCACAAGCCAAGTATATAAAAGAAATGTTAAAGAAATTCAGGTTAGAATATTGTAAATCGGTAAGTACCCCCATGGTAATAGGATGCAAGTTAAGTAAGGATGATGAATCTCCATAGGCAGATCAGAGACTATACAAATCTATGATTGGTAGTTTATTGTATGTTATAGATACAAGACTAGACATAGTACAATTAGTGGGATTAGTGGCAAGGTTTCAGGTAGCACCTAAGCAAATACATGTGGTAGCAGTAAAAATAATTTTTAGGTATCTAAAAGGGACTATGGATTTTGGGCTTTGGTATCCCAAAGTGACAGGTTCACACTCATAGCATATACAAATGCAGGTTATGCCAGCAACATTAATGAAAGAAAAATCACAAGTGGAGGAGCATTCTTTCTTGGATATTGTTTAGTATCTTGGTTAAGTAAGAAGTAGGTTTCAGTATCCTTATCTACAACAGAAGAATAATATATTGCATCAATAGCCAATTATACACATGTATTATGGATGAAGAAAACTCTAGAAGAATTCAAGATAAAACATTATCATCCTATTCCCATATTATGTTATAATACAAGTGCCATAAGTATCTCAAAAAATCCAGTAATGCACTCCAAGACAAAGCATATTCTTATTAAGTATCATTTTTTGAGAGAACAGGTGACAAATAAACATGTCAGGTTGGAATATGTTACTACAAAGGAACATATAGCAGATATTTTCACTAAGCAAATTTCAAAGGAAGCCTTTGAGTATATTTGAGGAAAACTAGGAGTAAGACTCCCACCCCAGAATTAACCACCTCAATAGGAGGTGGGGGAGGTGCTAAGGGAAGAGACTCATTCTTAGATCCGAGCCCCAAAGATGACTCTTTTCCATTGATGTCAAAGGGGGAGAGATTTGGTATTTGAGTAAAGAGGTGTCCCAAGGAGAGCAGAACATAGAAAAGGTTAAGTTTTTGGTAAAAATAATTTGGGTTGCCATCAATGACAAAGGGGGAGATTGTTGGACATTTTGAGTCAAAGTTATCATTGATGTCAAGGAACAAAGTTGTCTTTGATGTCAAGGAATAAGCTACCTTTGATGTAAAAAGGCCAAAAGTAACAATGCAAAGGTTAATGGAAAAAGAGCTTCATAATATTTTTAATATTATATGGAAGCATAAGTTTAAAAGGTTTTATTTAAAACCAATGGTGGCAAAAATAAAAGGTTCTTTCATTAAAACCATGTGGGCAAGTTGTAAAGTTTTTTTAAAAATCGAGGACCTAAAGTTTGGTTTAAAATGCCAAAATCCATTTCATTATTAAATTATAATAATTAAATTCTTAAAATAATTTAATTTATTATATTTAATAAATAATGGCCAAAGTATAATTTTGGGCGTCGATTCTTTCACGTACATTTTCGATGTCTCCCTTCACCGAATTCATTGTGTTCATTGTCAATGTCTTCCTCTACCGATGTGGGATCACATTGGAAGGCATATGGTATATATATGGTATATATATACCATAGAATTTCCAAAGGTAAAATTATCCACCCGATTCACTAAAGACTATCACATGTTATTTTGTGCGTATTCCTCACGATAGTAACTTCGTGCAACATTTTTCGTAGAGCATGGGTGAAGGAGCCATATTTTGTCTCATGTATTTTAGAAGGTCAAATTGTTGAAGGTTCTTGAAGGCTCCAAGAGGAACATGTAGCTCCATGAAATAGAATCCATGATCAAGGTTCTAGTGGAAGAGATGCACTCAGTTTGATTCATGTGCATGCCAAAGTGATTTGAGATAAGTCTTTGAGAAGACTTGAGAGCAAAGTTGATTGATTTATTTGTTCAAAACTTGAGTTAAGATTTGGTATAGATCTATAAGATTTGATTTGTGATTGATTCAATAATTGAGTTAAGGCTTGAGGATAGAGATTGAGGATAGATTTGTACTAGACCGAAGGACTATGTTTAGTATAGATTCAAGGATAGAGTTTGGTGCAGATTTGAGGATAGGTTTGTGCCAGACCAAAGATAGATATTAAGGATAAATTTGTGCTAGAACAAAGGACCGTGTTTAGTATATATTTGAGATAGATCTTTGGAGGTGATATATTTGAGGATAGAGGTCTTCTAGAGGATCACCAGCCATAGTAGATTTAGGATATTGGTGTCTCATGTGGATAGAGATCCACTAACTTTATCAAGGAGATTGGTGTCTCCTTTGTATAGAGGTCCATAAAAATTATAGGGAAAATATTCCCAAGATAATTTATTTGATAAAAATTTATAAGAAATATATTTTCCGTGGAGTAGCCTACATTGGGTGAACCACGTAAAATCATGTCTCTCATGTGTGTGATGCTTTGTGTTATATTTACTACTTTAATATTGCTGATGCTATTATTTGGATTAAAAAGCAAATTTTTTTATCTTATACTGTTCACCTCCCCTCTCAGTATAAACACATGTTCTTCACTTTCTTGGTCCAATGGTATGAACATGAGCATAAACAAACCATAATGCACCTACTGTAGATACCTAAAATACAAATGTATAGGATACTACTCATATGGGCACCACTACAAACCATATGACTAATCTTGAAACTTTCCAAGAGCTAGCAGTGGTTCTAACCACTCACTAGGGGTAGGTCTGACCTATTCAAGTGTAGTTGTTATTGACCAGAGTGGTTGCCAACCCAACCACTAAAGCTTAGAGTGGATATGAGCTAGCCACTATTGTGGACAATGGCTAGCACTGAGACAAAGTCAACCATGAAATGAGGAACTAAATCACTCATGGTAACTAAAATTGCATTTAATTCAAGTGGTTTTAGGTGTGAATATCCCAGAGTTATTCCTAACTACTAATTCCATGCAAGTTTGAAATTGGGTCTTTCCCCCCAATGACCAGTTTCATGCAAATCTAGATCTTGGCTTCTCCGAGAAGCCAAGATTTGGAATTTGGGAGGCCTACATATGCACCCTTATACGAAAAAGTATGATCCCCAATTTTATGTAGTGAATCCCTGCCACATTGAGCAATAAATTAACAACCTTGTGAGGAGCGTCGAAGTATTTCCTGATTGTAGATCACCAAGCATACCATTAAAAATGGAGCTTCCATAAGATTGAGAAGTAAATCATCCATTTACATTCAATATACTACAGACCTGAGAGATTTCACTCATAAATTTGTGTTTAGACACACCATTGAACCTTGAACATCAATCCAACTAAGGATTTTTGAGTTGTAGAACTTGATACGATGAGCAAAGATCACAGTTAGTATCCATTGTCTTTGACAACAACCTAAAGGCACAATCGTTGATGGTAGCAGTAGCTAGTAGACTACCCACCTTGAGCAATAATGACTAGGGTTTAAGATGTAGTTTCTTTAGTTTCTAGAGTAGACCTACCTTCATTTATGCATCATTAGTTTACCCTAGTTTAGATTTATTATTTTATCATATTTTCATGGTTCATAAGCATTGTAATAGATGTATTTTACTTCCATTTATACTTTTTCATGCTTTCTTTATTCTTTCATATTATTTCTTGTAGATCTACGAAATAATCCTCATCTTAAGAGGCATCATATGCTTTTAATATTTCTTATTTTTTCCTTGCACATAGGTAACAAATCTATTTAATAATAAGCCACATTCAAAATATTCCCTCTGAACATTGGAGGAGGCATCTAGTAAACCCTCATGCAAATTGGCATCGAAGTGAAGACCCTTTGAGTGCATATTTCCCTATTGAGGGGCATCAATTGTTGTAAATATTGTATCAATTTGAGTGACTCCCTAAGAGGGAGCTATTGTAACCGAGATTTATCATTTTTAATAAAATGGCAACCCCATTTTCTTGGATATATTTTATTTGTGCAAATGGTTACTTGATTTCTATTTATTAGATTATTACATGCTTGCAACAGTCTAGATGCATGGTTTTCACATTTGTACATATGGTGATCACAGTGGGGTGCCTAATTTTTAAGTTAATTTGCTAACATTTTGTATGTTCTCTCTATATAGGTACAACCACTCTAATTAACAACGACTAGTAGAGCTTAGCCGCTTTTGAAGACAATGGTCAGTCAGAGCCACCCTAAGTGATAGTGACCAATAGAAAATATGCAATAAAAAACAACCTAATATTTATTAGATTTGAATTCCAGGTTGGTTGGGATTCTCTACAAATTTTGCTTCTCTGTCTGTGTTTTATCTCCCGAATGCAGTAGATGAAGTTGTCTTAATTAGAAAACATAGAGAAATTTTAAGGCAAAATGATTAAATTCTCTTAGGTTTTCTACTAGTCGTTGCTAGGAATAGTGGAATTTTGATTGCAATCTGCCCTAGTCTCTAGTAGTCTATATTGTATGTAGAGTTTACATGCTTGAGGTCCAATTAGAGGCCATTTCTTCATAAGTAATCTTGCATTCTCTAAAAATAATGTAGTTATTTAGACGTGCATTTTATTAAAGTAAACAATTATTTTTATGCATATAGGATAATCATTTGAGTGCTTCATGATGCATTTATTCTTTATGCAAATTTAAAAAGAACAATCACACACCATGTCATATTTAAACATTAGTGAGTTGGAATTCACACCCAACCACTAATAGAGTTCAATGACGATGGGTTTCATCTCCATCCGTTGGCTCAAATCCTATGAACCCTATCTATTGTCAAATATCAACTCCAAGAACCATCCTATCCATGTAAAATAGAATGAATTTATATTTGGAGGGGTGTACATTGCACACGGTGTGTTGGGTGAGGATCGGTAGGACCTGTGCTCCCTGACAGGGTGTGGTCTTCATCTCCACACTTTGATGGGTTTATGTGACCATGACTTTCATTTCCAATTTTTTAGCTATGATCATATAGTTGAAAACCATTAAACTATACAATAATTTCATCAACAGATTTCCAAACACAGTGAGAAATAGTTAAATTTTTCAACAAATATAAAACACACAAGACCAATTTTAGGAACACCAAAAATATTTAAAAGAGATAAACATTTTATCTGCTTTTTTTGTGTCTTAAAATTTACACAAAATATAATTTCACATTGTCATGGTCTTCACGTAGAGAAACCACCCTCGATCCAACACTAAGATGGAAACTACCACTCCACCTAACCATAATCACAACAAAAATGATATTGAGCTGCCCACACAGAATACTACTGAATGAATTTCAGTGAGCCTCACGAAGGATAACTCAACCCATGGGGGTACACCTCGAGAAACCCCAACTAGAGAACCATATCCAGGTTCTTCTCATGATAGACATGAGGAAGCTTCAAGGTCCCAATCCTCACATGATAGACATAGGTAAGATCATCCCACTGATGGGTAAAACATAAAGGTTGCATCCAATCATAGACCTTCCACAACTCTTAGCCACTCTAAAGGTGGTAGGATAGTAATGGATCTCAATATATTTGTGCTAATGGAACTCCACAAGATCAACCATGGAAATCCAGATAGCTTGACGAGTTGGATTGGATTTTCCTAAGATCAAATTAGAGAAGCAATGCTATTGTGCACTTTTTTTCTGATATTTCATGTAGCGAAAAACAATGAGGCACACTAATGAGTAGGAGGAAGCTTCAAAACATCCCCATAGCATAAACACTACTTTTGATCATGTGGATACTAAACATAGGTAATTGTACATTGACCATATTGCCCTAATAGATAGAGGTAAAAGCATAGTAGGAGCTCCTCCAAAGGGCCTTGCCATAAGGACTTATTTTACGGAGTTACAAAGTCATATCTTCAGTGGTGGATCAATATGATCGCATGCATAGGTTGTATGAAGATGCACAATATCAAGAAAAATTACTCTAAGATAAGAGGGAGGCATTATGTGCAGAACAAGAGCACCTAGACATCCTCGAATAGGAGGAAGCATAGGCACAAAGGAAAAGGTATTTATGCCTAAATGAGCAACACTTGAGGGAGAAAATTACCCTGGAGCCAATAGAGCATGAGGAACAAGAAAATAGGTTAGCTCAAGCCAATCTACACATGGGCAATGAGTATTACCAATCCAATAGATGTGCCATTTCTCAAAATGAGATATACACTAAACAAGTATATTAACACACTCACTGTACATCACAACATGCTTTAAAATACCAATAGCGCATAGAGCTAGAACATGTAGAGCATGAACAAGAATAGGTGGAAATGGAGGATTAGGAACAAACATATCCTAAACCCTCATTTGTAGTCATGGAAGATGAATATAGATGCTTAAAGTAGGCAAATGCAGAGTTACCTCCTTGACCATCCCGAGTAAACCTTTGATAACAAGAGATCATCTCTTTGAAGGAATATGTTAGGATACTATCCTAACATTAATTAATAATAATAATAATAATACATGTTATCCTATGTTTATATTAATAAATAATATAATAATTAATTATATTAATTATTATAAGATTAGGGTTAGGGTTAGGAAGCATGGTGACTCTTCACTCATAACCCTAAAGGGGTATAAGACACTATGTGATTCTATCATTTAATATATCCAAAAATATGAAATATAATACAATTTATTGAAGGGACTTCTCGACAATACAAAAGGTGATTCTTTAGTTTTAGGTCTATTTATTATTTATTTATCAATATTTGTGCTAGGAACTTTAGGTTCCTACCATCTGGTATCAGAGCCTTATGGATCCAACCATATTGGTCAAGGAAATGAAAAATAACATTGCAGAAATTAGAAGAATGATTGAACAAAAACAAAAAAAACAAATGGAACATTATGATCGTATTATACAATATTTAATGGAAATGCAAGAGGAGACCCTAGCCATGAAATCTCAGGTAGAGGATGAAGAACCCATAGCCATGGAATAACAGGTGGAGGAAGAACCCATATCCGACGAATCCCAGGTGGTAACCATTGCTATTCCCAAGAAAGAAAAAAATGCAACTGAACATCTTGCTCCAAACCCAAAATTAATTGTTTCTCTGGATGAGCCCATAACCAAAGAAATTTCAAAAATACCTATTGCACTTTTGGAAGAAATTAATCAAAACCCTAATAATGAAAAAATATTTTTAAAAGAAATTGCACGTGAAGAAGAAGAGGAAAAAAATAGGAAGGAAATTGCAAGTGAAATTTCTTTTCATTCGGAGGAGCCCATAGTCATGGAATCCCAGAGGGTACCCATTGCACTCCCCAAGAATGAAAAAAATCCAAACCCTAAAAATATCTCCAATATTGTTTGCAATATCTCTAATGTTGTTTGCAATGTTCTTTTTAATGCAGAGGAAGAAATGAAAGTTTCTAAAAATTACAATGCATATCAAAGTGGAATCCAACCTAGTATCACCTATGCAAAAAAAATAGAGGCTCAAGGTGCTCAGTATCATAAAGTTATTTCCATTGCACTAACATCCACTAAAGCTCCTTATTTCTCTCCTTCACCTGGTGCTACTAAAATTGTTTCTCAAAAGTTAGGAGAATCCTCGTGAAGGACATCATTCCCAACGAGGTTACATTTGAGTATTCTCATAGCTCCAAATTAGTTGCCGATGAATTTCAGATTGCAAAAGCAAAAGAAACAAAATCTAAGGAATGCAGCCCTACCTGTCTGCCTCCATGGCCACCTCCACCATTTCCCATTTCCTATGCAGTGTCAATGATCCTTCTTTATGGAATTGTCTGGTTGTAGTTGAATTTGTATTTAAAAATTATAAAGTACCATTACCATCCTTTCTATTTGATTGAAATGGCTGCTCGGCTTGGTGGTAATTCAAACAATTGGGCACATAAAGTGAAGGACTTGTCAAAATTTTTTGAATCTACATATGAGGACCAATGCCATGCACTGTCATTCATTCTTAGTGTCATTCAGTATGAATCCTTTCATCATCAATTTTTGGTTTTGAAAAATGTGGACAGTATAAAACAGTGGTTCATGTCTTTAATTTGATTCACAAAAACCTATAACAAATCATAGATAATGGATAAAATATAAAGCTTTGTGAGCATCTATCTCAAATTCAATGCCATATTTTAGAGTTTTTTTGGGTAGATTTTCGTCAGTAATTCAAGCTTACTCTTATTCGAAAGGGAAATTGAGCTTGAGATATAATAAAACATGTGTTTAAAAATGTGAGGAACCACATGCTTTATGGGAATCACATCATCGAATCCATGTTCAAAGCCTAAGCCCACCATGACCATCCAAACCAGGAGACCAGTGTTGATGAACGATCTCTCCACTTCAAAGATGAAATCTAGCAGCAACTCGGTCCAAAAATTGCAGGCCAACTGCATACCACACCAACCACACTGCCAAGCTAGATGATTGCTCAAACGTAAAATAAGAAATTAAAAACAAAAATACATTTGGCTTCCCTTAAATTCTAAGTGCCATGAAAAAGTTCTTCCTTACAAGCTCTCACACTCCTGTTTTGCGAACGAATGTCAAACACAGTAGTCGGTTCTAAAACAAATCGATTAAGTTATGGGTGATAATATCTATTGTGTGCATACTCTGCCATACATGGAGAACGAACGAGGTATTTGTTGTCAAGACCCATCTTGAATAGACATTAGAAAAGTTAGCTAAAAATTTTCTGAATATTATGAATATTTATACACAAAGTTGTGAATAGACGAAAAGTGGCCGATGTTAATGTGCATTATAGGTGACAATTGAGTTTTTTTTTTTTAAATACAAACTTAACTACAAGAAGCCTGTGATGTTGAGATTGGCGAACTTTGCAGAAGCATATTTCCAAAATTTTCTAGATTTGTGGATAAAACTCTTCAAAGAGGGATGGCATGTTAGGATACTATCCTAACATTAATTAATAATAATAATACATGTTATCCTATGGTTATATTAATAAATAATATAATAATTAATTATATTAATTATTATATTATTATAAGATTAGGGTTAGGGTTAGGAAGCATGGTGACTCTTCACTCATAACCCTAAAGGGGTATAAGACACTATGTGATTCTATCATTTAATATATCCAGAAATATGAAATATAATACAATTTATTGAAGGGACTTCCCGACAATACAAAAGGTGATTCTTTAGTTTTAGGTCTATTTATTATTTATTTATCAATATTTGTGCTAGGAACTTTAGGTTCCTACCAGAATACAATATACTCACTGAGATAATCAAATATCTCAAGAAACAAGGCACGGTTGGGTAGAAGCCAACCCTAAGAAAGATACACAATCAGTCTTTGTGCTTTTTGGTACCAAGTCTTTCTTATCCTAGACACTTCGAGATGCTTAGGTTCGATAAATTAAAGGGAGAGGAAGATGCGCAAGAGCATGTGACCAATTTCATGAACATGTGCTTCCAACTCCAACATAATGATACCCTAATGTTAAGAATATTTATCATGACATTATCGGGTGCAACAACTGAGTGGTTTAATCAACTATCCAAAAATAACATCATCAATTTTGAGTAGTTGGTAATTGCATTTCTTGAACGTTTTTCTTTTGGCATAAAGAAGAAAATAAACATGTCCAACTTGGCTAATATAAAGCAATATGATGATGATTTGGTCATGGACTATGGGAATAGATGGAGAAAACTAATGTTAAAACTACCATTTTTTGTTCCCACTACTGAGCTCACCCGAATGTTCACTAAGAGTTGCACTAAGCACATCTTGCTTCTCTTGCAACTACAATAATATGGAACATTTGAGGAAGCATTAGCACAAGCCAAGCTAATAGAGGATATTAAAGTTGAAGAATGAGATCTAAAGCTCTGCAACATGAAATATTGGAACAATAACCACAATAATCAAAATAAACAATAGTAGACCAAGCCTACTCTAGTCAATTAGGTTATACTAAATGCACCAAAGGGAGAAAATAGCCAAAAACCATAGAATTACCAAGCTCAAATCCCCTCAACCAACTACAACAAAAATAAAAACCAAGGCCAAAATAAGAAACATCGGCCACCTTGCTACTTCACACCTTTTTCAGAATCGATGGCATCGATATTCAATAAATTAAGCGAGGCACATAGACTCATAATACCTGAGGTACAACTTATTGACCCTAACCATACCAAGCCCAACGGATATAGGGATGATCATTATTGACCATACCATAGATAACATGGGTATGATATCGAAGTGTTCATCGGTTTCAAAAATGTTGTATAAAATATGATTGAGAAGGGTGAGCTACAAGTTGATAATCCACTAGCACCCAACAACAAAGATATGGGCACATTTAGAAACATATTTCCAAACCATGAAGACCTTATAAAACAAGGTGCTCAAGTAAATCAAATCCAATTTGAACCTCCACCCAGGGATTTATTGGAATGGTTGAATAGTCAACGTGGCTACAAGAAATCGATAATACAAACAACTAGAGCCTCCAATGACTTTTATTCATAACTCAGCTACACCTCAATAGAGGCTAGTGCAAAATAATCTTCCAGGTCCACCAGCACGACCTATGATAACTATCCAAAATAGACTTATGTAGAGTCTCCAAACAACACCAGCTAAGTTATCGATATACGAGATCATTCAACAGTCTTCTAGACATAGGGAGACCCTAATGGAAATTTTGAAATCAATTGAGCTACAACCCCAGAAACCTAACACATTTAAAATTTTTTTGAGGCAATTACAACAGTGTCAAGAGCCCGTGATTTGTTTTTACGATCACAAAATAAAGGTAGTCCCTACTACTGTAGTAGACCCACCTTTCCAAATAATCATGTGTATCAATGACATATATTTCAAGCAATTTTTAATCAAAACATGCTCATCAATTAACATAATAACAACCAAGGATATAGGGTACTTAAATATCCCTAGGTCAAACATCATCCCTACCTCCCACACATTGAGAGACTTTAATGATGCATTTTGCATCATAGTGGGTACAATAATCCTACCTGTGTAGGTGGGGAATAAGACCATCCCTATGATGTTTCATGTATTGGAGGGGGCCATGTAGTATAATATCATCCTAGGGCATCCCTAGATAAGGGACATGTAGTGCATTCCCTTGATCTTGCAACAATGTATTAAATATGTGCATGAGGGATAGGTACATTTGGTACCATCAGATGAAGAGCCATTCAAATATGGTCATCAGGTTGACTTTTTGAGGGATTTTGTCCTTCCATACATGCACCTATACATTAGGCCATCATCCACCAATACACAAATAGTAAGAAAATATAAATCACTACTAGGTGACCCATCCACATCGGTGCCACCTCCAGCCTCTAAAGCTATTGGCACTTTTGAGAAACCAACAACACCTAAGTCAAAAGACTCTCAGAAACTAAAAGCACCCTTGGTGGAGGAAATACCTAAGGAATTCCCAACCATGGCAATAGTAGAAATTCTAAATCCCATAGAGGAGGAATATTCCCAAGACATAGTCGAGGAGGTGCCTCAACCTACCTCACCTGCATCATCATCAACATCATCTACACTGTAGGTGAAATTTAACCTAGCTAATATAGGACTAGGTGAATATCTTGTGTAGAATGTTACTTTCACTCCAATTATCGAGTTTGCACAAGATATGGGATGACAAAGAGTTACAAACCTACCCATAGGGATAGTGGTACCATTGGGGATTCTCCCTAACTAGAACAATTTTATTTATATTGGGTTGTACTATGTCCATGATACTTCAGACATTGAAGAGGATGAGAATGAGTCATTCACCATGAATTTGCATTACTTGTCCAATCCTAAGTTTACTCTAAGATACTTTGAACACTACCATTGGCATGGCTATGGTTTAGGTCTGTATGAGCAGGGTTGTTAGCTTCCATTCTAGCTACAATACCAGTTACCTACTGATAGGTTTGGACTAGGTTATCAAGGTCCTAAACAAGCTGAAATATTAGAAATAGCTTTGGAGCATCTAATTCTTACCCACAAAGAGGATATTGACTATAATCCTTATGCATACCCTGTCCCTTCACACATATGGAGGGGCGATAATATAGTGATAATGGTCTCCATAACACCCCCCTAGTTTATCATGAGAACATCTCTATAGAGCAAGGTTTAGAACCCATTCCTAGCATAGATTGGGTCATTACAAATGATGAATGGGAAAATAATACTGAGATGATACTGACTAGGTTTGCCCTAGATGAGAAATTTGAGTCGGATGCTAGGTCTAAAAATGATGATCCTAAATGCAATTCAAAAGGAGAGGATGATGAGTATGCCCCTAACAATAATGATTCACAATATTCAATCGAGATGGCCTATGTTGGGCCTTAGCATTGCATCACCTCATAAAGCCAATCAATATGGAAAATGAATATGTCATAGATAACAATAATTATGGGGATGAAACTAAATTGACCTACCTTGGGCCTTGACATTTACGTCATCTCACAAAGCCAATTAATATGAAGAGTGGATACAAAAATCAATGATAATAACTGAGTCAAAATATTTGATTGAGATGGCCTACCTTGGGCCTTGACACTTACATCATCTCACAGAGCTAGTTGACATGGAATAATTGTATCACATAGTATATCCTGACCCTCGCATCCCGATCAGACTTGCTAATATAGATGAAATTTATCATAGGGTGTTCCCTGATCCTCCTACATTTAGAGAGCTACTTTAGCTAAACTATCCCATATTCCTGTCTATCCATAGATCAGATCCTATAATCTCCATACCCCTATAGCCTCATCTTGGGTATGGAAGTTAAATAAACAATGTAAAGTTACACCCACGTGGTCCTAGAGATTCCATCCCATCCATAAACATGATCTCCATTGATTTGAACACTCCACTCCATAACCCAATTGATCCTTCTAAATAATTGTGTCTTAAATATGTTATTGATTGGGATTGTGTTGATTCATCCTTAGATCTTAAATATTTATTCCCTAATGAAGAAATACTACAACTATTTCATTTTACACCAAGTTGCACACATGATGTTTATCACTCTAGTTTTGACCCTAATTTAGTTGAACCTTTAAATCTAGTGGATGACATCCATTTGATCCCCAATCCTCACCAACTTGAGGAGGGGTCACACATGTCAATAGAGAAAACTTTCAAAGTGGAAATCAACAATGATCCTTCTAATCCAAAGAAAGTTAAGTTTGGAGAAAGATTATCTCCAAAATAAAATGCCCCCATCATACCTCTATTGAAATAGAGGCCTGATCTCTTTGCTTTGACCTACAATGATATGCCAAGTTTAGATCTAAAATTGATTGTCTATAATATTTTTCTAGATCTTGTAAAGAAATCGGTCAAGGAAAAACTCAAGAAGATGCATCCAACCATTTACTTGATGATAAATAATGAGTTGTAGAAGCTATTGGATGTAGTATTTATTACCCCCATTGACTATCTATAATGGACATCAACAATGGTACCTATAGGAAAACTTGATGGAAGGATCCATATTTGTAAAAATTTCAAAGATCTCAATAAGGCAACACCAAAGGATTCATTCCTATTGCCCAATATAGATGCTCTTGTATATGCAACTATAGGTCATGAGATGCTCTCCCTCATGGATGGATTTTTGGTTACAATCAGATTCATATTAAACCTGAAGACCAACATAAAATTGTGTTCACCACTCCATGGGGTACATTTTGTTACAAAGTAATACCATTTGGTATTAAAAATACAGGTGCCACATATGAATAGGCCATGGCATATATTTCCTATGACTACATGTATAAGATCCTAGAATATTATATCGATGACTTATTGGCAAAGGCTAAGTCATTACTGCATGAAGAGCACGTCGAGGTCTTGATAAAGGTCTTTGATCACCTAATAGAGCACAATGTCAGGTTGAATCCCAAGAAATGTGTCATTGGTGTAACTTCAATAAAACTCTTGGGATTCATAATTTCTAAATGAAGGATCAAATTCAACCCAAAAAATATAAAGGCTATCATAGAAATGGCCCCACCCACTAACATCAAAGAGATAAGAAGTCTACGGGGCAAAGTAACATCCATAAAGTATTTTATCACATAACTATCAGACAAATATTGACCCATGAATTGACTGCTACACAAGGGGGTCCCATTCCACTAGGACAAATAATGTCATAAAGCCTTTGCTAAGATCAATAAATACCTAGAAGTACCACTAGTACTAGCTCCACTAAGGCTAGACATACCATTTCTTCTTTATATATCTACTATAGATTTTAATTTGGGTACCACATTGGCTCAAAATAATGTGAAAGACAAAGAACAAGTGATATACTATATCAACTGCACCTTGGTGAGTTATGAGCTAGGGTACACATATGTAGAGAAGCTATGCTTAGTAGTGGTATTTACAACTAAGAAGTTGCACCACTACATGCTGAGCCATACAATGTATGTGATATCAAAACAAAATACTTTGCAGTATATGGTGAGGAAGATATATCATAATACATGTACTGCAAAGTGGATCATGCTATTGATAGAATTTGATTTGGAAAATTCCATCAAGGGATAAGTCATAGTTGATTAAACTGGCAGAGGTGCCTCTTTAGTATAATGGACCTATCATCATAGAACTTCTTGAAAAGGCAATATTTGCATTATTAGAAGCACCCGAACTTGAAGAACCTGATAATAAACCTAACATGACTTTGTTCATCAATGGTTCAAAGTGTGATCAAAGGGGTGGTGTAGGGATTATGTTTTTCATGTTGTAAGGTGCTCCAATGCCCTTGTCATTTAATCTAGACTTCCCTTGCACAAATAACAATGTTGAATATGAGGCCCTAATCTTGGGTCTCCAAATAGTAATCACTATGAAGATTAAAAAGCTAAATATCTTTGGTGACTCCCTTCTTATCATTAACCAAGTTAATGGAAAATTTCAATGTAGGTGTCCAATCATGAAAGCTTTCAAAGAGCTTTTTGACACTTATCTAGCCCAACTAGAATGGCATAACATCAAGACAATCCCTCGCACATCCAACAAATTTGCATACACTATGGAATCTTTGGGATCCTTGATCCCTCAGAATCCATCTACCGATTTCACTACCATTCATGTGAAGACACTCTCACAATCAATGATATAGCATGAGGCTTTTGACAACAAAGAATCAGTCAACATGATTCATATAGAACCAAACCATGAGTTATTCTATAAATCTAGAGACTTTCTAAAGAAGGTTCCTCGAGGGTCTTTGATTTCATAGGGTCTTATGGGGAATGGTACCATCATTCACCACAATATTATTTCTCAATCTGCATTTGTGCATATCGAATCATAGAGAGAACAAGTCATATTATCTATTGAGTTTGTAGCTTATCAGGATTGGCTATGGCAATCACAAGATTTTCTTAAGCTTGGAATCATACTACAAGGATTTTTGCATATCCTAAAAAAAGTATTCAAACAAAAAGTAACAAGATATGTCTTGCTAGGAGATACTATAGACTCCTAAAAGTTGCACATTGCTATACCTATGTACTTGTAGATCTGTTTGGACACTTGTAGGTTTACATAGATAATACTAGATTTTCCTAGGCTATCGTAGACAAATGTAAGCTATTGTAGGTCCTCCTAGACATGTGTAGATGATAGTAGTCATGTGTAGACTAGCGTAGATTTCCCTAGATTATCGTAGCATTGCGTAGAATTCCATAGCCAAAACCCTAATAAGATACCAAAATCACATCACAAACACTTCCCATGCATCACAATACCCTCCATCAACTTCCTAAGGCAACACAAATCCTCGTTGCACTTAAATGAGGTCCCCATGGAGCTATTACTTCGTAAAAGTAATTATCAAGTCAATTGATAAAGCTAATTTTAAAGTGAATTCACTTAAGTTCACTTTTAGGGCTAAAAAGGTTAATTAGGTTTCTAAATACTAATTAGTTCTAATTATTCCCTCCCACATGTGTGTGCACTAGGTTAGTTAGGATATTTCTTAGGAAACCCTAACCTAACCCCTAATCTAACCTTAGAGTTGACTAATCCTAGTTAGCCCTAATATTTCCTCACACATGTGTGAGGATGAGATATTTCCTAAGTAAATGTGAGGATGCCACCTCACAAACCCTAACCTAACCTCCATGAAAATTCAACCTAGAGTCTAGTTCTCCTAACCACCCTCCTACACCTTGGGTTTTCTAATAAATAGTGGGCCCAAACCCTCATTCTATATATCTCTCCACTTATGTCCAAAGTACAAAAAATCTACCGAAATGCATATAGAAGCATAGCAAAGAAAATATGAACCTGAACATCAGTAATTGAATAGCAAAGGAACCTCTCCATTGAAGTATTTTTGAAGAACAACATTCATAGTTGATTTTGCCTCCTGCCCTATAAATCTGACACCAATTCACCCCTCGGATGGCAAATTGGGTTTACAAGACCCAAATCAGCCCAGATTTGGGAGGTAAGCTTCATTTAGCATTTTTATGAAGTTTTGCATCATTTATTTTAGTTTTTAACATGTTTTTATAGTTGATTTATCTTTCTCACAAAGGGGCCTAACTGAGGCAAGCCCCCTAACCCACTAACCCCTTTTTGTAGGTTTATCATAGGACCAAGGATGGAAACAACAACAATTACAACCCCACAGTGGTACACAAGCCCATCTACACTGAGCAACGAGAAAAGAAGGGATCAGGCCTATTGTAAAATTTGTGAAAAGAAAGAAAAAATGGGAATTCTCCCTATTTGTAACCTATGCAAATATCATCATGAATAAAATACATTTTCTTGTATAGCATGTATTTAATGTTTTATTAGATCAAATGCACTCCTTTAGCTATTTATTTCTTAGCATGCCCAATGGAACTCCCATAATGGATAGTGTCAGAATAATTATTTTACAAATCTAACATTATTATCTATTTTTGTGTTTTATAGATACAATATCTAACTGATACAGAGACCTCCAAAGCCCTGGGAACCACATCAAGCCTTTAAATTGTAGATCTAAAGCCACCAAACCCAATTCACCACCCACCCCATGAATTCAAATTAAGATCACCAAAAACCCTACATCTGAGTTGCATAGAGGTTGTCTCTGAAGCCCCTGGAACCTCTCCAAAACTTTAGAAATTATATTGGGAGCTTCTAAACCCGATTCATCGCATGTATAGTGAACCAGATCTCAATTCACTCCTCGAGTGGTGAATTCAACTTGGTAGCCTCAGAAACCCCTAAAATTGTAGGGGTGAGTAGCAAAGGGGTCAACCAGACCACCCACAGCATTAGAGACTAGGTATTTTACTTCATCTTCTCTATTTTGTCATTTGTGTTGGTAAAAATGCTTACTAGTCAAAGTGCCATAGCTAGTAGCAAATTATCCCCTCCTTCACATCTCCATTTACTTTAAAATGTTGTAATTACAAAACCTGTAAAATTTCTAGCAACTTTAAATTTTAAAATTTCATGTAAATTTTAATTTTCTTTTCTAGGCTGCATGTAGTATAAGTTTTAAATAGTAATTTTGATCCATAACATTTGTTTCAAAGAAATTTAGTATTGCATTTAGATAATTAGGGTTCCTTCACCCCCTTTTCTTAATTCCTTAAAAGCAAGTTGCATATTGTTCTTTGCATGTGTAAATGTTAGATTTACTTTTTGGGTATTAATTCCACATTACTTTTGTAAACCCTTAGGGTAGATCATTTTTTTGCATTCTTGTTTACATGTGTAGTATGAGATTGCCCATTTATACTTCTATAAATATTTCTTGCAAATTACTCCATGTTGTCACACATATTTAGGGTCACATAAACCCCTTTCTTCACACCCTCGTATTGCATGTTTCTACACTTTGAAAATAGAGTCAATTTCTTTTCCTAAAGGCACCTAGGATTAGATTCATTTTTTTACAAAAATCATTTCATTCTAGTCTTTTGATTTTAGAAAACACATATAAGGCTAAATTTTAATTTGAAAAGGCAATTAGTTAGATTTCCTATTTTACATAACATCGGTAGCAAAACAAAAATCGACACACACACATGTGGTATTAAAAAAAGTGGTGAGATTATATTTCATCCCCAATCCATAACTCGAGACTAGTACCAGTAGAGTTGTACCCTCCACCAACTCTCAACCCCCCTAGACACCTAGCAGCCCCATAGGAGCAGTTTTTTGGATTTCATCACTGGAAAACCCCCCACTTTTGAGACTGGACTCCTAGATTTCATCACCAAAATTTACCTTTGGAGTGGGATAGTATTAGATACCTTCATCCACAAGCCTAACATAATTTGTGGACATGATAATTTTCATTATTGACTAAGCTTGATCGAGGGTGAAGAAAAAGTATGGGGTTGTTGACCATGCCTAGCATGTCATATATAGTGCCACCTCTTCTCGTGATAGGATACAATGAGCTCATTATAGCATAGTGAGTTCTCCCTCTTTTAGGATATTATTTTACTACACCTTCCATATAGGTCACCCCTTGCACGTTCACCCCTTGCACATCATGATATTGTTCTATTATGTGCATATTTGGGTGTTGAAGGAGGTTCTATACTGATGACATTCTTGATATTCTAGTTTATTCACTCCATTATTTGTGATATTACCCAGGATGTATCAACATCAAAATACACATAAATGAAAAAAATACTTTTACTTTTTAGCATTTAGAACTAATTCCAGTTTACCATTATTTGTATGATCATAGACTAGTTTTAGCACATTACACCTCTTATTGTTTAGATATATACATGTCATTGCTTTACTCTTATATTAGATACAACTGAGTCCACACCGCATAGGTTTATTCCTAAACCTCTTCACACAACACATATAGAATTATAGGTTTTAATTCCTACATAATTCTAAACCTTCAAGGCATGACACATGTTGCCATGCTTGTTGTCACCCATAGTCGAGCACATGAGCAAGCACACCTTATAGAGGAGGCACCTACCACCTCTTCTAGTCAGTCCACTCCTACTCCTTTGATCATGAAGGGGAAGGCCATACACACATTTGATCTACTCATAGAGTTTGATCTACAATATACACACACAATGTCTCAATATGAGAATTCCACTTTGAGTGAAGCCCTCGCTACTTCACTTGTAGAATATTATCCACTTCTTTCATCCCCATCCTTGCCTAATCCACCTACCACTTTCTACGACCATGTGATCTACATGGTTATAGGACAACCTCATCCATTATTTACTATATATGAGTAGGTCACACCTACTTTCCCTACCTTTGCACACCACTTTTTCTAGAGTCTATCTCAAGCTATTTTTGAGAATGACTCCTCCCTTTTTAACCATACTCACCCAGAGGTCACATCATTCACCCCCATGGTAAGAATTATTTCCAACCCTTCCTCTTCCACCATAGGTTCCCAAAGTCTAGTATTCCAAACTATGTAATTACAACCTCCTCTACAGGAACAACAAACACCCCCTCAAACATCATACCCATAATCTTCCCAAGAGTCCCAACCATTAATATCAATAGCCATTTTTTACAATGTTTGAGGGCTTATCACAAGAGCCTCTCCAAATCCAAACCACCCACTATTAACAATGACAACCAACAACCCAAATTTAGTTAGGTGTGGACACAGGCACCATCTCTTATTACCATGCTCCTACTTTGGGAGCATACCCTTATTTTTCCACTGCATTCCCACCTATATCTTAGGTTCTTGGAGTGTACAATACCCAATCCTTTACTATACCCTCATCTTCATCAACCTTTAGGATACCTCCTCCTCCTCCTTTCTAAGTGCCTACTACTAATCATCCCCCCACCTACAAATAAAAAACCATAGCTTATACACCTACTTCCCCATGCTATTCCATGTAGTTTAGCTTCACCACCGGTCATCCTTTAGGACAAAGATAGGTCCAAAATTTTGGCATTGTACCTCGATCACCCCCAGAACTAGTAGCATCAATGCCTCCAATCTCACCTACTAGGGCTACATTTTTCACACCTCCTTCTTTGTGGTCATTACCTCCTATGACCCAACCATTATAATATTAGGAATCCATGCCACAACAACACACATCCCAATCACAATTTTACTACCCCCAATAAAAATTTATTCTATAGCCTAGTATCCCACTAGCCCCTATATCACATGCCACCCAAGACCAACTGGAAAAATTCCCCCCATAATACAAGGAAGAACAAAAAAAACCTCACTATCCACTACATTCCTAGGCTCAACCAACCCTAGCACAATCCTCCATGCCCTTAACACCTAAAATTCAACTCCTATGAGATGAAGTCAAGATGTTAAACCTATGCATCACAAGCTACAATCCAAAAAAGCCATCCTACTATGAACTCTAAAATGAGCTAGTTCATCCATCCATCCCTATCCCACCTTACCCCTACCACTTTGAGATCCCAAAGTTTGATAAGTATAAAGGTAAGGAAGATCCTAGAGATCATGTTAGTAACTATCGCTTAGCTTGCTACCAACTTCATAGTATCAATATCCTCATGTTACTTACCTTCTCCCTCTCCCTTGTCAAACAAGCCTTAGATTAGTATAACATGCTAGCATAGCATAGCATTTATACTTTTGATCAATTAGAAAACACCTTTATAGAACACTTCTCCATTAACATAAAAAAATAAGACTACCTTCTTAGACATCTATGCCTTACGATACACTAACGATGAACCTATCATCGAGTTTGTCTCTAGATGGTGAGAAATCATCCATGATCTCACCCATAGCCTCCCCACCACTGAGCTAGTGACACTCTTTTCCAAGAGTTTTCACAAACACATATCTACCTCTCTATAAATTCACCAAAGTTGCACCTTCAAGGAAGCTATTTCACAGGAAAAGGTCATCAAATACATTAAAGTCCAATCCATAAAAATTAAGTTAATATCAAAGCCTAACTATAGTTCAAACTTCTATTTTTAATAGAAACACACCCAACCAACCCTATACTTAGCCTTCATAAGCCAAACAAGTGGCATATTCTACCCTAGCACCAACACCAAGCTCACCACCTTATGTTCCATAACAACAAGTATTCCAAACCAATGTGCCTCCCCCACCTAGGCCTCATAAGTCTCATGGTATGCATATATAGGGTCCATAATGTAACCTTACACCACTATCCAAACCCTTACTAGCCCTTTTCCATAGGTTACATGAGGGTGGACATCTCCTTCTACCTAAGATTTGACCACTAGATCCAAACATACCTAAGCCTCATGGATACAACGAGTAATCCTATTGTCCATTCCATAGAAAATGTGGCCATGATATCAATTCATGTTGCTCCTTCTATGGGAAATTTTAATACCTAATTGATAGGGGCACTATCCAGGTATCCAACCCATTGGCCCCACAAAACCAAAACCTAGGGATCTTCCATAACCCCCTACATGACCATAGGGGAACCAATCCCCAAAGACCTCCAACCAATCCTATAGGACCACCTCACCATGTGAATAGTGTCCAATGTGATCCTCCATCACATGGAGTGGTAGGTATAATAAACCTTACCACATGGAACCAATGATACTTGTCATGCCAGATGACACCTATTGTTTCCCCACCTACCCAATTCACATCACCATAGGTCTCCCAAACTCTTAGCATTGTACCACCTCCATCCCAAAATGTGATCATGATCTGTGGTAGCCTCACCCATCAATTACATAATGCCCCTACATGATTATCCATTTTTGACCTCTTACAACAATATCAACCTCATCGTGAGGTATTGAATGACATTTTATGTTCTATATATTTAGAAACACATGATACAAACACATTTGTAAACTTCATAGGGAACATCCTATGATGTCTCCAACTATCCATTAGCTTTCACGACCACAAGATAACATAATTAATAGGAGAATAAGTAGACCCACTTATCCACATACAAGCCACAATAAACGAAATTACCTACAAGTAGGTACTCATTGATGTAGGCTCATCCATGAGCATCATATCCATGATGGCTCTACATTAGTTACATATATTTTCAGCCCATTTTTCCACACCTTCCCTTCACCTTCAGGCATTCGATGGTTCTATGAGACCTATGTAGGATCCATAGTCCTGTCCATCTGAGTAGGTTTTTGCACCATTTCCATCCTCTTCCATATTATCTAAGGGGAGATGCAATATGACATCCTCCTTAGTATCCTATATATCAAGGACATGCAATGTATCCCTTCCATGCTACACCATTACATCAAGTACATCCACAATGGACTTTTACATTGCATCCCAGCTGATGGGGACCCCTTTAATTTCTACAACATCACAGATCTCCCACCTGCACCTTCCTTCTCATCCATGCAAATCTTCCCTATTTCTTCTCATCAGTAAGTTGGAGCATCGTCATCCTCTCCTATATCCACCTCGTTACCCCAATCCTCATCAAGGACACACTCTTCAATATTAGCACCTTTAGTGCCATCATATATAGTGCCTAATACCACTACCATACCCTTATCACCTCCCATTTATGGCCACCATGACCATCCCAACCTTCCTCCTCTACAAACTCACCTTCAGTGTTGCAATCGCTATTGTTGCCCACATTGCGCCCTATCGCTCCACCTCAATCATCATCCCCTATAGAAGTACCCATAATTCCTACATTATGTACACCTCCCATTCCTTTTCATTTATGGCCTAGTTCATTCAATTCCCCCTGTAGTCCAGCACCAACATGTATGCCCCCTCCTTCATAATTTCCATAATCCAATCATCCTATACAGGCTACCGCAATAGAATGCTATGAGTGGGATCAATGAGCATCTTGCTTAGATGACCAAATACTACACCCTTCCACAAATACTATTATAGAATCTCAAACTTCACCTTTTTCTTTTGATTCAAATTTTCCACCTCATTCACTAGAGCATGCAACACCATGCATATATATTTTTATAAAAAACTCATTTCCAAGGGATTACAATATGCACAATACTTACGTACATCCACCTGTAATCCAGTACACATGATACTTTGGCCACCCCTCAACCTTGGTGTTGATTATTGTAACCATCATACAATTAGGATCCCTCGATAATCATACCAACTTTGTCTACACCGGAGTTGATTCCTTAATCTCATATGTTATACATCCACCACCACAATCTACCTTTTGTGGTACAATTTATCACCTACCTAATCACCATTTTACCTTACACTACGTTCAACAGTTCTATTGGTATGGGTTCAGGTTAGGTTGTTATGAGCAAGGGTTGTGTACACCCATTAACCCTCATGTTCAATAACCTATTGACAAATATGGCTTAGCTTATCGCCCAATCACTATCCATAAATTAGAAGACGAGCTCCAATATTTGTCCTTACATCCTTCCCCACTTCTAAAAAACAACTTGGAAGAATATATTGATATGGACATCCTAGAGGATACCTCCTCACCTCAATCCACCATTACAGTCCCTTGTGATTTCTTTCAAGAGCCTTCCACATCCGACACCACATAGTTCTATTATATCGATGAGTTGACAAACCAATTCGTTGCACTATCCTTAAACATGCACTACCCAGAGCATGAAATGGCATCTCCACTACCATCACCAACATACTTAGCAATATTCCAACCTATTCATAGGCAACTACACAAATCATTCACTAGATTGTAGTCCCCAATAGTTGTCTTGCACCCTCCCCTAAACCTCTTAGGATACCCACAGATTGTTGAGCCGCTATCACTAGAATATTCACCACCCAAATCTACCATAGCATTAGTAAAAATGGTTGACATGGATTTATTCTCCCTGATTTATTATAAACATCCTCAAACTCATGATGATATGTTGATTCCCAACTTCATTGATCTTACGCATATCTCTCCCATATCGACACCCCAAGATTTCCTACTCTCACCATACATCTTACATATTGTGAATGTCCCTTCATCATCTATGCCACCTTACATACCATAGGTCCACCACACAAAAATTTACATATATTATGAATACAAATTTATCGAGGCCATCGATGATCTCCATATTATTCCAATTCCAAAAAAATTGTGTGATAGTTCCCACATGCTCATTGAGGAAACCATTGATGTTGATATAGGAAATGATCCCAAAATCCCTCACATAGTTAAATTAGCCACTAGCATCTCACCTGAGGAGCACACTTTATTCACAAACTTCCTTTGTAGATACATTTGAGTCTTCATATGGTCATACAAGGATATGCCAAGACTCGATCCTGCCCTAGTAGTTCACAACCTCACACTTGATCAAAACACCAAACCAGTAAGGCAAAATTTATGATGTATGCACCCAACCATTGCATTAGTAGTAAAAAATGAGCTCCAAAATATCTTATATTTAGATTTCATAGTACCCATAAACTATCCTAAATGGGTTTCTAACATGGTCCCTATACCCAAGCCATTCGACAAAGTCCACGTATGCACAGACTTTTGTGATTTAAAAAACGTTTGTCCTAGAGACAATTTCCCCCTACCTAACATCGACTCACTCATTTATTACATCATGGGCCATGAGATGATATCCCTCATGGATGGATTTTCAAGTTATAACCAAATAATTATCAACCCTACAGATCAACACAAGATGTTATTTACAATTCCCTGTGGGACCTTCTTCTACAAGGTCATCCATTTTGTCTTAAAAATACTAGGGCAACCTACCAATGTGCAATGACCTACATATCCCATGATTAAATGCACAAAAGTATGGAATATTGCATAGATGACCTCATTACTAAATCCAAAAAATACTTTGAACATATTGAAGATCTTCGTCAGATCTTTGACTGCTTGTTAGAACACAATGTCTACCTTAACCCAAAGAAGTGTGTCTTTTGTGTTATATCATGTAAAATATTAGGATTTATTGTCTCCTAATGAGGCATTGAATTCAACCCTTGTAAATTAAAATCCATCATCGAGATGCCCCCATCGACTACCTTGAAACAATTGCATAGCCTCCAGGGCAAAATCACTTCTATCCATCGATTTATAGCACAATTATCAGACAAGTGCAAACTATTCAACCACCTCTTACAAAAGGGAGTAAATTTCAAATGGGACAATAACTACCAACAATATTTTAATGACATCAAAACCTACCTTACTTTGACACCAGTTATGTCACCCCCACATCCATAGCTACCGCTAATCCTATATATTTTGGCCATAGTTTTGTGCAAGGCACACTTCTAGCCCAAAAGAATGCACTTGAAAAATAACAAGCCATCTACTAAATAAGTCGTACACTTGTTAGCTATGAAGTTATATATGACTACATGGAGAAACTATGCCTAGCTATAGTATTCACCACCTAGAAGCTACGTCACTACATGCTCAACCATACAACCTTTGTCATTGCTCGAGATAATCCCCTCTGGTAGATGATGAACAAAAGCTATCACAACTCTTGCACAACTAGGTGGATCATGCTTCTAATAGAATTTGACCTAGAATTCATTTCCTAAAAGTCCATTAAATGATAAGTCATCGTAGACCAACTTGCAAAATCTTCCTTTCTAGATGACCAACCTCTCCTCATTCAACTCCTTGATGGCTCCATCTTTCACATCATAAAAGATGAAGAATATGTTGAACCAAATATGATAGCCAAACTGACTCTATTCTTTATTGACTCCTGATGCATGCATGCTGGAGGTGCAGACATTATATTTTTCACACTTGAAGGTGAACCACTCCCATTTTCATTCAATTTGGACTTCCCTTGTATTAACAAAAATGTATAATATGAAGCCCTAATCCTCTTATTGAAATAGGCACAATCCATGCACATCAAACACCTCCATATTATAGTTGATTTCATTTTAATAGTAAACCAAGTGCAGGATATCTGGAAATGCAATTGCCCAGTTCTCCAACAAGACAAGTGCATTGCACAACTCCTCTCCCAATTTGAGTGGTATGACATAAAAGTTGCTCCACGATCCTCAAACCATTTTGTAGATACAATGGCCTCCTTAGGATCATTAATCCTACAAAACCCAACATCAACAACCACATCCATGACTGTTCATATACTCACTCAATATGCCATATCACCCACATATACTAAATATGATGGTGGCATTCATGTGGTCGATATTGAACCGCATGACCCATGGTTTGCACAAATCAAATATTATATCAAATTAGGATTTCCACCATGCAAATTACCACATGCTCAATGCCGAGCATTTAAATAAAGAGTAATATACTACACATTGTTGTAGGACATTCTCTACCACCATAGCTATTATGGCATGCTCTTGCATTGCTTATAACCTCATGAATCTCAATGGGTTGTACAAGAAAATCATGATGGTACTTATGGTGGCCACTTCTATGGCATGTCAATCATGAAACACATCCTTCGCATGGGATACTATTGGTAAAAAATAGAACATGACTATTATGAGTACATGAGGAACTGTATTAAGTGCCAACAACATGCAAACCTCACACATCTTACATCTCAAGTTCTCCAACCTATCCAATCCATGTGGCCCTTCTCCAAATGGAGCCTAGATCTTATTGGAAAAATCACACCTACCTCCTTAGGTAATCACAAGTTTATCATCACTACAATAGAATACTTTACAAAGTGGGTCAAAGCCATCCCACTTGTCCAAACCATAGGAAAAAATATCACAAAATTCATAACAAATCACATCATATGTCACTTTGAAATCCCTACCCAAATCATCTATGATAATGGGAAATACTTTTAAAATAAAATTCCATTCTCTTTACAACAATTTCAAATTCAACATAGTTTCTCTACCCCATACTACCCGCAAGGCAAGGTAGAGGCTACAAATAGAATGATTTATTCCATCCTATGAAAAATATTAGTATAATCACATTGTAACTAGCATAATCAAATGCCCCTAGCCTTGTGGGCATATCATACATGCATCTATACCCCAACTAGGGCAACCCCATTTTCACTTGTCTATGGTGCGAAAGCTATCATGCCCCTTGAGCTTGAGATACCTTCCCTAAGGGTATCCATGAAAGAATTCATTGATGATGACACTGCCCATCAAGCCCATTTAGATCATCTTAAACTCCTTGATGAACATTGCATCCATGTCATCGAGCACACATGTGTCTACCAAGATCACCTTCATTGTGCCTACAATAGTAAGGTACATCAACATGAATTTCAAAATTAGTGATTTAGTTCTCAAAGAGAACCAACATATCACAAATCAGCCTCACCAACAGTGAGATAAGTTTACCCCAAAATGGCTAGGCCCATTCATTTTCATATAAAAATATGGTTTAGGTGCCTATTTCTTGGCTAATCTAGAAGGCCTCGATGAACCCAAGGCTATCAACATCCTACACCTTTTTGCATTCAATTCCTAACACACATAGGCATTCACTATCAAAAGTAGTATATACTACTATGTACAAACACATCATCTACTAGGCACATCACTATACATGCATTTCTTTTACTTTACTATTACATTATACATGCACATTTACTTTTTGTTGTCATTTATATGTTGTTGGTATTTATTTCTCTTTTTGTAGAATTTACATCATCTACAGCCACACCATGAGTAGTGAGATATTATAGCATCCACACACATAATCATGCAGGACCATCCACCACCATTACTTGTACCAATCACACTCACTAACCTAGATCGACCACTAATCACTCTTCATACTAGGATATATTCACATTTCTCACATTCATATCGTTACACTCCACCCAATGCTTTTCCCCTTGCCATCAATGTTTGTCTTACTGATGCAGGAGCATCCGGTGGCAGCAGAGCAATCTCTCACCAACACAAAAATTTCTAAGTGTTTGCCTTGGTGTCGCGATATCACGACAGGAAAAAGTGTTGTGATATCTTGACGTGTCACATTTTCACGACTCATGGAGGAGAGAGAGGGTTAGAGGAAGAATGTCACGAAATCACGATCGAAGGAACAGGAAGAAGGTAGAAAGGAAAAGATGTGATATCGCGACATGTCACGATTTTGCGACCAAAAGAAAGAGAGAAGAGCTGAAAGGGGAGATGTCGCGATATCACAACATGTTGTGATATCATGGCCCAAAGGAGAAGAATATAGCGAGGAAAGAAACTGTCACGATATCATGACCTGAGGGAAAGGAGAAGCAGCAAGGAGGAAAATGTCATGATTTCACAACATGTCACGAAATTGCGACCCGAAAGAAAGGAGAAGCAGCAAGGAGAAATTGTTGCAATTTCGTGACATGTCATGAAATCACGACCAAAGGGGTAGGAAGAAGCCAAGAAAGGAAATTGTCGTGATATCGTGACATATCACAATTTCATGACCCGAAGCAGAGAGCGATGATGGAAGGCAAAGCTATTGCAAAATCGTGACATGTCATGATTTCACGACTTGAAGCAGAGAGAGAAAGCAGAGAGCAAAGATGTCACGATATCATGACATGTCACAATATCACAACCCAAAGGAGAAGAAGACAACAATGAAATAAAATGTCACGATATCACGACATGTCACGATACCGTGACCAGAAGGAGAAGCAAACAGCAAGAAAGAAAAATGTTGTGATATCGTGACATGTCACGATATCGTGACCCGAAGGAAAGGAAGACAGCGAGGAGAAAAAATGTCGCGATATCACGACATGTCGTGATATCATAACCCGACTAAGAGGAAGGGTAGTAGGGAAGAAAATGTCATGATATCACAACATGTCATGATTTCATGACCCGAAAGAAAAAGAGGCAGCTAGGAAGAGAAATGTCACGATATCATGACATGTCACGATATCGTGACATACTATTGGTTCACGATTCAAGAAGGCATGTGTTACCAGATGGTGTTTCCCGAGGTGGTTAAAGGCCTCATTAATACAATATTTCTTGCCCGATAAGTTTGCTAAGCATGGCGGTCACTCGACTGCTGTGCCCAGAGGTCAAAGATGTTCAGATGGATCATCAATGCATGGCTGACCCGGTGGCAGTTGCCAGATAGGATAAAAGAGGTGAAGATGACAGTGACCAGGGGGGGAGAAGCTGATTTTTGGAGATTGGAAGAAGGTATTCTTCCTAGGAGCATAGGTAGATCACCGAACGTGAGGTAGCTTGCATTAGAAAATAGAAAACTACGCCTGCAGGCTAGTATTGTAAATCGGTTTCAAGTGATGTAAAAGCTAGTTTTAGTAAAGAAAATAGCAGATTGAAAATTTGAAGTTTTGGTGTGTTTTGGTTAGAGGAATAACATCATGAAATCATGGGCGAAGGAGTAGGAAGAAGGTAGAAAGGAAAATATGTCATGATTTCACGACCAAAAGAAAGAGAGGAGCCAAAATGGGAGATGTTGCAATATCACTACATGCCACGATATTGTGACATGAAGAAAGAGAGAAGAGCCGAAAGGGGAGATGTCATGATATCGTGACATGTCACGATATCATGACATGTCACAATATCATGGCCCAAAGGAGAAGAAGACAGTGCGAAAAGAAACTGTCACGATATCGCGACCTGAGGGAAAGGAGAAGCAGCAAGGAGGAAAATGTTGCGATTTCATGACATGTCGCAAAATCGTGACCCAAAGGAAAGGAGAAGCAGCAAGGAGAAATTATCATGATTTCATGACATGTCACACAATTGCAACCAAAGGGGTAGGAAGAAGCCAAAGAAGGAAACTGTCACAATATCATGACATGTCACGATTTTGTGACCTAAAGCAGAGAGCGAAGGCGAAAGGCAAAGCTGTCACGATATCATGACATGTCACAATTTCATGACCCAAAGCAGAGAGAGAAAGCAGAGAGCAAATATTTCATGATATCGTGACATGTCATGATATCACGACCCGAAGGAGAAGAAGACAACGATGAAAGAAAATGTCGCGATATCACGACATGTCGCGATATCGTGACATGAAGGAGAAGCAGACTACGAGAAAGAAAAATGTCATGATATCACGACTCGAAGGAAAGGAAGACAGCGAGGAGAAAAAAATTTTGCGATATCATGACATGTCATGATATCGCGACCTGACTAAGAGGAAGGGCAGCAGGGAAGAAAATGTCACGATATCGCAACATGTCGTGATTTCACAACCCAAAAGAAAAGGAGGCAGCTAGGAAGAGAAATGTTGCGATATCATGACATACTGTTGGTTCATGATTCGAGAAGGCACGCATTACCAGACGGTGTTTCCCGAGGTGGTCAAAGGCATCATTAATATAGGATTTCTTGTCCAATAAGTTTGCTGATCATGGTGGCCACTCGACTGATGTGCCCAGAGGTTAGAGATGTTCAGATGGATCATCAAAGCGCGACTAACCCGATGGCAGTTGTCGGATAGGATAAAAGATGTGAAGATGACAGTGACTAGGAGGGGGAGAAGATGAGTTTTGGAGATAGGAAGAAGGTATTCTTCCTGGGAGCACAGGCAGATCACCGAATGTGAGGCAGCTTGCATTAGAAAATAGAAAACTACGCCTGTGGGCTAGTATTGTAAATCGATTTCAAGTGATGTAAAAGCTAGTTTCAGTAAAGAAAATAGCAGATTGAAATTTTGAAGTTTTGGTGTGTTTTGTACCCCCCCCATTAGTGTTATCATAGTAGGATTTCCTGAGTGTGTTAGTAGATTACCGAAAGTGAGGCATCTTGCACTAGGATCTATGGAAGGGTTGTGAGAAGAGAGTGAAGCAGAATGCCTCCACAAAGAAACCGTGGTGGTGGAAGAAACATGGTGCCAGTAGAAGATTTTAGATCTTTGCAGATACAAGTTCAGGCCCTTCAAGAGGAGCTACGTAGAGGGCTAGAACCCAGAGGAGAATAAGGGAGTGAAGATGAAGTAGATGAAGAAGATGACCAGTTTGAGGAAGAAGAAGAGGCTGTAGATCCTGCACAAGCCAGGTTGTACAGAGCCATATCTCAGATTGGAAAAAGACCGAATATGGAGGTTTCTACGTATTCTGGAAAAATCTTGATCCAAAGGAGTTGATTGCTGGATCAATGATTTGGAAGAATAATTTGAGTATGAAGAAGTTGAAGATCTTGATAGGGTCAGGTTTGCCAAGACCAATCTGAAGGGTCATGCCAGCATATGGTGGAAGGGAGTACAACTAGAAAGAAATAGAAGAGGAAAGGAGAGAATAACCATATGGGATAGAATGGTAGAGAAGTTGAAGATATAGTTCATCCCAACTGATTATGAGATGGATCTGCTAAAGAAAATGCAAGGTTTGAAGCATACAAGCAAGTCTTTCAAGGAATACACAGAGGAGTTTTATAAAATCTCCATCAGAAATGGCCATTCAGAGGCTAACAAGGAGAAGGTGGCCCATTACATCAATGGGTTGAGAGCAAGTATTCAGGAGGAGTTAAGTCTATTTAGGATGACCACCATAGAGGATGCTTACCAGTTTGCCCTAAGGGTTGAAGAGAAGCTGAATAGAAGGTTTGAGGGTAAGAAAAGAGGAAGAGGTCATGGAGGAAGGACTGGTGGAAGAAAATATGAAGGAAGAGATGAGAAGAAAGAAGAAGCTAGCAGCAGTCAGGCCCAGAAGGGAGATAATGATTACAGACCCCATGATCAGAACAATGGCTACCCAAGAGGAAGAGGTAGATCTGGACATGGGTATGGAAGAGGAGGATTTCGTGGAACCTGTTTCCATTGTGGTGAAGAAGGAAATCGAGCATTTGAGTGTCCACAACACCAAGAAAGGATGAATAAGAGACCTGAGGGTCCTACCAGGGCTGCTGTAGAAAATGAAGATGCTAAATCAAAACATTCTGAGGAGGCAGAGAGAGGAGAAGTGATGTTCACAAGGAGAACCTTGTTGAATGAGGGGAAAGGATCAGACCAGAGGAGGAACCTGTTTCGCACAAGGTGCAAGAGTTCGGGTAAGGTCTATAATGTGATTATAGATAATGGTAGCACTGATAACTTGGTTTTTGAAGAAATGGTTACTAAGTTACAGCTAGAAAGGAGGAGACACCCACATCCATACCAGATTGCATGGTTGCAAAAGGACCATAGGACATTGGTCAGTGAATAGTCCTTGGTCAAATTTAATATTGGGAATTACTGTGATGAGGTCCTGTGTGACATTCTGCCTATGGATGCTTGCCATTTGTTGTTGGGGAGGCCATGGCAGTTTGATCGGTGTGCAGTGCATGATGGTCGTGCAAATACTTACTCAGTGATGAAGAATGGAGTACACAATAATTTGAAGCCCTTGAAGGAGGCGGGCGAAGGAGTATGTAGCAGCACTAGAATATGTTTGCTGAAGGGGATGGATGATAGGAGGTTGCTAACAACAATGAGGGTGGAGGTTGAAGAGGTTGGAGATTTTGCAAGTTGTGAGAAGGTGACAGAACAACACAAAAGTGAAGGTCACTTCTCCATCCACCCCGGTTGTCTGATGCAGGAGCATCCGGTGGCAGCAGAGCAATCTCTCACCAACACAAAAATTTCTAAGTGTTTGCCTTAGTGTCACGATATCACAATAGGAAAAAGTGTCGCGATATCGTGACATGTCATGTTTTCGCGACTCAGGGAGGAGAGAGAAGGCACGGAGGAGAAATGTCATGATTTCATGACATGTCGTGAAATCACAACCGAAGCAGGTGAGAGAAGGTGCACAAAGAAAATGTCATGATTTCACGACATGTCATGAAATCACGATGAAAGTAGGAGAGAGAAGGAGTGAAGCAAAGATGTCACGATATCGTGACATGTCATGAAATCATGACCAGAAGATGAAAGAAGGCACAAGGGAGGAAAAGCGTCATGATATCGTGACATGTCGCATTATCGCGACCAAATGACGAAGCAAGGCGCAAGAGTGAAAAATGTCATGATTTCATGACATGTCACGAAATCATGACCGAAGCAGGAAAGAGAAGGCGTACGTAGAAGATGTCACGATTTCATGACATGTAATAAAATCATGACCAAAGCAGAGGAGAGAGAGGGTCAGAGGAAGAACATCGCAAAATCATGATCGAAGGAGCAGGAAGAAGGCAGAAAGGAAAAGATGTCACGATATCATGACATGTCATGATTTCATGACCAAAATAAAGAGAGAAGAGCCAAAAGGGGAGATGTCACGATGTCATGACATGTCGCGATATCGTGGCCCAAAGGAGAAGAAGACAGCAAGGAAATAAACTATCATGATATCGTGACATGTCGCGATATCGTGACCCGAGGGAAAGGAGAAGCAACAAGGAGGAAAATGTCACGATTTTGTGACATGTCACAAAATCGCGACCCAAAGGAAAGGAGAAGCAGTAAGGAGAAATTGTCGTGATTTTGTGACATGTCATGAAATCATGACCAAATGGGTAGGAATAAGCCAAGGAAGGAAACTGTCATGATATCATGACATGTCGTGATTTCACGACCCGAAGCAGAGAGCGAAGGTGGAAGGCAAAGCTATCGCGATATCGTGACATGTCATGATTTTGCGACCCGAAGCGGAGAGAGAAAGTAGAGAGCAAAGATGTCACGATATCATGACCCAAAGGAGAAGAAGACAATGATGAAATAAAATGTCACGATACCATGACATGTCACGATATCGTGACATGTCATGATATCGCGACCCGAAGGAGAAGCAGACAACAAGAAAGAAAAATGTCATGATATTGCGACATGTCGCGATATCACGACCCGAAGGAAAGGAAAGACAACGAGGAGAAAAAATTTCATGATATCGCAACATGTCACGATATCGCGACCCGACTAAGAGGAAGGGCAGCAGGGAAGAAAATGTCATGATATCGCGACATGTGATTTCATGACCCGAAAGAAAAGGAGGCAGCTAGGAAGAGAAATGTCATGATATCACGACATACTACTAGTTCACGATTCGAGAAGGCACGCATTACTAGACGGTGTTTCCCAAGGTGGTCAAAGGCCTCATTAATACAATATTTCTTGCTCGATAAGTTTGTTGAGTATGGCGGCCACTCGACTGTTGTGACCAGAGGTCAGAGATGTTCAGATGGATCATCAATGCACGACTGACCTTATGGCAATTACTGAATAGGATAAAATAGGTGAAGATGACAGTGACCAGGGGGGGAGATGATGAGTTTTGGATATTGGAAGAAGGTATTCTTCCTGGGAGCACAGGCAGATCGCCAAACGTGAGGCAGCTTGCATTAGAAAATAGAAAACTACGCCTGTGGGCTAGTATTGTAAATCGGTTTCAAGTGATGTAAAAGCTAGTTTCAGTAAAGAAAATAGCAGATTGAAAATTTGAAGTTTTGGTGTGTTTTATACCAATCACACTCACTGACCTAGCTTGACCACTAATCACTCTTAATACTAGGATATATTCATATTTCTCACATTCGTATCATTACACTCCACCCAATGCTTTTCCCCTTGCCATCAAGGTTTGTATTACTCACCTTGTTCTAGAGATAGCCAGATGTACCTATTCTCCTTTGATGAAAAGGAGGAAATATCCCATCCTCGAATACAAGAGTATCCTTCTCATCCATATGAAGATACCAAGAACTCTTATCACCGACTGATTCTCCCTACCACCCTCTAGGAGCTTACCGCCCTCCTAATAGAGGATACACTCCTCATCCTATCCATCCTTCATGCCTACCAACCTTGCTCCCCAATGAGGATTCTTCTTATGCCCAAGACTTGCAAGCTCATACTGCTCAATCTTCCCAAGTTACCCAAGTACACATGCATCCATCCCACATGTGTTGTCATCTAGAGCCATCTCCTATACCTCCTGTCCTCCAGACACCACCCTCACCACTATGAGGCTTACACTTTCAGTAAGCCTCACAATACCCCAGGTCATTCCACTCCTCTTCCTCATCATCATGATCTTATCCAGCTTCTCATGCATACCAAGACACTCCATACACATTGAGGTTTCGATCACCATCTTATCTAATACTATTACCTTCACACTACAATATACAACATCTCCTTTATTATCTCGAGGCTCTTGAGCTACAAATGAACCATTGCCATTACCACATTTGTCCACACTAGTCCCCCATGACCCGTACATCCTTGCCTCCACATAGATCCATTCCTTGACCTTCGATATGACCCATATTGAAATCTTGATCTGCACCTCCATCGTTGGACCTCACTTCATATGCTCCTAGTTCACCTCTAGTGGAACCTTACATTTAACCCATACCTATTCCATTCACTCCATTATCAAAAATGTTCTATCACCTCATGCATCAAGGTCTTCTTGACTTACCAAAAATTTAGCCCATAGACCCCTCACATCCTAAACAACATAATTACCATGAGATCCAATATTGTATTTATCATCATCAACCAAGTCATGACATTGAAGAATACCGATCATTTGAGAACCTAGTGCACAACATGTTGCATGGCAATTGAACTCCATCACATGAATGCTCCACCCCATTTACTCAACTTTTGAGTCCTCCATGCCACATCATCCCTAGAACTTTTCCACCATGTGACACCCTGATAGCACCAGCTCGTTACATTAACAATATATCCAACTACACCAACCATCAAAGTCCCAACCATACTATCACTTCACCATCCTGCTCCCTACCTGACCCACACCACTTTACCCATTAGTAGTTCTCGTCTTCTTCCTTATTTCTTCTTATACTTCTTACTCCCTTGCGTAGTTGTATTATCATGCTTCGAGTGGCTACATACCTACATTGATCCACTTCCTCTCTTCTATCTTCAATGGCATTTTTTAATCTCCCCATATTCCTGGTTACCAAAGCCTATTTCTTCTTACTTCTTCCATATGTATATCCTACTCTAACATCTTCTCTCTTTTTTATTATTATTACATATATTTTTACAAATCACAGTCTATTCACCTACTACACACCCCACCCGTTGGGGTAACCATTATCATAGCATCACGCTTTTTATCATTACGATACACCATACTCATCTATAGATAATTTTTCCAAACTTCTCCCTTTACACTTCATAAACATCCTCTTGTAAATATTGCATTCCTCCACTAACATCGTTTACATTACACTCATTGCATATATCCATATTTTTTTCATTATCATTTTAGTTCATGCTTGTATATTCTTCCCCCCCCCATAAAAAAAAATATGCCTTCAATAGGAGTAACACATGCACTTGTTAGCATCACCACCTGGATGTCCATTCCCCCTTTTTAGGATTAGGGTATACATAGGTGTTATTTTAAGCTTTGAACACTCACTATTTTAGTCAATCAAATGTCACCTCTAGATGACAAGTTTTACACAATCCTTATGGTTCTTTAGGTTGGTTCAACTTCTTTCACAAACCATTCACAATAGGTTACACATTAAACGAGTTTTGAGTCTAGGGAATATGACACCTTGAGTAGATATTTCCATCTAGAGAATGGTTTCCCCTTCTCATCCTATCACTTGCATGGTCAACATATGACACGGGGATAAAAAAAGGGATAATCATAAGCAAAAGTAAAACAATAGGGCAAAAAATAAAATCCAACACCCATACAAAAAAAAAAAGAGAGAAAAGAAAAAGAGAAAAGAATGAAAAAGAGCACCACAAAACAGAGATACACAATAGGTGAGGCGAAAAAAACAAAATGAAAAACCTCCTAATACCACCACTTTTATGATTCATTGTATTTGGTCCTTAGGTTTAACATAAAACCATGGGATAATTTCCATCACTAGCAATAGACTCTAAGAGTCTGCCTACCACTGGAATAGTCTTACAAGTGGCAAAAAATCTATCACATTAGCTACCTTCTTTGGTATAGATCATTGTTCACGTATGGATGATCTAGCTAGTCCATCCATGTCTACAATGGGTTAATCTTACCTCCCTAAAAATAAATAAATCAACCTCACTCATTTAAACACATAGGTCCATGACATATTTTGAACTAGTCTGATTAGTTATGAGTTGCCACATAAAATTGCATAGTTTTAGGTCTAAGATGTGATTGCCAAAAATAAATTATTCAAATCCATTGTATATGCCTTATACCATCCTACATCTCTGAGATCATGGAATGGATCACATCCACATAGGTACATGCTATGATACAAGTTCTTCCTTTATGTATTTCAGTCTTTTCATACATGCATCTACGCATCTATGTTACCCAAAATCATCAAATATTACATCAATGCATTTATCCTACATACACTCTCTCACATTGCATCATCGCATTTCTATTACATGCATTCACTACAAATTACATTTCATATTACATCACATCACATTGCATTCAAAATACAATCATGCATACTATTCTATAATATAGTCATACTACAATACTATTATAGATCTACACCATACCACTCATGTATATACACACATTATAGATACCTATAAATTATGTTATGCTATCTACACAAACATAAAGAGAACACATTTCATTTCACAATAACAACACATGTATATATAACAACCAAAATCAAAAGGTATATATATTATGTCATCCATCAAAAATGCCCATAGGCTACAAATTGAGATCATACCCATAATTCATCATCCAAAATGCCTATAAACTACAATAATAAGCAACCCTAACTACCACTAAGAGTCTCCCCACTCCCCTCATAGATCACCCAAACCTCTGTAGCTCTGTCAGAATCCACCCTGGCCCCTAAAGCCTAAACCATGGTAGGATATACCACCATCATTGAATCAACAACTACATCTACACCTGGTAATATACTTTGTACATTGGTCCTAGAACCCATATGCTCTAATGAAGTAGCACTATGCTAGATATGCTATGAATGTGCCCGTACAGATGATCGTGATCTAGACTAGGTGACCACTCAATCATAATCATGGAATGTGATCCCACGCACCATTATAGAATCCTCACATAATGACCTCTTCATATAATCTACAGCTAGTAGCTCACTCACCCTCTCAATGGCCTATGAAGCCTCCTATCGTGCCTGCTACTGGCCAGCCATATCTACCCTACTCTGCTCCATATATACCCTCATATGCTCCATATCTATTACCACCTTAGCATATTTATCCTTGGTGGTTTTTGGAGAGGCCTCATCCACACTCTCCATAGATATCAATTTCTCCTCAATATCTATAACCTCTATCTTGTGACTTTCATCCTTATCATGAAGCTTAGTATCTAACTGATGAACCCTATCATGCAGTAGTTGATCCTCCTCATATGCATCTTACCTCTCCTAAACCTCAAACAAATCTCTATCCTTAAAAAAACCAATGTCAATGGTGTCATCTACACCACCCATCATAGAAGACCCGCATACCTCCTCTACTACCCCAACTACCTATCCCATGGCCATACCCCCTCTATAGGATCTATCTTAATGATCATGAGAACCTCCCCCACTCCTACTCTCCATGAACTTGAAGCACCATCCAATCATCAATGATATCATCATAGAGAAACCTCCATCTCACTACCAATCCTCTCCTTTGGCCTAGCTCAAGTGCCTCTACCTACTCTCCCCTCTATCAGAGGCACCCTACCACCAGGTGGTACCCATAGATCAACCATACCCTTATCAAGCTCCCAACTCTACATCACCCACTATGCCTCAAAAACTAGTGTCATCCTTGCATTATCCACATATGGGATAACCATAGGTGGGTCACTCTCACCAACCCATGGTAGGACCACAAGCCACTCTCCCCTATCCCCTCACTACCTAAAGTATATGATAGGAGCCTCTAGAATATCCTATCACAACTTGAACTGCCGCATCACTCAACTAAACTAAAAGAACTCAACTTGTCGAGTATATCGTCCAACCACCCAATGTCCTCAACAAATGGTCTACAACTGATCATTGTCCTTCTACCATGTCACCCCAACCAACCAAGGCCTCCACTTAATATCGTCAGGTGTCAACTCTCCAAAATTGACCCTCCACAACAAAGGATCACCCTCATGTAGCCTCTTAATGCCCTTCTCTGCATATGTCCTCCATATCAAAGCATAGGGTAAATACTCCTTGCTCTCAACATGGGTAGGGTGAGGCAATAGCGACATCCTATTAATGACTATGTGCTCCCATGTCCATACCTATAGTAGGGGAGTCTAGCTCAAACCCATTCATCCAACATGCACCACATCATGCAACTCTCTATATACCTGGGCTAGCAGTACAGGCACCCATGCAAACACAACACTCCACTCTACCATGTTGCTCACCACATCCAACATGTCCTACGTAAACAGTATCCTGAAAGTGTCAGTTAAAGCATAGGTAGATATCATCATCATCTTTATGCATTGACACTTAGATATGTTCTCCTTCAACCATAACCACTCATAATCCATCTTTCCTATATCTATCGCCCTCCACCCCTCACCGAAGAAGAACTCCAACACAACCTCCTTAGTGTTATCTGGCACTGCTATAACTAGAACACCCTCAATGGATAACTTATAAATCCTATACATGTCCTCTAGTGTAATTGTCATTTCCATTGTAGGAAAATGAAAAGTATTATGATACACATCCCATCGCTCACATATATGGATAAGTATGCCTTGTTGGCGTGAATACTATTACATTCCCACACACCTCTGAACCATATGGTATCCAACTACTTCATATCATTGTCATTGTCCATCAACTTATCAAAATCACCCTTCATCTTGTGTACATGATGATGAGGCTCAAGCATCTTCACCTGTTCATCCATAAACAAGCACAACATAATATACATTAGCCATCAACACAATGATGCAATCCAATAAAACTCAATCATCACATGAATCCAACATACAAATTAAACTATTTAATTTGACACGCACTTTGAGACATAAAATAGTGCATAATTCACATATCAAAACATATCAAAAAAATAGTCACATATTTAGATACCTATTTTGCCATTTCATGGTAAAAATTTAAACAGATGTGAAAAATAGTATATATTTGGATCCCAACAGTCAAATACAAAATTAATCACATACCCACTATGCAACAAAATTCAAAACCAAGTCAATTCATCGGACATACAAAAACAAAGTATATTTTTGAATAGCCATTTGCCCATTTTATAGTGAAAATATCGATAAAAAACAAAAATAGTATACAAATAAACATGAAATTCGAGGTCAATATTACCACAAATACTTCCAAATAGTACATACGCCAAAACACATAATATCAAAAATACAGTTGTATTTTTGAACACCCATTTGCTTATTTCACGGTGAAAAAACAAACATATATTGAAAACAGTGCAAATCGGGCTCCCAACAACCAATTTCAAATTCAAAACTACCCACATATTGGCACGTAAATCAAAAACATGCCAATTGAAATCATATATCAAAACAAATAACATTTAGACACCCATTTTTCCCTTCTATGATGAAAGTGTTAACCGTTTTTAAAAATATTGTATCTACGGTGGAAAACTTAACAGTCAAAGTTTTCTAATTTGCACCCTAAAATCACACATTTAGAAAACACACCAAACAAAGGCATAAAAAAATAACATTCACAAAAATGGATACCCATTTCCTACTTTTATGAACAAAATTCAACCACATTGTAAAAATAGTACACCATCACTCCAAAAATAGATAGTCAAACTGTAACACTACTCTACACATCACCCAGTCAAACTGACGCAAAAAAAATTAAACCTAAAAACAAACTACATATTTGGGTACCCATTTGGCTGGTTTTACACTTTATGTTCCAATTTCAATTAAAATTCCAAAAACATTTAAAATAACACAAAAACCTTCCCCCCTAATTCACGTTTCTCTGGAAACTAAAAATCTCTGAAATTGACCCTCCACAACAAAGTATCACCCTCATGTAGCCTCTTAATGCCCTTCTCTGCATATGTCCTCCATATCAAATCATAGGGCAAATACTCCTTGCCCTCAACATGGGTAGGGTGAGGCAATAGCAACATCCTCTAAATGAATATGTCCTCCCATGTACATACCTATAGCAAGGAAGTCTAGCTCAAACCTGTTCATCCAACATCCACCACATCATGCAACTCTTTGTATACTTGGGCTAGAAGTACAAGCACTCATGCAAACACAACGCTCCACTCTATCATGTTGCTCACCACATCCAACATGTTCTAGGTAAACAGTATCTCGAAAGTGTTAGTTAAAGCATAGGTAGAGATCATCATCGTCGTTATGCATTGACACTTAGATATCTTCTCCTTCAACCATAACCACTCATAATCCATATTTCCTATATCTATCTCCCTCCACCTCTCACCGAAGAAGCACTCCAACACAACCTCCTTAGCATTATCTGGTGCTGCTATAACTAGAACACCCTCAATGGGTAACTTATAAATCCTATACATGTCCTCTAGTGCAATTATCATTTCCCTTGTAGGAAAATGAAAAGTATTATGATACACATCCCATCGCTCACATAATGTGGATATGTATGCATTGTTGGTGTGAATACTCTTACATTCCCACACACCTCTGAACCATATGGTATCCAACTACTTCAGATCATTGTCATTGTCCATCAGCTTATCAAAATCACCCTTCATCTTGTGTACATGATGATGAGGCTCGAGCATCTTCACTTGCTCATCCATAAACAAGCACAATATAATATACATTAGCCATCAACATAATGATGCAATCCAATAAAAATAAATCATCATATGAATCCAACATACAAATTAAACTATATAATTTGACATTGACTTCGAGACATAAAATAGTGCACAATTCACATATCAAAACATATCAAAAAATAGTCACATATTTAGATACCCATTTTGCCATTTCATGGTAAAAATTTAAACATATGTGAAAAATAGTATATATTTGGCTCCCAACAGTCAAATACAAAATTACTCACATACCCACTATGCAATGAAATTCAAAACCAAGTCAATTCATCAGACATACAAAAACAAAGTATATTTTTGAATAGCCATTTGCCCATTTTATAGTGAAAATATCAATTAAACTCAAAAATAGTATACAAATCAACACAAACTTCGAGGTCAATATTACCACAAATACATCAAAATAGTACATACGCCAAAACACACAATATAAAAAACACAGTTGTATTTTTGAACACCCATTTGCCTATTTCACGGTGAAAGTTCAAACATATATTGAAAACAGTGCAAATAGGGCTCCCAACAACCAATTTAAAATTCAATACTACCCACATATTGGCACATAAATAAAAAATATGCCAAATGAAATCATATATCAAAACAAATAACATTTTTAGACACCCATTTCGCCCTTCTACGATGAAAGTGTTAACCGTTTCTAAAAATATTGTATCTACGGTGGAAAACTTAACAGTAAAAGTTTTCTAATTTGCACCCTAAAATCACACATTTAGAAAACACACCAAACAAAGGCATAAAAAAATAACATTTGCAAAAGTGGATACCCATTTCCTACTTTTATGAATAAAATTCAACCACATTATAAAAACAGTACACCATCGCTCCAAAAATAGATAGTCAAACTGTAACACCACTCTACACATCACCCGGTCAAACTGATGCAAAAAAAAAATCAAACCTAAAAACAAACTACATTTTTGGGTACCCATTTGGCTGGTTTTACACTTTGTGTTCCAATTTCAATTAAAATTTGCAAAAAAAATTAAAATAACATGAAAACCTCCCCCCCTAATTCATGTTTCTCTGGAAAATAAAAAACAAAAAAACAAGTCAAATAAAAGAACTTACCGATGGATCCTCATGCCTAATACTGGCTCCATGTCATCCTCTTGTCATCCTCTTATTTGAAATCACCAATCATAATATGCCCGTTGTTGAATGCTTTTACCACTCGCTTTCCAAATCTCCCAACATCAAAATGAGCCATTCCAATTCAAAAATTAGCTTAAATACACCTAGAACTCTAATTTACTGCTTGCCCCATGAATTGAGATTATGACCCCTAAAATCATGTAAATTTCTTCTAAAACCTTAGGATATCATGCAAATATCTTCCAAAAATCCTAGGAAATCTCCCAAAATATCCTTTAATTTGCTTTTTTTTTATCATTTTCATCATGCATTGGTATTCTATCAATCACTGCATCACCAAATCACCACATTCCATTCACCTCATTGTTTATTCCTTGTTTGAGGGGGTATTCATATCCAAATTCAGCTTTGCATGCAACCAACCAACCAAACATCCAAAAGCACAGATAGCGCATCTATCTAATTTTTTTTTTTGTTGAATATTAGCTTATGAAATAATATCAATCTCAACCAGATATTTGTTATATCATGAGAGCTATATAATTTTATGGAGAATTCAATATAGTATTCATGTATGTAGAATACATAATGAATGATACGTTTGACGTAATCCTAGCACAACATTTGAAAAAGGATTTCTGGCATTCATGGTGCATAATGAATGACATGTTTGAATAATCCAAATGTCCCTTTAGCTCAAATGTTTTGACACTTGTCACCATGTGCTCATCAATCAATCGAAAACAAATATTTGAATAGGCATTTTTTCTATTCATACTTTTGGACCATGTTGAACTGGTCACAAAAGCAAAGAAGTCAAAAGTTGCCTCTCCCAAGCAACTATTATGACATCAAAAATGTCATATGGACTCAACAAAACCACCACATTACATCCGTAATCATCCATTTTCATTTACTGGCATTGAATTTATTTCATTTTATCTCTTTCTTCTTCTCTTTTTTCCCTTCTTCTTGGCTATCGATCAATGTTGTATGGTCACACTTCAAGCGGCTACATACCTTTGATTGGGTCCTATTCTTTTCCCTTCTCCTTTGGATCCCCAATCAATTTTGTATGGTCACGATTCAAGCGGCTACATACCTTTGATTGGATTCCATTCCCCTTCTATATCTTTTACTCTACATAAACCCTTCACATTTTTATATTAAAATGTATTTCACATAGTATAGTACAAAAAGGGGTAAAATGTAGACACCTAAAAGTCGCACATTGCTATACCTACGTACTTGTAGATCCTTTTGGACACTTGTAGGTTTACATAGATAATCCTAGATATCCCTAGGCTATCGTAGACCAACGTAGGCTATTGTAGATCCTCCTAGACATGTGTAGATGACTGTAGTCATGTGTAGACTAGCATAGATTGCCATAGATTATCATAGCATTGCGTAGACTTCCACACACCACTTCATTAGTTTTTAGGTCCAAAACCCTAATAAGCTACCAAAATTACATAAAAAACACTTCCCATGTATCATGATACCCTCCATCAACTTCCTAAGGAAATACAAAGCCTCGTTGCACTTAATTGAGGCCCCCATGGGGCTATTACTTGGAAAAAGTAATTATTAAGTCAATTGATAAATCTAATTTTAAAGTGACTTCACTTAAGTTCAATTTTAGGGCTAAAAAGGTTAATTAGGTTCCTAAACCCTAATTAGTCCTAATTATTCCCTCCCACATGTGTGTGCACTAGGTTAGTTAGGATATTTCTTAGGAAACCCTAACCTAACCCCTAATCTAACCTTAGAGTTGACTAATCCTAGTTAGACCTAATATTTCCTCGCACATGTGTGAGGATGAGGTATTTCCTAAGGGAATGTGAGGATGCCATCTCACAAACCCTAACATAACCTCCATGAAACTTCACCCTAGGGTCTAGTTCTCCTAACCACCCCCCCTGCACCTTGGGTTTTCTTATAAATAGTGGGCCCAAACCCTCATTCTATATATCTCTCCACTTATGTCTAAAGTACAAAAACTCTACCAAAATTCGTACAGAAGTATAGAAAAGCAGATCCAAACCTAAACAACAATAATTCAATAGCAAGGGAACCTATCCACAAAAGGATTTTTGAAGTACGACATTCATAGTCAAATTCACCCCCTGCCCTATGAATCCAGCACCAATTTGCCCTTGGATGACAAATTGGGTTTACAGGACCCAAATAAACCCAGATCTGGGAGGTAAGCTTCATTTAGCATTTTTATGAAGTTTTATATCATTTATTCCAGTTTTTAACATGATTTTACAGTCAATTTGTCTTTCTCACAAAGGGACCTAATTGAGGCAAGCCCCCTCACCCACTAACCCCTTTTTATAGGTTTATATTAGGACCAAAGAGGGAAACAACAACAACTACAACCCTACGGTGGTATGCAAGCCCATCTACACTAAGGAACACGAAAAGAAGGCATCATAACTATTGTAACATTTATGGAAAGAAAGAAAAAAGAGGAATTCTTCCTATTTGTAACCTATGTGAATATTATCATGAATAAAATACATTTTCCTATACAACATGTATTTAATGTGTTATTAGATAAAATGCACTCTTTTAGCTATTTTAGATATATTGTATCATCAAAGCTATAATGGAGTCCTCCTTCATTGTCTTGAGCCCCAAGAATAAGCTTGGGTGATTTCATAATCTCATGATAGTACATGCAATGGCCATTTTAGTGGTATGATCATCATCAAGTGCATCCTTTGAATGAGTTATTATTGACCCACCATGGAAAATGATTATTGTGAATATGTCAAGAAGTGTGTTAAGTGTCAGCATCATGCAAATCTGATGCACCTACCATTGTAGGTCTTACAACCCATTCAAGTAGATTGGCAATTTTCTCAATGGGGTTTTGATCTAATTAGAAAGATCTCTCCCCCATATTCAGTCAACACACATTTATATTGATGGCCATGAAGTACTTCACTAAGTGGGTGGAAGCGGTCCCCTTCATGTTAATTATAGGACCACGAATTACAGAGTTCATACTTCACAATATCATCTGTCACTTTGGGATCCCATTCAAGATAATTTTGGATAATGGTCCTTCATTTAATAATTAAAATATATGGGCTTTAACATTTAAATATAATATTCAACATAGTTTTGCGACACCATATTTTTTGCAAGCAAATGGGCAAATAGAAGACTCAAAAAAACAATCATTGGCATATTAAATAATATGGTAAAAGAAAATCATAAGGATTGGCATCTACAATTACCTCTTACATTATGGGCTTACATAATTGGAATGTGGATGCCCACTAGGGCAACACCATTTTTTCTTGTATATGGTGCTGAGGCCATTATGCCCTTGGAGTTGGAAATTCCAACATTACGCTTTGCATTAAAAGAGTTTATCGATGATGACATTGCATGGCAAGCTCACATTGATCAATTGAACCTTATTGATGAATGTTGCATCAATTCTCTTGAGCATATCTGCATTTACCAAGATCATATAACATGAAATTATAACAATAAAGTCCACCTGAGAGACTTTAAGTTTGGGGATCTCATGCTCAAAGAGAACCAACATAATTCAAACCTATCATCGTACCTATGAGACAAATTTGTGGCCAACTAGATAGATCCTTATATCATCTCAGAGAATATTGGACCTAGGACATATCTCCTAATATCGTTATAAAGTGTTGAAGAGCCTGAGACTCTCAACATTCTTCATATAAAGGTGTAAACACATAAAAGCAAAAAAATCCAAAAAAATCCAAAATTTCAAAAACAAAATAAAAAAATCATAAAATCCAAAACAAATCAGAAAACATCAAAATAAAAAACCCCCAAAGGCACCTTAAGCCCTTTTGTCAACTCACAAAATTCTCCAAAGGCATCATAAGCCCTTTGGTCAACTCACAAAATGCCCTAAAGGCATCATAAGCCCTCTGGTCAACTCAAAAAAAGATCCAAAGGAATCACAAGCCCTTTGGTCAACTCACAAAAGGCTGCAAAGGCATCATAAGCATTTTGGTCAACTCACAAAATACCCCAAAGGCATCATAAGCCCTTTGTTCAACTCACAAAAGGCTCTAAAGGCATCATAAGTCCTTTGGTCAACTCACAAAATGCCCCAAAGGCAGCATAAGCCCTTTGGTCAACTCACAAAAAGCCCCAAAGGCATCATAAGCCCTTTGGTCAACTCACAAAATGCCCCAAAGGTATCATAAGCCCTTTGGTCAACTCACAAAAGGCTCCAAAGGTATTTAATCCCTTTGGTCAAAAATAAAACACAAAAATACAAAAACAATTGAAAACATTAAAATACAAAAACATTTGCATCTTACATTTTGCATTTGTATTCATGTAATTGCATTGCATTAGGCACGTTGCATCCATCGCATTTGCATTAGGATAGACTATGTTTTCAATATTGAAAATTGTGCCACATTTGTAGGCCAATCATGCATCTTCAAATCCTCATTCATCCATAACCCATGTCAGTAACTATGTTTTTCAACACAACCCCTTCTTGTTGCTATATGAAATATGCTAGGGTTTTTTGGTCATTCAACCATACCTAGTGATTTTATCAGATTTTATAGAAATATATCTTCACTGGCAGAAGATGAGGTCTAGTTTTGATAGTACCTAGCATATATAAAAATCCTATCACTAATCAAAATACTAAAATCCTAGTTGGAACAAGGGAAATATGAACACTACAAAGTGGTACTAGGTATCATAGGTGAAAGGTTTTTACTTTCTCATCTTGTGATGCACATGGTCTAGGATTTTGATCATTGACAAAAGTATAAGTTCCCCCCTACCCAAATAAATTTCTTGCTTTCACTTGAAACAAAGTAAAATTAAAAAGCAAAGTAAACAATGATTAACCTCACTACATAAATCCCTTGCTCAAAAGAAATCAAATAAACAATCATTTTCATCACTAAGCACGAGAAAGTATCCCAAATAAATATGAAGAAAATAAGGGGGTGAAGAGCTTGAATCTCTGGAATGATCAATCTCCCCAAACCATTGAGTGATCCCTAATACAACAATGATTTGAATGAATCATGCCTGGCATTGGGGTAGTTTTAAGCAATTTACAAAAAGATCTAGCTTTAGGTGTCCTATATCACCTAATGGTCTAATCCAATTGAGTCCAACTTAGGATCATGATGAACATTTGGTGATCCTCATTACAACAATGGGTTGAATGAATCCCTCTAGGAAATGAGGTAGTCTTATGTTTCATCTAATATATTCATTTGCACACATAGGGGTAATGAATATCTTGGTCTTTCTTTACAATAACTTTATCTTTCAGGAGTCTAGTATGGTCATTATACAACTTTTGATTAATCAACTAGGGTGTTTGAGCCTCACAAAAAACCTCAAAAATCCCTTATAGCAACAAATCATCTCATCAATCAAATATAATTTTCCTTGTGAAGTTTTGTTTATTAAAGGGTGTTCATGAAGTAGGATAGATACCAGATTGATATCAACAATGATATTTAGACGGCCACCGTGGTAGGGTACCTAGGAATAGATATTTGGGGATATATTATTATATTGTATAAGGGTTGGCATGGACCACACATAACCCAAGGTTGATTGTATTATAATATTATATTATATTATAATATAATATTATATTAGCAGTAGGCTCCCCAAAGTAGAATAAGAATATGGATATATAAAGAAGAGATATTTTTCATTGTAATCATCATTGAAGAAGAATCTTATGTAATCATCTATGCCCATGAAGTGGCCTCTCATCTTGGGAATATTCCTTCCTTAAGGATTATTATTGGTGTTTCCCTACCTTAAGGTTATTATCTATCTCTCTCTCATTTTTGTATTGTTATTGTGGATAGTGTATTGTGGATGAATGATTTGATATTTTTGCATATTGATGAATGGTTTCTATTAATAATAATAATAGTTCCACAACAAGTGGTTTCAGAGCAATGATTTTGGCCAAGTGGGGATTTTTGTGAAATTGCAAAATTAGGATAATTTTTTTTTTAAAATGTCTCATCTTTCAGAAGCCATATCTCTATGTAAGTTTATCTGATTCAGGTGATTCTTGGATCATATTGTGCATAATTTGAAGAGATTTAAAATGAGTGGTCATATGAAGGATTTCAAGTAGTATTGAGGGAGATACAAAATTTTGAAGTCATTCGTATAGAACAAGGATAGTGACAAATTTTAAAATCATGAATTTATTGAAAGACGAAATTTTTTTAGTTTGGGTAAGCAAATCAGTTGCACTTTATTTTGTTTGGAAGAAAAATTGTAGATCTAGTTGTCTATGTGGATTTTTAGCTTCAACTCAGTGGGAAGATATTTATTTCCATAAAACCCTAGTTTGCATTAGGGCATGATATATATTATAAAAAAAAAACCCTAGTTGCATTAGGGCATGAACGATGGCACTCCAAATTTTTTTTAGAGAAGATGATATTGATGCTAGAGAATGGTGGAAAAAGTTTAGATCTCTACATTGTAATAATTATCAATGGAAAATCAGCCTTCAATTGAGTCTTGAAGGAGAAGCTTGGTCTTGGTTGAAATTTTTTTGTAAAGAAAGGAATAATGATTACACTTGGGATGAAATAGAGCATGAATTCTTGGGTAGATGGGATCCATATTATATAGATAGACTAATGGATGTCATCAAAGACCTTGAAAAGAAACTACAGGGAATTCAAAATGAGTGAAATGAAATAAAAGGAGAATGGAAATTTTTCAAGAAACAAAATGAAGACTATGAAAAAGAAATAAAATTACTCAAGAAGGAGAAAGAGGAAAATGTTAAGGAAGATAATGAGAAGAATGAAGTCACATCGTTGGATTTTTTTTTAAATTCAATTAAAAAGTCTATTTTGTAGGTTCATGGAAGCATTCAAAAGGAACATGTTATTATTTCCATTGACCCTGGTAGCAAATATAATTTTATTAATATTGCTTTGGCTAAGAAGTTGCAAGTTCAAGCAACAAAAATTAAGGATATACAACTAGAGGGTGAGCATGTTCAGATTTTTGAAGATTTGAATATCATCATGGATAAATATTTTTTACATTCAGATTTCTATGCTATTGAGATGGATGATGAGGATATTGTTCTTGGTTATCCTTGGTTAGATTCTTTGGGTACTGTTAACATTAATGTGCAAAAGAAGTTTATGAAGTTATGGTATAGGAAAAAGAAGATAACATTGCAGGGTATTTCTCAGTTTAAAGAACAAGGATCCAAGGAAAATCAAGAAGTGGTTGTAGAGAAACAAATTGAAGAACTTGAAATAGAATCCAAGAAGGCAATAGAAGCAACAAAGTCCATGGAAGAAGTAGCAACAATTGATTCCATGAAAACCATAGTAATGGAGTCCAAGGAATCTTTGATAGAAGAGCACAAGGACACACCAAACAAAGAGAACATGAAAGAACAATGTGTACAAGAATTTAAAACAATGGAGCCAAATGTTGGGAAGGCAAAGAAGGTAGAACATCAAGAAAAGGTTGCACCATATAACCATCCACACCACCATGAGCGATAATATTATTGGAGGTATGGCTCAAGGCAGAAATATTATTGTTCCACATGGAATCATAAGGGCACCAACTATGGTAGTGTTTGGCAGAGAAAGCATAGTGATCCTGGTTTTCAAAGTGGATCATTAGCATCAAGGAAAAAGTGGACCCATCATTCAAGTTATCAAAATACAACAGTAGAAGCATGGATCCAAAAAAGCAGATTTGGATACTCAAGTAACAAAATGGTATACCAGCATCAATGTGTTTCACTTGGATGGATGGATGATCGACATTGGTACCAGTTGCTAACATTTCTTAGAAAATCATATTATCATGTTTCTTCATATGTTTCGAGGATGAAACATTTGTAAGGAGGTTGGCATGGTAGGGTACCTAGGAATAAATATTTGGGGTTATATTATTATATTGTATAAGGGTTGGCATGGGCCACATTTAACCCAAGGCTGATTGTATTATAATATTATATTATATTATAATATAATATTATATTAGTAGTAGGCTCCCCAAAGTAGAATATGAATATGGATATATAAAGAAGATATATTTGTCATTGTAATCATAATTGAAGAAGAATCTTATGTAATCATCTATGCCCATAAAGTGGCCTCTCACCTTGGGAGATCTTGTGGAGTTATTCCTTCCTTAAGGATTATTATTGGTGTTTTCCTATATTAAGGGTATTATATATCTCTCTCTCATTTGTGGATTGTTATTGTGGATAGTGTATTGTGGATGAATGATTTAATATTTTTGCATATTGGTGAATGGTTTCCGTTAATAATAATAATAGTTCTGCAACATAATAACTATTTTGTGTATATATTTTAATTTATAGAAACTCATAAGGGAAAACATACATCTTACATCAACTCATATCACATATGGATGCTTAAATGATTAATTATTATGATAGGATTTAATATTTACATTCATGATTTTCATACATTATGTGGTGTCATCCATTAGATTGTTAAACACATATTACATTCATTCCTTATGTTTTAAGTGATTAAAGCATACAAGTTCATTTATATTAGATCATCATCATGTAAATAATGCATTACACACTTTGCATTCATCATGTCATATCAATATGGATTAGATGCATATAAATAAATCAAAACAAAACATACATTTAACATCTAGCAGTGCATCCATATATGCATACACAAGTAGTCCATCTATACATTTAGATCACATCATATAACCATACATAAATCATCTAGCTAGTGCATGTCATTAATACATCACATCATATAGCATAAGATCATAAGCATTGCATTCATGTGCATCTCATAAAAATTAACATAAAAGTAAAAACACATAAATACACATAATGAGTCTCAAAAGATAATATCTTGTAGACACCTAAAACGCGTCATGTCGATGGTGACTACTCATATGGGACATGCTAGAAGACCATATGGAAGACCTTTGGACAAATCCAAGGTATAGCAATGGTTTTTACCACTCAATTGGGCATCTTTGCCTAGTCAGTTCTAGCCACGGCTGACACCCGCGGTTAGAAGTGTTGACCGTGGCTGACACCCGTGGTCCCCAATCTGCCAATTGGGGACCATAGCTGACACCTACGGTTAGCAAAAGCTTGCATGCTAGCTACAACTGAGACCTACGGTTAGCACTGTAACAAACTCGGGCGACCAGAGCCGAGTAAAACTAGTTGCAACGACCATTTGCAATGGTTTTCAAAGCGGTTCGGGCTGGGAAGCATCCAGAAGCTTCCTCCCAACTGCCAAATCTTGTTCTTGGCTTCTCCATGAAGCTAGAGCAAGGATTTTGGGAGTCTACTTAAGACCCCAATTTTAGAGAGCAAAGATCATGAAGAATAGCTCAATTGCACATAGCGGAGCCCTATCGGATTGGAGAGCAATTTCACATCCCCTTGAGGAGTAACGAAGTGTTGTCCAATTAATCAATGACAACTGTGCATGCATCAATGGAGATCTCAAGAGCTTGAGGAGCAAGCTTGACAATTGACATACCTCCATTGCCAATTCCATTGAATTCAACCACCAATCTATTCCAAAAGACACAGGCGACCCTTGATCATCAATTCCTTGGAGGATTTGAGAGTTGCTGGCCCTGGTTTCGAGAGAAAGGATACTTTCATCTTAACCATGGCTGTCAGCCATGGTTAATAGTGCTCACCACACCTCAGACCTACGGCTAGGGTTTGATGCTCTCTTTCCTCCATTTTAGCATTAGATTTCTATTTCTAGTCATGCATTTAGCTTAATCTAGCATAAATCCACATTTTAGCAGACATTTGACCATTTAATTTAGGAATTAGAGGTAGATTTGCTTCATATTTCCTTGCATTTGTTAATCTAGACTAGTTTCATGCTTTTCAAGTTACTAATTCTTAATTAGAGTGCTTCATAGATAGATCTATGCTTCTTTTACATGCTTTATTACAATTTCCTCATTTCTTGCATAGATTGATAGTTTTACATGCTTTCTTGATTTTATGTCATTCATTATGCAAGATTCCTCCAAAAGCCTCATCAAGAGAGGCCTCCTTTGTTACTAATTGCTTCTTGTTGTTTCTTGATCGCAGGGAACAGGATTTGAAGGAGAGATAAAGCATCCAATTCCTTCCTCAACGCGAAGAAGAGGGTCATCGACACCCTAGAGCAGTTCGTGTCACCCTGAGGGGCATTTTGATCACACCTACCCTTGATAGGGATTAGACACTATTGTAATTGATGTATCAAATGGGTATCCCTAAGAGGGATGAATCTGTAATTTGACTCCATTGAAATTAATAAAGGATTCCTTGTATTCATGTTATTTCTTGTTATCAATTTATGCATGCCTATTTGTGTATCTTTCTTCAATTGCAATAGTTAGATCGGGTGTGAGCCTTTTTGGTGGTTACAGAAGGCGATCACGATGGAAACCCCAAAAATTTCATGATCACTGATGTTTTTCTCTATTTTTTTGTTGCAGGTGCTAACCGCGATTCACACCTATGGTTCATAGTGCTAACCGTGGTTCACACCTACGGTTCATAGTGCTAACCATGGTTGACACCTACGGTTCACAGTCGCAGCCACGCCTGATAGACGCGATCAACAGAGAACAGAAAAATAACAAAATCAGACATCACCAACAGACTTGGACCTGAGGTAGGGTCATTTTCTCCTCTCTATATTTTTTTGTCTATGTTTTTACAAAAGTAGAATGCAATAGATGGATGCTAATAAAAAAACATAGCAAAAAGTAAATGGGAAAATCCTAGATGTTTTTTAGTTTTCCACTAGTCGCTGCTAGGAATAGCGGATCTCTGATTGTAGTCCGCCCTAGTCTCCAACGGTCTAGGATATTGATTGTTTAGAGTTTGCATGTATGAGGTCCAATCAGTGGCCATTTTCATCATAGATAGTTGCATTCTCTGAATATCATCTAGCATAATTGTGCATTCTCTGAAAAGCAAATTTTCTTTTGAAAAGCATGTAGGAGAATCATGTGAATGTTGTTTTATGCATTTTATTTTCATGCAAAGTAAAAAGAACCCCACACACCACATTTCATTTAAACATCAATGGCGTTGGGCTCTCACATCCAACCCATTTGATTGAGACCAACAGTGGATGTCATTACCACTTGGTTGGCTCATTTGAAATTGTATTATCGGGACCCGCTCGTGGCCAAGGCCGACCCAAGAACTATCTTATCTTGAAGAGTGTATCGCTGTGCACGGTGTGTTGGGTGAGGGTTGGTAGTACCTATGCTACCTCATTGAGTATGGACTTCACTCCCATATTCGGCTTGTGCGAGTATATAGGTGAAAACCTTTGAACAAATTGAGTATAACATCAAATTTTGAAAAACACGATAAGATTTCAGAGTATATTCACAACAAATCAAATGCACTAAACCAATTTTAGGACACACATTTAATCCTTAAAAGAGATAATCATATTGTCTACTTTGTGTGTTGCATTATTATTAGGGTAATTAACATAAGATCCTTGATCTAGGGCCAAAACCTAACCCTAATAATAAAATCTACTTTTTTATTCTACATCCAACAGATCAAGAATCATGCAAATCAGAGCTATAACGAAGATTTTATTTTGGTTTTATGATTACTCTATTTTCGAAGCTGAAAACTAAGAAAAACTGCACTAAAATGGTCATAAAATGGTCTAGACAACTCCAAAACTTGCCAAATTTATTTTGTTGTCTTAGTTTTACCATTGTGCACCTCTCACAAAAATTTTGGGTCCTAACTCTTCATGGTTCAAAATATCCCAAAAATTCCTAAAAGTGAGCATTTCCCCATGAGCCCGGTTGGCCAATTATTTCAAAAATACAAAATTTTGACCCGAAAATCATATTTTTGTGTTATAGCTCATTGTGATCAGCTCATCACACTGATCATTTTGATATATAACACTTATAACCTTTTTTCGGAAGCCAAAAATTTTATATGGTTGGGGGACCTCCCATGGTGAGCAAGACCTCCAATCTAGAGAGGGAATCAGGTTCCATAACCACTGAACATAGTCAAATCAGTCCAGAGGACATGGCCATCCCTGAATGGCATCCCAGGTCTTATCATAGCATCAATACCATCCATAGGGGGTCAAACCTTCGTGATATCCCCATTAGGGAAGCACCCATAGGTCCTACAGGAAACCTTCCTGACTGGAATACCTTGCTAGAATTCTATATAAGGAATAATCCACCCACTGAGGAGCCTAGTAGTTCAATCCCACATGTTCCCATACTAGCTTGCTCTATACATCAATCAAAAAGTGATCATGAACATACACCATGGCCTAGCTTGGGTGAGCAAACCACCCCATCGGGTCGAGCAAGCCTTCCCCCTACTCCTCGTAGGGAGCATTCTGGGCAACCTGAATATACGGGGATTAATTTTGAGCCTGAGTATGCATCATTTCTCATTGATGAGGGAGAGGACCCAAGTCATCCTCCTACTCCTCGAGAAGAGTACGTGGGGCACCCACATTGCGGCTCTACATCGTCAAATTATACAGAGCCCACTCATAACTCAAAATATCAGGTCAATGAAACCTTTAAGGAGCATGGAAAACAAGTACTAGATCCTACTAGGGGGAAAAGACATGATAAACCCATACGTAATTCAAATACGAGGGTACATAGCCCCCATACAACTGAACAACGGGATCATACACATCAGGCACTGAAGCCACAACTTGACCAACAACATACGGATCAACTCGAGTTGGATCAACAACAATTAAATCAACAATGGGTGGACTCGCCATGAGCACACCTACGAAGGTTGTATCAATGAAAGATACAAGAACGACAAAGGATACAACAAGAGCAAGTGCAAAATGCATTGCATAAAGTGGTGCTTACGCCTAGCACCCAGAGGATGCAACAACGCATAAGACGCCCAGTGCAATCTCAAAATATTTCACCATGGCCATGCAAAAATCATGTTCAACATCATAGGCCATTATCTGGGTATCATCATGAGCCGCATATTCCTCAACAGTACCAAGATAAATACGATGAGGAATCATATGCAGAGTCCCAGTGGGAACCTCAAGAAGAAGTAGATGACTACCCTGAATCTAATTACGATGAGGTACCTAATGATTATACTTATCGTCCACCTCAACATCAAAAGTGACCTCCTCTACCTAATCGAGGGCAACGAGATGAAGATCATATCATTTCATCAAGGGCATACAAAATGCTAGTTGATCAGATAAATGCATGCGAAAAGCAAAATCAAAGATTGGTTTATCAAAAACCCATGCTAAAACAGCTTAGAAATCAACCTTTGCATCCCTCAGTGTCATCACCGATGTACCCAACGAATTTCAAGATGCCTACACTTGAAAAGTTCAAAGATGATGAAGATGCAGAAGAGCACATGACAAGCTTCATCCATATGTGCTTTTATTTTCAAGACAATGACCCCTTGATGTTGAGAACCTTCATGACAACATTAGCTGGGGATGCTTTAGAATGGTATAATCATTTACCACATCATAGCATATACACCTTTGAGCAATTGGCTGATGCATTCTTGCAATATTTTGCCTTTAGTGCTAAGGAAACGACAAACTTGACTGACTTGGTTAGCTTGCATCAACTTGATGATGAGCCAGTCATTGAGTATGGCAATAAATGGAGGAAGGTGATGTCAAAATTACCTTTCACTTTACCCACAATAGAGCTCATTCGAATGTTTACGAGAAGTTGTTCGAAACATATCTCACTTCTCTTGCAATTACAACAGTATCAAACATTCGAGGAGGCCTTAGCACAGGCCCAGGTCATTGAAGACATCAAGATACAGGAGGGTGATATTCAACTCCATAAAAAGGAATGGCCAAACAAGAATATTATAGGTGGCAACACACAATATAAGGTGACCCCAATCAATCAAGTTGTTTTGAGTATCCCTGAATCCTCAAACCAGGGTGCACCACCTCTACCAGTGCAGCATAATTACCAAGCTCAACCTCCTCTGGCCCAAAATCATATGCAAAAGAATCAGATACAAGGCCAACAACGTCGGCCACAATGACAATATACTAATTTTCCAGAGACATTAGCATCGCTCTTTGATCGATTATATGAGGCACGAAGAATCAATCTTCCAGAGATACGTCCGTTGAAACCTAATAAGCGTAGATCAAAGGTGCACAGAGAAAATATGTATTGTGTTTACCATCGACAAAGGGGTCATGACATCCAGACATGTCATCCCTTTAGAGATTTAGTGCAAGATATGATCGAGAGGCAAGAACTTTAGATAGGAGTCTTCCAAGACCCCGTACACAAAGTAAACACAATGCTTGCCAATCAAGTTGAGCAACCTAATCAGGTGCACATTAATCAACCTCCCCAAGAGTTTGTGGGAATGATCAGTGTTGTAACAGAGAAACAAGAATGTCTAAATCGATCTATGCAACCTGTGGTATCATCTAATGTTTCACCTATGCTTGTCTCATCTCAGTGGGATATTGGCATTACGCATAATTGCACATCACAATAGGGGGAATCAGTTTCTACTACTCTTCCTAGCCAAGCCAATCATGGTGCATCACACACAATGCACATTGGGGGTCTTCAAGGTGTCACACCTTCCCCATCATCCACATCACGATCAATGATGCAAAGTGAGGGTTCTAAAGGTATCACACCTTCCTCACTTTTATTGAGTGGCACACACACTAGGGGTGCTTAGGTTGCATACTTTCCCCTTTTAAAAACATAAAAATAAGAAAAAAATATAAAACACCAAAATTAAAAAAAACATTCAAAACATTTAAATTTCAAAAACGATTGAAAATTTTAAAATTTCAAAAACATTCAAAATATTTAAATTTCAAAAACAATTGAAAAATCATAAATTCAAATATCAGAACATCAAAAAAATATGGCAAACTTCAAAATCCATACACATGCACAAAAAGCTCCAAAGGCATCATAAGCCCTTTGGTCAACTCACAAAAGGCACCAAGGATTTCTGACAAATTGCTTGGTCAACCCAAAGGCCCCGAGGGTTTGCTTAAAACCGCTCGATCATCCTAAAATGCTCCAAGCTCTCTTCTGAGTAGTTTGGTCAATAAAAAGGCTCCAAAGGCATTTGTAAGCCCTTTGGTCAATCCAAAAAGGCCTCGAGGGTTGCGTAAAACCGCACGATCATCCCAAAAGGCTCCAAGGGTTCTTAAGAATTGCTTGGTCATCCCTAAAAGCTCCAAAGGTGCTCATAATCTCTTTGGTCAACCCAAAAGCTCCAAGGGTTTCTAAAAATTTGGGTCAATTTAAAGGCTCCAAGGGTTCTCAAAACTGCTTGGTCAATATTAAAAGGCTCCAAGGTTTCTCAAAACTGCTCGGTCAATCCTAAAAGGCTCCAAAGGCATCTGTAAGCCCTTTGGTCGAACCAAAATGTTAAAATCCATAAAAATAAAAAAGCAATAAAATCTAAAAATATTGTAAAATATCAAAAATCCAAAAACATTTGCATTTTGTATTATGCATTTTCATTCGCATTCACACATGCATTCACTGCATCACATTGCATGTAGGCATATCTCATCCATTGCATTCCGTAGTAGAATAGATTGTGTTCATCAGTCTTACGAACGACACCACGTTTGTGTTCCAATCATGCACCACTGCATTTATCATAATCCATATTTCATGTGAGTAATTATGTTTTTCAACACAACCAAATTGTTGCTATGAAGCGTATACTAGGGTTTTTCGGTCATTCAACCATACCTAGTGGTCTGCTCAAGAGTTGATAGAAAGCTTACTTTGCTTTTGTAGTTGAGGTCCAGTTAGTATAGCCCTTAGCATATCAGAATTCTATCACTAATCAAAAAATTAAACAATCCTAATAAGGACTAGGGGAAGATGAAAGCCATGAAGCAGGACCAGGTATCCTGAGGTGAAAGGAATTATTCTTGCTTATCCCCCTGTGCAGATGGTTCAGGAAATGTTGGCAATTGGAAAAAGGACAGGTTAGTTCCCTATTCAGAATCCCTTGCTTACGATAAAATGAGCAATATCCCAAAGTGATATCCCACATCAATCCTCATGATTGATACCCTAGATCGATATCATAGATCGACATCCCAGATTGATATCCCATATTGATATCATAGATCGATATCCTAGATCGATATTCCAAAAATGGTTCCCACCAAAGCAAATCCTTGAGGGAAGTTTTTGAAGAAAATTATCAAATGTAAATGCCAAAAAGTGAAGATCAAATGAAGATAAAAAAATAGGCTCAAGTGAAGATCAAATGAAGATCAAAAACAGGCTCAAGTGAAGATCAAATGAAGATCACAAATCAAGTTAAATCAAGATCAAATGAAGATAAAAAAAATCAAAGTTCGAGTGGAGATCAAATGAAGATCAAAAATCCAGTTCAAAGAGAAATTGAATGAAGATCCAGAGATAGTTCAGAGCCAAAAAGGAATCTACTCCCTTGCTTCACTACATATATGAGCAAGTATCCCAAAATTGAAGGATAGAAAGGAATGAGCCTGAATCCCTGGAATTGTCGGCACTACTATACCTTACGCACGATGATATGTCTGATATACTTACATTTTGCTTGTATGCAGACCAATGTTTGAATGTGGAAGAGCTAGCTTCAGGTGTCCTGCATTGCTTAGTGGCTTAGTCCAACTAAAATCTAAACCTGGGATTGGATAAGACATTTGTGGAGCCCCTATCTTAGCAATGGGCTGAAAGAATCCTGCCTGACATCGGGGAACACTCGTGTCTTATCTTAATATATTCATTTGCACACACAAGGATAATGAACAGTTAGGGCCTATCCTAGCAAAAGCCTTGTATCTCAGAAGTCTAGTATGGTCAGTATACAACTTTTGAGCAGTTCACTAGGGTGCTTGAGTCTCATGGAAAACCCTCAAAAATTCCCAAATAGCAACAAAATACCAAATATCACAAGCCATCAAAAATAAAGTCATTCAATCATCAAATTGCAAAGTATCGAATTCGTGATACATCATTACACTGAGCACAAAGTTTTCAAGATATAGGATAGATACCGGATGGATATCAAAAATGATATTTAGACGACCACTGACTATATTGTGCATCTCTTTCAAATTGCAAAAAGGAATATAGAATGACATATAATATCATTCGCCTCATACCGTTCCATATCATTGCATCTCATACATGGGTGATTAATTGATTAAATTCTTGTAGTGAGGATTTTCAATTACATTCATGATTTTTATACATTCTGTGGTGTCGTCCATTAGATTGTTAAACCCATATTGCATTCATTCCTTATGATTTAAGTGATTAAAGCATACAGGTTCATTTACATTAGATCATCATCATGTAAATAATGCATTACATGCATTGCATTCACCATGTCATAACATCATAAATTAGATGCATACAATTAAATCAAATTGAACATGCATTTAACATCAAAGTTTGCATTCATATGCATACATCATAGTAGTCCATCTACATATATAGATCACAATATCTAGTCATACACCCATCATCTAGCTAGTGCATGTCATCCATACATCACATCATATAGCATCAAATCAACATAACAAATAAGCATTGCATCCACGTGCATCTCATAAACATAAAATCAAAACAAAAACATTTGCAAGCATCAACTGGGGTATTATCAGTATCAATCCCCAAAAGCTCCAAAGAAATCCAAATATTTGGTCTTTTTATTCAATTCATCAATGCACACATTTGCTCACCATAAGGATTTTCAAAATGGACAATTAAAGCATATCTACAGGTCCAAAATTTCAAAAATTTCAAAATTAACAAAAAAAATTAAATAATTAAAAAGCCAAATGTGCCTCGTATTCAGTCATTTACCCTATACACTTGGCGGTTGCAGTGACTTGCACTCCATGCAATCCGACAAGATGAGTAAATTACCATAAGGATATTTGGGGTAAATTCATCATCGTGGAAGTGCTATGCTTCATTTCAATCCCTAAGAAGGCCCAGATGGCCGGACTGCTCCAAGGGAATGAGATATTCATCGTAATTCCCCTTTGACATTTTCAGCGAATCATCGACAATATGATTCAACACAAGCATAATTGACATTGTTATCATTTTGATTCCTTAAGAAGGCCTTCATGGCTGGACCGCTCCATGGGATAGAAATATACAATTACTATTAACAGTTGCAATCATAGCTGATTAGGCCTTGCCAAAAATTCAAGTGCTAAAGTCTTCAATTGTTCAAATTATTCATGTTGGTCAAGCGACCTCGTCGCTTCATTTAATTGTCATTACCCTCATCGACTCGTCGCTTGAGGGGGTAGTCATAACAACATTCATAATCAAAATCAACATTTAAATGCTCAATCATTGCTAAGTGCATTCATTCAAGAATCATTGTCAAAGACAATCATGCACCATCCTTGCTTGGGGCAAATAAGCAAAATATCAAGATCAAATTCAAGCAAACTGGGCAGCTAGTCTCCTAATTTAGGATTAGACTTAAGCTTATCTCCTAATTGCCGCTAAGGCTAGGATTAGACTTAAGCTTGTCTCCTAATTGCCGCTAAGGCTAGGATTTGACTTAAGCTTGTCTCCTAATTGCCACCAAGGCTAGGATTTTGACTTAAGCTTTCCAGAATCAAGTCCTTCAACTCATCGAAGGCAATGATTCAATGATGCATGCTCTTTTCATGATTGGGGCAGTTAATGTTGATCAGACTAATGATCATCATGCAACCTTTGACATCATTTTAGGAGGTCTATTTTTGCTCACGCGTTGTTCGATCTCACAACACATCGCAAAAGGGGCATCTGTAGACACCTAAAACGCGTCATGTCGATGGTGACTACTCATATGGGACATGCTAGAAGACCATATGGAAGACCTTTGGACAAATCCAAGGTATAGCAATGGTTTTTACCACTCAATTGGGCATCTTTGCCTAGTCAGTTCTAGCCATGGATGACACCCACGGTTAGAAGTGCTGATCGCGACTGACACCCGTGGTCCCCAATATGCCAATTGGGGACCATAGCTGACACCTACGGTTAGCAAAATCTTGCATGCTAGCCATAACTGAGACCTGTGGTTAGCACTGTAACAAACTCGGGTGACCAGAGCCGAGTAAAACTAGTTGCAATGGCCATTTGTGATGGTTTTCAAAGCGGTTCGGGCTCGGAAGCATCCAGAAGCTTCCTCCCAACTGCCAAATCTTGTTCTTGGCTTCTCCATGAAGCTAGAGCAAGGATTTTGGGAGTCTACTTAAGACCCCAATTTTAGAGAGCAAAAAATAATGAAGAATAGCTCAATTGCATAGCGGAGCCCTATCGGATTGGAGAGCAATTTCACATCCCCTTGAGGAGTAACGAAGTGTTGTCCAATTAACCAAAGACAATTGTGCATGCATCAATGGAGATCTCAAGAGCTTGAGGAGCAAGCTTGACAATTGACATACTTCCATTGCCAATTCCACCTAATGCACCACCAATTCAGTGTTCCAAGACACAGGCGACCCTTGATCATCAATTCCTTGGAGGATTTGAGAGTTGTTGGCCCTGGTTTCGAGAGAAAGGATACTTTCATCTTAACCATGGCTATCAGCCATGGTTAATAGTGCTCACCACACCTCAGACCTGTGGCTAGGGTTTGATGCTCTCTTTCCTCCATTTTAGCATTAGATTTCTATTTCTAGTCATGCATTTAGCTTAATCTAGCATAAATCCACATTTTAGCAGACATTTGACCATTTAATTTAGGAATTAGAGGTAGATTTGCTTCATATTTCCTTGCATTTGTTAATCTAGACTAGTTTCATGCTTTTCAAGTTACTAATTCTTAATTAGAGTGCTTCATAGATAGATCTATGCTTCTTTTACACGCTTTATTACAATTTCCTCATTTCTTGCATAGATTGATAGTTTTACATGCTTTCTTGATTTTATGTCATTCATTATGCAAGATTCCTCCAAAAGCCTCATCAAGAGAGGCCTCCTTTGTTACTAATTGCTTCTTGTTGTTTCTTGATCACAGGGAACAGGATTTGAAGGAGAGATAAAGCATCCAATTCCTTCCTCAACATGAAGAAGAGGGTCATCGACACCCTAGAGCAGTTCGTGTCACCCTGAGGGGAATTTTGATCACACCTACCCTTGATAGGGATTAGACACTATTGTAATTGATGTATCAAATGGGTATCCCTAAGAGGGATGAATCTGTAATTTGACTCCATTGAAATTAATAAAGGATTCCTTGTATTCATGTTATTTCTTGTTATCAATTTATGCATGCCTATTTGTGTATCTTTCTTCAATTGCAATAGTTAGATCGGGTGTGAGCCTTTTTGGTGGTTACAATATCATATATATATGTGTGTGTGTGTATAACATGGCAAAGTACATCAAGGTACATTAAAAATACCTACAGGCTACAACTATGTAGGTCCTCAGACCTTACACTCAAAAATGGTACATGTATGTCAAATATGTATCAATACTGGCCTGTGCCACTAGTGTTACCTCCAACCTCTCCACCATATCTATGAGGTGTTCTAGAGCTAGTACCTATGGTCCTATCTATCTAAGTCCTTTTCATATGGTTGGGCTGCATTGCAACTACCTTGACTCACTTCACCAACTCTGGTGTGAGACCCCTGCTATAGACCTCTCTCGAGGAGTACCACCCAACACCCTGATCTAAAGCTGTAGAGAAATAATATACCCAACATCTACCAATATATGAGCTTCATAATCCTCTAAGAGCCCCTGTAGGTGCCTAACCTCTACCTTTGAGTCTAAACGTACTGGCCCCTAAGCAGCTAGAGTGGCTAGTACAAACTATGATTGTAGGGCATCCCTCTCCATGATGAGTTGCTCTATCATGGTCAATAATGAATCAATCTAGGTTTTTAGATAGGTTATCTCCTCCTAATACCCTCACCATGTAGTCTTCCCTACTACCAACTTGCTATCTATCATAGCGAGATAAGTATCCCAATCTAGGACCTATCATTGAGTTGTATGAAGCTCATCCTCCAAGCTATGTAGCTCTACCTAGAGAGGAGACTCATGATTGTCTAGAGCTACCTCCTCCTCCTCCTATGATGCTACATGCTCCTTGATATCTTTGCCACACTTCTCTATCCTAGGTTGCACCCATCATGCATCAGGATCCTCCTTAGGTACCTCATCCTTAGACCACCATAGACGACCACCACCCTACCATAGCCACGTAACCCACCACTAGATGCACACATCTGTATTCTCAACATCTACTACACTAATGTCAATTGTAGGAGCATCTACCTCCTTTACAAGATCTATAACATGGGGTACTAGAAGATCCCTATTTTCTTGGATACATCGATACAAAACGAGCTCTAGTGGGATGTCCTCCTAGATCCCAAAATGCCTGGTCACCTAAAAGTAATGAAAGAACTCCATCATCCCTACCTTGTGATTGATGACCCATCGATCGTGTCTTGTCCATGCCATGAACCAATATTCCTGAGGTCAAGTAGGACAATCCACATAGGACCTCCAGATTATGTCTTGCACCTATAACCTAATTAGAGTACCTACGTAGTGTGCCAAATCCCCTACATGATGGTGACTTCATCTTTCATCTATGTATTGTGGCCATCTAGACCCATAGAATTAAGACCTAGCTATGATGGTAGTGATATATTAGGGAAGCATTGTAGGGTGGTATAATCTAATATACTTCCAATCTCAAATTTGTAGGAGTAAGCTGCAAGCCACACCCACTCGGCCCCATCACTGAATCCTATAAAACTCATCATAGAGTTTCTAATAGGACATTACCCTAAGCCATGATGATGGGCTCGATGCTATCCATTAGGTCCTGCACCGTCACCAAGAAGTTCCATGGGAACCTCACTCTAGAAGTATCAAGTAAAATTACATTGTAGATGATGTACATCAGAAGGGCCTAACACCATGTGAATACATCAGCTCGATGCCAAAGAGTGATAGGAACTACTCCATGATGAATGTCCCCAGTGCTACCCATGCGTGGTCACCGAAAACCCTAGAAAATACCACTAGCATGTGTCTAGTAGGTGAGAAGATGATGTCTTATCCATAAAAAGGGATCCTGAAGATCCTATAAACATCCTCAGGTGTAATGGTCATCTCGTCGATCGAGTGATGGAAGGTGTTCATGTGATAGTCCCATTTATGGTCCAATGTTATGATGTACGCCTAATATAACATCATCATTGACATGCGAGAAATGTACATCAGGTCCCACATATTTAACCAATACCAGTAGACATGAACCATGAGAGGTAGTATCTTAGCTAGTAGCTCAAGCTCCCAAACCCATGAAGACAAGAGATACATGTGCAAAATAAAATGCTAATCAGATGCACTCGCACTAGCATAACTCAATAAAATCCAAAAATGATGCAACAATAACCCATAATCAAGAAAGGGTACAAACACAATAATAAAATGCACCAAAACATGCAAAAAAATCAAAATTTACACTTCAAAAAAAAAAAAAACAATTAAACTAAACATAAATAAAAAAAATTAAAAAAATTACCTAATTTTTCCTGGCCACTCATGCTGATAGTGGTTGCCACAACAGCCATCGATGTCGACAACAACTAGCCTGCAATGATCAAATTTTTGATCGTTATGGATTTAAACCAGTCATGCTCAGTGACAATGATCCCTCTTTTCCAATTAGGGGTTGCCTTGAGTGATAGTGACCATGAGGTGGCACACCAATGGCATTCGCCCTTTGCCCAAAATTACAAAAAAAATAACAAAAATAAAAATCTAAGAAGAACCCACCTAAATTAGCCTAGTTCTAAACCTAACTACCAGTGCGGTTCATTACCAACAAGATTAGTGAGGTTCATTTACCAATGTCTTAATTTGGTTCATTTTATTGATTAAATGAACAAGCTAGGGTTTGAGAAATACCCATGAAGCTTTGACTCCTTCGCTTATAGAATCTTCACCCTGCTCTACCATGGTGTCAGGTAATCAACAGTCTACTGGGTCAATTTCTCTCTATCTCTCTCAGAGCTCACTATTGCAAATTGATAGCTGGAAAATAATGAAATTGAAAACTCTAATTTTATTATATATTTTTTAGTTTTCTTGTAATCATTGATGTCGATAGCGGCTAGGAAGTGTGGGCCACCTATGCTGATAGTGGCTACAAATATGTAAAATTGGGTTGCTCTTGCTGATAGCAGTTAAGAATAAATAATTAATGCACATATTTTATCACCATAAGGAGTTTCATAATGGACATTAATGCATATCTAACGGTCCACAATCATCAAAAATTAAAAAAAAAACAAAAAAAAACTTATTAATTCAAAATTTCAAAAATAATTAAAAAATCATCAAAATTAACAAAAAATCAAACATCAAAATTTCAAATGCACCTCGTTCCTAGTTAATTACCCTATACACTTGGAAATTGCAATGACTTGCACTCCATGCAATCTGAAAAGATGAGTAAATTATCACAAGTTCATTTGAGCTAAATTAGTCATAGTTGAATTGCAATGTTTCACTTCAATCCCTAAGAAGGCCATGGTGGTCAGACTACCCCATGAGAATGAGGTGTTCATTTCATCTCTTCCATGATGTTTTTAGCATCTCATTGAGTGATTTAACAAAATTTTAAATTAAATTGCTATCATCTTGATTCCCTAAGAAGGCCATTATGTTTGGATTGCTCCACAGGATAGAGATGTACAATTATTATTAATGGTTGAAATCACACCTATAATAGGACCTCCCATATAACAACAAAAGAATTCATCTTAAATTGTCAAAATAAATCATCTTGGTCAAGCGAATCGTGCTTTTATTATTAGTATTCTCCTCATTAACTCATCACTTGAGGGGGTAGTCATAATAACAAAATCATAATCAAAATCAACAATTTATAACTTAATCAAGTTAATCGTGTTTATCTTATGAATAATTGCTAACAACTATCATAAGCTTACCCTATTTCTTGGGATAAAAGCAACAATGTTGATTTAAACCTTTGACAATATGGCTTTCGGTCCTTTGCAAATGCTATGCAATGCAACTTGAGACTCTAGTGGACTTCAAATTCTTATGCAATATAAGCCTTCCACACCGTTGGAAGCATTGATTTAGAGATGCATACCCTTCTCATGATTGGGGTATCTAATATTGATAAGATCAATGATCATCATTGTAGCACCCTAAAATTGGTGCAGTAAACCTTAGCAATAATTAAAATTACCTTAGTAATAATTCAAATTCAAAATTTTAACCCCAAACCACATTTTAACCGCTTTCCTAGTTTTCCATGCCATTTTTAGGATTTGTTGTGACCGTTGTATGATATCGTCGTCGATCAGACGATATCACCTCAGATCGGATGATTTCGTCTGGACTAGAATGTCTAGACAATTTTGTCCCAAAACTGATTTTTCATAATTAGCTTCTGTTTCAACGACATCTCTAACCTGGGAAAAAGTGTGTCTATGCTATTAGAGACTTCCCCCGTTGGAGATCTCCCAAATTGGGATGATATCCAACCTCCCAACCTCCTTCCTATGCCTATTTAATCTTAGGACCTCCCCTTGACATTCCCTTGGCTGAAATTTTTTGTACTTCGAGTTTTACATGCATTAGAATATCCTAGACTATTGTTTGCCTTTGTCCCTTTTCAAATTTTCTTGCAGGAACTTTGTCATTCTTTAGCCGGAGCAAGCTCAGATCATCGTAGACGATCCTATACAATCTTGGATGATCTCGCACCAATTCAAGATGATTTCGACTGCAGTCAACATTGGGGGCAATCAGTGCCCTGAGTTTGCATTCTTTCTCCACTATTCACTGTTCTGCTTTGCATTAGTTAGACTTATTACTATTTTGCATCCTGGAGTTCACCCATATAGTTTAATGCATGATAAAATTATAATTTGTCATTAAATCATTGTAATGCACTCATGTTTTGTTTATAATTATCAAGTTTGATATTATTGTTGTCATTCTACATCATTACCCTCTGTTGGAATAGTTGCATTTTTTGTGTTTTGTATCTATTTCTCTGATTGTAGGTTTCTGACGAATTCATCTGACGAATTCGTTAGATCTCAGATTATCTTGTCTGATCGCAGACAATCCTGCCATATCAGATGCGATCCTGACTGCTTCAAAAATCAAAACCTCCATCAGAAATTCGGATCAGATATGACTTCTCTCATCTAGCTTATTCTCTGTGTTTCTGTTCAAATCTGTTTTCCGTATTCACTAAAACCTGCATTTCATATAGAACAGTTTATATTCATTTGGCCAAACCTAGGATTTGAATGATTAAAAATAAAATTGAATACATCAAACACATTCCCAACCTAGGCGTGGAAATTGCCATTCAAAAGTTTCTTGGTGAACCCACCATCCATAAAAAAATCACCTTAATACCCCTCCCCTGAGATGCGAGACCTTCAAAGGGCCTCTCAGTCCGAGGTATTGTCCCATCCTTCCCGCATCCCCATTTTGGGTGCAGATCCTTTAGCCTGAAGGTAAGGGTGCAGAAAATTTGGAACGATACATTTTGGTGAACCCGACGTGAAACTAAAACCTTTTGAAAATGAAAACAAAAACAAAAACATAGATTCATTTAAAATCATTAGAAAACTACTAAGTTGCATATCATGTTTAGATGGTAGTTCCTAAGAAAAGACTAGCAGTTACTATAAATGTTGAAAACCAATTAGCAGCCATAGAAATCAATTTTGTGCTTAGTGTGCCTGAAATAGATAGAAACCAACTTTTGTGGGATGAACTTGATAGGAGACTAGGTATCATTTCATCTAGGTCAATAGAACTTAAACAAATCAAGAGGCTTGTCCTAGATAGAATCCTAGATCCTCATCAACTCATTTTTTATCATGAAATTCAGAGAGCTTGCCATAGGTGGTTAGCTTATAGGAGAGCTCTTGTGTCTTCAGAATTTTTCACCTTCAAGGAATACCTCGAGAATGCAGCCATTATACACCAATTCTTAGGTCGTGTAGAAGACCAAGAAGCTGATCTTGTAGATAGAAAAATATGGAATAGAGTTTCCAGAGCTATGTTATATCGAGAGTATTGCCACGAGCTTTATTTCTACCAACCAAATTATGAGACAGATAATATCACTATAGCACTTTTTGTCAAATTCTTGAAAGAAAATTTTCAATTTGAAGAACATTTCATGACTCCTGAAGAACTTGAGCCCATTAATGATATTTATAAATTGTTTATAGAAAATTAGATCATTGCTTTCATTATTATTATTTCTTGCGTTTTGTGTGTTGTTTGTTATCTTTATAATATTGTTATAAAAAATAATAATAATAATAAAAAACATAACAAAACCAAAAAAATTTATTTTAAATACTATAGTAGGTATATAATTAAAATATATACCTCTTAATCTTGTTGCATATATATATATATATATAAATATATATATTTGCTGAAATCTAAGTTTAAGCACAATGACTAGACTTAGGAATGGTAAACAAACTGAAGAAGAAGAAGAAGAAGATTGGTTAGGAAAGAAAACAAAAAAATTAAATGCCCTTCCTGAGGATCCAATTCTAGAAGAAGAAACTCTAGAACAACCAGAATATGACCTGGTTGAAGAAAATGAACAACAAGAAAATGTTAGAGAGGAAGGATCCTCATCCCCTAGAATGGATCCAGACGAAACTGTTACTTTTGATAACATAGATCATTTCTTGAAATTCTTTAATAATAATATTGGTGCTCTTAATATGGTAGTTCGTATTGATAGGGGAAAAATTAGTGAAACTCAAGAAATCCTAGAAGAAGGATTTAAAATGCACACTAATCCCTTGTCCTTCGTCGATCAAGAAAGTGATAAAGTTGGACCACCCAATATGGATATGGCCACTATAATTCAGAACATGCAAAAACAATAGGTTATCCAACCTCCTAAGGAACCTGTTATTGAGCCTAAAATCATTCCCACACAAAAGAGACCTTCATTTACTGCTTTATTTCACCAAACTATTGATCAATATGCTTCAAATCTACAAAAACCTAAAATGAAGCCAAACACCAATTTTCAACAATCTGGGATACAACATAATACAAATTCAAAACTTCTTCATAACACCCTTCCTACCAAAAATTTATACAATAGCAATATGGCATCTAATCTTCATGTCCCTCCATCATATGCTCATCAATCCCATATTAATACCCTACCAAACCAATATGGTGGGCAAACCAGTAATCTGGAAGCCATGGTGAAACAGTTAGCTTCCCGCATGGACCAGATAGATCCCTACCGTCCCTCATACAATTATCGAGAGATGTGTAGTCAACCTCTAGATCCTATGGTTGTAGCACAACCATACCCTAAAAACTTTCCCATGCTCATCATGCCTATATATAAAGGAACTAAAGATCCCATAGAGCATCTTCGCATGTTTAGGATAGCATGTCATGATATATCACATGATGACTTGTTATTACTAAAAATGTTCCCAAAAAGTTTAGGAGGAATGGCATTAGAGTGGTACTATCAATTGCCCACTCATTCTTTGAGGAATTTTGAAGAGACCGCTGAATCTTTTGTCATCAATTTAGTGCCTATATCGAAAGGCATGTAACCATTAAAGATTTGTACAACTTAAAACAAGACAAAGATGAATGTTTTGCTGATTTCTTAGCTAGATGGAGGTAGTTGACAGGAAAACTGCACTTTGTGCTACCTTATAGGGAAATGTTGCTAATATCAATACAACGAAGAAAATAGAAAAATTTATATTGAAACCTCCTGATAAACATCCTCGAGAGTTTACTAGATTGAATCAACCATTATCAACTATTCTACCCCAATTACTCGAAAGAGGTTTGATTCAATTACCAGCTATCCGGGAACCTGATCCAACCATACCTGGATACAGAGTCGATTTACACTGTGATTTCCATAGAGGTCCTGGACACTCTACCAATTCTTGTAAAAGGTTAAAACATAAAATACAAGATCTAATTGATAATAATGAGATGGAGGTGCAAGCTTTCCAACCTAAACAAAATGCTCCTAATAATGCTCAAAAGAACATTCCCCAAAATCAAAATCAAAATGATAATCAATCATTAGATATATTTCAACATCCTTTACCAAAACATGGTAAAGAGGTGGCCAATCAAATTGAGCATCATAATGTCCCTCCTCCTACCCGATATGGAGGAAATATTAGCGGACATTTACCTAATCATGATTTACAAAAAATTGACACAACTTTATGCATGGTCACAACCAGGCCCCTACATAATATTCAAACATCGGATCTCAGTGATGTAGAATCAGATACTGAAAGTGAAATAGACATCATCTCAAATCAATCGAATAGCTCTAAAGATGAATCAGATCCTATTCAACCTATCACAGATTCTATGGTTTCAAAAGAACCATTTCCTAGAAGAGTTACTACTCGACCCTCTTCTAATCAATTCCTTTCTAATGAAGAAGCTATAAATGCTAGACCAAGACCTATTCATCATCCACAAAATAATATTGTAGGTACCATCGGATTCATTACCAGACAACAATCTCAAAATTTTCAACAAGAACCAAATCAGAACGATGGATCAACTCCATTTGTTTTGAAAAATTCCAATAAAGGGAATCATGCTCCTAATGTTCAATCTAAACCTCCTTATAATATTAATGAGAAATTATCCAATACTACAGCCAGAATTTCCCTTTTGGATTTGTTAAGATCTTCTCCTACACATAGATATGAATTAATGCTTACATTAAGCCAAATGATGGTACCACAAAACATTCAACCGAAAGCCATGACCAATACTATCGTCACTAGAGAAGTTGATTGTATTGAATTTCGAGATAAAGATATACCACAACATAGTTTACATAAGGAGAACCCCTTATATATTACTGACCTAATTGGAGATGTAGCAGTCAAAAGGGTCTTGATTGATAATGGTTCATCTCTAAATATTTACACTTTTGACTTCTACCAAATATGTAGAAGTGATGAAATGAAGAAAACTGACATGATCATAAAATCTTTCAATGATGAAACACAAGAAACGTGTGGATTTATCACCATCCCATTGCAAGTTGGTTCAAGAACCTTAGATACGACCATGTTTATTGTACATTTCCCCGCATCATATAATATACTCTTGGGACATCCTTGGATCAATGCAATGTGGGCTGTCCCATCAACTTTACACCAATGTGTTAAATTTGAATTTAAAAATCATTTGGTCACTATCCATGGTGATCCTAGACCTTTTGATATGTGTGGTTTGGTAGAACCTGTTGGAGTTCAATTTTGCCCTGCTCTGTCATCCACACATCCTAATTCTTATTTTTCATCTAAACCTGTGAAACACACACCCATAACTTCATCTATTTCTCCTCCATTAATTTCACCCTCATATATAGCCCAACAATCTTCTAAACAAACCACACTAGAACCTCAAAAAGATCTTAAATCCATAACCAATCCTTCATGTTCCATCCCTATAATTTCAAAACCTATAGACCCATTTATTAACGCCTCCACATTATCTACATCTATCATACCTTCCACATCTAAAGATATAGGGAATGATCCTTCTACATCTTATGCTCTTTCTGATGAACTCTTACCTGATTTATCTAACATTCTTATATCAGAAAAAACAAATGCGTCTATGCAAAATTCCATTATCTTAAGTAATTTGCTGCCATCTCCTCGTACTTCGGGCCTCCCACGACCTATGGGAAGTACTTACCAATTCGGGATTTGTGCCTTCATTTATAAGGGATATGACTAGGGAAGAATACCCAGGAACATTAAAACTCATCATGAGGGATATGCTCGATGTTATTTTACTAATGAGTATATTAAAGCTAAACCTATAATGCTTAAAATGGGATATAAAGGGAAAGGCTTGGGACCATGCCAAGATGGTATGAAAGAACCCTTTGAGGTAGAACCATGGCCCGCCTGATGTGGTGTGGGCCTATTTCCTAGTAAGGGTCAACCCTTCTCTTTTGAAGATGATGATCAACTCATATGTTATCAAGATTATTTGGATGGGCATGATGATTTGCCTCTAAAAAATCAGCCATTTACATGCAATATGCTATCCATAGCTTATCCCGAAATGATTGCTAAATCCGATGATGAGTTGGAAGGAGATATTTTCCATGATGTCTCCGTTGAAGAGATGTTACACAATGGTTTTTATTTTGATGGTTCTATACCTACTATAGCCCAGCTTGAGGCCACTACTCCTCAAGATGAATTATCCAAGTTAACCTTAAAAGAATTACAAGAATTGGGCGTTTCACCCGCCCCACCTAATTTTGAAAGAGATATACACATGGAAGTAGAAAATGTCATTAAAGTTAACATTGGAACTGAGGATAATCCCCACATAATCAATATTGGATCAGAATTAAGTCAAGAAAAACAAGAGCAATACATTGCATTCCTTAAAGAATATGAAGATGTCTTTGCTTGGACATATGAAGATATGCCAGGTTTAGACCCTTCTGTAGTCATGCATCACCTAGTAGTCCATCCGGATGCTAAACCTGTTAAACAAAAACTTAGAAAAATGCATCCCAAAGTGGCCTTGCTAGTCAAAGGGGAGTTAGAAAAACTCTTGAATGTTGTTTTTATACAAGCTATTGATTATGCTGAATGGATCTTGAATGTAGTTCCAGTCACCAAGAAAGAAGCTACCAAAGTTAGGTTTTGCACAGACTTTAGATATATTAATGCTGCATGCCCTAAAGATGATTTTCCTCTTCCAAACATGGGTCAAATCATTGATTTTACTGTTGGGAGTGGAATTATGTCCCTAATAGATGGATTTTCTAGTTATAATCGGATCAGGATAGCTCTTGAAGATCAGGATAAAACAACCTTTATTACCCCCTGGGGTACCTTTTTTTGGAAAGTGATGCCATTCGGCCTAAAGAACGTAGGTGCAACCTCTCAACGAGCTATGACTTATATTTTTCATGACATGATGCATGATATCCTACATGATTACGTAGATGATATCATAGCTCATTCCATCAAATAAGATGATCATTTAAATGATTTAAGGACAGTGTTTGATTGGTTAAGGGAATATCTTATCCGAATAAATCCTACTAAATGCATATTTAGAGTTAAGTCTGGTAAACTATTAGGGGTTATAGTTTCTTTACGTGGCATCAAAATCGACCCTCTCAAGATTGTGGCTATCATAGATATGCCCGCACCTACCAATATATCTAAGTTACGAAGTTTACAAGGTAAGCTTCAAGCTATCCATCGCTTCATCGATAAGCTGGCAAAAAAAATAGGTCCCTTTCTTAAACTGCTTAAGAAGGATGTCCCTTTTAATTGGGACGACGAATGTAAGGAAGCTTTTGAAATTCTCAAACATTACCTCCTTAACCCACCTGTGCTTTCATCGCCTAGACCTGATCACCCATTTATACTGTATATTTCAGCTTCAAATTTTTCTTTAGGAGCTATGTTAGCTCAACTTGATGATGAGAAAAGAGAACGTGCTAATTATTATATTAGCCTAACTTTAATTAGTTATGAAACCCGCTACACAACATTATAAAAACTATGTCTAGCAGTCGTATTTTCTATGCAAAAATTATGCCATTATATGCTCAGTCATAAAACTTATGTCATTTCTAAATATGATCCCTTGCGGTATCTCATGAGTCGACCTTATTTATCGGGTCGCACAGCTAAGTGGGTTCTTGCTCTAAGTGATTTTGAACTCATGTTTATAGGATAGAAGTTTGTTAAGGGTCAAATCATAGCAGATCAATTAGTTGCTGCACCCTTAGAGTCTACCCATCCCCTCATCATTGAGTTTCCTGATGAATGCCTTCAATTAGAGGCAGATCATGTTGAACAATGGTCCTCATACTTTGATGGAGCCCGATGCATGAGTGGGGCTGGTGTAGGTATTATTTTAATATCTCCACAAAAACACATTATACCTTTGTCATTTAAATTAACATTTGATTGCACCAATAATACTTCTGAATATGAAGCTCTAATCCTTGGATTACGAGCTGCATTGGCGCTAAAAATTAAACATCTGCTAGTTTTTGGTGATTCTCAACTTGTTATAAACTAAATTAATGAATTTTATCAGACCAGAGATGATAAATTATGCCCATATAAAGCATATGTTTTACAATTACTGTCTCTATTTGATCAAGTTACCTTGGAAGCTATTCCTCGAACTAGCAACCGTGCTGCTGACGCTATGGCTGCAGCTGCATCTCTTCTGCCCTTGGAGTTAGATGACGAATATGCCACAATAATTATTCATCGACTCCAAGAACCCGCTTCAAATAAGTCATGCCTAGAACCTTTGGATGTGTTTCTAATCAATGAAACTACTCCTGAACCTTGGTATAAGGATATATTTGATTTTCTTCACAATGGGACTTTCCCTGCCAGTTCTAATAGAAACCAGTGTCGGTTATTACGTAGACGAGCAAGTCAATTTGTAATAATTGGAAATACTTTATATAGGAGATATTTTGAAGGTATCCTATTGAGATGTTTGAATTTAGAAGAATCCAGATCAGCTTTGAGTGAAGCCCATGATGGATCTTGTGGAGGACACTTCAGTGGTAGTGTCATTGCTAAAAAGCTCCTTAGGATAGGATACTTTTGGCCTACCATGGAGAATGATGCACATGATTATGTACGCCATTGCAACAAGTGCCAGAAACATGCTGACCTTGTCCATGCCCCTGCACAAGAACTGTAGGCTATTTCATCTCCTTGGCCCTTTTCAAAATGGGGCTTAGACATTATTGGAAAAATTAATCTTGTGTCATATGATGGACACAAATTCATCATAACCGCAACTGAGTATTTCATGAAATGGGTTGAAGCTATGCCATTAGCTTCTTGCATTGGAACACGTCTCTAAATTTATTTTTAATCAAATCATTTGTAGGTTTGGAATTTCTGCAAATCTCATCTCAGACAACGGAACTTGTTTCAAAAATAAATATGTTAATAAACTATGTCAAAAATATAAAATTCAACATCGCTAGTCCACTCCCTATTATCCTTAGGGTAATGGCCAAGCAGAAGCTTCTAACAAAACCTTAATCAAAATTCTCAAAAAATTGGTCAATAAATCTTGCCACGACTGGCACATTCAATTATATCCGACTTTGTGGGCATATCGCACTAGCGTTCGTACTCCCATAGGTACTTCACCTTTTGTTTTGGTTTATGGCGCTGAAGCCATTTTTCCCTTTGAATTAGAAGTTCCTTCTTTGGCTCTACTACTTCAAGATACCGAAGTAGGAGATGAATATCGAGTTGGCAAACTCAGTCAGTTGGAACTCCTAGATGAAAAGCACATCAATTCTTTGGAGCATCTTCGTGCCTACCAAAACAAGCTTAAAAGATCATATGCTAAGAAAGTTCGTCATCGATCCTTTGAGGTCGGTGACCTTGTTTTAAAATAAAATAAAAAAAATACTAATGCAAATAAAGACCTTAAAGGTAAATTTGAGCCCAACTGGCTTGGACCATATATTATCACTGCTAAATTTGAATCGAGAGCATACAAATTATCTACATTAGATGGTAAAGAACTTAAAGAACCCATGAATATTTTGCATCTTAAATGTTATTACGCATAAAAATTGGTCATTTCATCATTGTATATATTTGTTTAAAATATTTCAAAAAACCACTATCTTGTATTTCTTTCAATTTATAAACTTAAAAATATAAAAACACCAAAAACATTCAAAATCATCAAAATCTTCAAAACCAACTTTTATTTTTTGTACTTTTCAAATTGTGACATATTGCAGTTATATTTCCAGTTATTTTGGATAAATTAGCATTTATTTGGAATCCCACACTTTCACATTCACATGAATAAATATCTTGATTTATTTGGTATGATTACTAATCTCTCTTATATCAAAGTCCACAAAATTCAATTAAATAAATTTTGAGCACAGAGAATTGATCTTGTTATTTACTTAAACCAAGCATATCCTTTCACAATAAAATGATTATATTTGTAATGTCCATGCTATGCTACATAGTAGAAGTGGTTTCTTGAGAAAAAATTTTCCCTTGCTATCCTATCATGCACATGGTCTAGAATCTTTGAGAATTGACAAAAGGACAAGCTCACCCCTACCCAGAATAAAAATCCCTTGCTCTACAGTTAATCCAATCAAGTATCCCTAGTATAGGAAGAAAAGAAAAATTCAAGAAAAAGAGAAAAAGAAAAAGGTTATTTCAACATTATCTCAAATATCAAAGCAAAAGATATGAAAAAAAAAGAAAAAAAAAAAAACAAGAGAGAAAAGAAAGAAGAAAGCAAAAGAAAGCAAAAGCAAAAGCAATAAAATCCCTTTCCCTACCCCTTGAAAAGAAAAGAAGGGTTGATGAGCTTGAATCCTTGGAATTCTCAATTATTCGAAAACTGTAAGGTAAGCCCCATAACAGGTGGTTTGTGCCCAACCCGCTTGGCCTTGGGTAACTCCTAGCGTGGTGATATGTCTGTCACATTAGCGACCTTCTTTTGTATAGACCTATGTTTGCTTATGGATTAGCTAGCTCTTGTTAACCCGACTTACATAGTAGTCTAGTATGGCAATATGCATCTAAATCATGGTTAATGAACACTTATTTGGTTAATTCAAATCACTTGTATCAAAGTATCTTGCTCAGAACTGGTAAATGAACAATACAATCACACACACATTTGTATTTGAGATATTTGTGTATCATTATGATAAATCAAGATTGGAAATGAACTCACATACGCACATGGGATTCCTTATAAATCTAACTTTTGTCTTTAATATACTTTGAAATATTTTTGCAATTTTTTTGGAATAATTTCATTTTCTTCTCTGAGAACAGTTGTTTAGTATAAAGACAACTACATGCATTACCAAAAAAAATCAAAATCATTTTCAAAAACATGCAATAAAGTTACATATAACTTTTGAATTTCACGACGATGGTATAATTCCAAAACCAAAATTTGAATTTTATGCCTAGCGCAAGTCTTCATCTTCATATTTTCTGTTTATTTTCAAAAATTAAAAATCAACCATGCAATAAAACTATTATTTTCTTCTTTGGACTTCGCGATGATGGTATAAGTTTATATCTATAATTCTATGCCTAGCGCAAACCATCGAACTAATTTTATTTCCCATTTATTTCAAATCATAAAAACATATGACTTACATCATTATGTTACACACTTATGCTTTAAAATAACGCACAGTGGTTACTATTTCATGTCATTATGTTCAAATTCAATATTGCAACCATGGTATAAATTCTAAAGAATTGTTCAAAATTTTATCACACTTAGGAATTTATGCCTAGCAAAAATCATTTTCAAATATTGCATGCATAATATTTTCATGAAAATCTGAAAACAAATCATCATCCACATCATTTGCATCATCACAACAAAGTCTTAAGACAATCTCTTAAGCACTCTTTTACTTTTAACAATATTTCTATACTGGTATTAGCTTGAAGACCGAGTGAGCGGTGAATCCATGAAATGGTCTATAATAGCAATAATGTCCTTTGAAATTATTTTTAGAAGTCCCTTTTATTTTTATCAAATTATCCTACAAACAACCAATTTGTTTACATCAGATTATTTCATTTAAATTTTAAAAGCATGACATTCAAACCATAATATTTCCAAATGACATAATTACATGAATCATCAAATCAATCACACCAAAACATTAAAGCATCATAAAAACACATAATACAAGTCATATGATCAAAAATATCTCATCTATATATATATCAACAATATATACATCATCTCAAAATTGGATTGGTATGCCACAATCTGTACCTTGGCATACTCAATCCTCTATCAAAAATAATCAACACTATATATCAATCTGTGTAGTGCAGTCTGTAGCAGCTAGCCTCGAGAAGCCCTCAAGCTCTCAGCCTCATCTCCTCCCCCACCCCGAGGTGGACAAGGTGGCCCCATTGTAGTCCGTGTGGTGCTATGAGTCCTGGACTTTGATCATGATGATGTCCTCGATGACCTCATCATGACAAGCTCCGCTATGGGGGTCGACAATGGTAACCTCTGCCCCTCTAACACCATTTGGTAGTATAGCATCTGATAGAATGTGATTTGGGCAATAGCTCATGCTAGGTCCTGAGTGCTCGCTCCTCTACTCCATGCTCTGAGGCGTGTGACCTCATATCTGAGTTATGTGGCCTCCTCTCGGTGTCATGCAACATCATATTGCAAGGACTGCACCTGAGCCTAGAGACAAACAGTCTTCACCTGGAGAGTAGCCATCTCGCTATCCTCCCCTGCCTCGATGCCCTTGCCATTATTAGGCGATGGTGGCCTCTCTCTCCATGGAGAAGGGGGTCTCTCCTCCCTCTTCTCCTGCTGCCATGACCTCTACTGAGCCTGTGGTCTCCTCTGCTCTCTCTCGCCATGACCCTATGCCACCTCAATGGCCACCTGGTGTCGCCTCCCCATCCGATGCACAACTGCATGAATCGAACCCTAAGCCCTCATCATCCGAGGAGGGCGGATGCCTACATACCAGGCATCATAGCCTTCGACAACCCCAGCATCATCACCATCCACTAGATGGATGAGGGCATCATCTACATCCTTACTATAGAATCGTTGCATATCTAGAGCCTCGCTAACTGTAGTGTTATCTCGAATGGTCCGAGAAAAATCGTAGTCCCTGAGAGATGGGATCCCCTGCTGTAGATCAAACTGCTTCAAAACTCAGTCATACCTGTGGATCTCCACCTCTCCCCTCTCCATCCTTAGCTAGCAGACTCGCCTGATGCAAGCCAGCTCCTGTCCGTCCTCGACCCACCTTGGATGATCTCTCCAAGGCCTCTAGGTGATCTAGTCGGAGACAAGGTCATCAAGTAGTCTCCAAGACATTGGTAGATCTATCCGCCACTGTGATCCTCTCCAAAGCCACCAGTTGAAAACTCGGGGCCTCTCCCCATCAATCCCTGTCAGTGGGAGCCCTACCGGCCTTCGCACCACAATGTGCTTCTAGCACCAAACCTGTAGTAGTGATGTCATGACTGGACATCGGATGCCCTTTTTTACGACCCCATGCAGGATCCTATACAATCGGCATAGTACAAAGCTCCCCCAAGAAAACCTATACCTGTGGTCTCTCATGTCGTAGACCACATCTGTCAGTAGCCATGGTAGTCTGCATCCACTCTGATGGCATAGTAGCAGACCACCTACCACCCCAGCCAAAACCTGTGTCAGTCTAGATGCCCCAAGCATCTGACGTAGTGACATGATGTTCACTTCGTCCTTCTCCAAGGTGAAGCTCAGATCTCTGCACAGTCGCATCATCACGTGGCCTTGATTTGTCGTGGGAATCATTGGCCATCCTTGTATGGGGATCCTCAAAATCCTCCATACATCCTCCAATGTGGGAGTCATCTCCCCTATCGGTAACCAAAAACAAGAAGAACCCGGATACCACCTCTCTGCTAGGGCTGTCAATAGCCCCATATCTGTAGACACATGTGGCATATCTGCCACATGCTGCAAGCCGACTTGCACCAACTGATCTCACTCTACCTGAGATAGAGCGGCCAAGTCATCCTTCAGCCCTCCGTATTTCCATTCTCGGCTCTTTAGTAATCCTCTTTGCAACATAAACAACAAAACAATAAAAATCATTAATAAAAATCATTAATTAAAAATGCAAGTAAAATAAGTTCACTTTCATACAAATGATGATATCATCCACTATTGGACGATATCCTCCAAAATTTGAGCAAATTTGTCTCTCATTTTGCACGAGGGAATCATCCCTTATTGGACGAAATCATCCCCATATCGTCGATTTCGCCCTTAGACGAAATCAATGATATCGAGATGATTTCGGCGAAATCGAGATGATTTCGTCCCGATGACGTCGACAGACCAAAAACAGCCGTGATGCTCAAAAATCAGTCAAAATTAATCTAAAAAGCATGAAATTCAAAATTAAAGCATTCTAAATTAAGTTTGGACCCTTACCCGTAGCCCGTGTCGGACCTCTGTCGATCTGTGCACTGTCTCAACCATCTTGTCTGCAGAGCTATAGAAACCAGGAAAATGAACAGTAACAATGAATTAGGGTTTTACCCTATTTTTCTTAATTTTATTCAAAAACAATTAAAAACATTTTTAAAATTTTGCTTTTCTGCATTTTTACCTCAAACGTTGAATTTGGGTAAATACACGGAGGGGGCACCATAGTAAGCTGTCGTACGATTCGACCTAGAATCGTCGCCTAAAAATGAGAATAATTTTTGCTTTCTCATAGATCGAGAAGAACTCATATTTAACACATTTTCTTCAAAAAATTTTCTAAAGAGGGGGCAAAATGTAGCACCCTAAAATTGGCATAGTAAACCTTAGCAATAATTAAAATTACCTTAGTAATAATTCAAATTCAAAATTTTAACCCCGAACCGCCTTTTAACCGCTTTCCTTGTTTTCGTGCCATTTTTAGGATTTTTTGTGACCGTTGGACGATATCATCGCCGATCAGACGATATTGCCTCAGATCGGACGATTTCGTCTAGACTAGAACGTCCAGATGATTTCGTCTCAAAATTGATTTTTCATAATTAGCTTATGTTTCAATGACATCTCTAACCTAGGAAAAAGCGTGTATGCGTGGTTAGAGACTTCCCCCATTGGAGATCTCCCAAATTGGGATGATATCCAACCTCCCAACATCCTTCCTATGCCTATTTAATCTTAGGCCCTCCCCTTGACATTCCTCTGGCTGAAATTTTCTGTACTTCGAGTTTTACATGCATTAGAATATCCTAGACTACTGTTCGCCTTTGTCCCTTTTTGAATTTTCTTGCAGGAACTTTGTTATTATTCAGCCGGAGCAAGCTCAGATCATCACAGATGATCCTGTACAATCTCAAATGATCTCGCACCAATTCGAGATGATTTCGATTGCAGTCAACATTGGGGGCAATTAGTGCCCTGAGTTTGCATTCTTTCTCCACTATTCACTGTTCTACTTTGCATTAGTTAGACTTATTACTATTTTGCATCTTGAAGTTCACCCATATAGTTTAATGCATGATAAAATTATAATTTGTCATTAAATCATTGTAATGCACTCATGTTTTGTTTATAATTATCAAGTTTGATATTATTGTTGTCATTCTACATCATTACCCTCTGTTGGAATAGCTGCATTTTCTATGTTTTGTATCTATTTCTCTGATTGCAGGTTTCTGACGAATTCGTCTGACGAATTCGTCAGATCTCAGATGATCTTGTCTGATCACAGACGATCCTGTCATATCAGAGGCGATCCTGACTACTTCAAAAATCAGAACCTCCATTAGACATCTGGATCAAATATGACTTCTCTCATCTAGCTTATTCTCTGTGTTTCTGTTCAAATCTATTTTCTATATTCACTAAAACTTGCATTTCATATAGAACAGTTTAGATTCATTTGGCCAAACCTAGGATTTGAATGATTAAAAATAAAATTTAATACATCAAACACATTCCCAACCTAAGCGTGGAAACTGCCATTCAAAAGTTTCTTGGTGAACCCACCATCTGTCAAAAAATCACCTTAGTACCCCTCCCCTGAGAGGCGGGACCTTCAAAGGGCCTCTCAGTCCGAGGTATTGTCCCATCCTTGCTGCATCCCCCTTCTGGGCACAGATCCTTTAGCCTAAAGGTAAGGGTGCAGAAAATTTGGAACGATACAATCATATACCCTACAATATGGCTTTAGGTGGTTTATTTTTTTTTGTTCAATGCTATGTTTCCCATAATGTATCACAAAAATGGGTATCTATAGACACCTAAAACACATCATGTTTAGGATACTACTCATATGGGCACCTCTATAGACCATATAACTAATATTGGACCTTTCCAAGAGCTAGAAATGGTTCTAACCACTCACTAGGGGTAGTTTTGACGTATTTAGGCACAACTACTATCGACCAGAGTGGTTGCCAGCCCAACCACTAAATCTCAGATGAGATACAAGCTAACCACTATTGTGGACAATGGTTAGCACTAATATAGTTGGTCATGAAATGCAGGTCTGAATCATGCATGGTAACTAAACTTACATTTAATTCAAGTGACTTTGAGCATGAATCTCCCATAGTTCTTCCTAAATGCCACTCCCATACAAGTTTGGAACTTAGCCTTCCCCCCAATGGTACATTTCATGCAAATATGGATATTGGATTCTCCAAGAAACCAAGATTTGGAATTTGTGAGGCCTACATATGCACCCTCCCAAGAACAAGTGTGATTCCTAATTTTATGTAGTGAAGCCCTACTACATTGAGCAACAAATTTATAGCCCTATGAGGAGCGTCAAAGTTATTCCTGATTACTAAAAACCAAACATACCATCAACAATGGAGCTTCCACAAGGTTGAGAAGCAAATCATCCATTTGAATTTAATATACTACAAATATGAGAGATTTCACTTGCAAATCCATGTTTAGACACACCAAAAAACCTTAAAAATAAACTCAACCAGGGATTTCTGAGCCATAGAACTTGATACAAGGAGCAAAGATCATAGTTAGTGGTCACTGTCTTCGATAGCGGCCTAGAGGCACAGTCATCAATGGCAGTAGTGACTAGCAGACCAATCGTCCTAAGTGATAGTGGCTATGGTTTGAGATGTATTTTCTTTAGTTTCTAGTGTAGACCTACCTTCCTTTATGCATCATTAGTTTACCCTAGTTTATTTTCATGGTTCATAAGCATTGTAATAAACATCTTTTGCTTCCATTTATGTTTTTTCATGCTTTCTTTATACTTTGATACTATTTCTTGTAGATCTATGGAATAAAACTCATATCGAGAGGCCTCATATACTTTTAATATTTCTTTTTGTTTCCTTGCACGTAGGTAACAAATCTATCTGAGAATAAGCCGCATTAAAAAAAATCCCTCCAAACATTGGATAAGGAGGCATCTAGTAAGCCCTCATGCAAATTGGTATCAAAGTGAAGACCCTTTGAGTGCATCTCTCCCTGTGGAGGGGCCTCAACTATTGTAAACATTGTATCAATTTAAGTGACTCCCTAAGAGGGAGCTATTGTAACCAAGATTTATCATTTTTAATAAAAGGGCAATCCCATTTTCTTGGATTTCTTTTATTTGTGCAAATGATTACTTGATTTCTATTTATTAGATTGTTACATTCTTGCAATGGTCTAGATGCATGGTTTTAATCTTCATACATCTACATGAAAGGGTATTCATCCATGTTACCCTAAGTTGTTTAATGAACAATTCATTATCATCATTTCCACTTTAACAAGATGTCTTATTTCTTGTGTCCAATTCTCTTATCTACCCATGAGAGTACCTAATCCTAAAACCATGCAAAGCATCAATAGTATCATATCCTTAAATAAAATGGATACAATATCAAAGTATACATTCAAAAGCATTAAAACTAAGCATTAAAAATCATTTTAAAATACAAATCCTAACTTAACCAGTAAGTCCTACAAAGGTGGGTCGTGACATACTACCTCCCTTGGACTAAATATAGTCCAGGATGTTTCCTATAAAAATATTACATTTATCTTTACTCAAAAAAATAAGAAAAATATCTTTTTATCTCATCCACTTTTTGCCATGTGGTATTTTTCTTAGAATACTGGTCCCATTGGATCCCACACTATTTTAGAGTTCACCTCATTGCTTTGGAATAAAAATCTAAAATATTCACTGGCCTCACTTCAATGACCGATGGATCTATCACCTACAATTTTGAGGCATTCCACACATGATTAGGATTGACAATGTACTTCCTAAATAGGAATATGTGGAAATAGTCATGGATCTATGATAGGTTATGTGGTAAGGCAACTCTATAAGCCATACTACTAATATTTTTAGTGATTTCAAAGGGCTTAACAAAATTGGTATCAAACTTAGAATACTTGATGACACTCTTCATGGGTTTAACTCTTAGGAAAAATTTGTCCCCCATAAAGAATTATCTAGGTGAACACTTCAAAATAGCATAGCTATTTTGATGATTGGTGGCTTCCTTAAGCCTTTTCCTGACCATATTAATCCACTCCTCTATATCCTTGACTATTTTTGGTCCAATGACAATCCAATCCTCTAGGTTATTCCAATATAGAAGAGTTCTACACATCTTGCCATAAAAGGCTTCAAACAAACCCATTTTCAAGGAATCATGGTACCTATTGTTATATGCAAACTCAACTAGATGTAGAAAGTCTTCTCATTGAGACTTTTGATCCATGCAATACATGTGGAGCATGTCTTTCAATATTTGGTTTACCCTTTATCCTAAGCATACTAATTATATCTATCTCATTATGTGGATTGTTATTGTGGTATAATTATTTGTGGATGAATGATTTGATATTTCTATGTAATGGTAAATGATTTATATTTATGAGAATAAAGTTTCATAACAAGTGGTATTAGAGAAATGATTCTATCAAAGTGGGGATTATTTTTTATGGATTACAAACTTTGGGTAAATATTTTCCAAAGAATGTCATTTTTTGGAGCCATATATTTATACAAAATTATCTAACTCAGACAATTCTTGTGCCATTTTGTTCAAAATTTGAAGAGATTTAAAATGAGTGGTCATATGAAATAATCCAAGTAGTGTTGAGGGAGATATGACTTTGTGAAGTTGATCATCTCAAATAAGGGGAGTGACTTTTTAAATCAAATCATGTTTTTCCATAAAATAAAATTTGAGATATTTTTTATTTGAGGTAAGCAAATCATCTATTGTTGTGTTTGAAAGATATTTTCTTGGGTTTAGTTATTTATATGTAATTATAGCTTCAAATTAGAAGGGAGATATATTTTTACAAAATCCTAGTCTGGATTTTTTCTTTTTGGGATGTGAGCTGATGGGGTTAATCCCTTTTATTGGAAGATAGGATATTGATGTCAAAGATAGGTTGAAATTACTTTTGATGCATGTTTATGGTTATTTATGTGGAAAAGCTTTGTTTTGGTATCATAGTTTTCCTACAACCCATAATTATAACCAAACATGGAAAGAAGTAGAGCAAGTATTTTTGAGTAAATGGGAACTAAAAAGCAAGGATAAAAATATATCCATGTTGAAGGATACTATCACAAGAATTGAAGAAGAAATCAAGGGGCTCAAGGAAGAGAAAGAAGAAAAAACTAAGGTTGATAGTGTGCAAGCTAAGGGAACCACATATTTGGTGTTAAATAGGCCAAAGAGTGGTCAAAAGGATTTGTTTGAATCTAAAAATTCTATTTTGCAGGTTCATGGTTACATTAAAAAAAAAGGTTATTATTTTTGTAAACCCTAATAACAAGTATAATTTAATTAATATTACTTGGGCTAAAAGGTTTCAAGTTCAATAAAATGATTAAGGACATATGATTTGAAAATGATAATGTTTTAATTTTTAAAAATTTGAATATCACCATGGATAAATATGTTTTACATTAAAAATTTCATGCTATTGAGATGGATAATATTATTATTGTTCTATCTGTCATTGGGTTTTTTTAGTACTATTAACATTAATGTGAAAATAATTTCATGAAGTTGTGGTACATAAAAAAAAGATAACAATATAGTATAAGTCTTAGCTTAAGGATAAAGGATCCAAGGAGAAGATGGAAATAATTATGGTAGGGGAACAAGGTAAATAACCAGTAGAAGAATCAAAAGTTAAGTCTAAAGTAGAGGTACTAATGTATTCTAAGGAAGAAGCAAAAAAAAATTCTAAGGAAAATTTGTTAGAAGACCATAAAAATGCACCAAATAAAGGTATATGAGTGAATAGCATGAGGAAGTACTTAAAATATAAGAAAAAAATGTTGAAGAGTCAAGAGAAGTAGACCATTAGGTTAAGGTTGCAACATATTTCCACCCACACCACCATGAGAAAAAACAATCATGGAGGCATGACATAGGATATCAATATTATTATAGTCCTATACAAAATTCAAAAGGCATCAAGTATGACAATGTTTATCAAAGAAAATATAGTAATTTTAGTTTTTAAAGTGGTGCAATAGCATCATGAAACCACATAAGAAATCATTCTAACTATCATAGTAGAGTAGCAGAAGCATGGAACCAAAAGTGCAATTACGGATAGTCAAGTGGCACAATGATAGCTTGGCATCATGGAAGACCACCACCAGTCAAGATTTTACTTGGATGGATGGATGGATGATCAAGATTGGTATTAGTTGTCAACATTGCTTAGAAGATCATATTATTTAGTTTCTTCTCATGTTTCAAGGACAAAATATTTGTCAAGAGGATGGAATGTTATGGTACCTAGGGATGAATATATGGGAATATAATATTATATTGTATATGAGTATTATTGATAGTTGGCATGGGCCACACATAATCCAAGGTTGATTGTATTAATAATAATATATTATTATAATGAGTGGGGTAAGGTTTTAGGAGTTTGCAAGGTTAGGGATAAAGCCTCCCTAAAATAGCATAACAAGATGGATTTATTATGAAAGAATATTTTCATTGTAATAATCATCATTCATATCAATTATTACTTATAATCATATAATTCCATGAAGTGGCTTATAAGACTTTGCTCTCTCTAAGTGGCACTCTCATCTTGGAAGATCTTGTGGAGTTATTCCTTCCTTAAGGAGTATCATTGGTGTTTCCCTATCCTAAGGGTATTATATATATATTGATCTCATTGTGTGGATTGTTCTTATGGAATAATTATATATGGATGAATTTTTATTTACTTTTTGGATAATGGTGAATAATTTATGTTTATGAGAATAAAGTTTCATAACACCTTGATATTATAGCTTACTTAGGAATACATGATGTTGTTAATGTCAAACTCCATAAAACATATCATGAGTAGAAATTGGATTTTGAGCTTCCTATTAGCCATCATATAGATGATTTTCTTGATTTGTAGCTTTTCTTGATACAAATTAAATTTTCATAAACACACTCGTCAAACTCAACGTGTCTCCATTACCTCTTATCTTATAGCCAGACAAGGATATTTTTCTCATTAGGGTCGATGGATTTCTTTTAATTGAATGTTTTAGTTATTTCCCTCTCTTTTGTGAGAATTGGATTCCAATACTTCTATTATTGAGAGATATGATGAGGAATATTATGTGCTAGTTTACATTTTTGTTTTTGGCTATCTATATGGTTTGTTGTAATTGCATGCTTTTGTTGTATCATTTTATTAGTCCCTAAATTGGGACATGTAAGCCTTTTCAAAGGCCTTATCAATAATGGAAATTCAATAAGAATAATTCCATATCACATTAGAGATATATAATTTTTAGAGTAGGTATATTAAAGGATATATCATAATGACCATTATTTTTTTGGTAAAATATATAATGTCTTAATTTTTTACAAGAAAACACAAGGACAAGTAGTCTTTTCCCATGGGAGTATATCTACATTTTTTTAGAATAATTGTGTAATTGATATAATACACAATATACTCCTTGTTATTATCATCTTGTTGAGTAAGAACAACTCCCAAGGATACATAAGTAGTCGATGTGTACCAAAAAAAGCTTATCTCGTTTGGTGGTGGAGAGTTGGAAGCCTTAATAGAAATTTTTAGAATTCAATAAATGCTTTCTCACAGCTCTCATCCCACTTGAAATTCACATATTTTGTAAGTAATTTATTGAGAAATATTTGAATACCAACTTAGGGATAAACGTTCTAATTGCTTCAAGTTTACCCAAGAAAGATTTAAAATATTAATAGTGTATGGGGTAGGCTGTTGGAAATTTTGAGTAGTTGTGTTGTCATTGATGTCAAGAGTCAGCGTCAGTGATGTCAAAATTTAGTGCAAGGGATTGAAAAATGAGGGTTAAAATATTTATATTTTAAGCTTAAGATATTGGTTTAAAGCTTCACATGATTGGTCAAAAGGCTGGCCAAACACCCTAAAGGAAGAAGATACCTAGGCCTAAAGGAAATAATATTATAATATTTATTATTATAATATTTAAGGTGTTAATATAAGGCCTAAGGTTAAAAAGGAAAACCACCTAGTCCCAAAGGAAATCATATTATAATATTTATTATTATAATAATAAGGGTTAAAAGAAAAGCCTAAATTTACTTATAAAATAATTATAATATATATTATAATTAATTAATTATAACCCTAAGTAAGGGTTGAGCATAAAATATTAAGTTTAAATATTTATTTCCACCGACATTCGAGCAAGGAAGGAATATGGTATTTATACCATATGGTTTGAAGACATTAAGCAAGTCTCCGATATTGTGCATGCGAAAGGTTAAAAATTATTGATGCAATTTTTGTGAGCAATGAAAGATGAAGCTTTTTATTTTTAAAGACTAAATGTGGACTATAGACGAATAAATGGAGAAGAGTGCTTGTCTCAATTACCACCCACTCGGTTGGCCTAGTGGAAAGGCTTGGTAGCATAAGGCATAGGTAAAACAAAGGTCCAAAATTCAATTCCTGATGGCAGTAAAGGGAAGTGTTTTGTTTTCAAATGTTTTGGTGCTAGTGCATGCTATAAAGGGCAGTGAGCGCATTGTGGTAGTTGTGTGGGTGCGTAGCTCAAGTGGTAGCCTAGCCATGGCTAAGGCGCTAGGCAGGCGGTGAATGCGAGTTTGATTCGCATGGAGTGCATGTTAGTGTTTGAGGCATGTGAAATATTTTTTGATTAAAGTGGCTAAGGTATGATTAATTTTTGTTTATTTTATTTTTGCCATATGTTGATTAAGAATTGGAGATTATAAGGTGTGTGCAAGGAGTTTTGTTGGTGTAATTTGGTATGTATGGTGGGTTAAGAATTGGAGAGTATAAGGTGTATTCAAAGGACTTTATTATTGTAATTTGAAATTTATTTTGAGTTAGAATATTAAAGTATTTGGAAGGTTCAAATTTGGATTCAAATATTCTATGTTGAGTTAGAGTTAAAAGTAGCTATAGAGATATTGTTATTTTTCTTGATTGAGTGAATGATCTATTGATTGGAGTTATTTTTAAATAAGGAGTAATAAGGTGTATTTGAGTCTTGACATTTTATCAGATTTCCTGTATGGTGAAATATTTGTTGAGGTAAAATATTCTTGTGGATATTTTCAGATAGATTGTTGCTATCTAACCTAGAATTGGGAAAAGGATTTGGTTGTGAGTAAAACAGGTTTTGAAGATATGTCTCCATCAAAACAAAAAGGTATGGGCACATCATATTTTTATTGAAGTATTGTTGGATTTAATGTTTTGAAATATAAGTTGGAGTGAAAAGGATTGATTGATAGCATTGTTGGAAATATTTGAGTGAGTTTTTATATGCATGATTAGTGAATGTTTAGAGAACATTGGAGATAGAGATTGAAGATTATTTGAGTTAGGGTTTGAGACCAACATTATGATATTTGTTTGAAGAAGTATGAAAACACTTGTTTAGGTTTTATGAGAAATTTGTGTTTCATTGACTAAATGATTGAGTAAAAGTTTTTGAGCATTGGTTTTGAGTGATATTGAAAGTGAATATGCAAACATTAGAAATCAGATTTATGAAAGCGACAGACTTAATGATTGAGTAGAACATATTGAGTTTTTTATAGAGTACATCATTCTCTATATGTTCCAGAGGTTAAATGAATTCTAAATAGAATATGTCTAAACTTCTTCAAGTTAAAGGAATTACTTTGAATATTAGACAAAGAAATTGATAGCATTGTGTGCAATATTTGAGATTTATTGAGAATATATTGTGAATTATATTGAGCATGTGTTTGAGCAGATTTGAGTAATCATTTATTAAATCTTAAGGATAAATTTAAGTAGGATTTTGTGAAATCTTAAGGATAGAGTTGAAGCAAGATTTTGTGAAAGCTTATAGGTAGATTTAAGCAAGCTTTTGTGAAATTTTGTAGGCATATTTGAGGTAAGTATTTGTGAAAACTTGGGAGCATATTGAGCAAGTTATTGATAGGACTTGAGGGAAAATTTGGAGGTGTAAGAGCAGAGGAAAGTAGTCTTCAGTGGATAGACATCCATTAGCTAGGGTAGTGATGACAAAGGTCTTCTGAGTGAGGACAAAGGTCTTCTATGGAGATAGATCCACAAGTAAGTGCAGTGGGTGCAGTAGTATTCTATAATATCACTAACTAGAGCATAGGGGAAAGAGTTTTCCTATGGATAGAGATCCATAAACTAGAGCAAGGGGAAAGAGTTATCCTATGGAGAGTCATCTGTGAAGCAGCTGGGAAGATAGAGTTCTTATATGGAGAGAGATCCATGAACCAGTTGGGGAGAAAAAGTTATCCTGGGTCAAGTTCCACGAACTAGAGAAAATGGGAAAGGTTTCTCCTATGGAGAGATATCCAAAAATTAGAGCATTAGGGTATTGGTGTCTCCTTTGGATAGAGGTCCATAAACATTACAATAGGGAAGTGATTACCAAGAGATTTTTTGAGAAAATTTAGTAGAAAGAGTTTCTCTGTGGAGTAGACCACATTGGGTGAACCACATTAAATTGATGTCTCTGTTGTGTGTGATGATTTGTGCATTGCTTTGATTACTGTTGTTGATATTGCCATTGATTATATTAGATAATATTGTTTGGGAAAGAAAATTAAAAGTTGATATTATACTTTTCACCCCCCTCTTAGTATAATATTGTGTTATTCAATTTGTATTAGAGCGGGTTTCTTCAGAAGAGTTTAACAAATTGAAGGAAAAGTATACACACATCAATAAAAGATATTTTGGAAAATTTGAAGAAAACATATGAGGGAGACAAAAAGGTCAATATGGAAAAATTGCAAAATCACAAGAAAATATTTGAAGACTTGAAGATGAAGGATGAGGAAGACATTGCTACATACTTCATGTGGATGAGGTTGTTCACTGCATGCAAGGAATTGGATTTAAAGTTGAAGAATTAGATTTTTGTCAAAAGGTTTTAAGGACACTCCTTATGAGATATAGTGAAAAGGTTTCATCCATAGAAGAAACAAGAGATATTGAAACTTTGACTAGGGATGAGTTACATGGAACTATCACAACCTTTGAGATGAGAATACGAAAGGATTCTATTCCTAAGAAAGAAGTAGCCTTAAAAGTACAAAATAAAACAAAATATAAGAAGTCAAATTCAAGTGACGAGTCCAGTGATGAAGAAGCAAATTATGGCCAAAGGAACAAGGACTCAAGAAAGCACAAAGGTACAAAAATAGTTAATTTTTTTAATAGTGGTAAATATAGTCACTATGCATATAATTTTCCAGAAGCTGAAAGTAGCAGTGGTGAAGAGAAACATGATAATAAGAAAAAGGAAGTAAGAAAATCCAGGTATCAAAATAAAAATAGGTATGGACAAAACAAGCATGAAAATAAGTTTTTCTAAAGACATAAGAAAAGCTTCTATGCAGATAAGACAGACAAGAGTTCAAGTGATAGTGGTGGAAGATCCTCAGATAATGAAGAAGAAGAAATTTTATTTTTGACCGTAGAAAAATAAGATGTTAGAAAAGAAGCAAAAAGGGAACCAATAATACTCAAATGTTTTAGGTGTGGTAACTTTGGTCATCTTGAAGATCACTGTACAAGGAATTGGTTTAGTGACAGTGAAGAAGAATATGAATATGCTCTTGAAGACCTAGAAGAAATAATGCTCTTCTTGGCAATAGAGGAATAAGGAAGTGCTCCTATTGAAGATAAGTCTGATAAGTATGAAGATGTTCTTAAAGACAAATATGTAAAGGAAGAATAAAAAAATGAATAGGAAGGAGGAGTTGATCTAGAAGGTGAACTTATTTCTGTTCTTTAGGAATTTAGAAATGTAAAAAAGTAGAATTCAAAAATCAAGATTCAATTTCAAGAATGTGATGAAGAGAAAGGAAAGCTTATACAAGATCTAAAAAATTCAATATCTAAGACAAGGAGATTTAAAGAAAGGTTAGAGGCAAAAGTCTTAGAATGTGAAATATTAGAGCATGAGGTAGCTTCACTAAGGAATAAAGTGAAAGAGTCTAAATACAAGCTACACAGGTTTGGGAGAATCTCAAAGACCTTGGATAAGATTATCAAGGTACAAATATCATCATCAAAAAAGACAAGACTTGGTTTTGAAGAGGAACAAAGAGAACAAGGAGAGGAGTCAATATCAAGCTCCAAAGAAGAATAAGTTTCAGAAGAAGAGAGTGAAAGAGAAAGTGAGACTTATGAGGATAAGTTAGAAAATATAAGGAACAATGCACAAATGTGGAATAGGAAATATCATAGGGAAGAAAAGACTAAGAGACCAATGGGGTCAAGGCAAGACTTATTCAATGGACATTGTTTCTCATGTCATAGGTTTGGTCACAAGGCTATGCAGTGCAGGTTAACATAAAAATAAGGAATATGGTTTCACTAGGAGAAATTTTAGAAATGGACATATCTTTCAAGGGTATTGTAACTCTTGTAATCAGTTTGGTCATAAAGCAATTCATTGCAGGGTTCATGACAGGAATGGATATGGCTTCATCAGGAGGAACTTCAAGATATTTGCACCTTCAAGGAACCACAAAATTAAGTGTTATAAGTGCAATAATATTGGGCATATGGCTAAGTGGTGTAGAAAAGAATTTCCAAAGATAAGCATGAACAAGAATACTCAAAATAATTAGAAGGATCAGTTGAGGAAGAAGGTGGACAAAGAAAAAGAGTAGTGTATGCAGGGAGTAGAGATAATACCACCCCAAAATTAACCACCTCCAGGAGAGGAGGTGGGGAAGGGGCTAAGCTAAGAGTCTTATATTTATCCCCAAAGGAGTACCTTTGCCATTGATGTCAAAGGGGGAGATATTTGAGTTAGGGGGAGAGAATTCAGTCAGGGGGAGCAGTTTCTTAGGGGGAGCAGAATTGGAAAAGGAAAAATGGAATGGTTAAAGAAAAAGGGTTGCCATCAATGACAAAGGGGCAAATTATTGGAAATTTTGAGTAGTTGTGTTGTCATTGATGTCAAGATTCAGTGTTAGTGATGTCAAAATTTAGTGCAATGGATTGACAAAAGGAGGGTTAAAATATTTATATTTTAAGCTCAAGAGATTTGGTTTAAAGCTTCATATGATTGGTCAAAATATTGGCTAAACACCCTAAAGGAAGGATATACCTAGGCCTAAAGGAAATAATATTATAATATTTATTATTATAATATTAAAGGTGTTAAGATAAGGCCTAAGGTTAAAAAGGAAAAAACCTAGGCCCAAAGAAAATAATATTATAATATTTATTATTATAATATTAAGGGTTAAAAGAAAAGCCTAAGGTTACTTATAAATTAATTATAATATTTATATTATAATTAATTAATTATAACCCTAAGTAAGGGTTGGGCACAAAATATTAAGTTTAAATATTTATTCCCATCGACATTCGAGCAAGGAAGGAATATGGTATTTATACCATATGGTTTGAAGACATAAAGCAAGTCTTCGATATTGCACATGTGAAAGGTTAAAAATTATTGATGTGATTTTCATGAGCAACAAAAGATGAAGCTTTTTATTTTTAAAAGCTAAAGGTGGACTATGGATGAATAAAGGGAGAAGAGTGCTTTTCTCCATTACCACCCGTTCGGTTGGCCTAGTGGAAAGGCTTGGCAGTGTAAGGCATATGCAGAACAGAGGTCCCGCATTTGATTCCTGATGGCAGTAGAGGGAAGTGTTTTATTTTCAAATTTTTAGGTACCAACACATGCTATAAAGGGTGGTGAGCGCATTGTGGTAGTTGTGTGGGTGCACAGCTCAAGTGGAAACCTAGCCATGTCTAAGGCACTAGGCAGGCAGTGAACATGAGTTTGATTCACGTGGAGTGCATGTTACTATTTGAGGTGCACAAATTATTTTTTTATTAAAGTGGCTAAGTTATGATTAAATTTTTAATTATTTTGCCATATTTTGATTAAGAATTGGAGATTATAAAGTGTGAGCAAGGAGTTTTGTTGGTGTAATTTGGTATGTATGATAGATTAAGAATTGGAGAGTATAAGGTGTATTCAAAGGAATTTATTATTGTAATTTGAAATTTATTTTGAGTTATAATATTAAAGTGTTTGGAAGGTTGAAATTTGGATTGAAATATTCTATGTTGAGTTGGATTTAAAAGGAGCTATAGGGATATTGTTATTTTTCTTGATTGAGTGAATGATCTATTGATTGGAGTTATTTTTAAAAGAGTAATAAGGTGTATTTGAGTCTTGATATTTTATTGCATTTCCTGTATGGTGAAATATTTGTTGAGGTAAAATATTCTTGTGGACATTTTGAGATAGACTGTTGCTATCTAACCTAGAATTGGCAAAAGGATTTGGTTGTGAGTAAAACAGGTTTTGAAGACATATCTCCATAAAAAAAAATGTATAGGCACATCATATTTTGATTGAAGTATTGTTGGATTGAATGTTTTGAAATATAAGGTGGAGTGAAAAGTATTAATTGATAGTATTGTTGGAAATATTTGAGTGAGTTTTTATATGCATGATTGGTGAATGTTTAGAGAACATTAGAGAAAGATATTGAAGATTATTTTAGTTGGGGTTTGAGACCCACATTATGATGTTTGTTTGAAGAAGTATGAAAACACTTGTTTAGGGTTTATGAGCAAGTTGTATTTCATTTATTGAAATATTGAGTGAATGTTCTTGAGCATTGATTTTGAGTGATATTGAAAGTGAATGTGCAAACATTAGAAATCAGATTTGTGAAAGCAAGAGACTTAATTATTGAGTAGAACATATTGATTTTTTGATAGAGTACATAATTCTCTATATGTTCCAAAGGTTAAATGAATTTTGAATAGAATATGTCTAAACTACTTCAATTTAAAGGAATTACTTTGAAGATTAGACAAAGTAATTGATAGCATTGTGTGCAAGATTTGAGATTGATTGAGCATATATTGTGAGCTGTATTGAGCATGTGTTTGAGAAGATTTGAGTAATATTTTGTTAAATATTAAGGACAACTTTGAGTAAGCTTTTGTGAAATCTTAAGGATAGAGTTGAAGCAAGATTTTGTGAAAGTTTGTAGGCATATTTATGCAAGATTTTGTGAATGCTTGTAGGAATATTTGAGGTAAGTATTTGTGAATACTTGAGAGCAGATTGAGGAAGTTCTTGAGAGGACTTGAGCATATATTTGAGGTAAGTATTTGTGAAGACTTGAGAGTAGATTGAGTATGTTCTAGAGAGGACTTGAGGACAACTTCTGAGGTGATATAGAAGAGGACAATAGTCTCCAGTGGATAGAGATCCATTAGACAATGTAGTGAGGACAAAGGTGTTCTGAATGAGGATAGAGGTCTTCTGTGGAGAGAGATCCATAAGACAATGTAGTGGGGGCAGTAGTATTCTAGAATATCACCAACCAGAGTAGAGTAAAAAGAGTTCTCCTATGGATAGATATCCATGAACTAGATAAAGGGAAAAGAGTTCTCCTATGAAGAGTGATACACCAAGTAGCTGGGAAGATAGAGTTCTTCTATGGAGAGAGATCCACAAACCAGTTGAGGAGAAAGAGTTATCCTGGGTCAAGTTTCGTGAACAAAATAAAAGGATAAAGGTTTCTCCTATGGAGAGATATCCACAAATTAGAGCATTAGTGGATTGGTGTCTCCTATGGATAGAGGTCCATAAACATTGTAATAGGGAAGTTATTTCTAAGATATTTGTTGAGAAAATTTAGTAGAAATATTTTCTCCTTGGAGTAGCCACATTGGGTGAACCATGTTAAATTGGTGTCTCTATTGTGTGTGATGATTTATGCATTACTTTGATTACTGTTGTTGATATTGCCATATATTATATTGGATAATATTGTTTGGGAAATAAAAGTAAAAGTTGGTCTTATACTGTTGACTCCCACTCTCAGTATATACCCCAAGGTTTACTGAAAGACACTTTAGATTCATCTTCAAGGGCAATCCAAATTTAATTATACCCTGAGTAACAATCCATAAGGGACAACATATCATACTCCATAGTAGAATCAACAATGGTATTTATTGAAGGTAGAGGAACGTTATCCTTATGATAATCTAGATTAATATTTAAAAATTTATAACAAATATGGAAAACATTATTATCTTTATTTTTAACATAAACAATGATAGACACCCACATTGAATAATCTAAAAGTCTAATAAAATTGGCATCTAAATTTATGGAATTTCTATCTTGCACAGGTCTTGGATAAGAGGGGAGAACTATCTCTACTTTTTTTGGATATGAGTTGTATTATTATAAGTGATAACATTGTGGATAAAAATATCCTCATCCATACATGACATGTCAAAATATCCCTAGGAAAAGACATAATTATTTTTTATGTAGTTTAGTAAGAATGATATGTTCCTTTTGATAAATGTTATTCCTAATATTTACTAGGCATGGAAGCACTTGGGTACCTATATCAACATCTATAGTTGGATCAATATTTATAATATTGTATTCTTCAAAGTGGTCTAGAATAGGAGGGAGGTTCTCAAAATTAGAGGCAACTTCAACTACAAAAATAAGAACTTCCATTGAACCTACTTGATAATGCCTCACTTTGACATAAAAATATAAGTATTAGAAGAAGCATTTTTGTTTCAATGTAATAAGCATGATTCATATTGTTATCACTATCACTTTCCTCTCCCATGATATTATTATTTGTATAGTAAGTTACTTTATTTTTAAAACTTCTTTATGATATTTATGTAACCCATCCAAGCATTGATAAAACAAGACATGATCCTCTCTCTTTTTGGGATTTAACAATAGTGTCAACTATTTCTTGTAGGAGAGGTGTGATGACATCCATGTCATTTTGGTCATCCTATTATTTATATATGTACTAAGGGAATTGTAAATGAAATTCAAGATACCCCTTGTATAATTACCTCCAAGAATTCCATTGTTGTTCATGTTCATAGATGGGAACCTTTTGCATTTCATCTATATAAGTAATGAAACAACTTTCATGATTTGCAAGGGAAGGACCCAAGGATCTAAGTCTCCTTCTATGATGAAAACTTTATCCTCATGAGAAAATTTGAAAAAACATACATAGGAGGTAATTGATCTCATTTAACTTGTCCAAGACCTACCCAACAACATGTTATAATTGGTATTAAATTCAGTTAGTCACTATAGAAATAAGCAACTAAATGCAACCAATAAGGTCTTGATGGCAACCATTATAAGCATCAAGAATTTATGGTCAATAAGACATGCTCTTGAGAAATATTAAGATGATCTATCAAGGACAATGGAATAATGAATTTACCACTTCCTTAAAAGTCCTAGAAAAATCCATAGCATTATGAACCATAATAATTATCAATGGTAAAATCATTAGCCATTGCTTAAAAAATTACAATAATTATGTTATTGAGAGAAATAATCATGATAAAGTTATGACCAATATGTGCATAAATGCAAATATTTTTCCATAAGAATTAATATATTAAACTTCATAAGGCCTTACAATGTTAAGCATTACATTAGAAACACTAGATTCTAGCATTTCCATTTTATCCAATAGTTTTCTTAGTCTTTCTCTTTGAAAGGGAGATGTTCTAAGTAATTATAGATAGGGGAGCTTATATGGTGTTTTACACTATTCTTCCACAATGTGCTACCTTTTTATTTTATTTGGTATTATTTTGAGCATTGGTTCTTTGTACTGACATGGATCTATATGTTTTTTGACTGTAGGAACAAATATTTCTACTTTAAGCAACGATCGTGATTTATCAATATTTTTGTTAGTAAAAATATTCATAGAGTTGATTGATGCCTTACTAGAAATGGTTTTTGTGATATCAAATGTTTCTATGTTTTTATGGGTTGCCTAGTGACCAAGGGAGGTTTTGGAATCATGACACTAATAACTAGATGTATACTTATTTGGATAAACTCCTTAGCTTTTATTTATTTTTTTTTCCTCTTTAAAACATTATTTTTCTTATATTAAGGTTCACTTCTAATGACAACAACAATTTTTATTCTAAAGATATGATTGTTTCATGTTGCATGTCAGGTATATAGACATAATGGGTCACATTTGGTTGGTCGTAAATGTATTCTCCATTTGGTCTTGGTTGGAAAAAGATTTGATCAACTTAGGAAGCACCTTGTTATTTTTTGGAGTAGGATTATACTATTGATTTTGGTTTAGGGATGAGTTTAACTTTGATTTGAATTATTTTGAACCCCTCCTTGATTTTATCCTTGAAGACCTTGCATGGGATTGATAAGGATCAAGCTTACTCAAAATTTGTTGAAAGCTTACCTGATTTTCATTGATAATCAAATACATATTTATACATATTACAAAACCATTGATGGAAAAAACCAAAGACCTAAAACTAGGAGCAAGAGATAAGATTGTCAGATACTTACAGATAAGGCTAACAAAACTTTACAAAATGACTAAAAATCAACTTATTAGGACTATAAAATTAGAAGATAAGGCTCGTAGGCCTTTTTAGAAACTACTAACAAATTTTTAATTAAAAACCATAATTAATTTTAATTAATTAATTAAACATAAATTTTAATTAATTAATAATATTTTAATCCTTAACACTTCTCCCAACCATAAAATAATTGGACTCCAATGTGTACAAATGGTAAGGAGAAAGAGTTGGAAAAGCATAAAATATTCAAAATGACTACCCAGATTTTGTTACTTCAGTAGCTACAACAGGTCTTCACAAAACTCAAAAATATTGATTCCATTGGATCCAACTCAAAAATAGCTTTTTGAAAAGTATATATATGATTATATTTATATATTTTTTATCACCTCAAATTGGTGAAAAGCATAGCTCTCTCAGCAATAAAAGATAAAGGAAAACGATTGTGCCCTCCAAGTGTCCAAAGGGAATATTCTAAACAATAGTTGGTTGGTGTAAACGTATATTTGGCATTGTGCCCTTTGCATGGATATTACAAATAAAACATAAATTGTATATAAAGTATGTAGATCACCTTTCCCACTCCATGTGGGATAAAAGCAAATTACATGCATTAAAAATATAGTTCAAAATAATGGATACACAAAAAATAGCACATGAAAGGTAAATGTACACATGGAGCAAGGTAACAAGTTGGAGGTGGGTGAATGCAGACATGTGTGTTATTGTATGAATATGAATGGTTGATGGCACCAATATCTATTGTGAGAATGTGAAATTACCTCATCATAAAAAGGATCGTAAGTAGCACATGAAAGGTAGACATCCACATGGAGTGTAATAATCCTAATTCCATGACCAAACAACCTAAGGGAATTTTTTTACATCTAGTCATTTTTACGGTTACTAGCTAAAGTGTGCATTGAAAGTATCTTTATGTGTAAGCTAGCGACTATCCTGATGTGACTCTGATGTAAGCAATCTGACACATGGACAACCTCCTAAGCATGGATGGTCAAAATAGATGAAAGGAGCTGATTATTGGCAAGCAATAAAATGTCATTGTGAGTATTTGTAATTTTAAACAATATGTTTTTTGCATCCTTCCCCATGTGGGATATTTGCACAATTATCGTTCCCATATAGAGCCATCTTGACGATTTCATTGGTTATTTTTTGATTGGAAAAGAACAATAATTTTTTGCTGGATCGAGCAGGTGGTTTAGAAATCGCCTATGTTGTGTTGACAAGAAGAAAAAATTGCTAGTGGAGATCAATTTTTTGGTGGTGTGCTAGTTTGGAGTAGAGCCAACGACCAAGATAATCACTTTCACTCTTCTTCAGTTTAATGTTGTTACATTCAGTTTAATGTTCAAATCATGTATTTGATACCCATAGAATGCCCAGATATGATGCCAAAAATTGCTGACCTGAGGGAAACATGTCCACTGTTAATAAAAAAATCATGAAGTGAGCTTTGGTATCCCACTTTCATTGGAAAATATCAATTATAGAGACAACCATAGGATTATACAAGTAAGCAAATGATCGTGATCCCTAACGGATTATAGGTGAGCAAAAAGTTAATCGATCATGAGAAAAATTATGATTTGTAGTGTGTAGGTGCAGCGTGATTGATGTTGTTTGTAGATTGATCTACTGTGACCAACAATTTTCTCATAATATTGGCCATTTCTCACATGTTTTCCAAGAAAACATCTAATTCCTACTTGAAGGATTTTACGCTTCTGAGCACCACCAGAAGAAACGTGATCAAATTTGACGATGCTAAGTCCATTTGCAGCTATCACATGGAGGAGAGCATGCATGATAGTAAGTTTGATAAAACATTGCATGGACTTCCCATGTAGCGTAGTTTCTAAACCAAAATATAGTGCAAAGATAACATCAAAATTATAGAATATCATGAAGGAAATGATCATTTATTACAAGTTTTAATTTGCAAAACCAAGCACGAAAAAAGGAGAGACATTAGTGGGAATATGCAGATACAACCATTTGCTTAGGTTTTTCATGGGCCAGATGGCATAAAAAAAATTTCGTAAATGCCCGTCCTCCATCACGTAGACGATCGAAGTTTTGACGTTGTTGAGATAATTTTCAGCCCATCGGCCAACATGGAGAGCAACGATGCACCAAATTCCTAGCTAGAAAACTGTGATTGTCATTGTGTAGCATATTGCTTCTAGTGAGGAGACACCGATGCATAAAATAGCCATACCCAAATGCTACCACTGTGAAAGAGCTCACCACTGCTAGTGGAGAACAAGTAGCGCCAGCAAGCCACCACACGTTGCGTAGTCTGAGGAACACATCAAATAGGGTATCTTCCTCTTTTGTTTCATTGAGCATCCTAGCTCGGGTGGTCAAGCTGTAGAGCGCTAAGGCATTTTGGGTGGAATTCGTACGATCGACTCTCGCTGAGGGGTAGAAAGGTATAATTTTTTTTTGTTTTTTTAAGTAGAAATTTTATTTTTTAATGTTTCAATTTTTTTTTTTAAATTAAATATTTATGTTTTCTTAATAATTTTATTTTTTAAAATTCATTAAGAACACTATTATTTAATTTAATTAAATTAAGTTTTGATTCATTAGAATTTTATATTTCACTTTTCAAACTTAAAATTTATCTACCTTTAACGAGCACACTTTCATCCAAGTTGCAATTTTTTAGGGAAGGATACATTTTCCAAATTGCCTAAGAGGCAAGATTTGTCAAAAAAAAGCCCAAGAGGCTTTATTGTTGGGAATTTTTGCATTCAAGGGGGATATTTATTATTTTATCCAATACATTATAATTTTACAAACAAAAAGGGGGAATATTTATAAGGGTGCATTTTCAACAGTGACCGAAACCTTAGTCAAATTATTTTGCAAAATTTCATTGTAAAAGGTGCATTTTCGGTAGCAACCGACACCTTAAAAATGGGTAGATCAAAGAAAAAACAAGCCCCAAAATCAGCTGATGTTGCTAAATCAGTTAAAAGTCCCTACTTTTCACCATACATGGATGAGATAGATTTTTATGAGGATGACACATTTCTCACACTACTTTTCACCATACATGGATGATATAGATTTTTATGAGGATGGCACATTTATCACACTACATAGTGGTGTAGATGCCATACTCAATGATTTTGTGTCTTGTGAAGAAATTTTAAAAATGGTGTTCTAATACCTATTGGTGTTGTAAGGGAAATATACATGGCATTGGTTGCACTTGACATTGATCAAAATAAAGTGAAAATGGACATAAGTGAGAAAAATGGGTCCTAATGGTCGACGCTTGTTATGACACAAGTGATCTTCACTCCATTGTGGTGAATGCTTGTTGTGACACATGTGACCTTGAGACCATGATGGCCAATGCTTGTTGTGATACAGGTGACCTCATACCTTCAATGGTAGATATCAGTTGTAGCACAGGTGATCTCATCTTAGTAGCAAATTTTTCTTGTGACACCAGTGACTTAAAAATTGAACCTCCTAAAAATGAGCACCATAATCACATCAATAATGATAAATGTGATATTGTTAAAAGTATTTATGAATATGATGAAATTGGGTGTTTTGAAAAACACACCAAAGGATATGGATCCAAACTAATGAAGAAAATAGGTTTCAATGGTGAGATATTAGGTAAATAGGAACAAGGCTTTAAAACCCCAATAATTCTAAATGTCAGGGCAAAGAATGAAGGCCTTGGCTATTCTTGACATGCAAGTACCAGTAAACCATGTTTTTAAACCCTAAATATCCTCCAAATCCTAAAAAGAATTATTGCAATAATTGTGGAAAGACAGGACATGTTGCAGCTAGATGTTGGAAATTACATCCTTGTGTTTCATGTGGATGTGCGAATCACTCTTATTCAAATTATTGGTACAAAGTGAAAATTGCCAACAAGGTTCATATAGATTGTGGATGGACAGATATCACACAATGGACCATGATGAAAGAAATGTTGTATGGCTTCTATTGAAAAGGTAAAACCTATGGTAGATCCTAAGGTAAATCTAGTGATAGACCGAGTGGTAGTCCCAAAGATAATGACCTAGAGACAGACCTAAAGATATACCCAGAGACAAAGTTCCAAAGTTAGATCTATATGCAAATCCAAAGGTAATGATCCAGAGGCATATTCACAGGAAGATCCTGAGATATACCTAGAGGTACAAATCTAGAGGTACACTTAGAGCCAAAGCTAGAGCCATGAGCCAGAGCCAGAGCCAAAGACAAAGTAAGAGCCAACATTATTTCATTTCTCTTCTTCTTCACTATATTGGGATAGTTATATTATTACCAAAATAATGTAATAAGGGGAATGTTAGAGTTACTATTTCATAGTAACTAGAGTATTACCTCATTTGGTAATTATTTTCTCTCCTAGGTTAGTTACACTAACAACTATTGTTAGCACATATTATTTCATTAGCATATATTGTTAGCGTATATTTTTAGGTTGTTAGACCTAACTTAACCTACATTATTTTAGGTTCTAAGTTGTTTCTTAGATCCTATAACTACAGGTTAATTTGGGGTTGCATTGTATTATTTATTTGATTATGTTCAATGCAATAATAATCATTCACTCTAATAGGTTGAACTACAATTCATGTTTAAGATGTCACATAGTCCATCAATGGGATTATTACAAATCCTTTGAAAGTTTATCCTAAACTCCTTAAACAAGGATTCATGGTTTATATAAACTTTCCATAATAATATATTTGTTTCTCTATGAGATTCACACAAATTGTACAAGTTTACTCATATAAAATTTCCACAATAATATATTTGTTTCTCTATGAGATTCACACAAATTGTACAAGTTTACTCATATAAACTTTCCACAATAATATCTTTGTTTCTCTATGATATTCACACAAATTGTACAAGTTTACTCATATAAAATTTCCATAATAATATATTTTTTTCTCTATGATATTCACACAAATTGTACAAGTTTACTCATATAAAATTTCCACAATAATATCTTTGTTTCTCTATGAGATTCACACAAATTGTACAAGTTTACTCATATAAACTTTCCACAATAATATCTATGTTTCTCTATGAGATTCACAAATTGTACAAATTTACTCCATCAATGTTTTACAAGATGCACAATTTTTGTTTCAAGGTGTACAAATTTTAATCCTAAAATTTGTTCCATAGCCAACAACATATTTAATGTTTGCTTTTGTTATACAAGGTGCTTGACAAGTTTTATTATGAGAGGGTACCAATTTTACCAATTGGTATTTCACCACCAGCCCAAGTGGTTTCCATACACTTGACAAGCTACCTCACATAGTCTAACACTGATCATAAAGCATATGATTGACATGGGATTCATTTAACCTGATATCAATTTTTGGGTAATGTGTATTATGTATGGATGTAGGAAACTTGGTTTTTGTTCTATGAGTAGAATTGATTACCATCCCAACTTCATCATGATGATGTCATTCGATCATCATTGGATCAGATACAGTGTTTTCCTTTTTCTCGTGTATCCATGCTAATTTTAGGGTACCCAAAGTGGAGCACTATACCACTCGTTGGATTTTGTACTCATCAGGTGGAAATGAGGGTAGGAGTAGTATCTTCTGCTCACAAACCTATGGTTTTAGTATGAAACATGCTATCCCCAATTTTTGAGAACTCTCATAATAGAGGGTATTCATCACAACCATGGGTTTAGCTAGAGACCACTTCTTAGATATGCATTTCATCCCTCAATAGATCAATTGCTTATTTGATTGTAAATATAATTTTCCAACCACTTATGTTTTGCTACATACCTCCTATAGTATCGTTGCACCATTATGTCTATGGAACTCGTCTCCTTGGTCTATGCTCTTCACAATGGTATTCAATATTGGGCCTGTCATCAACACAACTCACCATATGGTAGTCTACTCTGGTTGGTAATATGGCACAATAGGACGATGTAGGAGATGGAACTCCATGGGTACCTATTCAACAAATGAATGTAACCAAAGGTCTATGTACTGAAGGAGATATAACCAGACCTCAATACTTATTCCAAAGGGAAACTACATAGTGGGATTTTATTCACTGACAAGCAAGTACACCATTTACGAATTCATCGATTTGGGTTCATTTTTTTCTAGTGAGATAATCTTGGACGGCTTGCACTCGAACGAGCATAGTTTGGGCATAAATCCTCCATTGTGAGTGAAAATCCATTCGTTGAATCCTCTGCACCAAGGTAGGGGTTTTATTTTATTTTAAATAAAATGACTCAAAAGAGTAATATCCCACACCTAAGGTGGTGTGAGTGATGGTCTTCTTTAAAAGTGTTCACACACCAATTACTTGGTAACCACCAAGTGGTGGTTCCACTAGTGGTGTTGTTTCAACTACGCAAAGATCCTTAGCTTGCTAGGAGTATGGTTAGGTTTAGTATGGTCAAGAGGTTTCTACGATTGGGTTTAGCAACCATTTTAAAAGACATGGCTTTAATGGTTGTTTATCCCAATAGCAAAAGTCCAAATAAATTAATTAAAATGATGCCCACTATTTAATTAATGAGGGTGTAAACTATTTAATTAAATGAATGCAGTAATGGACCATAAACCAATCGACCATGATCAATAATAATGGTCCAAAAAAATTAATTAAAGGAATACCCACTTGTCCAATTAACAAGGGCCCCAAACATAATTAATTAAATGAATGTGATCATGGACCATATATCTCCAATAAGTTAAATCATACAAAGCATACTAACATCAATAATTAGATGTGCATTCAATCACTTCAATAATCAAATGTATATTTAGAGAAAATAGCATGGCTATGAGGTATGATATGACCTAGGTATTTCCAGCTCCTTGAAGATTATCTTTGTCCAATCCTCCTTCCTTGCTTTCCCTTCTATGGATGACTTGACCAAAGGTCTCTAAACTTAGGGTTGTTTGGTTTTTGATTCACCCAAGGGGTGAAGAGCATAATCCCTAAGCCCAAGCTTACTTATCAACCAAGTTTGACCAAATGTCTCTAAGGCTTAAGGTTGTTTGGTTTTTTATTCACCAAAAGGTGAAGAGCATAATCCCTAAGCCAAAGCTCTCCTATAACTTCTTCAAATTCCTTCTTCAACATTCTTCCTCCTTGTTAATCCATGGTGGTTATTTATAGAATTTAGGGGGTGCCTTTCGAAAGGATGTGTTAGAATAAGAGAATATTCTCTTAAGTTCCACTAGGATAGACACACTTGAGTTTCCACTCCTCCATGTGTCAGGAGAACTCTCAGTGGTGTCTTCATCAGGTCTGATGAGTTGTTGTAATCCAACGGCTCTCAGTGATCAACTTTGCTATTTATACAAAGTTGATCCTTGGAATAAATCAATCAGTTCTATTTTGCTTCTTCAATCTCTTGTAATGCTTTGCATATCTATTTGGGAAATTCTAACATGGTACCAGAGCAGGATAGATTCTGCTAGCATTCTCTCTTGAAGGAAGTCTTCCGAACTGGTTCTTAATCTTCTTCTTCTTTGTTTTTTTAAGAAGAAAATATTTTATAGTTTATCTTAGATGCATTTTTTTGAGATATTTGCTTATGGTAATTCATTTTTAAATTTTTTTCTAACTTCTATTTTACCATTTATGCAATTTTTTTTATCTCAAATATTGCTTCTTAAAATAAAATTTGTTTTAATGCCCTCCTCTATTGCATTTGTTTATATTTTATTCTCCTTCTTCAAGCGCAACAACTCTGCGTAATTTCAAAGGAGAAACAATATAACTAGCAATCATTTAAGAGGCCATTATTTTTCCTCATATCTTTGCCTACATTTTTTTTCCCAAAGGATTGCATTTGATTCGGCTTCCATAGCCTTCGCTGCAACTATTGTGGAAAACGTAGCCTTCTTTGCATTGGGGAATCTTAAAAGATTTTATTTTGCATATCGTTAAGTCTTCGTCAATATTTAATATTTGATTTCCCTCATCACATCAAATAATAGACTATTGGTTTAATAAATAAACCAAAGAAGCATTTCCTCTAAGAGGAAACATGGCCTTGTATAGCACGTAAAGCTTTGGCGCGCTTGAGTCTTTGCCCAACGACATATCCTATATTATTTTTTCAAATATTTTTGGTGATCTACCTCGATATCGTTCCCGTTAGTTCATTTGGCGCTCCGGGAGTCCTTCGACTATTTTTCTTTATAAGCACCTTCATTGGCATGGGAAAATATTAACATTCTGCTATGAAACATTGTTAAAGCTTTATAAGCCCTTCTATATATGTTTTGCAAGCTCTGTGTTCTGCAGGTTTTTTTAGGCACCTTTTTTCAGTTTGAAGGTCCATTGCGCCTCCTTTTTTAGCGTCGTTCTAGAGTCTGCGTCTTTCCATAATTCTAAGCATAGGTTGTCTTCAGTAGAGGGTTCGTGATCACAAGCACCATGTTGTACCACCACCCGTAGGGCCCTGGTCTAGTCGTCTTCCCTTCTGAGGCCTTCCTCTTCGGATTCGATCACTCTTCACTCGTTGCTCTATGGACGACGTCGTCTACATTTTTACACTGGTATTGATAAAAATAAATTTTATTTATTTATTTTATTCTAACCTTTGAGTGCAGATGAGTTGATGGTCCAACATTTTCATCTCTGCCATGACGCCATTTTTTCAAACGTTGAAACGAGCAAGGATTCGGCTGTGGCAACGGGGTTTTAGGCTTCCAAAACCATTTTTTCGTCAAAGCTGTGATGCCAAATTTTTTCCTTATCGACGCAACCAGGGTGATCCCGTTCTCTCCCTTTTTATAAAAAAAAGCTATTAATATTTTGTATTTATTTTATACATCTGCACTTTTGTAGCCTTTCGAGGAAAACGTTACATTTTTCTTTTATTTTCGGCCTTCCCTTGGCTCGAAAATCAATATTGTAATTTTTTAATAAAATTTGGGGGGTTGATAAGGTGCCTTTCTTGCACCTATCAAAAATTTGGGGGGTGTTTCTTTGCGTCACTTTTTTAGCCTCCATTTTTGCTCTTAAAAATTGGTTATATTGCTTAACTAAAAGATCTCTAAATCAAAAAGGAAATTTTAATTAACTTTACTAAGTTAGAGATCTAATAGATTAAATCCTTTTATTAGTAACATAAAAGTATTTCCTTATAATTTAATTGTGATCACCATTTGTTTATTTGCTTTATAATTCATATTTGTTTTAATAAATATAATTGCAATTTATTTTATACAAATTCTATAGTGATCACATATTTTATTGTCTTAAATTTTGTTTTAATATCTCTACATTAAAACTAAGTTTTAAGTTCATAATCAATTGTCATCACATATTTGGATATTTGCTTTATAATTTTTTTAAATTAAATTGCAATTTATTTTTATACAAATTCAATAGTGATCTCAAATTTCACTGTCTATAATTAAAATTTGTTTTAATATCTCTACATTAGAACAAATTGCTTATTTCCCTTTATTTAAGCAATATCAACATAATTTTTTCCTTTAAGCATTAATAATACTTGTTCACTTTTTTTGGCATAATTATAATTTCCTTGTCCATAATCAAACAAATAAAATATCTCTTACCATTATTGGGAATCCTAAATAACTTATAGTTTCCCTCAAGTAAGGGCGAGTTATCAAGATAAACAATATTGGCCTAGATGATATAAGCCTATGTTCCAAGTATCGAATCTTATCAATACTTATAGTTTCCCTCTCGTAAGGGCGGGTATTTGAGAGGACAAGATATATAGGTCTGGCATATTTGTATTCCTTTAATCAAACTTAACATCAAATATCAATAATACTTATAGTTTCCCTCTCGTTAGGGCGGGTATTTTTGACAATTTGGTGCTCCTAAAACTTTGGCCAAATTTTTGTTCTCTTCCCTCATCGATTATCACGTTCCCTCTAATTACTTATAGTTTCCCTCTCGTAAGGGCGAGTAATTTTTTGGAAATTTGGTATTTCTTTGAGGCCTTGAACATATTTGTCCATTGACTTCCATTTTAAAAGTTAAAGGGGGGAACTTTGGGTTAACTTCAAAATGAATTCAATTGATCTTCTCACTCCTCATAACTACCATACATGGAAACCCAAAGTTTTAAATCTCATTTCTCAGAAAGGTCTCACTCACCTTTTAGAAGAAAAGCAACCTGAGTTTGATAAGAATATGAAATATTTGTTCACAAAGGAAAAATGCATGAAACTATGGGTATTATTAGCTCTAATGTTCATGAAAGTTTGTGGTTTCATATTACAGATTGTAAAACTCCTCATGAAACTTGGGAAAAACTAAAAACTTTGTTTGGAAAAGTAGACCAAATAAGATCAATGCAGCTAGAAGCAGAACTAACATCTTTGTGTCCTGATGATTTTAGCAGTATTGTTGACTTCCTTACCAAATTCAAAGAAGTCCTATCCCAATACAAAGGCAGTGGGAAAACTAATACTGAAGAAGAGTGTATTTATCTAATTCTTTCTAAACTAAATGGTGCATTTCATATTTTTGCAACCACCTTTTTATCTACTAAATATGCTCTTGGTGCAACCTTTAAAATGCCCTCCTTAGAAGATTTTTGTGATAGACTAACTAGGGAAGAAACTAAAATTGTCAGATATGAGTCTTCTTCCTCTTCCTCTTCCTCTAAAGCTTTAGTAGCCTCCACCTCTTCTAAAGAAAAATACAAAAATAAGGAAAGGAATCCCATAACCTGTACTCACTACAAAAAGAATGGTCATTCTGCAAATAAATGCTGGAAAATATTACAACAACTAGAGGCAGCTATAAAAGATCAAAATATAGACAATAAAAAGCAAATAGGGAAAGCCCTAAATGTTCAAGGGAAAACCTCCAATTCTTCCTCTAATTACTGGGTTCTTGATTCTGGAGCTACTCATCACATGACTGCTTCAGATGAGTCTTTCTCTTCTATCTCCTCTAGTTCTACCTGTAGCATAGAAGTGGGTGACTCTTCCTTTATCCCAGTCAAAGGAAAGGGGGACATAACCATTGATGGTGGCTCTATAAAAAATGTTCTCTATGTTCCAAATATTGCCACAAATCTTCTCTCCATCTATCAAATTTGTACTTTTGGGAAAGGGAAAATAATTCTCTTCTCTCCAACAGGAGTTGAGATAAGAGACTTTCAAGATCCCCACTCTCTCATAGCCAAAGGAGATATAGATCACAACACTCACCTTTTTCACTTTAAAGGATTCAAAAATCTAGAAGGGGCATCCTATTTTGTGGCTCATGGAGATCTTGAAAGTAAGATTTGGCATGAAAGGTTTGGTCATCTTAGTTACAACTACCTAAAGGAATTAAGCACCCATGATATGGTAACAGGTTTACCCCAAGTCTCTTCTATTGATGGAGTTTGTCCTAGATGTGCTCTTGGAAAGCAACATCAAGATCCTTTCCACCCAAGTAGTTCTCTAAAAGCTTCATCCCCTCTAGAACTAATCCATAGTGACTTGATGTCTTTTCCTGAACCTTCTTTCAAAGGAGAAAAATATGCTCTAACCTTTATTGATGAATTTTCTAGAAGAACTTGGGTCTACTTCCTAAAATATAAAAGTGATGTTCTATCCCACTTCAAAGTCTTCAAAGCCTTAGTTGAAAATCAGGCCTCTTGCAAAATCAAGAAAATTTACACAGATAATGGGGGGAATACTATAGTAATGAGTTCTCCATATTTCTATCAAGTCATGGCATCATTCATCAACATTATGTCTCCCATAATCCTCAACAAAATGGTATTGCAGAAAGGAAAAATCGGACATTAAAAGAAATGGCAAATTGTATGCTCCATTCAAGAGATCTTCCAAAAATTTTTTGGGCAGAAGCTATTAACTGTGCCAATTATATTCAAAATCGCACACCTCATAAAGTTCTTGACCATTTAACTCCTGAAGAAGCATGGTCTGGCTCAAAACCAGATGTTTCCTACTTCAATATTTTTGGGTGTATTGCTTGGGCTCACATCCCAAAGAAGAAAAGGAAGGCTCTAGATAAGAAAAGCAAAAATCTCATCTTTATCGGTTATTGTGAAGAATTGAAAGCATACAGACTTCTTGATCCCTCAACTCATGAGGTCTTCTTTCATAGGAATGTCCAATTTGATGAAACATTCCCTCAAAAATATCCTCAAATGCCCTCTTCCTCCATTGAGCCTTCTCCTATAGTAGAACCTCAATATTATGAAGAGCCAACTCTTGAAGTTAACTTGGTAATTGATAATCAAGATGAGGAACCTGTAACTCCACCTCAATGTCTTTCAACTCCTTCCACTCCTTCCACTATGCCAAAATGGGCCCGCACCATTGTTAAAGAAGCCACTCCTTACATCCAAAATCTTCCATCAACCAGATCATCCAACCCCATAGGCACTGGTCTTGTCTGTCAGTCTATTTCCTCTGATCCTCAATCCTTCAAAGAAGCCTCAGGTATTAAAGAATGGGATAATGCCATGGAGAACGAATTTTCTTCATTAATCAAAAACAAAACTTGGGATTTAGTTCCCTTGCCTAAAGGAAGGAAGTTAGTTCATTGTAAATGGATCTTCAAAATAAAATATGGGCCTAATGGAGAAATAGACAAACACAAAGCTCATCTAGTAGCCAAAGGTTTTTCTCAAATTGAAGGTATTGATTATGCAGAAACCTTTGCTCCAGTTGCTAAAATGGATTCTGTTAGACTGGTTCTTGCTCTGGTTGCTTCCCATAAGTGGCATGTCTATCAAATGGATGTAAAATGTGCTTTCTTACATGGAGATTTAAAAGAAGAGATATTCATGGAACAACTTGTTGGTTTCACTCAAGACTCCTCTCTTGTTTGTAGGCTTAAAAAGTCTCTCTATGGCCTCAAACAAGCCCCTAGAGCTTGGTATGAAAATATGGACTCCTTCCTTCTTTCCATAGGTTTTTCTCATTGTGAGTCTGATAACACAGTTTATATTTGGAGAAATGAAGGCAATATCACCATTCTTGTTCTATATGTTGATGATATTCTTCTCACTGGTAGTAACTTGACTCACATTCAGACTATAAAAGACTCCCTCTCTAAAAAATTTGAAATGGTTGATCTAGGTAAAGCTCATTACTTCCTTGGGATCCAAATAAGTCAAACAGATGCAAGAATTTCATTGTGTCAACAAAAGTACACTCTAGATCTTCTTCAAAGATTTAAAATGATAGATTGCAAACCTTCTCCTACCCCCTTTCAATCTGGCATTAATCTTAGTACTTCCTGCTCATCCCCTCTATGTGATGCAACTCTATACCATCAACTTGTAGGGAGTCTGCTATACCTTACTCATACTCACCCAGATATCTCTTATGTTGTTGGCCTCATATCCAGATTCTCTCATCAACCTCATTTCAATCATTGGCAAGCAGCAAAAAGAATCCTCCATTACTTGTAGGGCACTACGCACTTTGGGCTCTTCTACAAGGGAAAATCCATGGATATCATTGGCTACATAGATTCAGATTGGGCAGGTTCAATAGAAGATAGATGTTCAACCTCAAGCTATGTCTTTTGCCTTGGTTCTTCACCAATAGCCTGGTTATGCAAGAAACAACAAGCAGTAGCCTTATCTTCTACAGAGGCAGAATACAGGGCAACAATTTTAGCTAGTCAGGAAGCTCTTTGGCTTCGTCAAATTCTGAGAGAATTTGGTTTCACCCATGAAAAGCCTATAACTCTTTGGTGTGACAATCAGAGCACAATTCATATTGCACGCAATCCGGTTGAGCATCAGTGCACCAAGCACATTGAGATACACATGCACTTCATACGGCAGCATATTCAGAATGGGGATATATACTTGGAATATATTCCAACTGAGAATCAAATTGCAGATATCTTCACCAAGTCATTTCCTTCTCCGCGTTACCTTCAGTTGCGAGATAAGCTTGGAGTAATACAACTGCATTGATTGATTTTATGAGGACAATCTTCGCCATACGAAGACAAGCCTCTCTTCTTCTCATAGTTGGTTTTTCCCCAAAGGGTTTTTTCACCAACTATATATTGTAAATGAGTACCTAATCAGGCCAAGTTGTTGGGACTCATATTTATTTTTGTATAAAGAGGACAATCTTCGCCATACGAAGACAAGCCTCTCTTCTTTTCATAGTTGGTTTTTCCCCACAGGGGTTTTTTCACCAACTATATAATGTAAATGAGTACCTAATCAGGCCAAGTTGTCGGGACTCATCTTTTTTTTGTATAAAGAGGACAATATTCGCCATACGAAGACAAGCCTCTCTTCTTTTCATAGTTGGTTTTTCCCCATAGGGTTTTTTCACCAACTATATAATGTAAATGAGACCAACGCAGGACTCATCCTTTTTTAAAAGAGGACAATCTTCGCCATACGAAGACAAGCCTCTCTTCTTCTCATAGTTGGTTTTTCCCCACAGGGGTTTTTTCACCAACTATTTATTGTAAATGAGTACCTCCTCAGGCCATGCTGTCGGGACTCATATTTCTTATTGTATTAAGAGGACAATCTTCGCCATACGAAGACAAGCCTCTTACTTCCTTTTGATTGATGGTTTTTCCCATTGGGTTTTTACCATCTCTTCAAAAATAAGTCATTGTACATGAGTACCTCATCAGGCCTTGTTGTCGGGACTCATTTGTACGAATCTCCCCTAGTATCACTTAAGGGGGGTGTTAGAATAAGAGAATATTCTCTTAAGTTCCACTAGGATAGACACACTTGAGTTTCCACTCCTCCATGTGTCAGGAGAACTCTCAGTGGTGTCTTCATCAGGTCTGATGAGTTGTTGTAATCCAACGACTCTCAGTGATCAACTTTGCTATTTATACAAAGTTGATCCTTGGAATAAATCAATCAGTTCTATTTTGCTTCTTCAATCTCTTGTAATGCTTTGCATATCTATTTGGGAAATTCTAACAAGATGAAGGGTAGCCTAGGTGATGACTTGTTGGAGAGGTCATGAGGATGATGATGTAGGCATTTTGGTGGCATAGTATTTTTTCCTGCATCTTTGAGGACATGATCCACATCAAAGGTAGGAAATAGTGTTTTAGAGGACCTTTGAATGACTAATACTATTTTTATATTTTGCCTAGAATATTGGGGTACAAATTCCTTTTTCTCATGGCCTTTAATGGCATTTTAGGACCCAAATACCTTTCTCAAAGTATTTTATTAACATATTAGTTTGCAATCATACTAATAGTTAAGTTCACATGAGAACCCCCATTTTCTATTTAAAATACATGTTTTTCTTTTCTTGTGGTGTTATTTTAAAAATAAATGAATTACCACTATTTCCAATGCTTAGACAATTTCAAAGTATTTTCTATGTCTACATTGATTTTTATTTCTCTTTGCCACACTCAAGGGTTCGGATTGAGGTGGGATGTGACATGGAGCAAGGCAACAAGTTAGAGGTAGGTGAATGCAGACATGTGTATTATTGCATGAATATGAATGGTTGATGGCACTAATATCTATGGTGAGAATATGGAATTACCTCAACATTACAAGGATTATCAGAGGAGTAGGTCAATGTTGAGGAGATGGAATTTCCTCTATTAATGGCCCAAATATCATTGCTAATTTATCATGTTTAGAAAGTCAGTGGTAAAAAATAGGGATGATGATGACAATGCTTAGGTAATAAGATACACAATGATGGAAAATATGAAATAGAGGGAGGTCATTATATGTTATGGTAAGGATTATTCTAGTGCAAAAGGCATTAGTGCACATGGGATGAAGTTTGCTATAAGATAGTATGACTCCAAAAATAGTTGAAGGGGGATTGTGCACCCAATATGGCATGATGGTGCTATTTTGAAACAACTTAAACTAGTTGGTGACAGAAAGGTAGCAAAAAATGATGAATAAATTGAGACAATTCTTGGCTTGCACATAAATAAAAGTCATAGAGACTACATGTGTGGATGTGGTGCATGGTAGATCCACATAGAACCATAAAAATAATGATAGAGAAGAAGCAACGTCATTGGGGAATAATTAATAGTGACAAAAATCTTAATGTTGATAAAAAATCATTTGTAATTCATAGGATCAAAGCAATGCCAAAGGATAAAATAGATGTGTGGTTAGTGGTGTTGATGAAATGATATTGAGGAGTTTTTAATGAAGTCATATTTAGTATACCATAAATGAATCTCAACAATAGCAAGGTTAGAGGAGCACCATATGCATATGGGAGATATTTGATAAATAGTAGGGACGAGACAAGTCCAGAAAGTAGTTGAGAAAAAATAGCAAGGTATATCAAAAAATATAACAAAACAAAGTATTGGAAAGTTGTGTTGGATCAACATCAAAATATATCATGAAACAAATAGGAAGCACCATTTGTATGCAAAAAAAGAATAATCTAGAGTGACATAGGGTCATTTTTAAATTAGACATGATTGAAGCTTTGAAATGAGGCAGAAATAAGCCATGGGGGGACTTAGCAATGAGGTAACAAGTTGAGATGAAACTTTTTTTAAGCTTATAACACCATAGGGATGGCCTAGTAGTACATAAAAAGCACAATTATGAAGGTGATTGCCTAAGGGATCATTTCATTGTTGTAAGAGCCCATGGTGAACAAGTAACTTGGACTTGAAGAGTGATCATGGCATTGTTGTGTGTGCATAAGCAAGAAACATGTAGAATATGCTTCACCATCAAGTGGAATACAAAACTAAGTTGTAAGGCCAAGATAAAGAAAACACCAAGTGGTAAGGCCAAAAGGATGAGGTAATTGATGCAAACCATAAATACAGCTAAAGGAGAACAATGAAAAATAGTTATTCTCAAGTGGTCTATTATTGCAGTTAGAGCCACATCAAGAGCTAGTAGTGCAATCTGAGCTATGGATACAACTAGTTGCTAGTGAGAGAGGCATGTAGCATTGAAGGTCGATATGGATGGCACCATGATTACTATCGGGCCACCATGGGGTGGCTAATGTAGAGAAGAAATTTTCTTTAACATTTGGATCAAATAAAAAAGAGATGACCATAATGATAGAGCATTTATGGAATCAAGAAAATACTGCACAATACCTTCTTCATGAACATCCATCATGATTCAAAAATAGGTGTGGTTGCTTGTGGATGTTTAGTACTATGAAAGCAATTGGTATTCAATTCCTCCATAACTAAGTTCCATAGTGTAGGAGCTTTTGAGTCTTCATCAGAGTCTTGCTAAGAAAGATTTACAATTTTTTCTTCAACGATAAGGATTTCAATTTCTTCTTCCACATTAGCAACATTACCTAATGGGAAGACAATGGGATTTTAGCCCATAGATCCTAGTTTTAATATAGGTGTTACTTAACTATTATGAAATAACACATTAGACTCTTTAGGTGATTAATCTTCTTTAACTTTAGTAACAAGAATTGTTTTAATAACGAGATTTTTTTAACTTTAGTAGTGATAATTTTGAGATTTTTTTCAACAATTTGAATAGTGAGGAGCTCATTCTAATTTATGTATGTGACCAATATATAAGCACAAATTTCTTTAGATTTCTATGTTAATTGAACATATTCAAGATCCTTGAAATAATCTTGAATATGCAACATTGTGTTTGAAATAAGAGCACCCCACAGAAAAGGATCAGGGTGCTTTGATAACAGTTGATGAGGATCAAGCTTACTCAAAACTTGTTGAAAGCTTACCTGATTTCATTGATAATAAAATACATATTTATACATATTACAAAATCCTCGATGGATAAAAAAAAAGACCTAAAAATAGGGACAGGAGATAATATTGTGATATACTTATAGATAATGTTGAAAAAACTTTGCAAAATCCTAACAATTAGCTTTTCAAGACCTGACAAATTATAAGATAAGGCTTACAAATATTTTCGGAAATTATTGGCAACTTTTAATTAAAAACCCTAATTAATTTTAATTAATTATTTAAACAAAAAAATTAAATAATTATTTATATTTTAATCCTTAACAGGGATTGTACCCCTAGCCTTGATTAATTTGCATATTTTGACTACCTTCATGACTAAACCCTTGGTCTTGATTAGGTATATATTATTGTTGGTTAGAGGTAGAAGTTTCATATTGATCATGGTTGGGGAATGGGATGGTGTAGATACCTTACCTCTAATTGTGATGATGGTTTGATTTCTTTTGGAATCCCTTAAACTTTTTTCATGATTTTTTTTACCATATAATTATGGACTCTATCTATGTTGAAGTTGGGCCCAAATGTTTGCTTAAAATAATATTTTGTAATTTTGAACCAATAATACCTTCATGCCCATAGTTCTCATACAAAAAGCAAACTTATTTGGGTCATGCCACTCAGGTGCTTCAAATCTATTATTATAACAATAAGCTTTTATCCCAAGGGTTAGAAAAATCTTGAGAATATCCTCATGACTCTGTTAAGGTATAATATTCTTAGGTCTTATACCCCCTTCTTCCTTAGTTAGCATGTTAATAAGGGTCCCAACAACCTCTTATTCATTTGAGGTATCCTGGAGATATACATTATAAATCCCACCCCCTACAACATTCTTATTTTTTTTTTAAATCATTTTTCTCTCAATGTTCAATATATTTAACTAAAGATATGACCTTTTCTAAGGGATTTAAACCACATTGGTTGTGCTCATGGACTTTTGTCTAAAGTTATCTCTTAAGTTTTTCACAAACATTCTAGTTATTGCCTCTATAATTAATATTGTATTAGCATTCAATTTGAATATTTTTCATCTTTTATGAAGTTTACTTATTGATTCATGTAGTCCTTGCTTAGCATTTATAAAATTATTCATTGCTTCAATAATAGTCATATCATCATCGTTCTTACTTGAGTTTTTTTAACAAAAGTATCCAAAGAATCGATTAAGTGTGTTGGTAAGGAAGCAAACTAGTCGAGTGCTTTACATACCAATGCTCTAGTCATGAGTTTTAATAAAGCTTTCTCATTGTATAACCAATCCCTATAGTATTTAGTGAACTTATCTATGAAGGTTTGAGCTTTATTAGTTCCATCAAAGAAAAATTTGGGAACATGCCTAGACAGATCGATGGCTTCTACATCTAGGACTAGGGTCTAGCTTTGGTAGCTTCTCAAAGTAGGATCTAAAGACATAGACATCACCACTCCAAGATTAGCTAAAGTAGGAGGTGAAGAAGGAGCATTATGGTTTAATACAAAGGGAGAAATTATTGGAGAATATTATATTATTTAGTACACGCAAAATGTATCCCCATGCTACCTTTATGGTACAAATGTAAATATGTAATAGATTAGGGTTTGAGTCTATAGTTTAGTGAGTAATTTATATTTCCCCTTTATATATGTGTCTATGTGTAAGAGTGTAATGTGTATACAAATTTTGAGCAGTTTTATTGTAAGTATTCTTCATGCTTGTACATGAATGATTTTGGCCATTTACATTCATATTTGATATTATAATGAATTTATTTTATTTATATTGGCCTAAATATATATTTTATTGCTCATATATTTAATTCTACTCTTGATTATTGATATTTTGACCTATAATATTGTGGATTAATTATATTAGGACCTATGATAATTTGAAATAGGCTTAGAAACAAACATGAATGACAACTTGAACCAAAAGGATATTACTACTCCTAATAATTTGAGTAAAATTATTCATCATATTTGTCCTATAGTTGTTTAGTAGACTCTCATTTCATTATTTGCATCTACTCCTCATGATCTCTCCTATGTAAGCAATTGTTTATTGTATAGTAGCCATACATTATATCATATTTTTAGCCTAGGGATCATACATAGGTTGGGATTGTTAGAAAGGTTAAAATATATACTCTAGTTTTGTGTGTGTTAGCTAAGGTTGCCATATTATGCAATGATCATAGCAACATGTTTCATCCTTCTCTAGAGGAGAACACAAATGCTTTTGGGGAATCTTAAGACCCTAAGGAAAATTGATAAAGCTCATCATAATCCTTAGTTAGGTCCCTATCATCTTCATGATTATACTCCACTTCCCTATTTGTGAGGTCTTCTATGTACATGTCCTCTTCATGGTTGAAAGGGGATGATGATGGTAAATGTGATTGTCAATTGGAGAAAGGGAATAATCTAAATCCTCTTCATTTTCTTGGATTTGTTTCTTCTTAGATCTAATGACTATTCCAGTACACAAAGAAGAAATGGAAGGAGTAACTATGAGGATAGAAAAAAAAATTAAAGAACAACAAACTAGGGTTTAGAAAATATTATCCTTAAAATACTACTAAAATAAAGCTCTACCAAAACCCTCATAGCTAAAACAAAATTAATTATTCAAAAGAAACCATAAGAGAAGGATGGCTATAGAAACACTACAATAGTCTATGACAATGAACAACAATTAAAGCAACACTACAATAGCTAATCTACCAAACCTTATTTGTTGAAAGTGGAAAAAAATACTTTAGAAAGAAGATTTCACATCAAATTCATCAAATATTATGAAAAAAATAATATGACTTAGAAAAACAAATATCAATAATAACTCATAAATCTATTTCCTACATTAAAACATAGACTTCAATAATTCAAATTTTAATAAATTTAAGATATCGATAGAAATTAAATATAATTATTTTCTTCTTTTGTATTTTGGGTTTATTAAAGGGGATTATATCCTTAAATACGTGAAACAAGCTTTAGGCTAAGAGTCATAAGCGCATTCATTTGGAGGATAGTGACACTAAGGCATATCGCCTTTATCATCTTGCCAGCTAAGAGATTCTTAGCTCGATGTGATAAAAGAAGCCTCTATGATAAAAGACTATTTGTCCACTGACCTTTATAAACATTTTCCACTCATTTACAGGCTTGGCGCGCGTAGCACGCGATTTCGTACGCAAACATTTTCCGTGTGCTTGGTGGCCCCTTCTCTCTCAACTTGGTCGGTTTATTCCACACGCTTTCCTTTCCTAATTATCTTTGCAATTGCCAGAGCACGCGGTTTCGTACGGAATCATTTTCCATGAGGAATTGCGAGAGCACGCGGTTTCGTACAAAATCGTTTTTCATCAGCTTGGTTTCCTTATAGTTCTTAAGATTAATGGATTGGTAAGTGTTAGTTAGGCTGCCATTTACCAAAAAGAAACTTAAGTTTAAATTTTGGTGGTGTCTGTTGGTAAAGGAAATAGTCTGATCCCATTCCTCTGAGTGATGTGTTAGACAGCCACCCAAGATTCGAAATAAAAAAACTAAACTTGGTTGAGTTATTCGAAAACCCTTTCCTTTCTTATTTTCCCATGTTTAATACTATCTATCTATCATCTTATGCATTTGCCAGAGCTAAATATGATGTCCCTTCAAGTAAGTGCATTCGTCTTTCTCTTCTTCAGTTCAGTCTGATGGCTACTCAAAGCGAGATTACAAGTCCTTTTGATGGAATTGTACCTCTGCATTTGCATCCTCCTCCTCCCAGTACGATATATTCATTAACCATCGCGGCCCTGATTGCAAGCATAAACTCGCCAGCACAATCTACCATACCCTCGATCTTCTCGGCCTGCGAGTTTTTCTCGATCAAGAAGAGCTTGAACTCGGCGATTCCATCCCTGTTGCAATACAGGAGGCAATGCGCAATGCCTCTGTTCATATTGCCATATTTTCTAGGAGCTATGCACAATCACCATGGTGCTTGGCAGAGCTGTCTTTCATGTTACAAACTAGAACTAAAATTATTCCCGTCTTTTATCATGTCGATCCTTCAGATCTACGGTGGCCGGATGGAAAGAAAAGTATCTATGCCGATGCATTTGCAGAACATGAAAGGAAAAACAGATATTCTTCAGAGAAGCTTCAAGAGTGGAAAATGGCACTTCAACAAGTTTCGCATCTTTGTGGGTGCATAATCCGTAAAGATAACGAGTACGCATCAAATACTGTGTTCTTTTTCTTTTCTTATACACCCTGTTGTTTCCAATAATATATTTTATGATATTTATGTTTGTTTTTTGTTTTTTTTTAAATATGGTGTTGTTCGTATCGGAAGCCGCCATGCAGATCTTCGTCCAATCCGTCCCTATAATCGTCATGCCACATGCATTTTAAACCTTTTACACCGCTGAAAACATCAGAAAAAGGACAAAATTTCAGTCCAACGAAACCCGAAATTTAAACTTTGAACCTCCGCCCCCTTATGGGTATATTATATGCTTTTCATTTTGTTTATTATTTTGTTTTTATGTTATATGCTTTTCATTTTGTTTATTATTTTGTTTTTATGTTATATGCTTTTCATTTTGTTTATTACTTTTCTGGTATGTTTAGTGATGAAGGGAAGCTGCTGCGGAGTATCGTGGATTGTGCACTACTGGAAGCAAAGAAAACGGTGTCACTAGAGACCGCCACATATCCTGTTGGGCTGGATGAAGCGGTGAAAGACTTTAACAGCAGAGTTGAACCTTTACAAACTGATGAGAACGTACAGATCGTGGGGATTGTTGGCATGGGTGGCTCTGGGAAGACCACATTGGCAACAGAAATATATAACAGAAAATGCTCCGACATTGATAGACGCAGCTTCCTTCCTCAAGTAAGAGATGCTGCATCCAAAGATGCTTTGCATAACTTACAGAGGAAACTCCTTCGGGACCTCCTTGGTAGAGAACCTCCAGCATTTGACAGTATAATGGAGGGCAAGGGGATTCTGGCGAGAACTTTGAGATCTATGCCTGTGCTTATAGTTTTAGACGACGTGGATGATGTTGAACAAATGCATGCCCTCTTGCCAGCAAAACAAAGTCTTGGATGGGGAAGTTTTATTCTTGTCACAACTCGCGAACAGGAAGTGCTTACATCTTGGGGCACCTCTTGTATTTATGAAATGAGACTCTTGGAACACTTCTATGCAAAACAGCTTTTTTGCAAGCATGCTTTTTTACAGCCTTATTCAAACTTTGATTTTGAAGTTCTGGTTGAAGATTTTAAAGATTTAATTGAAAAATTTGTGCTTGCTTGCAATGGCTTGCCTTTGTCTTTGAAAGTTCTAGGAGCACAGCTTAATGACAAGTCTAAAGAGTACTGGGAATCTGAATTACATAAGATTTCCAAGATATTGCCAACAAAAATTAAAGAGAGGCTTCAAGTAAGTTATGATACATTGGACTTAGAACAGAAGGAAATATTCTTGGACACAGCATGCTTTTTCATTGGAGAACAACCAGATTTGGCTATAACAGTATGGGATGGAGGGATGGAGAGGTTTATATTAGAAATTACACTTAATTTCACACTTGTAAGATCTTTGACAAATCTTATCGCTCAAATCCGTTTCGAGATTTCTAACATCCAATCACCGCAAGTTTCTAGCATGCACATTTAATACTGGTAGTTGCGACTGGAAAGAAACCCTAGTTTTATTCGGTGCATGTCATAGGATAAGCCTAATCCTCTCTTCTGCCTGGCTATATAAGGCGGTGCGGTCTTTTAGAAACAAAAAGAAGCAATGCATAAAAGTGCAGGTGGAGAGAGCAGCACAAAGCAGAGATGTAGCAGCAACCTCCTGAAAACTCCTCTGGTGTTTAACCTGCAACTGGTTTGCAGATGCTTATAAAACATCAGATCTTTAGTTGATAAGCTTGTATTAAGCACTATAATACTACAGATGCAGTGTATGTTTTGGTCAATAAAGGATATATTTATTTGAAGCTTTCGCATGTTCAAATTGTTGTGTGCTCAGGAAAATTTTTATCACACGAAAGGCTTATTGAAAAATCCCAAAGTTGCTTGTCGCTCCATTCCTGGAGTGACACTGACAGTCACTCCATTCGTGGAGCGAAGAGGTCTTTGACCTTGCTGACCTGAAGTTTCTTGTCGCTCCATCCTTAGAGCGCCATTGATAGTCGCTCCATTTGCAGAGCGAAGTGATCTTTGACCCTATTGACCCACAGTTGTGTGTCACTCCATTCCTGGAGCGATACTAACAATCACTCCATCTGCAAAGCGAAGTTACCTGTTGCTCCCCCTTTGTCGCTCCATAAGGAAGTGACAAGCGTGTGTCGCTCCACAAGGGAGTGACACTCCCTCCGTCACTCCACAAGGGAGCGACAGGCCTTTGTCGCTCCACATTGGAGCGACACTCCCTTAGTGTTTCCCCTCCTTTTGACCCAAAAGTGATCTTCAAGATCACTACACGAAACAAAAACAACGCGCTTCCATTCTTTCAAATTGGTATCAGAGCTAGAGCCTTCCCGTGGACGATAAGAAGCAATGGCTTCCGGTAGCAACCCTTTGCAGTTGTAGATCCCATGGTTCAATGGCAAGAATTATGATTACTAGAGCATTCAGATGAAGATCTTGTTCGGGTCTCAGGAGCTATGGGACCTGGTCCAGAATGGCTATGTAGAGCCAGCAGATGCAACAGCGTTGAGCGCTCTCTCCTAGGTGGAGTCATATTTGTTGAAGGAGAATCAAAAGAAGGACCAGAAGGCATTATTCTACATAATGCAGGTGGTCGAGGAGACAATCTTCCCACGAATAGCAACAACAACCAAATCGAAGGAGGCCTAGGAAATCTTAGCCAGCTCCTTCCAGGGCACCAACAAGGTGAAGCTGGTGTGGTTGCAGATGTTGAGGAGGGAGTTCGAGAACTTGCAGATGAGCGAGTCAGAGTCCACGAGTGACTTCTTTACCCGGACAATGGATGTCATCAACCAGATGCGGTTGAATGGGGAGAATGTGGAGAACCAAAGGATTATGGAGAAGATACTGAGGAGCCTACCAGCAAGGTTCGACTCAGTGGTGATCGCGATTGAAGAATCGAGGGATTTGACAACCCTCTCTATGGATGAGCTCATGGGTTCTCTGCAAACACATGAGCAGAGGCTGAGCCACTCATCTCAGTCCTCATTGGAGCAAGCATTCAAGACGTAGGTCTCATTTTGAGATAGTAGTAGAGGAGAATCCCACCAAGGAGCCTCTAGTTCTCAAGGAGGAAGAGGCAGAGGCAAGCGTGGAAGAGGTAACAAGCGAGGAGGAAGGTCAAACTCCAATGAAGGAGAGAATAGTTGCAACTTCCATCAAGCAGGAGGAAGAGGCAATGGCAAAAATCAGCAAGGAGGATCTAATCAGAGGTATGATAAATCGAAGATCCAATGTTATTACTGCAAGAAATTTGGTCATTATATTTTTGAGTGTAGAAAGAAGATGGCCAAGGATAACAAACAACAAGCCCACTACACAAATGAAAATGAAAATGTAGAGTGTAGAGATGCTTGTGGGAATGTGTTGTTAACTTGCAGTATTGAGGAGGAGAGCCAGAAGAATATCTAGTATCTCGATAGTGGGTGCAACAACCACATGTCTAGGAACAGAGAGATGTTCTCACAGCTTGATGAAACAATCAAGTCTAAAGTGAATATGGGGAACAACAACAAGGTACCTATCATGGGGAAAGGAAAAATCATTATCCGCACCAGGCAAGGTGAAAGGAAGCAGATCACAGATGTCTATTATGTGCCTGGGTTGAAGCACAATTTTTTGAGCGTTGGATAGCTTGTGTAGAAGGGGCACACTATTCAATTTAAATATGGAGCCTGTACCATCAGAGACAAAGAGCATGGGCAAATTGCAACAGTGTCCATGACAAAGAACAAGATGTTTCCCCTACAAATTTAGAATGAATTGCTGATGTCATTAAGTGTAGTTGTGAAAGATGCTACCTAGTTGTGGCATCTCAGATTCGATCACCTAAGTTTCAGTGGCCTGAACTTGCTGCACAAGAAGCAAATGGTGAAGGGTTTACCCCTTATTGAGCAACCAAATCAAGTTTGTGAAGGTTTCTTAGTTGGCAAGTAACACAGGGATGCATTCCCTGTAGGACAATCTTGGAGAGCTTCACAACCATTGGAGCTGGTGCACTCAGATATTTGTGGTCCAATGCAGACCAACACATTTATCGGTAACAAATACTTCCTGACTTTCATAGATGATTTCAGTCGGAGGACATGGGTATATCCCATCAAACAAAAGTCAGAGGTATTCGGAAAATTCAAGGAGTTCAAGGCTCTAGTTGAGAAACAGAGTGGCTACCAAGTGAAGACTCTCAGGACAGATGGAGGAGGTGAGTATATCTCCAATGAATTCCAAAATTTTTACAAGAAAAATGGAATTCGTAGGTAGCTCACTGCTAGATACACACCACAACAGAATGGTGTTGCAGAGAGGAAGAACAGAACAATCATGGAGATGGCATGGAGCATGCTGAAGGCAAAGAATTTGCCACATGAGTTCTGGGTAGAAGTTGTATGTTGTGTAGTTTATCTGCTAAATCGATGTCCCACGAAGAGTGTGAAGGACATGATTCCTCAAGAAGCCTGGAGCAATCAGAAGCCCAATGTGGCTCATTTAAGAGTTTTTGGGTGCATAGCATATGCACATGTTCCAGATGAGAAGAGGAAGAAGTTGGATGATAAGGCAGAGAAATGCATCTTCACTGGGTATAGTGAAGAGTCGAAGGCATATAGGTTGTATAATCCTGTGACGAAGAAGTTGATTATCAGTCGAGATGTGAAGTTCCTAGAGGATGAAGCCTGGAACTGGAAATCAAAGACTGGCCAGCTCGAGCCAACAATTATCGAGTTTGAGGACTTGGAAGAAGAAAATAGAGTGCATCAGCCTGTAGCTTCAAGCAACAATACTAGAGCTAGCAGCAACACTGCCTCATCATCACAAACACCTCAACTTGCAAGTAGGATCTCCAACTTGAGGACACCAACGAAGACGAGGAGCTTGCAAGACATTTATGAGGTAACCCAAAATCAAATAGATGAAGAACATTTTGATTTTGCTTTATTTTCTAAGTGTGATCCAATTTCATTTGAAGAAGCAATTCAGAATTAAAAATGGGTGAAGGCTATGGATGAGGAGATAGAGGCCATAGAGAAGAATAAGACATGGCAGTTGATGGATCTCCCAACAGGGAAGAAGACCATTGGAGTCAAATGGGTATACAAAACTAAGTTTAATGCCCAAGGTGAGGTTGATAGACATAAGTCCAGATTGGTGGTGAAAGGCTACAAGTAGAAGTCAGGGATTGACTATCATGAGGTGTATGCACTTGTAGCGAGACTTGACACAGTCAGAATGATCCTAGCATTGGCAGCCCAGAAAGGTTGGAATGTTTACCAGATGGATGTCAAGTCTACCTTCCTCAACGAAGTGTTGGAAGAAGAGGTCTACATAGACCAACCACTAGGCTATGAGTTGGAAGGACAAGAAGGTAAGGTCCTGAAGTTGAAGAAGGCCCTGTATGGGTTGAAGCAAGCACCCAGGGCTTGGTACAATCGGATTGATGCCTACTTTTAGGAGAATGGGTTCATCAAATGCCCATATGAGCACACCTTGTACCTGAAGACAAATGCAGAAGGGGAGATGATAATCGTTTGCTTGTATGTAGACGATCTGATATACACTTCAAAATAACCATGATGAAGGAGTTCGAGATGATGGACTTAGGGCTGATGAAATACTTTCTAGGCATTGAAGTTGACCAATCTGCGGATGGCATCTTCATTTCTCAGGGTAAGTATGCGAAAGATGTCCTGAAGAGGTTTAATATGGAGGACAACAAACCTACCATCACACCTATTGCCACAGGTCTGAAGCTGAGCAAAATGGATTGCAGCAGAAATGTTGATCCAACTTTGTATAAGAGGTTAGTTGGTAGTCTCATGTATTTGACTACAACTAGACCAGATTTGATGTTTGGAGTGAGCTTAATTAGCAGGTTTATGGAGACTCCAAAGGACACTCACTGGCAAGTAGGCAAAAGGATTTTGTGTTATGTCAATGGGACCGAAACCATGGAATTTTTTATGCCAGAAAAGACCAGCTTGAACTGGTTGGCTACACAGATAGCGATTGGGCTGGTAGCACTGATGATCGGAAGAGCACTTTCGGCTATGCTTTCCATCTTGGATCGGGAGTAGTTTCATGGTCATCCAAGAAGCAACCGATAGTTGCGTTGTCCACTGCAGAGGCAGAGTATGTTGCCGCCACGTCAACCGCATGCTAGGCAGTATGGCTGCGAAGAATCTTGGGTGAGCTGAATCATCCACCGGAAGGGGCAACAACTATTTTCTGTGACAACAATTCTGCCATAGCACTATCGAAGGATCCAGTGTTTCATGGTAGGACCAAGCACATCGATATCCGCTACCATTTCATCAGAGAGCTGGTGAAAGCTAACAAAATTGTGTTACTATTTTGTAGGTCAAAAGAGCAGGTAGCAGATATTTTCACAAAACCTTTGAAGGAGGAGGACTTCAACAGGCTGAGGGAAATGTTGGGCATCAAAGTCTTTGTGAAATCTCGTTTAAAGGAGGATGTTAGAAATTAAACTCGATTTCACGCCTGTAAGATCTCTGACAGATCTTATCACCCAAATCCGATCGTAGATTTTTGACATCCGATCGTCGTAAGTTTCCAGCATGCGCATTTAATACCGGTAGTTGTGATTGGAAGGAAACCCTAGTTTTTGTTCGATGCATGTCAAAAGATAAGCCTTATCCTCTCTTCCGCCCGACTATATAAAGCGATGCGGTCTTTCAAAAACAAAAAGAAGCAGTACACAACAGTGTAGGTAGAGAGAGTAGCGTAGAGCAAAGAAGACGAAGCAACAACCTCCAAAAAAAACTCCTCTGGTATTTAACCTGCAACTAGTTTGCAGATACTTGTAAACATTTGGATCTTTAGTTGATAAGCTAAGCAATGCAGATGCAGTTTTTAATCGACACTGACAGTTGCTCCATCGGCGAAGCGAAAAGGTCTTTGACCTTGTTGACCCGAAGTTGCTTCTCGCTCCATCCCTGGAACGACACTGATAATCGCTCCATCCACGAAACGAAGTGGTCTTTGACCCTGCTGACCCGCGGTTGCGTGACGCTCCATTCCTGAAACGATATTGACAATCGCTCCATCTGCGAAACGAAGTTATCTGTCGCTCGACAGCCTCTCCGTCGCTCCACATTGGAGCGACACTCCCTTAGTGTCGCCCCCCAGCCTTTTGACCCGAAAGCGATCTTCAGCATCGCTGCGCAAAACAAAAGCAGCGCGCTTCCATTCTTTCAGTCTACATAGTTGGGAAACTCTTGTTAACAAATGCCTCGTCGAGGTAGACCAAGATAATCGTATAAAAATGCATGATCATCTTCGCGATATGGGGAGAGAAATTGCAAGAGAGCACTCACCTTCCCGTTTGTGGTTGCCAGAGCAGATTGACAAGATTCAGGTGAGATGATTTTTTCCCCTCTTTTTTAAAACCGATTAAGAATAGAAGCTTATGGCAAGCAAACGTCCTTTCTCTTTGTTTGCCAGTTTTATTTGCTTCTATAAGTATTTATGTTTTTGCTTTTGTTCTTCTTTTTTTTCTTCTCTCCATTCAGCAAGGAATGCCAATTCGGGGAATAATGGGCGCTACAAATGACACATTGGAAGACTGCATGGAGATTATGACAAACACAAGCGGAAGGTCCAGCCGTCCTAGATGTTCCTTTGGCTGGATTGCAGCTTCTTGTTGTCAAAGAAAATGATCTAACAGAGAAATTTTCCAAGATATCAATCTCCGAAGAGGATAACTCTAAAAAGCACGCGTTTGTCCAAGAAATCAATCTCTCAAGACTCTTGTCCCAGCCTTGAAAGTCTTGAACTCGACACGGATTTTAATTTAACAGAGATCAACACCCTGCCGAGGTCAGTGAAGGCCATAAAATTGATGGAATATCGGAGGCTGAAGAACTTTAGCGGCATTCGTGGTCTTACAGAACTTCAAAATCTGAGCATATCTTCGTGCCCAGAGCTAGATGAACTCCCAAGTTTGGCAGGTTTAACATCCATCAAGGAAATTTCAATAAAAGGTTGCCCAAAAGTTGGTAAGTGCTTACACACGCCAGCTTGATTGTAAACATAGTAGTTTAATCTTAATCCTACGAAGAAGATATACACAGGACAGCCTAATTGCAAAGATAGTAGTCTAATTTTAATCTTATGAGTTTAATAGTAGTCTAATAGATTTGGTGGAACTTATCACTTACTAAAAAAATTGTGGTTGTGACAACTCTCTTATGTAATAAAAAAAATAATATATATCCCAAAAATTATTTATTATTTTAATTTTTTTTATGAAAAAAATATATTATGGAAAAATTATTATATTAATAAAATAATGTTTAATCATAAAAAATAGCTAAACCAACCAACTAACCACTTCAATTTCTTCTTTCTTTTGGATAAGTTGGATTTTTCTTTTGACAACGTGTTTTTAAAAACTATGGGTGAATGTTTTATATAAAAATTATGGAATTTAAAGTTCAAATTTGAAAAAAAAAAAAAATGGGTGAGTATTTTATATGACATTTATGAATTTTACAATTCAAATTTAAAAGGAAATTATATATATATATATATATATATTTATTTATTTAAACAAGTGCTTTCTCATATATAGTGGATTTTTCTGAGTCTATTATTAACCACATTTATAGACTTTAAGACTTGGAAGTTTGACATTTTTATTGTATATATTTTTTAATTTTTTTAACCCGTTGTATTTCTATTTTAAAAATTTTAATTATAAATAAATAAATAGAATGTATAGTTTTTATTTATATATGTTTTAATTTAATAATTTAAAAATATAAATTTTTTAAAGTTGTATAGGATTGAAATAGATTTTATCAAGATTGTATTATGGTATTGGTAATTATTGGTCATTATGCATGTATCATATGGTAAGATTTGAACTTTGGTTTTCTCCTTGAAAGTTGAAAGGTGAGGAATTTATTCAGTTGAACTAATACCATTTGACAAAATATATATATATATATATATATAATTTAATATTTTAAATATTTTTTTAATTAATTATAATATTGTTTTTTTTTCTAGTAAATATTTTTTAAATAATTATATGACATTGAAATGGATCTTACTTATATTACATGATCATATAATGGTATTATAACATGTGACAACTTATTAATTATATATGTATAGCTTTGAAATGGATCTACTTATATTATGGCATAACCACATATTGGTATTATAAACATGTAACAACTTATCAATTATACATGTATAGCTTGTAATGGATCTACTCATTATATCATGACCACAAATTAGTATGAAATTATACATGTATAGTTTGGTATAATTCGAACCTCAATTGCCTTCTTAAAAGTTAAGGGCATTCATTATTTGAGTTAATGTCATTCGATATTTTTCAATAATAAAGTTAAAAGTTAAGGACATTCATTGTTTGAGTTAATGCTATTTGATATTTTTCAATAATAGAGTTGAGGAATTAAATCAATTGTGAGAATGTCATATTTGATATTCTTTAATAAATGCGTTATTATTGAAAATAATTATAAATCTTCACAAAAACCTACATTTTTAACTTAAAAATTTATCCAATGGCATTAGCTCAATCGGCTAGATTCCTTGACTTTGGAGGAGGAGATCGAGGTTCAAATATTTTCAAAGGATACATGCTTAAATAGCCAACTTGTTGTAATACCACTTTGTGGTGATGATGTAATATGGGTGGGGCTTGTTTCAATCCCATTAAAAAAATAAATTAATTACTTCAATAATATATATTAGAATTTTGTATGGTCTTGCATTTGATGATATTAAGTAATTTTGATTATAATAAACTCAATATAAATCTAAGCAATTATGGTTATAATTAAACCAATACCATATCTAGCTTCAAATATATTCTTCATTTTTTTTTGTATCAAATATATTCATCATATTCCTTAAAATATTATGTTTTCATAACAAACTCCTTGATAGCATTTTCATTAAGAGATAAAACCTTACTCGACCAATTGTATTCTAAAATTTGAATTTCACCAAGTTGAAGATCAACACCACAATTGGCTAAAATATTTTCTATCTAATTTCCTTATGCTTACGTTTCCAAGAGATTGCCTCCAACAATAGCTGATGAACATCAACAATAATCTCATTTTTCTAATCACCACATCCAATTTATTGATAACATTAACGATAATTTACGAATCCCCCTCAATTGAAATAATTTTAATCTTTTTTCAATTACAATTTTGATCCCTATAAGAAATGCCCTAGTCAATGCATAGTTGTTAGTTAAAGTTCCATATAATTTCGTGGGGAGAATTTTACCTTCATTATTTTGGAAAACACCACCTCCACTAACATTTCTTGGATTTTGCGATAGTGAAAATGGTGAATATCTCCCTATAGAATTTTAAAATTGGCTCGAGCATGAATACCTCTAGTGAATGTAGTAGTGGTGATGATCACGAGTCTGACTCTCTAGATGACCCAACGGGTGGTGTAGAGGTGATGAATGTAGGTGGTGACTCAGCAGGTGATGTAGAGGTGTTGGGAGAAGGTGTGACCTTGATGGATGTAGAGGTGATGGAGGTAGGGGGTCCCTCACTTTTAGTTTGAATGCCCAAGAGGCTCTCAAAAAGGGTGTTCAACTTCCTATTTGGAGACAATCTAGAATATTTCCACCCATTCTCATTCGAAGTCTAGATCTTACACCCTTCTTCTTGATCAAGAAACCCTTCAAATTCCCTCTTCAATTATATCATCCAATATCTTCAATGAATCTCTCCCTTATTGGGAAGTTCATGGGATCTATGCTTGACATTGAATCCATCAGAATATGGGTGACTTCTAAGTGGTGACATCAAGACTACATGGAGCTGGCAGCCATCCCTTGAGGGATTTTCCTCATAAAAATTAACAACATAGAAGATTTGAGCCAAATTCTTACTCGTAGGTCTTGGTTTTTTAGAAGAAAAAGTTTATTCCTTTAAAAGTAGAGTGTGGGTTTCAATCTTGAAATCCAAAATATCAACACTGCACCAATTTGGGTCAGAATTCCAAGTCTTCCCATTTAATTCTAGAGTGAAGAAATCCTACATGGTATATCTAGATCCATTGGTGATTTTATGGCTATCAACCCAGTTACCGAGGCCAAAAACTACATGGTTTACATATGGATGTGTGTAAATGTTAATCTTGAATCTGAGCTTCGCTCATCTATTAACATGGTCTCTACCTATAGTTGGAGGTGTCAAACTATCAAATATGAGAACAAACCAACTTTTAACATTTAATGCAAGATATAAGGTCATTTCAAAGTCCAATATCCATTAATCAGACCTCTAATTCAACCTAGGGATAGGGATTAGAGGAAGGATTGGATACACTCTCAAGGTAAAAATCCCTCTTCAACTCCTTAGCAATCTTGCTCATTGGATAATCAAAAACTCAACAAAGCTCTTGCTAAGTCATTAACAAATTGTGAAGTGGCCAACCCAAAAGGAGAATTACCCTATGAAGGTGATGAACGACTCCAAAACTTCATAACTCCAAGCCAACTACTTCCAATGATAAAGGTTCTCAAGATCAAGTATGCTCCCCCTTCTCTAGTAGTAATACCTTTGAACTTCTAAATAATGATACAAAAATTATTCCTGATAATGACCTTTCATTTGAAAATGCCATTCCCACCAATGACCTAGCATCTGGATCTCCTTATTTTCCACCTCAAAGCCCTTCCAAATTCATCTCCTGCTCTATTCAACCTAAGCTTCAACCTTCCAAGGTGTCTTTGGACCTTATTTTTTCTAATCATATTGATGCATCCCTTTCTTCTCCTACATGTCATCACCGCAACCCCACCAAACCTACAACTAGAAACCATAAAAATTCTTCAATAGATGTGGATAGTGACAAGAAAAGAGGAAGGCTTTCTAGACAAGATATCAGATGCAGAGAGTCTAAAGAAGATATTGCTAATGGGTCCTAGTCTACCCTTAGCCTATCTCATAAGGAGAACATCATTTTATCCTCTTCACTTGAGGATGAGCACCAAACCAAAAACCCCTCCAAACAAAATAGGAGTAAGAAGTCATCTTCCAAAATCTCCAAATGAAGATCCTCTCATGGAATGTGAGAGGCCTCAATGGCCTCACCAAGCAATGCCTAGTTTCAACTATGAGAAAATACCTAAATCCTTCAATCATCCTTCTTCAAGAAACCAAGATTGAAGATTGTAATGTTGATAGAATTTCAAAAACCATATGGAAGAAAAGTAATTTTCTTGCCAGCCTTAATCAGGGAGCTTTTGAAGGTCTACTCTGCTTATGGGACCCATACAAAATGGAAGGAAGACTCATCTCAATCTCAAATAAAATCACCAATATATAATTTTATTACAAAGACACAAAATTTAGATGGGTCCTCTCAAACATCTATGCACCAAACACACCTACAAGATGATCTAGGTTGTGGGATACTCTCAGTCAAATGAGGGGTATTTTTATCAATGAGACATGGATGCTTTGTTGGGGGTTTCAACTCCCCCCTTTACACTTCATTTAAATGTTAAATAAAATTATATTTATTGCATTTTAATCTAAGATAGATTAATGTGAAACTAATCTTAGATTGGTTACATTTCATTTAAGTTTTAAATGAAATTATATTTATTACATGCTTAATCTAGGATAGATTAATGTAGAATTAATCTTAGACTAAATATATTTCATTTAAGTGTTAGATGAAATTATATTTATATCATGCTTAATCTGAGATATATTAATATGGAATTAATATTTGATTAAATAGATTTCATTTAAGTGTTAGATGAAATTATATTTATTTCATGCTCAATATAAAATACATTAAGGTAGAATAAATCTTAGATTAATTAAAATTCATTTTAGTGATAAATTAATTTATATTGTTTAATCTAAGACAAATTAATGTGGAGTTAATCTTAGGTTAATTAAAATTCATCCAGGGGTTAAATGAACTTATCCAATTTTGAGGTTTAAACTAATAGTGGATAAATATACTTCATTTGGATAAAATGAGTTAAATATACATTAGTGGATAATGCATTTCTTGGATTGAATGTGATAGAAAAATATTAGTGGATAATGTTTTTACTTTTGGGATTAAATGAGTAGAGATCTATATTAGTGAATATATTATTTTATTAAGGATAACTATTGTTTGATAGCATTCCATGCTAAGATGTAATAGTGATTAAGAGGTACTTTGAAGAAGACTCCTTGGCTTCTTTTTAAGCTTACATATGGATTCATTTTAGAGAGTTATGGTGTCCTCTCTAATGAGTTGATATGCGCAATGCTAAAGTTGATATGTGAGGAACTTTGAAGAAGACACCTTGGCTTCTTGTTAAGAATGCATATGGATTCATTTGAGAGTCTTATGGGATCCTACATAATGAGTTGATATGTGTAATGCTATAGTTGATATGCGATTACGTCAGACTCTCAGAAAGAAGATGCCCCTTTGAGTGTGGATAAAAATATAGAGGTTATCTTAGGAGGATGAACGTGGAATTCATCCAAGGAAATTTATGGGGATTCGGTTATTACCTTTGAAATTTGAATTAAAGGGATCAATTCATGATGTGGGAGCATAATAATTATGGGTTCTTATGCACCACAATTGTACTAATTATTTGAAAGAAGAAACTATGTGATTCCTTGTAAGAATGTAATGGAGATCTTTTGGCAAGTAATGAAATCAAACATCTTTTAACGTTGGGATTTTCCCAGCATATATGATGTATCATATGTGAGATGTGCAAATTGGTTATTGTTATCTTGTAAACTTGTATTTATTACCTTTAAATATAGTTTATCATGGATATGTTGTTCTTCAATAAAGATAAGTCAATGGTATTTCATAGACCTAGATATGGCTTTATTAAGAACTACATTTGATTAGTATGTCGTACCATTTATTGTATTTGTAATGGATAAACTAGAAGTGACCTAGTTATGGTGTTTGAGCAATGCACACTTCCTATATTAGTGATTAGTCCTTACTTTGATGAAGCATAGATGACTAAGGAATGACTTCTACTAATGTATATGCTACTAAAAATATATGGGATAGCTTAATCACAATGCGCTTAGTGCACCTATATAGATGGACTTATGTATGGTGTAGAGATGGATGTACCCTTTTGATAGACTAAAAGGGATAAGTTGGCTCATCATGGATGTGAGAGAAATAACTTAATCATGGAGAATTACATCAACAGATACATACATAGAATAACTTATGCAAGTAGGGAATATGTAGATCCTTAAAGAATATATATATATATATATATATATATATATATATATATATATATGAAAATTCTCTCTTGAGTGGGTTAGATTTTAGGGCTGTTATTGTTTGTATCAAAGCTCTAGGTATGGTGGATTAGATGCTTCTATGAAGGAGCCCTAGGTATTATGGATTAGCAACTTCCATGAATAAGCTAAAGGTTTCTTAGGAATTAACCTTAGGAAGGATAGATTTACCTTGATATGGCATCTTGCACGGAGCAAGTATGACTAAATTTATCAAGGGAATGATAATGTGTAAGCTTACCTAGGAATGATATCTTGCATGGAGCAAGAATAACCACAACCATTATCAAATGAATGATAATAAAATAAGTTAGTTCAAAAGGGTAAGGGACTAACTATAAGCAACTAGACTCAACTCCTTTGTAGATGAGGAGAATGGCACCTTGGGGTGAGGCAAGTGTGGCCTAGAATATTATCAAAAAGATAGAAATATTCATAATCGTGATGGCACCCTATGGGATATAAGGATGATAGTGACCATTAATAATTTAAGTTAGCTCTTAAGAATATATAGCTAACCATTAGAAGTACAATTGAAAGTAATTGTAACTTGTTAGAATGATAAAGGCAATGATGGAGGGAGTGCAAAAGTAATATTGGGATTTAATAATAAAATTGGTTTAGATTTTGTACTTTTAAGGAACTCACCTTAGCTATCCAAAACTAGTAAGACCCAAGGATGAACCCAAACCTAAAGATGTTGTGGTGTAGCAATATTTAAAGGATTTGCAATGGGCACTTTGATAATGGAATTTTGAAGTGGACCCAAAGAGAAGGACTTCTTTGGGAAATATTCAAGTGGTGTAGCTTGAATCCTCTCTTCCAACCATGGAGGTTTGGATCCCATTGTCAAATTGGATTGGTGATGGAACCCCAAATGAATATTGGGTGTCCATGTGAGGGATGTCACACGGAGTGATAGTCACCTCAATCAAATCATTGTGAATATATAATGATTGAGCACCATATTTTATTCATGGTGTAATGTGCAAAACTAAGAGGTTCTTACACCTAAGTATTGGATCAAAACACTAATATTAGTAAATAAATTGATATCCCTCTTCTCAATTGACTCAGATAGGGTTAATCCTTAAGTTGTGGTAAAAGTTTCATACATTCATGGAGAGTGTTAGGAAATAGGGAGACCATGTGAAGGCATCCTTTAAGATATATGGGTAGTGTAAAAGTTTAACCCAAAAAAACTATGGAGGAATGATCACTCCTATCCACTCAAAGAATATTTACAACATCTAGAACTCGAAATATGGTGGAACCTCTATGATCCTATCTGGTATATCTTTTGTGAACCTTAACTATGTAGGAAAGAAATTTCTACCCTCTTTCAGGATGGTTAGATTTGGATTGTTACATTCTCATCCAACTCCTTTGTGAGGCAAGGAGAATTGGCACCCAAGGTAATAAAGCAAAGTAGAGGATCAACACAAAATATAGGGCTAGCTATGTGGGAACGAAATGAAGCTAGACCCCAAAGAAAATTTTGGATAAATTTTACAAAGAGGTAGAAAACCTTATTATTGTAGTATGGTTACTACAAGAACAAATTGAATGATAGAGAGAATAGATGAACCAACATGAAAAATTATTGGAAATTATTTATTGATTAAGTTTCCTAGAATGAAAATTTTGAGCATAGATAGGATTATCCTATTGTAGAATATAAAGAAGGTAAGCTTAAATATTAGTAGATCAAATAAAGTACTTAAAGGATATAAGGGTATTCAATTGGTTATTTCAATGGAGGCATGGCTGTATGAATTGGAAACAAATATTTCCCTTGGGGAATTACTCATTTGTAACCCAAATAGTAGGGTTACCCTCCATATGCATGATATAACTTTTGGAATGATGAAATGACTTAAGATTTAGCAAGAAGACTCTAGCCATGAGAATTTATATGAATGGTTTTGTTCAAGCCTTAAAAAACGACTAAGATGGACATATTTTTTGTTATGTAAATTTTTTTCTTTTTCTAGGTAGAATTCATTCTTGAGGCTTATAATTTATGAAGAGGTTTTTTAATTTTCATGATAAACTCAATGAAGGATGGTTCCCAAAAGTGGATATACTTTAGGAATATTATAAGTGGTGTAGCTTGGAATGTGATAGATACATTTGGTGGTGTTTTGAACATTAAATTGTGCTCTTTACTTATTATGAACATTAACCATGGATCCTTGTGAACCTGGACTATGAATATAACTTAATAGGTAGAATAGAGAAATTATTGGAAGAGAATAGGTGGAAAATATATTGTCAAGAGGATTATGGTATCCTCTCAAAAAAATCTAATCTATGGTCAAACTTGATAAGAACGAATAGATATGGAATTCTATTCATAGGTTTTGAACACTCTTAGTGGAAATAATAGATGGGGAATCTATTCTTGAGAGGAGTATGGGATCCTCTCTTTAAATTGATAAAGTATGTACCAAAATATGAGGCTTATAAAGTATTTTATGGTACATAAGTCCATCTTAGGAGCAGATCCTAATATTGAAATATGACAAACATGTTCAAGCTCAAGATATTGAGAATGGCTATTAGTTGTTTGGACCCATAGTCACGTAAACTTAATGGATCGAGTCCAAGAAAATAAAACTCATAATTAGTAATGCGATGAAAATTTGGGTCAGGATAGAAGAAATTGTAACGGGAATAAGGATTTTAGTGTTAGGAAAGGACTCTTGTACTTTGAAAATGGAGTAATTGTATCCAAATTTGGTAAATTGAGGAGATTGATCATGCAGAAAGAGCATAGTTCTCAAAAAAAAATTCATCTTGGAGGGGCTAATATGAGGGAAAACTTGGAAAAGGACCTTCTCCTGGGTAGGAATGAAGAAGGGCATTTTTGATTTTGTTGTCCAATATTTGGAATGGCATGGGTGAGTATGGTCACTTATATCATATACAAATGATGATAAACCTAAAATGAAACTTTGCATGGTAATAATGGATATTATCAGTGGATGATAATCTTAGAATATATATGGAAATACAAGCGAAGAGTCAAGATAAAGTTGAAGAACATGAAGAGTGGTGAAGAGAGCACGTAGCTTGCCCCAAACTTTGTGTAGGGTAAAATCATGCCTAGTAAAGATGGTTCATGATATCGCTTTGTGTAACAAGATGAGGCAAATATTCATCCAAAAATTATATTTGTATAGCTCCATGGGTAAGGTGATACCATTCTACACTAGGTCTTCAATTGCACAACATCTAGAGACAAAGTTAGAAAATAAGAAGAAAGAAATTATGATTCAAATACAATTAGTAAAAAAATCATATTAAAACAAAACAAAAGAGAAGATAATAAAAGAGATGATACAACCAAAAGAGGAGATATTCCTACTAAGCTAGTCCAATAGGATTTTTAAAAGGCTTCTCCAAGAAAAATTCACTTATAACCTATAGCTTTGAGTTACCAAATTTCTAGAGTTTATTTACCATGACAGATCTTGATGGAAAGGAAGGCATAATACCTCAATTTATAAAAAATTTGGTATGGAGGAGGGGAGGGAAATGGGATTATGGCAAGGAGGAGAATGTGGATGAATTTGAAAATCACCTAAGCCAAGGGGGAGGCACCTAGGAGTATAAAATAGGGTAAAAATATCCAAGGGGTAGTACCATAAAAGGCCAAAATCCCAAGGAGGGCAAAGAATTCATGATTTGGAGTCTTTTCCTTGGGGAAGCAATATCACAATTAGTCTTCAACAACCATGATATCACTAACATGACCATTGGGGATCACGTCAAGCAATGCCAACTAATTTTTGAAAATTGAGAAAAAATGGCTAAAACACAATATCATGGTCCATCTAGGACAAACACAATATTGTTGAAATAGAAAAACCTTAGGAACTAAGGGATAGAGAGGCTAAATTAAATTTTGGCCCTTGAATATTATTTTAAAGTTGGATTAATAAGGTGTATTTGAGTTTGATTATTTTGTAATTAAGAAATATTTGAGAGAGTGTTAATGTGATATTTTATCATCTAACCTTTGAAATTGGCAAAGAAGAAAATTGTGTTTAAGATAGGTTTTGAGGTCAATTATTCAAAAAACAAAAGGTATGGGCACATATTCCTTGTGAGTGATTGTTGGATGTTGTGAATGCTAAGTTGGAGATCAAAGGGTTGTTTTATAATAATTTTTGAGTTTGATTATTAAAGGTTTTTCTGAGTGAAAGTTGATGACAAGAAACCTTGTTTGATCAGAATTATTGGAAATATTGAGTAAATCTCTATATACTTGACTAGGGTTTGTGAAATAACATGAGTATCATTGTTATGTGAAGTTAAGAACTATATTGAACTAGAATTTATGCAAGATCATGAGTATCATTGTTGTGTGAGAGTGTTTGATAAGCATTGTTGGAAATAATTGAGTGAGTGATTCATATACTTGGACTAGGGTTTGTAAGCAAGGAAGTATTTCATTGAGTTATTGATTGAGTGGATTTCATTGAGCCTAGTCAAGTGGAAGTGTTTAAGTGATAGTTCTAATTCTGTGAAACAAATTATTCTATATTCTGAATTGATTTGAGAAAGAGGTTGGAAGTGATTGAGTGTTTGTGAATGTGAAGCATATTGAGTCTCTAACAATTATCTATATGTTTCTATGGTAAAAAGAAAGAGTTTGAAAGTTATTGAGCATTTTTGTGAATTTGAAGCATATGGATATTGGATAAGTTCTAGTGAGGACTTGTTGAGTAGATTTGAGGCAAGCATTGAGAATACTTGTGGATAGTTTGGTGTGAGATTTTGTGGAAGCTTACAATACAGACTTGAGGATAGAGATTGAGCAGATTTGTATTAGGCCAAAGGACTGTGTTTATTATATATTTGAGGATAGAGTTTGGTGTAAATTTGAGTACAGGTTTGTGCCATATCAAAGATAGATATTGAGAAGATTTATGCTAGACCGAAGGACTATATTTTGTGCAGATTTGAGATAGAGTAAAGAGCAAGCTTTGGATATGACAGAGTATAGAGGACAAAAGTCTATAGTGTATAGAGATACATTAGCTAGGGTAGTGAAGACAAGTCTTCTAAGTTAGGGCAGTAGTCTTCAATGGATAGATATCCATAAGCCAATGTAGTGGATCCAAAAGTTCTTCTAGAAGATCATAAGCCAGAGTAGAGGATAAGGAGTTATATTATGGATAGAGATCCATGAACTTGATTAGGATATTGGTGTCTCCTTTGGATATAGATCCATAAACTTTGTAATAGGGAAAGGATCCCCAAAATAATTATTTGAGAAAAGTTTATAAGGAATATTTTCTTCGTGGAGTAGCCCACATTGGGTGAACCATGTTAAATCATGTCTCTCATGTGTGTGATACTTTGTGTGATGTTTACTACTTTAATATTTTTGATGTTATCATATGGATTGAAAAGAAAAAAAATGTATCTTATACTTTTCACCCCCCTCTCAATATAAGCACATGTTCTTCAATTGGTATTAGACCGGGTCTCTCTGTGAAAAGACTAACAACTTGGAGGAGGATCCATCAGAAACACACATGACTTTAGAAAATTTCTTTGAATTTGAATTTCTTAGGATGATCAAGATTAGTGGCATTTACATTAATTGACTTTTTTAACTCATACTTTGAGGACAAACGACCAAAATTCTTAATTAAATTAATATAAGAGGAAGAAATAGTTTACCCATACCAACCCCACTTCTACAATCCAACACATTCAAAACATATTTACATTCGCATAATCACTCCATTAACCCTAGTTATTTTTGATCACTTAGCCACTCCTAGTGTTTCTAGAAAACCTACAATACATATCAAGTTGTCTTTAGGACCAAACATTTTCATTAAGAAAATATTGAGTTATGGAATTGACTCTAACACTCTTGAACCAACCACATTTCACATATATTAAGAACATCTTATGTCAAAATGGGTAATGCCATGATTGAGTTAAACCTCAAAGCAAAAAAGAATACATGGATATTAAACTCAAAGAAGATATGGATGTTGATATGAAAGAATATATGGATGTTGATATGGAAGATGATATGAATGTTGATATGGAAAATTGATTATTTTGTAGATAAGACATACTAGTGGCATAAAACAAACTCACTAAATACTACCTAATTTTTTCTAAGACCAAATGTGTGTGTAGTGAATTCATTTACCGAATCATAAGCATGGTAATGACTTGATATAATATTGAACCAGTGTGTGTGCAGGTGAGTTCATTAACTCATCTTGAATAAATTGGATTAAACCTATTATGGAGAAGACCAAGAAGCTAGCTTGTTCTTATGTGTCTCTTTAAAATAGACGTATCACTATGCATGAGTGTACTCCACTACCAGTCAAGCATCTATAGCCCTAGTGGAGATTAACTCCATAGTACAAGAATTTGATCTCTAAGTTTTGGGGATTCGGACTACCTAACCGTCTAACTAGAAATGTAGTTCTATCCTTACAAATTGAGGATATGTGGTGTGTGATGTGTAAAATATTTAGATTTTTGAGGATTTTTCCCTAATCTTTCTTTTATTTTGAAATTGTGACAGTAGTGAAAACCACTATTTGTTTGGACTATGTGCATAATGGGACAAACAAGGTAGACCCTTTTCACTTTGAGGTACAACCCAAGTATGGTGTTATCTCTCTTTGACACAATATATTTTTAATATATGTAATTGTGTTTGGTTCAAGAATTTGTACATTTAATTCCTAGAAATCAAGATTTTCTTAGTGAAAATGTGTCTTGGTCCTAAAGAAAACTTGACATGTATTGAAAGTGTAGCGACCTTGGGATGCACGCACCACTTTACTCTACTTGCAATATTATACCCAAGATGAAATGAAAGACCATGAAAAAGCATATAACATGGAAGTAACAAAGATAGATCTCTTTATTTGTATTGAAACTCGGTTACATGTCGGTCCCTCTTAGGGATACCCATTTTGATACAATGAATTACAAGTGAGGAAGAAGTCCCCTAGCAAGGGGTGGTGCACTTTCACAAGCTTCCTGGTTCCACACACGGAAATGTATGAGGGCTTACAGATGCCTCCTTCTCTAGGTCTGATTGCTAGAGGGATCCTCTTGCTCTCGTATGTTGTAGCTTCCGTTCGATGAACCTGTGGCCCTGTAAGCAATGAAACAACAACACACGCTTAGATGTCCGAGATTGCCTCCCGGATGAGGTTGTTAGCAATGAATATACTCAAATGAAAGCAAGTGCAAATGAAACTAATGCTATGAATGTGAATGAATGAAATGATGCTATGCTAATGATATGCTAAACAAAATAATGAAACTAATGTCTAAAACCCTAAGCTAGGCCCATGGGCCACTGTCCAATGACAATGGCCGCTAAAGTGAATCTCGTTCTCTTTGCTCCAAAGCTATGGATCAAAGCTTGTATCCGATGTTGAAATGGTGGTTGCTATGCTCTCCAATTTGTTAGGGCTTCACCGTAAATGTGATCTCCAAGGGAAACTCTCCAAGTCTCGAAAGCTCTCCTCAATGATCTAATGCATTCTTGTATCTTTGGATTGATTGATTCTCTTTCTGGTGCTCTAAGCTTGCACCTTTTAAAGTGTGTGAAACCCTAAAGTCTATGCTCAAAACCCTAGGATTGAATCCCTCATGCGTAGTGAATGTTAGCATGAGAAGATTTTTGTCTTTTCTATGTTTAAAGACTAGTTAACTGAAGTCTAAATTCAGACTCAAGTCTTCTATGTGAACTGGTTGTGAAGGGGAATGCAAAGTTACTCCCGCTCACCTTTATTGCATGCAGACTACCACTTCCACCTCTGATTAGGCCTATTTGTCGGCAAAATGCTTTTTATGGCTTAGCCATTGTCATCTGCAGTGACTAAGATTTGGCCATTATCGTCTGCAGTGGCTAAGGTCTGGCCGCTCTGAGCTTGAGTGGCTAAGATCTGGCCGCTCTGGTCTTGAGCGGCTAAGCTTGGATGGGCTCAAAATACCCCAAATGGGTGGTGAAAACCACTTTTGATGCTTGGAAAGTCCAAGGTTATGTCCTATGATCTTATGAATGTGCCTATGTGAGTAGCTCCCCTAAACATGACACATTTTAGGTGTCTACAGATGCCCCTTTTTGCGATGCACTTGTGTGGAAAACACAATGTTGAGCAAAAATGTAGACTGATCTGCTTGTAAGGTGTATGATGGTCAATGGTCTGACCAATGCCTGATGGCCCAATCATGCAAGATGATGCACATCCTCTGAATCATTGCTTCAATGTTCTGAAGACTTAACTTAGCCAAGTGGCTTATGCACGTTCAATTTGCACTCATTCCTCAAACTCAATTGGGTAGCTTCAGCTGCTACAATCAGATCCGACCGGAAGGATAGCTACAAATTGAAGATGTTATGTTTGCTTACGTTCCCAGCAAACAAGGGAGATGTTGTGATTGTTGTATGCAATGATTCATAGGATGAACACAATTTTGATATGATCGAGTGATCTATTGTTGATTTTGACTATGATTATTTTGAAGATTTGAACTACCTCCTCACACAGTGAATTGGTGAGAAAAAGGCGATGAATAAAGCGACAAGTCGCTTGACCAATATGACTAACTTGGTTTCTTTCTAACATTTGTTCTTTCAATGGGTGAACCCCCATCCAAGTGTGACTCCAACTGTTTATGATAATCATCCATCCTTATCCCGAGGAGCGGTCCGACTATCAAGAGCCTTCTTAGGGAGTTAGGATGAGTGATTCTATTTATGCTCATATTGTATCACTTTGGCTCAATGTTTTTGATTTCATAAGGGAACGAAGATGATTTTATCGCACCCATGGAGCAGTCCGACCATTTTGGTCTTCTTCGGGTTTGAAATGATGCATCGTGGTTCCAAAATGAATGTTTTTTCCCCAAGTAGCCTTATGGTAACTTACTCATCTTATCGAGTTGCATGGAGTGCGAGTCGCTGCAATCGCCAAGTTGATAGAGTAGGTAACTGAATATGAGGTCTGCTTGAGAATTTTTTTTTATGCAATTTTTTTGTTATTTTGATCATTATGGTGATTATGAACCACCAAAATATGCTTATTTGATGTTTTTGGTTGCTTCTCTTGGAGGGAAACAACTTATTTTTTCTTAGGATCTCGGCCGTTGTCAGGTCCAGTGGCCACCAAGTGCTTGGCCATGGCCGCTCCCATCTTGGGTGGCTACAAGATGCGGGCCATTGACGTCAGAAGTGGCTAAGGCAATATAAAAGATACCCTAGGGTTTTTGTCTTTTCACTTTGCCAGCTGTCAATTCTGCTTTCTTGAGCTCTGAGGTGAAAGTGACTTCTACAACTTGGAGTGTTTCTACAATTTGGAAGATCATGGTTGCATGGGGCGAAGCATCTTCGGGTGGAGGAGCCGGAGCTTCTCGAGTACTCCCTCAAACCTTAACCCTGCTTGTTTATTTTTGTTTTGGGTAAAACTGAACCACATTAAGTAATCGGTAATTGAACCCCATTAAGCTTGCTGGCAACGAATCAAAACCCGTAGCTAGGCTTAGTTTAGGTTTTTATGTGGTGGGCTTGTCCCCATTTTGTCTTGTTGCTTTTGTTATATTTTTTTGGTATTTTTTGGCCTAGGGTCGATGTGTCTGCCTCGCTACCCATTGGTCGCTATCGATCAGAGTGGCCAGGAAGGCCTGCAACTTGGTCGTTGTCACTGGTAGCGGTCGATTTGAATCCCAACGGTCAAAAAATTGACCATTGGGGCTTGGCCACTATCAGCTTCGATGACCGATTTTTGGTCGTTGTAGGCGACAGCGGCCAAGAACACTTAGTGAAATTTTTTATTTTTGGTGCATTTTCTGGGTTGACTTATTGATTTTTTTGAATTTTTGATTTGTTTGATTAGGTGCAATTTTGTCCCTTTGCTTAGACTTAGAATAGCCTATCATATTTTGCATCATTTTCATGTTTATTGTGAATTATGCCTTAGATGCATTATAGTTATGATTCATTTTATTTTGCTATTAGATTCTTACTGCTCGAGCTCGGGACCCGAAGCTCATGAATACACTTCTGCCCCTCTTGGATGGCGATGATTGGGCTTGGCTCAAAGCCCATGGGCTACAGTATGTCACCAGACTACCCACCATTATGGAAGATCATGCCTACCTTACGACTTTGGTCCATCGATGGGACCCTCGGACCAATACCTTCCACTTTCCTACCGATGAGATGACCATCACGCCGGAAGATGTGTATAGGATATTTCAGATCCCCTTTGATGGAGTGGCCATTGTCTCTTCGACCACTAATGATCAGACTATTATTTTCACTTGGGTGTTCGGAGGGTGCTCTACGTAGGCTCTCAAGGACACCAAATCTAGGGGAGTGTCCATCTCATAGTGGTATGAGGTGGATGTCTTCTCTGTGAGGCATGCAGTGTTGCTGATAATCATCAACAATATCTTGATTCTAGATTGCTCAGGTTTGAGGTTCCCGTGGAACCTTTTGGTGATGGTTCAAGATTTGTTGGATAGTGAGGAGCCTATCATCTATGCATGGGGTAGATCTTTGTTGGCTCAGTGCTATGATGAGTTGTACCACATCCATCGGTGAGGTCGCATCGACATTGCTTGCAGCTTGCTTCTACAGGTCTGGGGATGGGAGCACATCAAGGTAGATCATCCTAGAGGGCTTCCTCCTATGATCATAACTATGGAGGAGTGGATGCAGTGCTATGCTGCTAGATGGGCTCGAGAGCACGAGCTATGCAAGAGCCACCCTCATGTAGGGGAGCTTCCCCACTACACTGCTACTTTTACTGGGCTGAAGGTCGATGATGTCATGTGGTGACCATATCATGAGTGCCCAGCTTGGGATGATCCTACTAGTTTCATAGTGAGGACGCAGCATGAGTGGTGGCTCATCGACCACAAGGTTGGCATCTAGGAGTATTTCTTCTACTCTCAAGTTCTTCATCAGTACGGGCTACAACAGGATGTGCCTCTGGTTCCATTTGTATATAGGCACATCACAACAGAGGGAGATCTCCCCCTACCATGGATCACAGAGTTTTTAGATGAGGAGGATGCCCCAGAAGTTGACCCAGGAGTCATTGGGGGTGTCATAGAGGCATACACTCAGTGGTGGGGGGATCGGATGTGGCATGGCGATGGTAGCTTGGGTCATGAGGATGATGGCAGAGGTGATGATACAGATCCAGTAGGGCATAGAGTCCAAGCTAGGACTGAGGTATGGGGCTAGCCAATAGAGTAGGTGGTAGTAGAGGAGTAGGAGGCTCCTAAGGAGGATGAGGAGGAGCTGGAGCCCGAGGAGAGAGATTCTCCTCTAAGAGCATAATTGCATGAGGTCGAGGTTGAGCTCCAGTCGACCAAGATCTAGGTAGAGCAGTGAGATGCTACTATTGCACAGTGGGATGCCACCATAGAGCAGCTCACACTATAGATCTAGGCTTTATAGGCTACTATCGGGGGTGGTGCTACTAGGATGCAGTTTGTTGTACCTCCCTCTACTCCATAGGGTGCTACAAGGATAGACTCAGGGGCAGAGGTTCTACACCTGAGGTCACTATTAGAGGAGTATGAGATGATGATCCATGGGCATGTTGGTCATATTACCACCCTCCAGATGTAGCTCAAGAGGCATGGGCTTGTCCCTAGGGAGGCACCAGGTGCAGGTGGTTCACAGGTCAATGGGCGCTCCACCTCAGGGTAGTCTTCCACCCATTCTAGCCAGAGGACCAGGACTCGAACAGAGAGACCGACAGGTTCACACCATTCGACCCATGACACCACCACAGGGGGAGGTGGCACTAGGAGAGGTGGTGCAGGAGGTTCAGGCCCTGTATTTGATTGATGATGCTCTTAGTTTATCATTTTTGAGGTCGGCTTGACCTATATGACTGTAGCCCTATGGGCAGTTTTGTATACCCATCTATTTGACACACACATTTATATGATATCTTTATGTTTACGACTCATTATGTGTATCATTTATTGCTCATGTTTTTGTTGTTATTTGTTTTATGATGAGATGTGATGATGGTATTATGATGATTTGACATATATGATAGATGATAGATGATATTGGTGGTGATGTGGATATTGGGATAGATGCTCATGTAGATGTGATATGATCTACCTATTGTGATATGATGTGATGTATTATGCAGTGATTTGATGATGGATTTATGATTGTATGCAAATGGATATTGCTTATGTGTTTTATGATGTGCTTTATAATGTGATGATGGATGATTAATGACTTGTGTATTTGTGGATGCGATGTTGGTATGTTAAATGCATGTTTGATTTTGATTTCAGTGTGCGCACTTAACTTATGTTATGATATGGTAAATGCAATGTGCAATGTGCTATGTATATGGTGAATGTAATATGTAATGGGTTATGTATATGATGTATGCAGTGTGTAATCTAATGTGAATGAACTTGTATGTTTTAATTACTCAAAACACAAAGAATGCATATGCTATGATTTTGACAATCTAATGGGTGATACCACATAAAGTATAACAACCATGGATTTTTTTTTAATAATCATTCTAATCATGAGAATTGATCATTTACTCCATCCATGTGTGCAATGTAATGGTGTGGGATGAATGTATTTTCTGGATAAGCTTCTGTAATTTAAGAAATATAAAATAATCAATGGCCATCTAAATATAATTTCTGACATATAATCGGTATCTCATATATTTTATTAATACCCCCTAATTTATAGAAGCTTATGAAGAAAGTTGTTGATGTGATTGGTGATATGATTTGTTGCTTATGTAGGAATTATTTTTGGTTGTTCCTGAAACTCAACCACTCTAGTTATCCTATCAACAGCTGTCTACTGACCATTCTAGACTTTTGAAAAGTAAGGCTTTTACCATGGACCTGGATATTCATGATCTCTGTGTGTGCAAGTGATTGTATATTTTGAGATAGAACTCAAGCATTTCCTTCGATGTCAGGTGGGATTCTTTCAGCCCATTGCTAAGATCAAGGATTCTCAAGTGTTCCTCTCATCCTAAGTTGGACTTAGTTGGACTATACCACTAGGAAGTATTGGGTTACCTAAGCTAGCTCATCCACATTCAAACATTGGTCTACACAAATGCATGAAGCAATTGTGGTAGACATATCATCATGCATAAGGATTTCTCCTTCCGATTTTGTACAATGCTGAGAATTCCAGGGATTCAAGCTTCATTCCCTTCTTTTCTTCCTTTTGGCTTTGGATATTTGCTCATATGTAGTGATGAAAATCACTATTTATTTTTTATTGATTTTTTTCTTGAGTGAGGATTCTTGTAGTGATGATAATCACTATTTATTTTGCTCATATGTAGTGATGAAAATCAATTTCATATGTAGTGATGAAAATCACTGTTTATTTTTTATTGATTTTTCTTGAGTGAGGATTCTTGGAATATCTAATTTGTGTATCGGATCATTGCTTTGAAATCTGGAATGTATGCTTGGCTTTTTGAATTTGTACTTTGTTTCGAGATTTTGCTTATTTTGATTTAAGCAAGGGATTTGGATAGGGTGAAGCTTGTCCTTTTGCCAATTCTCAACACCTTTAAACCGATCGCACAGGGGGATAAGCAAGGAAGATCCTTTTCACTTAAGGTAACCTAGACCGCTTCGCAACTTTCATCTTTTCCTTGTACCAGCTAGGATTTTAGTGTTTCAATTAGTGACGGGATCCTGAATATCCAAGGCATTATCACAGCTAGACCTTACCTTCTACTAATCAAGGTGGCTTTCTACAAAAGCTGATAAGACCACTAGACATGTTTGAATAACAAGATAATCTTAGCCTATTTTGTATAGCAACATGAAATGGTTGTGTTGACAAACACAATTATACACATGAGTGCATGGATGGAGGTGGATTTGAGCTTTTGGGTTGTGATACAAACTATGGCATCTTTTGCTAGAATGTGATCATAACATATGCGAATGCAATGGATGTAATGCAACTTATGTGAATGCAAGTGTGAAATGCAAATGTTTTTGTATTTTTTATTTTTGCATTGTTTTTGTGCTTTTTGATTTTGTTATTTGACCAAAGGGCTTTAAGATGCCTTTGGAGCTTTTTGTGATGAAGGTGACCAAGCGGTGTGAAGATACCCTTGGAGCATTTTTGATTGATTTTGACCAAAGGGCTTTAAGATGCCTTTGGAGATTTTTGTGATGAAGGTGACCAAGCGGTGTGAAGATACCCTTGGAGCATTTTTTATTGCTTTTGTATTTTGATTTTTGACATATTTGAATGTTTTTTTATTTTTGACATATTTGAATGTTTTTTTATTTTTGACATATTTGAATGTTTTTTTATTTTTGACATATTTGAATGTTTTTTTTATTTTTGACATATTTGAATGTTTTTTTGATTTTATGTATAAAATACCTTCAAGTGAATGATATTGAGAGGTTCAGGCTCTTCAACACCATCCAACGATGTAAGGCGATATGCTCCAGGCCCAACCCTTTCTGAAATCATGTAGGGGCCTATCCAGTTTACCATAAATTTGTCTCGTAGGTGCGGTGGCAGATTTGAGTTCTGTTGGTTTTCTTTGAGCACAAGATCCCCAAATTTGAATTCCCTCAAGTGGACTTTACTGTTGTAAGCTCGTGCAAGGCGATTCTGATAAACGTGGAGATGCTCCAAGGCATTGACTCGGCATTCATCAAGAAGCGTTAGCTGATCAAGGTGGCCTTGCCGTGCGGTGTCATCATCTATGAAGTCCTTCATGGCTACTCGCAAGGTTGGAATCTCCAACTCTAAGGGCATGATGGCCTCAGTGCCATATACAAGTGAAAACGGTGTTGCCCTAGTGGGCGTCCGCACACTAGTCCTGTATGCCCATAGTGCAAGAGGTAATTGCAAGTGCCAGTCCTTATGATTTTCTTTTACCGTCTTCCTCAAGATGGAGATGATTATTTTATTTGAGGCTTCTGCTTGCCCATTTGCTTGTGGATAATAAGGCATTGAAAAACTGTGTTGAATATGGTATTTGTTCATTAAAGCACGCACATTTTTGTTCTTGAAATATGGCCCATTATTCGATATTATCTTCGAAGGGACCCCAAAATGACTTATGATATTGTGGAGTATAAACTCCACAATCCTTGGTCCAATTGTCGATGTTAAGGGGATCGCTTCGACCCATTTAGTAAAATACTCAATGGTCATTATGATGAACGTGTGTCGGCCCAAGGATGGGGGTGAGATCTTCCCCACCAAGTCTAGTCCCCACTACGAGAATGGCCATGTTGCCTGGATGGGTTGCAAGGCTTGTGATGGCAAATGGGTGAGATTTGCATGATGTTGGAACTTAATGCATTTCTTGACATACTCACAACAATATTTTTCCATAGTGGGCCAATAATAACCCATCCTTAAGATACGCTTAACAATAGCCATGCCACTGAAGTGGCCACCACATGTACCATTGTGAGCTTGCAAAATTTCCGAGGATGCTTCCTGGGGCTCAATACAACGAAGGAGTACTCCATCATATCCTCATCTATAGAGGATTTCTCCTAGAAAGATGTATCTAGTCACCTTTTGTTTAAATACTTGTATTTCACCATGCGACAGGTCTTGCAGTAGAATTCCCAGCTTTAGGAAATCTCATAATTGGGAAAGCCAATCCTGATAAGCCACAACTTCTATTGATAAAACAATATGTTCCTCCTATGATTCAACATGTGTGAACACATATTGAGAAACAACTCTGTAGCACCCTAAAATTGGCATAGTTAAACCCTTAGTAAAAGATAAAAATTTGAATTTTAACTCCAAATCGCTTGTTAACCGCCCGTTACCCACTCCCCTCATTTTCCATGCCATTTTTAGGATTTTTTTTACCATTGGATGATATCATTGCCGATCAAAAAAAATCATCTCAGATCTGATGAATTCGTTTGGAACAGGACGTCCAGACGATTTCATCCCAAAACTAAATTTTCATATTTAGCTTATGTTTCAACTTCTCTAACTTGGGTAGAAAGCGTGTATGTGCGGTTAGAGTCTCCCCCGTTGGAGATATCCCAAATTAGGGTGATATCCAACCTCCTAACCTCTCCCTAATCCTATATAAACTGGGATTTTCTCAGTTTATCCCCCTGGTTGACTGATCCCTGAACCCCCTGGCTGATTTTCCCTACAACTTTAGTTTCTCATGCATTAGAACACCTTCACACCATTGTTTGCATTGTGTATTTCAAGTTTTCTTGCAAGAATTTTACTATTTTTCAATTGGAGCAAGCTCGGATCATTGCTAGTGATTCCAGATAATTTTAGATGATCCTGTCGTAGATCAATGATGATCTCATATTATTGGAGGTGATCTCGACTACAGTCTAGATTGGGGGCAACCAGAACCCTGAGTTTGCATTTATCATTTGTCTTCTTTATTTGACTCTGCATTAGTTTGATTTATTTTTATTCTGCATCTTGGAGTTCACCTCATTTATCATAGATGCATGATAAATTTAAAATAAATTATACATTTACTTTAATTGTTATCTGGATTTATCATTTAGGCAAGTTTACTATTATTTCTATCATTTCCCATTGCTTTTGTAGCGGTATTTTTGGTCTTTGGCATCTGTTTTTGTGATTGCAGGTTTCTGAAGAATTCATCAGATGAATTTGTCAGATCAACGATGATCACATCTAATATTAGATGATCGACTGTGATATGAGATGATTCTATGCAATTTTAGATGATTATGTAAGATTTGAGATGATCTGGACTCCTACAAACCTCAAAATCTTCATCAAACATCCAAAATCAGGTATATTCTGTCTCATTTAGCACAATTTTTGTGTTTAGCACTTATTCATATTTTTTTTATTCATATAAATCAGCATCGACATACATAATAGCTTAGATTCATCTTGGCCAAACCTAGGAATTGAATGATTGAATATAAAAATGAACACATCAAACTCATTCTCAACCTAGGCATGGAAACTACCATTCAAATTTTCCTGGTGAACCCACCATCCATCAAAAATTCACCCTTATACCCCCTCCCTGAGAGGCATGACCTCCAAAGGGCCTCTCAGTCCGAGGTATTGTCCCATCCTTCTCGCATCCCCCTTCTAGGCATGGATCCTATAGCATGAAGGTAAGGATGCAAAAAAATTGGAGCGATACATTTTGGTGAACCCGACATGAAAACTAAAACCTTTTGAAAACAATCCAAAAAAAATGCATTTAGAATCATCAGAAAAACAATTAAAGTTGCATATCATATTTAGATGGTAGATTATAATAAAAGATGATTTGTCACCATAAGTGTTGAAAATCAATTAACAGCCATAAGTATTATTTCATCTAGATCAATCAAGCTTAGGCAAATCAAGAGGTTTGTCCTAGATAGAATCCTGGATCCTGATCAGGTGACTTTGTACCATGAGCTTCAGAGAGCTTGCCATAGGTGGTTAGCTGATAAAAGAGCACTTGTGTCTTCTGAATTGTACACCTTTGAGGAATACCTTGAGAATGCATTTGTAGTACATCAAGTTTTATCTCATATAGAGGATCAAGAGGTCGTTCTTATGGATAGAAAGAGGTGGAATATATTTCCTAGAGCTATGTTATATCGAGAGTATAGCCATGAACTTTATTTCTACAGGTCAAAATTTGAAACAGATAATATCACCATAGCACACTTTGTCAAATTCTTGAAAAACCATTTCCAATTTGAAGAGGAACATTTCATGACTCCTGATGAACTTGATCCTATTAACGATATCCATAAACTATTTATGAAAAACTAAGCTATTATTTTATTATTATTATTTCTTGCATTTGGTATGTTGTTTTTTGTCTTTATAATATTATTATAAAAAAAAACAAAAAAACAAAAACAAAACAAAAATTAAAACGTTTTCTTTTAAGCATTATAGTAGGTATATAATTAAAATATATACCTCCCAAATTTTTTGCAAATATATATATATATGCTAAAATCTAAGTCTAAGCATAATGACTAGACTTAGGAATGGAAAACAGACTGAAGTAGAAGAAGATTGGTTAGGAAAACCATTAAATAAACCAGATGTCCTTCCTAAAGACCCAATTCATGAAGAAGGAACCCTAGACCAACAAGAAGAAGAGTTTGCTGAAGGAAATGAACAAAGAGAAACTGTTATAGAGGAAGGATCCCCATCCCCTAAAATGTATCCAGGTGAAGCTGTTACTTTCGATAACATGGAACATTTCTGGAAGTTCCTCAATACTAATATTGGCACTCTTAATAAAGAAATCCATATGAACAAGGATAAAATTAGTGACACTCAAGAAACCCTAGAATAAATATATCACACACGCACTAATCCCTTGTCCTTCATTGATCAAGAAAGTGATCAAGCTGGACCATCCAATTTGGATATGGCCACTATAATCCAGAACATGCAACAACAACAAGTTACCCAAACACCTAGAGTGCCTGTTACCAAGCCTAGAGTTATTCCCACACAAAAGAAACCTTCATTCACTACTCTATTTCACCAAGCTATTGATCAATATATATCAAATCAACAAAAGCCTAAAATAAAACCAAACACCAATTTCCAACAATATGGGATACAACATAATGCTACTACAAATCTTCTTCATAATACTCTCCCTACCAACCATTTGCATAATAGAAATATAGCATCTAATCCTTATGTCATGCCATCATACGCTCATAAATCCCATACTCATGTACCACCAAACCAATATGGTGGACAAACTAGTAATCTGGAAGCCATGGTGAAATAGTTAGTCTCCCACATGGACTAGATAGATCCCTACCGTCCCTCGTACAATTATCGAGAGATGTGTAGTCAGCCTTTAGATCCTATAGTTGTAGCACAGCCATATCCTAAACACTTTCCTATGTCTGTCTTGCCCATATATAAATGAACGAAAGAACCCATAGAGCATCTTCGTATGTTTAGGATAGCATGTCATGATATATCACATGATGACTTGTTATTTCTAAAAATGTTTCCAAAAATTTTAGGAGGAATGGCATTGGAGTGGTATTATCAATTACCCACTCATTCTTTGAGGAATTTTGAAGAAACAACTGAGACCTTTTTTCATCAATTTAGTGCCTACATCGTAAGGCATGTAACCATTAAATATTTTTACAACTTAAAACAATACAAAGATGAATGTTTTATTGATTTCCTAGCTCGGTGGAGACAATTGATAGGAAAATTGCACTTTGTGTTACCTTATCGAGAAATGTTGGATATCTTTATCAATAATTTACAAGAACAACTATCCTATGAGTTATCAACTGCTACCTTGACCACCTTCAATCAAGCTATAGACTTAGATCGAAGAGTGGAAGATGCTCTCATTAGGAGAGGTCAACTTAAAAAGAAAGATGATGAGAAAATGTCCATAAATCAATATAAAAATAAACAAGTTGTGGGTGATGGAGTCACTGATAGTAGAAATATTGCTACTGTTAATGCTACGAAGACAACGGAGAGGTTTATAATGAAACCTCCTGATAAACCACCTCAAGAATTTACTAGGTTAAATCAACCTTTATCAACCACTCTACCACAATTATTAGAACGAGGTTTGATTCAATTACCAAATATCTGAGAACCTAATCCAACTATATTCGAATACAAAGCTGATTTACACTGTGATTTCTATAGAGGACCTGGACACACTACCAACTCTTGTAATAAAACATAAAATACAAGACCTAATTGATAACAATGAGATGGAGGTGCAAGGCTTTCAACCTAAAAAAAATCCTCCTAATAATTCTCAAAATAATATCCCCCAAAATCAGAATCAGAATGCCAATCAATCATTAGACATATTTCAACATCCTTTACCAAAGAATGGTAAAGAGGTGGCTAATCAAATTGAGCATCATAATGTTCCCCCTCCTACCCGATATGTAGGTACTATTAGTGGACATTTACCTGCTCATGATCTGCAAATCTTTGACACAAATTTATCCATGGTTACGACCAGACCTCTATATAATATTTGGACACCTGATCTTAGTGATACAGAATACGAGACTAAAAGTGACATGGAAATCACATCAAATCAATCGAATAGTTTTGAAGATGAATCAGATGCTATTCAACCTATCATAAATTCTATGGTTCTAAAAGAACCATTTCCAAGAAGAGTCACTACTAGACCATCTTCTCACCAATCATTTTCTAATGAACAAGCCATAAATGCTAGACCAAGACCCATTCATCATCCACAAAATAATATTGTAGGTACCATCAGAGCTGTTACTCAACAACAGGCTCAAAATTCTCAACAAGATCAAACTCAGAACGATGGATCAACTCCATTTGTTTTGAAATTTCGTAATAAATGGAATCATGCACCTAATGTTCAACCTAAACCTCCTTATAATATTAATGAACAATTATCGAATACTACAGCTAGAATTTCCATTTTGGACCTTTTAAGATCTTCTCCAACACATAAGGATGAATTAATGCTCACATTAAGCCAAATGATGGTACCATAAAATATCCAACCTGAAGCCATGGCCAATACTATCATAACTCGAGAAGTCGATTGTATTGACTTCTGAGATAGAGATATACCATAACATAGTTTACATAAGGATAACCCCTTATATATTATTGCCCTAATTGGAGATGTAGCAGTTAAATGAGTCTTGATTGATAATGGTTCATCTTTAAACATTTGCACTTTTTACTTCTACCAAATATTTGGGTTTAGAAGTGACGAAATGTAAAGAACTGATATGATCATAAAAGCCTTCAATGACAAAACACAAGAAACATGTGGAGTTATCACTATCCCATTGCAAGTTGGCCCAAGAACCTTAGATACAACCGTGTTTATCGTACATTGCCCTGCATCATACAATATACTCTTGGGTCACCTTGGATCAATGTGATGCAAGTTGTTCCCTCAACTTTACATCAGTGTGTTAAATTTGAATTTATGAATCAGTTGGTTACCATTCATGATGATCCCAGACCCTTTGATATGTGTGCTTTGGCAAAACCTGTTGGAGTTCAATTTTTCCCTACTTTGTCATCCACACATCCTAATTCTAATCATCCGTATAAACGTGTGAAACACACACCCATAACATCATCTAATTTTTCTCCATCAACTCCACCTCTACATATAGTTCAACCATCTTTCGAACAAACCACATTAGGACCTCAAAAAGATCCTAAACCCACAACCAATGCTTCTTGTTTTACTCCTATAACTTCCATACCTATAGACCCATCCATCGACATCCCTACAACATCTACACCTACCAGAGGTATGTTTTCCACATTCGAAGATATATGAAATGTTCCTTCTACCTCTTACGCTCTTACTGATGAGCTCTTACCCGATTTATCTAAAATTATTATATCAAAGAAAATAAACGCTGCAATGTAATATTCCCTTATTTTAAATAATTTGTCACCCTCTCCTCGTACCTTGGGCCTCCCACAACCTATGGGAAGTATTTACTAGGTTGTGAGCTATGCTTTTATTTATAAGGGATATGATCGGGGAAGAATACCTAGAAACATCAAGACACATTATGATGGATATGCTCGATGTTATTTTACTAATGAGTATATTAAATCTAAGTCTATAATGCTTAAATTGGGATATAAAGGGAAAGGTTTGGGACCTTTCCAAAATGGTATGAAAGAACCTTTTGAGGTAGAACCATGGCTCGCCCGATGTGGTGTGGGCCTATTTCCTAGTAAAGGTCAGCCCTTCCCATTTGAGGATGATGACCAGCTCATGTGTTACCAAGATTATTTGGATAAACATGATGCTTTGCATTTAATGAATAAGCCATTTTCATGTAATATGCTATCCATAGCTTACCCTTAGATGATCGCTGAATCCAATGATGAGTTGGATGGAGATATCTTCCATGATGTCTCTATTGAGGAATTATTACATAACGGATTTTATTTCGATGGCTTTATACCTAGTATAGCCCAGCTTGAGGCCACAACTCCTCAAGACAAATTATCCAAGCTAACCTCGGAAGAATTACAAGAATTGGGTGTTTCACCCACCCCACCTAATTTTGAGAGAGATCTACACATGGAAGTAGAAAACATCATAAAAATTAACATTGGAACCGAAGATAACCCTCACATAATCAACATTGGATCAGAATTGAGTCAAGAAAAATAGGATAAATACATTGCATTTATTAAAGAATATGAAGATTTTTTTGCTTGGAAATATGAGGATATGCCAGGTTTAGACCCTTATGTAGTTATGCATCACCTAGTAGTCCATTCGGATGCTAAACCTATTAAACAGAAACTTAGAAAAATGCATCCTAAAGTGGCCTTACTAGTCAAAGGGGAATTAGAAAAACTCCTCAAGGTTATTTTTATACAAGCCATTAATTATATTGAATGGATCTCGAATGTAGTTCCAGTAACTAAGAAATAAGCTACCAAAGTTAGGGTTTGCACAGACTTTAGAGATATTAATGTTGCATGCCCTAAATATGATTTTCCTCTTCCCAACATGGATCAGATCATTGATTTTACTATTGGGAGTGGAATGATATACTTAATGGATGGATTTTTTGGTTATAATCAGATCAAGATAGCTCCTGAAGATCAGGCTAAAATAACCTTTATTACCCCTTGGGGGACCTTTTGTTGGAAAGTGATGCCATTCATTTTGAAGAATGTAGGTGCAACATATCAACGAGCCATGACTTATATCTTTCATGATACAATGTATGATATTCTACATGATTATGTAGATGATATTATAGCTCATTTCATCAAAGAAGATGTTCATTTAGATGACTTGAGAAAAGTATTTGATCGATTAAGGGAATATCTTATCCGATTGAATCTAGCCAAATGTATATTCAAAGTTAATTCTGGTAAATTATTGGGGGTTATTGTTTCTTTACGTGGCATTGAAATTGACCCTCTCAATATCATGGCTATCACTGATATGCCCGCACCCACAAATATATCTAAATTACAAAGTTTACAAGGTAAGCTTCAAGCTATTCGTCGCTTCATTGATAATTTGGCAGATAAAATAGGACCCTTTCTTAATCTTCTTAAGAAATATGTCTCTTTTCATAGGGACGATGAATGTTAGGAAGAATTTGAATTCCTCAAACAATACCTCCTTAACCCACCTGTGCTTTCACCACCTCGACCTGATCGCCCATTTATCTTGTATATTTCTACTTTAGATTTTGCCTTAGGAGCTATGTTAGCTCAACTTGACGATGAGAAAAGAGCGTGCTAATTATTACATTATCTGAAACTTAATCAGTTATGAAACCTGCTACACGACATTAGAGAAACTATGTCTAGCAGTTGTATTTTCTACACAAAAATTATGCTTGCGATATCTCATGAGTCGATCGTACTTATCTGGTCACACAAAAAAGTGGGTTCTTGTGCTAAGCAAGTTTGAACTCATGTTTATAGGACAGAAGTTTGTTAAAGGTCAAATCATAGTAGATCAATTAGCTGCTACACCCTTAGAGTCTACCCATCCCCTCATCATTGAGTTTCCCGATGAATGCCTTAAATTAGAGGCAGAACATCCAGAACAATGGTCCCTATACTTTTATGGAGCCCGATGCATGAGTGGGGCTGGTGCAGGTATTATTTTAATATCTTCACAAAAACATATTATACCTCTGTCCTTCAAATTAATGTTTGCTTGTACTAATAACATTACTGAATATGAGGCTCTAATCCTTGGATTACGAACTTCCTTGGCACTAAAAATTAAAAATCTATTGGTTTTCAATGATTCTCAACTTTTCATAAATCAAATAAATGATGTTCATCAGACCAGAGATAATAAATTACGTCTATATAAAGCATGTATTACTATTAATATCTTTATTTGATCAAGTTACCTTGGAAGCTATTCCTCAAACTAGCAACCGTGTGGCTGACGCTATGGCTGTAGCTACATCTCTTTTTCCATTGGAGTTATATGACAAATATGCTACCATAATTATTCATCGACTCCAGGAACCCGCTTCAAATAAATCATGTTTAGAACCTTTGGATGTGTTTCTAATCAATGAAACTACTCCTGAACCTTGGTACACTGATATATTTAATTTTATTCAAAATGGGACATTCCCTGAAGGTTGTAATAGCAACAAACATCGATTATTACGTATACGAGCAAGTCACTTCTTATTTATTAGAAATACATTATATAGGAGATCTTTGAAGGCATCCTATTGAGATGTTTGAATCTAGAAGAATCTAGATCAGCTTTGAGTGAAGCCCACGATAGATCTTGTGGGGAATATTTTAGTGGTAGTGTCATTGCTAAGAAGCTCCTTAGGATAGGATATTTTTGGCCTACCATGGAAAATGATGCACATGATTATGTGTGCCATTGTGACAAGTGCCATAAACATGCTAACCTTGTCCATGCACCCACACAAGAACTACAGGATATTTCATCTCCTTGGCCCTTTTCAAAATGGGGCTTAGACATCATTGGAAAAATCAACCCCATGTCATCTAATGGACACAAATTCATCATAGCCGCCATCGAGTATTTCACGAAGTGGGTTGAAGCTATGCCCTTAGATTCTTGCACTGGAACCCAAGTTTCCAAATTTATTTTTAATCAAATTATTTGTAGGTTTGGAATTCCTGCAAATCTCATCTCAGATAATGGAACTTGTTTCAAAAATAAATATGTCAAAAATATAAAATTCAACATCATTGGTCCACTCCCTATTATCCTTAGGGTAATGGCCAAGCAGAAGCATCTAATAAAACATTAATTAAAATCCTCAAAATACTGGTCAATAAATCTGGTCGAGATTGGCACATTTAATTATATCCTGCTTTGTGGGCTTATCGAACTAGCGTTTGCACTCCCACAGGAACTTCACATTTTGTTTTTGTTTATGGCACTGAAGGATTTTTTCCCTTTGAATTAGAAGTTCCTTCTTTGGCTCTACTACTTCAAGATACTAAAGTAGGAGATGAATATCATGCTATCAGACTTAGTCAGCTAGAACTCCTAGATGAGAAGTGCATCAATGCTTTGGAACATCTTCGTGCCTACCAAAACAAGCTCAAGCGAGCATACCTCAAGAAATTTCATCATCGATCCTTTGAGATCGACGACCTTGTCTTGAAAGAAAATTAAAAAAATACTAATGCAACTAAATACCTTAAAGGTAAATTTGAGCCCAACTGGCTTGGACCGTATATCATCATTGCTAAATTTGGATCGGGAGCATACCGATTAGCTACCTTAGATGGTAAAGATCTTAAAGAACCTATGAACATTATGCATCTTAAGCACTATTATGCATAAAATTTGGTCATTTCATCATTATATATATTGTTATTTTGCATATTATTTTATTTTAGTCATCCATATAAAACTTTCAAAAATAGTAATAGTATTTATTCTTTCAATTCATAAATTAAAATCAAAATATAAAAACTTCAAAATCATCAAAATATTCAAAAACATATTTTATTTTCGTACTTGTCAATTCTTGAAGTATTGCAGTTATATTTTCAATTATTTTGGATAAATTAGCATTTATTTGGAATCCCGCACTTTCACACTCACATGAATAAATATCTTGATTTTATTTGGTATGCTTATTAATCTCTCTTATATCAAAGTCCACGGTTGAATTAAATAAAGTTTTGAGCATAGAGAATTGATCTTGTTATTTACTTGAACCAAGCATATCTTTTCACATTAAAATGATTTCATTGCAAATTCGATATGATGCTACATAGTAGAAATGGTTTCTTGAGCAAAAAGTTTTCCTTGCTATCCTATCATGCACATGGTCTAGAATATTTGAGAATTGACAAAAGGACAAGCTCACCCCTACCCAGAATAAAAATCCCTTGCTCCACAGCCAATCCGAGCAAGTATCCCTAGTATAGGAAGAAAAAGAAAAGTCAAAGAAAATGAGAAAAAAAAAATATTATTTTGTACCACCACAGCAATATTTCAACATTGTCTCAGTTCCAAGCAAAAATACAAAAAAAAAAAAAGGAATCAAAAGATAAAAGAAAAAGCAAAAAACAATAAAATCCCTTTCCCTATCCCTTAAAAAAGAAAAGAAGGTTGAATAAGCTTGAATCCTTGGAATTCTCAATTATTCGAAAACTGAGAGGTAAGCCCCATAACAGGTGGTTTGTGCCCAACCCGCTTGGCCTTGGGTAATCCCTAGCGTGGTGATATGTCTGTCACATTAGCAACCTTATTTTGTACAAACCTATGTCAGCTTATGGATTAGCTAGCTCTTGATGACCCAACTTACATAGTAGTCTGGTATGGTTACATGCATATAAATCATGGTCAATGAACATTCATTTTGTTAATTCAAATTACTTGTATCAAATTATCTTGCTCAAAATTGGTGAATAAGCAAGACAATTGCACACACATTTGTATTTGAGATATTTTTGTATCATTATGATAAATCAAGATTGGAAATGAACTCACATCTGCACATGGGGTTCCTTATAAATCTAAATTTTGTCTTTGAGATAATTTAAAATATTTTTGCAACTCTTTTTGGAATAATTTCATCTTCTTATTTAAGAACATTTGTTTCGTATACAAACAATTACATACATTGTTTTTTTAAAATCCAAAAATTCTTTCAACAACATATTCACAAATCCGACAATAAAGTCACGTTTATACTTTTTTTTTTTTGTTGTTTATCTCAAAATTAAAAATCAACTCTGTAATAAAACTATTATATCAATTTCCTTTTTGAATTTTACGATGATGGTATAATTCTATACCTATAATTCTATGCCTAGCACAAACCATTTTTCTCATTTTATTTCCCATTCATTTTAATTCATAAAAAACATATGGCTTACATCATTATGTTACACAATTGTGCTTTAAAAAGAACGAAAATTTTTCTATTTCATTTCATTATGTCAACATTCAATTTTGCAATGATGGTATAGTTCCTAGGGACTTATTCAAAAAATTTATCACACTTAGGAATTTATGCCTAGCAAAAATTATATTTCTTTTATATTTCATGCATAATATTTTTATGAAAATATGAAAACAAATCATCACCATCATCATCATCACAACACAAATTCTTAAGATAGTCTCTTAAGCACTCTTTTACTTTTAGCAATATTTCCATACTAGGATTATCTTGACGACCTAGCGAGCGATGACTCCATGAAATGGTCTATAACAGTGACAATGTCCTTTGAAATTATTGTTAGAAGTCCCTTTTATTTAGCATCACATCACACCACCAAAACAACCAATTTGTTTACATCAGATTATTCCATTTAAATTTTATGGCATGACATAAAATTATAATTTATTTTCAATGACATAATTACATGAATAATCAATCAACCAATCCAAAATTAAAGCATCATACAACATATACACAAGTCATATCATCAAAAATACCATATATATATCAACAAATTATGTACATCATATCAAAACTGGATTGGTATGCCATAATCAATACCTTGGCATACTCAATCCTCTCAAAAAAAATAATAATATATACAATCCAGTCTATAGTAGCTAGTCTCGAGAAGCCCTTAAGCTCTCAGCCTCATCTCCTCTCCCACCCTAGCATGGAGGAGGTGGTCCCATAGCAGTTCGGGCTGTGTCTCGGATCCTCACCATCGATCGTGAGGATGTCCTCAATGATCCCACCCAAATAAGCTCTGTAATGTCGGCTGGTAGCTGCAACCTCTGGCCCTCTGGAACCAGCTAGAAGTATACTCCCTGATAGAATGCAGTCAGATCCATATACTGTGCCAACTCCTGTAAGCTCACCCCTTTGCTTTGATCCCTGAGCCATGTAGCCTCATCCTGTAGTATCTGCACCTAATCTCAGAGGTGGGCATTATCAGCCCGAAGAGCCACCATCTCGCTACTCTCCCCCACCTTGACACCTTTGCCCTTATCGGGCGATGGTGGCCTCTCCCCCTACTAATAAGGGAATCCCTCCTCCCTCCTCCTTGTCTATTACAGTCTCTATGGAGCCTGTGGCATCCTCTGGCATCTCTCCTATGGATATCGTCACTGCTCTCTCCCTTCATGACCTTGCACTGCCTCAATAGCTACCTAGTGCCACCTCCCCATCCATCGCATAACTGTGTGCACCAGACCCTATGCCCTCATCATCAGAGGAGGGTGGATGCCTATGTACCAGGCATCATATCCATTAGTGACCCCAGCATCATCCCCATCCACTAGCTGGATGGGGGCATCATCCACGTCTTGGCTCTAGAATCGTTTTATATCCAGAGCCCTGCTCAGTGTGGTATTATCCTAGATAGTCCAAGAGTACTCATAATCCCTAAGAGATGGGATCTCATGCTATAGATTGAACTATCACAAAACTTGGTCATAGCGGTGGAGCTCTACCTCTCCCCGCTCCATCCTCAGCCAGTAGACTCACTTGATGCAAGCCAGCTCCTGCCCATCCTATGCTCACCTTGGATGCTCTCTCCATGGCCTCTAGGTGATCTAGTCTAGGATGAGGTCGTCTACCAACCTCTGTGACATCAGCAAATCTATCCGTCATTGTGACCCTCTCTAGAGCCACCAATAGAAAACCCGGGGCCTCTCTCGATCAACCCCTATCAGTGGGAGTCCTATAGGCATCCGCACCATGATGTGCTCCTAGCACCATACCTATAGTAGCGATGTCAAAACCAGACATCGGCCTCCCTTGTATATGACCCCATGCAGGATCTTATAAAAGCGGCATAGTATAAAGCTACCCCATGTAAATATATACCCGTGGTCTCTCATGTCACAGACCACATCTAAAAGGAGCCAGGGTAATCTTCACCCACTCTGGTGGCACAGAAGTAGGCCACCCACTATCCCTACAAACACCTGAGTCAACCTAGATGCCCCAGGAATCTACCTCAAATACTCGATGTTCACTCTGCCCTTCTCTAGGGTGAAGCTCGGGTCTCCACACAGCCTCATCATAGCTTGGCCCTGATTGGCCATAGGAGTCATAAATCATCCCTGTATGGGGATCCTCAAGATCCTCCATACATCCTCTAGTGTGGGAGCCATCTCCCCTATCGGTAACCGAAAGCAGGACAACCTTGGATACCATCTCTCTGCTAAGGCTGTCAGTAGCCCCATGTTTGTTGGTATTTGTGGCATCTCTGTCACATGCTGTAGTCTAACCTATGCCAGTCGGTCTCGCTCTGCATGGTCGAGTGCGGCTACGTCATCCCTCAGCCTCCCATATTTCCATTCCTGACTCTTCAAAAATCTCCTTTGCAAAACAAACAATAAAACAATAAAATTCATTAATAAACCAATTATTAAAATCAATTAAATACAATTCAAACAAACTTAATTTCATAAAAATGATGATATTGTCCTAAATTGGGTAAAATCATCCTTGGTAGGACGAAATCATCTTTGATTTCGCAACTTGGGGATTGTTCCTTGTTGGACGGAATCACCCCTATTCCACCGATTTCACCCATAGACGAAATCAACGATCTAGGGATGATTTCGATGAAATTGGGATGATTTCGTCTCGACATCATCGACGGCCTAAAAATGGCCGCAATGCCCCAAAATAGTAAAAATTTACATCAAAAAATACACAAATCAAATTAAAACATAATTCACTAGGTTTAGATTCTTACCCGTAGCCCACGTCGGACCTCTGTCGATATGTGTGTAGTTTCGACCATTTTGTCTACAGAGATCTAAAAATAGTAAAAATGAACAACAAAAATGAATCAGGGTTTTACCCTATTTTTCTTAATTTTATTTAAACAACTTTTTTAATTTTGCTTTTCCGTGCTTTTACCTCAAATGTTTGATTTGGGTAAAAACATAGAGGGGGCACCATAGTAAATAGTCATACGATTCGACCTAGAATCGTAGTCTAAAAAATTGAGTAAATTTTTGCTTTCTCGTAAAACGAGAATAACTCATCTTTAATGCATTTTCTTTGAAAAATTCGCTAAAGAGGGGGAAAAATGTAGCACCCTAAAATTGGCGCAGTTAAACCCTTAGTAAAAGATAAAAATTTGAATTTTAACTCCAAACCACCCGTTAACTGCCCGTTACCTGCTCCCCTCATTTTTCGCACCATTTTTAGGATTTGTTTTGACCATTGGACGATATCGTCGTTGATCAGACGAAATCATCTCAAATCTGATGAATTTGTCTTGAATAGAACGTCCAAATGATTTCATCCCAAAATTGAATTTTCATTTTTAGCTTCTATTTCAATAGATTCTCTAACATAGGTAGAAAGCGTGTCTACGCGATTAGAGTCTCCCCCATTGGAGATCTCCCAAATTGGGGTGATCTCCAACCTCCTAACCTCTCCCTAATCCTATATAAACTAGGATTTTCTTAGTTTATCCCCCTGGTTGACTGATCCCTGAACCCCTTGGCTGATTTTCCCTACAACTTTAGTTTCTCATGCATTAGAACACCTTTGCACCATCGTTTGCATTGTGTATTTCAAGTTTTCTTCCAAGAATTTTATTGTTTTTTAGTTGGAGCAAGCTCGGATCATCGCTGGCAATTCCATATGATTTTGGATGATCCTATCATAGATCAGCAATGATCTTGTATGATTGGAGGCGATCTCGACTACAGTCTAGATTGGGGGCAACCAAAACCCTGAGTTTGCATTCCTCATTTGTCTTCTTTATTTTACTCTGCATTAGTTTGATTTATTTTTATTCTGCATCCTGGAGTTCACCTCATTTAGCATAGATGCATGATAAAGTTAAAATAAATTATACATTTACTTTAATTATTATCTGGATTTATCATTTAGGCAATTTTATTGTTATTTCTATCATTTCCCCTTATTTTTTTAGTGGCATTTTTGGTCTTTGGTATCTATTTCTGTGATTGCAGGTTTTTTATGAATTCGTCTTATGAATTCATCAGATCGACGATGATTGCGTCTAATCTCAGATGATCGACTGTGATCTGAGATGATTCTATGAAATTGTAGATGATTATGTAAGATTTAAAATGATCTGGACTTCTTCAAACCTTATAATCTTCATCATATATCCAAAATCAGGTATATTCTATCTTATTTAGCACACTTTCTATGTTTAGAACTTATTCATATTTTTTGTATTCATATAAATCAGCATCGACATATAGAATAGCTTAGATTCATCTTGGAAAAACCTAGGAATTGAATTATTGAATATAAAAATGAACACATCAAACTCATTCTCAACCTAAGCATGTAAATTGCCACTCAAATTTTTCTGGTGAACCTACCATCCATCAAAAATTCACCCTTATACCCCCTTCCTGAGAGGTGTGACCTCCAAAGGGCCTCTCAGTCCAAGGTATTGTCCCATTCTTCTCGCATCCCCCTTCCGGGCATGGATCCTATAGCCTGAAGGTAAGGATGCAAAAAATTTAGAGCGATACAAACTCTATGGTGAATGGTCATGCCACAATCTGTAGGTCCTTGAGAAACCAAATATGCCCAAGGTGCTATTTCTAAGAAATATATAGCTATGATGGACCAATCCTAATTATGTTCTATGTTGATAATGTTGACTAATTCTTGATTGTCCAAAGCCTCACATTGTATTATTGAGTGGAGAGCACTTTCACATAAACGGTTGTAAAATCAATGGATGTATTTTGAGGGATTAAGGATCCTAAAGAGGCCATAGTGTCTACAAATCTATTTTACATATGAGATATTGCCTTGATGTCATACCATTCTAGCCAGGGTAGGTAGGTGTCAACAAGTTCCTTGTAAGATTTCAAGAGTGGGCACCTGCATTGGAATAGGTCTTTAACTTGATTTACTATGAGCAAGGATTCACCAAAGATGTTCAATATTTTAATGCCCATTACTATGACTATTTAGAGTCCTAAGATCAAAGCCTCATCCTCTGTGTTGTTGTTTATGCAAGGGAAGTCTAATTTGAATGATAAGGGTAACGATGTGCCCTTCAGTGTGATAAAGACTATCCTTGATCATCCCCCTTGCTCACATTTTGAACCATCAAATAACAACGACATCTATCTTTCTTTCTTAGATTCTTCGAGTTTAGGTGGATCTGATAGTGCAAAGACTGCATCATGAGGCAACTCTTTGGTGAGAGTCTTGCTATCCTAAAGAGGCATCTCTACTAATTGATCTTTTATGACTTATCCCTTGATGGAATTTTTGCTTATGAACTCTAGATCAAATTCTATCAATAGCATGATCCACTTTGTAGTATGAGTATTGTGATATGTCTTGTTCATCATGTACTGCAAAGGATTTTGTTTGGATATAATGTAGGTTGTATGGCTTAGCATGTAGTTTCACAACTTTCTGGTTGTAAAAACTACTGCTAAACATAATTTTTCTACATATGCATATCCCAAATTATAACTCACCAAGGTGCGACTAATGTAATATACGGCTTGCTCTTTGTTTTGTGCATTCTTTTGGGTTAACATGGTGCCCAAATCAAAATTAGTAGCTGATATGTATAGCAAATATGGAATGTCTGGCCTTGGTGGAGCCAACACTGGAGGTGTGGCTAGGTATATTTTGATCTTTGCAAAGGATTTTTGGCACTCTTCATCCCAATGAAATAGGACACCCTTGTGTAGCAACCGATTCATGGGTTGACACTTGTCTGATAATTATGCAATGAACCATTTAATGGATGCTATCTTGCCTTGTGGCTTCTTAATTCCCTAATTTTGGTAGGGGCGGTCATTTCTAGTATAGCCTTCACTTTTGTAGGATCAAATTTAATGCCTCTCCTATAAATGATGAATCCCAAAATCTTTCCAAAAGTTATGCCAAATACGCACTTCTTAGGATTCAATTTGACATTGTTCTCAATGAGGCGATTAAAGACTTTTCTAAGGACTTCAGCATGCTCTTACCGCAATAGGGACTTGGCAAATAAGTCATCCATGTAATATTCTAATATCTTATGCATGTAGTCATGGAATATGTATGTCATGGCCTGTTGATATGTGGCACCAACATTATTAAGCCCAAATGGCATAACTTTGTAACAAAATGTTCCCCATGGAGTAATGAAATTAGTCTTGTGCTGGTCTTCAGGTTTAATCTAGATTTGATTATATCCATAAAAATCATCCATTAGGGAAAGCATCTCATGACCTGTGGTGGCATCAACAAGAGCATCTATGTTTGGCAATGAGAATGAATCCTTTGGAGTTGCCCTATTTAAGTCTTTGAAGTATGTGCAAATTAAAACTCTTCCATCAGGTTTCCCCATGGGCACCATGTTGGACACCCACGAAGGGAAGTCGATAGGAACTATGAAAACTGCATCCAATAGTTTTTGCAATTCGTTCTTTACCATCAAAGTGACGATTGGATGCATTTTTCTTAACTTTTTCTTGATTGGTTTCTTCATGGGGTCCAATGAAAGGTTGTGAATAACTAACTTTGGATATATCCTAGGAATGTCTTTTTAAGTCCAAGCAAAAATATTTAGCCTTCCCTTGAGGAGGGGGATTATGATGGCTTGTTCTTCTAGAGATAGACTTCATCTAAAATTAAATTTCTTTGGTTGAGTAATATCATCACCTATGTCCACCTTGAAAGTGATTTTTATAGCCATATGTGACCCATCCTCCAGTTGATGAGGTGTGGGTATCAAGTGAATTTAATTGATGGGATTTATAGGTACTACTGACTTAGGATCCAAACCAGCATGAATATGTCATATGCATAGCTTGATGCAAAATGAAGCGATTGTAACATCTCTTCATTAGGGAAATATCTTTAGGCTCTATGGGTGAATCAATGCGGTCCCAATAAATTGCCTTTGTATCAATACACAAAGGTTTTATGGGATCGACTGGATTATGAAGTCGAGTGGTCAAATCAATGGATATTATGTTGATGGATGGAATGAAATCTCCAGGACCACATGGGTGCAATCTTATCTTAGAGGTTTCTCTTCCATATTCACGATGAGGCTCTAGAGGAATGGGAATTTCTGGATCTAGCCTATGATTAGGGTGGATAATAGGATCATTGGACTCTACCCACTCTCTAAATGTAGGTAGAGTGGGATTGACCATCTGGTGAATGTCAGCTAGGTCAATAGGTCTCCCTAAAAACTATATATGAGGGTCTATGGCATGAAGTGTCACCTCTCTCTACCAGCATGTCAAATTGTTGCAAGTAGCGAGTGTCGAGATAAGCCATCTCAATTTTGGAGTCAAAGTCATCATTGCTTATCCAAAAACCATTAGCATTGGTATGCGACCCTAATACAAGATGCTCATGCCTTGGACCGAGGTATGCCATATCTATCTCATCTTCATATTCTTCATCACTTATGAAGAATCCATTAGCATTAGTGTGCGACCATAAGATTTGGGGCACATATCTTGGCCTCAAGTAGGCCATCTTCGTCTTATCCTCATACTCCTCGTCACTTATGAAGATGTTATTTGTATTAGTCTCTTGCCCCATGCCATGGGGCAAATGCCTTGGTCCTAATTAGGTTTTCTTTATCGATTCCTATGACTCATAGCTACTTTCATCTTATATATATCCACTCTCATTGTGTATGGACTAAGTAAAGCTTTGTAAATAGCAAGGCCCATGACAAGCCAAGCCCTCTTGTGCTTCATCATCACTTGCCATATATATATATATATTTTTTGGTTCATCATCCCATGAGTTTTATCTTGTTGGGATGGCATCAGTTGTGAGTCTTAGATGATATGTTTTAAGCGAAGGGATGTTAACTATGGCCACTTGTCTATTGCACATAAGTCTTAAACTTAGTGGGTGATAAGGAATAAAACCAATTTCTTCTCCTAACCCCAAGCTCAATCTATCTAAAGTTGGTACCAAAGAGTCATCCCAACATCTAATGTGGTAACTTACCCAAAACCTATCAATAGGAAGCTAGTATTGCAGCTCAAGTGACCACCTATGCCCCTGCTCATATATACCAAGACCATAACTATACCAATGGCAAATTTCAAAGTAGCTTATAGCAAACTCAATATTAGAGAGGTAACAAACATTAACAATGAATAATTCATCATTTTCTTCTTCCTCTTTAGTAGAATTATGAGCACAATCTAGTCCAACATAGACAAAGTTTGTCTGGTTGGGAGGGATTCCAAGCGGAACCATTGTTCCCACTGGTGGTCTCAAGTATTTTGGTTTTCCCATGTCTTGTGTAGATTATATGATAGGTATGAATGTTATGTTCTTCACAAGGTATTCTCCTATACCTATGCTTTCCAAGTGTATGGTTGCATGCGATGTGGATGACCCCATGGATGACATTGGCGAAGCAGGGTGGTAATCATCGTCTTTGACTTGCTCTTGGAGATCTTCTTTGTACATGGGACTTGGACCTTCCTTAATGGCTATTGTTAGTGCTTCCCTAGGATTTATTTCCTTGACTAAGGGTGCCTTTAGATTTTTATTATCTTTTGGCTTAGATGTTGATGGTTTCTTAGAAGCATTAGTCATGTTGGGCGCATGTTGAGGTGTTGATGTGGATGGGTCTTTTTGTACCCCTTTGTATTTGTCCTTCATTTACGTAATTGGAGATGAAGACCCTACACACAGGTGGGTATAAGTGATCACAAAATCTCTTGGAAAATCCACCTAATGGACATACTTGAATGGCTCATCATTGGCCAACACCATATAGACTTTGTTATCATGCACATACTTGACACATTGGTGTAAGATTGAAGGGACACACTTCATGTCCCTTATCCAAGGTCACCCTAAAAGGATGTTGTATTGCATGGCCCCTTCCAAGACATGAAACATCATGGGGATTGTCTTAAGACCTACCTTTATAGGTAAGACTATCATTCCCACATTATTGCATAAAGCATCATTGAAAGCTCTTAATGTGTAGGCTCCTGGAACGATATGTGACTTGGGGATTTTTAGGTGTTCTATGGCAGTTGTTGTGATGATGTTGATTTATGAACCTGTATCGACCAACACCCTCTTGAGAGGTAAATCATTTACTGATACCAAAATGTGTAGTGGAGGGTCTAGTAAAGAACTAGGTATTGTCTTAATCTTGTAATCGTAAAATTGAATTATAGGTTCTTGGAATTCTTGAACTTGTCTAAAAAAATGGGTGAATGCATGTGGGTCTTTCGGTTTAAGCTCAATTACCTTTAATATTTCCATAAAAGTATCCCTATGCTTTAGGGACTATTGTATGAGCTCATAGATAGATAGCTTGGTTGGATTCATTTGTAAATTTTGCTCAATTCTACTTCGAACAGTCACCACAGGTCAGGTTGGTGGACCTGGAGGGTTGGTTTGCTCTTACCTTTGTCTAGGTGCAACTGGGACATTAATAGGTGTCGCAAGAGGTTGTGGTTGACCATACCATCTACTCCTGGTTGCTACATTGACAATTTCTACCATCCCAACACATCCATGGGTAGGTGTATCAATTCAGACCTAATTGACTTGGCCCCCTTGCCCTTTAGGGGCCTCATGATTTGGTATTATGTTTTTCTAAATGCCTATATCTTTTTTGTCAAGGTCCAATGGGTTGTCCACTTTGAGTTCTCCCACCTCAATCATGTTTTTAACTTGGTGCTTAAAAACATTGCAAACCTCAACATTATGCCCCGGTATCCCATGATAAGGGCAAAAATAATCTTCCCTATATCATTTTGTCTTAGGATGGTTGGGATCTATAAGAGGTATGCCAGGGAATCTGATCTTTCCTGCCTTTGCTCAATTGGTTGAAGATTGATTGCATTGATTCTGTTAATGGTGTAAAGTAGAAATGGGGTTTTCATTCTTTGTTTCTCCCTTGATTGTTCTTTTGATCATATTTTGATGGTGGAGGATGTGCTTGATAATTCTGGGGTTGTTGCATAGCCCCATCCTTAGGTGCAACCAACACTACTTGATTAACTGGTGCAGGGTTTGCTTGCTTCTGCTTATTTTTGCTATTTTTGTCATTTTTTCTCTACTTCTTAGTTCAGAGTTTTATGGTTTCCTCATATACTTTTGTGTCCTCAATGATTTTGGCCTATGCCAAATATTCCTCAAATGAGGAGTACTATTGTAGTTGTAGCAAGAGGGAGATGTGTTTGGAACAACTCTTGGTGAACATATAGAAAATCTCTTCTGTGGGGACGAAGAATGATAGTTTTTCCATGATCTTTCTCCATCTATTCCCATAATCCATTACTAGATCATCATCATAATGTTTCAAATTGGTCATGTCTGAAAGGTTCACTTTTCTCTTAGAACCAAAGGAGAAATGCTTTAGAAAAGAATTTACTAGTTGTTCAAAGTTGGTTATGCTATGCTTGGGAAATTGGTTGAACCATTGAGTGGCAGCACCCAAAAATGTCATGATGAATGTCCTTAGCATAAGAACATCATTGTCTTCAATATGAAAACATGCATTGAAGAAATTGGTGACATGCTCTTGTGCATATTCTTCACCCTTAAAATTTTCCAACCTAGCCATCTCAAAGTTCTTAGGATATGCAGGGCTAGGAACTGATGAGCACAATGGTTTATTATGTATTTTGCTCAATTTTGGTTGGTTCCTAGCCATCTCTTGTTTCTCAAAGGACTTCATATTTTTAGCAAGAGCTTAAAATACATTTGAGGCAAGGAGTTCCTCTTCTTATAGGCCCTATTAGTGTGGCAATGGAGGTAACCCCCTATCCACTTGATTTGTTCCATTTTCTTTCCTCCTATGAGGGGATTCATGACGTGTCTGATATTGATCTATTAGACTTACCCGTTCTCCACCAGTTGGATTTCATTCATGATTCGATGGGTGATTCCATTGTGGGCTCTATTTTCTAGTGTGTCTTTCTCTTGGTGAGTTAGTGTGTTGATCTCTTTTATGATCATTACCATTGTTTTTATGGTTGATGCAAGCTAGCTACTCAGCTTGCTCTCTTAAACACTACTCATGTTTGTGCAACAGTTTTTCTCTTTGATTTTTATGTTTAAGAGCTTCCACAATCCCTCGCTCTTTGCACAAGGTATTCTCTAACTGTCACATGTAGTCAACATAAATTGTCATAGAGGACCCATGCTTGTATGATCTTGTTTTTGTGGTTCTGATGTGTAGATTGCTCGAGGAGGTTTTTGATGTTTCTCTAATATTGCTAGCTAATGTAACTTGTTCAATGTAAGTTTGAGTGTTTTCATGATAAGATTTTATATGTTTACTATGGGTCATTCTGAGGCACCCCTAGACTGAGAGGTATGCTTAGAAGTTATAGTTCATGAACTTCTAGATGTAGAGTTCTTAGTAACTATGGTTCTTTGAGTTGGCCTTTGATGAAACTTATCCAACTCATCCAGTTGTCTTATTTTCCATGGTTGATCCTATGGGGTGCCATTCACTCTAATAAGGTCATATTCTATGGGAATCCTTCCTCTTATGTGAATGGTATCTTCTATTTTATACCTATGACTCGATGTTTATCTAGTTTCTTGCTCTTCAGTAGGTAGACCTATTCCATATGTTTCTTGTGAAGCTTGAGAAGTTGTAACTCTTGTGTACCCTCTTGATGAAGAAGGCTTTGTGGTCACATGCTCTCTCCATGAGAATGGAGATGTAGCAACCTCGTCATCCTTATGTGAATATTGAGCTTTAGAACCTTCTTTATGTCTATGTGAGGAGGAAGCCTTTGAAGCTTCTTCATGCCTTTGAGAAGTTTCTATGTGTTTAGAGGAGGCATTTGAGGTCCTGTTGGTCATGAATCTGCCACAGGAAAGGATTTTACAAGTGCACCCTAGACCCGGCCAACATTGAAATGCTGGAAGCAAGAAATGGCTCCCAGACCAATCTCCAGAGTGGGCTGGTTCCCTCTACTATTCTAAAATTGGGTTTAAGATAAGGGTTGCTGGAAAGAGATTTAAAAGGTTGCAGAAAGAAATGGGAAATATGGCCACAGGCCGAAGTGATGAGATTAGAAAATAGCAGCAAGAAATTTAAAGTGCAGCAACAGCAAGCAATAAAAGTTATCAACCTAACTTTCGCACGATGTACGCAGAGAAACCCTCCAAAACTACACTCCAGAGATTATATTCTTACAGCAGTATTTAAATTCAGAATGCAGAATTTAAACGCAACAGCCGTTAAAGAATAATAATGCGATTAGAAATGCAACAAAGACAGAAAGGAAATCACCCAAAGCGTTGCTTGAAAAATTAGAAGTCAAGTCTTTTATTCCTGCAAATGCACTTCAGTTTCTAGCAGAGAACTTTTCCAACCTTTGTAAATGAAAATTACATTGGTTTTTATAGAGGTCCGTCCTCTTTACAGCATTGAATATTTAAAACCAACTTCCTCGTGATCTACAACCATGCAACGGAAATTATGCACACGATCCCCTTAATTGCAGCAAAAATTAAATACAATTAGACGCTAGCGGTCTTCTTCATTAAATTCATTTTTTAAAATATGCATGAAACCATTACGACAATCCACGAACAATAGCCTCGAATGCGTTAAATCTTCAATCTTGGTGGCCTGGGCGCGTCTTTTACTTTGAATGCCTCAAAAATCCGCAAATCATTAAATTCGGGTCAGCATTAAATCATCGAAAATCAAGAAAAACTCCTCGGGCCGTTCATACTGCACTTGGCGGGAAACAGTCGCAGGTCGCGAAAACGTGACGGGTTGCGAAATCGCGACATATTCTAATGTCGTACGCTTCGCTGCTAAAGACCAGTGAAAATCCTCCTGGTCGCGATATCGCTGCATCTTTGGCTTCAATGTCTCCATCGCTAGCTTGTCCACGCGAAAACGGCACATGTAGCGATTTCGCTACGTCTTTTGGTCGTTGGCTCTTCCTTGCGCTCTGCCCCGCGAAAACGGAACATGTAGCGATATCGCTACATGTTTCGAGCACCTTGTACGGCTTCATGGACGGGTTGCAAAAATGGAACACTTCTTGCCCTTTGAAGCCAATCACCGCGCGATTTTAAGACGTGTAGCGCATCGCTGCACTTTTTGCTTTGAACTCTCCTTTGCTCGAACACGCAGCGCGTCGCTGCAAGTTTTGGCACTTAAGCTCTTCTTCGACCAATATGCAGTGAATCGCTGCACTTTGCACCACTTGAGCCTTTTGAAACCACTGCATCGCAAAAATAAGACGTCAGCGCGTCGCTGCAAGTTTTGCACCTTAGTCTTCGAAGCCGACCGACCCGCGATTCTGGAACACGTCGCGATATCGCGACGGTTCCGCCCAACCTGCTGCCTGCGTTGACCGCGATTCTACGACATGTCAGCGAATCGCTGCAGCTTTTAGACTTAGCCATTTTTCGCTCCTTTTTTGCTCAAAACCGCATCAAAACTAAAAATAGAGGTTAGATCTGCAACAATATAAGCATTAATATTTCAATCAAGATCAATGTGGCAAAAATGCCAACATTCTTGGCGGCTCGCGGGGTATACAGCTCGTTGTATGCAAGAATCCAGGCCTTAGTCCATTGGGCACAGAGTCATATTAGAACAAGAAGTCTGGCTGCTGCAATACATGTTCTGCTGAAAAATTGAAACTGGAGAAAAAACCTGCATATAACTGATTATGAAACGACTAATGGAACGCGATGATGGAGTGAGCTCTTGCGATTGCGCAAGTAGTGACTGCAATGGAATGAAATGAAAATGAACGAAGTTATGGAGTGGGAATGGAACTAGGAAAGCTGTGAAATGAAATGAACTAGACTGTTAGCAAATGCGTAAAAAGACAAAACATAGAGGAAAGGGAGAAGAAGGAAAGGGAACAATGAGAATGGGGAAAAGAAACAACAGCCGTGGCCTGCTTTTTATTACTATAGAAGAAAAATGAGGAAGAAAATGAAGAAAGGAAAGAGAGGAAACGGGGAAGGGAAAAGAAGAATTTTTTGAAAGCCATCCACTGCTGGGAAAGGAGGAGACAAAAGGAAAAAAACAAGCACCTACAGCTCGCAGACAACAAAAGAGCTGAGATGAACAGTAATAACCATACCTCTTTTTTTTTTCTTCTTCTTTTTTCTATTTTTTTTTTTTTTCAAAATACTATATACAATAGTTCACGACATGATTGGCATGTCGCCACCAGAAACCCAGTCTTAGAGGGTTATCCAGTAAATCTGCAATGTCTCGACCAGATCCAATCATACTTGAGTCGGTTCTTGAAACTGGGCTGGCTCCTTCCTGAAGTTCTCCATGGTGTGAATAGGGTGTGATGCGACAGATTATCCTTCTTACTAGTACCCACATGGAGGATTTCTTCAGGTACTGGATGTAGTGGCTGGAACCAACACCACCACTTTGTAGACTTTACTGGTTGTGGGCTGAGTATAAGCTCCTCTAACTCCTTGATGTGATCACAGGGCTCTTCAAGTGAGAAATCTGATTCTGGGATCTCCTCAGGTTCTGGAATTTGAACTTGTTCTTCTACTTGGCCCATCTCTTGATGAAAACTGCAAGCAACCATATTGTTCATTGCTGGAAAAGTGCTTGCATGTTCCAATCCTTGACTTTGGACGAGATCTGTCCCTTGAACTCCACATGACTGCATCTCAGGTTTTGCTCAGTATAAGGGATCTGGCATGAAAAATACTGTGCAGGGTAGACAGGAGCAGCAACCACCGGAGAAGGTAATGGAGTTTCTCCCCACGGTAACTTTCTCGATAAGAGCAAAAGTTGTTCCGCTTGCACTGCTTCCTCAAAGATTTGTGGGAACCGTTGTTCACCTGATTGCAGCAAAAAGAGACCTATGTCAGAATTAAAAGCTCGAACATAAAAGAGGTGGGCTTGGGTGGGTGATGGACGGATCTTCTCTGGAATTCTCTTCCAACTTAACAAGAATCGGACATTGAAGTCTGTGATGCTTTCTTGAGGTGCTCTCTTGATGTACATGAAAAATTGGTAGAGATCCAAAGAACTGTAGAAATGATCTTCATCAAATCTTTTGATCAGTGCCCCCGCTAGATCGTCCCATGAGCTGATGCTTTGACGTTTGAGCAATCTGTACCACTGCAATGCCCTTCCTTCCAAAGACTGAACCAGAAGTCGGATCATGACATCTTCATGTTCTATGACATGGATCATGGATAGAGTAGCAATGTCTTCAACATGTGCCAGAGCCATGCCTTCGGTACCATCATATTTTGCCAGGTTCTTCAGGGCACCTTCGGGAATTTCATGCCGAACTTGGAGATTCAGAGGGCCAGGATCATCCCATCTAGAAAAAACCCTCGCCTTTGTGGTAGTGGTCTACGGAATCACGGCCATCGCCATTAATTCAGAGTCGCCAGACAAACATTCTTTGAACTTAAAAAAAAAAAAAAACAGGCGTCCATGAACAGATCTTCAACTCAGCAAAGTCACCAGATGAACTTACAAATCTCCGCTGTGAGGCCAAGACAGCTCATCAAATCTTGAGACCTTCGGGTGTTAAAACAAATGTGGATTTTTGTGAGACAGAAGAAGTCTGTCCCACCGAGAGTGCCAAAAAATGTTGGCACCGGTGGGTTTATCACTTTGAAAAATTTTGCGTATCCCACCGATTATGAATTCTTAGAGACAAAACTAGTCTGTCCCACCAGGCGTGCCAAAAATTGTTGGTCACGAATCTGCCACAGGAAAGGATTTTACAAGTGCGCCCTAGACCCGGCCAACATTGAAAGGTTGGAAGCAAGAAATGGCTCCCGCACCAATCTCCAGAGTGGGCTGGTTCCCTCTACTATTCTAAAATTGGGTTTAAGATAAGGGTTGCTGGAAAGAGATTTAAAAGGTTGCAGAAAGAAATGGGAAATATGGCCACAGGCCGAAGTGATGAGATCAGAAAATAACAGCAGGAAATTTAAAGTGCAGCAACAGCAAGCAATAAAAGTTATCAACCTAACTTTCGCACGATGTACGCAGAGAAACCCTCCAAAACTACACTCCAGAGATTATATTCTTACAGCAGTATTTAAATTCAGAATGCAGAATTTAAACGCAACAGTCGTTAAAGAATAATAATGCGATTAGAAATGCAACAAAGACAGAAAGGAAATCACCCAAAGCGTTGCTTGAAAAATCAGAAGTCAAGTCTTTTATTCCTGCAAATGCACTTCAGTTTCTAGCAGAGAACTTTTCCAACCTTTGTAAATGAAAATTACATTGGTTTTTATAGAGGTCCGTCCTCTTTACAGCATTGAATATTTAAAACCAACTTCCTCATGATCTACAACCATGCAACGGAAATTATGCACACGATCCCCTTAATTGCAGCAAAAATTAAATACAATTAGACGCTAGCGGTCTTCTTCATTAAATTCGTTTTTTAAAATATGCATGAAACCGTTACGACAATCCATGAACAGCAGCCTCGAATGCGTTAAATCTTCAATCTTGGTGGCCTGGGCGTGTCTTTTACTTTGAATGCCTTGGAAATCCGCAAATCATTAAATTTGGGTCAGCATTAAATCATCGAAAATCAAGAAAAACCCCTCGGGCCGTTCATACTGCACTTGGCGGGAAACAGTCGTAGGTCGCGAAAACGCGACGGGTCACAAAATCGTGACATATTCTAATGCCGTACGCTTCGCTGCTGAAGACCCGCGAAAATCCTCCCTGTCACGATATCGCTGCATCTTTGGCTTCAATGTCTCCATCGCTAGCTTGTCCACGTGAAAACGGCACATGTAGCGATTTCGCTACGTCTTTTGGTCGTTGGCTCTTCCTTGTGCTCTGCCTTGTGAAAACGAAACATGTAGCGATATCGCTACATGTTTCGGGCACCTTGTACGGCTTCATGGATGGGTCGCGAAAATGGAACACTTCTTGCCCTTTGAAGCCAATCACCGCGCGATTTTAAGACATGCAGCGCATCGCTGCACTTTTTGCTTTGAACTCTCCTTCGCTCGAACACGCAGCGCGTCGCTGCAAGTTTTGGCACTTAAGCTCTTCTTCGACCAATATGCAGCGAATCGCTGCACTTTGCACCACTTGAGCCTTTTGAAACCACTGCGTCGCGAAAATAAGACGTCAGCGCGTCGCTGCAAGTTTAGCACCTTAGTCTTCGAAGCCGACCGACCCGCGATTCTGGAACACGTCGCGATATCGCGACGGTTCCGCCCAACCTGCCTACGTTGACCGCGTTGACCGTGATTCTGCGACATGTCAGCGAATCGCTGCAGCTTTTAGACTTAGCCATTTTTCGCTCCTTTTTTGCTCAAAACCGCATCAAAACTGAAAATAGAGGTTAGATCTGCAACAATATAAGCATTAATATTTCAATCAAGATCAATGTGGCAAAAATGCCAACAGGTCCCCTCATGTATCCTTGATGAGGATGGCTTTGAATCCTCTCTTTGTTTATGTGACTTTGTTCCATGATGTGGTTCCCTACTTGGAGTTTCTCGAGGAGAACCCCCAAGGGTTGAGTTATCACCCCTTAGGCTCGTGAAACTATGTCTCACAGTCTTGCGAGTAGTTCGTCCAATATGACTATGACTTCCTCTATGGGTATGGGCTACTTTAGAATCTCCTTCGGCATTAGAATGAGGGTGTTTACTTCTTTTGATCATTTTTTATTTTAGGAATTTGTATTTTGAGTTGCAATTCAATGTATGCAAACAATATCAAGTAAATATTTATCTTGATTATCAATTTAAGTGTGTCCTAAATTGTATGCTATATTTTGATGATTTACTTTTCCTTTGATTTCTTGCTTTTGTTCTTGGATTAAGAATTAGAAGGCTCATCCATAGTGATAATCAAGTACACCTGTGCCAAACATGATTTTTCCAAAATATGCTAGGATACATTGCTGAAGTCCCAGTGGAGGGTTCGCCTAGCTCTTCCACTCTAAACCAATGATTGTTCCAATAGTGGAAGATAGTTTGAGCACAAGTAACTTAGTACAACCATAAGTAAGTTTCTCAATCCATTTCTAGGAAGATCTAGGGGGTAAGCTAGTGGAAGGAGATGAATTCCAATGTCACTAGACTGAATTGAGGGTTGGTGATGAAATCCAACTCCCCAATGTTTAAATGATGCATATGTGTGTGGTGTTCATTTTAAGATTGCATAAAGTAAAATGAGTCATATAGAAAAAATGAATATTTCTTATATGCCTAAATACAAAGAGATGTTTTGATTTTCAAAAAATGCATGAACTACCATGATTTGTATGGATTCTCTTTATTCCATGCAGTTATGGCCTCTAGCAGGGCCTCAAAGCAAGCAAGCAACATACAATGTCTAGCACGTTGGATTTTAGGGTGAAATTTACAACCAAAAGCCATTGTTCCTAGCAATGCCTAATGGAAAATCTTAAAAGAAACTCTAATATGTGCAATATGCAAGGTCTTTTTCTTTCATTCTTTCAGTTTTCCAAATAGAAATGTGTTTTAAGTTCACTATTTTAGACAAACATAAGCAGACAAAAAACTATAAAATACCATAAAAGCTATACCAACCTCTAATCTAGCTTAGAGAACCAAGGTTTTGTCCTCTGTTGCACTCCAATGTTGGTCATTATCGACCAGAGTGGCTAGTTTTTGGTCACTGTTAGTAGGAGCGGCTAACTGCTAGCCACTGTAGATCAAAGTGGCTAATTTATGGCTATTGGAGCTCAAAGTGGATACACTTGCACACAAAACTAAGTCAATTTCTAGGCAAAAAACTAAAAAACCATTGGAATTCCCACTATGATTGCCATTTGTAGCAACCCCAGGACACATGCACCGCTTTATTCTACATGAAATATTATACCCAAGATGAAATGAAAGACCATGAAAAAGCATATAACATGGAAGTAACAAAGATAGATCTCTTTATTTGTATTGAAACTTGATTACATGTCGGTCCCTCTTAGGGATACCCATTTTGATACAATGAATTACAAGTGAGGAATAAGTCCCCTAGCAAGGGGTGGTGCGCTTTCACAATCTTCTCGATTTTGCACACAGAAATGTATGAGGGCTTACATATGCCTCCTTCTTTAGGTCTTATTGCTAGAGGGATCCTCTTGCTCTCGTATGTTATAGCTTCTGTCCAATGAACCTATAGTCCTGTAAGTAATGAAATAACAATACATGCTTAGATATTTGAGATTGCCTTCCTAGATGAGGTTGTTAGCAATAAATATACTCAAATGAAAGCAAGTGAAAATGGAACTAATGCTATGGATGTGAATGAATAAAAGATATGCTAGTTGTATCGCTCCAAATTTTTTGCATCCTTACCTTCAGGCTATAGGATCCATGCCCGGAAGGGGGATGCGAGAAGGATGGGACAATACCTCAGACTGAGAGGCCCTTTGAAGGTCCCGCCTCTCGGGGGAGGGGTATAAGGGTGAATTTTCGATGGATGGTGGGTTCACCAGGAAACTTTTGAATGGCAGTTTCCACACCTAGGTTGAGAGTAGGTTTGATGTATTCATTTTGTGCTTTAATCATTCAATTCCTAGGTTTGGCCAAGATGAATCTAAGCTATTCTATATGCCAATGCTGATTTTTATGAATACAAAAAACATGAATAAATGCTAAACACAGAGAGTATGCTAAATAGGACAGAATATACCTGATTTCGGATGTCTGATGAAGATTCTGAGGTTTGTAGAAGTCCAAATCATCTCAAATCATATGTAATCATCTAGAATTGCATAGTATCATCTCAGATCATAGTCGATCATCTGAGATCAGACAGGATCATCGATGATCTGATGAATTCGTCAGACGAATTCGTTAGAAACCTGCAATCACAGAAATAGATACAAAATACCAAAAATGCAACTGCAAAAGCAAGGGGAAATGATAGAAATAATAGTAAATTTGCCTAAATGATAGATCCAGATAGCAATTAAAAGGAAATGCATTAATTTAATAATTTATTTTGACTTTATCATGCATCTATGCTAAATGAGGTGAACTCCAGGATGCATAAATATAATAAACTAAGATAATGCATAAAGAAATGCAAAGAAATGATAAGAAAATGCAAACTCTGGGCTTTGATTGCCCCCAATCTGGACTACAGTCGAGATCGCCTCCGATCGTACGAGATCATCGTCGATCTACGATAGGATCGTCCGAAATCGTCTGGAATCGCCTACGACGATCCAAGATTGCTCCGATTGAAAAACAGTAAAATTCCTGCAAGAAAACATGAAATACAGAATGCAAACGATGGTGCGAGGATGCTCTAATGCATAAGGAACTAAATTTGTAGGGAAATCAGTCAGCTAGGGGGTTCAGGGGGATAAACTGAGAAAATCCCAGTTTATATAGGATTAGGGAGAGGTTAGGAGGTTGGAGATCATCCCAATTTGGGAGATCTCCAACGGGGAGACTCTAACTGTGCAGACACGCTTTCTGCCCAAGTTAGAGAAGCTGTTGAAACAGAAGCTAATTATGAAAATTTGGTTTTGGGATGAAATCGTCTGGACGTTCTGTTCCAGATGAATTCGTCAGATCTGGGATGATTTCGTCTGATCGTCGATGATATCGTCCAACGGTCAAAACAAATCCTAAAAATGGCACGAAAAATGAGGAAAGCGGGTAATGGGTGGTTTGGGTTAAAATTCAAATTTTTATCTTTTTACTAAGGTTTAACTGTGCCAATTTTAGGGTGCTACATTTTGCCCCCTCTTTAGCGAATTTTCCGAAGAAAATGCGTTAAAGACGAGTTTTTCCTGTTTTACGAGAAAGCAAAAATTTACTCCATTTCTTAGACGATGATTCTAGGTCGAATCGTGCGACTGCTGGCTATGGTGCCCCCTCCGTGTTTTTACCCAAATCGAACGTTTGAGGTAAAAACATGGAAAAGCAAAATTAAAAATGTTGTTGTTTTTAAATAAAATTAAGAAAAATAGGGTAAAACCCTAATTCATTTTTACTGTTCTAGAGCTCTACAGAGAGAAAAATGGTGGAGACAGCACACCGATCGACAGAGGTCCGACGCGGGCTACGGGTAAGGATCTAATCCTAGTAAATTAGGTTTGAATTTGTTTTGTGCAATTTTTTGTTTGAAATTTTGATTGTTTTGGGGCATCGCGACCATTTTTAGGCCGTCGACGACGTCGGGATGAAATCATCCCGATTTCATCGAAATCGTCCCTAGATCATCGATTTCGTCGAAGGGCGAAATCGGTGAACTAGGGGCGATCCCGTCCAACAAGGGGCGATCCCCATAGTTGCGAAATCAGAGATGATTTCATCCTAAAAAGGATGATTTTGCCCAATTTGAGATGATATCATCCAATGGTGGATGATATCATCATTTTTAAGAAATTAAGCTTTGATTAAAATGTATTTAATTTGATTTTAATGATTGATTTATTAATGAATTTTATTGTTTTATTGTTTGTTTTGTAGAAGGGATTACTAAAGAGTCGGGAGTGGAAATACGATGGGCTAAGAGATGACATAGCCATGCTTGATCAGGCGGAGCATGACCGACTAGCTCAGGTCGGTTTGTAGCATGTGGCAGAGATGCCACAAGTACCGACAGACATGGGGCTACTGACAGCCCTAGCAGAGAGATGGTATCCGGGGTCATCCTGCTTTTGGTTATCGATAAGGGAGATGACTCCCACACTAGAGGACGTATGGAGGATCTTGAGGATCCCCATACAGGGACGGTTGATGACTCCTACGGCCAATCAGGGCCAAGCGATGATGAGGTTGACCGGAGACCCGAGCTTCACCCTAGAGAAGGGCGGAGTGAACATCGAGTCTCTAAGGTAGATGCCTAGGGCATCTAGGCTGACTCGAGTTTTGGTCGGGGTAGTAGGTGGCTTACTACTGTGCCACCAGAGCGGGTGCAGGCTACCATGGCTCCTCTCAGATGTGGTCTATGACATGAGAGACCACGGCTATAGATACTCATGGGGTAGCTTTGTACTATGCCGCTTGTATAGGATCCTGCATGGGGTCGTATACAAGGGAGGCCGATGTCTAGTTGTGACATCACTACTATAGGTTTGGTGCTGGGAGCACATTATGGTGCGAAGGCCGGTGGGGCTTCCACTGATAGGGGTTGATCGAGAGAGGCCCCAGGTTTTCTACTAGTGGTTACAGAGGGTCACAATGATGGATAGATCTATCGATGTCACGGAGGTTGCTAGATGACCTCATCCTAGACCAGATCACCTAGAGGCCATGGAGAGAGCATCCAGGGTGGGCAGAGGATGGGCAGGAGCTAGCTCACATCAAGCGAGTCTACTGGCTAAGGATGGAGTAGGGAGAGGTAGAGCTCCACCGCTATGACCGAGTTCTATGATAGTTCGGTCTACAGTAGGGGATCCCTTCTCTCAGGGATTACGAGTACTCCTAGACTATCTAGGATAGTACCACACTGAGCGGGGCTCCAGACATGCAATGATTCTAGAGTCAGGACGTAGATGATGCCCCCATCCAGCCAGTGGATGGTGATGATGTTAGGGTTGTAGATGGATATGATGCCTAGTACGTAGGCATCCACCCTCCTCGGATGATGAGGGCATAGGGTCCAGTGCATGTTATGGTGCGATGGATGGGGAGGCGATATCAGGCTGCTATTGAGGCAGCATGAGGTCACGATGGGAGAGAGCAATGATGGTCTCCATAGGAGAGATGCCAGAGGATGGGTCAGGCTCCATAGAGGCCATAGGAGATAGGGCAGAGGGAGGAGAGATTCCCTTCGCAGTAGGGGGAGAGACCACCATCGCTCGATAAGGGCAAGGGTGTCGAGGTGGGGGAGAGCAGTGAGACGATGGCTCTTCGGGCTGAGGTTGCCCACCTTCGGGCTCAGGTGCAGACACTTTAGGATGAGGCTACACGTCTCAGGGCTCGGAGCGGAGGGGCGAGCATACAGGAGTTGGTGTGATCTATGGCCCAGACCATGTTCTACCAGGGAGTATACTTCCAGCTGGTTCCAGAGGGTCAGAGGTTGTAGCTGCCAGTCGACATTGTAGAGCCTATCAGGGTGGGATCATCGAGGACATCCTCACGATCGACGATGAGGACCCAGACACAGTCTGGACCTCTATGGGACCACCTCCTCCACCTCAGGGCAGGGGAGGAGATGAGGTTGAGAGCTCGAGGGCTTCTCGAGGCTAGCTACTATAGATTGCAGACTATATTATTATTATTTTTTGAGGGGATTGAGTATGCCAGGGTATTGATTGTGGCATACCAATCCAGATGATGTACATAATTGATTGATGATATATATATATATTGTCTTTTTGATGATATGACTTGTGTATATGTTGTATGATGCTTTAATTTTGAATTTTGTTTGATTGATTATTTATGTAATTATGTCATTGGAAATAATATTATAATTTTTATGTCATGGCATAAAATTGTAAATGAAATAATCTGATGTGCATAAATTGGTTGTTTTTGTGGTGTGATTTGATGAAAAATAAAAGGGACTTCTAACAATAAATTTCAAAGGACATTGTCGTTGTTATAGACCATTTCATGGAGTCACCGCTCACTAGGTCATCAAGCTAATCCCAGTATAGAAATATTGCTAAAAGTAAAAGAGTGCTTAAGAGACTGTCTTAAGACTTTTGTGTTGTGATGATGAAAATGATGATGGTGATGATTTGTTTTCAGATTTTCATAAAAAATATTATGCATGACATATTTAAAGAAATATGATTTTTGCTAGGCATAAATTCCTAAGTGTGATAAAATTTTTGAATAAGTCCCTAGGAACTATACCATCATTGCAAAATTGAATGTTTTGACATAATGACATGAAATAGAAAAAAAGTGTTCGTTCTTTTTAAAGCTCAATTGTGTAACATAATGATGTAAGTCATATGTTTTTATGAATTAAAATGAATGGGAAATAGAATGAGAACAATGGTTTGCGCTAGGCATAGAATTATGGGTATAGACTTATACCATCATCGCGAAATCCAAAAAGAATTTGATATTTTAGTTTTATTGCATAATTGATTTTTTGAGATAAACAGAAAATAATAATATGAACATGACTTTATTTACTATATTTGTGTAATATGTTGTTTGAAAGAATTTTGTGATTTTTGAAAACAATGTATGTAATTGTTTTTATACTAAACAGATGTTCTGTCAAATAAGAAAATGAAATTATTCCAAAGAATTGCAGAGATATTTTAAATTATCTCAAAGACAAAATGTAGATTTATAAGGAACCCTCATGTGCAAATGTGAGTTCATTACCGATCTTGATTTATCATAATGATACAAAAATCTCTCAAATACAAATGTGTGTGCAATTGTATTGTTCATTCACCAATTTTGAGCAAGAGAATTTGATACAAGTAATTTGACTTAACCAAATAAGGGTTCGTTGACCATGATTTATATGCATGTAACCATACCAGACTACTATGTAAGTCGGGTCATCAAGAGCTAGCTAATCCATAAGCCGACATAGGTCTGTACAAAAGAAGGTCGCTAATGTGACAGACATATCACCACGCTAGGAATTACCCAAGGCCAAGCGGGTTGGGCACAAACCACCTGTTATGGGGCTTACCTCACAGTTTTCGAATAATTGAGAATTCCAGGGATTCAAGCTCATTCACCCTTCTTTTATTTTCAAGGGGTAGGGAAAAGGATTTTATTGCTTTTGCTTTTGCTTTTCTCTTTTTTTTTTTTTTGTATTTTTGCTTGATATTGAGATAATGCTGAAATATTGCTGTGATGATACAAAATAATATTTTTCTTTTTCTCATTTGCTTTGAATTTTTCTTTTGCTTCCTATACTAGGGATACTTGCTCGGATTGGTTGTAGAGCAAGGGATTTTTATTTCAGGTAGGGGTGAGCTTGTCCTTTTGTCAATTCTCAAAGATTCTAGACCATGTGCATGATAGGATAGCAGGGGAAACTTTTCGCTCAAGAAACCACTTCTACTATGTAGCATCATATCGAATTTGCAATGAAATCATTTTAATGTGAAGAGATGTACTTGGTTCAAGTAAATAACAAGATCAGTTCTTCTATGCTCAAAACTTTATTTAATTCAACTGTGGACTTTGATATAAGAGAGATTAATAATCATACCAAATAAAATCAAGATATTTATGCATGTGAGTGTGAAAGTGCGGGATTCCAAATAAATGCTAATTTATCCAAAATAATTGAAAATATAACTACAATACTTCAAGAATTGACAGGTACGAAAATAAAGAATGTTTTGAAGATTTTGATGATTTTGAAGTTTTTATATTTTGATTTTGATTGATGAATTGAAAGAATAAACATTGTTACTATTTTTGAAAAATTTTTATATGGATGACGAAAATGAAACAATATGCAAAATAACAATATATACAAATGATGAAATGACCAAATGTTATGCATAATAACGCTTAAGATGCATAATGTTCATAGGTTCTTTAAGGTCTTTACCATCTAAGGTAGCTAATCGGTATGCTCCCGATCCAAATTTAGCAGTGATGATATACGGTCCAAGCCAGTTGGGCTCAAATTTACCTTTAAGGTCTTTAGTTGCATTAGTATTTTTTTGATTTTCTTTTAAGACAAGGTCATCGATCTCAAAGGATCGATGATGAACTTTCTTGAGGTATGCTCGCTTGAGCTTGTTTTGGTAGGCACGAAGATGCTCCAAAGCATTGATGCACTTTTCATCTAGGAGTTCCAGCTGACTAAATCTGCCAGCATGATATTCATCTCCTACTTCAGTATCTTGAAGTAGAAGAGCCAAAGAAGGAACTTCTAATTCAAAGGGAAAAATAGCTTCAGTGCCATAGACCAAAACAAAAGGTGAAGTACCTGTGGGGGTGCGAACGCTAGTTCGATAAGCCCACAAAGCAGGATATAATTGGATGTGCCAATCTCGACCAGATTTATTGACCAATATTTTGAGGATTTTGATTAATGTTTTATTAGATGCTTCTACTTGGCCATTACCCTGAGGATAATAGGGAGTGGACCAACGATGTTGAATTTTATATTTTTGACATAATTTTTTGACATCTTTATTTTTGAAACAAGTTCCATTATCTGAGATGAGATTTGCAAGAATTTCGAACCTACAAATAATTTGATTAAAGATAAACTTGGAAACTTGGGTTCCAGTGCAAGAAGCTAAGGGCATAGCTTCAACCCATTTCATGAAATACTCGATGGCGGTTATGATAAATTTGTGTCCATCAGATGACACAGGGTTGATTTTTCCAATGATGTCTAAGCCCCATTTTGAAAAGGGCCAAGGAGATGAAATAGCCTGTAGTTCTTGTGCAGGCGCATGGACAAGGTCAGCGTGTTTCTGGCACTTGTCGCAATGGTGCACATAATCATGTGCATCATTCTCCATGGTAGGCCAAAAATATCCTATCCTAAGGAGCTTCTTAGCAATGGCGCTACCACTAAAATGTCCCCCACAAGATCCATTGTGGGCTTCACTCAAAGCTGATCTAGATTCTTCTAGATTCAAACATCTCAGTAGGATACCTTCAAAAGATCTCCTATACAAGGTATTACCAATAATCATGAAGCGACTTGCTCGTCTACGTAATAACCGATGGTGGTTGCTATTACAACCTTCAGGAAAGGTCCCATTTTGAAGAAAATTAAATATATCAGTGTACCATGGTTCAAGAGTAGTTTCGTTGATTAGAAACACATCCAAAGGTTCTAAGCATGATTTATTTGAAGCGGGTTCTTGGAGTCGATGAATAATGATGGTAGCATATTCATCATCTAACTCCAAGGGCAAAAGAGATGCAACTACAGCCATAGCGTCAGTCACACGGTTGCTAGTTCGAGGAATAGCTTCCAAGGTAACTTGATCAAATAGGGATAATAATTGTAAGACATATGCTTTATATGGACGTAATTTATCATCTCTGGTCTGATAAACATCATTGATTTGATTAATGACAAGTTGAGAATCATCGAAAACTAATAGATTTTTAATTTTTAGTGCCAAGGCAGCTCGTAATCCTAGGATTAGAGCCTCATATTCAGCAGTATTATTAGTGCAAGCAAACATTAATTTAAAGGATAGAGGTATAAGATGTTTCTATGGAGATATTAAAATAATACCTGCACCAGCCCCACTCATGCATCAGGCATCGTCAAAGTATAGGGACCATTGCTCTGGATGGTCTGCCTCTAATTTAAGGCATTCATCAGGAAACTCAATGATGAGGGGATGGGTAGACTCTAAAGGTGCAGCAGCTAATTGATCTGCTATGATTTGACCTTTAACAGACTTCTGTCCTATAAACATGAGTTCAAACTCATTGAGCGCAAGAACCCACTTGGTTGTGCGACCAGATAAATAAGGTCGACTCATGAGATATCGCAAAGGATCGAATTTAGCAATAACATACGTTTTTTGACTGAGCATATAATGGCATAATTTTTGTGTGGAAAATACGACGGTGAGACATAACTTCTCTAATATTGTATAGCGAGTTTCATAACTGATTAAGGTTCTGCTAATGTAATAATTAGCACGTTCTTTCTTCTCATCGTCAAGTTGAGCTAACATAGCTCCTAAGGCAAAATCTGAAGCAAAAATGTACAAGATAAATGGGCGATCAGATCTAGGTGGTGAAAGCACCGATGGTTTAAGGAGATATTGTTTGAGGAGTTCAAATGCTTCCTGGCATTCATCATCCCAATGAAAAGAGACATCTTTCTTAAGAAGCTTAAGAAAGGGTCCGATTTTATCCGCCAACTTATCGATGAAGCGACGAATAGCTTGAAGCTTACCTTGTAAACTTCGTAATTCAGATATATTTGTGGGTGTGGGCATATCAGTGATAGCCGAGATCTTGAGAGGGTCAATTTCAATGCCACGTAAAGAAACTATAACCCCCAATAATTTATCGGACTTAACTCCGAATATACATTTGGCTGGATTTAATCGGATAAGATATTCCCTTAACCGATCAAATACTTTTCTCAAGTCATCTAAATGATCATCTTCCTTGAGGGAACGAGCTATAATATCATCTACATAATCATGTAGAATATCATGCATCATATCATGAAAGATATAAGTCATGGCTCGTTGATATGTTGCACCTGCATTCTTCAAACCGAATGGCATCACTTTCCAACAAAAGGTTCCCCAAGGGGTAATAAAGGTTGTTTTAGCCTGATCTTCAGGAGCTATCCTGATCTGATTATAACCAGAGAATCCATCCATTAGGGATATCATTCCACTTCCAGCAGTAAAATCAATGATCTGATCCATGTTGGGAAGAGGAAAATCATCTTTAGGGCATGCAACATTAATATCTCTAAAGTCTATGCAAACCCTAACTTTGGTAGCTTCTTTCTTAGTTATTGGAACTACATTCGAGATCCATTCAGCATAATCAATGGCTTGTATAAAAATGACCTTCAAGAGTTTTTCTAATTCTCCTTTGACTAGTAAAGCCACTTTGGGATGCATTTTTCTAAGTTTTTGTTTAACAGGTTTAGCATCCGGATGGACTACTAGGTGATGCATAACTACAGAAGGGTCTAATCCTGGCATATCTTCATATGTCCAAGCAAAAACATCTTCATATTCTTTAAGGAATGCAATGTATTTATCTTGTTTTTCTTGACTCAATTCTGATCCAATGTTGATTATGTGAGGGTTATCTTCGGTTCCAATGTTAACTTTTATGACGTTTTCTACTTCCATGTGTAGATCTCTCTCAAAATTAGATGGGGTGGGTGAAACACCCAATTCTTGTAATTCTTCTATGGTTAGGTTGGATAATTCATCTTGAGGAGTCGTGGCCTCAAGCTGGGCTATACTAGGTATAGAGCCATCGAAATAAAATCCGTTATGTAACAATTCCTCAATGGAGACATCATGGAAGATATCTCCCTCCAACTCATCATCGGATTCAGCAATCATCTCAGGGTAGGCTATGGATAGCATATTACATGTAAAGGGGTTATTCCTTAAATGCAAAGCATCACGTTTATCCAAATAATCTTGGTAACATATGAGATGGTCATCATCCTCAAATGGGAATGGCTGACCTTTACTAGGAAATAGGCCCACACCACATCGAGCAGGCCAAGGTTCTACCTCAAAAGGTTCTTTCATACCATTCTGGAAAGGTCCCAAACCTTTCCCTTTATATCCCAATTTAAGCATTATAGACTTAGCTTTAATATACTCATTAGCAAAATAACATCGAGCATATCCATCATAATGAGTCTTGATGTTTCTAGGTATTCTTCCCCAGTCATATCCCTTATAAATAAAAGCACAACTCTCGACTTGGTAAATACTTCCCATAGGCTGTGGGAGGCCCAAGGTACGAGGAGAGGGTGGCAATTTATTTAAAATAAGGGAATCTTGCATAGCAACATTTGTTTTCTCTGATATAAGAATTTTAGATAAATCGGGTAAGAGCTCATCAGTAAGAGCGTAAGAAGTAGAAGGATCATTTCCTATGTTTTTGGATGTGGAAAACATGCCTCTGGTAGGTGTAGATGTTGTAGAGATGTCTATGGATGGATCTATAGGTATGGAAGTTATAGGAGTAAAACAAGAAGCATTGGTTGTGGGTTTAGGATCCTTTTGAGATCCTAATGTGGTTTGTTCGAAAGATGGTTGAACTATATGTAGAGGTGCAGTTGGTGGGGAAGAAGTAGATGATGTTATGAGTGTGTGTTTCACATGTTTAGGTGGATGATTAGAATTAGGATGTGTGGATGACAGAGCAGGGCAAAATTGAACTCCAACAGGTTCTGCCAAAGCACACATATCAAAGGGTCTGGGGTCACCATGAATGGTAACCAATTGATTCTTAAATTTGAATTTAACACATTGATGTAAAGTTGAGGGAACAACTCGCATCGCGTTGATCCAAGGGTGACCCAAGAGTATATTGTACGATGCAGGGCAATGTACAATAAACACGGTCATGTCTAAGGTTCTAGGACCAACTTGCAATGGAATAGTAATAACTCCACATGTTTCTTGTGTTTCGTCATTGAAGGCTTTTATAATCATATCAGTTCTTTTCATTTCGTCACTTCTAAACCCAAATATTTGGTAGAAGTCAAAAGTGCAAATGTTTAAAGATGAACCATTATCAATCAAGACTCGTTTAACTGCTACATCTCCAATTAGGGCAGTAATATATAAGGGGTTATCCTTATGTAAACTATGTTGTGGTATATCTCTATCCCGAAAGTCAATACAATCGACTTCTCGAGTTATGATAGTATTGGACATGGCTTCGAGGTTGAATATTTTGTGGTACCATCATTTGGCTTAATGTGAGCATTAATTCATCCCTATGTGTAGGAGAAGATCTTAAAAGGTCCAAAAGGGAAATTCTAGTTGTAGTATTTGATAATTGTTCATTAATATTATAAGGAGGTTTAGGTTGAACATTAGGGGCATGATTCCCTTTATTAGGAATTTTCAAAACAAATGGAGCTGATCCATCATTCTGAGTCTGATCTTGTTGAGAATTTTGAGCTTGTTGTCGAGTAACAACTCCGATGGTACCTACAATATTATTTTGTGGATGATGAATGGGTCTTGGTCTAGCATTTATGGCTTGTTCATTAGAAAGTAATTGGTGAGAAGATGGTCTAGTAGTGACTCTTCTAGGAAATGGTTCTTTCGGAACCATAGAATTTGTGATAGGTTGAATAGCATCTGATTCATCTTCAGAACTATTCGATTGATTTGAGGTGATTTCCATGTCACTTTCAGTCTCGTATTCTGTATCACTAAGATCAGGTGTCCGAATATTATATAGAGGTCTGGTCGTAACCATGGATAAAGTTGTGTCAAATATTTGCAGATCATGAGCAGGTAAATGTCCACTAATAGTCCCTACATATCGGGTAGGAGGGGGAACATTATGATGCTCAATTTGATTAGCCACCTCCTTACCATGCTTTGGTAAAGGATGTTGAAATATGTCCAATGATTGATTGGCATTCTGATTCTGAATTTGGGGGATGTTCTTTTGAGCATTATTAGGAGGATTTTGTTTAGGTTGAAAGGCTTGCACCTCCATCTCATTGTTATCAATTAAATCTTGTATTTTATGTTTTAATATTTTACAAGAGTTGGTAGCGTGTCCAGGTCCTCTATGGAAATCACAATGTAAATCAGCTCTGTATCCGGGTATAGTTGGATCAGGTTCCTGGATATTTGGTAATTGGATCAAACCTCATTCTAATAATTGTAGGAGAATGGTTGATAAAGGTTGATTTAACCTAGTAAATTCTCGGGGTGGTTTATCAGGAGGTTTCAGTATAAATTTCTCTATTGTTTTTGCAACATTAACAATAGCGATATTTCTACTATCAGTGACTCCATCACCCACAACTTGTTTATTTTTATATTGATTTCTGGATGTTTTCTCATCATCTTTCTTTTTGAGCTGACCTCTCCTAATGAGAGCATCTTCCACTCTTCGAGCTAAATCTATAGCTTGATCGAAGGTGGTCAAGGTAGCAGTTGATAACTCATAGGATAGTTGTTCTTGTAAATTATTGATAAAAATATCCAGCATTTCTCGATAAGGTAACACAAAGTGCAATTTTCCTATCAACTGTCTCCATCGAGCTAGGAAATCAGCAAAACATTCATCTTTGTCTTGTTTTAGGTTGTACAAATCTTTAATGGTTACATGCCTTTCAATGTAGGCACTAAATTGATGCACAAAAGACTCGGTTGTCTCTTCGAAATTCCTCAAAGAATGAGTGGGTAATTGATAATACCACTCTAATGCCATTCCTCCTAAACTTTTTGGGAACATTTTTAGTAATAACAAATCATCATGTGATATATCATGACACGCTATCCTAAACATACGAAGATGCTCTATGGGATCTTCAGTTCCTTTGTATATAGGTAGGACAGGCATAGGAAAGTGTTTAGGATATGGTTGTGCTACAACTATAGGATCTAGAGGCTGACTACACATCTCTCGATAATTGTACGAGGGATGGTAGGGATCTATCTGGTCCATGCGGGAGACTAATTGTTTCACCATGGCTTCCAGATTACCAGTTTGTCCACCATATTGGTTCGATGGTACATGAGTATGGGATTTGTGAGCATAGGATGGCGTGACGTAAGGATTAGATGCTATATTGTTGTTATGCAAATGGTTGGTAGGAAGAGTATTATGAAGAAGATTTGTTGTAGCATTATGTTGTATCCCAGATTGTTGGAAATTGGTGTTTGGTTTTGTTTTAGGATTTTGTTGATTTGAGGTATGTTGATCAATAACTTGGCGAAATAGAGCAGTGAATGATGGTTTCTTTTGTGTGGGAATAACCCTAGGCTTGGTAACAGGCACTCTAGATGGTTGGGTAACCTGTTGTTGTTGCATGTTCTGGATTATGGCGGCCATATCCAAATTGGATGGTCCAACTTGATCACTTTCTTGATCAACGAAGGACAAGGGATTAGTGCGTGTGTGATATATTTCTTCTAGGGTTGCTTGAGTGTCACTAATTTGATCCTTGTCCATATGGACTGCTCTATTAAGGGCGCCAATATTAGTATTGAGGAACTTCCAAAAATGTTCCATATTCTCAAAAGTAACCACTCCTTTCGGAGACATTTTAGGAGATGAGGATCCTTCCTCTCTAACAGTTTCTCTTTGTTCATTTCCTTCAGCAAATTCTTCTTCTTGTTGGTCTAGAGTTCCTTCTTCCTGAATTGGGTCTTCAGGAAGGACATCTGGTTTATTTACTGGTTTTCCTAACCAATCTTCTTCTACTTCAATTTGTTTTCCATTCCTGAGTCTAGTCATTATGCTTAAATTTAGATTTTAGCAAATATATATTAATATATTTGCAACAAATTTGGGAGGTATATATTTTAATTATATACCTACTATAATGCTTAAAAGAAAATGTTTTGATGTTTTTTTTTTTTTTTGTTTTTGTTTTTATGATAATTTTATAAAGAGAACAAACAACATACTAAATGCAAGAAATAATAATAATAAAAGAATGGCTTAGTTTTCTATAAATAGTTTATAGATGTCATTGATGGGATCAAGTTCATCAGGAGTCATGAAATGCTCCTCTTCAAATTGGAAATGGTTTTTCAGGAATTTGACAAAGTGTGCTATGGTGATGTTATCTACTTCTGACTCTGACTTGTAGAAATAGAGCTCATGGCAATACTCTCGATATAACACAGCTCTAGGAACTCTATTCCATCTCTTTCTATCCGTAAGAACGACCTCTTGATCCTCTATACGAGATAGAAACTTATGTATTACAGCTGCATTATCGAGGTATTCCTCAAAGGTGTACAATTCAGAAGACACAAGGGCTCTTTTATCTGCTAACCACCTATGGCAAGCTCTCTGAAGCTCATGATATAAGGTCACTTGATCAGGATCCAGGATTCTATCTAGGACAAACCTCTTGATTTGCCTAAGTTCGGTTGATCTAGATGAAATGAGATTCAATCTCCTATTAAGTTCGTCCCATAAAGGTGGGACTCTATATGTTTGAGATACTCTAAGCAAAGAAGTAATCTCTATAGCTGCTAATTGATTCTCAACATTAATGGTGACAACTCATCTTTTATTATAATCTACCATCTAAATATGATATGCAATCTTACTTGTTTGTCTGATGATTCTAAATGCATTTATGTTTTGTTTTTTTTGATTGTTTTCAAAAGGTTTTAGTTTTCACGTCGGGTTCACCAAAATGTATCGCTCCAAATTTTTTGCATCCTTACCTTCAGGCTATAGGATCCATGCCCGGAAGGGGGATGCGAGAAGGATGGGACAATACCTCGGACTGAGAGGCCCTTTGAAGGTCCCGCCTCTCGGGGGAGGGGTATAAGGGTGAATTTTCGATGGATGGTGGGTTCACCAGGAAACTTTTGAATGGCGGTTTCCACACCTAGGTTGAGAGTAGGTTTGATGTATTCATTTTGTGCTTTAATCATTCAATTCCTAGGTTTGGCCAAGATGAATCTAAGCTATTCTATATGCCAATGCTGATTTTTATGAATACAAAAAACATGAATAAATGCTAAACACAGAGAGTATGCTAAATAGGACAGAATATACCTGATTTCGGATGTCTGATGAAGATTCTGAGGTTTGTAGAAGTCCAAATCATCTCAAATCATATGTAATCATCTAGAATTGCACAGTATCATCTCAGATCTTAGTCGATCGTCTGAGATCAGACAAGATCATCGGTGATCTGATGAATTCGTCAGACGAATTCATCAGAAACCTGCAATCACAGAAATAGATACAAAATACCAAAAATGCAACTGCAAAAGCAAGGGGAAATGATAGAAATAATAGTAAATTTGCCTAAATGATAGATCCAGATAGCAATTAAAAGGAAATGCATTAATTTAATAATTTGTTTTGACTTTATCATGCATCTATGCTAAATGAGGTGAACTCCAGGATGCATAAATATAATAAACTAAGATAATGCATAAAGAAATGCAGAGAAATGATAAGAAAATGCAAACTTTGGGCTCTGATTGCCCCCAATCTGGACTACAGTCGAGATCACCTCTGATCGTACGAGATCATCGTCGATCTACGACAGGATCGTCCGAAATCATCTGGAATCGCCTGCGACGATCCAAGATTGCTCCGACTGAAAAACAATAAAATTCCTGCAAGAAAACATGAAATATAGAATGCAAACGATGGTGCGAGGATGCTCTAATGCATAAGGAACTAAATTTGTAGGGAAATCAGTCAGCTAGGGGGTTCAAGGGGATAAACTAAGAAAATCCCAGTTTATATAGGATTAGGGAGAGGTTAGGAGGTTGGAGATCATCCCAATTTGGGAGATCTCCACCGGGGAGACTCTAACTGCACAGACACGCTTTCTGCCCAAGTTAGAGAAGTTGTTGAAATAGAAGCTAATTATGAAAATTTGGTTTTGGGACGAAATCGTCTGGACGTTCTATTCCAGATGAATTCGTCAGATCTGGGATGATTTCGTCTGATCGTCGACGATATCGTCCAACGGTCAAAACAAATCCTAAAAATGGTGCGGAAAATGAGGAAAGCGGGTAACGGGGGTAACGGGCGGTTTGGGTTAAAATTCAAATTTTTATCTTTTTACTAAGGTTTAACTGCGCCAATTTTAGGGTGCTACACTAGTGATATGAAAATATGAAGAAATTAAAGTAATGAAACTAATGTTTAAGACCCTAAGCTAGGCTCATAGGCCACTATCCATGATAGCGATCACTAAAGTGAATCTCATTCTCTTTGTTCCAAGGCTATCGATCAAATCTTGTATCCAATGTTGAAATGATGGTTGTTATGCTCTCCAATTTGTCAGGGCTTCACCAAAGGGAAAATCTCCAAGCCTCAAAAGCTCTCCTCAATGATCTAATGTGTCCTGTATCTCTAGATTGATTGATCCTTTTTTTGGTGCTCTAAGCTTGCACCTTTTAAAATGTGTGAAACCCTAAAGTATATGCTCAAAACCTTAGGATTGGATCCCTCATGTGTAGTGAATGTTATCATGAGAATATGTTTATATTTTCTATGTTTAAAGACTAGTTAACTAAAGTCTAAATTTAGACTCAAGTCTTTTATGTGAATTGGTTGTGAAGGGGAATGCAAAGTTACTCTTGCTTACCTTTCTACATGTAGACTGTCGCTTACACCTTTGATTAGGCCTATTTGTCGATAAAATTATTTTTATGGCTTAGCCGTTGTCATATGTAGTGACTAATATTTGGCCAATGTCGTCTATAGCAGCTAACGTCTAGCCACTTTGACCTTGAGTGACTAATATCTGGCCACGCTGGACTTGAGTGGCTAAGCTTGGATGGGCTCAAAATGCCCCAAATGGGCGGTGAAAACCACTTTTGATGCTTGGAAAGTCCAAGGTTATGTCCTACGATCTTATGAATGTGCCTATATGAGTAGCTCCCCTAAACATGACACGTTTTAGGTGTCTATAGAAAGTTGCTAGAAATACTAGGAGTGGCTATGTGACTGAAAACACCTAGGGATTATGGTATTGTGGTTTTACAAATGACTATGTCAATTTATGGAGTGATGCAATGAAATGAATGATAACTTGAAGGTGCACCTGATTAAGGTAACAAAAATTTGTTGGACCAATTAATATCTGAACTTGAATAAATGATCCCTAATATGAAATGTAAAATGTGGTTGTGAATGCAATGTATGAAATGCAATTTGTGAAATGGAATGTGTGTAATACAAATTATGAAATGGAAGGTGTAAAATTCCTTGTATGGAATGCAATGTATGAAATGAAATATGTACAAATGAAATGTATGCAATGCAAATATGTGAAATGCAACTTTATTTTTTGTGTAATAGCCATGTATATATACATATATAAATCACATTAAGCATAAAATACTCTCAAGTGGATGACATTAAGTGGTTCAGGCTCTTCAAATCCCTCTATAATGGAAAGCCTATAAGTTCCTTTACCCACTTTTGAGTGATAATGTATGGACCTAACCAATTAGACATGAACTTATCATGAAGATGTGGCAATGCATTGGTGTTTTGTTGATTCTCTTTAAGAACAATATCTCCTACTTGAAATTCATATATATGAACTTTGGTATTGTAAGCACGTTTTAGATGGTCTTGATGAAAGGTGTGTCAATTCTTCAAAGAATTAACACACCTTTCATCAAGAAGTGTGATTTGGTCAAAACCTGCTTGTCTAGCAGTGTCATCATCTATGAATTCTTACAATAAATTTTGTAAAGAGGGGATCTTGAGCTCAAAAGGTATGATTTCTTTGGATCCATAGACAAATGAAATGGTTTTTCCCTAGTAGCATGTGGATTCTTATTTGATAAGCCTATAATACCAAGGAAATTTGAGTATGCTAATCTCTATGATTTTCCTTGACTAGTTTATTGAGATTAGCAATTAAGGTCTTGTTGGTAGCCTTAGCTTGTCCATTTGCTTGTGGGTAATAAGGAGTCAAGAAACTATGTTGGATATTATATTTCTTACAAATTTCTTGAAAATCCTTGTTCTTAAAATACTTACCATTGTAAAATATGATTTTTGAGGGAATACCAAAACAACAAATGATATGATGAAGTATAAACTCCATAATTATAGGCCCTATTGTAATAGTTAGAGGAATTGCCTCAACCCACTTTATGAAGTATTCAGTGGCTGTAATTATGAATGTATGTTGTCTTGAGGAAGGAGGTAATATTTTTCAAATCAAATCAAGATCCCATTATGAAAAGGGCCAAAGGCTTTGAGTAGGTTGTAATGTTTGTGATGGCACTTGAGTTTAATTAGTATGCTTTTGATATTGCTTACAATGCTTGACATAAATGCAAAAATCATGTTCTATGGTGGGCTAATAGTAACCCATGCATAAAATATGCTTTGAAATGGCCATTCCACTAAAATTATCACCACAAGTACCATCATGAGATTCAGCTATGGCTATTTGTGCCTTTACAAACTCAAGATAATGAAGGAGGATTTCATCATAACAATGTCTATACAACACGTCCCCCATGCGAGTAAAATGAGTTGGTTTTTTATTGAAAGTGTGTTTAGCAGTCCATGACATATCTAATGGGAGTGTTCCAAACTTGAGAAAGGCTATTATTTGGTTTGACCAAGTATCATATGGTTCCGAATGGATAAAGAAAATATCCTTTTCATTCTTAGAGTTAGCACAAAAAATTGTAGATTTAGAGATCATTGTGATAGTAAGTGATTGTACCTCTCCTACAAAGTTATTTGGAATCAATGATCCAAGATATGCCATCACATCTATAAATCTATTATTCAAACGTGGTAATATATTGATTTCAAACCAATCAAATTTGGTGATCAATGACATTGCTACTCCATGGTAAAATTTTATGGTAGGTTATTTGCATTTGGTATTCTTTGTTGATTTGTATAACAAATTGAGAATCACCAAATATCTTGATACGCTTTATGCCCACAACTATGGCTTCTTAAAGACCTAATATTAAGGCTTCATACTCTACATTATTGTTTGTGCATTGGAAGTCAATTCTGAATGATAAGGGGCTAGATACCCCCTGGGGTGTTGTTGTGGATGGTGCACAACTAGCCCCAAAACTTGGGGACCCACCTTAATTTTTGATTTTTTTGGGTATTTCACATTTATTTAACTTATAGTTTCCACAATTTTCTATCCATGATCTTGCATGCCAAGGCTTTGTCTTGGGTAGTGTTTTCTTCTTTTTATTTCAGAGTGATCAATGTTTTGATTGTGTTGTTTGCATCAATTTATTTTATCTTTATTTATAAAGTGTTATTTAATTGGGTAATTTTTTTGGCTAATTGTAATGCTTTATCTTTAATTAATTCACATAAGTAAAATTAATTAAATAAAATAAAATAAATTAACCAAAATATAAATAAATAAATATATAAAGATCATATTATCTATATACATTAATAATAAAAGCAAAAAAATAATGAAAATAAAATAAAGTTTATAGACATGCTTATAAGTCTCTAAACTAAAACAAAGACCTCAAGGGCTATTTTTTTTATTAACATCTTTGTTTTTATTAAAAAAATTAACTTCATGTTTGTCTGCTTCATAGGTGCATGAAGATAAGTACGAGTGAGGAGCAACATCCAAAGGTGCTATAGGGGAGTCGTACGATGTCTTCATGCGTGGTGTTCATGGGACCAAGAATTTGAGTAGCGACTATATTCAAAACCATGACAAATTGAGATGTGGACCTTAAGGATGTGGAAAATGTACGAAATGTAAGAAATATGAGAGGTTTTATGAGGACATGTAGGTTTGAGCTTGATGGGCTATGAATGCAAATATCGATGTGGGTGGCCAATGCACAACATATATTTCAAGGAGGCCACCAAGGGGACTGCTAGATAGACCCAAAATCTAGATTGCGCCCAAGTACAAAGGCATTGTGACATGGTGATTAGTTTAACCCTAGTAGCAGTGGTGACTTGGCAACAATAGCTAGAAGCCGCATGTGTGGAATCGAGTTGCCAATGTAGATGATCCAACAAACGAAGGCAATGAGTTTCATGGTTGATGTGGGTAGTGGCCAATTTGAATCAAGATGCAACCGAGATGGGGATGTTGGGCACAATTATTTATGTGATATTTGAGTAGCCACGATAAATAGTAAAGCAACATCGATGTAGCGAAGATTCAAGTAGTGGAATGGGTGGCATTGGCGAGGTGATATAGGCCCAAACACATTGATTAGGTGTAACAATGTGGTAAGTTTGATTTAAGAAAGGTGACCATGGTGGATCCTATCAGATTATGATATCCATGGAGACATATAGCACAAATTTATAGGATGATAAATATTTTGAATGGACAATAGATATGTGGATTCAAACACGTAGAGGCCAACGTGTAATGATAGAGGATCTAATACGGTAGTTTACATGAATTAATGAATCTCAAAGCACATAATTGGTAGCAATGTTGTAATTTTAGTGGAAAGAAAAAGTAGAACACAAGACCAAATAAATGGTTGATGGCAAAGCAATAGTAGAGTCAACGATGGATGGACAAGGATGTTGAATCACGTGTAAGGTAGATACAGTAGGTGGTTCGTATACCAGATGAATCTTGATGCATGCTCAATTATGTAGTAAGGATAGTCATAACCATTATATGGAGAAATAATGATGAACAAGCTACAATACAGAGAACAATGATGTCACCATGTAGTCAGGTTGGATTTCATGGGACTAAAGATCAACAAATTAGGTATAATCTCACTGGTGAGGTCGATTACATCAGGTATTTTTTTTTGCATGATGTTTCTATTTGGAGATGGCTAGGGAATGTTATGCTCCATAGAATGCGTAGGTTATGGTGTTTCAGGTATCATCAGGATTGCAAAAAATACATTGATTAAAGAGAAGAGATTATCGAAACATGCTCACAACATATGCAGTATCAGTGAAAGATGATTGTAAATAATTCCAAAGATGGATAATTTGGAAACCATGACAACTTAGTATATGATATGGACTCCCACACTAAAAAAATTATGTGTAATGCCAAATGTGGTTTCAATGCACATAGTCATTATTTGATGGTATGTCATTGTAGGCTTGGATGAATTTGACACCAGTGAATGAGCGGTGATAGTGGGTTTGTAGCAAACAATAGAATTATACAAGGTGGTATTTATGGATGATAGACATGGCTCCTAGTAGTGACAAGTTTTGTGAATTATGGGCACCAACAAGTAAGGAGATAATTATTTATAATAGGCAAAATGACATATTTCACCATGTGCCAACAGGTGTATTCTATAGTGAATAAGCAGTGGTAAATTTGAGAGAGATAAACATAGGGTTGGGATACATGATGTGGAATATCCCACCCAATCATTAGTTATGTAAACTAGAGCTTTAAGGATTTCAAAACATGACATATATTTGGACATGCATATGTAGATACGGGTGCACGATGACATTGACACATATAGATCCGACCGAGCAAAGACAGTGATAGCATAGGTGCCGATAAATTAAACATAAAAGGATGGACCTCAAGGTATATGCAGGGGATGCAGAGTGCTTGCTTTCATGGCTTTGGTAGATCCTTACATTTTTTGTTATTAAATTCAAATGGTTTGGTTCTAGACAAGTCAAAGATATAACGTGTAATATCTAGGTGGCAAATATAGCCAATGGTCGATAAATAGAGTAAATGAATGTATGTTGAAATGCTCAACTAAAAAGAATCATGGTAGTAGTTGTTTTAAAAAAATAATAAAAATATGAGACGTTACATTAGAAATCCCAGTGAAAGAAGGTAGAATTGAACGTTTGGGGATCAAACAATGAACATGAAACATGAAATAGAACAAAGGAAAAGGAGAAGCAAACAATCAGAGAAAAAAGAAAATGAAAGGTTGTTTTCAAAATGTTAAATATACGATTGAGAGATGGAAAATATGTTTGGATCTCTTTGAGGCCACATGCTGCTGAAATATACAGGGTTGCTGGTTCTTTTGGGGAGGCCATATTTTGCTGGAAATAAATTGTAACATAGTGATATTTTTGAATGAACATACACCAAAAAATTATATTTTATTGGTAAAATATGAGGATTTTATTTATGCATGCCTGTTATAATGCTTATTTTTCCCTTTCACATTTTAGGATTTGTAGATGATGTTGAATGCATTTTTAATGGTTGCATTGTTGAACATCTTAAAACATGAAATTTATTTTTCGTTTTCCTTAGAAGCTCACACCTAGGTTATGGCGAGTTGTGCAAATGCAGATTTAGGTAAACTAGATTGCATGCATGGATGTCTCACATCTTCAATTTTTTAGGAATATGATGGCATCATACTGGTTGTAACGTGTTTAATATTTTCAACTTTCGATTTCATTTTTTAGATTTTATTTTTATTTTTCTTTCTTTTGCAGATTTTTTTAACTTTGAGGATTAAAATAAAAATTGAAAAATATTAAAATGACAAAATTAAATACATGGGGGTGAATAATGAGCTATAATATTTCATCTGAAACAAATTTGAACTCATTCCAAAGCCATTTTGATTTTATAAAAATGATTGAAAATTGCTATTTTATAAGGATTTTTTATAATTTCATAATTTTATTTTTTCACATTTTAAAGGTAAATCAGATTTTTTTTTTTAGTTTTACATTTTTATTTGCAAGCATAAATGAACTTCCCTTTATGAAAATTTCAATTTCATTAAATGGGGGTTAACTTTTATGGCATTCATAAGCTATCATTTTTGAAGCAATAAATTCACCTTTCTTTATGAAAATTATGATTTCATTAAAGAAAAGTAATTTATACATTATATCAAAGGCTATTATTTAAAAGCATTAAATTATTTCTTCTTAATGAAAATCATGATTTCATTAAAGAGGGATAATTTATGAGGACATTTTAAGGCCATTATTTTAAGGCAATAAATTGTTATCTCTTTATGAAAATTAATTTCATCAAAGAGGGATAATTTATTTATTATATCAAAGGCTACTATAGCTACAAACTGGGTCATCCAAATTATTCCATATTGAGGTTTAAAGAAATATAAAAAAATTCTTTCATCATTTGAAATTCATGATAGGTTTTAATCTTCTACCTCATGTTTAAAGTAGAGTTTAATGCAAGATAAAAACTTGTTTAAAATATACTTAATCTAAAGAAGATAAAAGCTATCTAAAATCCTTCAAGATAAAAGGAACCAATGCTTTACATCGTGATCACATGAGGGTCAATTCAAATTTACTTTTCTTAAGTTTTATGAACAATCATTAATATAGCATTGTAAAATAAACCAACACATGCCCTTTTTTAACAGTTACTTGCAATCACTAAGGTGTTCCTAGAACTTATTTTATATATCTTCAGTGAGATTACTAATACACATGTGCAATGCTTATAAAGTGGAACCTTTGAGAAATTGTTTTATTTTAACTTCTTTACAAGAGAGGGTTTTGGGATCAAAATCCTAAGGGAGAGTGTGATTTTGCAATTGGGAAAAATTATCACTCAACATGTGTATGAAACACAACTCTAGCACCTTGATATATTTTGCACTTAGAACTATCAAATATTGGTGTGATATCAATGTCTTCCTTTGGAATGACATCTTCTTGTTCAGTGATAGTAAATACCAAATCATCTGGGAGCTCAATAATAAATGGTTGATCACTAGAAAGTGGAGCTTCTACAAGATAATCGACTATGACCTGACCTTTAATGTATTTTTGATTAATGAACTCAAGATCACAGTGAGAAGAAGTATCCATTTAGTGGTGCAGGTATTATTTTAAGTGTGATACATCATCTAATGTAGAGGATTTTCGTGAGCTATGAAATATGTGGTTTGACTAAGCATGTAATATCTAAGTTTATTAATGGTAAAAACCACTGCTAAGCATAATATTTCTACGTAAGCATATCTAGTTTCATATCTTACCAATGTTCAACTAATGTAATAGACAACTTGCTAACAATTTTTCTCATTCTTTTGTGTAAGCATTTTTCCTAATGCAAAGCTTATTGCTGAAATATAAATATGGAAGGGGATTCCTCGACAAGGAGGAGTTAATATTAGTGGAGAAGCCAAGTATTGCTTGATATCATCAAAAGCTTTTTGACATTCATTTGTCCATGAAAATGTCACCCCTTTTGTAGGAGGTGATTGAATGACCTGCATTTTTTAGAAATTTGCACGATAAAATGATGAATTGATTGAATATTTCCTTGTAAACTATGTAATTCCTTCAATTTTATTGGGAGAGGCATCTCCATGATGACCTTGAATTTATTTGGATCCATATAAATACCTCTTTTGGAGACAATGAATCCTAGTAGTTTTCTAGAGGTAACACCAAAGACACTTTTTGGGGTTCAACCTCACATTATGCTCTAGAATTTGATCAAAGACTTTTTACAAGATACCAATGTGCTATTGTCGAGTTTTAGATTTTTCCAAGAGATCATCTATATAATAATTTATGATATTATGCATGTAATCATAGAATATGTATATCATGGCACATTGATAAGTGGCACCTACGTTTTTGAGGCCAAAAGATATCACCTTGTAATAAAAAGTCCCCCAAGGTGTAGTGAATGGTGATTTGTGTTGGTCATTAGGATTATTTCGAATCTGGTTGTATGTCACGACCCACCTTGGAGGAAATTTATTAATATGCTATTTGTATTATAATAGTTGTTTTTGTATTGATTTATGTATTTGCATTATATTAGTTTCCATCAAAAGAAAAATATTTTGTGTGCATTGATTGATTGTAGGAATAAGTATTCTTTTAAGTGGAAGACTGGCACTAAGATATGGGAAGGGAAATGATGATAAAGACAACTCATCAAGTAAAGCTCTTATTTTTGTCATCACTAGTTACCTCCCTGATGGCGGTGTTACCTGAGGAATTACTCTAAAATTCTTGCCACTCAAAGGAAAAATGATGATGGGAAAAAATGAGCATATGCATCGAGTGCTTGTATGCCATTTGTGTAAAATATAGTTGGTTGCATAATTAATTTGAATAAAGAAATTCTACCTTGGAAAAGCATATTTATTAATTATTAACATTTTAATATTTTTGAAATATATGTTTTTATAAATACAACCTAAGCATTCTCTAGAGTAAAGATTATTTGTTTTGAACATGCTTATTTATTTTGTCTTACTCTATTTTGGAAAATAAATTGGGTGGTTTGTTCTTTTATGAACCTATCCAAATTTTATTGGACCAAAATATAAAAATATTACCTTATAAATTAAATATTACATCTTTCCTACACATGGCAACTTTGGGATGGTTGTACTAAGGGGTGAGACTCTCCTCTTATCCTTAATAGTTCCATTACTTATTGCCCATGCTCTCAATAGTATTAGTGCCCTTAGTGTGGGGGACACAAGAAAAATAACTTGTATATGCCTTATCTCTAGGGAATCCCTATTGTATTAAAATATTATATCCTGAAGAAACTTGCATGTGAAGGGAAAAGATAGAAAAGAAATAAAATATTGTAGAGCATATTCTTGTTAGGAAAAATAAAGTTTTATAAATAGCCATGGGGGTGGAGAAAAAAGGGTATGCTATGTTTGGTTAATATTAGTGGAGGCTAGATCGGGAAGACCTTCAAGCACTTTGGTATTGAGGCTTTGCAAAAGTTCTAGGTGTGAGAGTTTCCTCTTAATGTTGTAATCCATATGCTTCTTCCTTGCTTTAAATATGAAATAATTGGATAGATGTGTTTTACACCACGTATTACATGATTGGGGTTTCAATTGTAATGTTTTTAAAATTAAGCTAAGAATTTATTTATTTTACCGTTTTGAATACTTCTAGTTGTTGTAGCAATGATTCAGTGGTTGTATTATAAGACTTTACTTTCTATTAAATCCTATACAATAGAGCAATGGTGTTTTTAGAATACACTTGTCATGTATTACGATTTCCATTCAAAATCAAAGAATATTATATCATCTCCTTGTAAGGAAGTCTTGTATGGTAGTAAATTAAGTGTTTTGTATACCTTTTTATGGGTTTTCAACAAGACACAATTTTCACTACCAACTTCATTTTAAACACTTAGACCCTAGCACATTAACATAGCACCCTTACGTCATAGAAGATGCACCTTTTAACTCTATCTGTATTTAGACCTATAGCCAAATGTATCTCGAGGAAGGTACAATAAGGGTCCTTCTTGTGGATGATCCAAAACCAGTTCAAAATGGTTATGTTTTAGTTTGAGTTTAGGGTATGTGTAGGTTAAACGAAAGATTGTTTATTTGATCAGAGAAGAATCGATGACCATGAATTATGTAAAATAAGAAGAGTTAGTTCTCCTTGGTCTCAAATCCCACTCTCAAATGGATCTTACACAATGATTCTCCACATTTAGGATCACCCTATGCACATATAATACCTAAGTGATCCATTAAAATTCATTAGGAGCAATCTAAATTCTTATACACTTATAACTTCTAAACTCTGATTACCATCATAGTCTATTCTTGCCCTGCAAGAATTTATAATTATGTGTTAACGTCGACTGTGGCATGCTATGGGAATAAGACAAAAACCCAACACATAGAAGTGCATGTTGGGTAACATCGCAAAGTTCCTATGCTATTATCCCTAATATCTTTGGTTTTATAGTGGATCTAATCTCTGGGATGATTGTCAACCCCGAGCCATAGACACAACGAATGACCACATCAGAAGAGATGCTACTCTTATGGATGTAGACCATAGTATAACCAAAGATGCATTAGGGAAGTTGGAATAGCTACTCTATATATAAGTTTCTAATGTAAGTAGTGGGGTAGCATAGAGTGTTAAAATGATGCTTACTCTTGGTAAGCTTAAGTGTGGTGTTTGGTTAATTAAAGGAAAAGCCTCTATTATTTGACTTGTCACTTAGTCTTTTCTAAGTGGGCTTCCTTAAATGAAGTGTATGATAGAAATAAGGAAAGCGCATATAAAGTATATCATTTAAGCTCATTGTTATTTATTTATATGTAAATATTAGATGCTTAGTCATATACTTTTAGAATAGAGTATTCTTATCATTCAAAAATGATGAATGTGAATTAATAAGTATAGTTATGTGTACACATGGTATGTAAATAAAACTCATTCGACTAGAATAAATATTGCAATCTAAATTTTTGGAAGGATGGATGGGTGTCCATTCCTTTGGGAAGAGGTATGGAACTCTTCCTATGTTTGGAGATAAACCAAACAAGAGATATTTTAGATTTTGTATTAATCCTTAATTTGCATAGAGCTATAAATTATGGACTTAAAGTTCTTAGCATGAAGTATGCATATGATTTTCTTATGGTGTATGTTTGCAATCAATTATGAAAAGCATGGCTTGCTTGTGTTGCATTGGCATACTCTGCATTCAAGTTGTCATGATCCCTTACAAACATCTCTCTCACATCATGAAGATGCAAGAAAACCAGAGAAGGACCAGTCCACCAGTATTGAATACTACATCATTATTCACATTGTATAAATATGTTTTGAGATGTACTCATTGTAATTTTGTATGGCTGAAATGTATGAGCCAAGCTATGTAATATTTGATATATTTATCTTACTTGTTTTTGTATATTGCAAGGAATTCTTTAAATTGATGTAATCATCTCAACTAGATGGTAGATGATGAATGTATTCAAAAATATGATCAAATGAAAGTATCTTGTGTAAGCTTGCTAGCAATTATCATTGTATGTTATCGAACATTTTTGTAATTAGATATTATTTGTATGGTTGCTTATTTCAAGTTATGGTAATATATGCATAGTGATCTTTGGTTGATCATAAAAATCATTTTATTTGAATATAGTAGTGTAGAGGGAAATTTATGAGTAATCTACACAACAATGGAAGCAAAACCAAGACTCAAAACATATGAACTAAAACCCACCACCACCAAAACTACTAACACCTTGATGATAATAAATTATTATAATAACACTTAAGACGAATAACCCAAATTGTATGTAAGTTTCCGTAAAGAAGCAATAGATTATTGGTTTCTCCTAATACACTAGCCTTGATTGGTAGTATGGAGAAATAGATAAAATAATTCCTTTGGTGAGGTATTGTTCTCCTAATTGGTTGATTAAAATAAAATGATGTCCCTTGCCATGTGGAAAATGTATGAAGGGGACATAGCCAATGTATGTTATTTTACATCTACCATTATGGTATGGTAGGATGGTGTTGTAGGGGTTGGCGCTTCTACTTAAAATTGGCTTAAAAGTGACCTATCCAAAAATATTATTTCCTAACCTATCCAAAAAGCATGTTTCCTATATAATAGATCAATTGGAATCAACATAAAAGCATGAAATGAGAAACAAGGTTGCATATGACAATAAAATGGATGCTTATTTTATTAATATTGGAAATGAATCTCAGTTACAATCATGCCCCTCTTAGGGTCACCCAAATGTTGATACAATCAATACAATTTCAAAGCCCCCAATGGGGTAGGCACAATATTAATGCTCTCTAAATAGTCACAAACTACTCTAGGGTGGATTTGACCCTCTTATTCATGTTGAGGAAGGTATTTGATAGTTGAACCTCCTTTAGACCTGATTCCCTATAGTCAAGAAACAATAGAGAAGCATTAAAAGCATTGGGAACCTCTCATGATGAGGTCCTTTGAGGAAATTGAACACAAATATGCTATAAACATATGAAATCAAGAAAGCATACAAAATGTGTTAAACCTATGTTAAATTGATAAAGATTCCTATATATACATAAAGGAATAATATAGTTAACTATCTAATGTCCTAATTATGTGAAATAAATCATGAAAGCATGGAAAGAAGCCATTAATGTCCTAAATGCTATAATGAAGTAAATCTACTCAAATATTTAACTCGGTCAGTCAAAGTCTCTAAAATACCAAATAAAGAATTAAACTGACTAATCTAACCTGGATAAGCACTCTAAAAAAAGAATAATAAGGGGATCTTATACCTATTGTAAACCACAACTCATATGAGTGGTCTGCACTACAAACCGTGACTGACAACTGTGACGAGCAACTCAGTAGTTTTGCCCTCCAATTCTAGGGCTATGGACTTGATCCTCCTTGTCAAATTTATGATCAAGGGTCACCTCAGTGTCTTCTGACAAATTTTGTGGTTGAATTGCTCGATTGGACCTTCATTTGTATGAATTAGTGTTTCTTGATGTTCTAGCTCCTTAGGGTATCCATGGCATGAATCGTCATGATGCTTAGGTTGGCAAGGTGATAGCAACTAATCTCTCTCTCTTATGCACTCGAGTGAATACATAATTTGATAGGGCTTCATTTGTTTTATCTCCTCATACACTTCATCTACAATTCAACAGTGCTTCGCTATCAAAATGCTCTATATCTTTGCCCTCAAATGATTGGGTACTTATAGGACTACCCAAGGGCTAGGGGTGGCTTCATGGAGAAGACAAGAACAAGAAGAGGTGGTTGGGATAGTTGGATTGGAAGCTTCCATACTTCAACCACATTCTTCTAGATCAAATGGACATTTAAACTGATTTATCTTGGATGAATGGCAACTGAACTTTAGTTTAGATCACAGGTCATAGTTGTGGCCTAGACTGTGAACTGCAGGTTACAGTTGTAGCTCAGACTAGGGACCACAGGTCTCAGGTATGGTTCAATTTTATTAGTCCAAGGAGCCCAAATTAAGTGGTTAGAACCACTACTGTATCTTGGAGTTTGTCCAAGATCTTCCATATGGTCTTGTAGCATATTCCATATGAGTAGTCACCTTCGACATGACGTGTTTTAGGTGTCTACAGATTCCCATTTTGAAATGTGTTATGATCAAACAATGTGTGAGAAAAAATAGACCTTCTAAAATTATGTCAAAGGTTACATGATGATCATTAGTCTTGATCAACATTATATGGCCCAAGTACTACAAAAGGATACACATCCTAGAATAATTGCTTCCAATTGGGTGAAAGGCTTAAATTTGAAAAATCTCATACTTGTTACCACTTCTATTTGGTGCATCTATGTGCTCTATAAGGTATCTTTTGAACCATAGATCCAAAAATTTGAAAGTATAGTGCTTAGAATATCATGGTTGCTATTTTACCCAAGCAAAGGGGTAAGCTTATGATAGCTGTTAGTAATGATTTGCAAGACAAACACAATTTTGACAAGATCAAGGGATATACAATTTTAGGGATCTTCTGTTGATTTCGATTATGATGTGATATTATGACTACCCCCTCAAGAGATGAGTTAATGAGGGTAATGACAATGAATAAAGTTATGAGGTCTCTTGAACACCATGGATGATCTGCACAATATTTATAATTGAGCATTTAATTACTTGGCTAAGCCTAGTTTAGCTTATGATTCCAACTGTTAATAGTAGTTGCATGTTTCTATACCATGGAGCAGTCGGGTTACAATAGCCATATTAGGGAATCAAAATGATACAAATCCAATTAAATTTATTTTGAATCAATTTTATTGATGATTTGTTGAAATACTTGATAGGAAACATGCCATGAAATGCCTCGTTCCCATGGAGCAGTCCAGCCTCAAAGGCCTTCTTCGAGATTGAAAAGAAGCATATCAAATCAACGATGACAATTTTACCCCAAATTTCATTATGGTTATTTACTCATATTTTTGGATTGCATGGATCACAAATCACTACAACTGCAAAGTGTGTATGGTAAATAACTAAATACAATGTGCATTTGGCTTTGGATTTTTTTAAATGTTTTTGTTAATTTTGAATTTTTTAATTGATCCTGGTGTGTGAACATCACCAAATTTGCAACATTGATTAGGCTTATTAACATTTGATCTGTTATGAATCATTAATTTGTCATTTTAGACCTTCCCATGATGGTATTTTAGTGTATTTAATACTAGTTGAAAATCACGAGTATGGCCTACGATTGAAACTTTCAAAATTTGGGAACTGTAGGTCCGTGCTGCGAGCTATAAACCCTAATTCTGGGACTGTGGGTGTCAGCTACGGTCCACAAAAATTAGGAGAAATTATAAATATTTTCCCATTTTCAAAATTTCATTATTTTCTTGCAAGCAACTGCATTTCTAGAGAGCTATGAGAGGTAAGAAGCATTTCTTGATTTGGAATGTTGCTAGACCTCTACCCGATATTGCACTCACACCCTGATGGCGGACCCTAGATAGCCCTCCACTAGCAGAGGCCACAGTGTAGTAAATATAACTTGAAATGGAATCCTCACACTCATTTACCAATTAAAATGAACCACATTAATTACTACGATAAATTAATCACACTAAACTATTGGCAATGAACCTCACCTTAGACTAGGCTAGTTTAGGTTTAATTTTTTTGGCTAGTTAGGCTAGGAAGTGACCCAAAATGGGTCTCATTCCTAGACCATATTTGGTAGCTATGGTTCCCAATTGGCAAATTGGGAAGTGCAGATAATAGCATTCAAATTGCAACGATCAAATTTTGATTGCATGCGGACCGCAGTGTTGACCCGTGGTTCCACAACTTTAGAAAAATTTATCATTTTTTTATTTTTCTATGGTTTTCTAACAGTTAATGCCATTTTTTAAACTTTGGAAGTACATTTTTTATTTTTTTGAATTTTTTTTTGATCACTTTTGACATGTTTTCATCTTTTTAATTGTTTTTGGTTGTTTGTAATTAGATTTTTCCTTATGCCTTGTTTATTTTCAAAGGTTGACCTTTAGATCCAGGGAGCAAAATATACTTTGCACCCTCCATAAACAGATTACTAGGGGGAGCAGGATTGGTTTGGAGCTGTCAACTTTGGCTACATCTTGGATCTACCCACTATTAGGGTAGATCAAGCTTACATGATTGCATTGGCCCGACGGTAGAATGCACTAACCAATACATTTCATCTTTCGACAGGTGAAATAACCAATTAATTTAGAGGATGTCTACTAGATATTTAGGATCCCTATTAATGGCAAGGCCATAACCTCCTCCTCCTTCCATCAAAAGGAGGATGTTTTTGATACTATATTTGGCTATTGGAGTAAGGAGGCCCAACATAAGATCAACCATGGATGTTTTCACATTGGGTACTGGCAGAAGGAGAACATATTATTTTTTAGAGAGGCAGTGTTTATGCACTTGGTGGTGCAAATTGTACTTCTAGACTCCTCGAGTGTGAGGATTCCTTGGAACCTTCTAGCTAGTTTTTGGAGGGTTGTTTAGAGTTCCACAACCCATCCTTTGCTCCTATCTTAGAGGAGCACTTTATTGTGCTAGATGTACCATGAGTTATACCAGATCATTAGTAGGAGCTGGGTTCAGATTAGCTGTAGTCATTTACTATAGATGTGGGTCTAGCAGTACATCAAGATTGAGCATCTTACAGATATGCCCCTTTCCATAGCTTCTATTGATGATGTGCATCAGTGCTACACAACATGCTAACATCATGATGAGGAGGGATTCTAGAGTAGGTCCCATGCTGGGGATGTAGACCACTATATTGCTAGATTTGTAGCACTCAGACCGGATGATGTTGAGTGGAACCCATATATGGATTGCCCTACATGGATAGAGGTTGGCAAGTGACTTCACTAGGCTCGTCGAGATAGGTAGCTACTCTACCACAAGGATGATATCTGAGAGTATTAGTTTTACTCTCATTTACTATGATAGTGTGGCTTAGTATAAAACATCCCAGAGTTGACTATCATCTACATGTGGCTGGTACTGGAGACTCACTTGACATGGATTCAATTGACAACACTAGTGGATGTGGCTGATGATTTTTAGGAGACTGGAGCTGATAGGATTGAGACAACCCTAGTGTACGATACATGGTGGTCCCTACTATAGTCGTAGGAATCGAGACCCCTCGGTAGGACAGATGACCAGGCAGAGGCCGAGGTTGATCTAGATGGGCGTAGAGTATGCCAGTGGATTGAGGTTGTATGGGATGCAGAGGTCCCAATAAAGGAGGCTCCATAGGTCAAGGTGAAGGAGGAGGTATTAGAGGAGGGTGAGGTTCCTCCTAACAACTATGTAGGATAGATCCTAGCTCATATTATTACTTTGTAGATTTAGGTGGGTACACTTTAGACTTAGCTATGACATAGGTATAATAGCCTCACCATAGCAAAGGTGAAGCTCGCTCATGGGTAGAGATAGTGGTGGGAGTATGAGGAGGAGAGGCCTCTCCTCAAGGCTGAGATTACCACAATATCTATAGAGATCCATCAGATTACTATAGAGCATGATTTGGCATAGAATCAACTGGACCTGATGACCAGAGAGAGGGATTCACTAAGGGACTCAAGGGTTATTCCCTCATCCTCATAGGTAGTTATGGTGCCACCTGTAGCTCCATATCACATATTACCCTTAGGTCAGGATCCCATGGAAGATGTTAGGTGACTCACTTCCATATTGGAGGAGGGAAATGCACTATCGGCTACAAGGGTAGCTCACATATCTGCATTGGAGGATCACATTTGAACGATAGGTGGAGAGATTCTAGAGGACACCCATACCATAGGCACTCACAGGAGTAGCTCTCAGACCAGGACCAGAGAGACCATATAGTCTTATGCTAGTTTGAGCCACTGGACCCACAGGACCAAGAGGACACACAGGTCCTCTAGTACACATGGATCCAGCTATCATAGGAGCCATAGGGATGGTAGGGGTGATGGTGGTGACCCTCAGGCTGGGGGTGCAGGCCCTTCGTAATACATATCTATGGAGATATTTATTGTACCATTTTTTAGTGTAACATCAAGGACCTACACAGATGTAGCCTATAGGAATTTTGATGTACTCTTGACACACACACACACACACACACACACACACACACACACATATATATATATATATATAATTTAATCATTTATGGCTCATTATGTGTACTTTTATATTTTTAATTTTCTTTTTATGTAACGCATATGGATGCAATGCTTATATGTTATGTTTATTTGATGCTATATGATGTGATGTATGGATGACATGCACTAGATAGATATTTAACTTATGATGATAGTATGCAGTGATCTAGATTCTTAGATGTGCAATTTTATGATAGATGCATATGGATGCGATGTTTACTTAAATGCATATTCGATTTTACTTTATTGCATGCATTTAATTTTATGACACTATTACGCTATGCTGGTACAATGTATGTAATGCATTATTTACATGATGGTAATCTAATGTAAATAAACCTGCATGCTTTAATCACTTAAAAAGTAAGGAATAAATGTGATGTGTTTAACAATCTAATGGACGACACCATAGAATGTGTAAAAATCATGAATGTAATTGTAAATCCTCATAACAAGAATTTAATCAATTAATCACCCATATATGAAATGTAATGATATGATGCAGTATGATGCAAATTATATGATGTGTCACTCAATATTCCTTTTTGAAATTTGAGAATTATGCATAATATAGTTAGTATCCATCTAGATATCATTTCTGATATCCATCCGGTATCTATCCTATATCCTTGAAAACTGTGTGCTCAATGTAAATGATGTATCATGTATTTAATACTTTTTAGTTTGATGTTTGAAATGACTTTATTTCATATGGTTTGTGATATTTGGTATTTTTTTCTATTAGAGAAATTTTTGAGGTTTTCCATGAGACTCAAACACCCTAGTAGACTTCCCAAATGCCACCTACTAACTGTACAAGGCTTTTGTTGGACAAAGCTTTCACCAAAAATGACCCAACTATTCATTACCCCTATGTGTGCATGTGAGTATTTTCAGATAGACCATAGGCATACCCTAGATGTCAGTCAAGACTCTTTCAACCCATATGTGATATTGGGTTCCTCATATGTTCATATCATCCTTGTTTTAGATTTGATTAGACTATAATGCTATACAACGCCATGAAGAACACAAGCTTATACTAAGAGGGGGGGTGAACAATATAAGACCACTTTTTACTTTTCTTTCCCAAATAGTATTAATAAATATAATCAATGGAAATATCAATAGCAATAACCAAAGCAATGCACAAATCATCACACACAATAGAGACACAAATTTAACGTGGTTCACCCAAATATGGCTACCTCCACAGAGAAAATATTTCTTCTAAATATTTCTCAAATAATCTCATGGGAATCCTTCCCAATTACAATGTTTATGGACCTTTGTCCAAAGGAGATGTTGATCCCCTAATATCAAGTTTGTGGATCACTATCCATAAGAGAACTCTTTCCCCTTCAGCTCTGGCTAGTGATCTTCTAGAAGACTCTGTCTCTCTACTGCACTAACTGGTAGATATCTCTCCACTTGAAGACTCCTCACTCATAAGATCTATCTTCAATTGTCTTGGCTACTGGATATCTATCCACTGAGACTATGTCCTCTATACTCTATCACCTCCAAAGCTCTATCAATAGGTTCACTTAGAACCTTCTCAAATATTCTCAATAGGTCCACTCATAACCTGCTCAAATATGCTCAATAGGTCCACTCAGAACTTGCTCAAATCTACTCAACATGTCCACTTAGAACCTGCTCAAATATGCTCAATAGGTCCACTCATAACCTGCTCAAATCTTCTCAACAAGTCCACTCAGAACCTGCTCAAATATGCTCAACAGGTCCACTCAAAACCTGCTCAAATATGCTCAACAAGCTCACTCAAAACTTGTCCAAATATTCTCAACAAGCTCACTCAAAACTTGTCCAAATATGCTCAACAAGCTCACTTAGAACTTGTCTAAATCTGCTCAACAAGCTCACTCAAAACTTGTCCAAATCTTCTCAACAAGCTCACTCAGAACTTGTCCAAATCTGCTCAATAAGCTCACTCAGAACTTGTCTAAATCTGCTCAACAATCTCACTCAGAACTTGTCCAAATCTGCTTAACAAGTCCACATAGAACTTGTCCAATCTCATAGAATCATAAAGAGAATTGTTAGAGACTCAATATGTTCTATACTCAATGCTCAATCACTTTCTCAATCACATAGAAGTATAAAGAAAATTGTTAGAGACTCAATATGTTCTATACTCAAATCTCAATCTCAACTCAAATCAATCTCATAGAAGCATAAAGAGAATTGTTAGAGACTCAATATGTTCTATACTCAAATCTCAATCTCAACTCAAATCAATCTCATAGAAGCATAAAGAGAATTATTAGAGACTCAATATATTCTATACTCAAAGCTCAATCTCAACTCAAATCAGAATGTAGAATAGTTTGTTTCATGGAACTTGAACAACCACTTCACACAATCACTTGACTAGGCTCAATCAACTCTCCTCAACAAATCACCTCAAGGAACAACTCTTTCTCACAAACCCTAGTCCAAGCATGTATCACCCAACTCAAAATGTATCCAACAATGCTCAACAACAAATCTCACATAACAATGATACTCATGTTCTTTTCTAACTCAAGTTCAAGTTCATTGCACAACCAATGGCTTCAACAACAATGCTTATAAAACAAGGTTTAATCACAACACTCAAACTAGAAAACCTTGAAGCATTAACTCAACCAATTTTGAAAAGGAAACCCTAATCAAATCCTTTTCACTCCAAACTTAATTTTCAATCAAGCCAAACACCTAACTCAACAAAGAAGAATTTTACCCATACCTTTTCTTGAAGAGTAATTGCCCTTTACAAATCTGCCACACTCACAATTACTTCTTTGACAAACTCAATAAGGGTTAGAGGATAATTTTTATATCACAAAAATAATATCACAATTACACCTTATCACTCCAACTTAAAAAATACACAATATCCTCACAATAATAAAAAACCCTTTATTCAAATTAACATACACCCACAAAGTCTTAACCTTTCAATATTCCACAATGGCAAAATTTAAGACTTGAAAACAAAAACCAAAATTCTCCTTATACCTCCTAACAATATTTCTCAACAACCACCCTTAATCACAATGCAAATACTTTAACCACTAAATTCCTTATACCTCCAACTTAGGCATTAATAAAATAAAATAACAAAATATACCTTTGCCTTTGGAGAGTTTCGAACTCTCAACGCAATCCACACAAGTCTTTGCCCACGGTGCCAACACCACATGAGCTTACAAGCTCATTGGGAAGGGAGGAAGCACCACGTGCTTCAATACTCCTCCAAAGCCTTGCAAAATAAAATGTTTGCACCTATTCCTTGGTGCCTTCAACATGTCCACCAAAGGCTTCCATGAGATTCGAACTCAAACCACCGTGCACACCAAAATGTAAGCTATTTCCCACTTGCCACTAGGCCAAGGTGCCTTTTTGGCATTGAACACACCAAAGCGCTTGCCTTTGTCCTTTCCACCATCAATTCAACCCATAAAAAATGTGAAATACTATCATGAGATCTGCATTAAATTTGATGTGCTTTCTTTTCAAATCGAGCAAGGGTAATTCGAAACAATCTTTGGCATGGTATTAATATGCATTCCCATTCTTTTAAACACGTTGACACTTCCCTTGTATTTGATGACGTCGACACTTTCCTTTGCTTTGTTTGACGTCGGTGCTTCTCTTGGAAATAAACGTTGCCTTGATTAAAACCCTAAATCCAACCTTTGGATTTATTAACATAAACTTTGGTCTTTAAACCTTTAACCCAACCTTTTGGGTTTATTATTTTTAGACTTTATAAACCCATTTTTGCAATATAAAATATTGTAATAAAAATTACAATTATTTTATTTGGGTTTTCACTATGGCACTTCTAACCATTATAATATTTATTTATAAAATTTAAATTCATCTTGAATTTAAATAATTTATAAAATAAATATTATCACTCCTTTTCAACTTCTTGTCTTTTGCATTGTTTTACTCGAACTTCTGCCTTCTTGTTGAATATCAATTGACCATCTTTGTTGCCTTTATTTTTTGTTGGACTCTTGGTATTAATGATGACTCCATCAGGTGGCATCAATGGTGACATCAATGACAACTTTGACTTAGGGACTCAAAATGTCCAACAATATCCCCCTTTGTCATTGATGGCAATCCATATCCTTTTACTGAAACTTGACCTTTCTTTTTCTTTTGCTCCCCCTAGGACTCAATGCTCTCCCAAATATCAATGCTCTCCCCATATCAAATATCTCTCCCAATACACAAATATCTCCCCCTTTGATATCAATGGCAAAGGGTCACCTTTGGGTCTCGGGGCTAAGAATGAGCCTCTTAGCTTAGCCCCTCCCCCACCTTCACATGAGGTGGTTAATTCTGGGGTGGGAGTATTTCTACTCCCCAAAAGCACTATTATTTACCTTTATCTTTCTCTCTTCTTCTCTGAGTCTTCTGAATCCTCTCACTATTTCTTTCCAAGTCATCATCCATGTTCTTGTCATCACTTTTGTTCCTGTTCCTATTCTTGTTCTCATCCATGTTCTTGTTTCTATTCTTGTTCTCATCTATGTTCTTGTTCTTGTTCCTATTCCTATTCTCATCTATGTTCATGTTCATGTTCATGCCCATGTTCCTATTCCTATTCATATTCCTATTCTTGTTCATGCTTGATTCTGGAATATTTTCTCTACACCATCTTGCTATGTGGCCATCATTATTACACTTATAACACTTAATGTTATTATTCTTTGGAGGTGCAAATGTCTTAGGATTTCTCCTAGTGAAGCCATATCCTCTTCTATCATGAACCTTGCAATTCATTGCCTTGTGACCAAACTCATTACATGAGTAGCAATACCCTTGGAAAAGTTATCCTTTCCCATATTCCTATATTTCATGTGTCATGCACTGTGAAGCCATGTGCCCAAACTTGTGACATGAAAAACATCTTCCATTGAAGAAACCTTGCCTAGACCCCATTGGTCTCTTAGTCTCTTCTATCGTTTTCATGTTCCATATGTTCTTTACTTGTGTATTGTTCCTTTCCTTGTTGAAATTTCTATTGTCCAACTTATCCTTAGAAGTCTCACTCTCTCTTTTACTTACTTATTTTGACTCTTCTTCTTTTCTGGTGTTTGAGCTTGACTCTCCTTTTTTTGCTTCCTATTTCCCTTGTTCTTCTTTAGAACTAAGTCTTGTTATGGTGACCTATGACCTTTGTGCATTGATAGTCCTTTCCAAGGTCTTTGAATTTTCCTCAAACTTGTGTAGCTTGTCTTTAGAACCTTTTACTTCCATCCTTAGTGAAACTATCTCATGCTCTAATCTTTCACACTCTAGATCTTTTGTTTTTAATTTTTTGGCCATACCTTCTTCAATTTTTCTTGTCTCTTCAACTTTGATTTTGAAGTTAGTGAGTTCCTGTAGAAACCTTGCTTTTGATTTCTCATATTCTTGAGCTTGAACCCTTAATCCTAAGTTCTCCCTTTTTAATTCTCCAAGAGTAATCATAAGCCTTTCACATTCTATCTCTTTTACCTTTGACTATTTAATCATACCTTCTTCAACTCTTCTTGCTTTTTCAACCTTATCTCTCAAGTCAGAGATATCCTGTAGAAGCTTTGTCTTACATTTCTCATCTTCTTGTATTTGAGCCTTCAATTCTAAATTCTCTCTTTTCAATTCAATAATCTCCTTAAGAGTGGCTTTCTCTTTTTCCTTTTTTGAAGCATCTTATTTTTCTTCTATTACTAAAAGTAGAGTTTCTTCTTCATACCTATTTTGATTGTCCCTGTTATCCTTTCTTGAACCAATCTCTAGAATTTCATTTTCGAAAATATCATCTTCATCTTCACTACTACTAAACCCATTACAATATCTTGCATCATGGCCAAGTTGACCACAAACAAAACATTCTTGTGGACAATAAGTTGCATGGTGACCTATGTTCCCACATCTGGTACAAAACTTTATTAGTCTATATATTTCTCCATTACTTGATTCATATCTTGAATCTATTTCCATTTGTCCTCCCAACACAACAATATTAAACTCATATTTATTTTCTTTCATGACCATAGGTGTTATTTTCTTCTTGTGTCTCATGCTTCTAATCTTGCATTTCTTTACCATTTGTGTTCTTGTAGGATCTTCCTTCAAGTTGTTAAACTTCTTTCGAAGGAACCAACTCTGATACCAATTGAAGAACACAAGCTTATATTGAGAGGGGGGTGAAAAGTATAAGACCACTTTTTACTTTTCTTTTCCAAATAGTATTAATCAATATAATCAATGGCAATATCAATAGCAATAACCAAATCAATGCACAAAAAACCCAGAACGCCCCCCCCCATCATCACACATAATAGAGACACATATTTAACGTGGTTCACCCAAATATGGCTACCTCCATGGAGAAAATATTTCTTCTAAATATTTCTCAAATAATCTCATGGGAATCCTTCCCAATTACAATATTTATGGACATATCCAAAGGAGATGTTGATCCCCTAAATCTGGTTCGTGGATCTCTATCCATAGGAGAACTCTTTCCCCTTCAGCTCTGGCTAGTGATCTTCTAGAAGACTTTGTCTCTCTGTTGCACTGACTGGTGGATCTCTCTCCACTTGAAGACTCCTCACTCAGAAGATCTATCTTCAATTGTCCTGGTTGTTGGATCTCTATCCACTAAGACTTTGTCCTCTATACTCTATCACCTCCAAATCTCTATCAATAGGTTCACTTAGAACCTTCTCAAATATTCTCAACAAGTCCACTCAGAACCTGCTAAAATATTCTCAATAGGTCCACTCAGAACCTACTCAAATATTCTCAATAGGTCCACTCAAAACCTACTCAAATATGCTCAAAAGGTCCACTCATAACCTGCTCAAATCTGGTCAACAGGTCCACTCAGAACCTGCTCAAATATGCTCAATAGGTCCACTCAGAACCTACTCAAATATGCTCAACAGGTCCACTCAGAACCTACTCAAATATAAAAATAAGCTCACTCAAAACTTGTCCAAATCTGCTCAACAAGCTCACTCAGAACTTGTCCAAATATTATCAACAATCTCACTCAAAAATTGTCTAAATTTTCTCAAAAAGCTCACTTATAACTTGTCCAAATCTTCTCAACAAGCTCACTCTTGTCCAAATCAGCTCAACATGCTCACTCAGAACTTGTCTAAATCTGCTCAACAAGCTCACTCAGAACTTGTCCAAATATTCTCAACAAGCTCACTCAAAACTTGTCCAAATCTACTTAACAAGTCCACACAAAACTTGTCCAATCTCATAGAATCATAAAGAGAATTTTTAGAGACTCAATATGTTCTATACTCAATGCTCAATCACTTTCTCAATCACATAGAAGCATAAAGAGAATTTTTAGAGACTCAATATGTTCTATACTCAAATCTCAATCTCAACTCAAATCAATCTCATAGAAGCATAAAGATAATTGTTAGAGACTCAATATGTTCTATACTCAAAGCTTGATATCAACTCAAATAAATCTCATAGAAGAATAAAGAGAATTGTTAGAGACTCAATATGTTCTATACTCAAAGCTCAATCTCAACTCAAATTAGAATGTAGAATAGTTTGTTTCATGGAACTTGAACAACCACTTCACACAATCACTTGACTAGGCTCAATCAACTCTCCTCAACAAATCACCTCAAGGAACAACTCTTTCTCACAAACCCTAGTCCAAGCATGTATCACCCAACTCAAAATGTATCCAACAATGCTCAACAACAAATCTCACATAACAATGATACTCATGTTCTTTTCTAACTCAAGTTCAAGTTCATTGCACAACCAATGGCTTCAACAACAATGCTTATAAAACAAGGTTTAATCACAACACTCAAACCAAAAAACCTTGAAGCATTAACTCAACCACTTTTGAAAAGGAAACCCTAATCAAATCCTTTTCACTCCAAACTTAATTTTCAATCAAGCCAAACACCTAACTCAACAAAGAAGAATTTTTCCCATACCTTTTCTTGAAGAGTAATTGCCCTTTACAAATCTACCACACTCACAATTACTTCTTTGACAAACTCAATAAGGGTTAGAGGATAATTTTTATATCACAAAAATAATATCACAATTACACCTTATCACTCCAACTTAAACAATAGACAATATCCTCACAATAATCAAAAACCCTTTATTCAAATTAACATACACCCACAAAGTCTTAACCTTTCAATATTCCACAATGGCAAAATTTAAGACTTGAAAACAAAACCAGAATTCTCCTTATACCTCCTAACAATATTTCTCAACAACCACCCTTAATCACAATGCAAAGACTTTAACCACTAAATTCCTTATACCTCCAACTTAGGCATTAATAAAATAAAATAACAAAATGTACCTTTGCCTTTGGAGAGTTTCAAACTCTCAACGTAGTCCACACAAGTCTTTGCCCATGGCACCAACACCACACGAGCTTACAAGCTCATTGGGAAGGGAGGAAGCACCACATGCTTCAATACTCCTCCCAAGCCTTGCAAAATAAAATGTTTGTGCCTATTCCTTGGCACCTTCAACACATCCACCAAAGGCTTTCATGAGATTCAAACTCAAACCACCGTGCACACCAAAACGTAAGTTGTTGCCCACTTGCCACTAGGCCAAGATGCCTTGTTGGCATTCAACACACCAAAGCGCTTGCCTTTGTCCTTTCCATTATCAAGTCAACCCACAAAAATTGTGAAATACTATCATGAGCTCTGCATTAAATTTGATGCGCTTTATTTTCAAATCGAGCAAGGGTAATTCAAAACAATCTTTGGCATGGTATTAATATGCATTCCCATTCTTTTAAACACGTCGGTGCTTCCCTTGTCTTTGATGATGTCGATGCTTTCCTTTGCTTTGTTTGATGTCGGTGCTTCCCTTGGAAATAAATATTGCCTTGATTAAAACCCTAAATCCAACCTTTGGATTTATTAACATAAACTTTGGTCTTTAAACCTTTAACCCAACCTTTTGGGTTTATTATTTTTAGACTTTATAAACCCATTTTTGCAATATAAAATATTGTAATAAAAATTACAATTATTTTATTTGGGTTTTCACTATGGCACTTCTAACCATTATAATATTTATTTATAAAATTTAGATTCATCTCGAATTTAAATAATTTATAAAATAAATATTATCACTCCTTTTCAACTTCTTTCTTTTGCACTATTTCACTCGAACTTCTGCCTTCTTGTTGAATATCAACTGACCATCTTTGTTGCCTTTATTTTCTGTTGAAATCTTGGTATTAATGATGACTCCATACGATACTATGGTGACATCAATGACAACTTTGACTTAGGGACTCAAAATGTCCAACACCCCAGGCACCCAGAGCTAGCTCATCTTGCAAATTGGTCAGGATTATCCCTCCAAAGACAGTTGAGACTCTTTCAACCCATTGTTGTGTTTGGGGATCACTCAATAGAACTACTATTCCATAAGTAGGTAGGACTCTTTCAACTCATTGCTACAATTGGGGTTCACTCTATGGCTTTGAATGGTGAACAATTCAGGCATTCAAGTTCTCACCCATCTTTTCTTTCTATTCATAAGGATACTTGCTCATATGTAGTGATAAAAATCACTGTTTATCACGTTTTACTATGAGTGATAAAAATAATTATTTTTCATATTTTTCTTGAGCAAGGGATTTGTATAGTGCTTTTGATTCACTATATCACTTTAGTTTTTGAATTTAAACTTGATTTTGATCTTCATTTGATCTTTGATTTGAATACTGAGGGTTTTGACTTTTGAGATGTCAACTTGGGAGATCAATTTTAGGATATCGATGTGGGTATCAACATTTAATGTTGATCTAGTATGTTACTCTAGGATATTGCTCCTTTATGTGTAAGAAAGGGAGTGTATGGGTAGGGGAAATATTTTCCTTTTGCCAAGGTTCATCACTTTAGATCGACTATTTGCAAGACAAGAAGGTAATAAAACCCTTATCTCTAGGGACCCAATATCGCTTTCGTAGCTTTCATCTTCCCTCCTCTTAGTAGGATTTTAAATGTTTCAATTAGTGACAAGATCCTAATATGTCAAGTACTATCCCAACTACTGACCTCATCTACAAAAGCAAAGTAAAGATTTCTATGACATCTGAGAAACCCACTAGGTATGGCTGAGTGATCAAAAAAATCTTTAGTATATATCCATATATATATTTCATAGCAACAGGTATTGTGTATGAATGCAATGGATTATGATACATGCAGAGGTGCATGATTTAGACACAAACATGGTGTCATTTATAATATTGACCAACACAACCCATCCTACTATAGAATGCAGCATATGTAGAATTCCTATATGCAATGTAATGTAGTGAATGCATGTGTGAATGCAAATGAAAATGCAAAATGCAAATGCCTATATTTTTGGATTTTTTGCTTTACTAATTGTTTTTGGTTTTTATTGCTTTTTAATTTTTTATGAAATTTTGAGCCTTTATATTTGACCAAATGGTGAGTACATGCCTTCGGAGCCTTTAAATTGACAAAGTGATTCTTAAGAACCCTTGGAGCTTTTTGGGGTTGACCAAAGGGCTTATAAACACCTTTGGAGCTTTTTGATTGACCAAACTACTTATAAGAGTGTTTGGAGCTTTTTAGGATGATCGAGTGGTTTTAAGCAAACCCTTAGGGCCTTTGGGTTGACCTAGTGGTTTCTCAAAAACCCTTGGTGCCTTTTGGGATTGATCGAGCAGTTTTAACCAAACCATCAAAGCCTTTGAATAACATGACCAAGTGGTTTTAGGAACCCTTGGAGCATTTTGGTGATATGACCAAGAGGTTTTCGAAACCCTTGGAGTCTTTTGTTGTTATGAAAAAGTGGTTTTTGGAACCCTTGGAGCCTTTTGGGGAGGGCATGTTGCCCTATGTACCCCTAGTGTGTGTGCCACTCGATGATGGTTGGGGAGGTGTGATACCTCTAGATCCCTCACTTTGCCTTATCAAATTTGGCATGGATGATGGGGAAGGTATGCTACCTTGGAGACCCCCAACATGCATGCTATTCACTGAAATGTAATCAGCTTTTTTAGGAAGAGTGATAGAAATAAACTCTCCCAATTGAGGAATGTACCTCAATGAAGTGCCTATGTTTTGGCAGGGATGAACGAGAGAACCATCCTCGTGGATCGCGTCTCATTATACTAGGTCTTGGATGACCCTCTTAAATGATTGACAATCCCAAATATCATGTCCATACGCTTGATGATACACACAAAAGGGATCCCCATAAGGAGACGTAATATTGGATGCCCTGTGTTTGAATTTGAGTAATATGAATACCTTTGCCTCGTGTAACTTTTGGAACAAATTTAGAGTAGTCATCTAAAATGAAACTACCCACTACACTGGCTTATCGGGCCTTTGAGGTGACTGATGACTTTGGGGTCGCCCATGAGGAGGTGTAACCTACACTTCAGCATGTTGTGGCACTATAAGTGACCCATATACATGATAAACCCCACTATCTATCAAATGTTGCACCACACTCTTAAATTCATGACAATATCAGATGCCATGACCATCTATTTGATGATAGAGATAATAATTATGCCCCTTGTAACCCATAGGTTTAACTATATTTGTGTCTAAAGGGATGGTATCAGGTAAGGTGATTACCTTAGCTTCTTGTAGCTTATGAAATATGTCAGACATATACTATTTTAAAGGAATCATACTATGTTGTGACTATTTTGGGTGCTCAACCCACATTGGTTTGCTCTGAGGACCCAAAGGTTTGGTTGGTCGCATGTGCTCTTAATTTTGCTAAGGTTTTTCCTGCACTTGCACAGGAAGTGGCTCGGCCTAAGGAAAGGGTTGATTTTGTGATCCTAGATTTTAAAACTAGTTCATGATAAGATGCAACACCTGATCTTGCTCATCCATACAATGTTCCATTTTTTCTAGGTGGCCTTATAATTGCTTGCAAGACTGCCAAAAAGCTCATGTGTATTTCCAATGACTGATTTGAAATACCTTTGTCTATTTAAGGAAATGAATAAGTGGATGCTAGAGATCCATTAGGTAATTGCAAATCACCTATTTCCTTTGTTTGAGTTGATGTGGAAGCTTATTGATGACACACTTTATTTGTGTTATCCACATGCTCATGCCTATGACTCAGTTCAAGTTATTGTTTCACTTTGTTATGTTGAATTGTGTCAATTTTGGTACCCCCAAACTAACATGGTGTACATACCTACTCTTGTCCTTGAGAAGGTGGCACAAGAAATGAGTCAAGAGTGACTAATTTCAAAGGTTTGGACCCCTTTGATGTGGAAGAAATATTTGATTTCCCCATCTCTTGATTTATTTTCTCTAGAATCACCCGATCCTCTAACCTGATGTCAACCATTCCTACAAAATCATGATAAGATGACTCCATAATTTCATGAGTCATAGGTGAATTTTCAGCTTGTTTGGGTTGCAACATTTCACTTGCAACCTCTGACTCTTCCTCATGCTCAAACGATGCATCAAAGATAGGATCAATAGGTAGAGACTCAACAAAAAGTTGGCCTAAATCCTCAATGGTCTCCATGATGGGTGATATCGTGTTATCTGCCTCTATATGCTCTAAATATTCATAGTCATCCTCATGAGGACTATATGGTGATATGATGGATGATGAGAGTATGATACACTCAGGTGCATCCATGACCATGCTAGGTACTTACTTCTTGATAGGAGTATGAGGATCCTCCAATGACACCTTTGAAGTAGCTGTGAGCATCTCTATGATGTCATTCATCAATCCTTCCCTACTAGGAAAGGCAAAATATGAAAGAGTCATAGGTGACTCCATAGGTGATAGTGGTTGTGACGGTAACTCAACCACAGTCTGCAAGGCTGCATCTAAATTTTTGATAGACTCATCATGTTTAGATTGTAGATGTATAGGAGCATCACTAGGTTCTTGTGGATGATCTTTAGATTTATAATACTTGAAGGTATCTGGGTCCACCTCAACTATATGGACTTCACCTCCATGAGTGTACTTAAAGCATTGATGCACTATTGACGGTATGCACTCCATGGCTCTTATCCATGGTATTCCAAGTAGTAGACTATACTATCTTGATCCCTCTAAAATGTAGCACAATGTAGGAATAATATTTTATCCCGCCTCGATGGGGAGGACTATTTTGCCTACTTTATGGGATTCCACATCATTAAAGACTTGCAACATTAACATTGTTTCATTGATGTGGGACGATGGAATTTTGAGATGTTTGAACGTTGATGTGGTGATGATATTAATCAATGATCCTGTATCCACCAATACTCACTTATAAGCAATCTGATTTATCCTCACTATGATATGCAATGGAGGATCAGATTCCTTGATAGGGATAGGTTTGAATTCCTATTTATGAAAAGTAATCACAAGTTCCTTATATGGTAGAATAGACTGTATATGCCCCAAGGATTGTGATGACTTTCAAGCATTGACATTGATCACCTGTCTAACATGACTACTCTCAATATCATGCTTATGCACAAGATCCTTAAAAATCTCTTTCTGTTGTTCTTAGATAATCATAGGCATGTCTATCCATCTAGAGGAATGGCTATCTACTTTCTTAAGTGGCAACTCTTGGCGATGCATTGGCATCACATTGACTTGTTCCCTAGGCACTCTAGGTATGAGATTCTTTTTGGGAGTTACCTCACATGATTTTTCTTCACATAATTTTTGTTGGTAAATACTCTCTTCATGTCGTTGGAGCTAATCCAACCTTTTTTGATGTGATCTCTTCTTATTTGTGCACTCACACTCTAGACGCTTACACTCAATGCACACTTCCTCCAATTGGTCCTAGAGGAGTTGTCTCTTATGGGCTGCATGAGACTCAGATCCCCTATATGACTAACTCATGGAGTAATATCCATAGCTCTCTATCCCACTAGGGGGAGACCTAATGATGTGGGTTCTCACTATGTGTGAAGAAACCCCATGATCTATATGGGTGGAACCCTTGCATGATGAAGGGGGTTCATGACGACTATCAGAGTGTCGTGTTGGGAGGATTAGATCCTCAAGTGCATGATGTGTGCGACACCTTGCAAGGAGGTGTGTGAGGTTTGAAATATCCTTAGGTGAATATCAAAGGTGTTCAGAGCCTCTCCATGAACATTCTAACTCATTAGCTCATGATTGAGCTCTATCATGCCTAGTCATCATGATGAACCGACTAAGCAAGACTTGAGAGGAAGCCTCTCTCACTAAGAATTTTAGCCTCAAGGAAGGCCTTATCTTGATGGATTAAGCAATAAAGAAGCATACAAAGTAAACAATGTGATTATCTTCTTTACATTTTAAAAGTGAGCCCTAAACTGTTTGATGTGTTTCAATGATTTGTTGTGTCAGTAAAGAAACTCTTATCGTGTTTTGCAAATCTTGTTGAATGATATTCATAGTTTAATGACTTTCACCTGTATACTCACAGCTCGACAACCTAGGTATGAATTCCAGGCCGCGTAAATCCCCTGTATGTGGCAATGAAAATCCACACCTATAAAAGGATCGCATGTCCTCCCATATCCTTACACATTTTCTCCTAATCAAGGTTATACCCTCCAAAGAGAATAAATGCAAATTATCCATGGTACATAGGATTTGGGCCAATGGATGGAAATCACCTCCACCATCATTAAACCCTACTAGTGGTTGGATGTGACTCCCAACTCACTAGCGTTTAAGTTCCAAGTGGTGTGTGTGGTTCTTTTTAATTTGCATAAAATGAAAATGCATAATATAGCATGAATTATTGTTTCCTACATGTAATGTAAAAAGAAATGTTTCATATTAAGAAATGCATGCTATATCCTACATGATTTTTGATAATGCAAGCTATGATGCAAATGGCCACTGCTTGGGCCTCAAACATGCAAACCAACACACAAAAACTATCAAGCATGTTGTGTTCTAGGGTGGACTGCACTCAAAGGTCCGTTGTTCCTAGCAATGCCTTTCTAATGATGCAAAAATGAATACAAATCTAGGACCTAGTTCATTTTAATTTTTTAGTTTTCCTAGTTGTATTGCAAATTTTGTATTCTGGAAAAACACAAAGACAAAAAAAGTTATAGAGGATGAAAAGTGGGACCTACCTCAGGTCCACATCTGATCTATATTTTATCCTCTACTATCTGATCTATATGTTGTAAATCGTAGGTCTATTCTATAGTTTATACTACAAGTCACACCTTACAGATGCGGGCCAACAATGAGACCATAGCTATCAGCTGTGGTTTGCACCTACAATTCTAAAAACATAAGAACAATTAGTTAGATCACTTGAAATGTAGAGTCCCACCATGATCGCCTTCTAACCTATCCAAAAAGCATGCACCTATCTAATAGATCAATTGGAATCAACATAAAAGCATGAAATGAGAAACAAGGTTGCATATGACAATAAAATGGATGCTTCTTTTATTAATATTGGAAGTGAATCTCAGTTACAATCATGCCCCTCTTAGGGTCACCCAAATGTTGATACAATCAATACAATTTCAAAGCCCCCAATGGTGTAGGCACAATATTAATTCTCTCTAAATAGTCACAAACTCCTCTAGGATGGATTTGACTCTCTTCTTCACATTAAGGAAGGTATTTTATGGTTGAACCTCCTTTAGATTTAATTCCCTATGATCAAGAAACAATAGAGAAGCATTAAAAGCATTGGGAACCTCTCATGATGAGGTCCTTTGAGGAAATTGAACACAAAGATGCTATAAATATATGAAATCAAGAAAGCATACAAAATGTGTTAAACCTATGTTAAATTGATAAATATTCCTAGATATTCATAAAGGAATAATATAACTAACTATCTAATGACGTACTTATGTGAAATAAACCACGAAAGAATGGAAAGAAGCCATTAATGTCCTAAATGTTATAATGAAGTAAATCTACTCAAATATTTAACTCGATCATTCAAAGTCTCTAGAATACCAAATAAAACATTAAACTCACTAATATAACATGGATAAGCACTCTACAAAAAAATTGTAAGGGTATCTTATACTTGTTGCAAACTGTAGCTCATATGAGCGGTCTGCACTATAAACCATGGCTGATAGCCACGGTGAAAAACTCAGTAGTTTTACCATCCAATTCTAGGGCTATGAACTTTATCCTCCTTGTCAAATTGATGATCAACAATCCCCTCAGTGTTCTTTGATAGATTTGATGGTTGAATTTCTTTATTGGACCTCCATTTGTTTGAATTAGCATTTCTTGGTGTTCTAGCTCCTTAGGGCATCCATGGCATGAATCGTCATGATGCTTAGGTTGGCAAGGTGATAGCAACTAATATCTCTCTCTTATGCACTTGAGTGAATACACAATTCGATAGGGCTTCATTGCTTTGATCTCCTCATACACTTCATCTACAATCTGATAGTGCTTTGCTATCAAAATTCTCTATATATTTACCCTCAAATGATGGGGTACTTATAGTACTACCCAAGGTCTAGGGGTGGCTTCATAGAGAAGACAAGAATAAGAAGAGGTGGTTGGTATAGTTGTATTGGAAGCTTCTATCATTCAATCACCTTCTTCTAGATCAAATGGTTGTTCAAACTAATTTGGATTGGATGAAGGCCAACTAAACTTTAGTTTAGACCACAGGTCACAGTTGTAACCTAGAATGTGAACGGTAGGTTACAGCTATGGCTCAGACTAGGGACCGTAAGTCTCAGCTGTAGTTCAATGTGATTAGGCCAAGGATCCCAAATTGAGTGGTTAGAACCACTACTCTATCTTGGAGTCTGTTCAAGATCTTCCATATGGTCTTGTAGCATGTTACATATGAGTATTGGCCTTGGACATGATGTGTTTTAGGTGTCTACAAAAAGAAATTGTAGAAGTTGGTACTTCTATTTATTTAATCTATTGCAATTCAGATTACTTAATTATCGATGGGGAAAACTTTTCTTAGATCATTATTATAACATTATCTTATCTAAATGTGGACAAAGAAGAGCTTATAAAAATTAGTGGATGTGTAATGACAACCAGGGTTTTTACAGTTGGTATCAGAGCCAGGTTAACTGATAGATTCTAGATAAATCTAGGTTAGCAAAATATTTGGGGCATGGATCAAAACATGAACTCCTTAACTCTTAAAAATGCATACTTGGTAAGGACTACGTCAGTTCTTGAGATCACTAGCATCTAAGTTCCTTTCTCCCATGAGTAGATCCATAATAGTTCAAAAGTGGAAAAGCTAATCAAACCCTCCTGTATGGGTTTTAAGTGGTGTACCTTAGAATATTTTGGAAAACTGCTCAGCATATATGAATTTTGACTTACTTATTCCTTATTTCAAGTGTGTATGATCTTCAACCAAAGTTAGAGGAAGAAACTAGGGAATAAACCTAATGATAACAAAATATTTGGAAAACTATTCTAGCTATCTAGTATTTTGACCCAAAAAAAAAAAATATTAATACAACTCTTTACTCCGGGTTAACATAGCAATAAAAATGAGAGGTAAGAAGCAAATAACCTTGCAATAGGCTAGCCCTAAAATTCCTAAAGCCAGACAGATGGGAGAAAGTTTTGAAAACTCAAATAAAGAACTAGAGAACCTTGCTGCTATAGTTTCTATTATACAATATCAAATTCAATAGATTTTACAAGCCATAAGTTCTCAGCATAATCCCAACAACAACCAAGAGGTAGAAATTCTATATATTGAGGTTGGAGAAGATGAAGATCCTAGATAATGTGAAAATAGGATCTGTATGAAGAAAGAAATTGGCAATGACTTAAAGTATATTAAAGTGACTAAGTTCATAAGAAAAGAGGGAGAAGATGCAACTAAAGCATGATTATATGAACTTGAAATTCATTTTTCCATAAGAAACTACTCCTCTACGACTAAAACAACATTTGATATTTCTCATATGGAAGAATGAGGAATTGACTGGTGGAATGCTTATAGTAAGGAACATAATATATCACCTAACAAGTTGAAGTGGGAAGTTTTTGTGGAAGCTTTTAAGGATAGATTCCTTACAAAGCAATTCTATTTGAAAAATTACAAGGAATTCTTCACATTTCAACAAGGAACAAGTTTTGTGGAGGAATACTATGAATAGTTTGTGAGACTCCTCAAGTATGTACCATCATATAACCAAAATACTAAGATGAAGATACATAAATTTATCCTAGAATTGAAGCCTTGGATCAGATATGGTGTAAGCATGCATGTTCAAAAAACCATGCAAGAATCTTATGATATGGCTCAAAGGAAATAAGCTAATCAGGCTACCAATAACACTCACAATAGTTCCACAAAATGGTCAAACAAGGGATATAAGTTTTAGAAGAAGAGAAAGTGGGATAATGGGTAAAATTAGAAAAAAAAAGGAAATTCAAAATTTGAGAAGCATAATAATGATGGTAAGAAGGATTTCAAGAAATAATTTCACCACAAAAATAATAACTACTTTAGCAATAATAATAGGGACTCCCAGAATCCTAAACAACCAACTCCACTACAAGAAGTGGATACCGGGAAGCAAGTTCAAGAAGGAGATTCAAATCTAAAAATAAGATGTTTCAATTATGGGGTCCACATTATGCTATTAATTTTTCAAAATGTTCTAGCACTAGCATAGATAAGCCGAATCACAGGATCTATGCAGTGACAAAAACACAAGATTTGGATGGTCAAGCTATTCCTCTACTTTTTAATGGTAAAATTTTTTATAGAGATGTTAAAATTCTAACTGATAGTGGGGCTACATATAGTTTTATTTCAAGTAACCTATTAAGGGATATACCTAAAAATCCAAGATATTTGGCACAAGGGTGGAAAGTTGAGTATGGATCAAGACAGATTTATCATGTCAACCGATATTTTTCCTCAACTCAAATTACCTTACCCAATGGCTTTACTAGATGGCATTTATATGTAGCACCCCTACATGCATTTGAAATCATCTTGGGAATAGATTGGTTGAAGCCTCATGAAGCCTTGGTAAATTTCCAAGAAAGATAGATTGAGTTTACTAATGAAAACAAGGAAAGGCAAAGGATGTATAGTGTAGCAAAGGAATTTCAACCTAAGATAATCTCTGCTATGCAGCTGAAGAAAAAAATTAGAAAAGGAGGAATGGTTTATGTTGTGAAATTCAAAGAAAAAGAGGAAATTCCAAAGGAATAAATTATTAAAAAATTTCACTTTTGAAAGAATATCAGGATGTCTTTGTTGATGAGATATATGGGTTATCACCAAAACATGAATTTCATTTCACCATAGAACTATTTCTAGGAACTGAGCCTATCCATAGATCTTCTTATAGAATGAATCCCATCGAGATGTAAGAATTGAAGGTGCAACTTCAAGAGTTGCTTGATAAAGGATTAATAAAACCAAGTGTTTCACCTTGGGGAGCACCCATATTATTCGTTAAAAAAAAATATGGTTCTTTGAGGATTTGCATAGATTATAGAATGTTGAACAAGGCAACAATCAAAAATAAATATCCATTACTAAGGATTGAAGATTTATTTGATCAGTTGAAAAGTGCTTTCAATTTTTACCAAAATTGATTTGAAGTCAAGATATCATCAACTAAGAATCCGAGATGAAGACACACACAAAACCAAGTTCAAGACTAGATATGGTCATTATGAATTCACAATATTACCATTTAGTTTGACCAATGCATCAGTAGCTTTCATGAATTTTATGAACAGTGTGTTCAGGAAATAGTTGTATCGGTTTGTGTTGATATTTTTGGATGATATTTTGATTTATTATTGTAGTAAAAAAGAGCATGATAAGCATTTAAGGATAGTATTAGAGTTGTTATTAAAAAATCAATTCTATGGAAACTTATCTAAATGTGAGTTTTTTTTTCTCAAGTGCATTATTTGGGACACATAATATCAGTAGATGAAATTGTTGTAGACCCAAAGAAAATAGAAGTTATTTTGAGTTGGCCACCTCCAAAAAATGTGTTAGAAGTTAGAAGCTTCATGGGTTTATCAGGCTATTATAGGATATTTGTGAAATATTACTATAATATTGCTTATCCTATAACCAACCTTAAAAAAAAGGGGAAAGAGTTCAAGTGGAATGAAAAATACGAGGTAACATTTAATTTTCTTAAAAAAAAATCTTACCACAACTCCTATTCTGAATATTTTGAATCCATTTGGAAAATTTTTAGTTTGCACTGATGCTTCATTAGGACTTGGAGGAGTCCTATCTCAATATGACTCTGTAGTAGCATATGAGTCTAAGAAACTCAAAATGCATGAAGTTAATTATACTACCCATGATTTATAACTTGCTACAATTGTACATGCTTTGAATATTTGGAGATATTATTTTGTGGGTAGACTATTTGAGTTAAGAACCAATCACCAGAGTTTAAGATAGATTTTCACTCAACCATTGTTAAATGCTAGGCAAAGAAGATGGATGTAATTTCTAGCTAAATATGGATTTGGTATAGAGTATATAAAAGGGAATGAGAGCAAGGTCATAAATGCTTAAAGTAGGAGAAAACATATAGAAACATTGACTCGCAGTCATGTGGATCTAATGGATCAAGTCAAGAAAATACAATGCTAGGATCTAGAGTGTAGTGAAATTCAGATTAAAATAGAACAAAATCTGAATGAGAATCTAGATTATAGCATAAAGTATGAACTTTTATGCTTTAAGTAACATGGGATCATCCCTAAAATGGATTATCTAAGGAGATTTATTATGTGAGAAGCTCATAAATTTCCTTATTTTGCTCATCCTTAAGGAGCTAAGATGAGGGAAAATATGAAAAAGACCTTTTATTGGTCTGGCATGAAGAAAGTGTAGATACATAAAACACATCATGTGTATGGGACTACTCATATGGGCATCCTTTGTAGACCATATGAATGACCTTGGACCTTTCCAAGACCAAGGAGTGGTTCTAACCACTCATTTAGGCATCCTAGGCCTATTCAACCTTAGCTGTGGGTGATACCCATAGCTAAGATCTTAGACATGGTTTACACCCATGGCTAGGATTTTTAGCTATGTTTAAGAGCCATGGATAGCCTTGTAACAAGATTAGGTGACCAAAGCCAAGTAAAATTAATTACAACAATCAAATTGCAACGATTTTGAATCGGTTTGGGCTTGTAAGCATCCAAAAGCTTCCTTCCAATTACCAATTCTTGTTCTTGGCTTCTTCATGAAGCTAAAGCAAGGATTTTTGGAGTCTATTTAAGATCCCAATTTCAAATAACAAACCATGTATATCTTATCTAATGATGTGCTACCAAATTACTAAAGAATAGTTCAATTGCATTGTAGCGACGCCCTGTCAAATTGGAGAGCTAATTTCACCTTGTGAAGAGTAACAAGATGCTGCCAAAATACAATTTGATCATCAACCTTGCACCAACAGAGATCTCAAGAGCTTGAGTAGCAAGCTTGATAATTGACATAGTTGCATTTCCAATTCCAATAAATTCAACCGCCAATAGGGTTATGCATAAGGGGTCAGCCCTAAAATGTATTTATAAAAATTTGGCGAATCAGTTTCTAAATCCAAATGAATAGTGTCCAAAAACATGTATAAGGTTCACTATTATTAAGGTCAATGTTGCAAATTTAAACCTAAAATGGTCAAATTATTATAAAATTGGGGTGAATCGACCAAAAAAAAATTTGCACCAAGAAATTTTTGGCTAATGGGCCCTAGTTAAGGGTCCCAAATATTAGCCAATTCCAAATTTTGAAAATCTTAATTTTAGCCAATTTAGCGATAAATAGCCACTATGCATAACCCTGATCGCCAATCTATTTTAGAATACTGAGGTGACCCTTGATCATCAATTCCTTGGAGGATTTGAGAGTTTTTGGCCCTGGTTTCAAGAGAAAGGGAAGTTTCCCCTTAGCCACAACTGTCATCCATGGCTAATTGAGCTAGTTGCTTTAAGAACCCATGGATAGGGTTTGATGCTCTCTTTCGACCATTTTAGTAGTATATTTCCTTTTCTAGTTATGCAAATAGGTTAATATAGCTTATATTAGTCTTAATTTACACTTTTTCATGGTTAATTAGCAATATTAGAGGTAGCTTTACCTTGATTTAGTCATAATTGCTAGTTTTCAACAATCTTCTTAGATTAGATTTATTTCATGTTCTTATTACAAATTACATGGTAGATTGATTAGATTTCCATGTTTTACTACATGCTTTGCATCAATTTAGTTATTTCTTGATCATCTTTGTGTATCTTTATGTTTTATTTTAATATTACGTATACTTCTTGCAATTGCTTGAAAAACACCTCATAAAGAGAGGCCTCATTTGCTATTAATCCCTTTCATGTTGTTTCTTGAACATAGGGTTTATATGACCTAATCATTTTTAAGGTATTCAAGGTAGGATATGCCTCTAATCATGGAGAATAAGACTATCCTAGGCCTTTGAGTAGTTCATGTCCATTTTAGAGAGTTTATGAATTATACCAACCCCGTTGTGGGGCATCAATTGATTGTATTAATTGTATCATGAATTTGGTATCCCTAAGAGGGACGTAATTGTAATTTATTGGCATCTCATTAATACAAAGAAATACTTATTTCTTGTCAATTTTATGATTATTGTGGTTTAATGCTTTAAATTTACACTTAATTGGTACAATAGCTTAGGTATATGCTCTCTAGATCGGTACAAATGGCGATCACAGTAGGACCGACCAAATTTTATGGTTGTTTCTGATGTTTTTCTGATTTTTTTGTGTTGTAGGTCTTAGCTGCACTTGACAGCCATGGTGCACAATGTTAGCCACATTTAAAACCTATGGCTAGCATCTCAACCATGATTGACAGTCACAGTGAGCAGAAAATAGAGAAACAAATAGTAGGTAGCCTGTATCTTCACTAGATGAGGATTTATAGGTAATCTTATGTTCTGGTCTTCCTCATTTTTTTGGTCTTTTTTTGTAGTAGATAATCAAATCATTTAGAAAAATATTAGAGGCAAAAATAAATGTAATTTTTATGTTGTCTTTCAGCCATGCCTGATAGCCATGGCTAGATCTATTAGCTACGCATGTCAAATGTGGCTAAGTTTTTGGCCTGCGGCTCTGTCTCACGGCTAGATATATTACCTATGGTTTTATCCGATGGCTAATAGGTAATACTATGTGTTAATTTTACATGCTTGGGACCCAATCAGAGGCCAATTATTCATGTTTATATGCATCCTCTAAACTTCATATAACATTATACTTACATCTTTCTAAAATGAAAACCTCCTTTTTCTAATCATAAGGAAAGAGCATTGATTGCTTGGTGATGCATTTTATTTACATGTAAGCTTAAAAATAACCCCACACATCACATTTCATTTAAAAATCAGTGGTGTTGGGCTCTCACATCCAACCCTCTGATCGAGACCAATGGTGGAGGTCATTACCACTTGGTTGACTCATGTAAAATTGTATTATCAAGACCTGCTCATGGCCAAGGCTGATCCAAGATCTGTCCTATCTATGCAAAATAGCATGCATTCCTCTTCTAATGGGTGTATCATTGTGCACGATGTGTTTTGTGGGGGTTGGTAGTACCTATGCTACCTCATTGAGTATGGATTTCACTCCCATATTTAGCTTGTGCGAGTATATAGGTGAAAACCTTTGAAAAAATTGAGTATAACATCAACTTTTGAAAAACACGATAAGAGTTTAGAGTATATTCACAACAAATCAAACACACTAAATAGTTTTAGGACACACATTAAAAACTTTTAAAAGATATAATCATATTTTCTACTTTGTGTGTTTCTTTATTGTTTGTGTAATCAACATAACATCCTTGATCTGGGGCCAAACCCTAACCTTAATAATAATTTTTTATTTAAGTAAAAATCTACTTTTTTATTCTACATCCAATAGATCAATAACCATGCAAATTGGAGCTATAACAAAAAAATTATTTTGGTTTTATGAGTACTCTATTTTCGAAGCCGAAAACAAGGAAAAATTTCACTAAAACGGTCATAGAATGGTCTAAACAACTCCAAAAATTTCCAAATTTATTTTTTTGTCTTAGTTAGCCCCTTGTGGACCTCTCCTAGAAATTTTGAGTCCTAAATCTTCATGCTTTAAAATTTCCCAAAAATTCCTAAAAATGGGCATTTCCCCACGAGCCCCGGTTGGCCAAATATTCCAAAAATACAAAAATTTGACCTAGAAATAACTTTTTTGAGTTATAGCTCATTGTTATCATCTCATCGCACTAATAATTTTTATATATAATACTTACAAGTTTTTTTGGAAGCCAAAATTTTTTCTATATGGCCAGGGGACCTCCCATGGTGAGCAAGACCTCCAATCTAGAGAGGGAATCAGGTTCCATAACCACTAAACATATTCAAATTAGTCCATATGAAATGACCATCCCTAAATGTCATCCCATGTCTTATCATAGCATTGATACCATCTGTAGGGGGTCAAACCTTTGAGATAGCCCTATTAGAGAGGCACCCATAGGTCCTCCACGAAACCTTCCTGACTGGAAAACTTTGATAGAATTATATATAAGGAAAAATATGCCCACTAAGGGGCCTAGTAGGTCAATATTGCATGTTCACATACCATATTTCTCTATACATCAATCAAAAAATTATCATGAACATACACCATGGCCTAGCTTGGGTGAACAAACCACCCCATCTAGTCGAGAAAGCCACCCCCTACTCCTCATAGGGAGCATTCTATGCAGTTTGAATATACAAAGCTTACATATTAGTCTGAGTATGCATCATTCCTAATAGATAAGGAAGAGGACCCAAGTCATCCTCCTACTCCTCATGAAGAGTACTTGGGGTAACCATGTTGTGGCTCTACATCATCAAACTATATAGATCCCACTCATAAATCAAAATATCAAGTCAATGCAACCTTTAAGGAGTGTGGAAAACAAGTAATAGATCCTACTAGGGGGAAAAGACATGATAAAACCATACGTATTTCAAATAAGAGGGTACATAGCCCCCATACAACTAAAAAATAGGATCATATACATCAGGCGCTGAGGCCATAGTTTAAAAAAGAACAAAAAATAAATCAACTTCAGTTGGACCAACAATAATTAAATAAACAATGGGTGGACTCACCATGAGCACACCTACAAAGGTTGTATCAATAAAAGATACAAGAACAACACAAGATACAACAAGAGCAAGTGCAAAATGCATTGCATAAAGTGGTGCTTACACCTAGCACCCAGAGTATGCAACAACGCATAAGGTGCCCAATGCAATCTTGAAACCTTTCACCATGGCCACACAGGAATTGTGTTCAACATCATAGGCCATTATCTAGTTATCATCAAGAACCTCATACTCCTCAAAACTACCAAGATCAACACAATGAAGAATCATATGCAAAGTCCCAATGGGAACATCAGGAAGAAGTAAATGCATACCCTTAATCCAGTTATGATGATGTACCTAATGATTATACTTATCATCCACCTCAACAAAAAATGTGACCTCCTCTGTATAATAAAAGGCGATGAGATGAAGATCATATCATTTCATTAGGGCCATAAAAAGTGATAGCTGATCGGATAAATGTATTTTAAAAACAAAATTAAAGTTTGGTTTATCAAAAACCCACACTGAAGTAGCTCATAAATCAGCCTTTGCATCCCTTAGTGTCATCAGTAACATACCCATCGAATTTCAAGATGCCTCAACTTGAAAAGTTCAAATATGATGAAGATGCACAAGAGCACGTGACAATATTCATCAATATGTGCTTCTATTTTCAAGACAATGACCCCTTGATGTTAAGAATATTTCTTACAAAACTAGATGGGGATGCCTTGGAATGGTATAATCATTTACCACATGATGGGGACTGGAAAATCACACCTTTAGAATTTTCAAACTTTTCATTAAAATCTTCTGAATATAATACATACATCAAAACAAAACAGCCCGCAGGCTTTACAATGACCAAGCTCGGCTTCGGTATCTCTAACTGTGCTACTTCTCCCCGTTCTCCGGTCCACCACCCCCAACTGTTACCAAAATTCCATTTTTTATCGAGGTCTCGGTCCTCTAGGCAATTAATGTCCCCGCCTAACAAAATTTCAAATTTGATTTTCCCCCTCGGCCGAGTTTTCAAAATTGTCTGCCATAAATGGGCAACTTCCCGAACCGCCATGAAGCTTGCATTAATGGCATCCCTTAACCTGCACCCGTCATTTTGTTCAGACTGTTCTTCTGCACCGCTGTCCCATCCTTAATGTTCGTCGCCTGTAACTGTTGTTTGCCAGAAATTTCAAAAATGTGCGTGGTCGATATCTCTATTTTGAATTTATGTGGCCCTCATCTTTGTTTCAATACACGTAGCTGTCCGCGCATTAATTCGTCTAAGCCTTCTTCTTGTCGCAATATCTTTAATACACGTGCCCCTCACAACTGTCTTGATACACGTGGCTGTCCACGTGTCAAATTTGGCCTTGCCTGGCCGTCCGCTTGTCCACTTTTAGCTGTGCCTTCACCTGGCCGCGATATCGTGACAAGTCGTGAAATCGTGACATGTCACGATATCACGACCAAAAGCACCTTCTTTATGCCGAAGCCCCTTGGGGTCGCGATTTCATGACATGTTGCGAAATCGTGACATGTCACGATTTCATGACCCCCTCCTGCTTTCGCCTTGTCGTAGCCCCTTGGGGTCGCGATTTCATGACCCCCCCCTCTGCCTTCACTTTGCCGTAGCCCATTGCTTGTTCTCCGCCTTGCTTTAGATTTTGATGTTGTCTCGAACTCCTGCCACGTGGTAGCTTACCACAGGTCACGATATCGCAACTCGTCGCGATATCGCGACGGGACTTCCCCCTCGCCTTAGTCTTTGAAATATCGTCGCGATATCGCGACGTCGCAATATCGCGACGTCACGATATCACGACGAAACTCGCCAATGTCTCACCACAGCCTTTGAGGTCACGATTTCGCTACATGTCATGAAATCGCGACATGTCGCGATTTCGCGACCCCTCCCCCCTTGCTTTACAAAACTTCCTTCTTGGGGAAAAAAAGTCAAAATGTAAAGTACTTAGAAAAATATGAAATTTTTTTAGAAAATGCAAGATTGCTCTACTGTCTCCGGATGCTCCTGCATCAGAAACCTTGGGTAAAAAGGAGAAGTGACCTTCACTTCTATGTTGTTCGGTCCGCATCCTTTGTAATATCTCTGAACACTCATCAACCTTTACAACCTGCTCAAATCTCATTTCCTGGCAAAATTTTCTGCCCTCTACCAGACAAATTCTAGCATTGCTGCTCACCTTCTCATCCACGGTCTATAATGGCTTTAATTTGTGGTGCACTCCATCTTTCATTAAGGAGTAAGTATTTTCACAACCATCATGCACTGCACTCCAATCAAACTGCCATGGTCTCCCTAATAGCAAATGGCAAGCATCCATGGGGAAAACATCACACAGGACTTCATCCTGGTACTTTCCAATATTGAACGTAACTAAGCACTGTTCACGGACCCATGCTCTATGGTCCTTCCGCAACCATGCAATCCGGTATGGATGCGGGTGTCTCCTCCTCTCCAGCTGTAACTTAGCAACCATCTCCTCGGAAACTAAGTTATCTGTACTCCCATTGTCTATAATAACATTACAAAATTTTCCTGCACTTTTGCACCGTGTGCAGAACAGGCTTCTCCTCTGCTCTGATTTGTCTTCATCAATCAACATGGTTTTCCTCACTATCATTGCTTCTCCTTTCTCAACTTCTTCAGAATGTTCTAATTCAGCATCTTTCGCTGCCACAACAACTCTAGCAGGACCCACTTGTTTCTTGTTCACTCTCTCGGGGTGCTGGGGACACTCATATGCCCGATGCCCCTCTTCTCCACAGTGAAAACATGTTCCCCGAAACACTCCTCTTCCATACCCGCGTCCAGATCTACCTCTTCCTCTTGGGTAGCCATTGTTCTAAACTTGCGATTTGGGTTCTTCATCTTCTTTCTAATTTTGGCTGCTGCTAACCCCTTCTTTCTTCTCTTCCTTTCCTTCCTCTTTTCTTCCACCAGTATTTCCTCCGTTCCCTCTTCCTCTTTGCTTGCCCTCAAACCTTCAGTTTAGTTTTTCTTCAACCTTCAGAGCAAACTAGTAAGCATCTTCAATGGTACTCACCCGCACTAAACTCAACTCTTCCTGGACACTGGGTCTCAACCCATTAATATAACGGGCCACTTTTTCCTTGCTTGCTTCTAAATGGCTGGTTTTGATGGAGATTTTGTAAAATTCCTCCATATATTCTTGGACAGTTTTATTCATCTGTCTCAAATCCTACATTTTTCTCAGCAGATCCAACTCATAATCTGTCAAAATAAACTGCCTTTTTAATTTTTCTGCCATCCGTTCCCATCTTGTTATCCGTTATTTTCCTCTTCGATTCTGTTCTAGCTGTACCCCCTTCCACCATATGCTGGCATGACCTTTTAATTTGGTTTTGGCAAATCTGACCCACTCGGGATCTTCAACCTCTTCATATTCGAAGTATTCTTCCAGGTCATTTATCCAATCAATTAATTCCTCCGGATTCAAGTTCTCAGAATATGTGGAAACTTCCATCTTCGGCCTCTTCCCGATCTGGGATATGGCTTTGTACAGTCTGGCTTGTGCCGGATCTATAGCTTCTTCTTCTTCTTCTTCAAACTGGTTTTCTTCTTCATCTGCTTCATCTTCACTAACTGCATCTCTTCTCGGTTCATGTCCTCTACGTAGTTCTTCTTGCAGGGCCTGAACTTGCCGCTGCAAAGCTCAAAAATCTGCTGCTACCATGCCTCTCCCACCAATAGGGTTTCTTCTCGGAGTCATCTTCTCACTTTCTCATGAGCCTTCCTACAGATCCTGGTGTAACTGCCTCACGTCCGGCGATCTGTTACACACTCAGGAACTTTCGAATCTGATACCACTGATGGGGACCAAAAAATCACACCTTCAAAATTTTTAAACTTTTCATTAAAATCTTTTGAATATAATACATACATCAAAATAAAACAGCCCGCAGGCTTTACAATGACCAAGCTCGGCTTCGGTCTCTCTAACTGTGCTACTTCTCCCCGTTCTCCGGTCCACCACCCCCAACTATTACCAAAATTCGAGTTTTTATCGAGGTCTCGGTCCTCTAGGCAATTAATGCCCCTGCCTAACAAAATTTCAAATTCGATTTTCCCCCTCGGCCGAGTTTTCAAATTTGTCTGCCATAAATGGGCAACTGCCTGAACCGCCATGAAGCTTGCATTAATGGCCTCCCTTAACCTGCACCCACCATTTTGTTCAGACTGTTATTCTGCACTACTGTCCCATCCTTAATGTTTGATGCCTGTCACTGTTGTTTGCCAAAAATTTCAAAAATGTGCGTGGCCGACATCTCTATTTTGAATTTACGTGGCCTTCATCTTTGTTTCAATACACGTAGCTGTCCGCGCGTTAATTCGTCTAAGCCTTCTTCTTGTCACAATATTTTTAATACACGTGCCCCTCACAACTGTCTTGATACACGTGGCTATCCACGTGTCAAATTTGGCCTTGCCTGACCGTCCGCTTGTCCACTTTTAACTGTGCCTTCACCTGGCCGCGATATCACGACAGGTCGTGAAATCGTGACATGTCGCGATATCGCGACCAAAAGTGCCTTCTTTATGCCGGAGCCCCTTGGGGTCACGATTTCGTGATGTCGTAAAATCACGACATCGAGGAAAATAGAGCAAGGTAGAGTACAGTCACGATATTGTGACGTCGCGATGTCGCGACAAAATTTGGAGCAGATGGTTGAGCGGTAGAACGGTCGCGATAGCGTGACGTCGCGATATCGCGACATCGTGATATCGCGACATAAATCAAGGCAAGGGGCTCAAAGGCAAAATGGTCGTGATATCGTGACATGTCATGATATCATGACCAAAATGAGAAAAGGGCGCAGAGAAGCCAGAACGTTGCGATATCGCGACATGTCGCGATATCGTGACGGAGAGAGAAAAAGGTGTAGGAGGAGAAAGAGATGGCGGGAACGGCATTTACGAGGACTGTTCAAAGATGACACATGGCAAAAGCTGAAGTTAAAGCGGGGAATTACCCAGAAGTGTTGGGAACGAAGAGGATGGGTCACACAGAGTTTTCTGACAGAATCTGCAGTGACAAGGACCATGTGGAGTGGGGATTTTAATTCGGGTTGGTGTCCCAGTTTTTGTGTGAATGTAATTAATCGGGTTGGTGAATCCTTTTAAACATAAGTTGATGCTTCAGAGGGTCGGGGCCTCTATAAAAACCTAGTTTTATGTTTTAGTCGGGACGGTGGATCGGGAAATGCACGCAGAGTGTGGAAGTGCGTAGACCAAGCCGAGCGCTGGTCATTGTAAGCCTGCGGGCTGTTTGTATGTGTTTTTTAGATTAATGCAAGAGAAAATTCTGAAATTGCGTGAGTGTGTGTGCATGATTTTTTTTGGTGCGCCATCACCACATCATAGCATAAACACCTTTGAGAAACTGACTGATGCATTCCTACAACATTTTACCTCTAGTGATAAGGAAATGATAAACTCGACTAAATTGGATAGCCTTCGTCAACTTGACGATGATCCAATCATTGAGTATGGAAATAAGTGGAGGAATGTGATGTCAAAAATACCTCCCACCCTACCCATAGCAGAGCTCATTCAAATATTTATAAGAAGCTATTCAAAAAAAATCTTGCTCCTCTTGCAATTACAACAATATCAAACATTCAAGGAAGCTTTAGCATAGGCCTAGGTCATTGAAGACGTCAAGATACAAGAGGATGATATTAACCTACACAAAAGGGAATGGCCACACAAGAGTATTATAGGTGGTAACATGCAACAAAATGTGGCCCCATTCAATCAAGTTGTTTTTATTATCTCTGAATCCTCAAACCAGGTAGCACCACCTCTACCAATGCAACATAATTACCAAGCTCAGCCTCCTCTAGCCAAAAATCATATGCAACAGAATCAGATATAGGTCCAACAACATTGGCCACAATGACAATATACTAATTTTCCAGAGATATTAGCATCGCTCTTTGATCGATTATATGAGGCATGAAGAATCAATATTCCAGAGATACGTCCATTGAAACCTAATAAGCGTAGATCAAAGACAGAGGAAAAATCTATATTGCGTTTACCATCGACAAAGGGGTCATGACATCCAGACATGCTATCCATTTAGATATTTAGTGCAAGATATTATCAAGAGGCAAGAGATTTCGATAGGAGTCTTACAAGACCCCTTGCATGCACACGAAGCAAACACAATGCCTGCCAATCAAGTCAAAAAACCTAATAAGGTGCACATTAATATACCTCCACAAGAATTTGTGGGAATGATCAATGTTGTAATAGAGAAAAAAGAATGTCAAAATTGATCTACACAACCTATGGCATCATCTAACATTTTGCCTTCGCTTGTCTCATCTCAGTAGGATATTGGTAGTGCACAAAATTACACATCACAACAGGGGGGTTCAATTTCTACTGCTCCTCCTAGCCAAGCCATTCATGGTGTATCAAATACAATGCACATTGGGGGTTTTCAAGGCATCACACCTTCCCCATCATCCACATCATGATCAATTTCTAAAGGTATCGCACCTTTATCACTTTCATTGAGTGGCACACACACTGGGGGGTACCTAAGGTAGTGTACCTTCCCCCTAAAAACACAAAAAAATAAAAAATATTCAAATAAATCATAAAAATTAAAAAACAATTGAAAAATCATAAATTCAAAAACTTCAAAAATATATAAATTTTTTAAAATCCATAAAACAAAAAGCAATAAAATCCAAAATATTGTAAAACATAAAATTTCAAAAAATATTGCATTTCATTTGCATCATGCATTTTTTTTTGCACTTGCATTCAGTTAATTTCATTGCATTAGGTATTTCTATCCATCGCACTTGCATTAGGATAGGTTGTGTTTGCAATCTTACAAATGACACCACGTTTGTATTTCAATCATGCATCTATGCATCATCATCATCCATCACCCTTGTGAGTAATTATGTTTTTCAACACAACCCTCCATGTTGCTATGAAGAATATACTAGGGTTTTTTGGTCGTTCAACCATACCTAGTAGTCTTCTTAGATTTAGTATAAAGCTTGCTTTACTTTTGTAGATGAGGTCTAGGTTTGATAGCACTTAGCATATCAAAATCCCATCACTAATTAAACACATTAAAAATCCTACTTAGGGCAAGGAAATATGAACACTACGAAGTGGTCCTAGTCACCTTAGGCAAACGATTTTGTTACTTGCTTATTTTGTTAGGTTCAATGGTCTAGGGTAGTGATCATTGGCAAAAGGACAAGTTTACCCCCTACCCAAATAAATCCCTTGCTTACAAATAAAGGAGCAAAATCCCAAAATCAAATCAAATACCTTGCTCAAAACAAAAGAAAATCAAAATACAAAATAAGCAGTGATTTTTATCATTATATGTATGAGCAAGTATCCCAATAAATTGAAGAAAAGAAGGGGGTGAACTTGAATCCCTGGAATGATCACTATGCGAAAGCCATAGGGTGATCCCCAATATAGAAATGGGCTGAATGAATCCCACTTGACATTGGGGTAGGTCTAAGTAATTTACAAATGAGCTAGCTTTAGGTGGCTGGTATTACCTAGTATTCTAGTTTAACCTAATCCAAACCTAGGATCAGATGGAAATTTGAGGATCCCTAATACAACAATGGGATGAATGAATCCCGCATAGCACTTGGGTATGATTATGTATCATATAATATATTAATTTGCACACATAGGGATAATGAATAACTTAATATTTCATAGCAAAAATTTTGTTCTTCAGAATTCTAGTATAGTCATTATACAACTTTTGATAAGTCAACTAGGGTGTCTGAGTTTCATGGAAAACCTAAAAAATTCCCAAATAGCAGCAACCATATTTAAGCAATCATCAAATATCAACTTATTTTTATAAGAGTTTGTTTTTTAGAGATATTCATAATGTAGGTTAGATATTGGATGGATATCATCAATGATATTCAAATGGCTATTGACTATGTTATGCATATTCTTTTAATTTACAAAAGCTTATGAATAAAAATAATACATCATTTGATAGCACATATGGGTGTCTAATTGATTAATTATTATGATAAGATATATCAATTACATTCATAATTTTTATACATTATGTGGTGTCATACATTATATTGTTAAGCACATATTGCATTCATTCCTTATGTTTTAAGTGATTAAAGCATACATGTTCATTTACATTAGATCATCATCATGTAAATAATGTATTACATACATTGCATTCACCATGTCATAACATCATAAAAGATATGCATACAATTAAATTAAATTAAACATGTATTCAATATTCATCATTGATGGTTCGAGGTGTAGACCAATTGGTTCCCCAAACCCTGTAAGGGGGGCAGATTTCCAAGGTTCAAATATCGGGCCTCACCAAACTAAATACTTGTCCCTTTCCTAGTGATTTCAGTGGTGTAAAAGGTTTTAAATGATTGTGGCATGGTGGTTATAGGGGTGGACTACATGAAGATCTATGTGGTGGCTTCTAGTACGAACAATGTAGAATACTATGGCGGCCATAAAAATTCAGACAGCCTACCCAGATTCATGGTGGCTACTGATTCCACCATGTAAAAAAAAAATATTCATCATTGCATCCATATGCATATAAAATAGTCCATCTATACATATAGATAATGGAATCTAATAGAACATCTATCATTTAGCTAGTGCATGTCAGCTGTACATTGTATACATATAGCATAATCACATCATCATGTAGGCATTGCATTCATTATTGCATCCATAATATAAAATAAAAACAAAAATATTTTTGAGCATCAACTGGGGCATTATCAATATCATACTTCCCAAAACAGATTCCAAAGATGCTTAATTTATTTGGTCAATCCCTTAAATGCACATATTTGCTCACCATAAGGAGTTTCAAAATGGACAATTAAGCATATCTATAGGTCCAAAATTTTAAAATTAAGAAAAAAATTAAATAATTTAAAATTTAAATGTACCTCATATCTAGTTATTTACCCTATACACTTGGCGGTTGCAACGACTTGTGCTCCATGCAATATGATAAGATGAGTAAATTTCCATAAGGCCATTTGGGGTAAATTAGTCATCGTTGAATTGAAATGCTTCACTTCAATATCGAAGAAAGCCATGATGGTTGGACTATCCCATGGTTATGAGGTGTTCATCTCCTTTCTTCCATGATATTTTTAGTAGATCATCGAACATATTGATTCAACTCAAGCCTAATTGGAATTGATATAATCTTGATTCTCTAAGAATGCCATTATGATCGAAATGCTTCATGGGATAGAGATATACAATTACTATTCATAGTTGAAATCATGGATGAATTAGGCCTTGTCAAGTAATATCAAAGTGCAAAAGTCTTCAATTGTTCAAATCAATCATGTTGGTCAAGCGACTCATCGCTTCATTAATTGTACTATCGTCATCGAATCATCGCTTGATGGGGTAGTCATAATAAAATTTATAAAATTCATAATAAAAATCAACAATTAAATGCTTAATCATTGCTAAGTGCATTCGTTCATGAATCATTGACAAAGACAATCATGCACCCTCCTTGCTTGGGAAAAATAAGCAAAAATATCAAGAGTAAATTCAAGCAAACTGGGCAGCTAGTCTCCTAATTATAGATAAGGCTAGGATTAGAGTTAAGCTTATATCCTAATTGCTATCAAGTCTAGGATTAGACTTAAGCTTGTCTCCTAATTGCCATCAAGGCTAGGATTATACTTAAGCTTGTCTCTTAATTATCGTCAAGGCTAGGATTAGACTTAAGCTTGTCTCCTAATTACTGATAAGGTTAGGATTTTGACTTAAGCTTTATATAATCAAGTTCTTCAATCCATAAAAGGTAATTATTCAATTATGTATGCTCTTTTCATGATTGGGGCATATAATGTTGATCACATTAATGATCATCATTCAACCTACAACATGGTTTTAGGAGGTCTATTTTTGCTCAACATTGTTCGTTCTCACAATGCATCCCAAAAGGGGCATTTATAGACACCTAAAACACATCATGTGTAGGTGAATACTCATATGGGTATCCTTTGCAAACCATATGAATGACCTTGAACCTTTCCAAGACCAAGCAGTTGTTCTAACCACTCATTTAGGCATCCTGGGTCTATTCAACCTTAGTCGTGGGTGACAACTGTAGCTAAGATCTTAGTCATGGTTGACACTTATGGTTAGGGTTTTTAGCTATATTTAAGAGTTACAACTAGTTGTATAACAAAATTGGGTGACAATAGCTGAGTAAAATTAGTTGCAACAATCAAATTGCAATGGTTTTTAAGAATTTTGGGCTTGGAAGCATCCATAAGCTTCCTCCCAACTACCAATTATTGTTCTTGGCTTCTCCATGAATCTAGAGAAAGGATTTTGGGAGTCTATTTAAGACCCCAATTTCAAAGAGCAAACCCTGGCTATCTTCTCTAATGAAGTGCTACCAAATTACTAAAGAATAGTTCAATTGCATTGTAGCGAAGCCCTATCAAATTGGAAAGGCAATTTCACCCTGTGAAGAGGAACAAGATGCTGCCAAAATGTAATTTAATCATAAACCTTGCAACAATGGATATATCAAGAGCTTGAGGAGCAAGCTTGACAATTGACATACTTCCATTACCAATTCTAGTGAATTCAACCACCAATCTATTTTAGAACATCGAGGTGACCCTTGATCATCAATTCCTTGGAGGATTTGAGAGTTTTTGGCCGTGGTTTCAAGAGAAAGATAAGTTTTCCCTTAGCCACAAGTTTCAATCCTGGCTAATAGCGCTAGCTACATTAAGCACCTGTGGCTAGGATTTTATGCTCTTTTTCCTCCATTTTAGCAATATATTTCCATTTCTAGTTATGCAAATAGGTTAATCTAGCTTAGATTAGTCTTCATTTACACTTTTGCATGTTTAATTAGCCAGATTAGAGGTAGCTTTACCTTGATTTAGTCATAATTTCTAGTTTTCAACAATCTTAGATTAGCTTTATTTCATGTTCTTATTACAAATTACATGGTAGATTGATTAGATTTCCATGTTTTACTACATGCTTTGCATTAATTTAGTTATTTCTTGATCATCTTTGTGTATATTTATGTTTTCTTTCAATATTAGCTATACTTCTTGCAATTTCTTGACAAAAGCCTCATCAAGAGAGGTCTCCTTTGCTATTAATATCTTTCATGTTGTTTCTTGAATGCAAGGTTTACAGGACCTAATCATTTTCAAGGCATTCAAGGTAGCATATGCCTCTAATCATGGAGAAGAAGGCTATCCTAGGCCTTAAGCAGTTCGTGTCCATTTTAGAGAGTCTATGAATTATACCAACCCCATTGCGGGGTATAAATTGATTGTATTAATTGTATCATGAATTTGGTATCCCTAAGAGGGATGTAATTGTAATCTATTGACATCTCATTAATACAAATAAATCCTTCTTCATGTCAATTTCATGATTAATGTGGTTTAATGCTTTAAATTTGCACTTAATTGGTACAATGGCTTAGTTAAATGCTTTCTATATCAATACAAAAATATATCACCAATTTTGTGGCATGATGTCTATAGTGTTAGAAGGTGAATGTTGAACACCAACATCCAACAAGGAAATTGTTTTCTCATCACATACCCACTCATAAATTGTAAGTGATTTTTATGAATTTTATTGTTGGTTTGCCTAAAACAAAATATCAACATGATACAATTTTTGTGATAGTAGATAAACTCACTAAGGTTGCACACTTTATAGTAGGAAGTACTATAGATGATGTTGTAGTTATTGCCAATAGATTTTCTAAAGAAATTTTCATATTTTATGGATTTCTAGAGATGATAATCTCAAACAGGGACTCTAGTTTTACTTTTGAGTTGTGGTAGGCTCTTCATTGTGCAATTGGCACAACTTTGAATATTATTTTTGCATATCTTGAATGGACATACTGAAAGGGTTAAACAAGTTCTAGAAGATATGTTACGCATGTATTGCATGGACTAGAAGTCTCGTTGGAAAGACTATTTGTATCTGGTTGAGTTTGCTTATAATAATAGCTATCATTCTTCTTTTAAAATGGCCCTTTCGAAGCCTTATATGGTAGACAATGCAGAATACCATTATCATGGGATAATCTCGAGGATTGGGTTGTCATTGGACCGAAAATGGTTAAAATCATAGAATAGTAGCTAGAACTAATATGATAAAGGCTCAAAGAAGCCTCAAATAGATATAAGAGTTATGCAAATTTGAAAAGAACTCCTAGATAATTATTTGTGGGCGATAGGTTTTTTTTTAGAGTAAAACCCAAAAAGAATGCAATTAAATCAACCATATTGGATCCTAGATTTTTAGGACCATTTGAGATTGGGGCAAAGATAAGTCTTGTAGCCTATCGGCTTGACTTACCACCTAACCTATCAAAGATCCATAATACTTTTCATGTATCTATACTTAGGAGATATACTGTTGATCTTGATCATGTGTTAGATATTTCTAACTTGCAGATGGAAGATCCGACAACCTTTGAGGTGAAACCTATAATCTTCGAATTTCATTCCAAGACTATGAGGAAAATAAATATTGAGCAGTGCAAGGTCCAGTGGGACTAGTATTCTGAGAATAATTCCACTTGGAAAAAAGTGGAGGACATGAAAATATATTTTCCTTATTTATTTGATGATGTTATGTAATAATATAGGTTGAACCATTCACCACTTATGAAAGTGGAAACTAAGAAAACCTTATGTTTTAATGACTGATATGTAATATTGTAGGAAAACACAAAGGACTATGTTTATCATAAGGGGGAGAGTATGTCACGACCCACATTGGAGGAACTTTATTAATATGTTAGCTGTGTTATAATAGCTAGTTTTGTATTTCTTGATGTATTTGCATTATATTGGTTTTTATCAAAATAAAATGATGCTACGTGCATTGATTGATTTTAGGAACATGTATACTCTAAATTGGAATACTGGACACCAATATATGGGAAGGGAAATAATGACAAAGACAACTCATCAGGTAAAGCTTTTGTTTCTATCATCAATAGTTACCTCCCTAATGTTGGTGTTACTTGAGGAATTACTCTAAAATTCCCACCACTCAAAGGAAAAATGGTGATGGGACACAATGAGCATATGCATCGAGTGCTTGTATTTGTGTGAAATATAGTTGGTTGCATAATTAACTTGCATAAAGGAATTCTACCTTGGTGTAGACACCTAAAACGTGTCATGTCGATGGTGACTACTCATATGGACATGCTACAAGACCATATGGAAGATCTTGGACATACTCCAAGATATAGCAGTGGTTCTAACCACTCAATTTGGGCTCCTTGGCCTAATCAATTTTAATTGCAACCTAGATCTGTAGTCTATAGTTTGAACCATGTCTAATACCTATGATTTATAGTCTAGATCATAGTTGTAACCTATGGTCTTAACTGAAGTTTAGTTGGCCTTCATTTGAGCCAAATTAGTTTGAACGACTATTTGTTCTAGAAGAAGGTGGTTAGAGGATGAAAGCTTCCAATCCAACTATCCTAACCACCCCTTCTTGATATTGGATTCTCCATGAAGCCACCTCTAGCCCTAGGACATCCTATAAGTACCCCTCAAAAATAGTGCAAAATATAGAGCATATAGAGCATTTTGATAGCGAAGCGTTATTGAAATATTAAGAGAGAGAGCATTTGGAGATAAAAATAGCGAAGCCCTATCAAATTATGGACTCACTTGAGTGCATAGAGAGAGCCTTATTGCCATCACCATTGTCAAATTTTCAAGCATCATGACAAATTAGGCCATGGATACCCTAAGGACCTAGGAGAACCAAGAAATGCTAATTTAGGTAAATAGAGGCCCTATTCAATGATTCAACCATCAAACCTATTAGAGGACACTGAAGGTGACTGTTGAACATCAATTGGAAAAGTAGGTCAAGCCCAAAACCCTTGAATTTGAAGGGAAAATCACTTGGTTGCTCATCACGACTTTCAGTCATGGTTTACAGTGCAGACAACCCATCAGAGCTGCAATTTGCAATAGAGGTGACTTTTACTTACTATTTCTATTCCAGTAGATTTAGATAGGATAAATTAATCATTTTACCACTTTATTTAGTAGATTAAATACTTTTATTGATCGGGTTAAATATTTGATTTGTTTATTTCCATCTTGGAAAGTAGGACTTAATTAGATTATTTTTATGCTTTAATGCTTCATTTTGTATAATGTATGTCATATATTGATAGCTATATTTCTTGTTCATATGTTTCCATAAATCTTGATAGGATTTGCATATGTTTAGCATAGTTTATGCACTTTCTTGATGTTATGTCATTATGCAATTCTCATGCCATTTGTCTTTAAATTACCTCATCATGATAGGCTTCTTATGATTTTGACATTCTTGTGTTGTTTCTTGATCATAGGAAATAGGTTTTAAAGGAGCTACAATCATCCATTTCCTTCCTCAATGTGAAGAAGAGGGTCTACTCCATCCTAGAGCAGTTTGTGTCACCCTAAAGGGCACTTTGAAATCACACCTATCTGATGAGCATCAGAAATTCTCATATTTTGTATACATTTTCTTGATCATTATGCGACTGTATAATAAGGATTGCATAATTTTATGAAATATTATATAAATATTTGATGAAATTATGTGTGTTCTCTAATTTATGTGTTTTTAGTTTAATTTTGTGGAATTGTAGTTGATTTAGTTAGATTTGGATCATTCGAGGTCTTTTTATGGACCTAACACTTTGTTTCTTTCGAGTTCAATGTAGAAAAGATAGGCACCTTCCAATTCTAGGAAGGTGAAAGACGTAAGTAGGTGCCTTTCTCTTCCAGGAAGGCACCAAGAGTAAGTAGGTGCCTTCATCTTCTAGGAAGGCACCAAGGAAAGACAAGCACCTTCTTCTCCCAGGAAGGCACCAAGAAAAGACAAGCGCCTTCCTCCCCCAAGAATGCACCAATAGAAGGCTAGTGCCTTCCTCTTCTAGGAAGGCACCAAAGTAAAAGAATCACCTTCCTCTCATAAGGAAGGCACTGACGGGAAGGTGCAACTAGAAGGCAAGTGCCTTTCAATCATAAGGAAGGTGCCACTAGAAGGCAAGTGCATTCCTCTCATAAGGAAGGTGCCACTAGAAGGCAAGCGCCTTCCTCCAATAAGGAAGGTGCCAACGAGAAGGCACCACTAGAAGGCAAGCACCTTCCTCTCATAAAGAAGGCACCACTAGAAGGCAAGTGCCTTCCTCCCATAAGGAAGGTGCTGACAGGAAGGTGCCACTAGAAGGCAAAGCACCTTCCTCTCACAAGAAGGTGCCAACAGAATATAAGCACCTTCCTCTTCCAGGAAGGTGCCCACGATAGTAAGGCACCTTCCACATAGAGAAGGTGCCTGATATACTCAGGCACCTTTTGCATAGGGAAGGCACCCCTGTTCTTTGCCCGTTGACCATACAAGCATGACGTGGACAAAAATGACTGGTGCAGTTCCAACTCTACATCAAGTAGAGCTAAATTGGGGATCGTACCAATGTATGAGAACATCCTACCAATGCCAGGTGAAGCACAAACCAATCAGTGAACACACCACCATTAGAACCAAATACCATTTTAGTATATGTCAATTACATTTACTAGACTATCTTAGTTTAGTCTGGGATGAATAGACTGTTACAACTTCTTTATAATAGAAGTTCTGCGGGTGTTCTATATAAACACATGCAAACCTCTCTAAAGATATATAGAAATATATAGGGATATATAGACATAGATATATAGAGAGAGGAGATAGAATATTTTGATTGTACTACTTTGATAATTGTAATATAGTTCTAAGAAGTTCTAAGTGCGTGTTTAGCTGGAAGGAAGCTACTGGAGCCTGGGCCCACTCCAAGCCAGTATTTCTTCCTCCAATTTTCCTATGTTTTTCTAGATTAGTTTACTTTTTTATAATATTGTTTATCGCATCGATATTTATAGTATTTGTAGTAGGTTCATTTCCAAGAATGTGTGGATATTTCCTTTCTATAGATTTAATCATTTTTATGTAAATTATTGAGGAGTGCATGAATTATTGACAACCGTTTGAAAACACCCCCCAATAGTAGAACTAGCAGACTCATCTCAAGTGGTATTGTAAGCAATCTTATTCAATTCCTTCACAAGTTTATGAAGCTCCCTGGGTTGATAAATTAAATGCATGGGCATGTGACAAAATTAGGAAAAAGTTAACCTTATTTGGCCCGTAACATTTTAGTGTTTTTTTTGGGGAAGCATCTCAAATAGATTATTTACAATACCTAGAAACCTTCCATCTGACCTTGCATGAGTTCTTTGAGAAGAAGAGGACCAGATAGTCAGTTTATAAAAACCAATCCATCTGAACCTGAGTTAGCCAAGTATTCTAAATTTGAATTAGACTCACCCGACCCACCTTCAGCAATCCATTGGAGTGAGGAGTTGCACTTTGTGTAAAGTGCCTCTTCATCTCATCAATGGGGGGAAGAATGAATCATCACAAATCCCCTATTTAATAGGACACCCTTAGAGGAAGCCCTGTTGTGAAAAGCTATAGAATATTGGATGATAACACCAGATAACCTTAGAGCCTTGACTTAGAAAGTCTTAAACGACCATAAGACCATAAACACTACATTAGAGACCACATTTCTTGAAAAAATGGCTGACAACGAAGAAGTCTCATCTGGATTTAGTTTCCTAATTTAGGAAGGAGTAGGAGATACCAAAATGAAAAACATATCCCCTGCTCACCTTCTAACCTTCAGAGGATACCCATCCGAGGACCTTGACCTATTTTTATTTAATTTTGATGTCTTATGCAGGTCTGTGGACTACAAATATGATACATAAAAGTTGAAACTCTTTCCTTCCACGTTAGATGATACAGCTCTACTGTGGTTCATTGGTCTAGGAGACAAACACATTGCCACTTGGGATCAAATGAAGAGGCTCTTTTTAGAGCAATACCAAGATTTTAGGAGAGCAAGAGATTCCAGAGAAGAGGTCCTGAGCATGATGTAGAAAGAAGATGAGTCTTTCAAGGAATACTAGGAAAGATTCAAATTCAATCTCCAATGATCTCATCACACGAGACTATCTAATAAGTCCCTCAAAAGCATCTTTTTGAGAGGAATTACCAATGAATCACTGGAGGCTCTTAACATTATTTATAGAGATGATGTCTACCAACACGCTATGGAAGACATCCAACAACTATGTCAGAAATACTCAAGAAGGAGAGGTAAGACCACTTCTATAACCATGAAAGTGACTACTTCAGTCACGAAGATAGAAATAGGTAACATGCTGGAAGATTTAAAGAGTGAAATTCTCTCGTCTCTAGCATTACAGATGGATACACTGTTGTTAGAGAAGAAGAATCAAGAAAATGAAGTAGCATTAGCTTATTCCTATCCAAAATGCAGAGGGAAGCATGCAAAGAATGCATGCCTAGAGAACAAAGTCAGAGTATGTGTAGTTTGCAGGCTGAACCATAAAACCTGATTGTGCCCACAATTGGCCAATAATCAGGAGGATGCTCAAAGCGTGAATGCCTATTTTATAGGCAATCAAAAGAGTTGGCCACAACCCCCTACGGGGAATATGCCAATCAAAATTTCATCATATGGAGGAGGACCATACATGCACCAAGGTCCGCCTTAACCACCTAACATGGGGTGGTGGGGGCCATCACCCTAGTCTAATGCACCCCCAATAGCATTCCTAAACCAACAACCATGGATGCCATATCCATATCCTAGGCAACAATGGAGAGGCCACACTCCATGGAATCAAGCTCCAAAAAACATAGCACCAGCTCACCCCTAACAAAAATTATTGACATTTCTAGTAGTGAGACTTGCACAACTACCCACAAAACAAACAATAAATCTGAATAACAAGGTGAATCAGCTAGCATAAAATGTGGAGGGTGAGATGTATCGATGTATCATATTCAGCTTAGGTCTGGTAGACAGATAGGAGTAGGAATGCCTCCACTGGTAGAAGATGAGGAATAGGTAGAAGCACCTCTTGTAGAAGAGGTGATAGAAGAAATTCCTAAGAGAGCAAAGGCTCCATTTCCCAACTGACTATAAGAACAGAGGAAAGTAATGCAACTAAAGTTTGATATCTTGTCTAGCTTGAAGAACCTCATTGTGACAATCCCATTATTTCAAGCTATATGAGACATTCTAATATATACCAATGTGATAAGAGAGATGTGTCTAAGGAATCCAGGATGAAGAGCAACCTAGAATATCAATGTCATGGATAAAATGGTAGATTTGATGATGGGTAAAATGTGCAATCCAAAGTATGTAGACCTGGGCATCCTGATGCTGACTGTAAAAATTGAGGGACATTCCCCATCCAATACATTGGTCGATATCAAATTAGCCATCAATGTAATGCCTCAAGAGACCATGTAGAGGCTACAACTCATGAACCTAAAACCCACTATGATAGTGTTGTAGCTAGCTGATCGATCGATCATGGCACCGAAAGGAATGTTGGAAGATGTAATAGTAACAGTCAGCACATGGGAATACCCAGCCAACTTTTTAGTTCTACAATCTAAAACTAGGCTGGTCGGTTACTCGCTCACCTTAGGAAGGCCATGGATAGCAACAACTAATGCTTACATCAGCTATTGGGATTGTTTGATGACCATATCCAATGGGAATAATGTTAAAATATTGACCATTTCACCCCTAGCTTAGTCTGTCGATTCAGTAGGAGAACCCATGTTGACCGATCATGAAAATATTCAACTATCCATGATCCAGTTGGTGATGATGTTGGATGAGTTTGTAGAAGAAGATGAGGATGGTGCTATTGTGGAGCTCCTCCATGGGGAGTCCTCCATATCCACACCTATATCGCCATTGGCTGGCGACCAAGATCTACACATTCAACAAATACATGTCGAGCTAGGAAGAAAGTTGAATGTCAGTAGTAGGTTGACTCCTACACAATTGACAAAAGTAGAAGAGCTCCTGGCTAGACACCAATAGACATTTGCATGGGATTACATAGATATGTAGGGCATCAGCCCAAAAATCTATACCCATCGTATATACCTCGATGATCAAGCAACTCCAAGTAGGCAACCACAGAGAAGAATGAATCCGGTAATGAAAGACATTTTCAAGGAAGAATTGCAAAAACTTTTGATTGCCAGATTCATCTATCCAATTTTTGATAGTGAATGGGTATCATCATTAGTGTTAGTCCCTAAAAAGAACATGAAATGGTGAATCTGTGTGGACCACAGAGCATTGAATAAGACAACCAATAAGGACCACTTCCCGCTCTCGTTCATTGATTAATTCTTGGATACACTCTCAGGGAAGAAGTATTTCTCCTTCCTAGATGGATTCAGTGGATATAACTAGATCTAGATAGGATAAGAGGATCAAGATAAGACAACGTTCACCTACCCATGGGGAATGTTTGCCTATTAGATATTACCTTTTAGATTGTGCAACACACCTGCCACCTTTCAAAGGGTGGTGCTTAGCATATTTTTAGACATGATGGGAGATGCGGTCGAAGTATACATGGATGAATTCACCATTTATGAAGAAACCTTTGATGAAGCAATGATGAACTTGGAAAGAGTGCTTGAAAGAAGCAAGGAAAACAATTTTTCCCTGAGCAATGAGAAATGCTTTATGATGATGCAAGAAGGCATCATAATAGGACACCACCTCTCTGCAAATGGAATAAAGGTTGATAAAAGAAAAATTGAGGTCTTCAAAGACCTACCCAACCCCAGAATGTAGAGAGAGGTAAGGATTTTTCTTGGATTGGCCAGGTACTACCAGTGATTTATCATCGAGTTCAACAAAATTGCAAAACCACTACACACTCTATAATCTAACGATGTGGAGTTCAATTGGATGAAAGACTACGAGGAAGCATTTCAGCTACTTAAAGAGAAACTGATATCCGCATCAGTTATAAGAGGACCAAATTGGGCCATACCATTCCATATCTACTATGATGCATCCAACAATGTGATTTGAGTAGTCCTCAGACAGAAGGATGGTGAAGAATTTTATGCCATCTACTATGTCAGTAAAAACTTGGCACGAGTCGAGCTCAACCACATAGTGACAGAGAAGGAGTTCCTTGTAGTTGTGCATGCCATAAACAAATTCTGCCATTATATCATCGAGTATAAGGTAATTGTCCACACAGACCATGCGGTTATCAGATACTTGATGAGCAATTCAGACATTGGCAAAATAATTATCAAGTGGCTCCTTTTACTATAGGAATTCGACATCACAATAGTCGATAAACCAGGCAAGGACAACGTCATAGCATATTTTCTATCTAGATTGATACCAATAGATAATGCATCAGTGGAAGACTAGTTTACATATGAGCATTTGTTCAACATTAGTGAGCAAGTCCCATGGTACGCAGATATAGCTAATTACTTGGCCACCAAAAGAACCTCACCTGCTCTCTCTTTCTGAGAAAAGCATATGATCATAGACAAAAGCACATCGTTCCTATGGGTTGAGGGCATTCTATTCAAAAGAGGACATGACCAGATTATAAGGAGATGTGTAGCAGAGCAGGAGTTCTCAAAAGTACTCAAAGCATGTCATGATGAACCATGTGGAGGACACTTTGCAAGGAAATGAATTGCCTATAAAATCCTACAAGATAGGTACTTTTGGCCCACTCTGTTCAAGGATGCGGTTGCATACACCAACAAGTGTGATGAATGCCAAAGAATGGGCAGACCAACCCATCGAGATGAAATGCTCCTCCAACCTCAAGTACACTTGGAACCCTTTGATAAGTGGGGCATGGACTTTGTGGGACCAATTAACCCACCTTCAATAGGGAGGAGGTTTATTTTTTTCTGTACAAATTATGTCACCAAATGGGTTGAAGTTCAAGCATTGAGAGACTCAAAAGAAAGAACGATCACCGATTTCCTATTTGCTCACATTTTTACATGATTTGGGGTCCCTAGAGAGATAACAACAGACCAAGGGCCTCAATTTACCTCTAGATTGATCAAGGAGCTAATGGAGCAATATAGATTTCAGCACAATAAAACTACACCCTACCATCCATAGGCAAATGGGAAAGTGGAAGTGACAAACATGGAAATATAGAACATCCTGATGAAGACCATGCAAAAACATAGAAAATATTGGGCTACACAGTTGTCAAAGGTAGTATGGGCATATAATACCATGTGGAAATCCACCACACGCTTCACATCCTTCCAAATGGTCTATGGAAAGAGTGCTATGATGCCCATTGAATTCAAAATCAATACATTGAGAATGGCTTCAGAGTTGAACTTGAGCTTGGATGACGCTCAAGAAAGGATTCGGTAGCTCGATCAACTAGACAAAATCTGAATGGATGATCTACAGAGAATATAAATCTTACAGAAGCAAATAAAGCGGTGGCATGATCACCACCTTAAACTAAAGTAGTTCCAAGAAGGAGAATGGGTGCTATTGTATGATTCTCGGTTCCAAGAAAGAAAAGGTAAATTAATGCAAAGATGGATGGGACCGTATGAGGTGGTAGAGCTCATCAGGAATAGGGCACTGCATGTTAGAACAATTGATGGTAGAAACACCATGTTAATGATCAATGGCCATTGATTGTGCCCCTATAACACATCCAAAAAATTACAGGTGGAATCCATGATAGATGTGGGGGAGACCCCATATTGTTAGACTAAACACTCAATAGGAAAAACGATGGGCATGGAGATGCTCACCAAAATTAGTTAACTTAGTTTTTTTACTTACTGTGTGTTTTGCAAGGATGACGCCCGCATGCAAGCTATAGGAATCATAACCCAAGGCCTAACAAGCATGAAATGCATCTAACTACCTTTATTTTTCTTTCTTTTTGTTTGCTTTTTATAGGTGGAGGACCTGAAAACACGAGGAATAGGTATCTGGGAAACCAGGCCTAATTCGGCTTAGCATTTTGACACCGACACTCGTAGGTAGAAGCTAAGGCAGCGTGAAGTAAGACATAGAAGGCTTGATCACCCTTTTCCAGTCAAAAGCAACATGATTGCTGAGAATAAGGTGCCTTCCACATCGAGAAGGCATAGAAGAAGGTGCCTTCCATATGAAGAAGGCACCCAACTAGAAGAAGATGCCTTCGGTATGAAGAAGGCACCCCGCCAGAATAAGGCACCCATCCAGAAGAAGGCACCCTACCAGAATAAGGCACCTTTTGTTTGAAAAATGTGCACCACCAGAATAAGGTGCCTTCCTTATAAAGAAGGCGCCCAGCTAGAAGAAGGCACCCAACCAAAAGAAGGCACCTTCCTTATAAAGAAGGCACCCCGCCAGAAGAAGTCACCTTCCTTATAAGAAGGCACACACACTATATATATACATATATATATACATATATATAGGAACCTTCCATGGCTGGAAGGTGCCATACAAAAAATAAATAAAAAAGCCAAGGCACCTTCCACATCGGGAAGGTGCATGCAGACCGAGGTGCCTTCCACATTGGTAAGGCACATGTAGATTGAGGTGCCTTCCACATCGGGAAGGCACATGCAGACCGAGGCACCTTCCACATTAGGAAGGTGCACCCATTTAGAAGCACCTTTTGTAGCAGGAAGGTGCCATCATTAAGAAGGTGCCTTCCACCACCGAAAGGCACATCCAATAAGAGGCACCTTCCACCATCGGAAGGCACATCCATTCAGAGAGAACTCCCACCATCAGAAGGTGCATCCATTAAAAGAGCACTGAAAACATCAAGAAAGCACCATATAAGCACCTTCCACATCGGGAAGGCACTACATCAGCACCTTCCACATGGGGAAGCTACCAAAAAGTGCCTTCCACGTACAACCAACACTTACACCTCCTGGATGTGTCGATCAGAATGAAAGCATCACATGAATGAGTGGCACCAGATGACCATACCCCTCCCCCATTTCACAAATTAGCAAATCAGTTCCCTTCATGATTCCTGAAACATCGAATAAGGTACACAAATGATAATTCAAATTTTTATATAATTATTTATAAAATATGTAGTACCAAAAATGATACCACCATCATAAAGATCATATCCCCCCATAGCTGGAACCGCATGCCAATGATATGGTGCCTTCCATAACTTCTAGGGTTAGGTGCCTTCCCTATAAGAAGATGCCTTCCTGAAGAAGGAAGGATAGAAAAATAGCAGTAGTAAGGGAAGGTGCCATGGGAGGAAGGTCGAAGAATCATGTAGTGAAGAAGAATGAACTAGGTGATATGGAAGGAATCAGGGGGGCAGTGAAGACACAACTCGAGGCTGAGGGATGGCTCAAATACTATACCCTGGTTAGTTAGGGCTAGGATATGGAGGTAGCCAAGGAGTTTGCTACCTCCTTAAGGGGTGATGTAGCTCAGGTGCGAGGGGTAGAAATTCCAGTCACCCCCAAATTCATCTCACAGGCGACTAGATTGCCCCTCATAGGGGAATGTGTATACAAGGGCAGACTGCTAAAGTTGTACGTCGAAGTGCTATTGCTAGGGGAAAATGTGTAGATAGACAAGGAGGGTCAACCCAAAAACAACCTTCCCATGAATATACAAAATATATTTGAGTAGGTTGCTCGATTATTCACATGCGCCAAGAAATATACCCATATGCATGCTAATCATGTGCAGTTTCTCAATCACCTGGTGCATGGAAGGAATTTGAACATGCCCTTCTACCTGGTGAATGCTCTAAAGGATGAAGCAGCTCGGTACCAGAAGGGGGCACCGTCCACCTTAGCCCACCATGGGCTGATATCGGCACTAGTCCAAAATGTAGAAGCGCAGATGTAGAACCTCAATGCAGAGGGAGATGGCAACCAAGAAAGGTGACAAGATGCTATTGCTAAAATAGGGCAAGAAGAGAGAATCCCTATAGAGGAAATGGTGAGTATCAGTCAATTGGAATTTCCCTATTTCATAGAAGAAAGAGGGTAGTCACTAGTGCCTAAAAATACAGAGGAAAGAGGGCATTCCCAAATGCCTGAGCATGAGGAGGAAGGAGCACCACTTATTAGTGATGAGGCCGAGTTCTGGCCAATAGAACCATTCCCTAGGAGGAAATTCTTGTGATGACTCCTCATCTCAGTAGAAGAAGAATAGAGCAACCCAAAAGTCAATGTTATAGCTCAAACTCTTTGGGATTTGACAAACCAGAGCCCACAAGATGTAGGGAATTTTGAGAGCAATGACAAAGTCGATGCGGCCTTGGAGGAGGAACTCAAATGGCAAACCAATTTTTGGATGGCCCAAAAAATTTTGAAGGACTGCCAAAACAAGCATATAGGGGAGTTAAAATAACAAGACAAATGGATCGCCCAGCTCGAGCAGCTGGTCTGGCAGTTGCGAGAGGAAAACTAGCTACTCCAGGATAGGGAAACAAAAATAAGGGATGTGTCAACCCAAACTGACTGAGTGAAAGAAGTCTCGATGAATTCTCCCACATCTATCGAACGAGTATTCTCTTCAGGAGAAATTTGATTGGACACCCAATAGAGTAGCCCAAAGGTAGGGGAGAATTCCTCTATTTTTGGGAGTGAAGGGGAGAGAAGTCCCAAAATACCCCCTATCATCATCCTGAGTGATACAGAGTAGGACGAGGTCCTCCAACAACAAATAGGACCAGAGGATAAGGAGGAACTCCCAGGACCTGAGGAAGGAGGAGAAGAACCTAAGGGGTCATCACAGGACAGATAGGAGAATGAAGGAGCAACCCCAGGGATGACAACACAAAGTGAAGAGAATGCTCTAGGGACCATAGATCAGGCCCCTTAGAGTGAGAAGAAATCCACCAGGGAGAAATGGAAAACCCCTATTTGAGCCGTCACATTTTTTGCAGAGGCCAGAGGAAAAGGGCCTAGGATGGCTCAAAAGAAGGTGAAGGTGACCTTTGCTGAGCCAAAATAGGATGAATGGTATATGCAGCTATTCATGGAGAGGCAAAAACAATTTGAACGACTACTCAAAGAGATGATGGCAGCCAAGGAAACCCAAAAGGTAACCTCGATTATGTAGGGGGACACTGGTATCTACATCAATTTGGTAGAGGATATCCAATTATGGGATATTTATAGGTCATCCTGGGGACGGCCCTCCATGATGAGGAGGTATTTGGAATGATGGGGGGTATATGGACCCGAATTGGAGGCTGCTACAATTGCAAAGGAGAATGCAGGGCTTACTCCTAAAGTATCCAGATTATACAAAGCCCAAGTAGTATATTCCAGGAGGGATAATTTAGATATCCCTCTGGTAGCGGTCATACCTCCAAAAACTGACCTCTGGCAAGCTGTCGAAGCTGCATTCTAGTTAGTAGAAATGATGCTAGCTAGATCACCACTGATAGTAGCCAGAATGAGGAAAGGATAGCCGACAACCGCACCCTCAGCTCCTCATAGGAAAAGAAGAGCCATACCTTCAGATACCAGAACACATAAGAGGCAGACTCAGGCCGTAGGTACAGCTGAATCCTCAAATAAATGATAATGATGAGGGGTCAACAGGGCTACCTACATTTTTTATGCCATGAGGGTGTGGCATATGTTATGCATGGGGGTATGATGAGCATCAGAAATGCTCATATTTTATATATATTTTCTTGATCATTATGCGACTGTATAATAAGAATTGCATACTTTTATGAATTATTATATAAATATTTGATGAAATTATGCGTGTTATCTAATTTATGTGTTTTCAATGTGTTTTTATGAATTACAGTTGATTTAGTTAGATTTGGATTAGTCAAGGTCTTTTTATGGACCTGGCACTTTGTTTCTTTCGAGGTCAATGCAGAAAAGATATGTGCCTTCCTCTTCCAGAAAGGCACATATCTAGAAGGCAAGCGCCTTCCTCCCATAAGGAAGGCACCGATAGGAAGGCACCAATAGAAGGTAAAGTGCCTTCCTCTCACAGGAAGGTGCCAATAGAAGATAAGCACCTTCCTCTTCTAGGAAGGCACCCATGGCAATAAGGAACCTTCCGCATAGAGAAGGCACCCAATATACTCAGGCACCTTCTACATAGGGAAGGCACCCTTGTTCTTCACCCATTGACCAGACAAGCATGACGTGGATAAAAGTGACTGGTTCAGCTCCAACTCTACGTCAAGTAGAGCTAAATTGGGGATCGCACCAACATATGAGAATGTCCTACCAATGTCAGGTGAAGCACAAACCAATCAGCAAACATGCCACTGCTAGAACTAAATGATAGTTTTAGTAGACGTCAATTACATTTACCAGACTGTATTAGTTTATTCTGGGATGAATCGACTGTTACAACTTCTTTGTAACAAAAGTTCTATGGGTGTGCTATATAAACACACGTAGACCTCTCTAAAGATATATAGAAATATATAGGGAGATATAGACATAGATATATAGAGAGAGGAGATAGAATATTTCTATTGTACTAGTTTGATAATTGTAATACAGTTCTAAGAAGTTCTAAGTGTGTGTTCAGCTAGGAGAAAGCTGCTAGAGCCTGGGCTCACTCCAAGCTAATATTTCTTCCCCTACTTTTCCTGTGTTTTTCTAGATTAGTTTACTATTTTATAAGATTGTTTATCACATCGATATTTCCAGTATTTGTAGTAGGTTCATTTCTAGGAATGTGTGGATATTTCCTTTCTATAGATTTAATCATTTTTATGTAAATTATTGAGGAGTGTGTGAATTATTGACAACCATTTGAAAAAACCCCCCAATAGTAGAACTAGCAGACTCATATAAAGTGGTATTGTAAGCAATCTTATTCAGACCCTTCGCAAGTTTACGAAGCTTCCTGGGTTGATAAATTAAATGCATGGGTATGTGACAAAATTAGGAAAAGGTTAACCTTGTTTGGCCTGCAACACTACCCTTGAGAGGGAAATAAAATACATCCTATTGTAACAATTGTATCAAGATGATTATCCCTAAGAGGGATGTACTTGTAATTTGAGTTTGGCATCGAAATATAATGGAATAAAGCATCTTTTATTGATCATCTCATTGTCAATTTCTTGTTCTTGTATGCATTTTGTATTGTTTTTGTCAATTCTTGCAATAGGATACATTAGGTGTGAGCCTTTTTGGTGGTTACAGAAGGCGATCACGGTGGGACCCCACAAAAATAGACATCTGACTGTGTTTCTTGTGTTTCTTGAATTGTAGGTACAGACCGTAGCTATCAGCTGTGGGCCAACAACTGAACCATAGGTACAACACGTGGTTTACAGTCTGAACCGCAGATCAGACCTACGGTTTACATCTAGAAACACAGACAACAGAAAGTAGAGTGCAGATCAACTTAGGACCTGAGGTAGGCCCTATTTTCCACTCTCTATTTTTTTATTTTCTTTGTGTTTTTACAGAATGCTTAAATTTGAATGCAATTAGAAAAGGTAAACTGAAAAAAGGAAAATGGATTAGGTCCTTAGGTTTCTCTTTCTTTGCATTTGTAGATAGGCGCTGCTAGGAACAACGGATCTATGATTGCAGTCCGCCCTAGACTCCAACGTGCTTGATAGAACTTGTGTGTTTGGTGTGCATGTGTGAGGCCCAAGTAGTGGCCATTACCATCGTAATATGCATTGTCTAAAGGAGCATCTAGAATAGCTTGCATTTTTTGAATTTGAAATGTTCTTTCATTTGCATAGCATATAGAAAATGAGCATGAGTGCTATATGATGCATTTCTTTTATGCAAATTAAAATGAACCACACACACCACGTTTCATTTAAACATCAGTGGCGTTGGGCTCTCACATCCAACCCATTTGATTGAGACCAATAGTGGATGTCATTACCACTTGGTTGGCTCATTTGAAATTGTATTATCGGGACCTGCTCATGGCCAAGGCCGACCCAAGAACTATCCTATCCATGCAAAATAGCATGCACTCATCTTCGAAAGAGTGTATCATTGCACACGATGTGTTGGGTGAGGGTTGGTAGTACCTATGCTACCTCATTGAGTATGGACTTCACTCCCATATTCGGCTTGTGCGAGTATATAGGTGAAAACCTTTGAACAAATTGAGTATAACATCAACTTTTCAAAACATGATAAGGAGTTCTATATTGATACAACAAATCATTGAAACAACATCAAACAGTTTAGGGCTCACTTTTAAAAATGTAAAGGAGATAATCACATTGTTTACTTTGTATGCTTCTTTATTGCTTAATTCATCAAGATAAGGCCCTCCTTGAGGCCAAAATTTTTAGTAAGAGAGGAAACCTCTCGAGTCTTGCTTAGTCAGTTCATCATGACGACTAGGCATGATAGAGCTCAATCATGAGCTAATGAGTTAGAGAGTTCATGGAGAGGCTCTGAATACTTTCGATGTTCTCCTGAGGATATTTTAGACCTCACATGCCTCCTTGCTAGGCGTCACACTCATCATGCACCTGAGGATCCAATCCTCCTAGCATGACACTTTGATAGTCATCGCGAGCTCCCTTCATCATGCAGGGGGTTCACCCATACAGATCATGGGGTTTCCTCACACACAGTGAGAACCCACATCATTAGGTCTCCACCTAGTGAGATAGAGAGTTGTGGATCTTACTCCATGAGTTGGTCATATAGGGAATCTGAGTCTCATGCAGCCCATGAGAGGTGACTACTCCAAGACCAATTGGAGGAGGTGTGTAGTGAGTGAGTAGAAAAGAAGAGATCGCATCAAAAAAGGTTGGATGAGCTCCAATGATATGAAGAGAGGATTTACCAATAGAAAGCATGTGAAGAACAATCATGTGAGGTAACTCCCAAAAAGAAGCTCATACCTAGAGTGCTTAGGCAACAAGTCAACGTGATGCACCCTAGTGCATCATCAAGAGTTGCCACTTAAGCAAGTAGATAGCCATTCTTCTAGATAGATAGACATGCCTAGGGTTATCGAAGAACAATAGAAAGAGATGTTTAAGGATCCCATGCATAAGCATGAGGTCAAGAGTAGTCAAGTTCGACAGGTGAGCAATGTCAATGCTTGAAAGTCATCACAATCCTTGGGGCATATACAGTCTATTCCACCATATAAGGAACCTATGATTACTTTCCATAAATAGGAAGTCAAACCTATCCCTATCAAGGAATCTAATCCTCCATTGCATATCATAGCGAGGATACAATAGATTACGTATAAGCGAGTGTTGGTGGATACAAGATCATCGATTAATATCATCACCACCTCAGCATTCAAACATCTCAAAATTCCACCATCCCACATCAAGGAAACAACTTTAATGTTGCAAGCCTTTAACGATGTGGAATCCCCTACAGTAGGCACAATAGTCCTCCCCATCGAGGTGGGACAAAATATTATTCCTACATTATGCTACATTTTAGAGGGATCAAGACAGTATAATCTACTACTTGGAAGACCATGGATAAGAGCCATGGAGTGTGTGTCATCAATAGTGCATCAGTGCATTAAGTACACCCATGGAGGTGAAGTCCATATAGTTGAGGTAGACCCAGATCCCTTCAAGTATTATAAACCTGAGGATCATCTGTAGGAACCTGGTGAGGTGCCTATGCATCTGCAAGTTAAATTTGATGAGTCTATCCAAAGTTTGGATGTAGCCTTGCAGACTATGGTGGAGTTACAATCCCCACCACTATCACCTGTGGAGTCACCTACGACCCCTGCATTCTCAACACTACTTAGCAGGGAAGGATTGATGAATGCCCTCATAGAGATGCTCATGGCTACTTTGAAGGTGTCATTAGAGGATCCTCATACTCCTATCAAGGAGGAAGAACCTAGCATGGTCATGGATGCATCCGAGTGTATCACACCATCTTCATCCATCATGTCACCAGATAGTCCTCATGAGGATGATGGTGAATATGAAGAGCTTATAGAGGCCAACATTACGATGTTGCCCACCATAGAGTCCACTGAGGATCTAGGTCAACTTTTCATCGAGTCTCTACCTGTGGATCCTATCCTAGAGACATCGTATGAGTATGAGGAAGGTTCAGTTATCATGACTAAAATAGGATAGCCTCAGTATGTTGAAGAATTACCTATGATGCATGTAGTTGTGGAGTCTTCTCATGAGTTTGTGGGAATGGTTGACATTAGGCCAGAAGATCAAGTGATTCCTAATCACATAGAGCCGGAGATGGGGTAATCCAATGGTGTTTCCACATTGCTAGGGCCAGAACCTTTGAAATTAGTCACTCCTGACTCATTTCTCATGGCACCATCTCAAGAGCACAAATAGGTAGGTTCCTCACATCAGATTGGGGGTACTAAAACTGACATAGTTCAACACAACGAAGTGAAACAACAACTTGAGCTGAGTCATAGGCATGAGCATGTGGATAGCACTGATGAAGTGTGTCATCAAGAAGCTTCCACATCAACTCAAATGAAGGAAATAGGTGATTTACAATTACCTAATGGATCCATAGCATCCACTTTTCTATTTCCTTCAAATGACAAAGGTATTTCGAATCAGTCATTGGAAATACATATGAACTCTTTGTCAGTCTTGCAATCCATTCTAAGCCATCTAGAATGGATGGAGCATCGAATGGATGAGCAAGATAAGGCATTGCATTTTATCAAGAACCAGTTTGAAAACCTGGGATCACAAAAGCAACCCTTGTCTGAGGCTGAATCACTTCCTATGCAAGTACAAGAAAAGCCTCAGTGAAAGCAAAAGCCCATGCGGCCAACCCAACCATTGGATTCTCAAAGCAAACCAATGTGGGTCAAGAGCCCAAAATAGTCACAACATAGTGGGACTCCTTTAAAAGAGTCTATGTCTGACATCTTTCAGAAGCTGCAAGAGGCTAAGGTCATCACCTTACCTGATATCATCCCTTTAAACCCAAATAGAGTTAAACCTACGGGTTACAGGGAGCATCACTATTGTCTCTATCATCGAATAGAGGGTCATGGCATTCAATATTATCATGAATTTAAGAGTGTGGTGCAACATCTGATAGATAGTGGGGTTTATCATGTAGATGGTTCTCTCATAGTGCCCCAACATGCTGAAGTGGAGGTCACACTTCCTCAAGAGTGACCCTAAAGTTGTTAGTCACCTTGTAAGCCCAATAGGCTAGTGCAATGGGTAGTTTCATTTTAGATGACTACTCTAACTTTGTTCCAAAAGTTACATGAGGCAAAGGCATTCATATTGCCCGAATTCAAGCATAGGGCATCCAAGACTAGGTCACCTAATGGGGGTCCCTTTTGTGTGTATCATCGAGTGCATGGACATGACATTCAAGGTTGCCATTCATTTAAGAGGGTCATCCAAGACCTAGTAGAATGGGATGCGATCCATGAGGATGGTTCTCTCATTCACCCATGCCGAAGCATAGGTACTTCGGTGAGGTCCATTCTTCACCTAGGAGAGTTGATTTTTGTCACTCTTCCTAAACAAGTTGATTACTTTTCAGTGAATAGCATGCATGCTGGGGGTCTTCAAGGTAGCATACCTTTCCCACCAGCCACGCCAAATTTGATAAGGAAAAATGAGGAATCTAGAGGTATTGCACCTCCCTCACCATCATCGAATGGCACACACACTAGGGGTACATAGGGCAGCATGCCCTCCCCAAAAGGCTCCAAGGGTTCCTAAAACTACTTGGTCATGTCAATAAAAGGCCCCGAGGGTTTGTTCAAAACTGCTCGGTCATCCTAAAAGGCTCCAAGATCATCTATGAGTAGTTTGGTCAATCAAAAGGCACCAAGAGTTTCTAAAAAATTGCTTGGTCAACCCAAAAGCTCCAAGGATTCTTAAAATATCACTTGGTCATCCCAAAAATTCCCAAAGGTGCTCATAATCCCTTTGGTCAAACCCAAAAGGCTCCGAGGGTTTGCTTAAAATCGCTCGGTCATCCTAAAAAGCTCCAAGGATTTTGTTAAAAAATTGCTTGGTCAATCTAAAGGCTCCAATGACATTTCCTCATCGTTTGGTCACTCCTAAAGGCTCTAGAGGCATGTACTCACTGTTTGGTCAGATATGAGGCTCAAAACTCATAAAAATTATAAAATCAATAAAATCCAAAAAAAATTGGTAAAGCATAAAATCCAAAAATATTTGCATTTTAATTTTGCATTCACACATGCATCCACTGCATTATTGCATTGCATATAGGCATTCATCATCCATTGCATTCCATAGTAGGAGGGATTATGTTTGTCAGTCTTACAAATGACACCACGTTTGTGTCTAAATCATGCATCTCTGCATTTATCATAATCCATCATTCATGTGAGTAATTGTGTTTTTCAACACAACCTATTTTGTTGCTATGGAGAATATACTAGGGTTTTCTAGTCATTCAACCATACCTAGAGGTCTTATCAAGAGTTGATAGAAATCTTGCTTTGCTTTTGTAGTTGAGGTTCAGTTAGTATAGCCCTTAGCATATCAGAATCCTATCACTAATCAAAAAATTAAACAATCCTAACAAGGACTAGGGGAAGATGAAAGTCATGAAGTAGGACCGGGTATCCTGAGGCGAAAAGAGTTATTCTTGCTTATCCCTCTGTGTGGATGGTATGGGAAATTTTGGTAGTTGGAAAAAGGATAGGTTAGTTCCCTATTCAGAATCCCTTGCTTACGATAAAATGAGCAATATCCCAGAGTGATATCCCACATCAATCCTCAAGATTGATACCCTAGATCGATATCATAGATCGACTTCCTAGATTGATATCCCATATTGATATCATAAGATCGATATCCTCAATCGATATACCAAAAATAGTTTCCCAAAGTAAAATCCCCAAAGGGAAGTTTTTGAAGAAAATTATCACATGTAAATGCCGAAAAGTGAAGATCAAATGAAGATCAGAAAATAGGCTCAAATCAAGTTCAAAGTGAAGATCAAATGAAGATCATAAATCAAAGTTCGAGTGGAGATCAAATGAAGATCAGAAATCCAGTTCGAAGAGAGATCAAATGAAGATCCAGAGATAGTTCAGAGTCAAGATGGAATCGACTCCCTTGCTTCACCACATATGAGCAAGTATCCCAAAAATTGAAGGATAGAAAGGAAGGAGCCTGAATCCCTAGAATTGTTGGCACTACTGTACCTTACGCATGATGATATGTCTGATACACTTGCATTTTGTTTGTGTGCAGACCAATGTTTGAATGTGGAAGAGCTAGCTTCAGGTGTCCTGCATTGCCTAGTGGCTTAGTCCAACTAAAATCTAAACTTGGGATTGGATAAGACATTTGTGGAGCCCCTATCTTAGCAATGGGCTGAAAGAATCCTGCATGCAATTGGGGAATGCTCGTGTCTTATCTTAATATACTCATGTGCACACACAGGGATAATGAACAGTTAGGGCCTATCCTAGCAAAAGCCTTGCACTTCAGAAGTCTAGTGTGGTTAGTATGCAACTTTTGATAAGTCTACTAGGGTGTTTGAGTCTCATGGAAAACCTCAAAAATCTCTCTAATAGCAACAAAATACCAAATATCGCAAACCATATAAAATCATCAAACTACAAAGTATCGAGTCCATGATACATCATTATATAAAGCACAATCAAAGATATAGGATAGATACCGGATGGATATTAGAAATAATATTTAGACGACCACTGACTATATTGTGCATATTTTTCAAACTTGCAAAAGAAAATAGAATGACACATTATATCATTCGCATCATAACATCTGCATATCATTGCATTTCATATATGGGTGATTAATTGATTAAATTCTTATCTTGAGGATTTTCAATTACATTCATGATTTTTATACATTCTGTGGTGTCATCCATTAGATTGATAAACACATATTGCATTCATTCCTTATGTTTTAAGTGATTAAAGCATACAGGTTCATTTACATTAGATTACCATCATGTAAATAATGCATTACATACATTGCATTAGCATATCGTGACATCATCATAAATTAAATGCATGCAATAAAGCAAAATCAAATATGCATTTAAGTAAACATCGCATCCATATGCATCCATCATACATAGCACATCTAAGCATCTAGATCACTACATATCATCATCATCATAAATTAAATAGCTATCTAGTGCATGTCATCCATACATCACATCATATAGCATCAAATAAACATAAAATTAAAAACATATACAAGTACACATAATGAGCCATAAATGATCAAATCATATATATATATATATATATATATGTGTGTGTGTGTGTGTGTCCAAAAGAGTACATCAAGAGTACAAAATGCCCACAAGCTACAATCGTGTAGGTCCTAGACCTTACACAAAAAATGATACATATACAAAAATGTAGCCTAGATCTGATAGAGCCCTAGCTCTGGCTTACTCCTCTTGATCTGGAGCTCTCACCGCCTCCCTCAGCCCTATGCTCTAGAGCCTACTCTATAGTCGACTCTAGTGCCTACTGTGTGCCCTACTGAGGGCCCTATGTGCCACCTAATCCAAAGAGGCCTAGCACATGGGATACTGGTATCTCTATGCGATGAGACCTATGACTAGAGGTCGTAGAAGACTGACTGGTCTCTCTGGTCCTGGTATGGGAGCTGCCTCCATGTGTGCTAGAGGACCTATGTGTCCTCTCAGTCTTGTGAGTCCGCTAACTAGAGCTCATTGTGGACTATCCTATAGTCTTGGATGGACCCCATAGCATGTGAATCCTCTAGGACCTCCCCACCTATCAACCTGATGTGACCCTCCAACTGGTCTACGTGAGCTACCCTAGATGTGTGCCTAGCATTGGCATCCACCAATTGGTCCTATAAGCATTGAATCTCTAACATCGGGTCATGACCACCTAGTAATAATGATAATGGTGTAGTTGGAGGTCCCATAATAGCCTAGGAGGATGAAGGATCCCCCCTATATACCCTAAGAAAATCTCGCTCTGCAATAGCCTCACCCCACTACGCCTAGTGCCACATCACATGCACTAGTGAGATCATGGACCTGAGTCTCTACCACTATAGCCCATGTTGTAAGACCCATGATCTACTCCTGAGCCTCAGCTAGCTACCTATCCCTATGAGCTAGCTTTACCTCTAGAAGGGTGATAGAAGTATCCCGCTACAACTACTGAGTCTATAGCCTCCCAACCTAACTCTACAAGTCAGTGATCTGAGCTAGGAGTTATCCTACCTCACTATCAAGAGGTGCCTCACCCTCCTTAGATCCCTCAGCCTCCTCCTTAACCTCTACCTATGGAGCCTCCTCTACGGTGGCCTCTGCACCCCATCCACCCTCAGTCCATTGGTGCACCCTATGCCCATCTGGATCGACCTCTACCTCTGCCTGGTCATCTACCCTACCTAGAGGTCCTGATCCCTACCACTATAGTAGGGACCACCATGTGTCATATGCTGGGGTGGTCCTAGCCCTATCATCCCTAGACTCCTAGAAATCATCAGCCTCATCTCCAAGTGTTGTAGGCTGAATCCATGATAGGTGCATCTCCAAGACTAGATGCCTATAGACAAAAGGAATCTCTGGGATGTCCTGCACTAGGCCGAACTACCATAGGATGTGAGAGTAGAACTGGTACTCCCTAACCTTGACCTTATGATCGAGTAGCCACCTATCCCGATGAGCCTATCATAGCCACTCGCCTGCCTCTAGCCAATCTAGGCAATCCATGTAGGGATGCCACTCAATGTCATCCGACTCGAGCACTACAAATCATGCAATGTAATGATCAACATCGCCAGCATGGGTCCTGCTCTAGAATCCCTCCTCCTCCCAAGGCCAGCACATGGTGTAGCACTGATGCTGATCATCGATGGTAGAAATGTGAAGGGGTAGCTCTACGGGATGCTCTATCCTAATATGTTGCCAGCCCTAGATCTGTAGTAGTAGGCTGCAACTAATACCATGATGGCTTTGACTAGTGATCTGGTACAACTCTCGGTAGAGCTGGCATAGTAGAGTGCTCCCCTAGGCTAGGAGCAGTGGTTGAGTAGTGGAGCTCTGAATAACTCTCCTAACACTGGCCAGGAGGTTCCAGGGAATCCTCACACCCGAGGAGTCTAGAAGAACAATCTGCACCACCAGGTGCATGAAGATCACCTCTCTCATAGAGAAGATGCACTGACCCTACCAATATCCGATGTGGACTCCTCCATGGTCAATCATGCCCTGAGCCTCCTAGCTTCGGTCATCGAAGATCGCATCAAATATGGGCCCCTTGCTCTGGGAGGAGGAAGAGGTGATGGCCTCGCCATCAATAGGGATCCTAAAGATCCGATAGACGTCCTCGAGAGTGATGGTCATCTCACCCATGGGCAGGTGAAAGGTGTTGGTCCATGCATTCCAAGTCGGGCCAATGCAGTCAAATAGGCCTGATCTACCCTAATAGTGGGTAGATCTAGAACGTAGCCAAAGCCGATAGCTCCAAACCACATCCGCTCTCCAGGAGTGAGCTATCTATGGAGAGTCTTTAGAAGGTCTAGCTCGCGAGATCTAGAGGTCAACCTCTAAAATAAAAGCATTGTATAAGAGAAAATCTAACTAAAAAACAAGCAAAAATAGATAAAAAATGACCTTAAAAATATCAAAAACATTTAAAAACTGATAAAAAGATAAAAACATGTCACAAAGCATTCAGAAAAATAAAAAAAATCAATTAGGCAAGTCAGAATTGCATTAAATGATATTAATTGCCTATTAAACCTTAGAAAAATTAAAAATTTGATAAATTTTTTCTAAAGTCCATGAACCGTGGGTCAACCCTGCGGTCCGCATGCGGTCAAAATTTGACCGTTGGAATTTGAATTCCAACCACAACTGATAGTTGCGGTCCCCAATCTGACAATTGGGAACCGCAACTACCAGTTGTGGTCTAGGAAGGATACCCATTTTGGGTCACTTCCTAGCCTCGCTGACCAAAAAAATTAAAAAAACTAATCTAACCTAATCTAGTGTGGGGTTCATTACCAACTATTTAATGAAATTGATTTACCGCATTACTTAATGTGGTTCATTTTAAATTGGTATTGATTGCGAGGACTCAGTTTTGAGTTACCTTGCCCACTTTGCGGCCTCCGCTAGTCGATGGCTGTCCAGGATCCACCATCGGGGTATAGGTGTGAGGTATGGTCGAGTTTTAGGTAGCGTTCCAGATCAGGGATGTCTTCTACCTCTCAGAGCTCTCACAAATGTAGTTGCTTTCAAGAAAATAATGAAAAATTCAAATGGGAAAGGCTACTTATAGGTCCTCCTAATTTTGATGGACCATAGATGACACCTGCGGTCCCAAAATTAGGGTTTTTCACCCGTAGGTCCAACCTACGGTTCCCAAAATTTGAAAACTTCAATCGCAGACCATACTCACGGTTCGCAACTAGCATTAAATGCACTCAAACCCCATCGTGGGAAGGTCTAAAATGATAAATTAATGACTCCTAACGGATCAAATTTCAAAAAGAGCAATCAATATTGCAAATTTGGTGATGTTCAAAGCACCAGGATCGATCAATAAATCAAAATTAACAAAAAAATCAAATAATTAAAAACCAAATGTGCCTCGTATTCAGTAATTTACCCTATACACTTGGCGGTTGCAGTGACTTGCGATCCATGCAATCCGGCAAGATGAGTAAATTACCATAAGGACATTTGGGGCAAAAATTGTCATCGTTGATCTGATATGCTTCTTTTCAATCCCTAAGAAGGCCTTCGAGGCCAGACTGCTCCATGGGAACGAGGTGTTTCATGTCATTTCTCCTATGACATATTTTTAGCAAATCATCGATAACTTGATTCAACACAAATCTAATTGGATTTGTATCATTTTGATTCCCTAAGATGGCTATTGTAGCTTGACTGCTCCATGGGATAGAAATGTGCAAATACTATTAACAGTTGCAATCAGAAGCTGAACTAGGCCTAGCCAAGGCATTAAAATGCTCAAATCTAAATTTGTTCAGATCATTCATTGTGGTCAAGCGACCTCGTCACTTCATTCATTGTCATTACCCTCATCGACTCGTCGCTTGAGGGGGTAGTCATAATATCAAATCATAATCAAAATCAATAGAAGATCCCTGAGATCGTAGATCCCTTGATCTTGTCAAAATTGTGTTCGTCCTTGCGAATCATTGTCAACAACTATCATAAGCTTACCCCTTTGCTTGGGGAAAATAGCAAATATGATAATTAGTTTGTAACTCTCATCCTTTTGATTATATAGGCCTAAATCCTATTGTAGCGCCAAAGCTACTCGAATGTCTGATGATGAGTGCAAACTCTTTCAAGTTTAAGCCTCCAAAGAGTTGGAAGCAATGATTCCAGGATGCGCATCCTTTTGCAGGACCTAGGGCATCTAATGTTGATCCGACTAATGATCATCATAGAACCTTCGACATCATTTTAGGAGGTCTATTTTTGCTCAGCATTGTTTGATCTCACAATGCATCTCAAAAGGGGCATCTGTAGACACCTAAAACGTGTCATGTCGATGGCGACTACTCATATGGACATGCTACAAGACCATATGGAAGATCTTGGATAGACTCCAAGATAGAGCAGTGGTTCTAACCACTCAATTTGGGCTCCTTGGCCTAATCAGTCTGAACCGCAGCCCAGACCTATGGTCTACAGTCTGAACCATGGCTGAGACCTACGGTTTATAGTCTGGACCGTAGTTGTAACCTGCGGTCTTAACTGAAGTTCAGTTGGCCTTCATCCGAGCCAAATCGGTTTGAACGACCATTTGTTCTAGAAGAAGGTGGTTAGAGGATGGAAGCTTCCAATCCAACTATCCTAACCACCCCTTCTTGATCTTGGCTTCTCCATGAAGCCACCCCTAGCCCTGGGACATCCTATAAGTACCCCCTCCAAAATAGGGCAAAATATAGAGCATATAGAGCATTTTGATAGTGAAGCACTATCAAAATATTGAGAGAGAGAGCATTTGGAGATCAAAGCAGTGAAGCCCTATCAAATTGTGGACTCACTTGAGTGCATAGAGAGAGCCTTGTTGCCATCACCATTGTCAATTTGTCAAGCATCATGACGAATTAGGCCATGGATGCCCTAAGGACCTAGGAGAGCCAAGAAACGCTAATTCGGGCAAACAGAGGCCCTATTCAACGATTCAACCACCAAACCTGTCAGAGGACACCGAAGGTGACCCTTGAACATCAATTGGACAAGGAGGTCAAGCCCACAACCCTTGAATTTGGAGGGCAAATCACTTGGTTGCTCATCGTGGCTTTCAGCCATGGTTTACAATGCAGACCGCTCATCAGAGCTGTGGTTTGCAACAAAGGTGAATTTTCCTTACTTTTTTTGTTTCATTAGATTTAGATAGGATAGATTAATCATTTTAATGCTTTAGTTAGTAGATTAGAGACTTTGATTGACCAAGTTAAATATTTGATTAATTTATTTCCATCTTAGTATAGTAGGACATTAATTAGATTCTTTTCATGCTTTAATGCTTCATTTTGTATAATGGATTTCATAGATTGATAGTTGTATTTCTTGTTCATATATTTCCATCAATCTTGATAGGATTTGCATATGTTTAGCATAGTTTATGCACTTTCTTGATTTTATGTCATTATGCTATTCTCATGCCATTTGTCTTTAAAGGGCCTCATCATGAGAGGCTTCCTATGCTTTTGACATTCTTGTGTTGTTTCTTGATCATAGGAGATAGGTTTTAAAGGAGCTACAACCATCCATTTCCTTCCTCAATGCGAAGAAGAGGGTCTACTCCACCCTAGAGCAGTTCGTGTCATCCTAAAGGGCACTTTGAAATCACACCTATTGAGCAAGGTGCAGCAGGAGTATTGTCATTGTTGTCAACATAGTCAGTTAGATCTAATGATGTAGTGGACAGGTAGTTCAAAAGCCATTCAGATGTAGAGGATAGGAGTTCAAAGGTTGCTCAGAGTATGTACAGTGATTGTCCAAGAAAACCGAGGTGGCCCATATGCAAAAGATCAAATAAAAAGACAAGTAAGAAAAGTGTCACGATATCGCGACATATACAGTAGGCAAGAAAAATTGTCGTGACTTCGTGACATGTTGGAAGAGAGAGAAGAAGTAGGAAAAACTGTCGCGATTTCATGACATGTTGGCAGAGAAAAAGATAAGTGGAAAAACTGTCACGATTTCGTGACATGTTGGAAGAGAAAAAGGCAAGTGGAAAAACTGTCACGATTTTGCGACATGTTGGAAGAAAAAAAAAAGCAGGAAGAAGTGTTACTATTTCGCGACAAGTTCGAAGAAAGAGAGTAAGTTGAAAAGTGTCACAATTTCGCAACATGTCGCATTTTTGTGACCAAAATAGGAGAGAGAAAGTTTGTTGGAAAAGTGTCGCGATTTTGTGACATGTCGCATTTTCGCGACTCAAAAATCCCAGGAAGGAAGAGAAAGAAAAAGTGTCGCGATTTCATGACATATTGCAAGAGAGATTGTATGGATGAAAAAGTGTCACAATTTCATGACATAATGTAGGAGAGAGAGTCCGAAAGAAAAAGTGTCATGATTTTGGGACATATGGCAAGAAAGATTGTACGGAAGAAAAAGTGTTGCGATTTTGCGACATATTGCAAGAGAGATTGTACGGACAAAAAAGTGTCACGATTTCATGACATATTGCAGGAGAGATTGTCCGAAAGAAAAAGTGTCACGATTTCACGACATATTGCAAGAGAGAGAGTCCTAGAGAAAAAGTGTCATGATATTGCGACATGTCGAGTTTTCGCGACTCGAAGGCAAGAGAAAGAGCTAAGGAGAAAAAGTGTCGCGATATCGCGACATGTCTAATTTTTTGCAGGTACAAGCCAAGAAGAGAAGCAAGGAGGCGGAAGTGTCGTGATATTGTGACATGTATTTTCACAGGCCAAAGCAAAGAGAAAAAGGAGAGAGAAAATAGTGTCGCGATATCGTGACATATTGTATTTTCACTGGTCAAAGCTAAGAGAAAGAGCACGGAGAAAAAGTGTCGCGATATCGCAACATGTTGTATTCTCATGGTCAAGTTGAAGCCGACGAAGACCGATGAACAACTAACTAAAATTAAGGTTTACAGATGTCATGAAAATCGACTAAGATGAGGATTTACAGCCGACTAAGATTAGGGTTTTCATCTCAAACATTCTGTTATAAAAGGGGGGCTGTTTGGAGATTTCATGAGTGGTCGAAGTGCGTGAAGTTCGGTCGTAGAGCATAGAGTGCAAGTCATATCGAATCGTGCTAAGTGCAAAATTCGCAAAGGAAGCAGAGTGCGCAAAAGGGAGAAGACGATCGTTCGACACAGTAGATTGTGCGAAGTAATTTCGTAGAGAAAGCAGAGTGCATAGAGATCGCTAAGGTGAAGCAGACTTGTCGGGATCTTGTAAAAGTGGAGGTATCATTTTGTTAATCTTCTAGATTCATAATTCAAGTCCAGGTTGTAGCTTGGCATCAGGGGTTGGTGCTCCTTCCGAGTAGATCTTGGTAAATCGGGGGTTGGTGCTCCTTTCTATTGGTGCGGATAAATAAGGGGTTGGTGCTCCTTCCAGTTGGTGCTGGTAAAGTGATTGTAAAAGTTGTTGCTTTGCAAAGGCTGGATTTGGATGGTAGTCCAAGCAGTCATTCTTGAGGAGTAGCCACATTGGTGAACCTCGTTAAATCTTGTGTTGTGTGATGCTCTTTTGTTATTCTTGTCGTATCTTGTAATAAGTTTTAATTGCTGCTATTTTAAGAGCTATAGTTTCAAGATTTAAGAGCTACACTGATTCACCCCCCCTCTCAGTGTCATTGTAAGACTAACAATTGGTATTAGAGCCAAGTTCCTATACAAGCTTAACCGGCTAGGGTGATCTTGGAAGCAACACAATGGCAGGTGGTGAAGGTTTCTCATCAAACAAAGCACCATTGTTTGATGGATCTAATTACATGTTTTGGAGAATCAGGATGCAGACATATCTTTGTGCTTTGGGTTACGACATCTGGGATTCAGTAGTTAGTGGATACACTATTCCCATCACTCCTCCAAAAGAGGCTAATGAAAAGAAACTATTTGAAAACAACTCAAAAGCAAAAAATGCTCTCATGTGTGGATTAGCAGACAATGAACTAGTGAAGATCATGAACTATAATACGACAAAAGAGATATGGGACAAACTGAGGAGTATTCATGAAGGAGACGATAAGATCAAGGAGGCCAAGTTATAGACACATCGAGCTCAGTTCGAAGCATTGAAGATGAACGATGATGAAAACATTGAGGCATATATGCTTGAGAGTCAATAGAATCATTAATGCGATCAGAGGACTCGATGAGGACATTGGAGACTCGCTAAGTCGCAAAAAAGGTACTAAGATCTCTTCCTCAAAGGTTTGATTCCAAAGTCTCAGCAATAGAAGAAGCTAAAAATCTAAATTACTTCAGTATAGATGAGATGTATGGTTCTTTAACTGCATATGAGATGAGGATAGGAAGATCTAAACCCACAGACAAAGAAGCAACTTTTAAAGCCCTTAAAAATAAAAACACTAAACAAGAGTCCGAGGAAGAAGGGACATCTGATGAAATGGAAGCAAACTTTGTTAGAAAACTAAAAAAGGGAAAAGGAAAATACGAGAGGAAGCTACCATTTAAATGTTTCAACTGTGGAGGCATCGGGCATTTTGCGACTAAATGTCCACTTAAAGAGTAGAACAAAAATGATGAAGGATCGCACCATGAAAGAAGTGACTGGAAGAAAATGAACTTCAGAAAAGGCAACTTCAAGAAGAGAAGTTTCATCTCCAAGAATGTCAGTTCATCAGAAGACGACTCTAGAGAAGAGTCCGAAGAAGAAAAAGGTGAAGCTCTTTTCATGGCATTTGAAGAAGCAAAATCAAAAAAGGAAGGAGTGATCTCTGAAGTATGTGGTGAAAACCCTGAGGCTGAAGTAGATCTAGAAGGTGAGTTGATCTCTGCACTTGAAGAGTGGGAGATAGAAAAGAAAAAGAATAAGAAACTTTCAAGAAAGCTTGCGGATGCAAATGAAATCATAACCAGTTTGAAAGTACAGATAGAAGAATCCAAGAAAATCTCCGAAGATCTCGAAGTACAAATAACCATGAGAATAGACTATTGCAACAAGCTAGAAGAAGAGACTGTTGGTTTGAGAATGCAGCTAGAAGAGATGAACAAGAAAATTAGTTGTTATCACAAACGTGAAGAAAGTTCTATGAAGCTGGATAAGATCATAAATGACCAAAGACCTGCAGGCATCAAGTTTGGTCTGGGTTTCATCGAAGGAGAATCATCAAGTGGATCAAAGGCCAGAAATGTAGAATCCACAAAGAATGAAGATAAGAAATAGGTTGATCAAGGGAAATTGCCTCATGCAAAAGAAAGCAATAATGCCAGGCTCGAAAGGAGAACTGACAATGATGGATTCACCAATGTCACACATCAAAGAAGAAGAAGACCTATGGCTCCTACGACAACATGGCAAGGACCATCTCCCAATGGCAAGGACCATCTCCCAGGTTCAATTATCCCTTCTCTGGTTTCTATTTTAAATGCAATGGCTATGAAAATAAAATCTCAGACTGCAAATATAATGTTAGACCAAGGAATTTCACCAGTAGAAATGCTTTTTCTCCTTTGATGAATTATACAGTAGAATGTTATAACTGTCATAATTTTGGGCACATTGCAAGAAATTGTAGAAGTACATTTGCTTCAAATCAGTTTCAGGGAAGAAAATTTCAACCAAATAGGATGAGACAAAATAGAAAACTTCTCGTAAAACATGCACATGTTGTTGATAAGGGAAAGGCAAAACAAGAGCCCAAAACTTCCATCAAAATGGAGTGGAAAGAAAAAGAGCAACTTAAGGAAGAAAAGGAATCCTTAATAGTACAAACAACATTTAAAGCATAGAATAAACATGTACCATGGATACTTGATAGTGGATGCTCCAGTCATATGACAGGTAACAAACAAAAATTTGAGAAGTTACAGAAATATGAAGGTGGTTCGATGAAAGTTTGGTAATAATGATGGAGCTAAGATAGTTGGCAAAGGTTTAGTTAAAATTATTGATGGAAAGATTAAGTCAGAAGAAGTCTTGTTTGTGGATGGTTTGAAACATAACTTGTTGAGCGTAAGTCAGATTTGTGATAAAGGACATGAAGTAGTTTTTAAGAAGCAAGGTTGTGAAGTCAAAAAAACAAACAGTGGAAAATTAATAGCAACTGGATCAAGAATATCTGGAAACTTGTACACACTCTCGAGAGACTTCAGAAGGAGCTTGTTTTATTGGACAGGAAGAAGAAAAGCTGGTTGTGGCACAAGAGACTCGGGCATATCGGTTTTGATAATCTAGTAAAAATCACCTCAAAAAGGGCGGTGAGAGATATTCCCACCATCAGAAAACCTACAAACAACATTTGTGCTTCATGCCAAAAGGGGAAACAAACTAGAGTCACATTCAAAACAAAAGAATACTACACAAGCAAACCTCTAGAACTAATACACATTGATTTATGTGGACCCATGAGAACACAAAGCATAAATGGTGACAAATATTTTATGTTGTGCATTGATGACTATTCTAGAATGACATGGATATTTTTCTTGAAGCATAAATCAGAAGCTTTTGATATGTTTAAGATTTTCAAAAACCAGGTTGAGAATGAAACGAGAAAGAGGATCAAATGTTTAAGATCAGATAGAGGAGGAGAATTCATTTCAGAGGAGTTTGTAGAGTACTGTGAAAAATACGGTATTAGGAGACAGTTCTCAGCAGCCAGGACACCTCAGCAAAATGGAGTGGTAGAAAGAAAGAACAGGATTGTGTAGGAAATGGCACGGACTATGTTGGCTAAAAGCAGAGTAGCAGACAGATTTTGGAAAGAAGCAGTCCATACTGCGGTGTACATCCAAAATAGGTACATGCTGAGAACACATGAAAACAAAACTCCCTATGAATTATGGTTCGGTAAAAGGGCAACAACAAAATACCTCAAAGTTTTTGGCAGCAAGTGCTATATCAAAAGAACTGAAGACAATCTTGGCAAGTTTGAAGATAGAGTAGATGAAGGTATTTTTGTTGGTTACTCACCAAGAAGCAAAGCTTACAAATGCTACAACAAGAGGCTAAAGAAAATTGTGGACGAGTCTTGATGTTAAGTTTGATGAAGGTAAAGAACGAGTAATTAGCTATGAAACGAACTACCCAATCTATGAAGAGGTTATTGAAGGAGATGAGGAAAACGAAATTGAAAAGATACAAAAAATTGACTCGAGATGATGTAAGTTGTGATTCAAAAGCAGAAGAGAATAAGAAATTCAAAAGCAGTAATTGGTAGAAAAATCATCCTAGAGATCAAATAATTGGAGACCCCAAAGTTGGTGTTCAAACAAGAAGAAGAGTAGCAAGTAACTACTCTCTATTATCCAACATTGAGCCCAAGAATGTTGCTGAAGCAAGCAAAGATGAAGGTTGGATGAAGGCTATAAATGAAGAATTAGACCAGATTGAGAAAAACAAAACATGGGAGTTAGTACCTAGACCTGCGAACAAAAATATAATCGGGACTAAATGGATCTTTCGTAACAAATTGAATGAAGACGGACAGGTAGTCAGAAATAAAGCAAGATTGGTATGCAAGGGGTATGCACAAGTTGAAGGCATTGACTTTGAGGAAACATTTGCACCAGTAGCTAGACTAGAGGCAATCAAAATGTTTTTGGCTTTAGCAGTCTACAAGAATTTCAAAGTTTATCAAATGGATGTGAAATCAGCATTTTTGAATGGGAAACTTGAAGAAGAGGTTTATATTGAGCAACCAGATGGGTTCCAACTTGGTGATAATCCAAACTTTGTCTGCAAGTTGAAGAAAGCTTTATATGGCTTAAAACAGGCACCCCGAGCATGGTATGCAAGACTAGACAACTATCTCACTCAACAAAGGTTTAAGAAAGGTATGGTGGATAGTAACCTGTATGTCAAAATAGAAAATGGGCATCTTATTGTTCTTGTTGTATATGTAGATGATATCATATTTGGCAACAACAAAGATGAGTCATGTAAAGATTTAGCAAATAAGATGCAAAAGAGAATTTGAAATGTCAATGATTGGTGAATTGTCATATTTCCTCGGTTTGCAAGTTAATCAAAGTAAGAAGGGCATATTTATTTCTCAAGTTAAATATGTAAAAGAGATGTTAAAGAAATTCACAATGGAGGATTGTAAGCCAATTAGCACTCCCATGACGATAGGTCGCAAGTTGAGCAAAGATGACAAATCTCCACCTGTTGATCAAACCATGTATAGATCTATGATTGGAAGCCTATTGTACCTGACAGCTACCAGACCAGATATTTTGTAGGCAGTATGCATGGTAGCACGCTTTCAAGCCAATCCCAAGGAGACTCATGTGACAATAGTAAAGAGGATTCTTCGGTATCTCAAGGGTACTATGGAGTATGGGTTGTGGTATCCAAAAGGTAAAGACTTCACCCTTATATCATATTCAGATGCAGATTGGGCTGGATGTGTAGATGACAAAAAGAGTACCAGTGGAGGTGCATTCTATCTTGGAGACATATTGGTTGCATGGCACAGTAAGAAGCAAGAGTCAGTTTCTTTATCAACAGTAGAGGCAGAATATATTGCAGTGACAACATGTTGTACGCAGGTATTGTGGATGAAACAAACCCTGAAAGATCTTGGTATCTGCTTCAGTGAACCAATATCAGTTAAGTGTGATAACACCAGTGCCATTAACATCTCCAAGAATCCGAGTTATGCATTCACGCACAAAACACATCGCTATCAGGTATCACTTCTTGAAGGAGAAAGTTGCAGAAGGTGAGGTTAAATTGGATTTTGTTCCAACTATAGAGCAAGTAGCAGATATCTTCACAAAACCATTGCCCAAGGAAGTTTTTGAGTACCTTCGCAATAAATTGGGAGTGGTCACACTTCCCAAAGATTGACTAGCTATAGGGATCACATTCTCAGGGGGAGCATCTAAGCATTTGATTATCTTGTTGCTCATGTTCATGATTTTTGCTAAGTATAATCAATTTTTCCTGAGAATGTTGTGCATGGACTCAGGGGGAGTCTGTAGTAGCCCTTTGGTATTATTGTCAAAGGGGGAGAAGAGTTACAAGAAATTGCACGTGTTGCCAACAATTCCAAAGGGGGAGATTGTTGAGCAAGGTGCAGCGAGAGTATTGTCATTGTTGTCAACACAGTCAGTTAGATCTAATGATGCAGTGGATAGGTAGTTCAAAAGACATTCAGATGCAGAGGACAGGAGTTCAAAGGTTGCTTAGAGTATGTACAGTGATTGTCCAAGAAAACCGAGGTGGCCCATATGCAAAAGATCAAAGAAAAAGACAAGTAAGAAAAGTGTCGCGATATCGTGACATATACAACAGGCAAGAAAAATTGTCGTGACTTCGCGACATGTTGGAAGAGAGAGAAGAAGCAGGAAAAATTGTCGCGATTTCGCGACATGTTGGAAGAGAAAAAGGCAAGTGGAAAAACTATCACGATTTTGCGACATGTTGGAAGAAAAAGAAAAAGCAGGAAGAAGTGTCACGATTTTGCAACAAGTTCAAAGAAAGAGAGTAAGTTGAAAAGTGTCATGATTTCGTGACATGTCGCATTTTCGCGACCAAAATAGGAGAGAGAAATTTCATTGGAAAAGTGTCACGATTTCGTGACATGTCGCATTTTCGCAACTCAGAAAGGAGGAAGGAAGAGAAAGAAAAAGTGTCGTGATTTCATGACATATTGCAAGAAAGATTGTACGAAAGAAAAAGTGTCGTGATTTCACGACATAATGCAGGAGAGAGAGTCCGAAAGAAAAAGTGTCACGATTTCATGACATATGGCAAGAAATATTGTACGGAAGAAAAAGTGTTGCGATTTCATGACATATTGCAAGAGAGATTGTACGGAAGAAAAAGTGTCACGATTTCGTGACATATTGCAGGGGAGATTGTCTAAAATAAAAAGTGTCACGATTTCGTGACATATTGCAAGAGAGAGAGTCCTAGATAAAAAGTGTCGCGATATCGCGACATGTCGAGTTTTCACAACCTGAAGGCAAGAGAAAGAGCTAAGGAGAAAAAGTGTTGCGATATCGTGACATGCTAATTTTTCGCGGGTACAAGCCAAGAAGAGAAGCAAGGAGGCGAAAGTGTCGTGATATCGTGACATGTATTTTCACGGGCCAAAGCAAAGAGAAAGAGGAGAGAGAAAATAGTGTCGCGATATCGTGACATGTATTTTCGCGGGTCAAAGCTAAGAGAAAGAGCAAGGAGAAAAAGTGTCGCGATATCGCGACATGTTGTATTCTCGCGGTTAAGTTGAAGCCGACGAAGACCGATGAACAACCGACTAAAATTAGGGTCTATAGATGTCATGAAAACCGACTAAGATGAGGATTTACAACCGACTAATATTAGGGTTTTCATCTCAAACATTCTGTTATAAAAGGGGGGATGTTTGGAGATTTCATGATGTAGTCGAAGGGTGTGGAGTTCGGTCGCAGAGCGTAGAGTGCAAGTCATATCGAATCATGCTAAGTGCAAAATTCGCAAAGGAAGCAGAGTGCGCAAAAGGGAGAAGATGATCGTTCGACGTAGTAGATTGTGCAAAGTAATTTCGTAGAGAGAGCAGAGTGCACAGAGATCGCTAAGGTGAAGCAAACTTGTTGGGATCTTGTAAAAGTGGAGGTATCATTATGTTAATCTTCTAGATTCATAATTCAAGTCTAGGTTGTAGTTTGGCATCAGGGGTTGGTGCTCCTTCCGGTAGATGCTGGTAAATCAGGGGTTGGTGCTCCTTTCTATTGGTGCAGATAAATAAGGGGTTGGTTCTCCTTCCAGTTGGTGCTGGTAAAGTGATTGTAAAAGTTGTTGCTTTGCAAAGGCTGGATTTGGATGGTAGTCCAAGCAGTCATTCTTGAGGAGTAGCCACATTGGTGAACCTCGTTAAATCTTGTGTTGTGTGATGCTCTTTTGTTATTCTTGTCGTATCTTGTAATAAGTTTTAATTGCTACTGTTTTAAGAGCTGTAGTTTCAAGATTTAAGAGCTACACTGATTCACCCCCCCCTCTCAGTGTCATTGTAAGACTAACAATTGGTGAACATACCCTTGAGAGGGAAATAAATACATCATATTGTAACAACTGTATCAATATGATTATACCTATGAGGGATGTACTTGTAATTTGAGCTTGGCATCAAAATATAATGGAATAAAGCATATTTTATTAATCATCTCGTTGTCAATTTCTTGTTCTTGTATGCATTTTGTATTGTTTTTGTCTATTCTTGCAATAGGATACATTAGGTGTGAGCCTTTTTGGTGGTTACACTTGGAAATGTATATTTATTAATGATTGATATTTTAATATTTTTGAAATATATGTTTTTATACATACAACCTACGCATTCTCTAGAGTAGATATTAATTGTTTTGAACATGCTTATTTATTTTGGCTTACTCTATTTTAAAAAATAAATTGGGTGGTTTGTTCTTTTATGAACTTGTCCAAATTTTATTGGACCAAAATATGAAAAGACTACCTTATAAATTAAATATTACATCTTTTCTACACATGGCGACTTTGGAATGGTTGTACTAAGGGGTGAGACTCCCCTCTTATATTTAATAGTTCCATTACTTATTGGCCATGCTCTCAATAGTATTAGTGCCCTTAGTGTGGGGGACATAGGAAAAATAACTTATCTATACCTTATCTCTAGGGAATCCCTTTTGTATTAAAATATTATATCCTAAAGAAACTTGCATGTGAAGGGAAAAGATAGAAAAGAAATAAAATATTGTAGAGCATCTTCTTGTTAGGAAAAATAAAGTTTTATAAATAGCCATGGGGATTTAGGAAAAAAGGGTATGCTATGTTTGGTTAAGATTAGTGGAGGCTAGATTAGGAAGACCTTAAAGAATCTTGGTATTGAGGTTTTGTGGAAGTTCTAGGTGTGAGAGTTTCCTCTTAATATTGTAATCCATATGCTTCTTCCCTACTTTAAAGATGAAATAGTTGGATAGACGTGTTTTACACCATGTATTACATGATTGGGATTTTATTTTTAATGTTTTTTAAACTAATCTAAGAAGTTCATTCTTTTACCATTATGAATACTTCTAGTAGTTGTAGCAATGATTCAGTGGTTGTATTATAAGACTTTAATTTCTATTAAATCCTATACAATAGAGTAGTGGTGGTTGTAGAATACACTTCTCATGCCTTACTGGATCCATTCGAAATCAAAGAATATTATATCTTCTCCTTGTAAGTAAGTCTTGTATGGTATTAAATTAAGTGTTTTGTATACCTTTTCATCGATTTTCAACAAGACATAGTCTTCGCTGCCGATTTCATTTTAAAAACTTAGACCCTAGCACATTAGCTCAGGTCGTAGAAGATACACCTTATAACTCTATCTATATTTAGACATGCAACAAAATGTGTTTTGTGGAAGGTACGATAAGGGTCCTTCTTATAGATGATCTAGAACCAATTCAAAAATAGTTATGTTTCAGTTTGAGTTTAGGTTGTATGTAGGTTAGATGATACATTTTTTATTTTATCTAAGGATAATCAATTACCATGCATTATGTAAAACAAGAAGATTTAGTATCCCTTGGTCTCAAACCCAACTCTCAAATGGGTCTTACCCAATGATTCTCTACCATTAGGATCGTCCTGTACACATCTAATACCTAAGTGAGCCATTAACATTCAGAGGGAGCAATTTGAATTCTTATACTTCTAAACTCCAATTACTGTCACAGTCTCTTCACACCCTGTAAGACTTGAGAATTACGTGTTATTATCGACTATGGCATACTATGGGAAGAAGAAAAAAACCCAACACATAGAAGTCAGAAGAGGCACCGCTCTTATGGACGCAGACCATATTATAACCAAAGATACATTAGGGAAGTTGGAATAGCTACTCTATAAATAAGTTGCTAATGTAAGTAGCGGGGTAGCACAAAGTGTTAAAATTATGCTTATGACTGGTAAGCTTAAGTCTAGTGTTCAGTTAATTAAAGGAAAAACCTATATTATTTGAATTGTCACTTAGTATTTTCTAAGTGGGCTTCCTTAAATGAATTGTATGATAGAAATAAGGAAAGTGCATATAAAGTAGATCATTTAAGCTCATTGTTATTTCTTTATATGTAAATATTAGATTCTTAGTCCTATACTTTTAGAATAGAGAATTCCTATCATTTGAAAATGATTAATTTTAATTAATAAGTATAGTTATGTGTACACATGGTATGTAAATAAAAATCATTCGACTAGAATAAAGATTTTAATCTAAATTTTTGGAAGGATGGATGGGTGTCCATTCCTTTGGGAAGAGGTATGGAAATATTCTTATGTTTGGAAATAAACCAAATAAGAGATATTTTGGATTTTGTATTAATACTTAATTTGCATAGATCTATAAATGATGGACATAAAGTTCTTAGCATGAAGTATGCATATGATTTTATTATGGTGTATGTTTACAATAAATTATGAAAAGCATGGCTTGCTTGTGTTGCATTACTATACTCTGCATTCGAGTTGTCCAGATACCTTACAAAAATCTCTCTCACATCATGAAGATGCAAGAAAACCATAGAAGGACCATTCCACCAGTATTGAAGACTACATCATTATCCATATTGTATAAATATGTTTTGAGATGTACCCATTGTAATTTTGTATGGCTGAAATGTATGAGCCAAGCTATGTAATATTTGATATATTTCTCTTACTTGTTTTTGTATATTGCAAGGAAGTCTTTAAATTGATTTAATCATATCAACTAGATGGTATATGATGAATGTATTTCAAAATATTATCAAATGAAAGTATCTTGTACAATGATAATTGCTTGCTAGCAATTATCATTGTATGTTATCAAACATTTATGTAATTAGAGATTATTTGTATGGTTTCTTATTTGAAGTTATTGTAAAATATGCATAGTGATATTTTGTTGATCATACAGATCATTTCCTTTGAATATGGTAGTGTAGAGGGAAATTTATGAGTAATCTACACAACAATGGAAGAAAAACCAAGACTCAAAACATATGAACTAAAACCCACCACCACCAAAACTGCTAACACCTTGATTATAAGAAATTATTATAACAATGCTTAAGATGAATAATCCAAATTGTATGTAAGTTTTCGTAAGGAATCAATAGATCATTGGTTTCTCCTAAGACACTAGCCTTGATTGGTAGTATGGAGAAATAGAGAAAGTAATTACTTTGGTAAGGGATTGTTCTCCTAATTGGTTGAATAAATCAAAATGATGTCCCTTTCCATGTGGTAAATGTATAAATGGGACACAACCATTGTATGTTATTTTACATCTACCATTATGGGATGGTAGGATGGTATTGTAGGGGTTGGTGCTCCTACTTACAATTGGCTTAAAAGGAATTGTAGAAGTTGGTACTTCTATTTATTTAATCTATTACAATTCGGATTACTTCTTGATGGGGAAAAATTGTCTTAGATCATTATTATAACCTTATATTATTGAAATGTGGACAAATAAGAGCTTAAAAAAAAATTAGTGGATGTGTAGTGACAACTGGGGTTGTTACATTGTATTCTAAAAACCATCCATGAGAGAAATAATTTCATGGCCAACACAAGTGTCGATAAGAGTATTAATGTTTGGTAGAGGAAATTCATCCTTTAGAAACACTTTGTTAAGGTCTTAAAAATTAGTGCAAATGTGCATCGCCCCATTAGGCTTGCGAATGGGTACCATGTTTGAAAGCCACTTAGGATAGTAAATGGGTACAATGAAACCCACATCTAATAGCTTTTGAAGCTCTTCTTTGACTAGAAGGGCAATGGTAGGATGCATCCTTCTAAGTTTTTGTTTGATCAGATTAGCATCATAATGCAAGGTGAGATTATTGACAACCAATTAGGGTTAAAACAAGACATTTATTTGTAGGACCATGCAAAAATTCCCTTCTTCTTCTTGAGGAGAGCAACTAATTGCTCTTGTTCATCTATGGATAAAATTTTACCAAGTTTGATAGTTTAGGGATTGTCTACGTCTGAACTAAGGTTCACATCGATGGTATCTTCAATGGATTTGTGAGAAACTTCCTCAAGATGATGGAGTGTTGGGATCAGATGAATGTCATATATGACATTATCAAAATATTCTGACTCAACCTCTTCTATGTCTGCCTAGAAAACCTCAAGATCTAAAGGTGAAGGTGAAGGTAAAGGTGGAGGTGACAAAGGAATGTAGTTGGATAAAGCCCTTAAAAATTCATCAAAAATAAAAAATTTGGCAAAGGATGGTGGAAAGAAAATTCGATCCATGTCAATAAGGCTGATGCCAATTGGAATTGGATTTGCCAAATCATATGGATTACAAAGTGGGGTGAATAAGTCAATAGGATTTATGTTGACTTAAAGGGAAAAATGGGTGATTGGTAAGGTGAATTAATGGATGGATATTATCTACTAGAACTGATGTTAGAACTATGGGAACCTGAAAAATAGTATGCAACACTGTTACAACACTAATATAGCCAAGTAGGCTATATTTCTAAGTGTCATTGATTTATTGATTTAATCATTATTAATAGTAGTAGGTTGATTCACAATTAATAATCTTTCATCTTGAATAATAAATTATGTAATTGTAAGGACTAAGCCCTCCTTAGTGGCAAAGGACTTAGCCCTCCTCAAGTGGTAAATAATATTCATTTCTCCATTCCTAGGTTCACCAATTGGTTTGGCTCACTCTTGTGGAAGAAGCAAGTGAAGGATGGGTTTATGAATGGGGAAAATTATGAGGTAAGACTCATCATATTTAGTGTGTGGAATAATGGGTGTTGATTCCTCATCATATTCATTAGAATAAATCAACATAACATCAAATTCTTCATAAATTTTATCTTCAAATTCATTGATGTGATGGATATCTTCTCCTAAATTCAAATGTAAGCGTTGAAAAGCTTGTTTAAGAGAATAAGTGGAAGAAAGTGTATGATAGCCTAAAATTAAATGGTCATGCACTTTTTGATATGAAACATCAATGATATCATGCATTCCCTATTCATGTTCATGTCCTTTCCATGTCCTTGCCAATTAACTATATGAAAATATCAGGATGGAAAACCGATATGTGTTGTATACTGGTAGGAGTTGGTTGCTTGGGTTCATCTGGGAAAGATATATTAGATGATGAATCAATACCCCCATACATAAAATTAATTCTATTGGGAATTAAAACCATGTTGTACACCACTCCTATAGATAAGGGTGGGTCACGTGGGTGACCATAATCCTTAGTAGTTTGGATGCTAAACGGTGTGACCGTGATATATTGAACCACATATTCACTAATGTTAGGATTGGTGAGGTGGACTACAACATGGGATGATGTGGAGGTGGATGATGTGGATATGGATGAATCAGGATTGGCTTGGGGCTCCAACAATGGGATATTTATGGACTAGTATGGCATATCACAATTTATTAATGCAACTTTTGAGATATCAACTGATGTGGATGGAAGTGGATTTGGATGAGGTGGTTGTTGAATGGGTGATGATGTGGAAGGAATGATGGTGGATTATGATGATGTTGATGATGTGGCTAATGTAGATTAAGTTTGACCACATGTGCATGTAGTCAAAGGTGATGAATATGGGGTATGGAAGTGGAATATTGATGTGAAGTGGTAATGGGAAGCTATTCAAGAATGGGGACTTTTGATGAATATATGGATTGTGTGGTTGATGAGGTGGTTGATGGTGAAAATAATAGATGAGTGGAAGGAATCATGGATTCATAAGGATTTGAAATAAAATTACAATACTTAAATGGTTCAACATCCATCGGTATGCAATGAACTTGTCCCTCATGTACATATTTCAAGAATTTATGAAGTATAGAAAGGACACAACTCATTTCTCTCATCCAAGGATGTCCAAGGAGTACATTGCATGCCATGGAACCTTTCAAGATTTGAAACATGGTGTGCAATGTTTTTACCCCTACTTTGATGGGTAAAACAATAGTTCCAACTCTAGAGTAGAGAGCATCGTTAAATAATTTTAGGTTGAAAGTAGATTTGGTGATGTTATTTGGTGGAATATTGAGGTGGTGAAGAGCATATATGGTGATTATATTGATGAAGGAGTTGGTATCAATCAATACTTGTTTAAATGGCTTCCTGTCAATTTGAGCCATAATGTGTAATGCAGGATCCACCAATTCTGATGATATAGATTTAATTTCAAAATCATAGAATGTAATGGAAGGATCCATGCATGTTCAAATGCTCTCCATAAAGATGCTAAAGGTATTAGCATCTTGATATTGAAGTTCTATGGATTTTAAAATATCCATTAATGCTTCATGATGTTGGGGAGATTTTTGAATAAGCTCATAAATATATAATTTTATTGAAGCCATTTTAAGGTTGGTGGTCAAATGGTTGCTCAAAGATATGATTAGGCTTGATGGATGATTGATAGAATAAATTGGTTAAGATGGATGACTTGGAATATGAATGAGTTGGGAAGGATTGGCAGAAAATTGGATGGGTGATGATGATGTGGTAGGTTGAGATAAACTTCTCTATGGTGCTACAAAATATTGAACATGTTGATGTTGTACATTTTGTTGATTGTTAGTGCATTGTTGACCTTGGGTAACTACATGGATAGAACCCACAAAACCTTGGTAATGTTGAACATGATTGACTTGATTAGGAGGGGTCTTGGTGTTATATCCTCTTGTTGTTGATTGTACCTCCTTATGATGAGGAAGTGGTTTTTAATGGATTCCAAGGTTTTAATTCGGTTGGGATAAGAAACTATCAAGCTTTATGGCCCCTAAGTCAATGAGATATTACACTGTATTTGAATTTGTAGCAAATATTTATATGTAATGAACCTATTTTATCATACCATATATCTTTTAATAATATATAAAAATATTTAACATGCCTCCATAAATAAATTAATTGTACAATAAATTGCTTAATAAAATAGATATTGATTATACCCTTGAGGTAGGGGAACACCATACAATTATCCTTTTAGAATGAATCCACTCCAAAAGATCTATAGATACATGAGCCAATATTTCCCCAAGAATACATCCTAGATTCTCTTTCATAATGGGGGTACATCTCTATTTATACAAGAGTGTGATGGTTCTTCCATGAGTTACAAGATCACACATGTGGAGGTTCACCTTCCATGAGTTACAAAGTGCATAATAATAGGACAATATTCCTTGAGGTTATATATGATAATATTCTCCCAACGGTTATAAATATGATTCTATGACATGCCTATTTCTATTTTGACACGTGGCCTTCCTTAATAATTAATTTATGGCTCATACCATTATACAATACAATGTTAAATTATTAAAAATTAAATACTTATATTGGTACCTAACATTCCACCCCCCTTACAAATGTGTCATCCTTGAAACATAATATGCTCTTTTGATCCATGTGTATTTTTACCAATATCAATCATCCATCCATCCCAATGAAACAATGATTGGTGATGGTATTTGTTTATGCCAGTGCCATGTGTTGGAAGCACAAATTTAATTTTTTTTTCATCCATACTTGCTTGTATTTATGACTTGTAGCATATCCAAAGGGTTGGATCCTTTTGTTCCTTGTATGTTCCTCATTGTTATTATGTTTCCTCAAGCCATGTCTCCATGATTGTTGCCTCTCATGATGGTGTGGATGATGATATACTCCAACCTTAGCCTAATGTTCAACCTATTTTTGCTCTTTTGATGTGCTCCTTTATTTTGGTTCATATTTTGCTTTTGTTTCTTCTTTGAGCTCTATTGCCACCTCATCCTTAGGTTCTATTTCAAGTTCTTCATTGTGGTCCTTTGCAATAGCTACCTATTTTTCCTTACATTTATAAATGTTCTATAATGTTATCTTCTTATTTTGGTACCATAACTTCATGAATTTCTTTTGCACATTAATGTTAATAGTACCCAAAGAATGCAACCAAGGATAACCAAGAAAAATATCTACATCATTCATCTTAGTAGCATAAAAATATGAATGTAAAACATATTTATCCATGGTGATCTTCAAATATTCAAAAATTTGAACATCCTCACCCTCAAGCTTTATGTTTTTAATTTTTGTTGTTGGAACTTGCAAGCTATTAGCCAAGTCTCTATTGATGAAATTATGCTTGCTGCTAGGGTTTATGGAGACAATAACATTTTTCTTTTGAATGCAACCATGAACTTGTAAAATAGATTTTTTCAAACAAATATTTTTTATTAATATTTAGGTCTAACACAAAAGATGTAGTTTCCTTAGCTTGCACTTTATTATCCTTTTCCTTTAATCCCCATTTGCTTAAAAATACAACTTCAAATTATTTTTGTGTAAATGTATCAGTATGAGCAAAGTCCTCCTCATACCAAGAGAAAGCTTTCCCTTGCAAGGAAATCCAAATATTAAATCTCCATAAACATTTAGAAGAATATAAAGATTTAAAATTTTCCCACCATTCCCTAGCATTACTATCATCTCTTCTAGTGAATTCTGGCAACTCCATTTTTTTTAAGTAGCTAAGGTTTAAAATAACCAAAATTTCTCAAAAATAATTTTTTTGAGATCTCATCTATTTCTCTATTCAAAAAAGTAATTTTGCAGATTTTATTCAAAAAAAAACAAATGAATACTGATTTGCTTACCCAGATTGAAAGTTATGCATTTTCCCCCTTTTTTTTGGTAAACAAAAAAAAAACAACACCAAATGCCCAACTTGCAATAGCTATAACTCCCTCATTACTTATCATAATTTAACAAGTAAGTAGTCATTTTTGTAGTACTAAAAATAAACTACATGTTGATGTAAAAATATTCTAAAAATGATTGCTAAAAATCTAATACAATTTTTTTCTTTTTGAAAAAAAAATCATGCAGCCAAAAAACAACTTGAATAAACCAACTTCAAACAACTTTAACTCTCTCAAAACTTATCAAAAATACATAAATGAGAAGTCATTTTTATAGTACTATATATGCTGATGCCAAAATATTTTGCAAATAACTACTGAAATATTTAATGTAATTTTTTTTTGAAAAAAAATTGCACAACCAAAAAACAACAAAAATAACTCAACTTCAAGAAACCATAAATTTCTCAATACATGTCAGAATTTAAAAATGAGCAGTATTTTTTGTATTGCTAAAAAATATCTACACAATGGAGAAAAAAACATATGAAAATGATTGGTAAAATAAAAAATATAGCCTTCGCAAAATGTGATGTTTTTCTAAAAAATGTGCCCTAGCTCTGCAAAAAACAAACCCACTTTGCCCAAATCACTGCTTTGATACCACATGTAATAAACCTATTTTATAATACCATATATCTTTCAAGAATATATCAAAATATTCAACATGCCTCCATAAATAAATTAATTGCATAATAAATAACTCAATAAAATAGATATTGATTATACCCTTGAAGTAGGGGAACACCATAAAATGCTCATTTAGGAAGGAAACCACTCCACAAGATATCTAGCTCCACAAGCCAAGACTTCTCTAAGAATACATCCTAGATTCTATTTCACAATGGGGTAACATCTCTCTTTATACAAGAGTTTGATGGTTCACCTTCCATGAGTTACAAAGTACATAATAATATGATAATATTCCTTGCAGTTACATATGACAATATTCTCCCAAATGGTTACAAATATGATTCTATGACATACCTATTTCTATTTTGACATGTGGTCTTCCTTAATAAGGAATTTATGGATCATACCATTATACAATACAATATTAAATTATTTAATATTAAATACCTATCTTGGTACCTAACATTATATCATGCCCATTCTACCTATGATAAGGGTAAAACAAATGTTCTCTATAGTGTTTACTACACTTGGTAGGGTCATCTAGTTTAACCTTAGGTAAGGCAAGTTGGTTAGTGTCATACAACCTATGAAATATGGAGGTATATGATTCAGCTAAGGGAGTGTATTAATGGTTTTGTTGAACATAATATCAACATGTGCGGTTTTCCATAGTTGGCACTGTGTTTTAAAATGATTTTGATGGTGAGGAAACCATATGATATGCAATTTATTGGGGGTTGTTGCATGGGTTGTTGTTGAGCCATTATCAACTGAATCATGATGACTTGATTGACTTGATTGGCTTGATTAGCCAAATTGACCTAATTTGGTTTGGATTAGTTGAAATAATTACCCTTGTATTGTCCCTTATTCTACCATTCTTTTTTTGGGATTAAGAACACCCTATTGGATTTTTATTTCCTCAATTGTGCTAGCTTGGGAAAGAGCTTCATCAAATTATTTATACTTTTGTAATTGTAATAACCTAGAAATGGGTTTTAGGCAACTCTTGGTAAACAATCAGGTTAGCTCTTCTCCTATTTGGTAGGGTGAATGGTAGTTTTGTGATAACAACCCTCCTATATTTTCTAAAATTGTATACTAAATCATCATCATATTATTTTAAGCCATATAAATTAGATAATAAGACTCTTTCTAATATTGAGGAAAAACCATTCAAGAAATTGGCCAACCAATTGTTCAAAAGTATAGATACTATGATGAGGTAAATGGTTGTACCACTCTACGATGTCTCCCCCTAATGTCTGAGGAAAATTTTAAAGCATTAGAGAATAATTACTTTAGATTCTAAAACATGAATGGATAAATGTGCTCACATGTTCTCTAGGGTCCTCAGTCCCTTTGAATTCATCAAATTTTGGTATTTTAAAATGTCGGATATGGAAATGATGGTACCAAAAAGTGAATTGGTTGATTGATCAACTATTTAAGAGTTGGCTTATGGTTCATCATAATAGGAGTATGTTGCATTAGGCTATTAATCTACTGTTGCATAGCTTGGATTCTAGGATCTTCCCCAAGTATGTGGAAGCCTTGAATTACTTGATGATTTTGTGAAGGTGGAGTGGTGAGATGCTAGGGTGTGATGATATTGTGATGATTTGGTGGAGTGAATTGAATTTTATGATGTGGAGATTGATGAAGAAATGATTATGAATATTGAAAAGGAGATATGTGTGAGGACTATGATTTTGATTATTTGTGGTAATGACATGGGTGTGAGTTAATGACTATGTGGGGATGGAAACCATAGAATATTGTGGTACCCATGATGGATTTGAAGTAAAAAATGTGGGTTGGATGAAAACAGGTTGGGATTTAAAATCTACCACTTGTACTTATTGTTGGGAACATGGTTGAACACCTTGTTGAGCCATAAGTAATGAATTGAGATGTTACCATGCATTCTATATGGCTACATCTAAGGTATATGGTGTGGATGTGGATGTAATGGATGACGTGGGTAGAGGGTAGGTTACAATGGGAATTACAATTGGATGAGAGACATTGGATGAGGTAGATGCTGACATTTATGAATTAGTATTGACATGTATTTCATATAATGGATTACCATAGGTGGTGGTGTGTGAATATGGGATGGAGGTGCTTTGAACACCTTACTATTGAGGAATATACCAATATTGGGAAGGTGCAATTAGTGCCTCAAAAAGAGGGTTGTTATACACCTAGGTAAGGCTGGAAGGCTAGGAAGAGGTAAGTTCATGCTAAAATGAAGGATCATACCTAGGTGGGCTATGGACTTGTTCTAGAACATAATTAGCAGATATTTTAAGAGCTTACACATTAGCCATGTATATATAGGTTATGTTATAGTCAATGGGTGATGATGGTTTTGTTCGTGGAATGGATGTGTGGATGGTTCTGTGCAAAACATCAACATTTGAAGTTTGCACAGCATGTGAGGGACCCACAGATAAATTTGAACAACTTATTTGTATCACACTAGTGGGGTTAACCACAAAAGTGGTAGGGAAATATGATGAACACTCCATGGATGAAGTGACTTGGTTGATGGAAATTTGACTCAAGACTTTTGTTTTATTTCTAGTTAAAACCATAAGCTAATGAATCAAATGCATGAAATATGCAAGAAAGTAATGTAAATTAAAACTTCACAAAATAAAGTAAACAACTCAACCCTATGTTTTTGCAATATATTTTTCTTACCTCTTTTTTAATCTTGATTTTATTTTTTTATGAGTTTGTGTTTTGGATGTTTTAATCTAAATTATATAGGGTGAAATCTATGGCTGGATAGAAAATGATATTCTTCCTGGTGATGAAATCTAGAAATTTTACTCATGGGTATCTATGGTGGCTAAGGTTTGAGATTGATGGATGGAGATGAAGCCCACCATTGCAAAATCTCAAGCAATGGTTGGTGATGAAATCCAACTCATTACTATTTATTGTGAAACATGCATTGTGTGATTCATTTTAAAATTTCATGTTTTCTAATGTGTACATACAATGTCAAAAATAACATATTTTACATATCTAAATCAAAAGCCAAAAATAGAAATACTAAGTTCCTCAAAATAATGTAGGGTACATCGCTTAAGACCCACTCTAAACAGTGGAGGGTTCACCTAATATTCCACCTTGAATCACAAAATTTGAGAGTATACTTATGTATTCTGATCTTGTTCCAAATTAGACAAGTAAAAATGAGGATTTTTAACCCTATCATGCAACTATTTTATACATTTGTCATTTTATGTGAAAATAGTATGCAAAATTTGAATAAAACACACCAAAAATACTAGAATTTTAAATCTGTAATGTGAACTATGATGAATGTGAATGCAAGTCTACTATGGATGCAATGTGTAAAATAAATATAGATGCCTAAAATGCAAATTAAATATGACTACTTTTAACAAAAATTAATGATTGTATTCTTATCAATGTTACTGTAAAAAGCAAGAAAACAACAATAGAAATGGGTTAGGGTTTGACGTAGGCTTACAAGGAGGCCTATGTATCTCTTACCCACTCTGTGAAATGCACCACAAAGATATAGGGTATCCCTAAAGCATTGCAGGGCATTCATACAACTTATGGTCAACTTTTGCAACCTTCTAAAAACCCTAGCTCTACAAAACTCGTGCGATCAAGTTTCTAAAAACCTACATATTAGAAACAAAAAATAAAATTTAGTGATAAAGTAAATTAATATAGAGAACCCTTTGTGGGTCCCACCGTGGTCACCATTTGTAAATCAAAAATCAAGCAATACCAATATAGAGTATAAAAATAATAGTAAGCATAGTAATACACAAAATATTGCACAACATAAACTCTTTATCATTGCGGGTGGATCTCAAATATTACAATAAATATGCCCAAAATGTTGGATTTTAAAATGCTTATGTTTGATACAAAATTATAGATACTAGGGTTCTTCAAAAATATAGTTGAAAAGAATAGTTGGTGTCTTAACGCTTTTCTTAGATCCCAACAAGGTTATGGGTTGGCTTGCATATCCTAGATAGGGTCACCCTAGCTTCAAAAAATTCCAACAATTGTAATCCTTATACCCACACACATTAAAAAAAATAAAAATTAGTAATACCTATGAGGGATCCACTACGTGAGATCCTCAGAATAAAATCATTAACCCTAGATGCTGCAATAAAATTGTAAAAAAATTAGTAAGAATATAAAAGTAAATGCACAAAATTATTACCTTGTCAAAAATGCTAACTTCCTATTTTCTATTTACGTCAATAATGCTAGTGATGGTTGTGAAGATACCCTAACAGTTCCTGAGGGCTGTAGGGTTGTAGATTTGGTGTAAGAAACATTTGTGAGTTCTCGGGGGTAACCAGAAACACCCAAAAGTACTCAATTGTCTATGAAGAGCACTTGGCTAGATCTAGAGGGCATTTGGTTAGCTCCAAAGGGTGCTTGGTTGGCTCTAGAGAGTGTTCAAGGATTTATGGAAGTGGTACAAAACTAGGTATATTTCACATGGGAAGGGATATGGTAGAAGCAAAGGACTACAAATGACAATGATGGGGGTGAGGATGAAAATGAAGGGGCTAGGGTTTGGAACCTTCTAAGAAATATTTGAAAATGAATGTTAATAGAATTCAAAGTAGGCTTAAGAAATATCTTAAGGATGCTTAAGGTTTCTAGGTTGTTAGGGGTCTGAGTCATCAAAATGACTCCTATTTTATAATATTTTCGTGGACATGTTAGGGTTTTAATGACACAATTTAAGTGGTGAGAATTAAAACATGAGGAAGGGTGGATATTAAATTTGGTCAAGTGGTATGGATTGAAATGGATGAATGACTAATATTAAAACATGGCAAAGGGCTAGGGTTAAGTCATATATATAATAAATATGTATAAATATAATATAAAATATTAATACTTATAAATATATTAAGTAAATACACATATATAGATATAAATTATGGATGATTGATGATTGGAAGATACAAATGGATGAAAAGTAGCTAGATTTTGGTGTTTACAATTACAACCCCTTTAGTATATTGTTGCAACTATTCTTGTGAAGGTTCATAAATAGACTGCACATTTTCAACCATTGGAGTTAAAGTTTTGTTGTATCTTCCTACTATTGGGATTGAGGAGATGGAGGAGTTGGAGGTGTTTGGACTTCCTTCTATTTTTCACCTTTGATCTTATTCTTTTTGTCTTAGTCTTCTTTGTTCTTTATCCTATTTTGGCTTTTCTAAAACTTAAGGCTAATATTTTTCCATTATTAACATTCCAAGTTTTATAGTGTTCATTATATATTTTAGAGAAATCATTATTAGATTGGTGACCAAAATTAGAGCCTATATTATTGGTCTCAACCTTTATTTTCCACCAATTTAGAGTCTTAACCTTATCCCAATCAATGTTTTCATAAATAGTTTGAATTTTTTACTCCTTCAAAAGATGTGTTTTTATTATCAAGTTCATAATCTACCAATTGATCATAAAAATATCTCCAAGGAGGCAATGGTTCTATTTTTTCCACATTCCATTCTGTAGACACCTAAAATGTGTCATGTTGAGGAGGCTACTCATATGGACACCTCTTTAGATCATATGATTGATCTTGGACCTTTCCAAGACCCAACAATGGTTTTAACCACTCAATTAGGATAGGCTACTCCTGTTTATACATAGCCGTTGATGAAATCAGTGGTGGCCTCTACCATCATCTATGATTAGAGTGACTATGGGAAGCCACTAATGGTGATAGTGACTAGATCCATAGTCTCACCTATCGACAATAGCAAACCCTATAAAAAAATTTGGGCTTCCCGAGTCAAGTAAAATTAGTTGCATCCAAAAATTTGTAATGGTTTTGGCAATGAACGCCTCTAGAAGATTTGCCTCAATGGCCTTAGCCTAATCAAATCTTATTATTGGCTTCCTAGGGAAGCTAGAACAAGGAATATGGGAGTTTACTTAAGGCCCAAAATTTACAAGCAGATCTTGGACAATTAATGATATTTTAGTGTAATGAAGTGCTACCATTTTGTGATCAGATAGTATAATCTCTTACAAGTAAGATGGTGTTATAGAAATTACGCTATGGAGCTATCACCTGAATAAGAACTTCCATCATTTTTCAAATTGTAAATTCACCATTAAGTTGAGCTAATTCCCTCCTAATTCATTCTACAAGAACACACCAATAATGTAAATCCATTCAATAGAAAAATTGATCATCACCAAGACAGAACATAGAGAGTAGAATCTCTGTCATGTGACCACTATTTTCAACAGTGACCCGTAGGTGCCACCATCGATGTTGACAACAACTAATATAGTTGGCTGCTCTGAGCATCAATGGCTATGGTCTAATGTGTCTTTTTCTTTGTTTTAGTTAGTAGAATTAATCATAACTACATTTACTTGAGTTTTTGACATAAATTAATAGCTTTAATTTCAGTATTTATGCAATATTTATCCTTTATTTCCATTATTTCATGCATATTTATGTTTCTTTATGCATTTCCTTCATATTTTGCAATAATCATGAAATAGCCTCATCTTGAAAGACCTTACTCATCACTGTAAGTTTCCTTGTATGTAGATCATAGGTATTATGAGGAGCATATCACCTTCAAGGTCATCATCATTAGCACCCTAAAGTGGAGGTCACCAAATAATCCATCCTATAATCAGTTTGTGGGGATCCTAAATATCTATTGAAGACATCTACCATATGAATTATGGATTGTAATATGTATCCAAATGGTTAATCCCTAAGAGGGATATATTGTAACCTTGTTGTAAAGGACATTTCACAAATATGAATAAATATGGGTATATTTATTTTATATTTTCCTCTTTGCATTTGGTTATATGATATACTTTTTTAATTTGATCACATATTGTATTATGTGTTATATTTTTATCTTATTTCATTATCCCAATCAATTTTTTCCTAAATGGTTTGAATTTTTGACTCCTTCAACTGATATGCTTTTTTATTCTCAAGATCATAATCTACCAATTCATCATAAAAATATCTCCAAGGAGGCAATGGTTCCATTTTTTCCACATTCCATTCTAATGGGGAATATTCCTTATCATTTTTAAATTTTTCAATGTGTGTCCTTAGAGTCCTTTCAAATTTTAGATCCTTAGCATCATTAAGAGCTTTTAGTTTTTCCAAAAACTTATTAGTAGGGTCATACCTCCATATTTGTGGGAGATATCTAAGCCCTATTCTCTCCATTACCTGAGTAATATCATCATTATAGCCCCTCCTTGTTAAGGTAATATCTTCCAATTTAAGAGAATAATTGATTGTGTCTTTTTCCTCACTCTAATACCAAAAGTGGAGTTAATATAGTCAACTTGTCTATAATATTCCAATGCCAATATCCGACTAGTGAAAAAATGAGACAACAAAATGGTTTCTCTGTGAAGCCATATAACCTAATCAATGTTCTCTCTATTAGAATATATGAATCTCCTTCTTTGAATTGATATGTTTGTAACAATTCCTATGCTAGAGGGGGTATTATCAGATATTTTCCATATATAATCTTAAGTGATGGCCCTAAAACTTCCTTGTTAAAATTAAAGTAAGATTCAAATTTACTTATGATTTTTATCCATACATAAATTAGTATAGGGCTCCCATAGTCATATTTTGGAGTTACTACTATCCATGGCATATCTTGCATGATGGCATTAAAAAATAGCCATACCAGATTAGAATAATGTCCAAATCAAGCGGCTTGGGAATCCTTCTTCATTTTAACCAAATTCTCATGGGTCCTTTTGTAAAGGAAAGAGATCCAATCAAAATAAATGGGGTTGGTATTGTTTTCTATCTGAGACATATATTATATTTTCTTGTTTGTAATGTAATAAGTCATAACTATATTCCAACTTGCACATTTATATCAGAATTCAACCTTGCTAATGCTACTAGTATGGAAAAATATTTGGATTGTTGAAATGCTTAGTGGCAATTGGGGTTGGTGGTAGACAATATTTTATTACGAGGATTTTAAACTATGTATTTACCCAATCCTTTAAATGTTCCACTTTCTTGGGATACCCTTTCAATGTATAAAAATTAACCTATTCTTCTAGGTCAAAAGGCTTAGGGTTAACATGGGGAGTTCTACCCATGGCAAAGAGGTCTGAACAAGCCTTAGGAGTTAGATTAAGAAGAACTTTATCTTGAGTTGTTTTTATTGCCCTATTATTTGGGTCCTAAAATTTTATAATTGCAAAAATAAAATTTGGGCATTGGTGAACAGAGTCATAGATATAAAAAGACAAAATGAGAGTAAACAACACATGAACCTAAAATTTAAGTTGAGAGTCCTCTTAATAATCTATTATCAATGTATTTCATCAACTCGTCCATCATATTCCATGTCATTATGGTATTAGATATTAAAATAGCTACATACAAGAAATGTATAGGCTTGCTGCTCTCTACCTCAATAGTTTTGACTAGAGCTAAAATGTATTATAGCCAATAAAATATCTAGATTTGTTTTTGTAATTTCTAATTTCAACACCTTTGCATGTAGCTTAGTATATCTCTATTAACACTCTATAAAGCTTATCCAAATTTGTAAATATAATTACTTCGATAGCCCTAGCTTATATATCTTGCATGCACATATTCTGCCATTAATGTTATAGTTGAACTACCACTTAGTCACACACTTCAAATTCCTAAGCTAACGGTAAACAGTGAATCTTGTATGAGAAGCTTTTGCTAGTTGCTTTTGCATGTGTATGGTAGAGTATATTATATCATTTGGGTCATGAAATTGTACCACCTTTGGTAAATAGCTAGAGTAGAAAATTACCTTGGGGAGTAGTTAGCTAGTTACTTCAAGTAATGTAATAAATGCACAAGTGTCAATGTGCAAGTTGTAAATGTGCAAGGTATACCCTTGTACAACTAGGTAGAGTGTTGACCAAGGATTCCATATTCCTATATATAGGGCCTCTTACTAAGTGACTATATATTATTTTAGGTATTAGTAGCGTTGAATGATAATTTTTCCCAATTGCAAAAGCACACTCACACTTAGGATTTTTATCACAAAACCCTCTCTTGCAAATAAATTAAAAAAAAAAACAACTTCTCCAAGGTTCCACTATGTAAGCATTGCACATGTGTATTTATAATATAATGAAGATGTGTTAAATAATTTCTATGAATACCTTAGTTATTTGCAAGTAACTATTAACAAGGGTCCTGTGTTGGTTTATTTTACTATGCTATACTAGTGATTGTTCATGAAAATTAAAGGAAAAGCAAAAAATGTGATTGGCCTTCATATGACCATGATGTAAAGCATTAGTTCTTTTTATCTTGAATAATTTTAGGTAGATTTTATCTTTTTGTTGTTAAGAAAATTTTAGATAAGTTTTATCTTGTTTAAACCTCACTTTGAACAATGAAATAGAAGATTAAAATATCTCTAAATGTGAATGTGAAATGAATATTGAATTCCTTTAATTATTGCTTGATGAATGAAGAAGAACTAAATATGCATTACTAATTATAAAATGTAATGGCCTTAAAATGTCATTATAAACTACAAAAAAAACATGGGTAGGCCTCCCAATACCTCACTAAGAAAGGCTTCTAGAAAGTGATTTTTGTTTGCTTTTGGTTTAGTTATTTGTTAGGATGGATGTTGTTGTTGTAGATCTAATCTAGTTCTAGGTGAGATTCTTGGTTCTCTGGTTCTATAAGCACCCTTGGTTGTTTTGGTTTCTGGTTTCTCCTATGTTGGCCCCTATTTCTAGTTGGCTGTTTAACCGTAACAATCTCTTGTATTTTATTTCTTGATATCTTATTGCTAGATTTAAGGTTTGGAGATGCCTTGCAAAACCCTACTTGTAATAGGTTTAGAAACCCTTTAAAAAATCCCTTCTACCAACCAAGAAAAAAATAAACTACCCTTATTTAATGAAATAATAATTTTCATAAAGAAGAAATAATTTACAACTTACAAAACAATAACCTTTAATATAATGTATAAATTACCTCTCTTTAATGACATCAATTTTTTCTATAAACAGAAGCCAATTTATTACTCTGAAAATGATGGCCTATGGAATGCCATATAAATTACCCCCTTTAATGAAATTGTAATTTTCATAAAGGGAAGTTCATTTATTTCTTAGGGATAAAATGCAAAGCTTAAAAATATGATTTACCTTCAAAATATGAAATTATGTAAAATTCCAAAATTATAAAAAATACCCATAAAACAACAATTTTCAATAATTTTTGTAATTTCGAAATGGCTTCAAAATGGGATAGAAATTGTTTTGGATGAAATATTGAAGCTCATTATTCACACCCATACATTTATTTTTGGAATTTTATTTTTATTTTAATCACCAAAGTTTAAAAAAAAAATTGCAAAAAGGAAGAGTTAGAAAAATAAATATAAAAATCTGGAAAACAGAACAAAAAATTAAAAACGTAAACATGTAAATATTCTCAGTTTAATGCCACCCTACACAACAAAACCAGAGATAGTGAGAAATTTCAAAAGGGTAACCTGACCTAATAAAACCTGCAAAAACACAATTTGGTTAAATTAGGTGCTAGACTCTAAGGAAAGATAAATCTACATTCAAATAAACATTCATGGAGTGTAACCTTCAAAAATATTTTATCACTAGATATAAATTCAAAAGAATGCAGTTAAAATCATATCCTCCATTGCAGTTAAAATATTAAACATTGACACGAAACCCTAAGAAATGATATCCTCCATTCTTGCTCACAAGGTGCAAGTTTTTGAATATTTGCATTGAAAATAATATTCTATTTTTACAATCAGTATTTCTAGTTTCTCTTAAGAAACCTCCAACATCTCACATCCAAGAAGGTCCAACCCTTCTTATATATTTTGATGATGTATTTAACCTTTTTGTGAATCTTCATTCTGCCCTTTTACGTTTCATATTCCGCTAGCTTGGTTTCAAAATAAAACCAATCCTCTTCATAACACTTCATTTCCATTTTGTTTTGTTTCTTTTCTTCAGTTTCCCAAATAAATTCTTGTTTGGTCTTAGCTATCCTTTCGTAACTGACATCTCCATGCTAAGACATTTATTATAAACATAAAATAACCACCATAAGTAGTCATTTATGCACTCATGATATAGTTTCAAATGTCACATTTGAACCTGGCCCTTTTATTTATATCAAATTCGACCATATTTTTAGGGCTTTATTCTCTAAGTCATAATACTCCTTGGACGTGCATGGCATACTATATGTATAGTAGAAAAAGGCTTTATATGACCGTTTTTGATACCTACTATGCACACCCATACATTTATTTTTGAAATTTTATTTTTATTTTAATCACCAAAGTTAAAAAAAATCTGCAAAAGGAAGAGTTAGAAAAATAAATATAAAAAATCTGGAAAACAGAACAAAAAATTAAAAACATAAACATATAAATATTCTCAGTTTAATGCCACCCTACACAAAAAAACCAGAGATAGTGAGAAATTTCAAAAGGGTAACCTGACCTAATAAAACTTGCAAAAACACGATTTGGTTAAATTAGGTGCTAGAATCTAAGGAAAGATAAATTTACATTTAAATAAAAATTTGTGGAGTGTAACCTCTGAAAAGCATTTAACACTAGATATAAATTCAAAGGAATGCAGTGAAAAGATTAAACATTGACACAAAACCCTAAGAAATGATCTCCTCCATTCTTGCTCACAAGGTGCAAGTTTCTAAATATTTGCATTGAAAATAATATTCTATTTTTACAATCAGTATTTCCAGTTTTTCTTAAGAAACCTCCAACATCTCACATCCAAGAAGGTCCAGCCCTTCTTATATATTTTGATGATGTATTTAACCTTTTTGTGACTCTTAATTCTACCCTTTTACGTTTCTTATTCCGCTAGCTTGGTTTCAAAACAAAACCAACCCTCTTCATAACACTTCATTTCCATTTTGTTTTATTTCTTTTCTTCAGTTTCCCAAATAAATTCTTGTTTGGTCTTAGATATCCTTTCATAACTGACATATCCATGCTAATACATTTGTTATAAACATAAAATAACCACCATAAGTAGTCGTTTATGCACTCATGATATAGTTTTGAATGTCACATTTGACCCTAGCCCTTTTATTTATATCAAATTCGACCATATTTTTAGGGCTATATTACCTAAGTCATAATACTCCCTAGACATGCATGGCATACTATATGTATAGTAGAAATGCTTGATGTGACTATTTTTGATACCTACTATGCACCTGTGTGGACTACCACTAGGTGGAAACCATGTCCAACACTTCCTACCTCAACTTATTAGACACCAGTTGTAAAATATTGGATAAGTTATAACAAATCTAGACATAGTGGCATGGGCGTAGGGAAACATAGAATACACACAGACTTATAGAAATATTTTGAAAAATAATGTCAATTGCAAGGGCACGATTTAGTAGTTACATTTGTAGTGCTAGCTAGACCATGTACTTCGACACCATCCCGATGATACGAAAGCAAGTATTCCTTGGAGTTGTTTTTGGTTGAAATCCATCTGTATAGTTCCCTATAATATTGTCCAGTGATCCATTGTGTTGACCTTGGTAATCCTACGTGGTCTCTTTTATTGCACTGTTATAGCTTTTATTCCTCGCTGGATCTAAATCAACCCTCACTTTGGACACTCATCATCATGTGTGAGGCCAAGAAATGTTGGCTATTTGTAGCCCATTCATGACCTAAAATCTAACACCATATGCTTAGTCACCACTACATCTAAAAATGACCAAAATAAATAATACATTTTACTTCGTAATTGACGTATCGTCTATATCATGGAGGGGGAAGGAAAACCATGATAGTATTTTAGGTAAAAATGCCTCGTCATGGTTGTTCATCTCTTTTGCTTAGCCTTCATATTTATTGCATTAAAATGTGTGCCTCCTCTACACGTAATAAAATTTTCATTGATGTTCTAAAATTCCTCATGCCAATGATCTGTTTTGGTTCTAGTGTTGTATTGAACATTTTTCAACATCATTGTGGATGCTTTTGCCAGATAAGTAACCCATACCGAGTTTTGATGCTGGTATCTCATGACCCACTCCAAATCCCATTCAGATAGACATCCACTCCAAGGACATCCATGTCATCATCCAATATATCACCACATCCTTCGTACTATGTCATCCTAACCCACTGGGCTCCTTGTGCTCAAAAAAATGATGATGTAGGGCTCTACATCACCTATAAATTCTAGTTTGACCATACTATAATTTATCACTATCCAACATGAATTCTACATGATTGTATGGTGTAACTGCTATGTTTGGTCAACATCATCCCCAATTTTGTGACCACCTTTGAGCAACCATTTTGCCCTACTAGGAAAATGATGATGCTATAACAAGAGTGTCACATCACTGCTCCAATGTTGCCTGGTTCTATCTCTATTGTGCCTATTCAGAATTCACACACACAGATTTGATAAAGGAGCTCTTTGGTCCATTTCAATCAATATTCAAAAATTCCAATTTACTCCTTGATTTCTATGTACTATAACTCATGCACTAATTTTTGTATATCATTGTTGGAGAGGTCCTATGTCTGCGTCATTGTCTACACATCCATGAATGGGATCCAATTTTGAAGATGTCATCCTGGTCTAAATCACACCAATTTGTATACATGCAAACCCACTATAATCTTCATAATATCAACACTCATCACTGATGTGGTCCTAGCTTGTAGATAGACCCCACTACTTCAAATAGTGTGCCAAAAAACTTTTGCATAAGTACATTAGTTGCATCACTGCATGGGATTTCTGTTGAACATTCACTATTATAAAATTCCCATGTCCACATAGATGTCGTGACCATGCTATTTGGCCTAAATAAATGCCACACTATCACACCTCCATGATGTCGTCCATAATATTGCCACGTTCTCTCTAATTGTTGCGTTGTTCTATCGTTATCGCTCATCAACTAGAGTAACCTGCAAAATACAAAAATAAATTAGACCTCATGTATGTAACTAATAAACATTAGTTTAAGCCATGTGAGAATTTTAGGAATAATGATAAATGTACAAAAATTCAAAACCTTAATACTTTATCTTATTCAAATTTTATTAATTATATAAATATATATGAATGTACGTATGTATATATATATATATATATATATATATATATATATATATATATATATATATATATATATTACTTTATTTTATTTTTATTTTTTATTTTATTATGATTTTATTTAAATAACCATATATATAATACTATATATAACCATTTATTTATTTATTTTTTAAGTATATTATATATATGTATATAAATATATAAATATTAAACACACACACACACACACATATATATATATATATATATATTTTTTTTTTTTCTTTTATTTTTTTAACTAACTTTAAAAGTTTGGATTAATTTAAATCAAACATGAACCTCATACAAACATAAAAAAAACCACAAAAAAGATAAATTAAAAGAAACCAAAAGAGGACTTTAACCCATAAAATCTCTACTCCACAACCTTACAGGGAGGGACCTAGAAAACAAAATTTCTTGGACAATCAAAAAATTAAGGTGGGTCCCCAATATTTAGGGCTAGTTGTGGAATAGCCACAACAAATGATGAATCTACTGGGAAATGCTCATAAGCATTTTGGGTGAAGAACCCAATATGAAATGAGAACATAAAAGATCAGTGAAATATCAATTATTTAGCGATGTCTTGAGAAGGTATGGTAAACAACTTCAAGTAAAAATAACTAACCCATATGTCTTTTCTCAGTGTGTGACAAAGTAATTCATTTTGTATGCTTTAAAACCATTTGGATTCCATCATATGACTTGCATTAGGCTATAAAAAAATTCTCATAATATTTTATTTAAAAAAATATTTTTGCAAAGTCTCTTTAGAGCATAATTTGTTCAGAAAGAACCCCACTGCCAGCCACACATCTATAGCCCCAGTGGATATTTTCTAAACTAGGTGACTAATTTGATCAAGCTTTTCAATGCTTATTTTTATATCAAGATTTATCTATATAGAGTCCTACTACCAGTCAGACATCTATAGGCCCAATGGATTTTATCTAAACTTGGTGATAGATTTTATCAATATTTGCATTGCTTGTATTCTCATTTTATTTTATGAGAACGTTAGAATTTAGCCTTAATTTGAAAATAAAGATAACTTCATCCTTCAGGACTTCCAAAAATACCCTTTAAAATGTGAGTTACATGTGGATATTTTGAAAAAAGTTTCATTGTTCCACTCTCCACCATTTTACTCCAAAAATCTGAGCATGATCATAAAATAATTCATCCCCCTTTTCTCAGGTTAACTTGCTTTCAAATTAGGTATTCCAACCTACTTAAAAAAGGAACATAAAAAAGGGTAAATGCCATAAATTAGCGACCACAAAACATCACCTCACACAGAGGGACAAACCCAAAACTCAAAACTCGTAAACCAAAAAAAAACTTGACCTAATGCAAACTGATAAGAAAATAATCACAAAACTTGTCAAACCAAACATTAAGGATAAAGCAAAAATATATAAATCTAAAACAAAAACTTAAAAACCAAAACTATATACAAGAATATACACTATGTACAATGTGATGCAAAAATTTGAGCCATCACTTCCCTCGATACAAAACACAATTAGCACACTTTAAAAGACATCTAACATTATATGCATGCCAAGCCTTACAGAAATTCAACCAAGACAAGATTAAACCCAACAATACAATACTTCTCATCTTGTCTTTCACCCCATGAATTTGATCTAGTTTCATTGACAATCCCATAGGTGAATTTCAAGTCACTAAATTGATTAGACAATAACTGATTTTCATTTCTTTCTTATATTTTCCTTAATATGTATATTTCACAATTTGATCGATGATTTAGAATTAGGCTTTCATTTTCAAATATGAGATCTTACAAATAGGATCCTATTTCTATAAATTTTAAAGCCAATTTATTTTCCACATATTTAGACCAATCATATTTATGTAACAATTTGCAAGCATCTAGAATATTTACTAAATGAGAATAATTATAAGATTTTATCCTAGATTCAATTGTTAATTTTTGATTAACTTGATTCAAAAATTTAAGCACATCAACTTATATTGCATTCAAAAAAGCAATATCATTAGTGGTGTGAGTAGAAATCAACTCTAGTTCTTCATTCACCTCTAATGACATTTCATAATAAATAGTATTTGAATCCAATAAATGATTATTAAAATTTTCACCTGAAGTTTGGATGTTTGGACACAAAATTTTAGATTCTACCTTTTGTACATTTTCATTTACCAACACTTGGTGAGCCATTGTAATATTTTCTTCTTCTTCATGGGCTTCATCATCATCAAACACCTATTCAAAAATACCAAAGTTAGGTACCCAATCAACCATATGACCATCCTTTTCAAACAACAAGTCTTGTCTATCTAAGGCTATGTCAAATAACAAAATTCCATGATCAATCACTTGAGTTTCTTCTAATAAAGCAACATTTGCACCAATTTTATCATTTGGTTCCCACTCCTTGTTGACCATCCATGACATTTATTCCTTAGATTCTTCAATATAATTATGATAATTTACACCCAAGTTTTCGATATTCAAGAACAAAAGAGTAGATTTCACCTCTTCCTCATCCATAATAGATGAATTATAGGAAACCTTTATCATTTCTTCCTCTTCTATTTTTGTAAGGTTTTCCATAAACTCATATTCAACAAGATAAAAATTTGGAACCTTCTCTATTCCTAAAATGAGCATACCATTTTTTTCTTGTACAAGAATTACAAAATATTCATATGAGATAGCTTTTTCAAAATACTACATATCAATAGAAATTTAATCAATAGGGGTGTGAAAAATGAATGATTCTTCATATCTTTCCCAACTATTATAAAAATTTTCATCTAAATCCATGGGATGAAACTCTATTTGGCATGAACCTCAGATTCATCTATCAATTCCTTTTCTTATTTATCCATTATATTAGAATCATTATCATTTTATAACACTTAATGATATTCCAACCCTTCTTCCAAAACATTCTCATATTGTACAGGACTTGTAACATCATCATGCAAGAAAGCACTTGTATTATCCTGCATATAAATTGACATAAAAGTTCATTAGAAGGTTTGGAGTGAGCATATTCTTCCCAAGAATCATAGTAATCATATTTCAAAATCAATTTATGATGCTCAACTACTTTTTCATCATATTCCAATTCATCAACGTGTTTCTCATCAAATTCACCTTTATCTTCCTTAGATATTTTCATTTATTTCTAAAAGTGGGCTACTATTTATATTCAATCTTGCAAGATCACAATCCACATTTGTAACCCATGATTCAATTTTATCATAATTTGGAAGGTGTGGGTTTTCTTGATGATCAATTTCGATAATCCATTCCAAAGTGTCTTCCAAGAATAAGTGGTAAAATTATGTTATGTCTTCGAATTCATTTATTATTATCTTTCAACCTAAATTTCAAACACTTCATTTAATTCTATGGAATATCATGTCCTATCACATATCTCCATTCTAGTTAACTCTAGGACCCTTCCATCACTTGAAGTTTCATACATTCCAAAAAATAAATTAATCTCATATTTTGATGGGCTTGTTCACCATAATTCTCATTGGTGTACATTGGCTTTGAAACTTGCATCTCCTCTTGAACAATATCTAAGGTGGTTGTAACATTTGGAAATTCAACTTCATCCCATTGATTGTTCACATTAGACATCATTGAATTAGAGGATACTAGATTAGATGGTTGTTGTAGGTTGTTTTCAATAACTCCTAAAGAAGAATCTCTCATGGGAACATGTTGTACCTTAAATCGACTCAGGGGTGACCTTTGAATTTTAGCCTTAGGGTTACATAATGATAACTTACCTATTTCAGCCTTTATTGAAGTCCACCATCGTTCTACCATAATTACCTCATTGTAGGCCTTAGGAAAGGATGAATCTTCAAGAAACATCCTTCTAAATTTTGATATTAAGGTGTCTAAGGCTCCCATGTAAATTTGAAAGACTTCATATTCTATTATGTCATAATTTTCCACCACTTTAGTGTACAACCCATGGAACCTATCATTGAATTGACTCATGGATTCATTAGGCTCTTTATAGATAGAGGTAAACTAATTTTATATCATATCTGGATCATCATGATCTCTAAAATGGTCAAGAAATATTGTTTCTAGTAGGACCCATGAGTGATAACCTCTAGAGGTAATTGGATATACCAACCCATTGCTATGTCATCCAATATGTATGAGAATAACCTACAAGCAACATCCTCATGGTAAATTTACCAGTGAATTAACATGCTCTTGTAGATATACAATATTTGTATATGTCCTACTACCATATTTTGCCTAAACTATGGTGGAAACTCCAATACACTTTCAGGAATTTGATGGGGTATTCTATATATGTTTAAATGATTGTAATGTTCACCTAACACATATGCCATTCTTGTTCTTATTTGATCAAATGTCACCATTAGTGAAACTCAAATAATCAACACTAATTTTGTTAGTTATATCTTGCAAAGAAGCATGAAATGACTAACAAATCTCAAATGTTTCACATATAAATCATGTTAGCATAAATCCAAAGATATGCATCAATTAAACCATAGCATCAAAGAACATTCTTCCATTTACAAAGGTTAGCATAAATGTATCATCAATTAGAGAATATTAGAATTTGTGAAAGTGATCAACAAAATCTCATTAGTCAATACCAATATCATTAAATAAAAATTTCAATTAAAATGAATAAGTTAGCATCTAGATAGCAATAAATTAAACCAATTTAAGACATCCTTCTAGCACCAAAATTTTAAGTGATAATTTTACCCAATTGCAAAACCACACTCACACTTAGGATATTGATCACAAAACTCTCTCTTGCAAAGAAGTTAAAAACAAAAACTTCTCCAAGGCTCCACTATATAAAAATTACACGTGTATTTATAATCTAATGAAGATGTGTTAAAGAAGTGTAGGAATACCTTAGTGATTTGTAATTAACTGTTAACAAGGGGCCTATGTTGGTTTATTTTGTTATGCTATACTAGTGATTGTTCATGAAACTTAAAGGAAAAACAAAAATTGTGATTAGCCCTCATATGACCATGATGTAAAGCCTTAGTTTCTTTTATATTGAAGAATTTTAGGTAGATTTGATATTTTGTTGTTAAAAATATTTTAGATAAGTTTTATCTTGTTTAAACCTCACTTTGAAAAATGAAATAGAAGATTAAAATTTCTCTAAATGTGAATTTGAAATGAAGATTGAATTCATTTAATTATTGCTTGATGAATGAAAAGGAAATAAATATGCATTACTAACTATAAAATATAATGGCCTTAAAATGACATTATTAACTAACCTTCTTTAATGAAATTATAATTTTCATAAAGAAGAAATAATTTACAACTTAAAAAAAAAAAGCTTTTGATATAATGTATAAATTACCTCTTTAATTAAATCAGAATTTTCATTAGGAGAAGCCAATTAATTGCTCTAAAAATTATGGCCTATGGAGTGCCATATAAATTACCCCCCTTTATAACTTGAGATTCCTCAACCCGAGACTATGAAGGGTCGTGTTTTTTTCCTCCAATCATCTTAGTTGTTGTTTGACCTCCTCTCTAGTCACTCTCATGGTCCATATACCTTCCTTTCCTACTTCCCTCCTATTGGTTGGTCCTTCCATGTGCCAACCCTCTTCCCTTGCTACCCGTCACCTCCTCCCTCCTCAGCTCCAGACCCCTCCCTCCACATTTATAACCTTTAGCCTTTCTACCCTCACCATATTTTTTCTGCGCACCCACCACTATCGACGTTTGCCCCCACCCCACCTTTCCCTATCCTCCACCCAACCTCCCATTTCTCCACCATGTCGAGTGAATTTATCAAACCAAGATCCTATGAGTCTGAAATTTGGGCTGATAATATCCTCCAAGACAAAGGTGTTTTACCCTTTTTGAACATGTTCTTTGGGGATGATATTAATATTACCATGAATTTCCTTGATTCTTGGGATAATGGAGCCATATTTGTCCATGGGCATAATTTTATGGTTGACCTCCACCTGCTAGCCAACATTATCGGCATTAGCGTTGAGGGTCGATCCATTCACTGCCACAAGAATAAATTAGAATTGCAATTAGAGAATTTCAAAGGAAATGACAAAATCTTCAAAAAGGCCAAAAGTCCTGGAATATTCAGAACTGACCTTACCATCCCTTGAAATGTTGTTATGAATCCAATTATGGAGTTTATCTGTGTGGATGATCCTGACAAGTCTCTAAAAACCTACCACCTAGCTTTTGTCAATTAATTTCATGAAATCAACCCTCTGAGTATTTTGTTGTTCCTTCTCAACTCCATGAACCATTCCATTACGTCCTGGAGAGACAACAAGAGCCATAATATCCCTCGCCATCAAGGCATGTTCAAAGTTATTTATGCTTACATTCTGACTAATAGCCCCAAGTGTAACCCTACTGCAGGTAGCCCTGCCAAACCCAAACCTTTTGCTGAGCGCCTAAACCAAGATGAAAAAAATAAAAATACTCAGCCAAAATAAGAGCAAGGAAGAGTATCACTTTTGACAATGCTAAGGAACTGGTGAGAAAATAAGCGAGAATCCATAACTTAGCCGCCAAGAGTAATGTGATCAAAATAAAATATGATCATGAGGATAATAAGAAGATCAAGGAGTTCATTATTGCCTCTACTATGACAATGATGAAATACATTATGAACTATACCATGGATATCAAGGAGGGACTCCACAAGCTTTTCTATGCTGAAAAAGGACTCAAGAGGGAGATGGACCTGCTGATGTGGGTGTGGCTGCTGTGAAGATCAAATCAAAGGAGGATGATTCCAAGGAAGCTGAGGAAGAGGACGGGAAGGAAGATCACAAACCCAAAGTAGAGGACTGATTTACTCCCTTCTCTATATTATGTTTCCTTTTTGTGTTTTGCTTTTTATGGCTTTTATTACTCAGCTTACCTACGACCATCCTATGTGGGGTATTTCTATTAGTTGAGTCCTATCTCTTTTTGTTTATGGATCTAAGAAGGAGGTTGTGTCCTCACCCTATGTCTATAAGGAAATATATTACAAGTTACAAGGCTAAGGCTATGACCTCCTTTAAGGATCTCTTTAGTAGAATCATCAACTATAGTTCCATCAGTATGATACAACCTCTAGCACTGGTTTTGTATTAAGGTTTTGGGATCCTTAAAACCCGGTATGCAATTATAACTATTTTACTTATCAAAAAAATAAATTACCCCCTTTTAATGAAATTGCAATTTTCATAAAGGGAAGTTCATTTATTTCTTACAAAAAAAATGTAAATCTTAAAAATCTAATTTACCTTCAAAATATGAAATTATATAAAATTCTGAAATTATAAAAATCCCCATAAACGACATTTTTCAATAATTTTTGTAATTTTGAAGTGGATTTAGAATGGGATCAAAATTGTTTCATATGAAATATTGAAGCTCATTATTCACACCTGTACATTTATTTTTGAAATTTTATTTTATTTTTTATTTTAACCACAAAATTTAAAAAAAAATCTGCAAAAGGAAGAGAAAAATAAATATAAAAAATCTAGAAAATAGAACAGAAAATTGAAAATGTAAACATGCAAATATTCTAAGTTTAATGCCACCCTAAAAAACAAAACTAGAGATAGTAAAAAAATTCAAAAGGGTAACTTGACCTAATCAAACTTGCAAAAACATAATTTGGTTGAATCAGGTGCTAGACTCTTAAGGAAAGATAAATCTTCATTCACATAAATATTCACAGTGTAACCTCTGAAAAGTATTTAACACTAGATATAAATGCAAAGGAATGCAGTGAAAGGATTAAATATTGACACAAAACCATAAGAAGTGATCTCCTCCATTCTTGCTTACAAGGTGTAAGTTTCTAAATTTTTGCATTGAAAATAATATTTTATTTTTACAATCAACATTTCCAGTTTCTCTTAAAAAACCTCCAGCATCTCACCTCCAAGAAGGTCCAACCCTTATTATGTCTTTTTATGGCATATTTAACCTTTTCATGACTCTTAATTCTGTCCTTTTACGTTTTATCTTCTGCTTTGTTTTGTTTCCCAAATGAATTCTTGTTTGGTCATGGCTATCCTTTTGTAACCGACATCTCCATGCTAAGACATTTGTTATAAACATGAAATAACCACCATAAGTAGTAATTTATGCACTCATGATATAGTGTCAAATGACATATTTGATTAGGGCCCTTTTATTTATATCAAAGCTAACCATATTTTTAGGGATTTATTTCCTAAGTCCTAATATGCCCTGGACACACACAACATTTGACATGTTTAGCATAGTAAGGCTTGAGGTGACCATTTTTGATACTTACTATGCACCTACGTGGACTACCACTAGGTGGAAAACATGTCCAATGCTTCCTACCTCAATTTATTAGCCACCAGTGGTAAAACTTTGGATGACTTATGGCAAAGATAGACACAATGACATGGGCATAGCGAAACATAGAATCCATGCGAACTCACAAAATTACTGTGAAACATAGTGTCAAATGCAAGGGTTAGATTTAGTAGTTACGTTTGTAGCACCATCTAGGCCATGTAATTTTATGACATACCGATGACACGAAAGCAAGTCTTCCTTGGAGTTTTTTGTGGCTGAAATCCATTCAAATAGTTCCTTCTCACACTATGAAATGATCTAACGCATTGACCTTGGCAATCCTATGTGATCTCTTTTATTGTAGAGTTATACATTTTATTCCTCGGTGTATCTGAATCAACCCTCACTTTGGGAACTTGTCATCATGTGTGAGGCCAAGATATACTGGCTATTTACAACCCATTCATGACCTATAGTATAACACCATATTATTAGTCATTTCTACATCCAAAAATGACCAAAACAAACAATGCATTTTGCTTCATAATTGGTTTATCATCCATATAATAGAGGGGGAACAAAAACCATGATGGTGTTTGAGGGAAAATACCCTATCATATCCAAATAATCTTCCTTAGTATCTTTTTATTAGCCTTTGGATTTACCATATTCAAATGTGTGCCTCCTCTACATGTAATAAATTTTTTTATTAACATTCTAAAATTCCTCATGCCAACGATCTATTTTTGTTCTAGTGCTGCGTTGACAACTTTTTGATGTCACTATGGATGCTTTCACTAGACAAGTAACCCATGTTGAGTTTTGATGTTGGTAGCTCACATCCTGCTCTGAATCCCATTCAGATAGACATCCACTCTAGGGACATCCATGTCATCATCTAATACATCACCACATCCTTCATATTATGTTGTACTCACCCACTGGGCTCCTTGTGCTCAAAAAAATGATGTCGTAGGGCTCTATGTCACCTGCAAATTTTGGTTTTGACCATATAACCACAACTTCCTACTATTTGTATTATCCTCAACATGAATTCTCCATTATCGTATGGTGTAATCGCTATGTTTGGTTAGTGTCATATGTGGATTTGTGATCGCCTTTGAGAAATCGTTCTACCCTATTGGGATAGTGATGATGCTATAATGAGAGTGTCACATCACTGCTATAATGCTACCTAGGTATGTCTCTACTACACCTATTTGGGCTTCACACATCGACATATTCAATAAAGAAGCTCATTTGATCCATTACAATCAATATTCAAAATTTTCAATTTACTCCTTACTTTCCATGTGTTGTGATTCATGCACTAATTCTCGTATATCATCGTTGGAGAGGTCCTATTTTCGTGTCCTCATCTACACATCCATGAATGGGGTTTGATTTCAAATATATCATCCATGTATAAATCACCCCAATATGTATACATGCAAACCCACTTGAATCTTCATAATATCGATGCTCATCACTAACGTGGTCCTAGCTTATGGCCAGACCCCATTGCTTTGAATAGTTCATCAAACAAATTTTGAACGAGTACGTTAGCTACATCACTACATGGGATTTTAGTTCAACATTCATTGTTGGAAAATTTCCACATCCACATAGACACCATGACCATGATGTTTAGCCTAAATCAATACCACGTTGTCACACCTCAATGCTATTGTCCACAACATTTCCACGTTCGCTCTAATTGCCACGTTGGCATATCATTATCACTCAGCAACTAGAGTAACCTACAACAATACAAAAATGAATTAGACCTCATGTATGTAACTAATAAACATTAGTTTAAGCCCTGTGAGAATGTTAGGAATCATTATAAATGTAAAACATTTCAAAACCTTACTACTTTATCTTATCCAAATTGTATTATATATATATATATTTATATGAATGTACATATATATTTATTTTACTTTATTTTATTTTATTTTATTTTTATTTTTTATTTTATTATGATTTTATTTAAATAATCACATATATAATACTATATATAACTATTTTTTTTTTTTTTAAAGTATATTATATATATATATATATATATATATATATATATAAATACATAAATATATAAATATTAAACATATACATACATACATACATATACATATATAGGGAGGTACCTAGTAAACCATCACTCAAAAGCAAACAAGACTTCCTGGACAATCAAAAATTAAGGTGGATCCCCAATATTTGGGGCTAGTTGTGGAATAGCCACAACAAATGACAACTCTATTGGGAAATTCTCCTAAGTATTTTGAGTGAAGAACCCAATCTGAAATGAAAACATAAAAGATCGGTGAAATAGTAATTATTTAGTGATAACTTGAGAAGGTGGGGGTAAACAACTTTGAATAAACAAAAACTAATCCATCTACCTTTGCTCAGTGTGTGACAAAGTGATTCATTTTGTATCCTTGAAAACCATCCGGATTCCATCATCTGACTTGCATTAGGCTATAAAATATTGCTCATAATATTTCATTTTGAATAATATTTTTGTAAAGTCTCTTTTGAGCATAATTTATTCAAACAGATCCCCACTTCCAGTTAGGCATCCATAGCCTCGGTGGAGATTTTTTGAACTAGGTGATTGATTTGATCAAAATTTTCAATGCTCATTTTTTATTATATCAAACTTTGTCTATATAGAGCCCAATTGCCAGTCAAACATCTATAGCCCTGGTGAAGTTTATATAAACTTGGTGACAGATTTGATCAATCTTTACATTGCTTATATTCTTCTATTATAGAGAACTTTGCAAACCTCTATGTAACACTTGAATTTGAGCATGTTAGAATTTAGCCTTAATTTGCAAATCAAGATAACTTCATCCTTCAAAACTTCTAGAAATACCCTTTAAAATGTGAGTTACATGTGGAGCTTTAGCAAAATGTTTCACTGTTCCACTCCCCACCATTTTAGTCTCAAAATATGAGCATGATAATAAAAATAATTCATCCCCATTTTCTCAGGTTCATCTACTTTCAGATTAGGTATTCCAACCTACTTAACAAAGGAACAAAAAAAATGGGCAAAGGCCATAAATTAGCAACCACAAAACATCACCTCATAGAGAGATACCAACCCAAAACACAAAACTCACAAACCAAAACCAAAACTTGACCTAATGCAAGCTGATAAGAAAACAATCACAAAATGTGTCAAACCAAACATTAAGGATAAAGCACAAAAAATAGAAAGCTAAAACAAAAACATGAAAACCAAAACTATATACAAGAATTTACACTATATACAATGTGATGCAAAAATTTGAACCATCACTTCCCTATATTCCAAACATGATTCACCGGGTTTCAGGATCACCCAAAATATAGTTATAAAACTTGGCATCGGTTTCAAAATCGTAGTTTTAAACACATTGAAGGTTCCTATTATAGGTAATTAAATTTAAACTAAAATGGTCAAATTTTATAAAATCACAAAAAATTCCCCAAAATTTTTCCAACCCTAGTCACCCAAATTACCAATTCCAAATTTTGAAAATCCAAATTTTAGCCATTTTTACGAAAATAGCCACTATGCATAACCTTGATTAGCACACTTTAAAAGACATCTAACATTATATACATGCCAAGAATTTCAAAAATAAAATCAAGACAAGATTAAGCCCCACAATACAATACTTCTCATCTTTACCTCTCTCACCCCATGAATTTGATCTAGTTCCATTAACAATCCCATAGGTGAGCTTCAAATCATTAAATTGATTAGACAATAACTAATTTTCAATTCTTTCTTGTCTATTCCTTAGGATGTCAATTTCACAATTTGATTCATGATTTAGAATTAGGCTTTCCTTTTTAGATATGAGACCTTGCAAATAGGAGCCTATTTCTATAAATTTTAAAGCCAATTCATTTTCCACATATTTAGGCCAATCATGCTTATGTAACAATTTGCAAGCATCTAGAATATTTACTAAATGAGAATCATTATAAGATTTTATCCTAGATTCGATTGTTAATTGTTGATGAACTTGATTCAAAAATTTAAGCACATCAACTTCTCTTTCATTTACAAAGCAATATCATTAGTGGTGTGAGTAGAAATCAACTCTAGTTCTTCATTCACCTCTAATGGCATTTCATCATAAATAGTATTTGAATCCAATAAATGATTATACAAATTTTCACCTGAAGCTTGGATGTTTGGACACAAAAGGTTAGATTCTACCTTTTGTACATTTTCATTTACCAACACTTGGTGAGCCATTCCAATATTTTCTTCTTCTTCATGGGCTTCATCATCATCAAACACCTGTTCAAAAATACCAAAGTTAGGCACCCAATCAACCATATGACCATCCTTTTCAAACCACAAGTCTTGTCTATCTAAGGTTGTGTCAAATAACAAATCTCCATGATCAATTATTTGAGTTGTTTCAATTAAATCCACATTTTTAGCATTTGGATGAATAGGATATGGTTCGAATTCCTTGTTAACTATCCATGATATTTCTTCCTTAGAATATTCAATGCAATCATGAGAATTTGCACCCAAGTTTTCGACATTCAAGAACAAAAGAGTATATTTCATATCTTCCTCATCCATAACAGATGAATTATAGGAAAAATTTATCATTTCTTCCTCTTCAATTTTCATAAGGTGTTCCATAAACTCATATTCAACATGATAAAAATTTGGAACCTTATCTATTTCTGAAATGGGCATGCCATTTTTTGCTTGTAAAGAAATTATAAAATCTTCATGTGAGATAGCTTTTTTAGCATCCTGCATATCAATAGAAATTTCATCAATAAGGGTGTGAAAAATAAATGATTCTTCATATCTTCCCCAACCATTATTAAAATTTTCATCTAAATTCATGGAATGAAACTCTATTGTATCTTTGGCATGATCCTCAGATTCATCTATCAATTCCTTTTCTTATTTATCCATGGTAGTAGAATCATTATCATTTTCCAACACTTGATGAGATTCCAACCCTTCTTCCAAAACATTCTCAAATTGTACAAGACTTGTAACATCCTCATGTGAGAAAGCACTTGTATTATCCTGCATATCAATTGATACAAAAAGTTCATTAGAAGGTTTAGAGTGAGCATATTCTTTCCAAGAATCATAGTAATCATCTTTCAAAATCAAGTTGTGATGCCCAACTACTTCTTTACCATATTCTAATTCATCAATGTGTTTCTCATCAAATTCACCTTCACCTTCCTTAGATGTTTCAATTATTTCCAAAAGTGGGCTACTCTTTGCATTCAAGATTGCAAGATCACAATCCACATTTGTAACCCATGATTCAATTTTATCACAATTTGGAAGGTGTGGGTTTTCTTGACCATCAATTTCAATAATCTCATCCAAAGTATCTTCCAAGAATAAGTGGTGAAATTCTATTATGTCTTCGAATTCATTTATTTATTTTCCTTCAACCTCACTTTCAACCACTTCATTTAATTCTATGGAAGGTCTTGTCCTATCACATATCTCCATGCTAGTTAACTCTAGGACTCTTCCATCACTTGAAGGTTCATACATTCCAAAAAATGAATTAATCTCTATATTTTTATGGGTTTTTTCACCATAATTCTCATCAGTGTACATTGGCTTTGAAACTTGCACCTCCTCTTGAACAATATCTAAGGTGGTTGTAACATTTGGACATTCAACTTCATCCCATTGATTGTTCATATTAGACATCATTTGATTAGAGGATACTAGATTATATGGTTGGTGTAGGTTGGCTTCAATAAATCCTGAAGAAGAATCTCTCATGGGAACATGTTGTACCTCAACTCGACTCAAGGGTTAATTTTGAATTTTAGCCTTAGGGTTACATAATGATAGCTTACCCATATCAGCCTTTATCAAATTCCACCATCGTTCTACCATAATTGCCTCATTGTAGGCCTTAGGAAAGGATGAATCTTCAAGATTCTTCCTTAGAAATTTGGATATTAAGGGGTCTAAGGCTCCCATGTAAATTTGAAAGGCTTCCTCTTTTGTTATGTCATAATGTTCCACCACTTTAGTGTACAACCCATGGAACCTATCATTGAATTGACTCATGGATTCATTAGGTTCTTTATAGATAGAGGTAAATTGATTTGCTATCATATCTAGGTCAACTTGATCTCCAAAATGGTCAATAAATGTTGTTTCTAGTAGGACCCAATAAGTGATAACCTCTAGAGGTAATTGGGTATACCAACCCATTGCTATGTCATCCAATATGTATGAGAATAACCTACAAGCAACATCCTCATGGTAAATTTACCAGTGAATTAACATGCTCTTGTAGATATACAATCTCTATGTGTCCTAATGCAATATTTTGCCTAAACTACGGTGGAAACTTTTGATGGGGTATTCCAGGCATGTTTAAATGACTATAATGGTCACCTAACACAGATGCCATTCTTGCTCTTATTTTATCAAATGTCGCCATTAGTGAAACTCAAAGAATCAAAACCAATTTTGTTAGTCAAATAAATATATCTTGCAAAGAAGCATGAAATGACTAAAAAATCTCAAATGTTTCACATATGAATCATCATGTTAGCATCAATCCAAAGATATGCATCAATTAAACCATGACATTAAAGAATATTCTCCAATTTACAAAAGACTAGCATTAATGCATCATCAATTAGATAATGTTTGAATCAATGAAAGTGATCAACAAAACCTCATTAGTCAAGACCAATGCCTTAAAATAAATATTTCAAGTAACATGAACAATTTAGCATATAAATAGAAATAAAGTAAACCAATTCAAGCCCTCCTTCTAGCACCAAAATTTTGAGTGATAATTTTGCCCAATTGCAAAACCACACTCACACTTAGGATTTTGATCACAAAACCCTCTCTTGCAAAGAAGTTAAAAACAAAAACAACTTCTCCAAGGTTTCGCTATATAAGCATTGCACATGTATTTATAATCTAATGAAGATGTGTTAAATAAGTGCTAGGAATACCTTAGTTATTTGCAAGTAATATTTAACAAGGGGCCTATGTTGGTTTATTTTATTATGCTATACTAGTGATTGTTCATGAAACTTAAAGGAAAAGCAAAAATGTGATTGGCCCTCATATGACCATGATGTAAAGCCTTAGTTCCTTTTATCTTGAAGAATTTTAGGTAGATTTTATCTTCTTAGTTGTTAAGTAGATTTTAAACAAGTTGTATCTTGTTTAAACCCCACTTTAAAAAATGAAATAGAAGATTAAAATCTATCTCTAAATGTGAATGTGAAATGAAGATTGAATTCCTTTATTTATTGCTTGACGAATGAAAAGGAAATAAATATGCATTAATAACTATAAAATGTAATGGCCTTAAAATGTCATTATAAACTACCCTTCTTTAATGAAATCATAATTTTCATAAAGAAGAAATAATTTATAGCTTTAAAAACAATAGCCTTTGATATAATGTATAAATTACCTCTCTTTAATGAAATCAGAATTTTCATAAAGAGAAGCCAATTTATTGCTCTAAAAATGATGGCCTATGGAATGCCATATAAATTACTCCCCTTTAATGAAATTACAATTTTCATAAAGGGAAGTTCATTTATTGCTTACGAATAAAAATGCAAAGCTTAAAAATCTGATTTGCCTTCAAAATATGAAATTATGTAAAATTCCAAAATTATAAAAATCCCCATAAAACAACAATTCTTTAATAATTTTTATAATTTCAAAATGGCTTCAGAATGGGATGGAAATTGTTTCAGATGAAATATTGAAGCTCATTCTTCACTCCCGTACATTTATTTTTGGATTTTTTTTATTTTATTATTTTTTTTAATCGCCGAAGTTTTAAAAAATCTACAAAAAGAATATAGAAAAATAAATTTAAAAAATTTGGGAAAAAAAATAGAAAAATGAAAATGTAAACATGCAAATATTATCATTTTAATGCCACCCTAAACAAAAAAATCAAATATAGTGAGAAGTTTCAAAAGGGTAACCTAACCTAATTAAACCTGTAAAAACACAATTTGGTTAAATTAGGTGCTAAACTCTAAAGATATATAAATCTACATTCACATAAACATTCATGTAGTGTAACCTCTGAAAAGTATTTAACACTAGATATAAATGCAAAGGAATGTAGTTAAAGGATTAAACATTAACACAAAACCCTAAGAAGTGATCTCCTCCATTTTTTCTCACAAGGTGCAAGCTTCTATATTTTTGTATTGAAAATAATATTCTATTTTTACAATCAACATTTCAAGTTTCTCTCAAAAAACCTCTAGCATCTCACCTCTAAGAAGGTCCAAACCTTCTTATGTCTTTCGATGGCGTATTTAACCTTTTCATGACTCTTCATTCTGCCCTTTTATGTATCATCTTCCATTGGCTCGGTTTCGAAACAAAACCAATCCTATTTGTAACATTTCATTTCCATATTGTTTCATTTCTTTTATTCAGTTTCCCAAATTAATTATTTTTTTGTCATGGCTATCCTTTCGTAATTGACATCTCCATGCTAAGAAATTTGTTATAAACATGAAATAACCACCATAAGCATTTGTTTATGCACTCATGATATGGTGTCTAATGGCACATTTGATCATGGTCCTTTTATTTATATCAAATTCAACCATATTTTTAGGGCTTTATTTCCTAAGCCCTAATACTCCCTAGACATGCACAACATCTAATATTTTTAGTAGAAAAAGACTCAATGTGACCATTATCGATACATATTGTGCACCTGCGTGGACTACCACCAAGTGGAAACCACGTCCCATGCTTCCTACCTCAACTTATTAGCCATTAGTTGTAAAATCTTAGATGACTTATGGCAAAGGTAGACACAGTGGCATGGGTGTAGAGAAACATGGAATCCATGTGGACCCACATAATTACTATGAAACACAGTTTCAAATGCAAGGATCTGATTTAGTAGTTACGTTCGCAGCACTAGCTAGGCCATGTACTTCGATGCCATCCTGATGACACAAAAGAAAGTCTTCCTTAGATTTTTTTGTGGATGAAATCCATCCATATAGTTCCTTGTCACACTATCTAGTGATATATTGTGTTGAACTTAGAAATCATATGTGGTCTCTTTTATTGCATCGTTATAGCTTTTATTCCTTGGTGCATCTAAATCAACCCTCACTTTGGGCACTCATCATCATGTGTGAGAGCAAGAAATGCTAGCTATTTGTATCCCATTCATGACCTACAGTATAACACCATATGCTTAGTCATTGCTACATCCAAAAAGGACCAAAATGAATAATACATTTTTCTTCGTAATTGACATATCATCCATATCATAGATGGGGAACAAAAACCATGATGGTGTTTGAGGGAAAAATGCCCTGTCATGTCAAAATCATCATTGTTCATATCTTTTTCTTAGCCTTTGGATTTATGACATTTAAATGTGTGCCTCCTTTGCATGTAATAAAATTTGTCATTGAAATTATGAAATTACTCATGCCAACGATCTGTTTCAGTTCCAGTTCTACGTTGAATACTTTTTGATGTTGTTATGGATGATTTCACCAGACAAGTAACCCATGCTAATTTTTGATTTTGGTAGCTCATGTCCCACTCTGAATCCCATTCGAATAGACATCCACTTTAGAGACATATGTGTTGCCATACAAGACATCACCACATCCTTTGTATAGTATCATCCTTGCCCATTGGGCTCCTTGTACTCGAACAAATAATTACGTAGGGCTCTACATGACATAAAAATTTTGGTTTTGACCATATGAACACAAATTCCTATTGTTTTCATTATACCTAAAATGAATTCTCCATGATCAAATGGTGTAATCACTATGTTTGGTCAGTGTCATCCCCAGGTTTATGATCACCTTCGAGCAATCATTTTGCTCTATCAGGATAGTGATGAAGCTAATATGAGAGTGCCACATCGCTGATCTAATGCTACTCAAGTCTATCTATACTACACCTATTCGAGCTTCACACATCCACATATTCAGTAAAGGAGATCAATTGATCCATGACATCAATATTTAAAATTTCTAGTTTATTCCTTACTTTCCATGTGCTATGATTCATGCGCTAATTCTCGTATATCATTGTTGGAGAGGTCTTATGTCCGCGTTCTCATCTACACATTTGTGAATGGGGTCCAAATTCAAAAGATGTCATCCAAGTCTAAATCACCCCAACCCATATATATGTGAACCCACTTGAATATTTATAATATCGATGCTCATCAGTAACGTGGTCCTAGCTTGCAACCAGACCCCACCACTTTGAATAGTGTATCAAAAACCTTTTGCATGAGTATGTTAGTTGCATCACTGCATGGGGTTTTAGTTCAATTCTCATTGTTAGAAAATTCCCAAATCCACATAGACATCATGACCACACTTTTTAGCCTAAATCAATGCCATATTATCACACCTCCATGCTATCATCCACAATATTACCACGTCAGCTCTAATTTCCGTATTGTCGTATTGTTATTGCTTGCCAACTAGAGTAACTTGCAACAGTACAAAAATTAAATAGACCTCATGTATGTAACTAATAAACATTAGTTTAAGCCCTATGAGAATATCAAGAATCATTATAAACGTAAAACATTTCAAAACCTTACTAATTTATCTTATTCATATTTTATTAGTTATATATATATATGAATGTACATATATATTTATTTTACTTTATTTTATTTTCTTTTATTTTCATTTTTTATTTTATTATGATTTTATTTAAATAATCATATATATATATATAATACTTTATATAACTATTTATTTATTTATTTTTCAAAGTATATTATATATGTATATAAATATATAAATATTAAACATATACACACATACACACACACACACACACACATATATATATATTTATTTTCTTTATTTTAACTAACTTTAAAAGTTTGGATTAATTTAAATTGACCATAAACCTCATCCAAACATAAAACAAACCACACAAAAGATAAATTAAAAGAAACCAAAATGGTACTTTAACCCATAAACAATATACCCTACAACCTTACATGGAGAGACTTAGTAAACCATCACTCAAAAGCAAACAAAAATTCTTGGACAATCAAAAAATTAATGTGGGTCCCCAATATTTGGGGCTAGCTATGGAGTAGCCACAAAAAATGGTGACTCTACTAGAAAATACTCCTAAGAATTTTGGGTGAAGAATCTAACCTGAAATGAGAACATAAAAGATCAGAAAAATATCAATTATTGAGCGATGTTTTGAGAATGTGGGGGTAAAATAATTTAAATAAAAACAACCGATTCATCTACATTTGCTTAGTGTGTGACAAAGTGATTCATTTTGTATCGTTCACAACCATACGGATTCCATCACCTAAATTAATTTAGGCTATAAAATATTGCTTATGATATTTCATTTTTAATAATATTTTTGCAAAGTCTCTTTAGAGAATAATTTGTTCAAACGAATCCCCACTACCAGTTAGGTATCCATAGCCCTAGTGAAGATTTTTTGAACTAGGTGACTGATTTGATCAAGCTTTTCAATGCTCAATTTTTATTTTTTATTTTTATTATATCAAGATTTGTCTATACAGAGCCCCACTACCAGTTAGACATGTATAGCCCTAGTGGAGTTTATATAAACTTGGTGATAGATTTGATCAATATTTGCATTGCTTGTATTCATATTTTATAGAGAATTTTGTAAACCTCTATGTAACACTTGAATTTGAGCATGTTAGAATTTAGCCTTAATTTGCAAATCAAGATAACTTCATCCTTCAGGATTTCCATAAATACCCTTCAAAATGTGAGTTACATGTGGAGTTTTAGAAAATTATTTCATTGTTTCACTCTCCACCATTTTAGTCCTAAAATTTGAGCATGATCATAAAATAATTCATCCCCTTTTTCTCAAGTTCACCTGCTTTCATATTAGGTATTCCAAACTACATAATAAAGGAACACAAAAAAGGGCAAAGGCCATAAATTAGTGACCAAAAAATATCACCTCATAGAGAGGGACCAACCCAAAACAAAAAAATGGTAAACCAAAACCAAAACTTGACCTAATGCAAACTGACAAGAAAACAATCACAAAACTTGTCAAACCAAACATTAAGGATAAAGCACAAAAATAGAAAGCTAAAACAAAAACATGAAAACCAAAACTATATACAATAATATACACTATGTAAAATGTGATGCAAAAATTTGAGCCATCACTTCAGTAGATCCCAAACACAATTAGCACACTTTAAAATACATCTAACATTATATGTATGCCAAGCCTTACAGAAATCCAACCAAAACCATATTAAGCCCACAATACAATACTTCTCATCTTGTCTCTCTCACCCCATGAATTTGATCTAGTTTCATTAAAAATCCCATAGGTGAGTTTCAAATAGTTAAATTGATTAGACAATAACTGATTTTCATTTCTTTCTTGTCTATTCCTTAACATGTCTATTTCACAATTCGATTCATAATTTAGAATTAGGCTTTCCTTTTCAAATATGAGATCTTGTAAATAGGAGCCTATTTCTATAAATTTTAAAGCCAATTTATTTTCAACATCTTTAGGCCAATCATGTTTATGTAACAATTTGCAAGCATCTAGAATATTTAGTAAATGAGAATCATTATAAGCTTTTATCCTAGATTCGATTGTTAATTGTTGATGAACTTGATTCAAAAATTTAAGCACATCAACTTATCTTCCATTCACCAAGCAATATCATTAGTGGTGTGAGTAGAAATCAACTCCAGTTCTTAATTCACCTCTAATGGATTTTCATCATAAATAGCATTTGAAACCAATAAATGATTATACCAATTTTCACCCGAAGCTTGGATGTTTGGACACAAATGGTTAGATTCTATCTTTTGGAAATTTTCATTTACCAAAACTTGGTGAGCCATTGTAATATTTTCTTCCTCTTCATGGGCTTCATAATCATTAAACACCTATTCAAAAATACCAAATTTAGTCACCCAATCAACTATATGACCATAATTTTTAAACCACAAGTCTTGTCTATCTAATATTGTGTCAAATAATAAATTTCCATGATCAATCGCTTAAGTTGATTCAAATAAATTAGTAATTGCAATATTTTTATCATTTGGTTCCCACTCCTTGTTGACCATGCATGATATTTATTCCTTAGAATATTCAAGATAATCATGATAATTTGCACCCAAATTTTCGACATTCAAGAAAAAAATAGTAGATTTCACCTCTTCCTCATCCATAACAGATGAATTATAGGAAACCTTTATCATTTCTTCCTCCTCTATTTCAGCAAGGTGTTCTATAAATGCATATTCAACATGATAAAAATTTGGAACCTTCTCTATTATTGAACTGGGTATGCCATTTTTTGCTTTTACAAGAATTAAAAAATCTTCATGTGAGATAGTTTTTTTAGCATCCTGCATATCAATAGAAATTTTATCAATAAGGGGTGTGAAAAAAGAATGATTCTTCGTATCTTCTCCAACCATTATAATTTTTTGTCTAAATCCATGGTATGAAACTCTATTATATCTTTGGCATGATCCTGAGATTCACTTATCAATCCCTTTTCTTATTTATCCATGATAGTAGAATCATTATCATTTTCCAACACTTTATGATATTCCAACCCTTCTTCCAAAAAATTCTCAGATTGTATAGGACTTGTAACATCCTCATACGAGAAAGCAATTATATTATCCAGCATATCAATCGACACAAAAAGTTCATTAGAAGGTTAAGAGTGAGCATATTATTCCCAAGAATCATAGTAATCATCTTTCAAAATCAAGTTATGATGCTCAACTACTTTTTCATCATCTTCCAATTCATCAACGTGTTTCTCATAAAATTTACCTTCACCTTCCTTAGATGTTTCAATTATTTCCAAAAGTGGGCTACTTTTTGCATTCAATATTGCAAGATCACAATCCACATTTGTAACCCATGATTCAATTTTATCATAATTTGGAAGGTGTGAGTTTTCTTGACCATCAGTTTCAATAATCTCATCCAAAGTATCTTCCAAGAATAGGTGGTGAAATTATGTTGTCTTTGTGTTCATTTAATGATTCTATTTTAATACCACATTCAACCACTTCATTAAATTCTATGGAAGGTCTTGTCCTATCACATATCTCCATGCTAGTTAACTCTAGGAATATTCCATCACTTGAAGGTTCGTATATTTTTAAAAATGAACTAATCTCGATATTTTGATGGGCTTGTTCATGATAATTTTCATCGATGTACATTGGATTTGAAACTTGCATCTTGTCTTGAATAATATCTAAGGTGGTTGTGACATTTGGACATGCAAATTCATCCCATTGATTATTCACATTAGACATCATTAAATTAGAGGATACTAGATTATATGGTTGGTGTAGGTTGGCTTCAATAACTCTTGAATAACAATATCCCATGGGAACATGTTGTACCTTAAATCGAATCAAGGGTGAATTTTGATTTTTAGCCTTAGGGTTACATAATGATAGTTTACACACATTAGCATTTATCGAAGTCCACCATCGTTTTACCATAATTGCCTCATTGTAGGCCTTTGGCAAGGATGAATCTTCAAGAAACTTCCTTAGAAATTTAGATATAAAGGGTCTAAGGCTCTCATGTAAATTTTAAAGGCTTCCTCTTTTGTTATATCATAATGTTCCACCACTTCAGTGTACAAACCATCAAGCCTATCATTGAATTGACTCATGGATTCATTATGCTCTTTAAAGATAGAGGTAAACTAATTTGCTATCATATCTGGATCAACTTGATTTTCAAAACGGTTAAGAAATGTTGTTTCTAGTAGGACCCAGTAAGTGATAACCTCTAGAGGTAATTGGGTATACCAACCCATTGCAATGTCATCCAATATGTATGAGAATAACCTACAAGCAACATACTCATGGTAAATTTGCCATTGAATTAACATGCTCTTGTAGATATACAATCTTTGTATGTGTCCTAATGCCACATTTTGCCTAAAATATAGTGAAAACTCTAATAGTCTTTTAGTATTTTGATGAAATATTCTAGACATGTTTAAACAACTATAATGTTCAACTAACACATATGCCATTCTTGCTCTTATTTGATCAAATGTCACCATTAGTAAAACTCAAAGAATCAACACCAATTTTGTTAGTCAAATAAATATATATTGCAAAGAAGAATGAAATGACTAAAAAAACTCAAATATTTCACATATATTATGTTAGCATAAATCTAAATATATTCATCAATTAAACCATAGCATCAAATGACATTCTCCCATTTACAAAGGTTAGCATAAATGCATCATCAATTAGAGAATGTTAGAATCAATGAAAGTGATCAACAAAATCTCATTAGTCAAGACCAATATCTTTAAATAATTTTTTCAAGTAAAATAAACAAGTTAGCATATAGATAGCAATAAAGTAAACCAATTCAAGCCCTCCTTCTCGCACCAAAATTTTGAGTGATAATTTTTCCCAATTACAAAACCACACTCACACTTAGGATTTTCATCACAAAACCCTCTCTTGCAAAGAAGTTGAAAATAAAAACAACTTTTCCAAGGTTCTGCTATAAAAGCATTGCACATTTTTATTTATAATATAATGAAGATGTGTTAAATAAGTGCTAGGAATACCTTAGTGATTTGTAATTAACTGTTAACAAGGATCCTGTGTTGGTTTATTTTATTATGTTGTACTAGTGATTGTTCATGAAACTTAATAGAAAAAAAATGTGATTGGCCCTTATGTGACCATGATGTAAAGCCTTAGTCCTTTTATATTGAAGAATTTTAGGTATATTTGATATTTTTTTGTTAAGAATATTTTAGATAAGTTTTATCTTGTTTAAACATCGATTTGAAAAATGAGATAGAAGATTAAAATATATCTAAATGTGAATGTGAAATGAAGATTGAATTCCTTTAATTATTGCTTGATGAATGAAAAGGAAATAAATATGCATTACTAACTATAAAATGTAATGGCCTTAAAATGTAATTATAAACTACCCTTCTTTAATGAAATCATAATTTTTATAAAGAAGAAATAATTTACAGCTTTAAAATTAATAGCCTTTGATATAATGTATAAATTACCTCTTTAATAAAATCAGAATTTTCATAAGGAGAAGCCAATTTATTGCTCTGAAAATGATGGCCTATGAAATGCCATATAAATTACCTCCCTTTAATGAAATTGCAATTTTCATAAAGGGAAGTTCATTTATTGCTTACAGATAAAATGCATAGCTTAAAAATCTGATTTACCTTCAAAATATGAAATTATGTAAAATTGTAAAATTATAAAAATCCCCATAAAACAAAAATTTTCAATAATTTTTTTAATTTTGAAATGGCTTCAGAATAAGATAGAATTGTTGCAGATGAAATATTGAAGCTCATTCTTCACACCCATACATTTATTTTTGGAATTTTAAAAATTTTCAATTTTTATTTTAATTGTCAAAGTTTACAAAAAATCTTCAAAATGAAGAGAATAAATTTAAAAATTTGGAAAACAAAACAAAAAATTGAAAACGTAAACATACAAATATTCTCAATTTAATGCCACCCTACACAACAAAACCAGAGATAGTGATAAATTTTAAAAGGGTAACCTGACCTAGTCAAACCTGCAAAAATATAATTTGGTCAAATCAGGTGGTAGACTCTAAGGAAAGATACATTTACATTCACATAAACATTCACGTATTTTAACCTCTAAAAAGTATATAACACTAGATATAAATGCAAAGGAATACAGTGAAAGGATTAAAAATTGACACAAAACCCTAAGAAGTGATCTCCATTCTTGCTCACAAGGTGCAAGTTTCTAAATTTTTGCATTGAAAATAATATTATATTTTTACAATTAGCATTTCTAGTTTCTCTCAAAAAACCTCTAGCATCTCACCTCCAAGAAGGTCCAGCCCTTCTTATATCTTTCTATGGTGTATTTAACCTTTTTGTGACTCTTCATTCTACCCTTTTACGTTTCATATTCTACTGACTTGGTTTTGAAACAAAACCAATCCTCTTCCTAATATTTCATTTACATTTTGGTTTATTTCTTTTCTTTAGTTTCCCAAATGAATTCTTGTTTGGTCTTGGGTATCCTTTCATAATCGATGTCTCCATGCTAAGACATTTGTTATAAACATAAAATAATCACCATAAGTAGTCGTTTATGCACTAGTGATACAATGTCAAATGGCATATTTGATCGTGGTCCTTTTATTTATATCAAAGCCAACCATATTTTTAAGGATTTATTACCTAAGTCCTAATACTCCTAGGATGCGCACAACATCTAACATGTTTAGTAGAACAAGGCTCAACATGACCATTGTTGATACCTATTGTGCACTTGCATGGACTACCACTAGGTGGAAACCATGTCAAATGTTTCCTATATCAACTTATTAGCCACTGATGATAAAACATTGGATGAATCATGGAAAAAATAGAAACAATGGCATGGGCATAGAGAAACATGGAATCCATGTAGACTCACAAAAATACCATGAAACATAGTATCAAATGCAAGGGCCCAATTTAGTAGTTACGTTTGTAGTGCCACCTAGGCCATGTACTTTGATGCCATCCCAATGACACAAAAGCAAGTCTTCCCTGGAGTTTTTTGTGGCTAAAATCCATCTGTATAGTTCCCTATCACACTGTCCAATGATTTATCGTGTTGACATTGGTAATCCTATGTGGTCTATTTTATTGTATCATTATACCTTTTATTCCTCGGTGCATATAAATAAACCCTCATTTTGCTTCGTAATTGATGTATTATCCATATCATGGAGGGGGAACAAAAATTATGATGGTGTTTTAGGGAAAAATACCTTGTCATGTCCAAATCATTGTCATTCATCTCTTTTTCATAGCCTTAAGATTTACCATATTCAAATGTGTGCCTTCTCTACATGTAATAAAATTTGTCATTAACATTATGAAATTACTCATGCCAACGATCTATTTCAATTCCAATGATGTGTTGAACTCTTTTTATTGTCATTGTAGATGCTTTCACCAAAAAAGTAACCCATGCTAAGTTTTGATACTGGTAGCTCACGTACCACTTTGATTGCAATTTTTATAGACATCCACTCTAGGGACATCCGTGTCACTATCCAAGACATCACCACATCCTTCGTACTGTGTCATCCTAGTCCACTAGTCTCCTTGTGCTTGAACAAACAATGATGTAGGGCTTTACGTCACCTACGAATTCTAGTTTTGACCATATAACTACAACTTCTTGCTATTTGCATTATCCTCAACATAAATTCTCCATAATCGTATGGTGTAATTGCTATGTTTGGTCAACATCATCATTGGTTTTGTGATCACCTTTGAGAAACTATTCTACCCTATTGATATAGTGGCAATGTTGTAATGAGAGTGCCACATAAATTCTCTAATGCTACCCAGGTCTATATCTACTGAACCTATTTGGGATTCACACATCCATGGATTCAATAAAGGAGCTCAATTTTTCCATTACAATCAATATTCAAAATTTTCAATTTACTCCTCACTTTTAATGTGCTGCGATTCATGCACTAATTCTTGTATATCATCGTTGGATAGGTCCTATGTCCATGTCCTCATCTACACATCAATGAATGGGGTTCAATTTTGAATATGCCATCCAGGTCTAAATCACCCTGGTCTGTATATATGCTAACCCACTTGAATCTTCATAATATTGATGCTCATCACTAACATGGTCCTAGCTTGTGGCCAGACCCCATTGCTTTGAATAGTGCATTAGAAACCTTCAAAACAAATATATTAGCTACATCATCGCATGGTATTTTAGTTCAACATTCACTGTTGGAAAATACCCACATTCACGTAGAAACTATGACCATGTTGTCTAACCTAAATTAATGCGATGTTGTCACACCTCCATGTTGTTGTCCATAATATATCCACATTCGCTCTGATTATCGTGATATCGTATCGTTATCGCTTGCCAACTAGAGTAACTTGAAAAAATACAAAAATGAATTAGACCTCATGTATGTAACTAATAAGCATTAGTTTAATCCCTATGAAAATATTAGAAATCATTATAAACATAGAATATATATTTTTATAAGTAACTAGAATTTTATATACAAATTGGGTTTTTTAAGAGGATCCCAAAACCTTATAACAAAAAGGACTGTAACACCGATATTTAAAGCAATTCCTTAGTACATGAAAATAAACATAAACTGAAAGGGAAAGGGCTAGAAATAACCCATGATCCAGAAGAAAGGCCAAATTCTAGTACCAACTAGTGAGGCCCACTTTGTGAAAATATCATCCTCCCATTGCTGGAAATCTAGGATCCTCTAAGGGGTGGATACAGTAGTCTGGGATCCACCCGAGGGTGGATACAACAGTTTGGGATCCTCCCAAGGGTGGATACAATGCATCTTCCCATACCTACATAGGGAGAGCGAGAAGGCCAAGAATAGCCTGCAACCAGAAATCCTGCCCAAAAACCAGAAGTAGAGAATTTTTAGAAAATTGGAGAGGATCCTTGCCTAGGGACAACTCGGGATGCAACCCAGGGTGTAGTAGAGCATCAATAAACCACATGAGAAAGAAAAAAACAACACTAGGATACAAGCCAAGGATCAACAGTGGGACAACCTAGGAAATGGCATCAGGGTCCTCAAATAAAAAAATGGGAAGCCTCTACATGAGCCTGAAAAGTGGAACAACACTACTGGGGATATCTATAGGCCAAGATATCCTTGTGTAAAACAAGAAGAAAAATGAGGAAGCTGTAAGGATCCAGGGAAAACAATAACAGACGCAAAGATAGGATCCCAAAAGCCAAAATTGAAGGAGGGAGGGGCCACAACTGCAAACACACTGATCTCTCCTAGACTAGAGAATATAGAAGGAATCCCCCACCACTCCAGTAGAAAGGCCTAGGAACCACCATCCTTGCTCATGAACAGATCCAGGGAACTGGGACCAGAAGCCCCGAACAATAACTAAAATGAACCACCTGAGGATCCCAGATGGGAAGCGATAACATGCACAAAGATGGGATCCTTAGAATCCTAACCTGGGTGAACTAGGGTCTACATGCACTGATCATGGGTCCCTCCCCAAAGATACAAACATGCAATAGAAACCCTAGGAACCCTAGAATAAGGGACCAAGATCCCCCCATCCTTGCTCATGGATAGCTTCAGGGAATTGGACTGGGACTGGGAACAATTGAGGCAGAGGAAGAGGCCTAGCCTGAGGGCCAACCAATTCCCTAGGTGTCCACAAAATTATAGATCCATTAAGAATAAGCCTTCGAATAGGAAACAAAAAATGGCCCTACCCAACGAGATGAGACTAGCAACAACCATAGGCATCCTAGAGAGGAGTCACTGGCAGAAGAGGAAATTGGCCCCTCAAAATCAACCCCAAAGTAGATAGGACCTCACAAGATGCACCAAGAATCAGTTGAAATCCCAAACTGTCACCACCACTGACCGATGAAGCCTTGGGAACCAGATCCACACAAAAAACCTATAAAAAAACTTGTAAAAAACCCCATGGGAAATCAAGGAAGGGATCCCAAAAACATGCAGGAAACCCTAAGAGACCCATGGGATGCACCAGACCACGGTCTTAGGCTGGGAAACCCTGAAACTGCTAGGAAAGGAGAAGAAAGTAGAGAAGGATCTCCCCCCAAGGAGATCATCTTCTACAAAGAATTCCTACAGTGGGATGACCGAAGATGAGCTAGGGAATGGGCAGGAACTAGGGTGGGGAGAGCAGGGAGAGGGAGCAAGACCCTCCCCCTCCCCTCTTGAGTGATCAGAATACTAATATCATAAACGTAAAATATTTCAAAACCTTACTAATTTATATTATTCAAATTTTATTAATTATATAAATATATGAATGTAAATATATATATATATATATATATATATATATATATATATATATATATATTATTTTATTTTATTTTCATTTTTTATTTTATTATGATTTTATTTAAATAATCATATATAATACTATATATATAACTATTTATTTATTTATTTTTAAAGTATATTATATATATGTATATATATTATACATATATACGTACATACATATATACATACATATATATAAAACTTAATTTAAATCAACCTTGAACCTCATCCAAACATAAAATAAACCACATAAAAGACAAATTAAAAGAAACCAAAAGGGGACTTTAACCCACAAACACTCCACCTTGGATCCCAAACATGATTAGCACACTTTAAAATACATCTAATAGTATACACATGCCAAGCATTAAAGATATCTAGCCAATATAAGATTAAATCCCACAATACAATACTTCTCATCTTATTTCTCTCACTCCATGAATTTGATCTAGTTCCATTAATAATCCCATAGGTGAGTTTCAAATCGTTAAATTGATTAGACAATAACTGATTTTCATTTCTTTCTTGTCTATTCCTTAACATGTCTATTTCACAATTTGATTCATGATATAGAATTAGTCTTTCCTCACACTTGGAGAAATATAATTAACATGTCTATTTCACAATTCGATTCACAATTCTATTTCACAATGCAAAGTATACTTGGAGTAATAGAAGAACATGAAGCCAACTTATTCAAGTGAAGTTGGATAGAATATTTTTATCCTAAGAAGCTATTAAAGTTTTTGGGGATGCTAATATTTTATATCTTTCAAAGGTTGGATCTTATCACATTCCCCTCCTCTTGGATATTCTCAAAGGTAGTCCTTATAGAAGGCCCTTCAAATTTGGATATTTTTTTTGATAAGTAACTAGAATTTTATATACAAATTGGGTTTTTTAAGAGGATCCCAAAACTTTATAACAAAAAGAGTCGTAGAACCGATATTTAAAGAAATTATTTAGTACATGAAAATAAACATAAACTAAAATGGACAGGGCCAGAAACCACCCATGATCTAGAAGAAAGACTAGATTCTAGTACCAACTAGTGAGGCCCACTTCACAAAAATATTATCCTCCCATTGCTAGTAGTCTGGGATCCTCCAAGGGGTGGATACATCAGTCTGGGATCCACCCAAGGGTGGATACAGTAGTTTGGGATCCTCCCAGGACTGGATATAGTGCACCTACCCAAACCTGCACAGGGAGAGTGAGAAGACCAAGAATAGCCTACAATCATAAATCTTACCCGAAAACTAGAAGTAGGGAATTTTTAGAAAATTGAAGAGGATACTCACCCAAGGACAAATTAGGATGCAACATAGGGTGTAGCAAAGTAGCAAGCAACCATGCAAGCAAAGCAATAAGCAACACCAGGATACAAGCTAGGGATCAGTGACAAGATAGCCTAGGAAATGGCATCAAGGTCCTCAAAGAAAAAAATGGGAAGCCTTCGCATGAGCCTAAAAAGTGGAACAACACTACTTGGGATATCGATAGGATATCCCTATGTACAACAAGGAGAAAAATTAGGAAGCCATAAGGATCCAGAGAAAATAGCAATAGGTGCAAAGATATGATCTCAAAATACAAAACTGAAGGAAGAAGGAGGGACCACAATTGCAAACACACTTATCTCCCCCAGACCAGAGAATATAGAAGGAAGCCCCCACCACTCTAGTAGAAAGACATAGAAACCACCATCCTTTCTCATGAATAGGTCCAAGGAACTGGGACTAGAAGCCTTGAACAGGAACTAAAACAAAGAACCTGAGGATCCTAGGCAGTAAGTGACAACAGGTACAAATATGGGATCCTCGGAAGCCTAACTTGGGGGAACTAGGGTCTAAATGCACTGATCATGGGTCCCCCCCCCCAAATATTCAAACATGCAATAGAAACCGTAGGAACCCTAGAAGAAGGGACCAAGATCCCCCATCCTTGCTCATGGATATATTCAGGGAATTGGGACTGGGACTGGGAACAACCCAGGCAGAGGAAGAGGTCCATCCTAAAGGTCAACCAATGCCCTAGGTGTCCACAAAATCATAGATACAAAAATAATAAGCCTCTAAATAGGAAACCAAAAAGGGCCCTACCCAATAAGATGAGACCAGCAACAACCACAGGCATCCCAGAGAGAAGTCACTAGCAGAAGAGGAAACTGGCCCCCCTAGACCAACATTGAAGTAGATAGGACCTCACAAGATGCACCAAGAAGTAGTCAAAATCCCAAACTGCCACCACCACCGACCAAGGAAGCCCTAGGAACCGGATCCATGCCAAAAACCTACAAAAACCTGCAAAAAACCCCATGAGAAATCCTGAGGGAGATCGGGGAAGGGATCTTGAAAACATGCAGGAAACCCTAGGAGACCCCTGGGATGCACCATACCATGGGCTCAGGTAGGGAAACCTTGAAACTACTGGGAAAGGAGCAGAAAGTGGAGAAGGATCTCCCCCAAGGATATCATCTACTACAAAGCATTCCTAGAGCGGGATGACCCAAGATGAGCCAGGGACATAGCAAGAACTAGGGGAGGGGGAGTAGGGAGAGGGAGCAGGACCCTGCCCCTCCCACTTGAGTGATTAGAATACTAATATCATAAACGTAAAATATTTCAAAACCTTACTAATATATCTTATTCAGATTTTATTAATTATATACATATATGAATGTATATATATATATATATTATTTTATTTTATTTTCATTTTTTATTATTATTATTATTATAATTAAATAATCATATATAATACTATATATATAACTATTTATTTATTTATTTTTATTTTATTTATTTTTTAAAGTATATTATATATATGTATATATATATATATATATTATACATATATACATACATAAATATATATAAACCTTAATTTAAATCAACCATGAACCTCATCCAAACATAAAATATACCACACAAAAGACAAATTAAAAGAAACCAAAAGGGGAAATTAACCCACAAACACTCTACCTTGGATCCCAAACATGATTAGCACACTTTAAAAGACATCTAACATTATACGCATGCCAAGAATTAAAGAGATATAGCCAATATAATATTAAGCCCCACAATACATTACTTCTCATCTTATCTCCCTCACTCCATGAATTTGATCTAGTTCCATTAAAAATACCATAGGTGAGTTTCAAATTGTTAAATTGATTAGACAATAACTGATTTTCATTTTTTTCTTGTCCATTCCTTAACATGTCTATTTCACAATTAGATTCATGATTTAGAATTAGTCTTTCCTTATACTTGGAGCAATAGAATTAACATCTCTATTTCACAATTCGATTCACAATTCTATTTCACAATGCAAAGTATACTTGGAGCAATAGAAGAACATGAAGCCAACTTATTCAAGTGAAGTTGGATAGAATATTTTTATCCTAAGAATCTATTCAAGTTTTTGGGGATGCTAATCTTCTATATCTTTCAAAGGTTGGATCTGATCATAGTCCCCTCCTCTTGGATATTCTCAAAGGTAGTCCTTATAGAAGGCCCTTTAGATTTGAATCAATGTGGATCCAACACCCTGACCTAAGACACATAATTTCTCAATGGTGGCAACAGGTTGGTCAAGGTTGTCCTTATTTCTGTCTTTCTCAAAAACCAAAGCATGTCAAAGAAAATATTAAAATTTAGAATAAATAAGTGTTCGAGAATTTGTTTGAGATTAAACAATCTCTATAAGATAGACTTCTTTCCATTGAAAACAAAATTTAGGTAGGTCAGTGTGATCGACAAATCTGTGCTGAGGAGAGATGCATCCTTGCTGACTATCAAAATATTCTGGTTCATGAAGAAGTCTTTTGGAAACAAAAATCTAGAGCTCTTTAGCTTAAATAATGGGATTTGAACACTAATATTTTTCATGCTTCCACCATGAGAAACATAAGCCACAATAGAATCAAAGAGTTGGAAAAAATAATGGTTCCGATATCTCTGATATTCTAGAAATTAGAAACGATGTTGTTTCCTACTTCACCAACCTTCTTGGTGAGAATAGGCCACCTTATAACCTCACTCTAAATTCCATGCTTTACCACATTCCTTAGTTGGTTTCAAAAGATGCTAATTCAAAGCTTTTAGCTCCCTTTTTTGATGAAGAGATTCATTAAGCCTTATTTTCAATGCATCTTGATAAAGCTCTTGGCCTTGATGGGTTTCCTCCTCAATTATTTCAAAACTTCTAGGATATTGTTGGTCTTGATGTTTTTTCCACTGTTAGATAATTTCAATATACAAAATATATCCCTCATGGCTTCAATTCGACTTTTATTGCCTTTATTGCCCTTTATGGCTTCAATTCGACCTTGAATGCCAAATCCATGACTAATTTTTGACCTATAATATTGTGTAATGTGGTTTACAAAATTCTTACTAAGGCTATTACTTTCAAATTGAGGGATATCCTTCCTTCCATTATTGATCCTTGTCAAGGAAGCTCTATTCAAGGTAGGTCCATCCTTGATGGAGTCATTACTATTCATGAAGCTCTTCATTCTATCCATCTGGGTAAAAATTTGCTTTTGTTTTAAAATTGGACATGAATAAAGCTTATGACAGACTTAATTGGGATTTTCTTGTTTCAGTCCTCCTAAAGTTTGGATTTCATCTTGATTGGGTTGAATTAATCAAATTATGCATATCCACTTCGTGGTTTTCAATTCTTGTTAATGGATCCACTGTCGGTTATTTTCCAAGCAATAGAGGCATTCGTCAAGGAGATCCCATATCTCCTTTGTTATTTATAATAGTTGCTGAAGCTTTAGGTAGAACTATCAAAGCAGCTTGTAATCTCAACCTTATTTCAAGAATAAAATCAATCTCTCAAACCAGACCAGTTTCTCATTAGTAGTTTGTGTATGATACAATTATTTCCTCTATTGCATCTGTCTTTGAGGCCAAAGTCATTAAGTACATTTTACTGGTATATGAAGATTCTACTGGGCAAAAGATTAATTTCCACAAAAGCAAGATCTATTTTCTAAATATTCATATCCAAAGATAAAATAAGATTTTTGCCATTCTTGAATTTCTAATATCATCCTTTCCTACTACTTATTTAGGACTACCTGTGTTCATAGCCCAACCTACTACTTCAATGTGGAATAATGTGATTGAAATATTGCAAAAGAAATTGGCTGGTTGAAAAGGAAATATTTTGTTTCAAGCTGGTAAGGTTACCCTCATACAAGATTCTCTTCAAAGTATTCCTATATACTTCATATCTATTTTCAAAGTCTTGATAGGGGTTTACAACAAAATTAAACAAATTCAAAAGAATTTCCTATGGTGAGGATCAAAAATTAAAATTGTTTCCACCTTGTAGCTTGGGATAAATTCTGTCAACTAAAATATTTTGGAGGGATTGGTCTCAAAATGTTTCATCTTTTCAAATTATTTCTTCTAGCAAAATAGGCTTGGAGGTTAATCTCAAATATTGAGTCTGAATGGATCACCATTATCACCTACAAGTATCTGTAGGGAACTGATTTCTTCAATGTTATCCCTCCTCTGAGAGGGTCCTTCTTTTGAAAATCAATTTTACAAGCCATATCTCTTGTTCAATGTGGCCTCAGATGGAGACTAGAAGATGGGAAACAAATTGATTTTTGGCATGATAAATGGCTTCTTAATGAGCCACTAATTAATAATCCTCGCTTGGATGTCCTTAAAGAATATACTAATATTTTTTGGTCCAAAAGTCTCAAGTTTTATTTGCTCCCAGGAGAATAGGAAGATATGGAAGACTATATGCAGTTAAGCTTACCCTGAGGAATCTAGTGAACTGTAGTTTGTACTTAGTTTCTCCATGATTCCTTCTAGGAGCCATCATGATCAACATTTTTGGGAATTTATTGAATATGGAGATTTTTCTATTAAGACAACATATCAACTTTTCTTGCCCCATGATGAACCTTTACTTCCTTTTTGCCTTGTTTGGACTAAGCTTATGATTCCTAAAATTGCCACTTTTTCTTGGGTAGCCATCCAGGAAAAGATCCTTACTATAGATAATCTGCTGAAAAGAGGCCTACCCATTCCCAATAGAAATTCCACCATCATTTATTTCTTGCTTGCCCTTTCTTGTCTACTATCCTTAATAAATTGTTAGATTTTTTCCACATTTCTTGGACTAAACCATGTTCTATTTTTGATATTTTCATCCAATGACCTAATCCTTTTTGTAACCCTCATATTAAATCATTATGGAAATTTTATCTACATTATTTTTTATGGTAAATATGGTTCGAAAGAAATCGTAGTGTTTTATAGCTCTTTGCTAATCCTAGATTATGTCTTGAATAAAATCCTTTCCTTTGCCACTAAAAATGTCTCCATTTGTCCTATGCCTTCTCATCCTACATCCCATTTTGAAGTCTATTTGGGGATATCTCTAAATTTTACTTTATCAAATAACACTTAGATTCAACCTTCCAATGATATAGCTCATTCCACTTATACTCCTCCTCCCTCAAGTTGGTTTAAATTGAATGTTGATGGTATTGCTAAGGGTAATCCTGGATGGGCTAGAGCCGGTGGTATCTTTAGGGAAAATAGAGGTAGGGATATAATTGCTTTTGCTAAATTTTTAGGAATCCAATCAAACCAGATTGCTGAAGCTCATGCTATGTGGTGTGGCTTGGTTTTGGCTAAAGGCTATTCTGACAAACTTTTGGTAGAAAGTGATTCCCTCACTATTATAAAAAATTTTAAAAATTCTAAATTTCAATCCTGAAAATATAAGGAATTGCATCAACGAAGCCAAAAATCTTAGTCAAAATTTCTAGGATATAATTTTTCAGTACACTTTAAGGGAAAGTAACAAAACTGCTAACATATTGGCAAATATTGGAACCTGATATGTGGACCTCTGGTTTTCCTCAAAAATTGGTACATGTCATTGATCAAGAAATGGTGTCATCAAGTAATAATGGTGCTAATGTGGAGGAAGTCAACTCATTTCCAAATGGATATAATACTCATGGTTCTTAATTCCTTCATTTATTATTCCCATGCTACCTTGGTACATGGGTTTTCCATGTTTATTAGGTTTTTCAAATTAGGTTTTTGGTTGTTCATATTTCTAGGAAGAATTAAAGGTGGTTTTTATCATCTTGAGAGTCTCCATCCTTTCATCTTCTGATCACTTATTTCCATGGTCATAACCCTCTACCATCTTCGCATCACCATGTTACCCTCTCATCTCATAACCTTTTCCCAAACCCTTATTTTATCCATCCACATTGAGCCTTTCTGTCGTGTCTCTTCTCATGATTTTATTTCCCACTTTACCCTTTCCTTCATATGGGTGATTGGTTCAAATTCCCACATGATCATTTTAAGTGTTTGAAATTGTTTTTCTATCATGAACACCTTGTTTCATGTAATTTTACTGATCCCCATACCCTTAGGTATGCTTGTTAATATTGTTGTTGGGATTTTGTTGTTCTTGCTTTTTTAGTAGTTGCTATTTATACTAATCAAGATCTGGTTCTTCTCCATTGCTACCTTCACCAATTATTCATCCAAAGGTATCCCTGTCCCTATATTATCATCATAAATTTTGTTGAGCCTTCCAAGGTGTGAATGGACCCCATTGTTGAAGGTATCCTCTCAGGCAGGGTTTTCCTTCCCTTTTTTCACAATTTTAAGGGGAGGACCCAAAATTGGATATGTGGGATAATGATAGGGTCATCATCCGCAACAAAACTTATGATGTTGACATCAAAGTTCTAGTTGAATTAACTGGCCAACCTACTAAAGGAAGATCCATAAGAAGGGAAAAACATAACTAGGATGCTGGGTTGAAAGATGTTAAAGATAAGGTTATATGTAGGAAAGCTCATGTGGGGATTCATTGTGATGAACTTCATTTTACTTGGGTAAGTGTTTTAAAATATATAATGGAGTTTGTAATGATTGAAAAACCGGAAAAGGTTCTCTATAGTTTCCATTTTGCTTTTTTCAATCATTTTTGAGATGTGAGTGCAATTAACATTCCTTAATTTTTACTTAATTCTATTGGCCACACCATTGAGAACTATAGATTGAAGAATGGGTCTAAATTGCCCACTCATCATGGGTTATTCAATGTCTTGTATAAGCATTGGATAATTCATTGTCCTGAAGGTATTACTGTGTCTCCCCCTCCTAAACCCAAAATGATCCCCATAAAGCCCAACTCCTCTAAAACTACTCTATAATCCTCAAGTAACCCTAGGCTAAGAAGAAAAAAGTGGTAGAAACTATTTGTATGTTAAGAAAGAGATCTAGCAGTGAATCCCCTGAACCTGAACTTAAGCATGAGCAGAAACATGTGTGCTCCTCTATCCTTTTGAAGAAAAAGGCCCAACACAAAAAATCCCTGATCATTGAGTCAGAGGATGATGAAAAGGATAACATTGATAATTGCATGTAGATTTTCATCATCAATTCTGTCTCAAACCGCATTTCCCATCTTGTTGATTTACGTAATGCACTTAACCTGTACTTCTTCAAGAAATCCTTTACTGACAGTGCAGTTAGTGCTCCTGCTAAAGATACAAAGACTGATGTTGTTCCTGAGGATGTCCCTGGCAAAGGCAAAGATGATGATATGGATACTTCCAATGTTGAAATCCAAGAGGTTTGTTCTAAACCAGATGAGGCGGCTTGAGAATTTATTTTCTATGCAAAGGGGTTGTTGGTTGCATTTTTGTCATCTACATCATATGTTTCTTGTGGTTTTTTGGTTCTTATTAAGGGTATCCTTTTTTATGTATTGTTGTAATGGATGCTTCCTGAGGATAGTCCTAGTGGGTCAATTTTTTGATAGAATATATCCTGTTATGATATTTTATAGACTCTTGGCTTCTTCAGCCTTTTTGTAATCAGGTTTTGGGGCCTTTTTAAAACTTGTTTGTAATCTAAAATCTTTAACAAAACAAAAAAAGAATTAGGCTTTCCTTTTAGAATATGAGGCCTTGCAAATAGGAGCCTATTTTGTCAAAGAACCAACATAAAAACTAAACGCTAACATATTTCTATAAATTTTAAATCCAATTCATTTTCACATGTTTAGGCCAATCATGTTTATGTAAAAATTTGCAAGCATCTAGAATATTTACTAAATGTAAATCATTATAATATTTTATCCTAGATTCGATTATTAATTTTTGATAAAATTGATTCAATGATTTAAGCACATCAACTTCTCTTCCATTAAACAAAGAAATATCATTAGTGGTTTGAGTAGAAATCAAGTCCAGTTCTTCATTAACCTCTAATGGAATTTAATCATAAATAGCATTTGAATCCAATAAATGATTATACAAATTTTCACCTGAAGCTTGGATGTTTGGATTCAAGACACAAAATGTTAGATTCTACCTTTTATACATTTTCATTTGCCAATACTTGGTTAGCCATTGTAATATTTTCTTCCTCTTCATGGGTTTCATCATCATCAAAAACCTATTCAAAAATACCAAAGTTAGGCACCCAATCAAACATATGACCATCCTTTCCAAACCACAAGTCTTGTCTATATAACGTTGTGTCAAATAACAAATTTCCATGATTAATCACTTGAGTTACTTAAAATAAAGCATCATTTGCAATATTTTTATCATTTGGTTCCCACTCCTTGTTGACCATCCATGATATTTATTCCTTAGAATCTTCACGACAATCATGAGAATTTACACCCAAGTTTTTGATATTCAAGAACAAAATAGTAGATTTCACCTCTTCCTCATCCATAAAGATGAATTATAGGAAACCTTTATCATTTCTCCCTCTTCTATTTTAGCAAGGTGTTCCATAAACACATATTCAACATCATAAAAATTTTGAACCTTCTCTATTATTGGAATGGATATGTCATTTTTTGCTTGTACAAGAATTACAATTCTTCATGTGAGATAGCTTTTTTAGCATCCTGCATATCTATAGAAATTTCATCAATAGATGTGTGAAAAATGAATGATTCTTCATATCTTTCCCAACCATTATAAAATTTTCATCTAAATCCATGGGATGAAACTCTATTGTATCTTTGGCTGATCTCCAGATTCATCTATTAATTCATTTTCTTCTTTATCCATGATAGTAGAGTCATTATAATTTTACAACACTCGATGAGATTCTAACCCTTCTTCCAAAATATTCTTAGATTATACAGGACTTGTAACATCCTCATGCGAGAAAACACTTGTATTATCCTACATATCAATTGACACAAAAAGTTTATTAGAAGGCTTGGAGTGAGCATATTCTTCTCAAGAATTATAGTAATCATCTTTCAAAATCAAGTTATGATGCTCAACTACTTTTTCATCATCTTCCAATTTATCAATGTGTTTCTCATCAAATTCACCTTCACCTTCCTTAGATGTTTCAATTATTTCTAAAAATGGGCTACTCTTTGCATTCAAGCTTGCAAGATCACAATCCACATTTCTAACCCATGATTTAATTTTATCACAATTTGGAAGGTGTGGGTTTTCTTGACCATCATTTTCAATAATCTCATCCAAAGTATCTTACAAGAATAAGTGGTGAAATTGTGTTATGTATTTGAATTCATTTATTGATTATCTTTCAACCTCACTTTCAACCACTTCATTCAATTCTATGGAATGTCTTGTCCTATCACATATCTCCATGCTAGTTAAATCTAGGACTCTTCCATCACTTGAAGGTTCATACATTCCAAAAAATAAATTAATATCGATATTTTTATGGGCTTGTTCACCATAATTATCATAGGTGTACATTGGATTTGAAACTTGTATCTTCTCTTGAACAATATCTAAGGTAGTTGTAATATTTTTATGTTTAACTTCATCCCTTTTATTGTTCATATTAGACATCATTGAATCAGAGTATACTAGATTAGATGGTTGGTGTAGGTTGGCTTCAATAACTCCTGAAGAACAATCTCTCATGGGAACATGTTGTACCTTAACTCGACTCAAGGGTGACTTTTGATTTTTAGCCTTAGGGTTACACAATGATAGCTTACCCATATCAACCTTTATCGAAGTCCACCATTATTCTACCATAATTGCCTCATTGTAGGCCTTTGGAAAGGATGAATATTTAAGAAAATTCCTTAGGAATTTTGATGTTAAGAGGTCTAAGGATCCCATGTAAATTTGAAAGGCTTCCTCTTATGTTATGTCATAATGTTCCACCACTTCAATGTACAACCCATGGAACCTATCATTGAATTGACTCATGGATTCATTAGGCTCTTTATAGATAGAGGTAAACTGATTTGCTATCATATCTAGGTCAACTTGATCTCCAAAATGGTCAAGAAATGTTTTTTCTAGTAGGACCCAATAAGTGATAACCTTTAGAGGTAATTGGGTATAGCAAACCATTGATATGTCATCTAATATGTATGAGAATAACCTACAAGCAATATCCTCATGGTAAATTTGTAATTGAATTAAAATGCTCTTGTAGATATACAATCTCTGTATGTGTCCTAATGCCACATTTTGCCTAACCTGCGATGGAAAATCTAATACACTTTTAGGAATTTGATGGGGTATTCCAATCATGTTTAAATGACTGTAATGTTCACCTAAAAAAATGCCATTCTTGGTCTTATTTGATAAAATATCGCCATTAGTGAAACTCAAAGAATCAACACCAATTTTATTAGTCAAATAAATATATCTTGCAAAGAAGCATGAAATGACTAAAAAATCTCAAATGTTTCACATATAAATCATGTTAGCATCAATCCAAAGATATGCATCAATTAAACCATAACATCAAAGAATATTCTCCAATTTACAAAGGTTACCATAAATGCATCATCAATTAGAGAATGTTAGAATCAATGAAAGTGATCAACAAAATCTCATTAGTCAAGACCAATATTTTTAAATAATTTCTTCAAGTAAAATAAACAAGTTAGCATCTAGATAGCAATAAAGTAAACCAATTCAATCCCTCCTTCTAGCGCTAAAATGTTGAGTGATAATTTTACCCAATTACAAAACCACACTCACACTTAGGATTTTGATCACAAAAACCTCTCTTGTAAAGAAGTTAAAAGCAAAAACAATTTCTCCAAGGTTCCACTATATAAGCATTGCACATGTGTATTCATAATCGAATGAAGATGTGTTACATAAGTGCTAGGAACACTTAGTGATTTGTAAGTAACTGTTAAAAAGGGGTATGTGTTGGTTTATTTTATTATGCTATACTAGTGATTGTTCATGAAACTTAAAGGAAAAGCAAAAAATACAATTGGCCCTCATATGACCACGATGTAAAGCCTTACTTCCTTTTATATTAAATAATTTTAGGTAGATTTTATTTTTTTTCTAACCAAATTTTAGATAAGTTTTATGTTGTTTAAACCTCACTTTGAACAATTAAATAGAAGTTTAAAATCTCTCTAAATGTGAATGTGAAATAAAGATTGAATTCCTTTAATTATTGCTTGATGAATGAAGAGGAAATAAATATGCATTACTAATTATAAAATGTAATGGCATTAAAATATCATTATAAACTACCATTCTTTAATGAAATCATATTTTTCATAAAGAAAAAATAATTTACAGCTTTAAAAACAATGCTGTATAAATTACCCCCCTTTAATAAAATTGAAATTTTCATAAAGGGAAGTTCATTTATTGCTAACGGATAAAATGCAAAGCTTAAAAATCTGATTTGCATTCAAAGTATGAAATTATGTAAAATTTTGAAATTATAAAAATCCCCATAAAACAAAAATTTTCAATAATTTTTATAGTTTTAAAATTGCTTCATAATGGGATGGAAATTGTTTCAGATAAAATATTGAAGCTCATTCTTCACTCTCGTATATTTATTTTTGGAATTTTATATATATATTTTTATTTTTATTTTTATTTTAATCGCTTGTCGAAGTTTAAAAAAATCTACAAAAGGAAGAGAGACTTTTTTTTTTTTAAATTTCAAAAAAAAAAAACAGAAAATAAAAATGTAAACATACAAATATTCTCAGTTTAATGCCACCTTACACAATAAAACCAGAGATAGTGAGCAATTTCAAAAGGGTAACCTAACCTAATCAAACCTGCAAAAACATAGTTTGGTTAATTAGGTTCTAGACTCTAAGGAAAGATAAATATGCATTCAAATAAACATTCATGTAGTATAACCTTATAAAAGCATTTAAAAGTAGATATAAATTCAAAGGAATGCAGTAAAAGGAATAAACATTGATACAAAATACTAAGAAATGATCTCCTTGCTCACAAGGTGCAAGTTTTTGAATTTTTGCATTGAAAATAATTTTTTGTTTTTACAATCAACATTTTTAGTTTCTCTCCAAAAACCTCCAATATCTTGCCTCCAAGAAGGTCCAACCCTTCTTATGTCTTTCGATGGCGTATTTAACCTTTTTGTGACTCTTCATTCTACCCTTTTACGTTTCATATTCCACTGGCTTGGTTTTGAAACAAAACCAATCCTCTTCATAATATTTCATTTCCATTTTATTTCATTTATTTTATTTAATTTCCCAAATAAATTCTTGTTTGGTCATGGCTATCCTTTCATAACCGATGTCTCCATGCTAAGATATTTGTTATAAACATAAAATAACCACGCTCATGATATAGTGTTGAATGGCACATTTGACTCTCGCCCTTTTCTTTATATCAAAGTTGACCATATTTTTAGGGCTTTATTCCCAAATTCCTAATACTCCCTAGACGTGTAAAACATCTGACATGTATAGTAGAACAAGGCTCGATGTGACTATTTTTAATACCTACTATGCACTTGGGTGGACTACCATCAGGTAGAAACCACGTCCAATGCTTCCTACCTTAACTTATTAGCCATCAATGGTAAAACCTTGGATGACGTAAAGCTAGACACAAGGGCATGGGCGTATGGAAACATGGAATCCATGTGGACTCACAGAAATGTTGTGAAACACAGTGTCAAATGTAAAGGCCCGATTTAGTAGTTACATTTGCAATGCCAGCAAGGCTATGTACTTTTATACAATCCTAGTGACACGAAAGCAAGTATTCCTTGGAGTTGTTTATGGCAAAAATCCATCCGGATAGTTTCTTGTCACACTATCCAATGATCTACCATGTTGACATTGGAAATCCTATGTGGTCTCTTTTATTGCAACATTATAGCTTTTATTCCTCAGTGTATCTAAATAAACCCTCACTTTAGGCACTCGTCATCACATGTGAGACCATGATATATGTTGGCTATTTGCAGACCATTCATGACGTATAGTCTAAAACCATATACTTAGTCACCGCTACATCTAAAAATGACCAAAACAAATAATATATTTTGCTTTGTAATTGATGTATCATCCTTATCATGGAGGGGAATGAAAATTGTGATCGTGTTTGAGGGAAAAAAGCCCCATCATATCCAAATCATTGTCATTCATCTCTTTTGCTTAGCCTTCAGATTTATCGCATTTAAATGTGTACCTCCTCTCCACATTATAAAATTTATCATTGACATTCTAAAATTCCTCATGTCAATGATCTATTTTGGTTCCAGTGTTGTTTTGAACACTTTTCAAATTTATCATTGACATTCTAAAATTCCTCATGCTAAGTTTTGATGCTGGTAGCTCACAACCCACTCTGAATCTCATTTGGATAGACTCCCACTTTGAGGACATCTGCATCGCCATCCAATACATCACCATATCCTTCGTATTGTATCATCCTCATCCACTGGGCTCCTTGTGCTCGAACAAATAATGATGTAAGGCTCTACATCACCTAAAAATTCTAGTTTTGACCATATAACCACAACTTCCCAATGTTTGCATTATTCCCAACATGAATTCTCCATGATTGTATGGTGTAACTACTATGTTTGGTCAGCACCATCCCCGGTTTTGTGATCACCTTCAAGAAACTGTTCTGCCCTACTAGGACAGTGATGATGCTTTAATGAGAGTGCCACATCGCTGCTCCAATGCTACCCAGGTCTATCTCTAATGCACCTATTGAGACTTCACACATCTAGAAATTTGATAAAGAAGCTCAATTGGTCCATTATAATTAATATTCAAAATTTCCAATTTACTCGTTTTCCATGTGTTGCAATTCATGCACTAATTTTTGTATATCATTGTTGGAGAGGTCCTATGTCCACATCCTTGTCTACACATCCATGAATGGGGTTTGATTTCAGAGATTTCATCCAAGTATAAATCACCTCGATCCGTATACATGCAAACCCACTTGAATCTTCATAATATCGATGCTCATCACTAACATGGTCCTAGCTTGCGACCAGACCCCACTACTTTGAATAGTGCATCAGAAACCTTCTGCACGAGTACATTAGCTACATAACCACATGGGGTTATAGTTCAACATTCATTGTTATAAAATACCCACATCCACGTAGATGACGTGACCACACTGTCTGGCCTAAATCAATATAATGTTTTCACAACTCCATGCTTTCATCCACAATATTGCCACATCCACTCTAATTGTCACGTCATCGTATTGTCATCGCTTACCAAGTAAAGAGTAACCTGCAACAATATGAAAATGAATTAGACCTCATGTATGTAACTAATAAACATTAGTTTAAGCCCTGTGAGAATGTTAGGAATCATTATAAATGTAAAATATTTCAAAACATTACTACTTTATATTATTCAAATTTTATTAATTATATACATATATATGGATGTATTATATATTTATTTTATTTTTATTTTTAATTTTTTTTTATCAATATTTTATTAAAATAATCATATATATAAGATTATATATATAACTATTTATTTATTTATTTTATAAGTATATTATATATGTATATAAATATATAAATATTAAATATATATTTCTTTTATTTGTTTTAACTAACTTTAAAAGTTTGGATTAATTTAAATCAACCATGAACCTCATCCAAATATAAAACAAACCACATAAAAGAAAAATTAAAAGAAACCAAAATGGGACTTTAACCCACAAACACTTTACCCTACAACCTTACAAAGAGGAAACTAGTAAACCATCACTCAAAATCAAACGAAACATTTTGGACAATAAAAAAATTAAGATGGGTCCCCAATATTTGAGGCTAGTTATGGAATAGCCACAAGTAGGTGTAGGCCCAAAATGGACACATCCCACCTAGGTGTTGTAGGTGAGTTGGAGAGGAGAGGGAAATCCTCCAAGAGAGGTCCCAGGTTCAAATATCCACCCTACCAAAAAGCTGAATTGTGTATCTAAAATCCAATTGATAATTTTGATGCGGGCAGGGTTGGGTGCGACTCCTGAGTGAATTTGACGGTGTAGAACCCCCTCTTCGTGGTCTCTCAAACCAAGGCGGCCCCACAAGGGGTTTTTTGCTTAACAAAAAAATAAATGGCCACATCCTCAGAAGTTTTGAAATATTCTCTCAGGTAAAAATGATGTTCTAGTTCGCACGAGTTTCAATGTATTTCATAGTGGCACAACACAGGATGTTATACCCCACAGTCAAAGTGATCAAAATTTTTACTTGACCGCTTTTCAAATCATGGGCCACAACACATGTTTGTTAAGTCTCAAGGCTCCCTAGTTTGCAACATGGTTCGAGCCCATGCAAGTCAAAGTTTATTTTTAGCTTGTTCTACCCCACAAGAGTTCAAGTGTATTTTACAATGGTGTAACACCCATGCTCCAACCCATAGTCAAAGTAGTCAACATGCATGAAAGAGAGTTTTGAGGTAGTGGGCCAGTGCAAAAGTCTTATATAGCATATTTTTATGTTATATCATGCAATGGACAGAACAATATTCTACCCTGTAATCAGCCATAGTCAAACTTGGATGCATGAGTTTCAAGGCACGAGCTACATTATATTTTAGATCTGGTTCCACATTATAGACGTGAAGCAAGTTTCAAATGAATTGAAATATAATTTGAGTGGGCCAGCACAATGTTCCACCCTGCACACTTCAAAGTGTATTTTCATGTTAAAGTCTCTTGTGCTCCAACCCACGATCAAGATAGTCAAAGGATATGATTAGATGTTAATAGGCATGAGCTATGACATGTTCTATGTTGTGGAACTATCAATGATTTTCAAGCTTTAATATTGGATTTTCGTAAGCATATCAATGTATGGTTTATTCTAATGATATCTTAGGCACATAAAAGTAGAGCTTCTATGACATGAATCAATTGAGTAAAGAAAGCTAGAAGATGAAGCATCAACAAGACCAAGAACCAAGAAAATATAGTCAGTTGTAGATCTATGGCAGATAATGTGCATAAGAATGAGAGGTTGCCTAGATCACAATTTAGGCAACTTGGAGCCAAACTGCCATGAAGAACATTGCAGGTTGATCCACAAAATATGGTCCAATTTCAAGTCCCTTCTCAAAAGAGGAAAGATCCTCCTCTACAAAATAATGATCAATTTCCTATCATGCAGGTCACTAAAAATAAGGACATGGTTCCTAAAGGCCAAGAAAATGAGGTTATTTTCCCTAGGTAATTTGACAAAGAAAATGACAAAGAGAGGATGAGATCCAAAAGTGAAGCACAAAAAAAGCTTCAATTCCCCTCCATTACTAAGAGGTAAAGGATTGAAGCCACACAATAATACAAGAGGAAGCATGTTGATCTAGAGAGAAATTCTTAGAATACCACTTCAACGAAATCAAAATATAACATTGTAGAAGAGATGAAAAAAATTCCCTCCAAGGCCTCTATGATACCCTCTTTATTCCTAGTCAAATAGATATACTGAAATATTCTTTGAGTAATAATCCTCAAGAAAAGTACGCTACTACCATCCTTAGTGTATATTTACAAAAATATAAGATGTCTCCTACTATTTTAAGTAATAAACCCTCCCATTCTACATTTATTTATGGATGGAGGGTTGGATAGTTCACAATTGTATGATTGATTAGGAGCCTCCACCATGCTTATTCCCAAGGTGATCTGCAAGGAGATGGTTATGGCGTATACCAAATCCTATTATAGAGTTTTTTAGTTGGATGGGACACCAAAAAATATAGTTTGAGTAATAAAAGATGTACTAATGAGATTGCATAGAGCCCTAAATATGACCATTATGCAAGAAATTGTGGTGGTAGATCTAGAGCCCTATTTTGTCTATGTATTTATATAGAGTTCACTACCAAATTAGAGGGATGTATGTACTTGGATTACTCCAGTATGGTGATTCCCTTCAAGGAAAAGAGGATAAGAATCACACTCGAGAAGTTTGTGTCTTATCACATTGAGAATATTGAAGAAGACATGTGTAACCTCACACCTCTAGATGATTTTGAAATAGCAAAAAGTTTTGAGGAAGTAGAGGTTGAAGATGAGTTGCTATTCAGAGAATATTATATCCAGTTTGGAAAAGGAATGGAAACATATAACATCTCCTTAGAAGTAGGGAAAAAAATCTCTACTATATCTAGTTAGTATTTGAGAGAACAAAGACTTGGACCATGCACTTTGTTGATGCAATATGTAAAAATGGAGTCGATGTTGGTGTAGTTTTGTAGTCTCTATTAGAAGATGTAAAGATTTTTGCATATAGAATAACATGGTCTTACACCATTAATGCTCCAGAGTATGAAGCTTTATGCTTAGGGCTAATGCAAGAGGAGAGCATGGGTATCAAGATATTAAATATATATGGTGACTATGAGCTAATAGTAAATTACGTAAGAGAGAGATGCAACAGTAAACACCATTACCTAAAGGTATACAGAAATATGGTGTGGGATTTTATGGAATCCTTTGATGCCCTCAACATCCATTTTATGTCTAGAAGGACAAACATTTTGGATGACTCTTTGGAAGTTAGGGGATCCAATTTCAACTCTTCTACAGATATAGGAGTTTCTAAAGACAATAATCAAAATGGTTTTTAGGCCTACAGTCCCAGACAGGTAGATCTTCTAGAAGGTCTTTGAGAGTGATGAAAAAATCATCAAATTCTTAGTGAGAGAGGCTTATTTATCCATTATTCAAAATGAAGTTCTAGATGATATTGACCAATAAGATGTTATCCAACTAAAAAACAATTATATCCCAAGAGGGTTGGTCACACTTGAAAGCCTATTTGATAATTGTAGACACCAAAACAGCACCAATCCAATTATGTGACTGCAAACACTGATCGCATTGACACACACTACCCCGATCCGCCATGAAAGCACGCATTTAAAGAGACCCTTGACCTGTAACCACCGTTTTGTCAGACTGTCCTTCTGAACTGCTGTCTCATCCATATTGCCCATGACCTGCAACTATCGCTTTGTCAGAATGACTGTTACCTCTTTTTCTGTGTGTGTGGCTGTCCGCGTGTCTATTTCCCATTTGCCTTCTTTTGGCCACAATATCATGACATGTTGCGATATCGCGACCGTTTTGCCTTCGACCCCTTTCTTTTGTTTTATGTCACGATATCGCGACGTCGCGATATCATGACCGTTCTGCTTTCGGGTTGTTTCTTTTTATTTTATGTCATGATATCACAACCATTCCACCTATGCACCATGGTTTTGTTTGTTTTTCGTGATATCGCGACAACCTTCTGCCTTTGCGCCATGGTTTCATTTGTTTGTCATCATATCGCGATGTCGCGATATCGTGACAACCTTCTGCCTTCACCTTGGCTTCTTCTTTGGTGTCGCGATATCACGACGTCATGATATCATGACAACTTCTGCCTTCGCCTAGCTTCTTCTTTGATTTCATGATATCGCGACGTCGTGATATCGCGACAACTCCTGCCTTCACCCTGGCTTCTTTGTTGGTGTCGTGATATCGCGACGTCACGATATCGCGACGTCGCGATATCACGACAACTCCTGCCTTTGCCCTGGCTTCTTCGTTGGTGTCATGATATCGCGACGTCGTGATATCGTGACAACTCCTGCCTTCGCCCTGGCTTCTTTGTTGGTGTCGCGATATCGCGGACAACTCCTACCTTCGCCTGGCTTCTTCTTTGATGTCGTGATATCATGACATCATGATATTGTGACAACTCCTGCCTTCGCCCTGGCTTCTTCGTTGGTGTCGTGATATCGAGACAACTCTTGCCTTTGCCCTGACTTCTTCTTTGATGTTGCACAGAAAAAGAGGCAACAGGCATTCTGACAAAAATACGAAAATGGACATTAGACAATTGTCATAATGGCAAACATGGGCCTTTAGACAATTAAAAGTGGACATTAAACAATTGAAAAGGGACATTAGACAAATGGTAGTGGAAGTCAGTCAATTACGGCTCCCTGCCTCGCATGCGCGCGAGTGGACAACCAGCGAACTATCACGTAGACAAGCATGGGCAGGCCAGACAGGAAGAATTTCCCCCATCACGCACTAGCATGAACACCAATTGGCATCCCTGCATGCCCATAACAACTGCACCCTGGGAATTCTATAAATTGCAGAGTTCTCTCACCAAAAAAAGGAGGGGTTTTGGAGATTTTAAGCAACGAAGTGCTGCCGAATCACGATTACGCATTATCATTGGGAATCAGTTTGTTCATTGATTTACTTAATCTTATGCATGCATCTTACATTATTTTTTAGGGATCAAACACTTTATCATTTGATAGGTTCTACTAAACGGTATGTTGTTTCTTTGAACACAGGAGTAGCAAGGATCGAAGACTCGTCAACGCAAGTGGCGGCAACACTTTGGCCCACCCATTTTACATGTGGACACGCGGAAGAAGGATCACCCATCTCCCTTGTAACCGAAACTATGTTAACGCTCCTAGCCTCTAAAAAGGCGAGAGACATCTCTGTAACCGATATTGAGAGGGAATAAATACAAAAAGGGTTGTGTTTCTTATATCTCTTTCATTTCGTTTCGAGTCGTTTCATTTCCTCCTTTCATGCATCGCAATTTGTAGCATTTAAGCGTTAGTTTTGTTTCGGATATATATCACATTGGTTTTCCTTTCAAACTTTCGAAATATCATGTTTTCAATGGCGATCATGGTGGGACCCTATCCCCTGCATTTTTGAGATCAAGAAACTGATCGAAATTTATGTTTTTGTGCTTACAGGTACCAGGACGAGAATCAAAAATAGCCGATTTGGGCAAAAAAAGAGAGGTACTGGGCTGAGAATCAGAAACAACCAATTTGGGTGAAAAATACAACCGATTTGGGCAAAAAAGAGGTAACGGTTTCTAACTATCCCTGTCATTTTTTGCTGTGATATTTCTATTTTCTGTCATGTTTGCCTTCTTAGGGAAAGAGGTTGCTGCCTGTTTCATTTTTAAATAAAAAGAACCACACACACTTCACGTGGTAAAATTAAACCAAGGAGCTGGTTGTAAAACCCCAGCCCTTGATCAAGACCAACGATGGATTTCATCACCACCTTGGCTTGATTTTGCATCCACTACCCCGATCGCGACTGTTGCTAGATGTAAATCCTGACGAAAGCTGACCAAGTGTTGCTAGGGTGATTCCTAGCGCATGAGGATAAGTCTTCTATGGTAGGTGTCATAAACAAAGTGATTCCCCTTCCGTACCGCCTATGCACCATGTATCATCTACTCTCATGTACCTATAGTCTCCCTCTCGTAAGGGTGGGTATATAGAGAGGTTGGTATATCGGCCTGGCAATGGTATATCGAAGGGGCGACCATTTATGGGAGTCATAAGAGCCTTCATCTTGCATTTAAATGTTTCACAAAACTTTCAAAAACAAAAACAAAAACAAAACACACGAATCCAGATTTAGGGCACACTTTTAATCTTTAAAAGAGATAATCATCACTTACATGTGTGTGATCTTTTCTATTTTGTGTAGCATAAAAATCAAAAAAATCATAAACAAAAGATAAAAATCTACGCATTTTGTCACTCGCTCCAAAAGCTCCAAGGATTCCCGCAATCGCTTGGTCACTCCAAAATGCCCCAAAGGTGTCCATAAACCCTTTGGTCAACCCAGAAGTGCCCCAACGGTGCCCATAAATGATGCAGGAGCATCCAATGCAATTTGGAAAATTATATTTTTCCCTAAATTTTAGTGCATCTTGCCGGGGCCATAACTTCTCAACCGTAGCTCCGATTGATACGAAATTTTACAGTGAGTTAGTTGGGATAATTTTAAACAAATATAATTCCTTTGAATTCTATTTGTCCAAAAAAGTCAGTTTTCAAGGCCAAATTCCATCATCTAGTGCCTCGAAATTAGGTTCTAAATTTGATAACCTAATTTTTTATGCTTTTTGAGCTGTTTGAAGGTTAATCTCTCCTAATGTATTTAGAGTTAGGACTTGAAACTTTATTTATGGCTTATCTATTATAAGAGGGATGCGCACCCCAATTTTGGGCCCCATATGACTCATTTCAATTTTAAGGTTTTTTTTTTTTTTAGAAATCATCTACGCACTTCATAGAGAGGCAACACAATGGTGTTCACTCGTAGCCAAGCCCACTCATGAGTGAACGCTATAGAGAATGACCAAAGAGGCACAAGTCACCTCTGTTACAACCTCGAGGACTTGGTTATTCCACCTTGGTGGCCCAACATGCACAATAGTCCACTTTGTGCCTTGACGAAACGAGGCTATAGGGGCACACCCACACAACATAGCCCCTTTTGGGAAGATTCCATACATGTGGCACTTACTATAGATGGGAGAGATCCCATAAATACCCAAAACATACCCTTCCAAGAAGGGTACATCCGTAGGAAGCCTCCCTTAGAAGCTCGCTATGAGTGGTCACCGCGCAGTGAGGCACCTGAACGACAGGGGGTCCATAGGGAGGGGCTACATGATTACACTATCCCTCATTTACCCCCTCTTGTTATTAGAACTACAAAATCCAATCCTGAGCACAAGGCTCATCAGACAGGGCGAGCCAACTCCGCTTGTCCCTGTTTCACTTATGAAAAAGAGCACAAGGAAGACCCTTACCTTCCTCAAGAACAATATACAGCACGAGAACAATGTGTTTTCACACCCCCTAGGTATCAGGGCCACCCACGGAGGCCAGAACCTCAAGTAAATGCCGCTAACCTCGATAGAGGGAAGCGCCACATAGAAGTCTTGGACCCTCAAAACAGAGACAGATACATAGGAGAAACGACTAGGTCTCCTAATATTAGAACAACAGAGCAAATCGACCTAGCACATGCTAGACATGCCACCCACCAAGCGTAGATCACACAACTTGAGTAAGATCAACAGCAGCCAGAAAAGCTATGTCACCTTAGTAAAGAGCGCATCTGACACCAAACAAATGAGCTACTCCATACCACTATGCCTGAAAGGGCTCAGACCCCCCAAACACAGAGGGCGGAAAGGTACGAGAGGCACAACCCCATAGTGCATGATAGGTCTCCAAGACCTTGCCAAGAGGTGCCTCTAAGACACCCTAGACATGAGCGGGAGGCCACGCCCAGGAATGATGATGGGTACCCTCCGCGGGCACCCACTCCTAGGAACAATGATGGATACCTTCCGCGAGCGCCCACCCCTGTTCATCGAGCTCACCCAGTAACTCCTCGAGAAGCTTATGAGGAGTATGAACAAGAAGAATGGGTCAAAATGCCCTATCAAGGCAGAGGAGGTGCTATCCGGCCACCCCTCCATAGGCCCCCAGTTGCCCGTAACACACAACGAGAACAAGTTACGGAGGAGGAGATTAAGTCCTCTACCGTGTACAAAGCGCTCTTGGAGCATTTAGAGTCGATAGAAACTAAAACTTTTGGGCACCAAAAGCCCACCCTATGCTTACTTCACATTCATCCAGTACATCCATCGATTTCGGCACCTCCTTACCTCGAACACTTTAAGCTGCCCTAGTTGGCACTCTTTAGAGGGGAAGAGGACGCCCAAGAACACGTTACCAGATTCCTGAGTCAATGCTTCAGCATTCAGGATAATGATGCTTTGCTATTAATAACATTCATAACCACGTTCGTAGGCCCTGCCTCGAATTGGTTTACACAACTGCCAAAGCACAACATCTACAATTTAGATCAATTAGTGGACGCATTTCTTGAACTTTTTGTGTTCAACACCAAGAAGAAGGCATCGCTGAGTGACCTAGCTAGCCTCCAGCAATACGAGGAGGAAACCATGGTTGCATATGGGAATCGGTGGAGGGCTTTGCTTTCAAAGTTGCCTTACCTCCCTCCTATGTCCGACCTCACGCAAATGTTCTCAAAAAGTTGTTTGAGATCGATATCTATGCTATTGCAGCTGCAACAATATGCCACTTTAGAAGAAGCCCTGGCATAAGCCAGAAGAATCGAAGAGATTAAAATTCAGGAGGGCAAAATTGCCAAACCAAAAAAGAAAGAATGGACTAAGAATAATAGCAAAACAGGGACAATGCAATAGAAACTCACCGCGGTCAATCAAGTTGCGATTAACATACCGACGCCTACCCAAGCAGCACAGCCTCAAAAGGCTAATTATTAGGCGGTCCCTCACAACAATTATGACCAAGAAAATAATTGGCAAAAGCAAAATCAGCTGCGTCGCCCTCGATGACAATTTACACCCTATATGGAGTCTCGAGATTCCCTATTTGACCGCTTATTTGTGGCAAATTTGGTCAACCTTCCAGAGATCCAACCTATAGACCCCAACGCACCAAAATCAAAAGGCTATAGAGAAGAATTGTACTGTCGATTTCATCGACAAAAAGGACACAAACTTAACGTTTGTTGGACGTTCAAAGGCCTGGTGCAAGATTTGATTGATAACAAGACCTTAGTGGTAGAAAATCCCATAGCACCGGGTAACCAACATATGGGAGTCTTTAAGGACCCCTTACCAGCCCATGATACACAAACAAAGCATATCCCAGTCAATGAAGTCACACAAGATTGTCCTATGCAAGGATATGTCGGCATGATTAGCATAGTGACTCGGAATAAGAGATATTCGAGCACAGTTACTCTTGCAATAGCTATAAGAGAGGCATCAACAACGTTACCACCTAAACAACACCCTCCTCCACCTAGACCAATGGTCACAATTCGAAGCAAGCTTACCCAAAGCTTGCAGACCACGTCAGCTAGGCTTTCCATCTATGAGATTATACAACAATCACCATCTCATCGTGAAGCTCTAATGGATATCTTAAAAACCATCAAGTTGCAGCCCCACGAGGCAAACACTTTCAATAATTTCGTGGGGCATGTCCAAAAGTGCACTGAACCGATTATCACCTTCAGAGATGATGAGATCAAATCAGTAACTAGTGATATGGCAAATCCACCCCTACATGTCATCGCGCGGGTTAATGGGACTCCGTACAAGAGAGTGTTGGTAGACACTGGTTCGTCCAGTAATATCATCATGACAGCGGTGCTAAAACATTTGAAGTTGCCTGCATCTCACATAACAGCCTCCACATATACATTGCAAGCATTCAATGATGCAATATGCTCAACCGTTGGCATAATTGTCCTACCCATTCAAGTGGGACAAAAGACAATTCCTACATTGTGCCATATCTTGGAGGGTGAGATGGCTTATAAAATCTTGTTAGGCCACCCATGGATTAGGGACATGAAGTGTGTCCCTTCGATAGCGCACCAATGTCTCAAGTATACCTTTGAAAAAGAAGTGCATGTGGTTCTCGTAGACCTAGAACATTTCAAGTATTACAACTCGGTGCAATTAATACCACAATCAACCTTGCCATCAACACATGTGGATTTCCAATTGAATCCATCCAAGCAGGGTTTGACGTCGCAGGCATCTCCATTGTCAAGGCCCTTTGATCTTCAACCAGGTCCATCTTCATTGGCTGGTCCTTCATCAATAGTGCCATCTATGATGACCACGACAAAGGACAAAGGAAAGCAACCTATGAAGGAAATACCATCGTCAGTCTCAACCATCTCTACTGAAGAGATGCCTAGCAAGATGGAAGTTGAGACGCCTAGCCCACCAGACATAGAGTGGACTCAGGAAGGACTTGCTTTCCCTCCCCCTCAATTGCCAACAATTACTATTGAAATAGCCAACACGGGCTTGGGGGAGTATTTAGTACAAAACATTGTTGCAACGCCTACACTTGAGTCCATGCAGGACATGGGGAGACCTCGCCTTCCCATTGGCAGTATTGTTCCTCTCGGCTACCCGCCTAACCAGACAAATTTTGTGTACGGGGGCCTTGATCATGGCACTGAACCTTCCAAGAAAGAAGAAGAAGATGAAGACCCTTTTACGAAAGATGTCAATTACCTATCAAACCTGAATTTTGCTTTACGCTATCTTAGCCAATGCAATTGGAATGGATATGGGTTAGGCAGGTATGAACAAGGAATGCGTGTCCTCTGCCAGCCTAGATACCAAATGCCATATGACAAGTCAGGAGTGGGGTTCAACCACCCCCTACCCCTAGACATCTTGGTCGAGGACATGCAAGGCTTAGGGATAGGCAACAAGGCTAGGATAGCAGTAGACCCATACACCAACCCTAACACACAATATACATTAGGAGATTATCTCCCTTTAGTCATAAACCTTGTCAGCCTTAATAGCCCTCCCCCTTTGGAGGCTCCTATTGGGCCCGTGCCATTACAAGAAACTCAGGTCTCCCTACAAATCATGAAACAACCCCATTGGAATCATATCAATCTGATCGAGCAAAACAAATCTAACATGTCACCGGCCGCTGTAGGAATCAATGAAAGTTTGTTGATTTTTGATAGTGACTACGAAGATGAAATTGAGATGGTGACCCATCTTAATCAAATGCGATCGCAACAAAACCCTTTCGACATTAATGACCTATTCGAACAAATGAACATAGTGCCAAGGCATGAGTGGAATCTCAACCCCACACAATGGGACCAAATGTTGAATCTACCACATGAGGCATATAGGGATCAACTTCCGCCTAGGGATCCTATTGAGTTATTAGCACCAATGGCAGACCTTGTCCTTTTATCCGCTCATAGAGCTGATTCACGTGAGCCCATACCACCAAAGCCAGATCTTGCACCTAGAGATCATCCAGGATGTCAGAAAAATCACACCTACGGTAATGGAGATCAAATTCATCTCATCAACATGATCTCCATTGACTTAACCGCCCCTCTCTGCAATATAGTTGATCTAGCACAGTCACTGCATCTAGACATGGATGCCATCAACTGGGATCGCATTAACACCATACCATCCCCATCAGAGTACTGGCCCTTCGGTGAGATGCGTCATTTTACCCCAGGGTCAATTCAAGATATTTTTCATGTTGAAGAAGAACTCGAGGTTCCCAATGCAGATCTCAATTCAGTAGATGATATCCACTTAATCCCAATTCCACATCAGTTGGAAGATGGATCGCACATGTCAGTTGAAGAAACAACTGACGTAGACATCGGCTCAGATCCAAGCTGGGGGTAAGCCTATCCCCCCAAGAGCAAGCTGACTATATTACACTTCTCAAAGAGAAGAAATAAGTTTTTGCATGGTCATACAAAGACATGCCGGGGCTAGATCCACAGCTAGTCATGCATAACCTGACGCTTGACCCGACAGTCAAGCCAGTGAAGCAAAAACTATGTAAGATGCACCTGAAAGTGGCCTTAATGGTCAAATACAAATTACAAAAGTTGTTGGATGCACAGTTTGTCATCTGCGTGGATTATCTGCCATGGTTGTCCAACATGGTGCCCGTCAAAAATCCTGATGGGAGGATTCGCATATGCACTAATTTTTGAGATTTAAACAATGAGATTCCTAAGGATGATTTTCCTTTGCCAAGCATCGAAACATTGGTAGACGCAATAGCGGGTCATGAAATACTCTCCCTAATGGATGGATTTTTTGGATACAACCAAACACGCATCAATCTTGAAGACCAATTCAAAATGGTGTTCACAACGCCTTGGGGGACATTTTGTTATAAAGTCATGCCTTTTCGCCTTAAAAATGCTGGCACCACCTACCAACGTGCCATGACGTACATCTTCCATGATTACATGCACAAAACTTTAGAAGATTACATGGATGATTTGTTGGCCAAATCCCTCTTGCACCCAGATCATCTCACTGACTTGGGAAAAATCCTCGATCGCCTCATAGAACACAAGGTCTGACTGAACCCCAAGAAGTGCATCTTTGGCATCACATCTAGAAAACTCTTGGGTTTCATAGTCTTGAAACGAGGAATCGAGGTGGACCCAAACAAAGTCAAGGCAATCCTTGAGATGCCCCCCAACTACCATCAGGTAGCTTAGAAGCCTGCAGGGAAAGGTCGCGTCAATTAAGTGCTTCATAGCGTAGCTATCTGACAAATGCTGACCCATGAAAAAATTATTGCACAAGGGGGTAGCATTCCATTGGGATGACGAGTGCCAGTCAGCCTTTGATGACATAAAACAATACTTGGCTTCATCGCCAGTATTGGCACCACCCAGACCAGGAGTGCCGTTCTATCTATATATCTCGGCTACTAAGATAGCACTGGGTGCCATGCTAGCCTAGAAGAATGAACTTCATAAAGAACAGGCTACATACTATCTTAGCCGCACCCTGGTCAGTTATGAACTTAACTACGCATACATCGAAAAGCTCTGCTTGGTAGTGGTGTTTGCTACCAAAAAGCTACGCCATTACATGCTCGATAACATGATGTATGTTGTGTCCAAGGAGAATCCATTGTGATACATGATGAGTCATACTTATCATAGTAGTCATACGATGAAATGGATCATGTTGTTGACGAAGTTTGACATAGAGTTCATCGAACAAAAATCCATTAAAGGTCAAGTCATCACCGATCAACTAGCAGAGGCTCCTCTTGAAGATGATCAGCCTCTAACAATAGAACTACCCGATGATGGGGTCTTCCATGTCTCAGAATCGCCAGATTCTGATGCACCTGAGTCACAGGCCGACATAACCCTGTTCTTCGATGGTTCTAAATGTGAGCAAGGAGGTGGCGCAAAAATTGTATTCTTCACACCACAAGGGGCTCCAATCCCCTTGTCATTTAAACTTGACTTCCCATGCACCAATAATAATGCTGAATATGAAGCCTTGCTCATAGGTCTTCAGACAACAATCACCATGAACATTAAACGCTTGAACATCTTTGGTGATTCACTGCTAATAGTAAACCAAGTGAAAGGGGTATTTCAATGTAAATGCCCAATCCTGCAAGCCTACAAAGCCCTTGCAGACAAAATCCTGGCAAAACTTGAATGGTATGACATCGAGGCACTCCCTCGATCATCGAATCATTTTGCGGACACTATGGCCTTCTTAGGGTCACTTATTTTGCAGGACCTCTCAGGTGACATGACAACTATCCAAGTCAAAATACTATTGCAATCCGTGATGGAGCATGTAAGCCCTGATTCAACGCCAGAAGTCCACTCAATTTAGATTGAACCATCTTTGAATGAGTTCATTCGATTCCTCGATCGTCAAAAACATGTCGACTGGGGGTCCTTATTCTCCCCTACTCCCTTTAGTAGCAACACGATGCTGTTCTTGCAGATGCTTTCCCACTCAGCTTTCGCTAGAGAGGAAATTCAAGAGGGATTGGCTGTTCATATCGTCGAGGTTCTAGACCAGCAGGATTGGTATTCACCTATCCAAGACTACCTAAAGTTAGGTACCCTTCCATCTGGATTGACGCATGCCGCAAGATGAGCATTCAAACAAAGAGCGACAAAACATGTTTTATTAGGGGACATTTTGTACCGTCGCAACTACGAAGGGATCCTCCATTGTTTGGACCAACAAGAGTCCACTTGGGCGATCGCCCAAGCACACGATGGTACTTGTGGTGGCCACTTCAACGGTATGAACATTGCAAAATGCATTCTTTGCATGGGCTATTATTGGTCATCTTTAGAGCGAGATTGCTATGCGTATGTCAAGAAGTGCATAAAGTGTCAATATCATGCTAATCTCACACACATACGTTCTCAAGCCTTGCAGTCGATCCAATAGGTTTGGCCCTTTTCACAGTGGGGCTTTGATCTAATCGAAAAAATCTCCCCTACATCATCTGGCCGCCACACATTTATCATTATGGCCATCGAATATTTTACTAAATGGGTGGAAGCAATTCCGCTTACCTCTACGACCGGAGCCCGCATCGCGGAGTTCATTTTACATAACATCATATGTCATTTTGGTATTCCATCTAAGATCCTTTCGGATAATGGGACACACTTCAAGAACAAAGACGTGTGTGCTTTGACCACAAAGTACAAGATTCAACACAATTTTTCAACACCTTATTATCCACAAGCAAATGGACAAGCAGAGGCGTCAAACAAAACACTAGTTGCCATCCTCAAAAAGATAGTTGCAAACAATCATAAGGATTGGCACATACAGATTCCACTTGCCCTATGGTCTTATCGCACTAGTATTCGGACACCCACTGGGGCAACTTCGTTTTCACTAGTATATGGCTCCGAGGCGGTCATGCCTCTCAACTTGGAAATTCCTTCCCTACGCATATCAATGCAAGAGTTCATCGATGATGACACCGTGCGTCAGGCCTGGTTAGACCAGCTTACATTGCTCGACGAATGATGTGTTAATGCTATCGAGAATTTGTGTATCTACCAAGAGCGACTTAAGAGGGCATACAACATGAAAGTTCACCTAAGAGACTTTCAGGTTGGTGACCTAGTCCTAAAAGAGAATCAGCAGAACCCCAACTTGCCTTCCCATCTCCGGGACAAGTTTGCGGCAAACTGGTTAGGTCCATACGTAATTGAAATTAAAATAGGACCTGGAACATACCGAGTGGTTTCCCTCGATGGAATCAAAGAACTAGAACCCTTGAACATTAGTCATTTGAGGGAGGTTGGATTTTTGCCAATTTTAATTCCAAATGGCGTCACAAAAACAACAAAACAACAAAAACACCACAATAAATGCAACACAAAAACACAACAATAAACATTGCCAAACAAGAGTGCTCTTGCACTTAACCTCTTGGCATAGCAAAACTGATGTTAGGGCTTACATTGTCGTTATTTTATTCCCTAAGAAGGCTATCATAGCCGGACCGCTCCACAGGAAGTCAGATTTTTGTCAAACACCACCCCAAATGGCATCCCAAAATGGGTCAAAACCCACTCAAAAACAACAAATAAATACAACACAAAAATAAAAGAAATAAAATTTTTGGACATCAGTACTCTTGCACTTAACCTCTTGGCATAGAAAATCAATGTCGGGGCACAAATGGTCGCTATTCTACTCCCTAAGAAGGCTACCATAGCGGGACCGCTCCACGGGACGATGGATTGTTGACACTTTCACCCCATTATGGCATCACCAAAAGGGTTTTTACCCACCAAAAATAGGTCTAAAAGTCAAAAAATTGCTTGCACATTCAACGGACAAACATCTGAAGACACCCTCACCTAAGTCATCTTGGGTCAAGCGACTCGTCGCTTTTCTCATGGCAATCATTCCCTCATCGATTCGTTGCTTGAGGGGGTAGTCACACTTAGTCACCAATCAACAAACATACACCCAATCAAGGCAATGGCATGCATTCAAAGAATCATTGACAAAGACAATCATGCTCCTGCTTGGGGCAGTAAACAAGCAACAATCATAAATCGATCAAACGCGATCAAACGCTTGGCATTCCCGAAGCATCAACTCAAGGTTCCCCTGTGGATAAAAGGTTGCGCCTTTTTCCTATTCATGACTGATCAATGTCTAAGTTCAAGTCACACCTCACCAAAATAAGTTAATACTTGAAATCAAATTCCTTAGCTCATCAAAAGCAAGGATTCAAGAATGCATCCCCTTTCCATGCTTGGGGCATCACAAGTTGGTTAGGTTATTAAGAAACCCTAATCACTAGTGCTTTGGTTATCTATTTTTGCTCAGCACTGCGTCACCCGTAGTGCTTCCCAAAAATGGGCATCTGTAGACACCAAAACAACACCAATCCAATTACGTGATTGCAAACATTGATCACATTGACACACACTGCTCCGATTCACCATAAAAGCACGCATTTAAAGAGACCCTTGACTTGCAACCGCCATTTTGTCAGACTATCCTTCTAAACTGCTATCTCATCCATATTGCCCATGACCTGCAACTATCACTTTGTCAGAATGACTGTTGCATCTTTTTCTGTGTATGTGGTCATCCATGTGTCTATTTCCCATTTGCCTTCTTCTGGCCGTGATACCACAACATTTCGGGATATCGTGACCGTTTTGCATTCAGCCCCTTTCTTTTGTTTTATGTCGTGATATCATGACGTTGAGATATCATGACCATTCCTCTTTCGGGCCCTTCCTTTTTGTTTATGTCACGATATCGTGACCATTCTGCCTATGCGCCATGGTTTTGTTTATTTGTCGTGATATCGTTACAACCTTCTGCCTTCACACTGGCTTCTTCTTTGGTGTCGCGATATCACGACGTCGCGATATCACAACAACTTCTACCTTCGCTTGGCTTCTTCTTTGATGTCACGATATCGTGACGTCACGATATCACGACAACTCCTGCCTTCACCCTGGCTTCTTCTTTTGTGTCGCGATATCATGACGTCGTGATATCACGACAACTCCTGCCTTGGCCCTAGCTTCTTCTTTGGTGTCGCAATATCACGACGTCGCGATATCGGGACAACTTCTGCCTTCGCTTGGCTTCTTCTTTGATGTCACGATATCGTGACGTTGTGATATCATGACGTCGTGATATCGTGACAACTCCTACCTTCGCCTTGGCTTCTTCGTTGGTGTCATGATATCGCGACGTCGTGATATCGTGACAACTCCTACCTTTGCCCTGACTTCTTCTTTGATGTCGCGATATCATGACATCACGATATCGCGACATCGCGATATCGTGACAACTCCTGCCTTTGCCTTGACTTCTTCTTTGATGTTGCACGAAAAAAGAGGCAACAGGCATTTTGACAAAAATATGAAAATGGACATTAGACAATTGTCATAATGGCAAACATGGGCCTTTAGACAATTAAAAGTGGACATTAAACAATTAAAAGTGCACACTAGACAAACGAAAGCGGACATTAAACAATTGAAAAGGGACATTAGACAAATGGTAGTGGAAGTCAGTCAATTACGGCTCCCTGCCTCGCATGCGCACGAGTGGACAACCAGCGAACTGTCACGCAGACAAGCATGGGCAGGCCAGACAGGAAGAATTTCCCCCATCATGCACTAGCATGAACACCAACTGGCATCCCTGCATGCCCATAACAACTGCACCCTGGGAATTCTATAAATTGCAAAGTTCTCTCACCAAAAGAAAAAAAGGGTTTTGGAGATTTTAAGCAACAAAGTGCTGCCAAATCACGATTACGCATTATCATTCGAAATCAGTTTGTTCATTGATTTACTTAATCTTATGCATGCATCTTACATTGGTTTTTAGGGATCGAATGCTTTATTTTAACACAGGTGCTACTAACTCTTTTTGTTGTTTCTTTGAACATAGGAGGAGCAGCAAGGATCGAGGACTCTTCAACACAAGTGGCGGCGACATTTTGGCCTGCCCATTCTACATGTGGGCACGTGGAAGAAGGATCACCGGTCACTATTGTGATTAAAACTTTGTTGACGCTCCTAGCCCCTGAAAAGGGAGGAGACGTTTGTAACCGATGTCAAAGAGAATATAAATAAAAAAGGGCCATGTTTTCAACACTTCTTTTAATCACATTTATTTCGTTCTCTTTCTCTCGTTTGCATTGCATCTGATATCAGTGTTTCCTTTTCTTCCAAAATCTCGTGTTTTCAATAATGAAGATAGGAAGAAAATAAAAGCTATAGAGATCAATGAAAAAATCTATAAGGAGATCGAGATTAAGAAGGAAAATAATCTCAAAGTTGGTATTTGTTGTTTTCCAGAAGAGGTAGAGGATATTAAATACCTGTGCCTAAGATACCAAGATATTGTGACCTAGTCATACGAAGATCTTAAGGTATATGACAAAAGGGTAATCCAACATACAATTGAGCTAGACCTAGATGCAAAGCCTTTCAGATAGAAGCAAAGGTATTCCAATCATAGGATTGAATGCATAATGAGAGAAGAGCTACTCAAATTGCTAAAGGCTAAAATTATATATCCAATTAAGCACTCCACCTGGGTGGCTAACCTAGTTCTTGTAAGGAAGAAGAACAAAGACATCCACCTATGTGTAGATTTTAGGAATCTCAACCAGGCATCATTGAAGGATCACTACCCTCTCCCTTAGATTGATCAAATTCTATAGATTGTTGTAGGAGAATAAAGGTTCTCATTGTTAGATGGCTTCTTCGGTTATAACCATATCTAGGTAAAATATGAGGATTAATTTAAGACAACATTTACCACCAAATGAGGTACTTTTACTTATCAGAGGATGTCTTTTGGTCTATCCAATGTAGGAGCTACATTCTGGAGATATATGGATTATGCCTTTGGAGAGCTTATTAATAAAGCCATTCTGATATACTTGGATGATATGACTATGTTCTCTCATGAGAAAAAAGATCACTTGACACATTTGAAGCAAGTATTTAAGAAATATAGAGAATTTGGTATCTATTTTAACCCAAAGAAGTCATTCTTTGCAATTCATGAGGGGAAGTTGTTGGGCCATGTGGTCTCTAAATAAGGGATTTATATTGATCTAGACATATTTAAATCAATTCTTACCCTTCCCTTGACCATGAACAAGAAATATTTATAATCCTTCTTCGGGCAGATCAATTTTGTTAGGAAGTTCATATCAAATTTTTGTTAAAAGGTGAAACCTATCTTAGATTTGTTGAAGAAAAATATGGATTTCAAGTGGACTAAAGTAAGGAAATAGGATTTTGAGATCATTAAATAGCCCATTTCCATTGCTCCAGTTCTGGTTAATCTTGATTTTAACAAGAATTTTATTTTGTATGTATATGGAGTTAAAGAGAGCTATGCATCTGTGCTTACTTAGAAGAATGACGGTGGGGAATAACATCCCATATTTTTTTGGAGCCAAAATCTCCATGAGTATAAGATCAAATACAACTTCATCAAAAGATAAGTCTCTGTAGTAATGAAGTCATTGAATAAATTCAGGCAACACTTAGCTCAAAGTAAAACCCTAGTGCATGTAGTTCACCCAGATGTAAGAAGTTTTATTTTACAAGGTGAGCTGGGAGACAAAAGAGCTGGTTGGATTACCAAGATCTAGGAGTATGACAACCATCCTACCAAGCTGGTAAGAGGTAGAGCATTATGCCAAGGTTTAATAGATAGGATAGTTATAGAATAAATGTTAGCTTGTCAACCATCAATAGAAGACCATGTTGAAGAGCCTAAATTAGGATATTTAGACTGGGTTGATCAAATGACCAAATATTTCCAAATAAGGATTTATCCTCAGGTTTTTAGTCCATCACAATGGAGGATATATAGGCTTCAAGCCTTGAAGTATATCCTATTGCTACAAGGATTGTATAGAAGGAATCTCAATGGAGTCCTTCTAAGATGCCTAAAAGATGATCAGAAGAAAAAGGTCATTAAAGAATTCCATGGGGGTTATCTGGAGGACATTTCTCAAGAAGGGTCACAACTTTAAAAATCATTAGGGTAGGCTATTATTGGCCTACTATTTTTGTTGACACCTTTAATGTAACAAGATTCTATGATGAATTCTAGAGGTATACGGGAAGAACTATAAATGCATTATCCCCCCTCAAGCCCATCTAGGTAGAGGAGTCATTTCAATAATGGGGGTTGGATTTCATTGGTACAATTAACCCAAATTCCTTAGTAGGTCATAAATAAATTTTAACTATCACAAATTACATTACCAAATGGGTAGAAGCCATCCCCACAAAGAAATTAGATCAGGAAGTGGTAATTGACTTCATGGAGATATTTATTGTAATATTTGATATCCCCAAAGCTATAGTAAGTGACAATGGTCCAGCCTTCATAGGAGCTAAGTACATTGAGTTTTCAAGCAATTATTTCATCACCATACAAAATTTCTCTAACTATTACCTCAGGGGAATGGATTAGCAAAGTCAACTAACAAGAATCTACTAAGAATTTTGAAGAGATCATTAAAAGATAACAAAAGGAGTTGGCAACTATTGTTAGGATAGGCTCTATGGGTAGACAGGATCACCATCAATAAGTCTATCAAAATCTCTCCCTACTATTTGGTGTATGGCAAAGAAGTAGTCCTACCTATTCACCTAGAAATTTCAACTCTCAAGCTGATAGACTTAGAGGAAGAGTCTGATCAGGGACCATTTGAAAATCGATTGACACATATAATTCAATTATAATATAAAATGACTCAAGCATATGAGGATTTTTAGAAGTATTCATCTGATATTAAGGGATGGTTTTATAAGAAAGTCAAATTCAAAAAATTTAAAGTTAGGGACTCTATTTTGAAGCGGAATGTGGAGAGAGCTAACACTGGACATCATCAAAAGTTTAACTCTTTCTAGGATGGATCTTTCAAAGTAGTCGAAGTTAATGAGAGAAACTCCTTCCATATTGAATACTTAGAGGGAAACTATTGTGGAATTAGGTACACAGACACAAGGAATAAGAAGATAATGCAAAATTAGTTGTATTAGCATAATAATAGGTGCCTACAAATAGGTATTACAATATATGACAATAGATAAGAACACATTAAATAATTCTTATCTATAACTAAAAAATTATTAAAACATGTACTATAATCCATATCATTCCTCCCCACTGAAGAAGCATTGGTCCCCAATGCGTACAAAGGTGGAAGAGAAAGAAGGAAAAATATCTAGGAGTATTGGGTACAACCGAAAATGTACTCCTATTACAAAATATGAAGACCAAAATAACAAAATTTGGGAGGTCTTTAGAAAACCAAAATCTAACAGTGGATTTGGATCAGGATTGAAAAATGCTCTCTAAAAACTATAAACACTGCTATGTCGATGGATAGCTGAAATGGGTCCTTGAATTTGGTAGAAGAAAATAACAACTTAAATTTCAAAGAAGATGCCTTGAACTATGTGCCAAATAGAAAATTTAATTGTTGTGGCATTTAAGACAAGCGAGCATGCATTGAATTGGCTGAGTCATGCATTAATGGAGATGGGAAAATATTAAATTAAATTAAAAATAATTTAATTTAATTAATTCTTTGTTAATTGTGGGTCGCTTGCATTAAATTATTGGTGGACCAAGACAATTGTCAAGTGGATTGGAACAATGGTCAATGGAGATGAAAGTGATGGATTAAATTAAATTAAATTAAATTTTAATTTAATTTAATTATGGGTTTATGGATGATGTGAATGGGCAACGATCAACGGAGAATATTTAATTTAACGCATAATTATGGTATTTAAAAATAAGTGTGATATTAAATATTATAATTTTAAATTAAATTAAACTCTTTTCACATGAATCATGATGTATTGAATTTAATACTCACATGGATCGTGCGTATTAAATGTAGACTTGTAAAGGCATACATGCCTATAACTATATTTTTTATTAATGTAATAATTAGTTTTCATTTATACCATTTTGTATCGTCTATTAAGAGTGTTTCCCACATCATTGGTATCATAACAAGGTGCAAGGGTTTTGAAAGTATCATATTCCTAGGACCAGATTGGTTCAGAAATGAATGATAAAACTAAACCATGGATCTTGAGTGGTAAACATTCTTTTCCTTCCATGAAAACCTTCATGCACTTCTTATATTGAAAACTCTTAGTTGGGGTCCCTCTAACTCTGACCCTAAGCTAGTTAGGGTCCCTCTGATTTTGACCTTAAGCTTTTGATCCAAGCCTTGACCTTGGATTTGTCATTTATTTATTATTTGCAATAGCAATCATGTAATCATGTGTTTATCCAGTGGATTCCTTGTTGTTACCATATATGAGGTGATATCTATTTTATTCTATGGTAGCATGATCTTATTAGTCAACCACATACCAAATTTGGCCATCATTTCGGTAGATTTCAGATACTCGTCAGTGTTGATATGGTGGATTCTCACTATCACCATTTCCTAGCATGCTATCCATTTATTCTATCAACCTCAAGCACTAAATTGTGCCACTTTCCTTATGATAACACTCTACCATATGACACCATCGCTTAGGAAAATTTCAATGATTTTTAGTGACCTTCAAGCAACATTGTGAATGCTCATGTGATTTCTGGTAACATTATCAATAATTCCTATTCAACTAGCACACAAACCCATTCTCTATTATGTTACCATCATGTCCCAGATAATTTCATTGCTTCTTAGTACCAATCTATAATTATTGGCATCCAAAACACTCAACATCAGAGTGATTTCATGTTTACCAGTGATCACGAAGAACTTTTGTGTAGCGGTGATGAATTTTTGATGAGGTTATCAATTTACAGCGATAATAAATTACATATCCTAATGTTATTTTAAAATTTCAATGAATTTTATTTACCGGTGCCGTGTTAAAATTTTGGTTGGGAAAATTTTAGTTGAGTTTCTATGACCATTGGATTACTATTAAATATTGTAAATTATGACCATTGGATCACTATTTACTATTGTGAATTGTGACCATTGGTTGCCTATTGTACATTGTATTGGTTCCATATTCTACTTGTTAACTGTTAGACGTTGAGTCTCACAAATTTTAAAATCAAATTCCTTGGTCCAATTAGAGAGGGACGACCCATTAAAAATTAACCACAAAAGTTTTGCTACATATTCTTATTTTGCCACCCAAAATGGAACCTAGTAAACCCTTGGCCACTCCCACTAAAACCATGGCTACCAATATAGCCATTGTTAAAAAATTGGCTAAAATCACTACAACCCAAAATAAAAAAATGGTGGAAATGGCTACCATGTTGCAAAACCTTCAATGTTCCTCCCATCCTCCTCGTCCAAGGTGTGAAGTAAAAATATATGAAGGATCCCGAGATCCTGATGTACTCAATAGCTAGATCCTTAACATGGAGACCTGGTTTGAATATACTCACACTCCTGATGATGAAAAGGTTCCATTCACAAAGCTCAAAATTTTCAACATCGCCAAAGTTCTCATTGCCAATTGCCCAATCCAATTTTTACATGGGAGGAGTTGGTACAAGTTCTTAAGGCCTAATTTTATTTATCAAATTACGAGGAGGACTTACTGAATCAATGGTTACACCTCCATCAAGGTAAGAGAGAATCCATACAAGATTTCATTCATCATTTCAATCATCTTTACATTTTACTTGGCATTTCAAATTTTGATGCTGTCTTGATTGCCAAGTTTAAAAGTGGTCTTATCGCACACTTGTATAGAGAGATCAAATATACTACTTGCACAATATTAGATGATGCATTCAAACATGCACAACTAGCTAAGGAGAAGTTAGTGGCACAATGGTGGGAGCCTTGCTACTCTTTCAGTGGTTTGACAAAAGATGTGCACAAGCATGAATAAGGATGAAAGAGACCTTCCCATGTTTATTCTTATGTTACTACCACTTCTTACTCACCTCATGATTCTAAAAATTTATTTCCTTCTTCCTCTTCTTCATTCTCTCATGATCAAACTACTAAATTTTATAACTATTGTAAGAGGCAAGGCCATGATAATAATCAATATCTACAATTACAAAAGAAGAAGAATCTTTTTGTATAGTTTGCTGAGGGCACTTATGATAACCCCATCGAGACTACTAGTGAAGAAGAAATTTATGAGTATTTGAGAGGGAAACTTAATAATATAACACTCATGAATCAACATTCTAGAGTAGGTGACCGTGATCAATTATTTGTCACTTGTGCTCACTTGCTCCATAAATTTGTAGTAGATTGTATAATTGATAGTGGTTCACAAAAAAATCTGATTGCACAATCCATTGTCGATAGGCTCAAGCTCTCTACATATAAACATCCTAACCCCTACTCTCTTGGGTGGAAGGATAGCACCAAAACATCAAAAATTACACATACATACACCATTGCATTTGCATTTAGCCCAAAGTTTCAGGATAAGTTCATGTGTGATATCACACCCATGGATTATTATGGATTACTTCTAGGTAGAACTTACCAATATGATAGGTGTGCCACATATGATGCCTATAACAATACATATACTTTGCATCATGAGAACAAATCATTTCTTATATGTAGTGTTCCACCTACTACACATCGAGCTTGCACTAATTTACATTAGGTATGATCCATTGCTTTAATTTTTAGCACACCACAACCAAAGGATGCTCAACCAATAGCACTTTTGTCTACTTCACATCACATTTATTGGGATCCTATTTATATTGTACCTATGGTTGTTCTTGTTGCACCATTAGTTGTTCCTATTGTACCAATAGTTCTTCATGTTGTACCAACAATTCCTATTGCACTAGTAGTTGTTTCTATTTTACCAATAGTTCCAGTTGCACCAACATTTATTATTGTTGCACCAGTAGTTGTTCCTATTGTACCAACACCTACCCCTATTGCACAATCATATATTCTTGTTGATCCTTCTCCTACTTCAGTTGCAGTTCCACCTACAATTCCTCATTTGGTTCATACCACTCAACATCCTTCCTTCTTCACATTGCAAAAATTTCAGCATTTGGTGGTATGTCATAAACTACCCTTCATACACATTCATTCTCTTCATATTGGCAGTCCACATTGCATCTACATGGAGCCTCATTATGGAGCAACCCTGAAACCTTTGAATTTCTTCTCAGCTTTCTTCTTTGTTTTAGCACATTGGAGTCCAATGCTTCTACGGTGGAAAAGAATGATAGGGATTAATATTATATTCTATACTTTATCCATTTTCACATGGATCATGATGTATTGCATGTAATACTCACACAGATCATGCATATTAAATATCAAATTGTAAAGGCAAACATGCCTGTAAATATATTTTTGATTAATGTAATTACCAATTTTTATTTGTGCCATTTCGTGTCCTTTATTAAGAGTGTTTCCCACATCATAAACATTTAGCCAATCCCAATTAATGGATTCCATATGAAACTCTACTTTGATTAAGAGTAAATATTTTCTTGTAACATATGTATATATTTGTATTATACTATTGTTTTTTGTTCTAATGTTTTTTGTAAAAAATAAAAGAAATAATATATATATTCATTTAACATTATATTATACTATATTTTAAATGAGACATATTTATAAACTATTATTAATTTTATAAAATGAATATAAATAGAATACCAAACACTAATTTCAGTACCAAAAATTACAAAGAAATACAATCCTATTATAATAAAAAATTAATTATTTAAAAAATAAAATAAAACAACTAACCATTAGTGATGTTTGCTACCAAACTAAGAGTATAATCTCAATTTCAACATTTCATTTCTCATCACGCATGAAAAATACTAGAATGAGCATGTGAGTCTAACTTTGACATTTCCAAAAATTCAAGCGGTGTGCTAGACCATTATCAATACGACTATTTACTATAGACTCCATATGCCTGAGTTTGTTGTATAAATACATGAGTTTACTAATCACAATTTCAATAGAAACATCAGTAGAACACATTTCCTTGTCCTTTTTTAGCCATCCATCGCTTCCTCCTCATTAGAGAGATAATAGATTCTACCCTGTCACACCAACACTTGAATGCATTTGGTTGTATTAGAGGGAACTAAGGCCATTGTTTCCATCACTGAAGTTATGGGGCGACCAATGCTATTGAAAATCAACATGTTGCTCGTTGCACTGAACATGATATTTATTGTCTGTGTCTCCATTCAATACAACTTCCTTAATCTGATTTCAGACACAGAGAAATATATATTTCCAAGTAGCTTGGACTAGTTACACTCCTACAACTGCAGAGGCCCTACGCCAGATCCTAAATGCTACAAAACACCATATTCTAGCAAAGAAAAACAAAATGTTTTATTAACTAATGAGTGCTTGGCACGCAAAGACAGAAACCTTGAAATTGGTGGTTGCCAAGGTATTCCTGAAGCTAGTATTGTAAGCTTAGATTCCAATAGTGATTAACACTATTTAGTCCAGTACCTATGAAGCCTACTATCATAGAAGTCCTATTTCATTCATCTAGAAATATTGTCATAACTATTGAATAAAACTACCACCATAATTGTTGTCTAAATTATCGAATAAAATTACCGCCATGATTTGAATGGTCTCCTTTTCCATGATATATATATTTTATTTGTGGAAAACATCCCAAAAGGGATGCCACTTTTGGGTAAGACCCAAGGAGGCAGGGGTATCCATTCCACCAAAAATTCCTAGGACTCGGACTTGGCCTACCACATTTGACATACTCAAGGAGCAAACAAACACACAAAACCAATTTAAAAATAAGTAAATAAATAAGTAAATAACAACAAAAATAATAAAATAAAATAAAAAGCATTCTCCTCGAGTGTTTCAAAAAAAAAATCACAACCAAACACACACAATAAGATAAAAGAAACCACAACACGAACCACATAGAAAAACACATGAACCACATAACAAAACACAAACAAGAAAAAAAAAACATAACACTACAAAGACATAACCCAAAAAAACATGAAAAATAAACACAACCAAAACCTAAAAAATAAAAAAAAATTAAATAAAAATAAAAAACAACCAAAAACAAACAATAAACAAAAATGAAAAACATAGAAAACACTCACACATAAAAACGTGAATTAACACAAACAAAGAGAAAACCAAGAAAAAGAATGAAAAAAACACAAGAACAATAACAAAACACATAAAAAAAAAACACAAAACAACAAAAACACAAGAACAACAAAAAACAATGCAAATAACACAAAAAAAAAACAAAAAAAAACAAAAGAACCCACCCACCTTAAAACACTAAAAAAAAAACAAAAAAGAAAAAAAAAATTGAACATAACAATAACCTATCTAGACCAGAAGACTATTAAGGCAATAATCAACAGAGGAAACAAAAGAAAGAATAGAATGAGCTAGGGAACTAAAAAAAACTGAATGAACCAAAGAGAAGCAAAAAAAAAAGCAAGAAGAAACTAGATACCTTCAAAACTGGAGCCATCCAAAGAAATGATAGAAATAAGAGCTTCCCTAATTTAAGAAGCCCACCATCTAGGAGGGTGACCATAACAAGTAAGATCATATTTGTCCAAAGCCCAATTAGCTAAAGCATCAACACTCTTGTTTTGATCTCTAACCACATGATTGTAATCAACTTTCAAAAATCCCATCTGGATTAATTGAATCTTCTCAATAATTCTTTTTATTCTCAAATCCATCTTATGATTCTTACAAGGAGTCTTCAAGAGATTAATCATAAGTTGAGATTCAGACTCAACTAACACCTTTTCCCATCCAACCTTAGTACCCTCATAAAGGCCTCTGAGGATACTATACCCCTCAGCAAGGTTATTGGAAAGAATACCCAAATTCTCAGCAAAAGTAAAAACTAGGGAGCCATTTGAAAGTCTACCAATTCCTCCCACATTGGCTTTTCTAGGGTTCCCTCTAGAGGCTCCATCAGTATTGACTTTTCCAAAATCCTTAGGAGGAGGTTACCAATTTCTTGTCCTATCCATCTTACTAATACTCACATTCCCTTTAAGCTGGTTTCCCTTAGAAGATTTAATCTTCAATATTTGCATCACTTGATCCCACCTTTGGTGGGAGTTTTGGGGGTGATTAAGGAGTTTATGGACTGATTCAACTAAGTTGGTTATGGTATTTTGCCAAATATAGTGAATATCATTCCTATCTTGATTAAAAATTTGGTTGTTCCTTTCATTCCAAATATCCCAAAGAAGAATGGTAGAACCCATCCAAACTAACTGCCTAATAAATTGATCAACACCCTCTTGATTAGGCCAATCCCTCCAAAGTTGTTCAAAAGTAAAAAAAATGGACCATTGTAAGCCAAGTAAAGTGGTAATTCTCCTCCATAGCTCATAGGCTAAAGTACACTCAATAAAAATATGGTTGAGAGTTTCTACATATGGGACCAAGAGAGAGATCTCATATGAAGGATGCCTTGGATATCTTGTCTTTGCATTTCTAGGATTTGAATAGGCCAGTCCTCAATAGGGATCCAATATCTACCAACCTTTGAATTATCCATATGGTACCAACAATAATTAGCCACCTTTATCCAGTTAGCTCGGTGAAGCTCCTCCATCTAAGGCCTCCAATCGAGAAACTGAGTTATCAAAGGCTTGTGACCATCCCAAGAATCTGTCCAAAAATTTGCCTATTGACCATTATGAATGATCCAAAATAATATTTCCTTTATCAAATCCTCAACAGTATTAAGAACCGCTAAAATGGGAGAACCTTTGGTAGGAAATTGATAGCAAACAAGGTCTTTAGGAATTTTGTTCTCGGCATATTTAACACGGATATTATTGGCCCAAAGAGCATTGGGGTTATGCAAAATCCTCCAATATAATTTAGTAGCTAAAGCTTTGTTGTTATTAATAGAAGACTAGAATCCTAATCCCCCTTCATTCTTAGGAAGACATAAAGTATCCCATTTCACCAAGGCCCATTTTATTTTCTCCTTAGTACCACTCCAAAGGAAACGATGACTAATTTGATCTAATTCTTGAAGAATAGCCTTTGGGATATTCAAAATGAAATAAACATAAATAGGAATAGCTTGAAGGAATAATTTAAGCAAGGTGATTCTACCCCTAGAAGAAAACCCCCTGTTGGTCCACTTTCCAATTTTCTTCTTGACTTTGTCCAACAACCAATTCCAATATTTATTTTTTTGCCTTTGAATATTTATGGGAATACCTAAATAAGTGACCGGAAATGAGGTCTTCTTATATCTTAATTTATCTAAGACCATGGATTCCTATCTAGCAGAGTAGTGAAAGAAAATAACTTTAGATTTCTCTTCATTGATCAACTGCCCAATAGCCTTAGAAAAATAGCTAATTATTTGCTTAATATTAGAAGCTTTATTAACTATAGCTTTATCTAAAAGAGTAGAGTCATCCAAAAATTGAAGATAAGAGATAATTCTATCTCCATGAGCAATGGTAACTCCCTCAAGGGTTTTTATTTCCCTCTTTTTAGTTATAGTCCTACCCAAGAATTCAAAAATAATGATGAATAAATAAGGGGATAGCGGGTCACCTTGCCTAATACTTTTAGAATATGGGAATGACTGAGAAGGCCTGCCATTGATAAGAACTACGTAGGAAACTGAAGAGATACATCACATAATCCAATCCATCCAATCCTTATAGAAACCAAATTGCCTCAAAACTTTGATAAGGAAGTGCTAATCCACTCTGTCATAAGCTTTGGATAAGTCTAACCGAATGAACATGGAAGGATATTTTTGCATATCCATGGAATGGATGGCTTCCTGAGCAAGAACTATCTCATCTACTATTTAAAATCCTTCCACATAACCCCCTTGCTCTAGGGAAATAATCTTATGAAAAAGAGTCTTCAACCTTTCTGCCATGATTTTAGTAATGATTTTGAGAAGAACATTACATAAAGCAATAGGTCTAAAAGCTGAGATATGATCAACCTCTTGAGATTTTGGAACAAGATTAATATAAGTTTTATTAATAACCTTCAAAATTTCTTTGCCTTTCATGACTTCTTCCACCACCTCTAATAATCGACATGAAGGATATCCCAAAACTCTTGGTAGAACTCAATGGGAAAGCCATCAGGACCTGGGGTTTTCCCTTGTTGTATTTTAAAAAATACTTGTTGAAGCTCATTGATAGTAACAGGAGTAGTCAAAATAGAGTTCTCCTTAGGAGTGATAAGAGAAGGGATTGCTTGAAGAACATTTTGTTGTGAAGCTGAGTCAAGGGGAGTAGCAGCAAAAATATTGGAAATGTAATCAACAACAATAGAGTTCATGCCATCCCAAGTATAAACAACATCTCCAAAATCTGATTTTAAGGAAGAAATAAAGTTGTGATATCTTTGAGCTAGAAGATATTTGTGGAAGAAATTTATGTTTTGATCTCCTTCTTTGAGCCATTGAATTATATATTTTTGCTTCCATAAGATTTCTTCTCTTTTTCCCATTCCTCTAACTGAGTTGTGAGTTTAATTTCATATGCACTTCTCTTCTCTGCTAGGCCATCTAAATGGATTTTCTTATTCAAATTTTCAATATGAGTAATAACTTCATGTTTTTTTTATGAACATCCCCAAACTCTTTCTAGTTCCAAGTCTTGATTTTGGATTTGATGTATTATAGTCTTTTGGAAAAATAGAACATCTTAGTCCCATGCCTAGGTTTACCTTCCTTCCAACATTGATGCACGTGAGGTCTAAATAAAATGTCTCTAAGCCACATTAATTGAAAATGAAAAGGAGAGAAACTCACACTGGTTTTTCACATTTCCACCATGACTGGCCAATGATCCGAACCAACATTATTAAGAGTCTTCACTTTAGGAATTTGACCATGGATTAAGAAATTTTTAGAGAGCAAAAACCTATCCAATCTCTCCCTTATACAAGCTAAGCCTTGCCTTCTGTTAGACCAATTCATAAGGCCATTATCTGGTTGGATATCCACAATATGGAGGTTTGCAATATATTCACTCATGAGGTCAGTGCTTTTGTCCAAATTTCTATTCCCCCCATTTTCTCATCCAGAGAGAGGATGGTATTGAAATCTCCTCCGATCAAGATCCAAGCTTCAGGAAAATGAGAGATAATATGAGTAATATCCTTCCACTATCTTATTTTTTCCTCCAAATAAGTCGGAGCATAAATAGTAATGCAGAGCATAATTTGGTTGGAATGTCTACTTTGAATATCTGTAGCCAACAAACCCCAAATGCCAACCATATGGTGAATAACTACTTCTTTTGGGTCCCAAAGACAAGCGATGCCACCAAAAGTCCCTTGGTAACTGAGGGAAACCACTTTTCTAGTTGGCCAAATTTTACTGGCAATTCAGTCCATATCCTCCATTGACATCTTTGTTTCTTGAAGGAAAACAAGATGTGGATGATTTATTTGAATCATTCTTCTAATTTCATTTTATTTTGAAAGACTCCCTTTGAGTCCTCTAATATTCCAAGTGATGATCTTCATTAATACCAGGGCTAAAAAAGTTGGGAAGGGCATTAATCTTACCTTCCTCTACAAGCTTTTCACCTTCATTTTCCATGATATGAGAGGTCTTCTTTTTTCTTTATTTTGTTTGTTTATGTATTAGAAAGTGAGGTTCTTATTAAAATGCAATAAGGTCTATGTTTTAGGAGATAAAATTTAATAGTAACTTTGGATGAGTAATTTCCTATATAAATTCTCATATATTGATGTTATATTTTCATGTGTGTCTAACACTTTTAACATATTCATGATAATGATATATTTTTGTACTTACTTACATAAATAATAATTAATGACATGAAATAAATTGGTTAGTATCCTAGGCTTTTAAAGTGGATACCCATGTTTCAATCTGGTCAAGCAAAATATGATAATTATCGAATACTCATAGTTATCATAACACTATGTGGTTTATAGAAATATTATGTTGATGTGGTTGTGATGTAATACGAGTGGGGTAATATCAAATCTAGTATACCCATTTTCAAAAATATTTATTTACTATTTATTTTAATAGTAATGATAAATATAGTGATACTATAAGTAGTGATGAAGTATAAGAATAAGACCAAATTCAAATTTTTAAAAATTAAAAACTTTTTTACTTCACAAAATATTGTCATTTTTAAACAAATTTTCAGTTTGTGTTTCAAATTTTATAGAACCAAGAAGTGAATGTAATTGTATTTACCTCAATTATAAAAATATGAAATTAAAAGTATATAAATCTAAAATTTAAATAATAAGAACAAGATAGAAGAAAATCTAATACTTTATTATTACCTTACTAGTATTGGTATAAAGTTTAATGTTTTATTAGTACATTGCTATTTGATATAGGATTTAAGGTGATTATAAATTTATAAGAATATATGTGGATGGGAAAATATTCTAGTTTGAGTAGAAATAAGGATTGATTAAGAATAAATCTAAAAATAGAATTGATTATATGTTGATATATATTTATAAATTATTATCTCTTATACATCCATATTTTAAATATAAATATAACTTTTATTGAAAGTGTATTTGGAGAATTGTTCCTTAGTAGAGTTATTTGTGAATTATTCATCTATGAAGATACCAATCATTTTTGTTCTTTTATTGTACCAAGCAATGTCATAAAAAAGGTGATAAATGTCAAATCACATAAAAGCATCATAAAGTATATCAATGTTACTCCTCTACATTTGTACTTAAAATATATTGTATCTCAAAGTTACCCCAATGGTTAGTGATATATCTATGACATTTAATAAAATATTAATTTAAGTATGATCACATAATTGAAATTATATTAACTATTACTAGAAAAGGGAAAAAGAAAAAAATAAATATTTTATAAATGGATTTATTTATAGAAGAACATAAAAAGAGAGGATAAAATAAACTTTTTCATGGCCTTATCCAGTGGGTACCAAAATTTAATCGAGTTCTTTAAGATTAAAATAAATGAAAATAAACTCACACATATAGAAATAGCATGAGTGAAAGACCAAAATTAATATTTGTATTTATCAAAATATTTTTCTATTAGAGTTAGCAACAATTTTAAATACAAAAAAAAAAAAATAGTTAGTTGATGTTTGCGAGCATGAGCTAGGAGTGAGTGTAGTCAAAATTAAGTATGGCCAAAGGTAAGTGTAAGCAAAAGACAAAAGTGAGTGTAGTTTGAATAGAGTGTAGCCAAAAACAAGTGTGAGTGTGGGTCGAAGGTGAGTGCAATAGAAAGCGAGTGTGAGTGCGAGCTAGGAGTGAGTGCAGTCGAAAGCAAGTACAAGTGTGTTCGAGAGTGAGTATACTCAAAATTAAGTTCGAGTACAAGCCAAGAGTGAGGAGTAAATGTGAGCATGGAAGTAGGAACTAGAAAGCAAAGTGTGATCAAGGAAAAAGTGTTACTTCTTGTTCCAGATCTTAAAACAATTTAAAGGATTCATTTGAATAAAATATAGGTAACATGGAAAGAAAGTCATTTGTGAAAGTCCTTATTAAAAGTATGGATGACCATGTTGGAAGTATGGATACCCTAGATAACAATAACAAGAAGAGTGAATCTATGGAAAACCTAGTCTAGGTAGTAAATTCTACACCACAAGTGATTATTAAGGATGGGACGAATGCGAATTATATAATGGTTCTTAAAACCAAAGGGTTAATATGTAGGTTTCATGGATACATGAAAACATTTTATAAGGTTCAAAATTGATAGAGGCCCATGGTTTACATGCAAAGATGCATTATATTTAAGACCTTGGAGTCATAATTTTTTGTGGATACAAAAACTATTAAACAATTTTTGGTATAGATTAGGATTTTTGGTCTTCCTTATCAACTCATCAATAAGGAGGTCTTGAAGAATAAGTATAGAATTTTCTACATGTTATTCTCATAAATTTTAACTTTGATTATAGTTGGTGTGAGTGGATTAAATGTTACAATAACATTGTAAAACTTTTTGTTTTGATCAATGGTTCTCTTACTAGTTACTTCAAGATATCTTGTAAAATTTGTGAGGGTGATACACTTTCTCCTTATCTATTCATTATTCTAGAATAACTATTAGGAAGATTCATTTCAAAGGAAAACTGGAAGGAAAAATCAAGGGTATTCAACTTGCAAAACATTGTCCCTTCAAATATCATATCCAATTTTTTGATGATACTTTTCTTTTGGGCCATCCCTTAGTCGATGAGGCCATGGAGTTTAAATCAATATTATCATGCTATAAGAAGGATTGTGGAAATTTGGTAAATACTACAAAATCTAGGATTTTTCATTAATATTACCCTAGATTTATATTAAATTATTATTAATATCAGATAGAGTAAGCAAGTGTTAAAAGCCTTGAATCATACTTTTATTACTTTAATTACTATGAGTTCACCTAGGGAGATAATTAGTAATTATAGGCCTGTTTCACTATGTAATGTAGTATGAAATAACTTAATAAAGCTTATGGCTTATAGGTTAAAACCTTTTATACCAAATATGATTTCAAGTGAGCAAGGTGGTTTTGTTGAAGGCAATTTTTTTTTAGGTGAAATAGTAGTGGCCCAAGGGGTGATACACATAATTTCCAAGCATAATTAACCAGGTGTGTTTATTAAATTACATCTTTCTATAGCCTATGATAGAGTATATTGAACCTTTATGCAAAGGATTTTTAGAAAAATAGGCTTTAGAGAGGGGTGGAGAGATTGGGTAAAGGCATGTACATAGACCACATCATTCTCAATTTTGGTAAATGATAGTCCCACTCCCATGTTTTTATAAGGATGATGGTTGAGGTAAGGGGACCCTATTTCTCCTTACATTTTTATCCTTTATGCAAATGGTCTATAAAGACTATTAGAAAAAGGGAGACAAGAGAGAAGGATGAGGGGTTTAAAAATAATCACTCGATTTGACGTAAATTACCTCTAATTTGTGGATGATATTGCTCTTATTAGTAAATCCAAAGTCTTAGTAGGAAGAAACATAAAATAAGTTTTACATGGGTATCCTCAAGCTACTAGGCAAACTTTAAATGAAAAAAAGTCACATATAGTTTTTTTCAACACAACGAAGAGGGTGAGAGATAAAATTATACAACTATAGAACTTCATGGAAAATCATTTACCTATATAGTATCTAGGAGTACCTTTATCTCCAAATAAAATAAAAATTAAGGAGAAAAAAATGTTGATTGACAAACTACAAGCTAAGTTGAGCAATAGGATGCACAAATGGCTAAGCTTGGGAGGAAGGCTTACAATGATTAAAGTTGTGCTACAAGTCCTTTGAGTTTATAAATTTTCCATACTTTAACCTCCAAAGGGAATTGGAGAAGATATTGACAAACACACAAGAAAGTTGTGTGGTCAGGCATAAGGGGAGAACAAAAACTAGCAATGGTTAAGTGGGAGAAGATATAACAACCAAAAGATAAGGAAATATTGGGAATAAGAAAAACATCCCAAAATAATAGGACACTAGGAGGGAAGCTAGTACCCTATTAAGATGTAATAAAGTTTGAGTATTAGGAGATAAAATTTAACAATAACTTCAAAAGAGTAGATTCATATAAATTATGATATATTGATGTTATATTGTCATGGGTTTATGACACTTTTAACATATAAATTTGTATGAAAAGGTAAATTTTAAATAATATTCTAAGAAATTATAATGATATACTTCTGAAGTATATTTTATTTATAATTTTTTTCTTTTATTTAAGATAATATAATTAAATTTTGAAATATATTATAAATTTACTTTTTAATTTTTTTTACATGGTGAAATTAGTAGTTGCCACGATGATCCAAGATATTTCGTGCACCTTTTTTGCCTCTATGGTCACCACATTATTTTGTTTCATCTTCCCCATAAACCTCCACATAGTACTCCATGCATGTCATCCCTATAACCACCATACCTCATTCACTATAAATATTTTACACTAGTGAAAGCACCAGAAAAGGGACAAGTGTTCAACCTAAGGAGGTCTAAGATTTGAACCCTAGGCATCCATATTACGGGTTTGGCTACAACAATTGGTCTACATCTCAGACCTAGTTTAAAAAAATTTATTGATAAAAAAATCATATTGAAAATTTTATGATGTAAAAATAGTTCCATAAAATATGATTATAATCTATAATTGTGTTAATAGTTTTTTAAATAATTACAGAAAATTGTGAAATTTTGAAAGTAATAATATTTAAGTATGGAATTAAAAAAAGTATTTGTATACAAACGAGGGGGTTTAGAACCAATAAGCTTGTATTAGTGATAAATAACATTTTTGTGTTATAACATACAATTAACTATATTAACTTCTTAGTATTTGCATATAATTGTATATAGATAATGAATTAATTTATCATGATTCATATCTTGTTTATTAATAGAATAAGATAAATAATCATCTATATAGCTAAGTAAATCATGTAATTTTTAAGATTCATGATCATTGTCACCACCCTATATTCTCGTGGGCCTACTATGTTACCAATATAATTAAGTAACTTTTAAATTCAATGATTATTGATTATATTAGAGGATGATAACCTTATATTGGAGGAATATTTATTGTAGTATCCTTGATTCAAACTTTGAAACTCCTATCTAGAGTACACAAAACTTTAGTATCAAGTACACTCAAAGCTGTATGAAAATAGACATACTAGTTTTATTGAATGCTAACAATAAATATTATGAATTAAAAGATAATTTTATAAATCATAAAAGGTAAGACCCAACAAGTCTACATAATATTAAAATACTAAAATTTGATCAAATTAAATTTTGGATTTATTTTATTAAATAACTAAATAGTTATTCCTTATCACTTATTATCACAAAATTAGACAATTTATTTAACATTACGGGAACAAAACTTATTTTATTTTATATAATTTCAAATTATAAAACTCAATAAACTCCTATAAGAATAATCTTACTCATTAAAAATTTAAAACTATAAAAATTAATATAGACAACTTTGGAATTTTATGTTTTTTCCAATAATACATAAATAATTACTTATTATAGTTTGAATTAACATTAATAAAATAAATAGTAATATGTAAGAGGCCTTGGAATAGAGGTGAGACATAAAGAGCTTCAAATCATAACTCAAATTTCTAGTCCCATACGAAACCTTAAATAAAGGTTTGACAATAAGGAATTTTAAATTATAGAGATTGTAACTATACAAGAAAAATACTCGATTGTGAGTCAATGAAGTGGATTCTATAATTTTATCCTATGCTTGGTTGAGTTCTTATCCTTTATTTGATCCAAAGTGACATGTATTGGCTTGAAGGTATTTTCTTTTGAAGGATAAATAGTAAATAATAATTTGATATATGCAAAAATTCTAGATCCTTAATATATTTTCTCAACTTGGTTGATGGACAAGATTCTCAAACAAGTAGTGACTTAAATCCAAAATATACATGAATAGTTCTATTTGACCATTTTATTACAAAAAAAAAAAAATCTTTGGAATCTATCAAAAGATTTTGCGTACTCAATTTGATGCAGAAGCCTATCTTTAGAGCGTTTTTAAAAAGAAGTTTTAAAGTAATTTTTTTATTACTCAAAATGGAATTATATGACGCAAAATATAATATAGTTAAGTTAAATGGAATTATTCTTAGTATTTGATTATAATTGTACATAGATAATGAATTAATTGATCATGAGTCATATCTTGTTTGTTAATAGAATAAGTTAAATAATCATCTCAATAGCTAAGTAAATCACGTAAATTTTTAAGGTCCATGATCATTTTCATCACTCTATATTCATGTGGACCTACTATATTACAAATATAGTTAAGTAAATTTTAAAGTCCATGATCATTGAGTATATTAAAGGATGAGAACCCTATAGTGGAGGAACATGTATTGTAGTATGGCTTTAAACTTTGAAACTCCTATTTAGAGTGCATAAAAATTTACTATCAAGCACACTCAAAGCTATTATTTTTTGTATAATGAAGGCAAATCCTCCTTAGCCACATGAAATCATATAAAACTTCAAAAACCAACAATCAAAAAGCTAGGGAATTTGTTATAGAAATTAGTATAGCCATTGAACATGGATAATCATATACTTTAATTGAGACATATTTCTACACTATTATTTATATTATCTTATAAAACTACAAAACGAACATTGAGAAAATTAAAATATTTCTTCTTAAAAATAACATAAACATTAAACATAGATAATGATATATTTTAATTGAAACATATTTATAAACTATTATTAATTTTGTAAAATAAATATAAATAAAATACCAAACACTAATTTGAATACCAACACTTAATGAAGAAATACAATTTTAATATAATAAAATTTTTATTATTTAAAAAATAAAACAAAGCAACTAACCTTTAGTGATGTTTTCTACCAAGCGGAGAGTATAATCCCAATTTCAACATTTCCTTTCTCATCATGCCTAAAAACTACTAGAATGAGCATGTGAGTCTAACTTTGACATTTGTGTTGTTTCATATATTCAAGCGGTGTGCTAGACCGTTATCAATACGACTATTTACTATAGACTCCATATGCATGAATTTGTCATAGTTTCAACAAAAAACAAAATTGACCATCAGATCTGCTAAAATTGTTTTTTTAAGGAGGAGCTATAAGTACAAGGTCGTTTATTTACTAATTTTTATTTTTGCTTCAAACAAATATAGAGAATTTTAAATGGGGCTAGAGCTTTCAAGATGGTTTGCAGGGTGATACCCCTCCACCCTTTCCTCCCAAAGGGCACCCCAAAAGAGATATAGTGCCACACAAAAACTTTCTAAAATTCATCACCCTGAAGTTCCTGGAAGCTTTCAAACCCTGGCTTCAATGGCATAGTAATGATAAATCTATAGGAGCTTCTATATCCACTTTAAGCCCTTGGTGGCCTCTTGTAGTCACTTTAGAGGACCTAATTTTTTCTCAAGTTTAGTGGGTTAGAGAATTACACTTCTTCAAAAAGGGTATTGCAATATTTTTAGATTTATTTGATGCTCATACGAAGCATTGGTACTCTTGGGATCAATTTTGTTAGAAGTTTGATCTTAAGCTGGATCAGTTTTCTCTATCTGGATCAAATTTGGTAGGAGATTTTAAAATCCTTGGTCATCTAACTGGTGTTAGCCTAATCATACTCATTTGGTGAAGTATAAACCTTCTTTAGGGTATGGTCTGTTGTCTCCTCATGTTCCTATGGCCGATACTTTAAACAATAGTTGGGATTTAGTTTCTTCTCAATCCATATGGATCCTACGATTTTTTATGGTTTGGATGTCATACCTTGAACCTAAGCATTATTTTTTTGCTGGATTTTATTACATCAAGGTCTTCCTCTTGATCATCAGTTACAATATATGGGGTTGCTAATCCTATTTGTGATTTTTGTAGAGGCCATAAAATTTTTTTTCATGTGTTTTGGGTCTGTCACAAAGCTAAAGCTGCCTGGGATTGGGTTCTTTCTTTTTTAAAATTCTTTTTATAGGAGCAATGTTCTTAGGTCCATGCACTACTTGGGGATCCTCTAAATTTTTCTCTTCCCTTGAAAGAATTTTGGCATACTTTTTGTCTTAGTATTTTATACCACCTATGGAAAACAAGAAATAATATTATCTTTAGGAGATAGGAGGCCTCTACCTCCTTCTTTATCACTGATAGATATGTTATATTCTATGATTGTTGGTTACAGATCATTAATCAGGTGGAGAAAGTTAATGTGGAGCTGCAGTACCTTAGATCACTTATGGATCATTGGGATAATGCACCTTGCTCTGTTAGTCGACTTCATCCTAAAAATCAAGTGTCTCAATCTCGTGACACCTCTCGAGGTTGCAGAGGTCATTCATCTGCTAGATCTTCTGAGCATCATTGGTATCATTCACTGTCTAATCTCAAACGATTGTGTCTGCAACCCTGAACCAGTTGCTGGATGGGGGGATGTTGCACAAATTTTGATTTCAAATGAACCATTTTTTGGGTGGAGGATGGTTTCAAACCCCTCTCCTCAAAATGCTGATGGTTGGGGAGCTATGATTGATGGATCTAGCGGTGGTAGTTGGGAGAATCAGCCAGATATCGACAATTTTTGGCCTTCTTACTCGCATGAGTAAATGCATACATTTGTCTCTCTTGATGTATTTTGTCTTCTTTTCTTTACTCGGTTCTGATGTACTAATGGTTTGTTAAGTCGATCCATGTGATCATTTTTTTTTGGTGTGTGCCACGTGTGTTAATTCCACCCAACCTTTTTTGTATGAAAGTGATTTTTTCCATTTAATATAAAGTCCTTTCATTCAAAAAAAGATAGAGAATTTATCGGTGATGTGACCCGGTTCAATCCCCATGGTGGATGTGTATAAGAAGTATTACTAAAAAAAATAGAGAATTTATTTGAATGCTCCATAGATATCAAAAAAATTGATGAAATAATAGATTATAAATATAAGTTAATAATTATTATATGGAGGATTTGATTTGATTATTATTTATAAAAATTATAAATTTAAAAAGGAATATGAGTAATTTTAAAAATATATTACCAAAATACATGTGAGGTTGATATGTGATAATAGATGTAATGCAAAGAACCTACATAAATCTATGACAAAATGAAAATTACCAGAAGTTATGCTCATAAAAATTAATTTTGATGTTACTTCTTTAAAAAAAATTGAAGCTAATATTTTTTAAATAATTAAGGTAAAATTCTTCAAAATCACTCTAAATCATATAAAACTTCAAAAATCAACAATAAAAAAAATAAAAAATAATTTTATATAAATTAACATAACTATTAAACATAATTATTTAATATATTTTAATTGAAACATATTTATAAATTATTATAAAAAGAATATGGATGGTACCAAACATTGAAAAAGAAATAAAGTTCTCTTATAATTAAAAAATAATTAGTTAAAAACAGAACAAAATAACTAACCGTTAGTGATGTTTGCTACCAAACGGACATTATAATCTCAATTTCAAACTTACCTTTCTCATCACTCCTGAAAACCAATAGAATGATCATGTGAGTCCCAGTTTGACATTTCTTTTTTTCTGGACATTCAAGGGGCGTGCCAGACCGTAATCAATACGGCTATTTACTATAGACTCCATATGCCCGAGCTTGTTGCATAAATACATGAGTTTAGCAATCACAGTTTTAACAGAAACAGCACTAGAACGCATTTCGTTGTCCTTTTTCAGCCATCCATCGCTGAAGTTATGGGGCGATCAATGCTATTGAAAATCAGCGTGTTGCTCGTTGCACTGAACGTGATATTTAGTGTCCGTGTCTCCGCTCGATACAACTTCCTTAATCCGATTTCAGACACAGAGAAATATATCTTTCCAAGTAAGTTACATTCCTCCTGCAACTGCAGAGGCCCTACGCCAGATCCTAAATGCTGCAAACCACCATCTTCCAACAAGGAAAAACAAACTATTTTGATAACTAACGAGAGCTTCGCACGGAAAGACGTAAACCTTGAAATTGGTGGTCGCAATTCAGGCACAGAGAAATATATCTTTCCAAATAGCTTGGAGCAGTTACAATCCTCCTGTAACTGCAGAGGCCCTACGCCAGATCCTAAATGCTGCAAAACATCATCTTCCAGCAAAGAAAAACAAAATGTTTTGTTAACTAACGAGAGCTTGGCACGGAAAGACGGAAACCTTGAAATTGGTGGTCGCAATTCAGGCACAGAGAAATATATCTTTCTAAATAGCTTGGAGCAGTTACAATATTCCTGCAACTGCAGAGGCCCTACGCCAGATCCAAAATGCTGCAAAACACCATCTTCCAACAAAGAAAAACAAAATGTTTTGGTAACTAATGAGAGCTTGGCACGCAAAGACAGAAACCTTAAAACTGGTGGTCGCCAAGGTCGCCAAGATATTGCAAGTTTAGATTCCAATACCTATGAAGCCTACTATCGTAGAAGTCCTGTTTCATTCATCCAGAAATGTTGTCGTAACTATCGAATAAAACTACCATCATAATTGTTGTCTAAATTATCGAGTAAAATTACCGCCATGATTTGAATGGTCTCCTTTTCCATGATATGAGAGGTCTTCTTTTTCCTTTATTTTGTTTGTTTATGTATTAGAAAGCGAGGTTCGTATTAAAATGCAATAAGGTCTATGTTTTAGGAGATCAAATTTAACACTAACTTCGGAAGAGTAGTTTCTTATAAATTCTCATATATTGATGTTATATTTTCATGGGTTTCTAACACTTTTAACATATTAATGATAATGATATCTTTCTGCACTTACTTACATAAATAATAATTAATGACACGAAATCAAGTGGTTAGTATCTTGGGACGTCTAAAGTGGATACCCATGTTTCAAGCTCGTCAAATAAAATATAATAACTATCAAATATTATTAGTTATTATAATACTATCTGGTTTATAGAAATATCATGTTGATGTGGTTGTCATGTAATAAGAGTGGGGTAATATCAAATCCAGCATACTCCTTTTCAAAAATATTTATTTACTATTTATTTTAATAGTAATGATAAATATAGTGATACTATAAGTAGTGATGAAGTACAAGAATAAGACCAAATTCAATTTTACAAAAATTAAAAACTTTTTTACTTCACAAAATATTGTCATTTTTTAACAAATTTTTATTTTGTGTTTCAAGTTTTATAGAACCAAGTGAATTTAATTGTATTTACCTCAATTATAAAAATTTAAAATTAAAAGTATATAAATCTAAAATTCAACTAATAAGAACAAGATAGAAGAAAATCTAATCATTCATTACTACCTTATTAGTATTGGTAGAAAGTTTAATGTTTTATTAGTACATTGCTATTTGATATAGGATTTAAGGTGATCATAAATTTATAAGAATATATGTGGATGGGAAAATATTCTAGTTTGAGTAGAAAGAAGGATTGATTAAGAATAAATCTAAAAGTAGAATTAATTATATGTTGATATAGATTTATAAATGATTATCTCTTATCCATCCATATTTTAAATCTAAATATAAGTTTGATTGAAAGTGTATTTGGAGCATTGTTCCTTAGTAGAGTTATTTGTGAATTCTTCATCTATGAAGATACCAATAATTTTTTTTCTTTTATTGTACCAAGCAATATCATAAAAAAAAGGTGATAAATGTCAAATCACATAAAATCATCATAAAGTATATCAATGTTACTCTACATTTGTACTTAAAATATATTGTATCTCAAAGTTACCCCAAGGGTTAGTGATAGATCTATGACATTTACTAAACTCTTAATTTAAGTATGATCACATAATTGAAATTATTAACTAGTACTAGAAAAAGGAGAAATAAAAAACTAAATATTTTATAAATGGACTTATTTAGAGAAGAAAAAAAAGAGAGGATAAAATAAAATTGTTCATAGCCTTATCTAGTGGGTATCAAAATTTAATCCAGTTATTTAAGATCAAAATAAATGAAAATAAACTCACACATATAAAAATAACATGAGTGAAATACCAAAAGCAATATTTGTATTTATCAAAATATTTTTCTATTAGAGTTAGTAACAAAGTTCAATACAAAAAATCATTATAATAGTTAGTTGGTGTTTGCGAGCACGAGCTAGGAGTGAGTGTAGTCAAAATTGAGTGTGGCCAAAGGTAAGTGTGAGCATGAGCTAAAAGTGAGTATAGTTAGAATAGAGTGTAGCCAAAAGCAAGTGTGAGTGTGGGTCAAAGGTAAGTGCAATAGAAAGTGAGTGTGAGTGTGAGCTAGAAGTGAGTGCAATCAAAAGCAAGTACAAGTGTGATTCTAGAGTGAGTATACCCAAAATTAAGTATGAGTACAAGCTAAGAGTGAGGAGTAAATGTGAGCATGGAAGTAGGAAGTAGAAACAAAAGTGTGATCAAGGAACAAGTGCTACTTCTTGTTCTAGATTTTAAAAAATTTAAAGGATTCATTTGAAGAAAATATAGGTAACATGGAAAGAAAGTAATTTGTGAAATTCCTTAATAAAAGTATGGATGGTCAAGTTGGAAGTATGGATACCTTAGATAGCAATAACAAGAAGAGTGAATCTATGGAAAACCTAGTCTAGGTAGTAAATTCTACACCATAAGTGATTATTAAGGATGATATGAATGAGAATGATATAATGGTTCTTAAAACCAAAGGGTTAATATGTAGGTTTCATGGATATGAATAAAAAATTTCTAAGATTTAAAATTGATGGAGGCCCATGATTTACGTGCAAAGATGCATTATATTTAAGACCTTGGAGTGATAATTGTTTTGTGGATACAAAAACTATTAAAATATTTTTGGTATAGATTAGGATTTTTGGTCTTCCTTATCAACTCATCAATAAGGAGGTTTTAAAGAATAAGTATAGAATTTTCTACATGCTATTCTCATAAATTTTAGCCTTGATTATAGTTGGTGTGAGTAGATTAAATGTTACTATAGAATTGTAAAACTTTTTGTTTTGATCAATGGTTCTATTACTAGTTACTTCAAGATATCTTGTAAACTTTGTGAGGGTGACCCACTTTCTCCTTATCTATTCATTATTGTAGAATAACTATTATGAAGAGTCACTTAAAAGGAAAAATCAAGGGTATTCAAATTGCAAAACATGGTCCCTTCAAATCTCATATCCAATTTGTTGATGATACTTTTCTTTTGGGAAATACCTTAGTCGATGAGGCCATGGAGTTTAAATCAATATTATCATGCTATAAGAAGGATTGTAGAAAGTTGGTAAATACTACAAAATATAGGATTTTTTATTAATACTACCCTATATTTATATTAAATTATTACGAATATCAGATAGAGTAAGCAAGTGTTAAAATCCTTGAATCATACTTTTATTACTTTAATTACTATGAGTTCACCTAAGGATATAATTAGTAATTATAGATCTATTTCACTATGTAATGTAGTACAAAATAGCTTAATAAAGCTTATGGATTAGAGGTTAAAATATTTTATACCAAATCTGATTTCAAATGAGTAAGGTTGTTTTGTTGAAAGGAAAATTTTTTAGGTGAAATAGTAGTGGCCCAAGATGTGATACACATAATTTCCAAGCAGAAGTAACCAGGTGTGTTTATTAATTTACATCTTTCTATAGCCTATGACAAAGTATATTGGACCTTTATGCAAAGGATTTTAGAAAAATGGGCTTTAGAGAGGGGTGTAGACACTGGATAAAAACATGTACATAGACCACATCATTCTCAATTTTGGTAAATAATAGTCCCACTCCCATTTTCATGGCAGGATGATGGTTGAGGTAAGGGGACACTATTTCTCCTTACTTTGTTATCCTTTATGTAAAGGGTTTACAAAGACTATTAGAAAAAGGGAGATAAGAGGGAAGGATGAGGGGTCTAAAAATAATCACTTGATTTGACGTAAATCACCTCTAATTTGTGGATGATATTGCTCTTATTAGTAAATCCAAATTATTAGTAAGAAGAAACATAAAATAAGTTTTAGATGGGTATCCTCAAGCTACTGGGCAAACTTTAAATGAAAAAAAAGTTATAAATAGTTTTTTTCAACACAATGAAGAGGGTGAGAGATAAAATTATACAACTATTCAACTTCATGGCTCCTTTACCTATAAAGTATCTAGGAGTGTCTTTATATCCAAATAAAATAAAAATTAAAGAGAAAAAAGTGTTGATTGACATACTACAAGCTAAGTTGAGCAATAGGATTCATAAGCTTGGGAGGAAGGCTTACAATAATTAAAGTTGTGCTACAAGTCCTCCGGTTTTATAAAATTTTCATACTTTAACCTCCAAAGGGAATTTGAAAATATATTTACAAACACACAAGAAATTTGTGTGGTCAGGCATAAGGGGAGAACAAAAAATAGCAATGGTTAACTGGGAGAAGATATAACAACCAAAATATAAGGGAATATTGGGAATAAGAACAACATCCAAAAACAATAGGACACTAGGAGGGAAGCTACTACCCTATTAAGATGCAATAATGTTTGAGTTTTAGGAGATAAAATTTAATAGTAACTTTAGAAGAGTAGATTCATATAAATAATGATATATTGATGTTATATTGTCATGGGTTTCTGACACTTTTAACATATAAATTTGTATGAGAATGTAAATTTTAAATAATAGTCTAAGACATTATAATGATATACTTCTGAAGTATATTTTATTTATAAATTTTACTTTTACTTAAGATAATATAATTAAATTTTAAAATACATTATAAATTTACTTTTTTATTTTTTTTACATGGCGAAATTACTAGTCGCCAGGATGATCTAGGATATTCTATGCACATTTTTTTCCTCTATGGTAACCACATTATTTCATGTCATATTCCTCATAAACCTCCATGTAGTACTCCATGCATGTGATCCCTATAACCACCATACCCCATTCACTATAAATATTTTACACTAGTGAAAGCACCATAAAAGGGACAAGTGTTCAGTTAGAGGAGGTCTAAGATTTGAACCCTAGGCATCCATCTTACGGGTTTGGCTACACCAATTGGTCTACATCTCAAACCTACTTTAAAAAATATTATTGATAAAAAAATCATATTGAAAATTTTATGATGTAAAATCAGTTCCATTAAATATGATTATAATCTATTATTGTGTTAATAGTTTTTTAAATAATTAAAAAAAATTGTGAAATTTTGAAAGTAATAATATTTAATTATAGAATTAAAAAAAAAAATTTGTATACAAAGGAGGGGGGTTTATAACCAATAAGCTTGTATTAGTGATAAATAACATTTTTGTGTTATAACATAAAACTAACTGTATTAAATTCTTAGTATTTGCATAAAATTATATATAGATGATGAATTAATTGATCATTATTCATATCTTGTTTATTAATAGAATAAGATAAATAATCACCTATATAGCTAAGTAAATCATGTAATTTTTAAGGTTCATGATCATTGTCACCACCCTATATTCTCGTGGGCCTACTATGTTACCAATATAGTTAAGTAACTTTTAAATTTAATGATCATTGAGTATATTAGAGGATGATAACCTTATATTGGAGGAACCTTTATTGTAGTATCCTCCATTTAAACTTTGAAACTCCTATCTAGAGTACACAAAACTTTAGTATGAAGTACACTCAAAGCTATATGAAAATAGACATACAAGTTTTATTGAATGCTAACAATAAATATTATGAATTAAAAAACAATGTTATAAATCATAAAAGATAAGACCCAAAAAGTCTACATAAAATTAAAATACTAAAATTTGATCAAATTAAATTTTGAATTTATTTTATTAAATAACTAAATAGTTATTCCTGATCACTTATTATCATAAAATTAGATAATTTATTTAACATTATGGGAACAAAACTTATTTTATTTTATAGAACTTCAAATTATAAAACTCAATAAACTCCTATAAGAATAATATTATTCATTAAAATATAAAACTATAAAAATTAATATAGACAATATTATAATTTTATGTTTTTTCCACTAATACATAAATAATTACTTATTAAAGTTTGACTTAAAGAGCGGTTATCTACTAATACATAAATAATTAAAAAAAAACATTAATAAAATAAATGGTAATTTGTAATAGGACTTGGAATAGCGGTTAGACATAAAGAGCTTCAAATCATAACTCAAATTTCTAGTCCCATAGGAAACCTTAAATAAATGTTTGACAATAAGAAATTTTTAATTATAGATATTGTAACTATACAAAAAAAAGTACTATATTGTGAGTCAATGAAGTGGATTCTATAATTTTATCCTATGCTTGGTTGAGTTCTTATTATTTCTTTGATCCAAAGTGACATGTTTGAAGGCATTTTCCTTTTAAGGTTCAAAAGTAAAGAATAATTTGATATATGAAACAATTCTAGATCCTTAATCTATTTTATCAACTTGGTTGATGGACAATATTCTCAAATAAGTAGTGACTTAAATCCAAAATATACATCAATAGTTCTATTTGACCATTTTATTACAAAAAATTAGTTTCTTTGGAATCTATCAAAAGATTTTGCATACTCAATCGAATGGAATATAAGCCTTTGAAGTATTCAAATTTATCTGGTAAGAGTGTTTTGTCATTTTAGGCCCTCTCTAAAGATTCAAGATTCATTTCATGAACAATATAAATTAAAATCCCTAATAATTAGAGATTGCATAGAAGAAAATATCATGGTCCTTTTAGATGTGCCTTGCATAAGAAGGTAAAGGTAATATAGTTTTTAACATCCATGAGACCATAGCCCATATGAAATGACCTTAAAATAGGATGTTATATATATATATATATATATATATATATATATATATATATATATATATATATATATATATATATATATATATATATATATATATATATATATATATATATATATATATATATATATATATTGTAGACACCAAAACAACACCAATCTGATTATGTGACTACAAACACTGATCGCATTGACACACAGCTTTCAGGGCAGCCCTCAAAGGTCAAACAGTGGTCCTAGCCACTTACACAGTAGGTTAGAAGGTCGAAAAGTAAAACAGAGCAAAAGCAAGCCTTAAGCAAGAACAAGCAAGCCTTAAGCAAAAACAAGCAAGCCTTAAGCAAAAGCAAACCTTGGCCGAGGGTGTCACGAAATCGCGACGTCGCAAAATTGCGACACCAAAAGCCCAAAGGGGAGCCTTGGCCGAGGGTGTCGCGAAATTGCGACGTCGCGTCGCGATTTCGTGATGTCACGAAATCACGACACCAAAATCCCAAAGGGGAACCTTGGCCGAGGGTGTCACGATTTTGCGAAGTCGCGAAATTGCGACACCAAAAGCCCAAAGGGGAACCTCGGCCGAGGGTGTCACAATTTTGCGACGTCGCAAAATCGCAACACCAAAAGCCCAAAGGGGAACCTCGGTCGAGGGTGTCACGATTTCGCGACGTCACAAAATCATGACACCAAAAGCCCAAAGGGGAACCTCGACCGAGGGTGTCACGATTTCGCAACATCGCAAAATCACGACACCAAAAGCCCAAAGGGGAACCTCAGCCGAGGGTGTCACGATTTCGTGAAGTTGCAAAATCATGACACCAAAAGCCCAAAGGGGAACCTTGGCCGTGGGTGTCATGATTTCACAACGTCATGAAATTGTGACACTAATAGCCCAAAGGGGAGCCTCGCGATATCGTGACACTTCGGCATTTTGCGCATAAGCAGACATTCAACCAATCAAAGGTGTCATTAAAACATTCAGAGGCAGACCTTAAAGCATTCAGAGGCAGCATTAAAGCCATCAGAGCAGACATTAAAAAAATTGCAGTCGAAGACAGTCAGTTATTGTCACTTGTTGTGCATGCGCACATAGGTCGGCAGATTGGCAGTTAGCGAACTATCACAAGGGTAGTCAGGTAAGACCTAGTCAAGGCGAAGTATCCTCCATTTTGAGAAGGCATGGCCGCCATGTGGCATCCCTGCATGCCCCCTCCAAAGAGACCCCATGGGTCTATAAAACGACAAACTTTCCCGCCTAGAAGGGACAGGTTGACAAGCATTTTTTAACGCAATGAAGTGCTACTAAACCAGAGACCCGATTGCATCAGTTTTGATTCACCTTTTTCACATCCAGAATCTCTTTCGCAAGAGAGGTTGTTGGGTGGTTTTCGAAAGCGTGAATCCGAACCTTCAGACCCGACATTGGACATAGTATTCCATCAATTCGATGACAACTCATTCTCTGAGATTTTGGGCCTATCCCTAGTGGATTGGCGCCAAAGTCAAATTCCAATGGGGGTGGCCCGCTTGGGCACCCCGCATATTTTTGCTAGTTTGTTAGTTGCATGATTAGTTTATTCTGTCACGCTTTACGTTCGAATATATCCTTTATCAAATATATCCTGCATTCTATGTTCTACGTCTAATGCTTTACGTTCGAATATATCTATCGTGCATTCTACACTTGCATTATGTTATGTCATTGCGTGTTTATCAAATTCAGAAGACGTTTATCAAATATCATCGTGCTTTTGTCGTTCTTGGTGTCCCACTAACCTGCAGGTAACAATAGCACTTCAGATTTTCATCATAGGCGAAGTCGTCTCACCTGGAGATGAATTACAGCAGATTTCCACCGACTGTATCACTGGCAACAACCTCTGGTAAAGTTTTTTGTTTTTTGTAAAAGTTGCAGGTTTGCTTAGAGTTATGCTGTTTACCGATTTAATCAATCTTTTTACATGCATTTCTTATTTATTTCTAAATTCAAATGATATATCTTCTGGTTATAGGTGCTACTAATGCTTTTATTGTTTCTTTGATTGCAGGAGAAACAGTAGCAAGCAAGGATTCATCAGCATAAGTGGCAACAACACTTTGGCCCACCCATTTTACATGTGGGCATGCATAAGGAGGAAGACTAAGTCACAATTGTAACAAAGATCCATTTAACGCTCCTAGCCCCTAAAAAGGGAGGAGACATCTTTGTAACCGAGGATAAGAAAATTGAATAAAGAGGGTTGTGCTTTCATACATCTTTCTTTCATTTCCAATTTATCTCTTTTCTTTATTTCATGCATAGGATTAAAGTGTTATATTTTGTCTTATGTTGCATAGCTATAGTTTTCCTTTTATTTTAGAAATCTCATGCTTTCAGTGGCGATCACAGTGGAACAAGGAGAACCCTCAATGTCGCAAGTAACAGTTGCTGAAGAGAATGAGTATTTTTGGATCTTTGAAAGTGATTCAGAAGATGAGACTGAGATGAACTATCTCAATCATGCGCGACGACATAATCACCCTTTAACTCATGAAGATCTGATGGGACAGATGGGCATCAGGTTAGGGCATGAATGGTGGGTAGACCCAGCAGGGTGGGACCAAGTGTTGGATCCATGGCTCAAAATTCACGATGAGCACCGTCCACCCCGAGACCCTATAAGGGCATCAGTGCTGAGGGAAGACCTTGTCCTCCTATTCGCACATAGGGCCGATCCATTCTTGCTCATTCCTCTAGAGCCAGATCCAGAGTATAGGGAGCATCTAGAAGATTCAAGTTATCACACCCGCGGTAATGGAGACCAAATTCATTCCATCCACATGATCTCCATTGATTTGACCGCACCCATCCGCAATCTGGCCGATCCAACATGGTCATTGCATCTAGACATAGATGCCATCGATTGGGATCGCATCAATTCACCTTTATCACCATCAGAGTACTAGCCTTTCGATGAAATGCCTCATTTTACCCCAAGGACAACTCAAGATATTTTTTAGGCTGAAGAGGGACCCGAGGTTCCAAACGTAGATTTAAATTCAGCTAATGATATCCATCTGCTCCTGATTCCACATCAGTTGGAGGACGGATCCCACATGTCAGTCGAGGAGATGACTAATGTAGATATCGACATAGATCCAATGAATCCACAGATTCTCAAGCTGGTGGTAAGTCTTTCCCTCGAAGAGCAAGCCGACTACATTGCCCTTCTCAAAGAGAAGAAGGAGGTTTTTGCATGGTCGTACAAGGATATGCCAGGACTAGACCCGTAGCTAGTCATGCATAATTTAATGCTTGATCCCACAATCAAGCCTGTAAAGCAAAAACTACGTAAGATGCACCCAAAAGTGGCCTTGATGGTCAAAGATGAATTGCAAAAGCTGTTGGATGCACAGTTTGTCATCTGCATGGATTATCCGCCATGGCTGTCCAACATGGTTTCCGTAAAGAAGCTCGATGGGAGGATTCACATATGCACTAATTTTTAAGATCTAAAAAAAGTGAGGCCTAAGGATGATTTCCCCTTGCCAAGCATTGACACGTTGGTAGACGCTACAACAGGTCATGAAATGCTTTCCCTCATGGATGGTTTCTCGGGATACAATCAAATTCGTATCAATCCTGAAGACCAACTAAAAATGGTGTTCACAATGCCTTGGGGGACATTTTGTTATAAGGTCATGCCTTTTGGCCTTAAAAATGCTGGTTCCACCTACCAACGTGCCATGACATATATATTCCATGATTACATGCACAAAACTTTGGAAGATTACATGGATAATTTGTTAGCCTAGTCTCTTTTTTGCGCTCAAATCATATCGATGACTTAAGAAAAATCCTCGATCGCCTCATGGAGCATAAAGTTAGACTAAACCCCAAGAAGTGTGTATTTGGCATCACATCTAGAAAACTCTTGGGTTTCATAGTCTCAAAGCGAGGAATCAAGGTGGACCCAAATAAAGTCAAGGCAATCCTTGAAATGGTTCCCCCAACTACAATCAAGCAGCTCAGAAGTCTGCAGGGAAAGGTCGCATCGATTAAACACTTTATAGCATAATTATCTGACAAGTTTTGACCCATGAACAAATTATTACACAAGGGGGTTACATTTCATTGGGATGACGAGTGCTAGCCAACCTTTGACAAAATCAAACAATACCTGGCTTCACCGCCAGTATTGGAACCACCTAGACCAGGAGTGCCATTCTACTTATACATCTCAGCTACTGAGGTGGCACTGGGCACCATGTTAGCCCAGAAGAATGAACTTCACAAGGAACAGGCTACTTACTATCTTAGCCACACCCTAGTCAGTTATGAACTTAACTATGCATATGTTGAGAAACTCTGCTTGGCAATGGTGTTTGCTACCAAAAAGCTATGCCACTACATGTTGAGAAACACTACGTATGTTATGTCTAAGGAGAATCCATTGCGATACATGATGAGTCGTACTTATCATAGTAGTTGCATGGCAAAATGGATCATGTTGTTGATGGAATTTGACATAGAGTTTATTGGACAAAAATCTATCAAAGGACAAGTCATAGCCGATCAACTAGCAGAGGCTCCTCTTGAAGACGATCAGCCTCTAGTCATAGAACTACCCGATGATGGGGTCTTCCATGTCTCAAAATCGCTAGATTCTGATGAGCCTGAGTCATAGGCCGACATAACCCTATTCTTCGATGGTTCTAAATGTGAGCAAGGTGGTGGCATGGGAATTGTATTCTTCACACCATGAGGTGCTCCAATGCCCCTGTCATTTAAATTAAACTTCCCATGCACCAACAATAATGCAGAGTATGAAGCCTTGCTCCTAGGTCTTTAGACAAGCAATCACCATGAACATCAAATGACTGAATATCTTTGGTGATTCACTGTTAATAGTCAATCAAGTCAAAGGGGTATATCAATGCAAATGCCCAATCTTGCAGGCTTATAAAGCCCTCGTGGACAAATTCCTAGCAAAACTTGAGTGGTATGACATCGAGGCACTCCCTCGATCATCGAATCATTTTGCGAACACAATGGCCTCTTTGGGGTCACTAATCCCGTAAGACATTTCTAGTGATATGACAACCATTCAAGTCAAAACCTTATCACAATCCGTGATGGAGCATGCAAGCTCAGACTTGATGCCAGGAATCCACATGATCCAGATTGAACCATCCTCGAAGAAGTTCTCTCGAATCCGAGATCATCTGAAACATGCCAAATGGGGGTCCTTGTTCTTCCCTACTCCCATTAATAGCAACATAATGCTATTCTTATAGGTTCTATCCCATTCAACGTTTGCTAGGGATGAACTTCAAGAGGGATTGGTTGTTCATATTGTCGAGGTTTTTGATCAATAGGATTGGTATTTACCCATTAGAGACTACCTCAAGTTAGGTAACCTCCCGCTTGGATTGAATCATGCCACAAAATGAGCACTCAAGCCGAAAGCGGCTAAGTATGTCTTGATAGGAGACATTTTGTATCATCGTAGCTATGAAGGAATCCTCCTTCATTGCTTGGACCAGCAAGAGTCCACTTGGGAAGTTGCCCAAGTGCACGATGGTACATGTGGTGGCCACTTTAGTGGTATGGCCATTGCAAAGCCCATTCTTTGCATGGGCTATTATTGGCCATCTTTAGAGCAAGATTGTTGCGCATATGTCAAGAAGTGCGTGAAGTGTCAACATCATGCCAATTTGATGCACGTACCTTCCTAGGCCTTGCAGATAGTCCAGTCTTCTTGGCCATTCTCGTAGTGGGGCTTCGATCTAATTGGAAATATCTCCCCTATGTCGTTAGGCCATCACACGTTTATCATAACGGCCACAAAGTATTTTACCAAGTGGGTGGAAGCGATTCCGCTTACCTCTACGACAGGACCCTGCATTGTGGAGTTCATTTTACATAACATCATATGTCATTTTGGTATTCCATCCAAAATAGTCTCGGATAATGGGACGCCTTTCAAGAACAAAGACGTGCGTGCTTTGACCATAAAGTACAAGATTTAGCATAGTTTTTCGACACCCTATTATCCGTAGGCGAATGGGCAAGCAGAGGTGTCAAACAAAATGCTAGTTGCCATCCTTAAAAAGACTATCATAGATAGTCATAAGGATTGGCACATTCAAATCCCACTTGCCCTATGGGCCTATCGCACTAGCATTCGGACACCCACTGGGGCCACTTTGTTTTCACTTGTGTATGGCTCTGAGGTAGTCATGCCTCTAGAGTTGGAGATTCCTTCCCTACGCATATCAATGCAAGAGTTCATCGATGATGACTTTGCGTGGTAGGCCCGGTTAGACCAACTTACATTGCTTGACGAACGACACATTAATGCTCTTGAGAATTTACGTATTTATCAAGAGCGACTTAAGAAAGCTTACAACATGAAAGTGCACCTGAGGGACTTTCGGGTTGGTGATTTGGTTTTGAAGAAAAACTAGTAGAATTCTAGTTTGCCATCCCACCTAAGGGACAAATTTGCGGAAAATTGGTTAGGTCCATATGTCATTGATAGCAAAATAGGACCCGGGACATACCGGCTAGCTTCTCTTGATGGTATCAAGGAAATAGAACCCTTGAATATCAGTCATTTGCGACCATTTCATATCTAAGAGAGCCATATCCCAAAAAATGCTCCAAGGATCCTTAAAATCGCTTGGTCAATCCCAAAATGCTCCAAGGATTTCCACAATCGCTTGGTCAAAAATCAAGAAAATTCAAAAACAACACAAAATCATCAAAAACAACAAAAAATTTTTGCATCTCATTTCTAGGCATACTCAAATTCATCAATAGAGAGCTCTTCTCGCACCTCATCTTCATATTCACAAAAATCAATCCATCAAAAATACAAAAAATACATAGCTGCATTAAGCATTGCATCCATACATTGCATATTTGTGGTCGTACATGTCAAAGGCACCATAGGCTATAATTGCTCTGCTAGTCCATCTTGTTCCACACTATTCCATTTTACAAAAACAACAAAAACACCATGCATTGCTTTTTACCACACTAGAGTCAGTGGTCTTTTAATGTATCAAGAGTTTTCATGATTCAATCATCATTTTGCTCTTTAGCCATGTAATGTATCAAGTCATATAGATTTTATGAAGGTAGAGTTACACTTGAAATACACCTTGTTACGTAAAATCCCAACACAAATTAAAACACATAAAAATTCCCAAGTTGTGTGAATGAAAGATGAAACCTGCGCAGTAATCAAGGTCACCATAAGTGAAATGGTTATCTTGCTCATCCCCCCGTGTGAATGGTTCCAGAATGCTAAGAATTGACAAAAGGACAAGCTCTTTCCTATCCATTCACCTTCATATACAATGGTTTTCACCACTACCAAATCCCAATCATAGTTGGTTCCCAAAGTTGTAAGGATTTGTACTACACGTCCCTGCCAAGGATGGGTAGTCATCCCCAAAACCTAAAGGGATCAACGCCATTCACGAACAAAATTCCAACAAATCATCATCCTAACACTTTCCATTCACCTTTGGTCTCCAAGTTGTAAGGATTTGTACTATCCGCCCCTAACCAAGATGGGTAGTCATCCCCAAGGCCTAATAGATCAATGCCCTTGCTCCATAATCTCCATCACCCCCTTGGTCCCTAACGTCGTAAGGATTTGTACTACATGTCCCTGCAAAGGATGCGTAGTCATCCCCAAGTCCACAAGGATCAAGGCCACTCATAAGCCCAAACTCACAATATTCAAAACACAAAATCAAATAACAATGGTTATCACTACTATTCAAAATCCTTGCTCAAAAAGAATTAATAGAAAATAAACAGTGATTTTCATCACTATATGGATGAGCAACTTTCCAAATCATTTAGCCAACAAATATCTTGAACTTGAATCCCTAGAATTCTCAGCATTCGAAAACCATCTAGGTGATCCTCATTACAGGTTTGGTTGACAACCTATCTGGCAATGGTGGTATCCTACCCGCATGACGATATGTCTGTCACATTCGCTTTGCGTATGTGTAGACCAATGTTTGCATAAGGATGAGCTAGCTTATGGTATCCTAGATAACACCACAGATTAATCTAACTAAATACAACAAAGGAGTTAGTGGAGCTAATTAGGTGATCCTCTATACAGGTTTGGTTGAAAGCCCATCTAGCACTGGTGGTATCCTGACAAATACCACAAAAATGAACTCAATTGCACACACGGGGATGTGAAATAGCTTGGTAAAAAACAAGTCCGATTCATACCTTGTTCAAAAGTCTTGTAAGATAAATTATAGTCATGGCTAGTGATTTAAAACCATCCGAGTCTCGAAAAACCTTAGCTACATTTCTAAACCAATTGCACTACTTTTCATCCTTACAATACCATCAGAAAATACAAAAAAGAGAAAAACCACATGTATACATACAAAGTCATGCATCACAGCAATCGCCTAAAAGAAAAAATAATAGAGTTCTAAATAGTCTATGGTGCCATAGCCAAACATCACAAATTCTACCCATCCATTTCATCTCTGCATATCACATATAAATAAAAAACATTTGCATTCATCACAACATATGCATCCATCAAAATAAATCAACATACAATAATCGCATTTATCATACCATATGCATACATCAATATAAAGTAGCATGCATCCATCAACATCAATCATTATGCATAACATAAAATCATGACATATACACAAACAGAAAAACAAAACACCAAAAACATCACAAAAATGCAACACAAAAACATAGCAATAAGCATTGCCAGACACAAGTGCTCTTGCACTTAACCTCTTGGCATAAAAAAATCGATGTCGGGGCTCAAATTGTCACTCTCCTACTTCCCCAAGAAGGCTACCATAGCTGGACCGCTCCACGGGAAGATGGGTTTTTGATGATTTCACCCCATTATGGCATCACCAAAAGGGTTAACACCCATCAAAAATAGGTCCAAATGTCGAGAAATTGCATGTGCTTAAACGGTAAAACATCTAAAGGCACCCTTGCACAAGTCATCTTGGGTCAAGCGACTCATTGTTTTTCTCATGAAGGTCATTCCCTCATCGATTCGTCGCTTGAGGGGGTAGTCACACTTAGTCACCAATCAACAAGCACACACCCAATCAAAGCAATGACATGCATTCAAAGAATCATTGACAAAGATAATCACGCTCCTGCTTGGGGTAGTAAATAAGCAATCATCAAATTGATCAAACACTTGGTATTCCCAAAGCATGAACACAAGGTTCCCCCTGTGGACAAAAGTTTACTCCCTTTGCCTAATCATGACTGATCAATGTCCAAGCTCAAGTCACACCTCACCAAAATAGGTTAACACTTGAAATCAAATTCCTTAGCTCGTCAGAAGAAAGGATTCAAGAATGCATGCCCTTTCCATACTTGGGGCATCAAAATTTGGTTAGGTTACCAAGAAACCCTAATCATTAGTGCTTTGGTTATCTATTTTTTTGCTCAGCACTGCATCACCCGTAGCGCTTCCCAAAAAGGGGCATCTATAGACACCAAAATAGCACCAATCCGATTATGTGACTACAAACACTGATCGCATTGACACACACAGCTTTTAGGGCAGCCCTTAGAGGTCAAACAGTGGTCCTAGCCACTTACACAGCAGGTTAGAAGGTCAAAAAGTAAAACAGAGCAAAAACAAGCAAGCCTTAAGCAAGAACAAGCAAGCCTTAAGCAAAAGCAAACCTTGGCCGAGGGTGTCACGAAATCGTGACGTTGCGATTTTGCGACGTCGTGAAATCGTGACACCAAAAGCCCAAAGGGGAGCCTTGGTCGAGGGTGTCATGAAATCGCGACGTCACGATTTCGTGACGTCGCAAAATCGTGACACCAAAAGCCCAAAGGGGAACCTTGGCCGAGGGTGTCACGATTTCGTGACGTCGCAAAATCGCGACACCAAAAGCCCAAATGGGAACCTCGATCGAGGGTGTCGCGATTTCGCAACGTCACAAAATTGTGACACCAAAAGCCCAAAGGGGAACCTCGGTCGAGGGTGTCACGATTTCGCGACGTCACGAAATCGTGACACCAAAAGCCCAAAGGGGAACCTCGGTCGAGGGTGTCACGATTTCGTGATGTCATGAAATTGTGACACCAAAAGCCCAAAGGGGAACCTTGGTCGAGGGTGTCGTGATTTTGTGACGTCACAAAATCATGACACCAAAAGCCCAAAGGGGAGCCTTGGCCGAAGTGTCGCGATATCGTGATGTCACGATATCGTGACACTTCGGCATTTTGCGCATAAGTAGACATTCAACCAATTAAAGGCACCATTAAAACATTTAGAGGCAGACCTTAAAGCATTCAGAGGCAGCATTAAAACCATCAGAGTAGACGTTAAACAAGTGGCAGCCGAAGATAGTCAGTTATTGTCGCCTGCTGTGCATGCACGCATAGGTAGGTAGATTGGCAGTTAGTGGACTGTCACAAGGGTAGTCAGGTAAGCCCTAGTCAAGGCGGAGTCTCCTCCCTTTTGAGAAGGCATGGCCACCACATGGCATCCCTACGTGCCCCCTCCAAAGAGACCCCATGGGTCTATAAAATGGCGGACTTTCTCGCCCAGAAGGGAGAGGTTGACAAGCATTTTTTAACGCAATGAAGTGCTGCTAAACCAGAGACCCGATTGCATCAGTTTCGATTCACCTTTTTCACATCCAAAATCTCTTTCGAAATAGATGTTGTTGGGTGGTTTTTGGAAGCGTGAATCCAAACCTTCAGACTCGACATTGGACATAGTATTCCATCAATTCGACGACAACTCATTCTCTGAGATTTTGGGCCTATCCCTAGTGGATTGGCATCGAAGTCAAATTCCAACGGGGGTGGCCCGCTTGGGCACCCCGCATCTTTTTGCTAGTTTGTTAGTTGCATGATTAGTTTATTCTGTCACGCTTTACGTTTGAATATATCCTTTATCGAATATATCCTGCATTCTATGTTCTACGTCTAATGCTTTACGTTCGAATATATCTGTCGTGCGTTCTACACTTGCATTACATTCTGTCATTGCGTGTTTATCAAATTTAGAAGATGTTTATCAAATATCATCGTGCTTTTGTCGTTCTTGTTGTCCCACTAACCCGTAGGTAACAATAGCACTTCAAATTTTCATCATAGGCGAAGTCGTCTCACCTGGAGACGAATTACAACAAATTTCCACCGACTGTATCACTGGCAACAGCCTCTGGTAAAGTTTTCTATTTTCTGTAAAAGTTGCAGGTTTGCTTAGAGTTATGCTGTTTACCGATTTAATCAATATTTTTGCATGCATTTCTTATTTATTTCTAAATTCAAATGATATATATTTTGGTTATAGGTGCTACTAACACTTTTATTGTTTCTTTGATTGTAGGAGAAACAACAGCAAGCAAGGATTCATCAACATAAGCAGCGGAAACACTTTGGCCCACCCATTTTGCATGTGGGCATGCGGAAGGAGGAAGACTAAGTCACAATTGTAACAAAGATCCATTTAACGCTCCTAGCCCCTAAAAATGGAGGAGACGTCTTTGTAACCGAGGATAAGAAAATTGAATAAAGAGGGTTGTGCTTTCATACATCTTTCTTTAATTTCCAATTTATCTCTTTTCTTTGTTTCGTGCATAGGATTAAAGCGTTATATTTTGTCTTATGTTGCATAGCTATAGTTTTCCTTTTATTTCCGAAATATCATGCTTTCATATATATATCCAACAAAACTCTAGTAGCCAAAGTATGGTATACAAATCTACCACCCATTGGATTCCAAATCTTGAACCTTAAATAATATATTTTTTATAAAATTAAATAAAATTTTAAAAAGTGGTTATATTTAATGATGGAACTAAAAACTTATTTTTACACAAAGGAGTATCTTTTTTCTTAGAACTGGGGTTTAGAAATAAATAAGTTTGTATTAGTGATGAAATAATATTTTTGTTTTGTAACATAAAAGTTATTGTATTACTTTCTTAGTATTTGATTATAATTGTACATAGATAATGAATTAATTGATCATGAGTCATATCTTGTTTATTAATAGAATAAGTTAAATAATCACCTCAATAGCTAAATAAATCATGTAAATTTTTAAGGTCCATGATCATTGTCACCACTCTATATTCATGTGGACCTACTATATTACAAATATAGTTAAGTAACTTTTAAATTCCATGAGCATTGAGTATATTAAAGTATGAGAACCCTATATTGGAGGAACATGTATTGTAGTATGGATTTAAACTTTGAAACTCCTATTTAAAGTGCATAAAAATTTACTAACAAGCACACTCAAAACTATTATTTTTTGTATAACGAAGGCAAATTCTCCTTAGCCACATGAAATCATATAAAACTTCAAAAACCAACAATGAACAAGCTAAGGAATTTATTATAGAAATTAGCATAGTCATTGAACATAATCATATAATTTAATTGAGACATATTTGTAAACTATTATTAATATTATCATATAAAACTATAAAAAATTTCTTATTAAAAATAACATAAACATTAAACATAGATAACGATATATTTTAATTGAAACATATTTATAAACTATTATTAATTTTGTAAAATAAATATAAACAAAATACCAAACACTAATTTGAATAGCAGCACTTAATGAAGAAATACAATTTTAATATAATAAAAAATTAATTATTTAAAAAATAAAACAAAGCAACTAACCTTTAGTGATGTTTGCTACCAAGCCGAGAGTATAATCTCAATTTCAACATTTCCTTTCTCATCACGCATGAAAACTACTAGAATGAGCATGTGAGTCTAACTTTGACATTTGTGTTGTTCCGGACATTCAAGCGGCAGGCTAGACCGTTATCAATATGACTATTTACTGTAGACTCCATATGCCCGACTTTGTCATAGTTTCAACAAAAAAAAACAAAATTGACCATTAGATCTATCAAAATTGTTTTTTTTAATGAGGTGCAAGTACAAGGTCATTTATTTATTAATTTTTATTTTTGTTTCAAACAAAGATAGAGAATTTATTTAAATGCTCCATGGATATAAAAAAAGTTGATGAAATAATAGATAAATAATTATAAACATAAGTTAATAATTATTATATGGAAAATTTGATTTGATTATTATTTATAAAAATTATAACTTTAAAAAGGAATATGAGTAATTTTAATAATATATTACCAAAATACATGTGAGGTTGATATGTGATAATATATGTAATGCAAAGAATCTACATAAATCTATGATAAAATGAAAATTTGGGAAGTTATGCTCATAAAAATTAATTTTGATGTTACTTCTTTAAAAAAAATTGAATCTACTACAAAATTCTCCATAATCACTCTCAATAATATAAAACTTCAAAAATCAACAATAAAAAAAATTAAAAATATTTTTATTAGAATTAGCATAACTATTTTTTTTTTTTTTGAAAAAGAGGGTAAAATTTTTATTAACGTAGCAAAACATCCAAGATACAAAGAAAAATAAGAAGTTATTCAGGCATATCAGCTCTCAATAAATAAGAGAGAGATTGAGAGCATTCAAGAGAAAGTTGAGATCAATTCTAAACATCCCAACCATCCTGAAACTCAGAAGCTCATTTAGCTAACAAATTCGCTACCCCATTCCACTCTCAAAGAATATGCACAAAAGAAATGAACTCCAAGTGAGCAGAGATATTGAGAATTTACTGAGCAATCCAACCCAACCACAAACTACCATGAAGACTATCCCCATAACTCAATAAATTTATAACAATCTGAGAATTAGATTCACAAACAATCTGACACCAACACAAAGCATACCCTTTCTCCAAAGCATATAAAATTGCAAGGGCTTACATGAACTTATTAGAATGGTGTCTCTTAAATCAAGAGAAACAAGAATCAGATAATACCACTACTGTGTCGCCCCACACCACCAATACCAGCATTACCCAGATTACCCTAGGAAGATCCATCCATATTAATCTTCAGCACTCCCAGAGGAGGTAGATTCCATTTACCAGCTCTTCACACCTGATTACTCTGACCCATCCATCTACAAGAGACATTAAGACCAAGACCATTAACCAACAAACCTAATATTTCCATGATCTAACGTTCCAGTTGGTCCATGAGAGAAATAATCTGACATTTGCAGATAGAGTTTCTTGGATCATTCACAAAATCCTCTTCCATACTTGAGAAGCAGTTAAATACTTCCCGTGGAAAATTTGGTCATTTCGTTCAAGCCAAATCTACCAAAAATGTACGAAGGACCAATGCTCCATCTAACTTGTAAAAATAAAGTCGTTGTAGGAGGCTGCCCCATACTCCTCAAAAAATCAACTACAGATGAAGCATGTGAACAAGGTTGATTCCACACTCCCCACCAATAATATGAGATTTGATGAGTAAAGTCGCATTGGTGAAGTAAATACCCAACAAACTCCTGATCCTTCTCATAGTTATAGCATAAAGAGAGGTAAGCAAAACAACGCTTTTAAATATTATCCCAAGTGAGACACCGATTATGAGTAGCCAACCAGACATGAAAACTACACTTAGGCCAAATAAACTTATTCCAAACTTGCTTCCACCACGGGATCACATCCTTCCCAAACCAATGTCGATCCAAAACACAATAACTAGCAGTAATAAAAAATATCCCTCTATTATCCCTCCCCCATGCTAGCACATCATCCCCAAGCAGAGAATAGCAGGGATGACTAGTCAAAATACGGGCTAGTTTCACCCTCGCATCCATAGTACCACCAACAGGCCATTCCCGAGGATCCTTCCACTGGAAACTAACCATCTGACCAAAGGACTTAACAATTTTGAAATCCGCCACCCTCACCCATCCAACATCCAAAAAGCATTGAGCAAGATCTTGAAGATAGGAAAACTTGCTAAGGATAGGAGAAAATCCAACCCAATAATCATACCAAAAAAGAGCTCGAGACCCAGTATAACAAATCCAGAACAACCCCTGCTTAACCAAATCTGCACCCTTCTTCACAGTATTCCAAACAAATGATCCTTGACCAGTCAAACTGTATCCAAGAATCTCAAAATAAATATATTTATAAATTATTATAAAAAAATATGAATGGAATAACAAATACTAGTACCAAACATTGGAAAAGAAATACAATTCTCTTATAATTAAAAAATAAATAATTAAAAACAGAACAAAACAACTAACCGTTAGTGATGTTTGCTACCAAACAGAGAGTATAATCTCAATTTCAACCTTTCCTTTCTCATCTTGCCTGAAAACCAATAGAATGAGCATGTGAGTCCGAGTTTGACATTTTTGTTGTTCTGGACATTCAAGGGGTGTGCCAGACCGTAATCAATACGGCTATTTACTATAGACTCCATATGCCCGAGCTTGTTGTATAAATACGTGAGTTTAGCAATCACAGTTTCAACAGAAACGACACTAGAACGCATTTCGTTGTCCTTTTTCAGGCATCCATCGCTTCCTCCTCGTTAGAGAGATAATAGATTCTACCCCGTCGCCCCCGACACTTGAACACATTTGGTTGTATTAGAGGGAAGTAAGGCTATTGTTTCCATCGCTGAAGTTATGGGGCGATCAATGCTATTGAAAATTAGCGTGTTGCTCGTTGAACTGAACGTGATATTTATTGTCCGTGTCTCTGCTCGATACAACTTCCTTAATCCGATTTCAGACAAAGAGAAATATATCTTTGCAAGTAGCTTGGAGCAGTTACAATCCTCCTGCCACTGCAGAGGCCCTAGGCGAGATCCTAAATGCTGCAAAACACCATCTTTCAACGAAGAAAAACAAAATGCAATAAGGTCCTTAATTAAGATGCAATAAGGAGATAAAATTTAAGATGATATTTATGGTCTGTTTGTTTATGTATTAGAAAGCGAGGTTCTTATTAAAATGCAATAAGGTCTATGATTTAGGAGATAAAATTTAACAGTAATAGTGGTTTCCTATAAATTCTGATATATTGATGTTATATTTTCATGGGTTTCTAACACTTTTAACACATTCATGATAATGGTATCTTTATATATAAATAATAAATAATAACTAATGACATGAAATCAAGTGATTAGTATATCGGGTTTCTAAAGTGGATACCTATGTTTCAAGCTCGTCAAGTAAAATATGATAACTATCGAATATTATTAGTTATCATAATACTATATGGTTTATAGAAATATCATGTTGATGTGGTTGTGATGTAATACTAGTGGGGTAATATCAAATCCAATATATCCCTTTTCAAAAATATTTATTTACTATTTATTTTAATAGTAATGATAAATACTATAAGTAGTGATGAAGTACAAGAATAAGACCAAATTTAATTTTACAAAAATTAAAAACTTTTTTACTTCACAAAATATTGTTATTTTTTAACAAATTTTTATTTTATGTTTCAAGTTTTATAGAACCAAGTAAATGTAATTGTATTTACTTCAATTATAAAAATATAAAATTAAAAGTATGTAAATCTACAATTCAAATAATAACAACAAGATAGAAGAAAATCTAATCCTTTATTATTACCTTATTAGTATTGGTAGAAAGTTTAATGTTTTATTAGTACATTGCTATTTGATATAGAATTTAAGGTGATCATAAATTTATAAGAATATATGTGGATGGGAAAATATTCTAGTTTGAATAGAAAGAAGGATTGATTAAGAATAAATCTAAAAATAGAATTGATTATATGTTGATATATATTTATAAATGATTATCTCTTATCCATTCATCTTTTAAATCTAAATATAAGTTTGATTGAAAGTGTATTTTGAGAATTATTATTATTTTTAAATAAAGGGGTAAAAATTTATTGATAAAAAGTTTGGATTACAGAGTATGACTGAGCTTCCAACCAGGAATCAAATAAATAGCCAAATGGACTAAAACCACTAGACTAGATTGACACCCAAAGAAGACAACAAGAACAAACCACATTAAGTTTGAACATCCTTATGGATCAACTCCCATAGGCATTGAGAGTCCCTAGACAGTAGACTCTCCAAGTGATCGATAATCCTAGGATCCAACAACTCAGAAGCCCTTTTGGCCAGGTAATCAGTAACCACATTCCATTACCTTGGAATGTGCACAAAGGATATAAATTTTAACTTTTCATTCATTTTGAGAATTTGAACAGCTACAAAGGCCAACTACTAATTAAATTCCTCCATCCTTTTATTGTTTAAAATATTAACCATAATTTGAGAGTCAGACTCATAGATAATCCTACGCCAACCAAGAGAAAACCCCCTCTACAAGGCCTCAAGAATTGTAAGAGCTTCCATAAAATTATTGGAGTGAACACCTTTATAAATGGAAAAGAAAAAAAATGACACCACCAGCAGAATCTCTTCCAACACTACCAATGCCAACATATCCAAGATTACCTCTAGATAATCCATCAATATTTATTTTTAAAACTCCTCTAGGGTGTGGCCTCCACCTACCCTCTCTCCTAACCTTCTTGTTGAGCTCAGGAACCCTACTAGGGCTAGAAGAGTTCACACCATCGCCAAAGAGACCAAGGGCTTGCTGTACCTTCTCCTCCCTAGAATCCAAAAGATGGTCCACATCACATTGCTATGGATGATTTCCTAAACCATACATAGGATCCTTTGCCAAATTTGTTGAAGATCCAAATGAATACCCTAAAATATGTGATGGTTTTTTTCAAGTCAAATTTGCTAGATGATGCAAGAACGGTCCAAATTCCAAGCCACCCAAAGGAAGGGGGTCTTGGTCGGAGGTCTGCCTAGACTACTCCAAAAATCCACTAGGGAAAACAAATGAAAACATGGATGGTTCCAAGTTATCCACCTGTAGACACCAAAACAACACCAATATGATTATGTGACATTAAGAACTGATCGAATTGACATACATAGCCCCTAGGGCAGCCCCTAGAGGTCAAACAATGGTCCTAACCACTCCCACAATAGTTTTGGAATGTCAAAGGTCAATTTGGAACCTTTCAGGCACTCTGCTCCCTACTCATTCCACCCTGGGATGATTACAAACTAGTATTCGTCCCACCCCAAGACGATTAGCAGCATTCACTCTAGGGTGGGGTGAATAGTAGGTTTGATGGGAAAAAGGTCAAACCTTGACAAATGGTAGCTCATATCCACCACTCAACTCCACCTTCAATGCATGGGAGTGCGAGTAAGCATTTTTGATCTCAAATAGGTAGTCATATAAGCATTTTTGATATCAAAGAGGTAGTCATAGAGGCAATCATGGAACCCTTAATCAGGGAGGAATATTCTCTACCCTAACAAGGCATGATGGCCAAGTGGCACCTCTGCATGCTCATTCACAAGAGACCCTCAGGTCTATAAAATGGTGAGTCTTCTCACCCCTAAAAAAAATATAGAGCGTGAGAATTTGGAGCAATGGAGTGCTTCCGAATTACATCCTCACCCATCACTTGTGCTTCTTACATCCTTGATCTCTCTTTTGCAAGGGAGGTTATTGGGTGAACATTGGAAGCACAATCCGGACCTAGAACCTGAATATTTGGCCATAATACCCCATAAAAATTTTTGACACAACCCCCTAGCAATTTTTGGACCCATCCCAAGTTGATTGGTGTCGAATCCAAGCCCCAAATGGTGGGTGTCCTGCCCCTGGGTGCCCCTTGCACTGTTGTAGTCCTAATCGCCCCACCCGAGAGTGATTAGAAATTTATAGTATATTTCTTCACTGTTTCTTTTGCATCTTATTTTATGTCATTAATGTATGTTTCCATTCAAATTTCATGCCATTATGATGAGTTTTGATTGTGTTTTCATTTTTTTTTGCCTTCACTAATATACAGGGAACATATTCAGATACAAGGTTATCGGGGATGAATATGTAGAATCCAACCTTCTGGGTTGTCTCAAAATTCCCTATTTTACCTAACCAAAAAATTTTAGGTGTTTTGGATGCCTCTAGATGGGACATTTAGGAGGTTGATTTTTGATATTTTATGATAGTCCTAATCATCCCACCCCGGAGCGATTAGAAATCTACAATATATTTCTTGAATGTTCCTTTTGAAGTGTGTTCCTGAAATTTTTTTCATGCTTCTTTACAAATTTCATCTTATTCTAACATGTTTTGATTCCCATTTTAATTATTTCATGCATGCATTAACCGGAGGCCTTGGGGATTGCATATTTTCCTTCATCCGTAGGTGCTATTAATCGTTTGTTGTTTATTTGAATGCAGGATATCAACAAAAAAGGGGAAGAAATGAACTATAAATGCATTCATGCAATTTGCAGTGACATTTGGCCTGCCCATTTCAAATATGGGCACGCGAAAGATCCCGAAGGGAAGCGTACCATCCGTGGTGTAACAAAACTATATCTAATGCTCCTAGCTCTTAAAAAGGAAGGATACATATTGTAACCTGGTATCAAAGAAAAAATAATGAAAATAAGGGCTGCACTTTACATTTGCTTTATATCTCATTTCAGTTTGTTTGTTTCCCCTTTTTCATGCACTTTAGTCCTTTGTTCATTTGTAGGACAACATTTCGTATGATTTTGTTTGTGTAGACACCAAAATAGCACCAATACGATTATGTGACTGCAAACACTGATCGCTTTGACACACACACAGCCCCCAGGGCATCCCTCAGAGGTTAAACAGTGGTCCTAACCACTTTTATAGCAATTTTGTAAGGTCAAAAGGCAATTTGGCACATTCAAGCACTTTGCTAAGTATTCGTCTCACCCAAGGACGAATTCAAACTTGGATTCGTCTCACCCAGGGACGAATTCTTAATTCGTCTTTAGTCAAGACGAATTCTAGGTTTAATGGGCAAAAAGAAGAATGGCGCCAAGTGGCAGCCAAAGACAGTCAATTGATGACTCTTGCTTGGCACACACATGTAGGTGGGCAGATGGGACGTTAGAGGACTATCACAAGGGCATTCATGAAAGCCCAAGTCATGGAGGACCTTCCTCTCCCATGAGAAGACATGACCGCCACATGGCACCTATGACCACCACATGGCGCTTATGCATGTCTCTCCAAAGAGACCCCCTGGGTCTATAAAATGGTGGACTTTTCCCACCCAAAGAAAAGTAGGAGGCATTTTCAAGCAATGAAGTGCTGCCGATTTGATACCACACCTTTGCCCTCTTGATTTACATTTTCCACATCCTTAATATCTTTCGCAAGAGAGGTTATTGGGTGGCTATTGGAAGTGTGAATTCAGACCCAAAAACTTGACATTTGACCATTGTAATCCACCAATTTGCTGACAACCCCATCCTAAGAGATTTTGGGCCCATCCCAAGTGGATTGGTGCCAAAATCAAGTGCCAACGGTGGGCAGCCAACTTGGGTGCCCCACACCTTTTAAGTTTCATTCTAATTGGTTATTTTGTCATTTGTTCATCTTTCATTTCATTTTATGCTGTCTAGATAGTTCATATGTTCTATTCCATAATGTTTTAATCAGATTTCATCATGTTCTCGTCGCTTTTGTTATCCCACTAACTTGCAAGTAGCAATGCCAAATTCTCGCTGATGGAGGTCAAATTGGGAGAATCCGACCATCTGGGTCATCCCAAAATGCCCCTAATTAGTTAACCCCTCTATTTGCAAGTCATTTGGAGATCCCGAGGTGTGATATTTGAGCAGCATCAACTCGACATTTTAACACAGTCGAATTCGTCCTACCCGAGGACGAATTACAGTCAGATTCGTCCTACTTGAGGATGAATTACAGTCGAATTCATCTTGATCAGGGATGAATTGCAGTTGAGTGTGAATTGGCCAACTGTTTCGATGGCAGCAACCTTCTGGTAATGTTTTTTGGTCTCTATCGAGTTTGCAGGTCATTTAGAGTCATTTTGTCTATCGATTTGGCTAATATTTTACATGCATCTTTCATTAATTTTAGAGAACAAACATTTCTTATTTGCAGTAGGTGCTACTAACATATTTGTTGTTTCTTTGATCTCAGGAGGAGCAGCAAAGGTTAAGGACTCATGAACACCAGCAGCGGCAACGTCTTGGCCCGCCCATTTCAAATGTGGGCACACAAAAGGAGGAACATTAAGTCTTGATTGTAACCAAATTCATTTAACGCTCCTAGCCCCTGAAAATGGAGGAGGCATCTTTGTAACCGAGATCAAGAGAGTTAAATAAAAGGGCTGTGATTTCTCCATTTTCTTGTATCTCATTTCAATGCGTCTCTTTCATTTCATGCATTCTACATTTCTAGGACATAAGCATGTTTGATTTTGAATATAGCGCAATTAGTGTTTCCTTCACCCAAAATCTCGTGCTTTCAGTGGTGATCATGGTGGGACACAATCCCCTAGTTTTAAGATCAAGAAACTGATCAGATTTTTGTGTTTTGTGCTTGACAGGTACCTTTTTTCAACTTTTGATTGTTATTCGTCTTTGGCCGTGGCAATTACTTTACTTCAATTCGTCTGAACCTGAGACGAATTCTAATTCATCTCTGGGAGGGAAGAATTTTGTTCTGTAATTCGTGTCACTGAGGGACAAATTTTTGTCTATGAATTTTTAGAGCCGAAGGTCAGAAACAGCAGGTTTAGGTAGAGAAAGGTAAGGGTTTAAAAACTGTTCCTATCATTGTTTGCTTTTCTATTTCTATTTTTTGTCAATTTTGCTTTCTCAGGGAAAGTTGTTGCTTCTGCATGTTTCATTTTTCAAATAAAAAGAATCACACACACTTCACACAACATCTTTAAACCAAGGAGTTGGTCGTAAAACCCCAACCCTTGATCAAGACCTTCGGTGGATTTCATCACCACCTTGGCTTGATTTTGCATCCATTTCCACGATTGTCACTGTTGTTAGGCGTAAATCCTGATGAAAGCTGACTTAGTGTCACTAAGGTGATTCCCAGTGCATGAGGATAAGTCTTCTATGGTAGGTGTCATTAACAGGATAATCCCCCTTCCGTACCGCCTACGTACCATGTACCATCTGCTCTCACGTACCTATAGTCTCCCTCTCGTAAGGGCGGGTATATAGAGAGGTTGGTATATCGGCCTGGTTGGTATATTGAAGGGGTGACCATTTATGGGAGTTATATGAGCCTTCATTACGCATTTAAACGTTCTTCAAAACTTTCAAAAACAAAACAAAATCATCAAAACACACTAAAACCAGTTTAGGACACACCATTAATCTTTAAAAGAGATAATCACCGTTTGTGTATGTGTGTGTTCATTTCTGCTTAGTGTAACAAAAAAAAAATCAAAAATCATAAACGAAAATATAAAAATCTGCTTAGCTAGTAGAAAGGTACCACAATGGTGTACACCCATAGCCAAGCCCAATCAAGGGCAAAAGCTTCGGAAGGTGCACAAGAAGCGGGCATAATTCACCTTCGCTTTAGTCCTAAAGACTTGTTCATACCACCTTGGCAGTCTGTGCCACAAGAGAATCCACTTCATTCCATGTCTAGGTGGAATTACAGGGACACCCCTTTGGGGGATACGCCCATTCAGAATAGCCCCTTTCGGGAAGAAGCTTTACATGTAGCACTCAACGTAAATAGAAAATCGCCTTTTGAGGCTAGATATGAGTGGCCACAGCACGATGAAGTGCTAGAGGCACAGTGTCCATGAGGAGAGACAGTGTGAATATGACATCTCTCCTTTGCCTCCCATTAGAACTGAAAGACAAAACCCAGAGCGTAGGGCTCTCCACATAGGGTGAGCTAACTCCGTCCACCCCTTTCACACACATGAAAGGGAGTACAAGGAATATCATTGCATTCCTAAAGAGCAACATACAGTGTAGGAGCCTTGTGCTTCTGCACTTGCTAGATATCATGATAACCCATTAAGGCCAGAGCCTCAAGTAATTGCCGCCAATCTTGATAGAGGGAAGCACCACATAGAAGTCTCGGATCCTCAAAACTAAGATAGATACATCGGAGAGGTGATTAGGCCTCCTAGAATCAAAATGACAGAGCAAATTGACTTATCATTTGCTAGACATGCCACCTGCCAAGCGCAAATCAAGCATCTTGAGCAGGATCAATAGCAGCTAGAACAATTATATCACCTTAATAAAGAGTGCATTTGGTTCCAAACAAATGAGCTGCTCTGCACCACTATGCCTAAAAAGGTTCAGACCCCCCAAATGTAGAGGATAGAAAGGTATGAGAGGCAAAACCTCATAGTGCATGATAGGTCTCCAAGACCTCGCCAAGAGGTGCCTTTAAGACACCTGAGACATGAGCGGGAGGCCACTCCCAAGAATGACGATGGGCACCCTCCGTGGGCACCCACCCCTGTTCATCAAGCTCGCCCAATAACTCCTCGAGAAGCTTATGAGGAGTATGAACAAGAAGAACGGGCCGAAACGCCCTATCAAGGCAGAGGAGGTGCTATCTAGCCACCCCTCCATAGGCCCCCAGTTTCCTGTAACACACAACAAGAACGAGTTACGGAGGAAGAGATTAAATCTTCTGATGCATACAAAGCGCTATTAGAGTGCTTGGAGTATATGGAGACTAAAGCTTTGGGGCACCAAAAGCCCACGTTATGACAACTCTGTAGTCATCTGATGCATCCGTCAGTGCCCACACCTCTTTATCCTGAACATTTCAAGTTGCCTTAGTTGGAAGTATTTAAGGGTGAAGAAGATGCTCAAGAGCATGTGACCAGATTCCTGAGCCAATGCTTTGGCATTCAGGATAATGATGCGCTATTACTAAGGACATTCATAACCACATTTTTAGGTCCTACCTCAGATTGGTTCACACAGTTGCCGAAGCACAACATAAATAACTTGGATCAATTAGTAGATGCGTTCCTTGAACGCTTTGCCTTTAACACCAAGAAGAAGGCATCACTGAGTGATCTGGCCAGCCTCAGGCAATATGAGGAAGAGACAATGGCGGCTTACGTGAATCGATGGAGGGCTCTACTTTCTAAGATGCCCTACCTTCCCCCTATGTTTGACCTCACACAAATGTTTTCATGGAGTTGTCTAAGATCGATCTCTAGGCTATTGTAGCTGCAGCAATATGCCAGCCTAGAAGAAGCTTTGGTGCAAGCCAGAGTTATCGAAGAGATCAAAATACAGGAAGGTGAAATCACCAAGCCTAAAATGAAAGAGTGGAACAAAAACACTAAGATCGGGACTACGCAATCAAAACCTACTGTGGTTAATCAAGTCACGATAAATGTCCCCAAGCTTGTGCAAGAAATACAGCCTCAAAAGGCTAATTATCAGGCAGTGCCTCCTAATTATGAAAGAGAAAATAAAAAATAGGAGCAAAATCAGCAGCATTGCCCTAGGCGATAATTCACTCCTTATATGGAGTCCAGGGACTCCTTATTTGACCGCTTGTCAGCGGCAAGTCTAATCACCCTTCCAAAAATCCAAACCATAGATCCTAATGCTCCAAAGCCTAAGGGATATAGAGAGGATTTATATTGTATGTTCCATAGGCAAAGGGGACATGACCTGAATGGATGTTGAAAATTCAAGGGCTTGATACAAGATTTGATTGATAATCAAACATTGGCAGTGGACAACCCCGTAGCACCAAATAATCAGTAGATGGGGGTATTCAAGGACCCTTTGCCTACCCACGAGGCATAGGAAAAACCTCTTCAGGTTAATGAGGTGCGACAAAATCTTCCCATGTAAGGGTATGTGGGAATGATCAGCATAGTAACAAGGAACAAGAAATACCCAGGAGTTGCCACTGAGGTAGCTACAAGAGAGGTTCCTTCAACATTGCACCCTCAACAACACCCTGTGCAGTTGCCTCTGCCTAGACCCGAGGTCATGATACGGACCAAACTCACACAGATTTTGCAAACCACATCAGCTAGGCTTTCCATTTATGAGCTTATACAGTAGTCAACATCCCATCGAGAAGCTCTCATGGAAATTTTGAAAGCCATCGAGTTATAGCCTCACGAAGTGAATTCCTTCAATAACTTCGTAGGACATGTAAAATGATGTACAGATCCAGTCATTACCTTTAGAGAGGATGAAGTTAAAATAGTATCGAATGACATGGCCGATCCATCCCTACATGTTATCATGTGGCTCAACGAGATCCCGTACAAGAGAGTGTTGGTAGATACTGGCTCGTCCAGTAACATCATTACCATTGCAGCATTGAAACATATGAAGCTGCCAGCCTCTCATATCATGGCTTCCACATACACACTATGAGCATTCAACGATGCGATATGCTTGATAGTCGACACAATTTTTCTACCCATCTAGGTAGGATAAAAGACGATACCCACATTGTGCCATATTTTGGAAGGCGAGATGGCATACAACATATTTCTAGGGCGACCATGGATCAGGGACATGAAGTGTGTCCCTTCGATAGCTCACCAGTGTCTAAAATATGCATTTGAAGGAGAAATACATGTAGTCCCAATGGACTTAGAACCCTTCAAATATTGCAATACAGTGCAATTGATGCCGCAATCGACCCTCCCGTTGATGCACTTGGATTTCCAATTAAATCCATATAGACAGGGTCCGAAGCCGTGGGCACCACTGGTGACTAATCTATCAAAACCCTAGCCAGGTGCATCTTCATCATATTCTCCTTCATTACTGATGTCACCTGTCATGGCTAAACAAAAGGACAAAGGAAAACAGATCTTGGAAGAGGCCAAACCCCTAGAAGAGGTGTTGCTAATGATATCAACTATCTCAACAGAAGAAATACCTAGCACAATGAAATCTGAAGCTCCTAATCCACCCAACATGGAATGGAATTAGGAAGGCCTTCCATTTCCTCCCTCTCAATCATCAACAATTAACGTTGAGATAGCCAATACAGGCATGGGGGAATATCTAGTGCAGAATGTTGTAGCAATGCTCGCACTAGAATCAATGCAGGACATGGGGAGACCTCGCCTTCCCATAGGGACAGTTGTTCCTTTAGGTTACCCACCAAACTAGATAAATTTTGTGTATGGGGGCCTTGATCATGGTATCGAACCATGTGAGCAAAAGGATGAGGACGAAGAGCCTTTTGCCAAAAATGTTAATTATCTGTCGAACCCAGAATTCACTCTGAGATATCTCGACCAATGCAATTGGCATGGATATGGTTTAGGTAGGTATGAGCAAGAGGTGCATGTCCTTTGCCATCCAAGATATCAAATGCCTTATTATAATTCAGGAGTAGGGTTCAACCACCCCTTGCCCTTAGACATATTGGTAGAAAACATGCAAGGCCTAGGAATAGGCAACAAGGGTGGATTGGCATCAGATCCTTATGCCAACCCAAACACAACATACACATTGGGAGATTATCTCCCATGGTCAACAACCACCTTTGGTAACATCAATGACCCTTATCCGTTGATAGAGAGAGGTGAAAGTTCGGACACTAACTTCCAAGGAGAGCATAAAAAGTGTCCAGATATCTTTTTGAAATTGTTCCCTTTAGAGGTTCCAATTGAACCAGTGCAATTTCAAGAGAATCAGGTCCCCCCATCGAGTGTGGAACAATCGTAATGGGATTAGATTAATTTTCTCGAACAAGATAAGAATAATATTTTGCAGACAACTGTTGGGGCTGATGAGGGCCTTTGGATCACCGACAATGATTATGAAGACAAAACTAAGATGGACTATCTTAATCATGTGCGACGACACAATCACCCTATAACCCATGAACAACTGATGGCACAACTAGGCATAATATTAGGGCATGAATGGCACGTAGACCCAGTAGGGTGGGACCAAGTGTTGGATCAATGGATCCAAGTTTATGACGAGCATCGTCCACTCTGAGACCCTATAATGACATCAGTGCCGAGGGAAGACCCTATCTTCCTATCAACCCATAGGGCCAATCCGTTCATCCCCGTCCCTACAGAAGATCTAGAGCATAGGGAGCATCCAGAATGTTCGAGTTATCACACCAATGGTAATGGAGACCAAATTCATTTCATCCACATGATCTCCATTGATTTGACTACACCCATCTGTAATCTGGCCGATCCAGCATGGTCATTGCATCTAGATATAGATGCCATCGATTGGGATCATGTTAATTCACCACTCTCCCCATCAGAGTATTGGCCTTTCGATAAAATGCCTCATTTTACCCTAGGGACAACTCAAGATATTTTTCAAGCTGAAGAGGGACCCGAGGTTCCAAACATAGATTTAAAATCAGCTAATGATATCCATTTGATCCCAACTCCACATCAGTTGGACAGATCCCATATGTCAGTTGAGGATATGATTGACGTAGACATCAGCTTAGACCCAATGAATCCATAGATTATCAATTTGGGGGTAAGCTTATCCCCTGAAGAGCAAGTCGACTACATTGCCCTTCTCAAAGAGAAGGAAGTTTTTGCATGGTCATACAGAGACATGCCGGGACTAGATCCGTAGCTAGTCACGCATAATCTAACGCTTGACCCGACAATCAAGCCAATTAAGCAAAAACTATGAAAGATGCACCCAACAGTGGCCTTGATGGTCAAAGACGAATTGCAAAAGTTGTTGGATGCATAGTTTTTCATATGCGTGGATTATTCGCCATGGCTGTCCAACATGTGGCCCATAAAAAAGCTCGACAGGAGGATTCGCATATGCACTAATTTTTGAGATCTAAACAAAGTGAGTCCTAAGGATGATTTCCCTTTGCCAAGCATTGACACGTTGGTAGATGCTACAGTAGGTCATGAAATGCTATCCCTCATGGATGGTTTCTTAGGATACAATCAGATTCATATCAATCCTGAGGATCAACTCAAAACGGCGTTCACAATGCCTTGGGGGACATTTTATTATAAGGTCATGCCTTTTGGCCTTAAAAATGCTGGTGCCACCTACCAACGTGCCATGACATACATATTCCATGATTACATGCATAAAACTTTGGAATATTACATTGATGATCTGTTAGCCAAGTCTCTTTTGCGCTCAAATCATATCAATAACTTAAGCAAGATTCTCGATTGCCTCATAGAGCATAAGGTCAGACTGAATCCCAAGAAGTGCGTATTCGGCGTCACATCTAGAAAACTCTTGGGTTTTATAGTCTCAAAACGAGGCATCGAGGTGGACCTAAAGAAATTCAAGGCAATCCTTGAAATGCCTCTCCCAACTATTATTAAGCAGCTCAAAAGTTTGCAAGGAAAGGTCGCGTTGATTAAGCGCTTCATATCGCAACTATCTAAAAAATGCCAACCAATGAACAAATTATTGCACAAGGGGGTTACATTTCACTAGGATGATGAGTGCCAGTCAGCCTTTGATGAAATCAAACAATACTTGGCTTCGTCGCTAGTGTTGGCACCACCTAGAATAGGAGTGTCGTTCTACTTATACATATCAGCTACTGAGGTGGCACTAGGTGCCATGCTGGCCTAGAAGAATGAACTTCACAAAGAATAGGCTACTTACTACCTTAGCCGCACCCTGGTTAGTTATGAACTTAACTATGCATACGTCGAGAAACTCTACTTGGCAGTGGTGTTTGCTACCAAGAAGCTATGCCACTGCATGTTGAGCAACACTACGTATGTTGTGTCTAAGGAGAATCCATTGCGATACATGATGAGTCGTACTTATCATAGTAGTCGTATGGCGAAATGGATCATGTTGTTGATGAAATTTGACATAGAGTTTATTGGACAAAAATCTATCAAAGGACAAGTCATATCCGATCAACTAGCAGAGGCTCATCTTGAAGACGATTAGCCTCTAGTCATAGAACTACCCGATGATGGAGTCTTCCATGTCTCAGAATCGCCAGATTCTGATGAGCCTGAGTCACAGGCCGACATAACCTTATTTTTTGATGGTTTTAAGTGTGAGCAAGGTGGTGGCACGGGAATCATATTCTTCACACTATAGGGTGCTCCAATGCCCCTGTCATTTAAATTAAACTTCCCGTGCACCAACAATAATGCAGAGTATGAAGCCTTGCTCATAGGTCTTCAGACAACAATCTCCATGAACATCAAATGACTGAACATCTTTGATGATTCACTATTAATTATAAATCAATTCAAAGGGGTATACCAATGCAAATGCCCAGTTCTATAGGCTTATAAAGCCCTTGTGGACAAATTCTTGGCAAAACTTGAATGGTACAACATCGAGGCACTCCCTCGATCATCGAATCATTTTGCGGACACAATGGCCTCCTTGGGGTCACTAATACCGCAAGACCTTTTTGATGATATGACAACCATTCAAGTCAAAACCCTATCGCAATTCGTGATGGAGCATGCAAGCTCTGACTTGATGTCAGAAATCCACATGATCTAGATTGAACCATCCTCGGATAAGTTCTCTCGAATCCATGATCATCTGAAACATGACAACTAGGGGTCCTTGTTCTCCCCTACTCCCATTAATAGCAACACAACACTATTCTTACAAGTTCTATCCCGCTCAGAATTTGTTAGGGATGAACTTCAAGAGGGATTGGCTATTAATACTGTCGAGGTTTTCGATCAACAGGACTGGTATTTACCCATTAGAGACTACTTCAAGTTAGGTAATCTCCCGCTTGGATTGACGCATGCCGCAAAATGAACATTCAAGCAGAAAGTGGCTAAGTATGTCTTGATAGGAGACATTTTGTATTGTCGCAGCTATGAAGGGATCCTTATTCATTGCTTGGACCAACAAGAGTCCACTTGGGCGATCACCCAAGCGCACGATGGTACATGTGGTGGCCACTTTAGTGGTATGGCCATCGCAAAGTGCATTCTTTGCATGGGCTATTATTGGCCATCTTTAGAGCGAGATTGTTGTGCATATGTCAGAAAGTGCATGAAGTGTCAACATCATGCCAATTTGATGCACGTACCTTCCCAGGCCTTGCAGACAGTCCAGTCTGCTTGGCCATTTTTGTAGTGGGGATTTGATATAATAAAAAATATCTCCCCTACGTTGTTAGGCCGTCACACGTTTATCATAACGGCCATAGAGTATTTTACCAAGTGGGTGGAAGCAATTCCGCTGACCTCTACGATAGGACCCCGCATTATGGAGTTCATTTTGCATAACATCATATGTTGTTTTGGTATTCCATCCAAAATAATCTCGGATAATGGGCCATCATTCAAGAACAAATATGTGCGTGCTTTGACCACAAAGTACAAAATTCAGCACAATTTTTTGACACCCTATTATCCACAGGCAAATGGGCAAGCAAAGGCGTCAAACAAAATTCTAGTTGCCATCCTTAAAAAGATGATCGTAGACAGTCATAAGGATTGGCACATCCAAATTCCACTTGCCCTTTGGGCTTATCACACTAGCATTTGGATGCCCACTGGGGCTACTCTGTTTTTGCTCGTGTATGGCTTCGAGGCAGTCATGCCTTTAGAGTTGGAAATTCCTTCTCTGCGCATATCAATGCAAGAGTTCATCAATGATGACGCTACATGGTAGGCCTGGTTAGACCAACTTATGTTGCTTGATGAATGAGCGTTAATGCTCTCGAGCACTTACGTATCTATCAAGAGCGACTTAAGAAAGCTTACAACATGAAAGTTCACCTAAGGGACTTCCAGGTTGGTGATTTGGTTTTGAAGGAAAACCAACAGAACGCTTATTTGCCATCCCACCTAAGGGACAAGTTCATGGAAAATTGGTTAGGTCCATATGTCATTGATAGCAAAATAGGACCCAAAATGTACCGGCTAGCCTCTCTTGACGGTATCAAGGAAACAAAACCCTTGAATATCAGTCATTTGCGACCATTCCATATCTGAGAGAGTCAATCCCAAAAAGGCTCCAAGGATTCCTAAAATCGCTTGGTCAAATTCCAAAAAGGCTCCAAGGATTCCTGAAATTGCTTGGTCAATCCCAAAAAGGCTCCAAGGATTCCTGAAATTGCTTGGTCAATCCCAAAAAGGCTCCAAGGATTCCTGAAATCGCTTGGTCAAATCCCAAAAAGGCTCCAAGGATTCCTGAAATCGCTTGGTCAAATCCCAAAAAGGCTCCAAGGATTCCTGAAATCGCTTGGTCAAACCCAAAAAGGCTCCAAGGATTCCTGAAATCGCTTGGTTAAATCCCAAAAAAAGGTTACAAGGATTCCTGAAATCACTTGGTCAATGCCAAAAAGCTCCAAGGATTCCCGCAATCGCTTGGTCAAACCAAAAAACTCCAAGGATTCCCGTAATTGCTTGGTCAAACCAAAAAGCTCCAAGGATTCCTACAATCGCTTGGTCAACCCAAAAAAGCTCCAAGGATTCCCGCAATCTCTTGGTCAACCCAAAAAAGTTCCAAGGATTCCTGCAATCGCTTGGTCAAAAGAAAAAATCCAAAAATCATTAAAAATAACAAAAATTTGCATCTCATTTCTAGGCATGCTCAAATTCATTAAAAAGCACTTTTCACATCTCAAAAAATCCTTTTTTGAGATCCAAAATTTGACATCCAACAGTGCACACATCAAAATCACTTACAATAGTGACTCTTATCACTAAATTCAAAATCCTTTGCTCAAAAGAAAAATATATAAAAATAAATAGTGATTTTTATCACTACAATTGAGCAAGTATCCCAATACAATTGAATAAAAAAAAGGAGTCGAACTTGAATCCCTGGAACTCTCAGCATTTCGAAAGGTCATGAGGTAAGCTTCAGTATCGGTTTGGTTGACAGCTTATTGGTCACTGGCGGTAAACCTCCCGCATGACAATATATCTGTCACATTAACTTGTGTATAGATCAATTTTTGCATGTGGATGAGCTAGCTTATGGTATCCTAGAAAACACCACAGATTAATCTGACTAAGTATAATAAAGGAGTTAGTGGAGCTAACTAGGTAATCCTTAGTACAGGTTCGGTTGAAAGCCCATCTAGCACTAGCGGTATCCTAATAAATACCACATAAATGAACTCAATTGCACACACAAGGATGTGAAATAACTTGGTCAAAAACAAGTCCGATTCATACCTTGTTCAAAAGTCTTGTAAGATAAAGCACAATCATGGCTAGTGAGTTAAAAACGTCAGAGTTTCAGAAAACCTTAGCTACATTTCTAAACCAAACTGCGTTACTTTTCATCCTTGCAATACCATTAGAAAATACAAAAAAAAAGAGAAAAACCACATGTATACATACAAAGTCATGCATCACAACAATCGCCTAAAAACAAAATAAACAAAGTCCTAAACAGTCTATGGTGCCCTAACCAAACATCACAAATTCCATTCATCCACTTCATTCTTCCATATCACATATAAATCAACAACACTTGCACTCAACATAACATATGCATCCATAAAAATAAATTAACATGCATACATCCATATTCATCAACCATCATACATAAGATCAAATCATCACATATGCATAACCACAATAAAGCCGGTATATATATATATATATATATATATATATATATATATATATATATATATATATATATATATATATATATATATATATATATATATATCGTCAAAAAAATGCCCACAGGCTACAAAACTGGTCCTCTGACCCTGCAATCATATAACAAAAACCACCCAGCCTAAGGCATCGGCCACCATGATCATGCAGGATCGATGCGATGGGAACTACCCCCTGTGGTGTGGGTCCTATGGGACCCCTCAAGATGGCTACTGCTAGCCCCCACATCATGCCTACTGCCGCCTCCCTCATCCAATCGCCTATGACAAGATGATGCTTGACTGCTCAGTAACACTATCCCTCGTTTGACATGAAGATCCACCTCCTGACGGCTCAGGTAGCTGTCCACCAAGGTGGATGACCTCCCTCTCCAAATCTAGCTAGTGTCAACACCACTCTACCTCTCGCCGATGGTAGTAAGCTACTGCATCATCGCACTATGCCAAAACCCTATCTCGCTCTGCTAGTTGAGCCTGTAGGAGATCCCTCTCCCGCAATGCGTCCCCTAGCTCCTGCACCACATCCCCTAGCTCCTGATCTCGCATCCACAATATCTCTATCAATCATGCATTATCAGCGTGTACCCTAGACTCCATCTCCTTTGCATACGCCAGAGGCGTGGGACTCTCTGGAATAGCAACCTGCTCTGGCTCCCACTGCTTTGCCATATCCTGCATCTCTGGCTGATCCGAAGCCCCCAAATCTACATCAACACCCTCCACTTCCACCATGTCCTCCAAAGGAGCTCCTCAATCATCCCCTGGTGCCTCAGCACCCTCCCCACCCACCGCTGCCACCTCCACACCTCCCAGTGGCCCCTCTGCCTGCCATCGCCATAGTACCCACCACTGGTCATACTCTGCAGTAGTCCCGACATCATCCATGTTCGGGATGTCAATCATCACATCTAAATATTCATCCAATGGTGTGATGACTGGTCGGTCTAGAGTCCTCTCATCCCCCCGATGTCGATAGACCACGGGCTCACCAAGAAACCCCTGGCGCACCCCAAACTATCGTGTAACCCAGCTGTACAAGAAGAACTCATGCTCGGTCCCATGTCACCCAATCAACCATCGCTCTCTACGTACCTGTCGAAGCCACTCTCCAGCCTTCGTCTAGGCTGGACAGTCCCGATAAGGATGCCAAACAACCTCCCCAGGAGTGAGTCGAGAGAAGGTATCGACATAGTGCCCCACAACACCTACCCAATGTCGACTTTGTCCCTGCTCTTTGGACTGCCGCCACAGAACTACATACCCTATCTCCTTATCCTCCATCATCACCCAAGTCATCCATGGTAACCCGATTGGCCTCTCAACTGCTATGTGCTACCAACCCCAGCACTGCAATAGATAACTATAGCTGATTCCCTTCTACCATCGACAACGGACCTCATATAGCTCCCCATAGAGCTGTGCCAACAATGTCTGTCCCCATCTCAAGATAAGCGGTGCCTCTATCAAGCACTCTACCAACTGCCAAACCAAATCCAACAGGTTCCATGGGAACCTCGCACCTGACGAGTCAGGTAATAACATGTTGGAAATGAGGCCCATAAGGAATGCATGCCTCACTCCCAACACCCCCCTCTCCTGCCACCATCGAACAAAAATCCCACCAACCTGAAAGTCAATCTCGGCTGTCTCCACTGGGTTTTGTATGCCCAAACACTCCCCATGGCCAAAGCATCTCATTAGTACAGTTTTTCGCTGATCACGTGGTGATGTCCTGATGGGTAGTCCATCTATCGGAATCCACAAAAGCCGATAGATATCCTCCAAGGTAATAGTCATCTCCCCTATCGGGATATGGAAGGTTTTGGTCTGTGAATCCCAGAGATTTATAAGGGCCATCAAATAGGCCTGATCCACGACCACTGGCTCTAGAAGAGCCACCTGCTTGAGCCCAAGGGCATCAAGCCACTCCCAGTCAGCCTCAGTCAGCGCCCCACGTGCTTCAGCAAAAGTAATGGATACTCGGTACCGGCTCCTAACAACCTAAAAAAATTCAAAAAAAAAATAATAAAATTAAAATCATGGAAAAGAACTGTACAACAACAACATGCATATAAAACATCGCCTATCAATGTACAGCCAAAACAAAAAAAAAAAAAAAATTCAAACAAAAATTAAATATTCAGTTCTAGGGTTTCTAATCCTAACTGATTAATTTAAAACAAAAAAAAAAACAAAAATTCAAAAAAAAAAAAAATATTCAGTTCTAGGGTTTTTAATCCTAACTGATTAATTTAAAACAAAAAAAAACAAAAATTAAGACAAAAATAAATTTTCAGTTCTAGGGTTTCTAATTCTAACTGATTAATTTAAAAACAAAAATTCAAAAAATTCAATTAATTTTTCAGTCTAGGGTTTCAAATCCTAACCGATTAATTCAAAAGCAAAACAAAAAAATTCAACAAAAATTAAATTTTCAGTCTAGGGTTTCTAATCCTAACTGGTTAATTAAAAAACAAAACAAAAAAAATTCAAAAATACAAACATTACGTCTTAGGGTTTTTCGTTCCAAAGGTTTCGTTGTAAGCAAAATTCTTTACCTAGGTTTTATGCTACGTTTAGTTGTACACTAAGTCTTAGTTGTCTTCAATTCAGTTTCAGGGTTTAAGTTTTAAAAATTTAGAAAAACATCATCACAAAACTAATCAAATAAAACAACTACGATTTTAAACAAAAATAACTCTAGGGAGCACTTACTGGTCTCGCTTCGGCTCCGCTGCTCGACCCGGTTTGTGCACTCATGATGGCAGGGAAAATACAGCAGCGCTTTGCTTCGCAGAATTAACTTCCTCCTCCCTAGAGCTCCAAATCGTAAGAAAAAATAAATGCAAATGAGCCCAAACTCAAGTTTTGGCCCTTAAATAGGCCTTTTGAGCTTCAATTCGTCCTTCCCTGGGACGAGCACTTTGGTTAGCGCTCATCGCACCCAGGGATGAATTCTAAAGCTGGAATTCGTCCCACCCCGGGATGAATTCTAAACAGAAACTTCAAAAACATCAAAAATTGGACAAAAATGCACTAAAACAGATAATAAACTTGCCCGATGAGAGTGCTATTGCACTTGACATCACGGGCGTACAAAATAGACGTTAGGGTCACAAATTGTCATTATCTTACTCCCTAAGAAGGCTATCTTTGGCAATTTTAGTTCCAAATAGTGTCGCAAAAAGGGTTAACACCCACCAAAAATAGGTCTAAATGTTGGAAAAATTGCACATGCTTAACGATAAACCATCTAAAGGCACCCTTGCACAAGTCATCTTGGGTCAAGCAACTCGTCGCTTTTCTCATGAAGGTCATTCCCTCATCGATTTGTCGCTTGAGGGGGTAGTCACACTTAGTCACCAATCAAAAAACACACACCCAATCAAGGCAATGACATGCATTCAAAGAATCATTGACAAAGACAATTATGCTCCTGCTTGGGGTAGTAAACAAGCAACAAACACAATTGATCAAACACTTGGCATTTTGTGAATCATGAACACAAGGTTCCCCCCCGTGGACAAAAGGTTGTGCCCTTTGCCTATTCATGACTGATCAATGTCCAAGCTCAAGTCACACCTCACCAAAATAGGTTAATACTTGAAATTGAGTGCCTTTGCTCGTTAGAAGCAAGGATTCAAGAATGCATGCCCTTTCCATACTTGGGGCATCAAAAGTTGGTTAGGTTACCGAGAAACCCTAATCATTAGTGCTTTGGTTATCTATTTTTGCTCTGCACTGTGCATTGCACAGTGCATCCCAAAAAGGGGCATCTGTAGACACCAAAATAGCACCAATTCAATTATGTGACTGCAAACACTGATCGCTTTGACACACACACAGCCCCCAGGGCAGCCCTCAGAGGTTAAACAGTGGTCCTAACCACTTTTATAGCAATTTTGTAAGGTCAAAAGGCAATTTGGCACATTCAGGAACTTTGCTCAGTATTCGTCTCACCCAGGGATAGATTCGTCTCACCTAGGGACAAATTCTTAATTTGTCTTTGGTCAAGACGAATTCCAGGTTTAACGAGCAAAAATAAGAATGGCTCCAAGTGGTAGCCAAAGACAGTCAATTGATGACTCTTGCTTCGCATGCACGTGTAGGTGGGCAGATGGGCCATTAGAGGACTGTCACAAGGGCATTCATGAAAGCCCAAGTCATGGAGGACCTTCCTCTCCCATGAGAAGACATGAACACCACATGGCATCTATGACCACCACATGGTGCTTATGCATGTCTCTCCAAAGAGACCCCCTGGGTCTATAAAATGGTGGAATTTTCCCACCCAAAGAAAATTAGGAGGCATTTTCAAGCAACGAAGTGCTATCAATTTGATACCATGCCTTTGCCCTCTTGATTTACATTTTCCACATCCTTAATCTCTTTCGCAAGAGAGGTTATTGGGTGGCTATTGGAAGTGTGAATTTGGACCCAAAAACCCGACATTTGACCACTGTAATCCACCAATTTGCTAACAACCCCATCCTAAGATATTTTGGGCCCATCCCAAGTGGATTGGTGCCAAAATCAAGTGCCAACGATGGGCGGCCCACTTGGGCGCCCTACACCTTTTAAGTTTCATTCTAATTGGTTCTTTTGTCATTTGTTCATCTTTCATTTCATTTTATGCTATCTAGATAGTTCATATGTTCGATTCCATAATGTTTTAATCAGATTTCATCATGTTCTCATCGCTTTTGTTATCCCACTAACTTTCAGGTAGCAATGCCAAATTCCCACTGATGGAGGTCAAATTGGGAGAATCCGACCATCTGGGTCGTCCCAAAATGCCCCCAATTAACTAACCCCTCTATTTGCAGGTCATTTGGAGATCCCGAGGTGTTATATTTGAGTGACATCAACTCGGCATTTTAACACAGTAAAATTTGTCCTACCCGAGGACGAATTACAATCAGATTCGTCCTACCTGAGGACGAATTATAGTCGAATTCATCCTGATCAGGGACGAATTGCAGTTGAGTGCGAATTGGTCAACTGTTTCGATGGCAGCAGCCTTCTAGTAATGTTTTCTGGTCTTTGTCGAGTTTGAAGGTCATTTAGAGTCATTTTGTCTATCGATTTGGCTAATCTTTTACATGCATATTTCATTAATTTTAGAGAACAAACATTTCTTATTTGCAGCAGGTGCTACTAACATATTTGTTGTTTCTTTGATCTCAGGAGGAGCAGCAAAGGTTAAGGACTCATCAACACCAGTGACGGCAATGTCTTGACCTACCCATTTCAAATGTGGGCACACGGAAGGAGGAACATTAAGTCTTGATTGTAACCAAATTCATTTAACGCTCTTAGCCCCTGAAAATGGAGGAGGCGTCTTTGTAATCGAGATCAAGAGAGTTAAATAAAAGGGCTATGATTTCTCCATTTTCTTGTATCTCATTTCAATGCGTCTCTTTCATTTCATGCATTCTACATTTCTAGGACTTAAGCATGTTTGATTTTGAATACATCGCAATTAGTGTTTCCTTCGCTCGAAATCTTGTGCTTTCAGTTTACACCACACCCGATATGCCTATGGGCTTTTGTATCCTCATGATTTCAGTTACACCACCCCCCAAGAGGTTTTGGATCCATCCCAAGTGGATTGGTGTCAAAACCAAGCCCCAAACGATAGGCATCCTACCCCCGAGCATCCCCCGCACTGCTGCAGTCCTAATCACCCCATGCCGAAGTGATTAGAAATTTGTAGCAAATTTCTTCACTATTTCTTTTGCATCTTATTTTATGTCATTCATGTATGCTGCCATTCAAATTTCATGCCATTCTGATGAGTTTTTACGGTGTTTTCATTGTTTTTAGTCTTCACTGACATACAAGGAGCATCTTCGGATATGTTGCACTTACAGTGACACTGAGAGGGGGGTGAATCAGTGTGATCTTTTAAAATTTTAAACTAGCAATACTTAATGCAGAAATGAAGCAAATTTAAATCAGATATAACAAGAGAGCATCACACACAACACAGATTTAACGAGGTTCACCAATGTGGCTACTCCTCAAAAATGACTGCTTGGACTACCATCCAAATCTAGCCTTTGCAAAGCAACTACTTTACAACTCATTTACCAAGCACCAACTGGAAGGAGCACCAACCCCTCAATTTTTTTGCACCAACAGAAAGGAGCACCAACCCCTATTTCACCAACACCAACTGGAAGGAGCACCAACCCCTTATGCCAAGCTGCAACTTGGACTTCACAGAAAATAACAGAAAGATACCTTCAACCTTTTGCAAACTGTCTGCTATTTCTGCACACTCTGCTGCTTCTGCGCAATTTCTTCGCACCAATAGTTTGCCTCTGCGCAACAGTCCCGCGCACCAACAACTGATCGCCTCTGCTCCTTTGGACGTTTTTGCACTTAGTTCGCTCTCACTTCGCACTTAGATCGACACATCTCGCTCGCTGCTCAACGTGGACTTTACTTGCGCAAATTCGATACGCATTCGATTCACTCAAATCTTGAAACTGTCCTCCTTTTATAGCATAAAATTTATGAGCAAAGATCTAAACTTAGTCGGCTAAAAAACCCTAATTTTAGTCGGTTGCAAACCCTAAAAATTGTCGGCTACAAAACCCTAATCTCTGTCGGCCCAGATTCAACTTTGTCGGCTTCAACCGCCTCTGCCGCCTCTGTCATTTTTCCTGTAGCTTCTCCCATGAAATTACAACATGTCGCGATATCGCTACACCTTTTGCGGTCGTACGCTTTCTTTACCCTGCTATCGCGAAAATGCGACACTTTTGGCCTTTGTGCTTTGCCACCGTTCTTGTCGTGAAATCGTGACACTTCTAACTTTCGCTGACGTCATCCTCACTCTTGTCGCGAAATCGTGACCCTTTTTGCTTCTAGGCCTTCTTCTCCGTTTTTGTCATGAAATCGTGACATTTCTGGTGCCGTACAGTCTCTCTCCTCCTAGAGTCGCGAAACCGTGACATGTCACGAAAATGCGACATCTTCATCCTGCTAGCTTCTTCACTGCTGCCAGTCGTGAAATCGTGACACTTTTTCCATCCGTACATCTTTCTTTCATCCTGTCGTGAAATCGCGACGCTTTCGGCTTTCGGAGGCTTTTCTTGCAACCTGTCGCGAAATCGTGACACTTTTCGCCTCTTTGTCCTTTTCTCGGCTTGCACCCGCGAAAACATGACATGTCGCGAAATCGTGACACTTTTGCTGCCTTAAGCTCTTTTCTGCCTTTCGCCCGTGAAAACATAACATGTCACGAAATCGTGACAGTTTTCTTCCTTAGCGCTTTTTCTCCAAACATGTCACGAAATCCAGTTTTCTCCTTAGCGCTTTTTCTCCAAACATGTCACGAAATCGCGACAGTTTTCTGCCTTAGCGCTTTTTCTCCAAACATGTCACGAAATCGTGATAGTTTTCTGCCTTAGCGCTTTTTCTCCAAACATGTCATGAAATCGTGATAGTTTTCTACCTTAGCACTTTTTCTCCAAACATGTCGTGAAATCGTGATAGTTTTCTGCCTTAGCGCTTTTTCTCCAAACATGTCGCGAAATCGTGACAGTTTTCCTCCTTGCCTTCTTTTCTGCCAACATGTCATGAAATCGTGACAATTTTTCTTTGCGCCTTCTCTCTCCTCCGACATGTCATGAAATCATGACAATTTTCTTTGCGCCTTCTCTCTCCTTCGACATGTCGTGAAATCGTGACAGAAAACATGTCGCGATATCGCGACAGTTTTCTTACTTGTCTTTTTCTTTGATTTTTTGAATCTGGGTTACTTCTATTTTCTTGGAATTGCACTGTACATGATCTGACTAACCCTTGAACTTCTGTCCTCTGCATCTGAATGACTTTTGAACTGTCTATCCACTGCATCATTAGATCTAACTGCCTGTGTTGACAACAATGACAAACCTCTTGCAACACCTTGCTCAACAATCTCCCCCTTTGGAATTGTTGGCAACACCTGTGTACATTCCTGTAACTCTTCTCCCCCTTTGTCAATAATACCAAAGGGCTGCTGCAGACTCCCCCTGAGTCTATACACACAATTCTTAGGCACAATTTGTTGCACTTAGCACAAATTATGATCATGAGCAAAAGAATAGGCAAATACTCAAATGCTCCCCCTGAGAAGGTGATCCCTGTAGCTAGTCACTTCTTGGGAAGTGTGACTACTCCCAATTTGTTTCGAAGGTACTCAAACACTTCCTTGGGCAATGGTTTTGTAAAAATATCTCGCTACTTGTTCTGTGGTTGGGACAAAATCCAATTTAACTTCCCCTTCTGCAACTTTCTCCTTCAAGAAATGATACCCGATGGCAATGTGTTTTGTCCGTGAGTGCATTACTGGATTCTTGGAGATGTTAATTGCACTGGTGTTATCACACTTAACTGATATTGGTTCACTAAAATTAATACCAAGATCTTTCAAAGTTTGTTTCATCCACAAAACTTGTGTACAACAAGTTGTTGCTGCAATATATTCTGCCTCAGCTGTTGATAAAGAAACTGACTCTTGTTTCTTGTTGTGCCAAGCAACCAACCTGTCACCGAGATAAAAAGCACCTCCACTTGTACTTTTCCTATCATCAACACATCCTGCCCAATCTGCATCTGAATAAGATATAAGGGTGAAGTCTTTACCTTTCGGATACCATAACCCATACTCCATAGTACCCTTGAGATATCTGAGAATCCTTTTTACTACTGTCACATGAGTCTCTTTGGGACTGGCCTGAAATCTTGCTACCATGCAAACTGCCTGTAGAATATCTGGTCTGGTAGCTGTTAAATAAAGTAAGCTTCCAATCATTGATCTGTACATGGTTTGATCTACAGGTGGAGATTTGTCATCTTTACTCAACTTGCAGCCTGTCACCATAGGAGTGCTAACTGGCTTACAGTCCTCCATTGTAAATATTTTTAGCATCTCTTTCACATATTTGACTTGAGAAATAAATATGCCTTTCTCATTTTGATTAACTTGTAACCCAAGAAAGTAAGACAGTTCACCAATCATAGACATTTCAAATTCTTTCTGCATTTTATTTGCTAAGTCTTTACATGATTCATCCTTGCTGCTGCCAAATATGATGTCATCTACATAAACAACTAGAACAATGAGATGCCCATTTTCTGTTTTGACATACAGATTATTGTCCACCATACCTTTCTTAAACCCCTGTTGAGAGAGATAGTTATCTAGCCGTGCATACCACGCTCGGGGTGCCTGTTTTAAGCCATATAGAGCTTTCTTTAATTTGCAGACAAGATTGGGATCTTCACCAATTTGGAAACCATCTGGTTGTTCAATGTACACTTCTTCTTCAAGTTTCCCATTTAAGAAAGCTGATTTTACATCCATCTGGTAAACTCTGAAATTCTTATGAACTGCTAAGGCCAGAAACATTCTGATTGCTTCTAATCTGGCCACAGGTGCAAAAGTCTCTTCAAAATCAACGCCTTCAACTTGTGCATACCCTTTATAGACCAATCTCGCTTTATTTCTAACTACCTGTCCGTCTTCATTCAATTTATTTCGAAATATCCATTTGGTGCCGATTACATTCTTATCTGCTGGTCTAGGAACTAATTCCCAAGTTCTGTTCTTTTCAATCTGATCTAACTCTTCATTTATTGCCTTCATCCAACTATCATCTTTGCTTGCCTCAGCTATACTTTTGGGCTCAATGCAGGATAAAAGAGAATAATTGCTTACTACTTTCTTTCTTGTCTGAACACCAGCTGTGGGATCTCCAATTATTTGATCTCTGGGATGATTCTTCTGCCAGCTGCCTGTTTTGAATTTCTTGTTTTCTTCCACCTCCGAGTCATCAGATAAGTCATCTGAGTCAAGTGTTGATTTCTTTTCTGTTTCATTTTCCTCATCACCTTCAATGGCTTCTTCATAAATTGGGTAATTTTCTTCATAGTTAACTGTTCTTTCCCTTCCTTCATCAAATTTAACATCAACACTGTCCACAATTTTCTTGAGTCTCTTGTTGTAGCATTTATAAGCTTTGCTTTTTATCGAATACCCAACAAAGACACCTTCATCTGCTCTATTTTCAAACTTCCCAAGATTGTCATCAGTGTTTCTGATGTAACACTTACAGCCAAAAACTTTGAGATGTTTTGTTGTTGCCTTTCTTCCAAACCACAGCTCATAAGGAGTTTTACTTTCATGAGTTCTCAGCATGTACCTATTTTGAATGTATACTGCAGTGTGGACTGCTTCTTTCCAAAATCTGTCTACGATTTTGTTCTCAGCCAGCATAGTACGTGCCATTTCCTGTACTATTCTGTTCTTTCTTTCTACTACACCATTCTGCTGGGGAGTTCTAGCTGCTGAATATTGTCTCCTGATCCCATGTTTTTCATAGTATTCTTTAAATTCGTCTGAAATGAATTCTCCTCCTCTATCTGATCGTAAGCATTTGATCCTTTTTCCTGTTTCATTCTCAACTAGATGTTTGAAAGATCCGAACATTTCAAAAGCTTCTGTTTTATCCTTTAAGAAAAATATCCATGTCATTCTGGAATAATCATCAATACACAACATGAAGTATTTATCGCCATTTATGCTTTGAGTTCTCATCGGTCCACATAAGTCTGTATGTATAAGATCCAGAGGTTTGCTGGTGTAGTACTCTTTTGTTTTGAATGAGGTTCTGGTTTGCTTTCCTTTTTGACACGAAGCACAAATGCTATTTGAGGGTTTTCTGATGGTTGGAATGTCTCTTACTGCCTGATTCGAGCTGATTTTCACTAGATTATCAAAACTAATGTGACCAAATCTCTTGTGCCATAGCCAGTTTTCTTCTTCCTGTCCAATGAAACAATTACCTTCTAAGGTTTTTGAGAGAGTGTACAGGTTGCCAGATGTCCTTGATCCAAGTAGCTATCAATTTTTCGCTGTTTGATTTCCTGACTTCACAACCCTGCTTCTTGAAAACAACTTCATGTCCTTTATCACAGATCTGATTGACACTCAACAGGTTGTGCTTCAAACCATCGACAAACAAAACTTCTTCTGACTTGATCTTCCCATCGCTAATTTTAACTGATCCTTTTCCGATTATCTTAGCTCCATCATTATTTCCAAATTTTATAGAACCACCCTCATATTTCTGCAATTTTTCAAACTTTTGTTTATCACCTGTCATATGACTTGAGCATCCACTGTCAAGTATCCATGGTACCCTTTTGCTCTGTGCCTTGAAAGCTGTTTGAACTATTAAGGATTCCTTTTCTTCCCTAAGTTGTTCTTTCTGCTTCCATTCTGATTTGACTGTGATATCGGGTTCTAGTTTGGACTTCCCTTTTTCAATATCTTTTGTATATCTTTCAAAAAAATTTCCATTTTGTCTTGGCATCTGTGGTTGAAATTTTCTTTTCTGAAGTTGATTTGAAATAGAGGTACTGCGACAATTTCTTGCAATATGCCCATAGTTGTGATAGTTAAAACATTCTACTGCATAATTTGTTAGAGGAGCAAAAGCATTTCTACTAGTAAAGCTTCTTGGTCCTACAATATACTTGCAGTCTGCAATTTTATGCCCATAACCGTTACATTTGAAACAGAAACCAGAAAAGTGATGATTGAACCTGAAAGATGGTCTTTGCCAGGTTGTAGTAGGAACCATAGATCTTCTTTTTCTTTGATTTGTGACCTTGGTAAAACCATCATTGTCAGTTCTCCTTTCGGGCCTGGCATTACTGCTTTTATTTTCCTGAGTTGTTTTTCTTTCATCAGTCTGTTTCTTCTCTTCATTCCTCATAGTTTCTACATTTTTGGCTTTTGGTCCATTTGACGATTCTCCTTCCATGAAGCCTAGACCAAATTTGATGCCAGCAGGTCTTTGGTCACTTAAAATTTTATCCAGCTTCATCGAACTTTCTTCACGCTTTTGATGACAACTGATTTTTCGATCCAGTTCTTGCATCTGCATTCGTAGACTGACATTCTCTTCTTCTAGTTTACAACAGTAATCTATCTTCATGGTTATCTGAACTTCGAGATCCTCAGATATTTTCTTGTATTCCTCTGTCTGTATTTTCAAACTGGTTATGATGTCATTTGCATCCTCAAGCTTCCTTGAAAGTTTATAATTTTTTCTTTTCTCAGATTTCCATTCTACAAGAGCAGAGACCAGTTCACCTTCTAGATCAACTTCTGCCTCAGGTTTTTCAACACATGCTTTAGAGTTCATTCCTTCTCTTTTCTCTGATTTTTCTACCTCTTCTGATTTTTCTACTTCAAATGCCATGAATAGAGCTTCACCCGTTCCTTCTTCAGAATCCTCACTAGAGCTGTCCTCTGAAGAGTTTGTATTCCTGGAGATGAAGCTTTTCTTTTTGAAGTTGCCTTTCTTGAAGTTTGATTTCTTCTTCTAGTCACTTCTTTCTTGGTGTGAAGTTTCCTCACCCTGGTTCTTTTTATTGAGTGGACATTTTGTCGCAAAGTGCCCAATGCCTCCATAGTTAAAGCATTTAAATGGTAGCTTTCCTCTATATTTTCCTTTTCCCTTTCTCAGTTTTTTGACAAAATTTGCTTCCATTTCATCTGATACATCCTCTTCTTCAGATCCTTGTTTTGTGTCTTTGCCTTTTAGGGCTTTGAAAGCCGCTTCTCTATCTGTGGGATTAGACCTTCCTATTCTCATTTCAAAAGCAGTCAAAGAACCATGCATCTCATCCATACTAAAGCGATTTAGATCTTTAGCTTCTTCTATGGCTGAGACTTTCGAATCAAACCTTGGAGGGAGAGATCTTAATACCTTTTTCACGATCGTAGCATCATCCATATCTTCGTCGAGACCTCTGATAGAATTAGTGATCCCGTTGACTCTTAGCATGAAAGCCTCTATGTTCTCATCATTGTCCATATTTAAGGATTCGAATTGAGCTCGATGTGTTTGAAGCTTGGCCTCCTTGATCCTATCGTCTCCTTCATGAATGTTCTCTAGTTTGTCCCATACATCTTTTGCGGATTCACAGTTTATGATTTTGACTAGCTCATTGTCCACTAATCCACACATGATGGCATTTTTTGCTTTCGAATCATTTTCAAATGCCTTTTTACCGGTAGTGTCTGTTGGAGCAGTAGCGGGAGCTTTGTAACCATTAACTACTGCACCCCAGATGTCAAAACCCAAAGCACAGAGATATGTCTGCATCCTTATTTTCCAGAAAGCATAGTTAGTTCCATCAAACAATGGTGCTTTGTTTGAGGAGAAACCTTCACCACTTGCCATTGCGTCACTTCCAAGATCACCCTAGCTGATTGAGCCTGTTCAGGAACTTGGCTCTGATACCAATTGTTGCACTTACAGTGACACTGAGAGGGGGGGTGAATCAGTGTGATCTTTTAAAATTTTAAACTAGCAATACTTAATGCAGAAATGAAGCAAATTTAAATCAGATATAACAAGAGAGCATCACACACAACATAGATTTAACGAGGTTCACCAATGTGGCTACTCCTCAAAAATGACTGCTTGGACTACCATCCAAATCCAGCCTTTGCAAAGCAACTACTTTACAACTCATTTACCAACACCAACTGGAAGGAGCACCAACCCCTCAATTTTTTTGCACCAACAGAAAGGAGCACCAACCCCTAATTCACCAGCACCAACTGGAAGGAGCACCAACCCCTTATGCCAAGCTGCAACTTGGACTTCAAAGAAAATAACAGAAAGATACCTTCAACCTTTTGCAAACTGTCTGCTATTTTTGCACACTCTGCTCGCTTCTGCACAATTTCTTCGCACCAATAGTTTGCCTCTGTGCAACAGTCCCACGCACCAACAACTGATCGCCTCTGCTCCTTTGGACGTTTTTGCACTTAGTTCGCTCTCACTTCGCACTTAGATCGACACATCTCGCTCGCTGCTCAACGTGGACTTTACTTGCACAAATTTGATACACATTCGATACACTCAAATCTCGAAACTGTCCTCCTTTTATAGCATAAAATTTATGAGCAAAGATCTAAACTTAGTCGACTAAAAAACCCTAATTTTAGTCGGCTGCAAACCCTAAAAATTGTCGACTACAAAACCCTAATCTCTGTCGGCCCAGATCCAACTTTGTCGGCTTCAACCGCCTCTGCCGCCTCTGTCATTTTTCCTGTAGCTTCTCCCATGAAATTACAACATGTCGCGATATCGCTACACCTTTTGTGGCCGTACGCTTTCTTTACCCTGCTATCACGAAAATGTGACACTTTTGGCCTTTGTCTGCTTTGCCACCGTTCTTGTCGCGAAATCGTGACACTTCTAACTTTCGCTGACGTCATTCTCACTCTTGTCGCGAAATCGTGACCCTTTTTGCTTCTAGGCCTTCTTCTCCGCTTTTGTCATGAAATCATGACATTTCTGGCGCCATACAGTCTCTCTCCTCCTAGAGTCACGAAACCGTGACATGTCACAAAAATGTGACATCTTCATCCTGCTAGCTTCTTCACTACTGCCAGTCGTGAAATCGTGACACTTTTTCCATCCGTACATCTTTCTTTCATCCTGTCATGAAATCGCGACGCTTTCGGCTTTCGGAGGCTTTTCTTGCAACCTGTCGCGAAATCGTGACACTTTTCGCCTCTTTGTCCTTTTCTCGGCTTGCACCCGCGAAAACATGACATGTCGCGAAATCGTGACACTTTTGCTGCCTTAAGCTCTTTTCTGCCTTTCACCCGCGAAAACATAACATGTCGCGAAATCGCGATAGTTTTCTTCCTTAGCGCTTTTTCTCCAAACATGTCGTGAAATCGTGACAGTTTTCTGCCTTAGCGCTTTTTCTCCAAACATGTCACGAAATCGCGATAGTTTTCTGCCTTAGCGCTTTTTCTCCAAACATGTCGCGAAATCGCGACAGTTTTTTGCCTTAGCGCTTTTTCTCCAAACATGTCGCGAAATCACGACAGTTTTCTTCCTTAGCACTTTTTCTTCAAACATGTCACGAAATCGCGACAGTTTTCCTCCTTGCCTTCTTTTCTGCCAACATGTCACGAAATCGTGACAGTTTTTCTTTGTGCCTTCTCTCTCCTCCGACATGTCACGAAATCGTGACAATTTTCTTTGCGCCTTCTCTCTCCTCCGACATGTCGCGAAATCGTGACAGAAAACATGTCGCGATATCGCGACAGTTTTCTTACTTGTCTTTTTCTTTGATTTTCTGAATCTGGGTTACTTCTATTTTCCTGGAATTGCACTGTACATGATCTGACTAACCCTTGAACTTCTGTCCTCTGCATCTGAATGACTTTTGAACTATTTGTCCACTGCATCATTAGATCTAACTGCCTGTGTTGACAACAATGACAAACCTCTTGCAACACCTTGCTCAATAGGATACAGGGCGATCAGGGCTAAATCTACATAATCCAACCTTCTAGGTCATCTCAAAATGCCCTATTTTGCCTAACCCCAAATTTCTAGGTGTTTTAGAGGCCTCTGGATGGGACATTTAGGAGGTTGATTTTTGAAATTTTATGATAGTCCTAATCGTCCCACCCCAGAGTGATTAAAAATCTATAGTATATTTATTGACTATTCTTTTTACAGTGTGTTCCTAAAAGTGTTTGCATTCTTTTGTCCAAATTTCATATTATTCTGACATTTTTTTATTACCATTTTAATTATTTCGTGCATGCATTAACCGGAGGGCTTGGGGATTGCATATTTCCCTCCATCCGTAGGTGCTATTAATCATTTGTTATTTCTTTGAATGTAGGATCTCAACACTGGAGGGGTAGCAAGGAACTACAGATGCATTCATGCAAGTGACGACATTTGGCCTACCCATTTCAAATGGGGGCACGTGGAAGATCCTAAAGGGAAGCGTACCATCCGTGGTGTAACAAAACTATATCTAACACTCCTAGATCCTAAAAAGGAAGGATACAAATTGTAACCTGGTCTCAAAGAAAATTTAATAAAAATAAGGGCTACACTTTACATTTGCTTTATATCTTGTTTCAATTCATTTGTTTTCCTTTTTTCATGCACTTTAGTCCTTTGTTCATTTGTAGGACTTAGCATTTCGTATGATTTTGTTTGCACCACACCCGGTATGCCTATGGGCTTCCGTATCCTCATGCTTTTAGTGGCGATCATGGTGGGACTCTGTACCCTAATTTTGGGATCAAAATTTTGATCAAAACTTTGTGTTTTTGCTTGTAGGTGTTAATCCTTCAAGCGCTGGACTGTTGCTCGTGCCACCTTATGATGAATACAGACTGGAATTTGTGTCTCTCCAGGATGAATAAGGCATTTGTCCCACCCTATGATGAATACAAATCTACTATTCATCCCACTTCTGGATGATTAGCTCTCTATTTTTTGAGTAGAAACTTAAGGACATATGGTTTGGGCAGAGAAGAGGTAGGTCTTCTAAACATCCTCTATAATTTTTTGTCTTTGTTTCTATGATTTTTCTATTTCTTTGCTTGCATAGAAAAGTTTTACTGCATGTTTTCTTTCTTTGTGCAAGTAAAAAGAACCCAAAACACCACGAGATAATCTAAACATCAAGGCATTGGTCGTAAAACCCCAACACTTGATCAATACCAACGATGGATTTCATCACCACCTTGGCTTGAATTTTGCATACATAACCTTGATCACTACTATTGCTAGACATAAATCCTGATGAAAACTAACCAAGTGTAGTGGGGGTGATTCCCAATGCATGAGGATAAGTCTTCTATGGTAGGTGTCAAAAACAAAGCGATTTCCCTTTCGTACCGCCTATGTTCCACATACTGTTCTGCTTTCGCGTACCAATAGTTTCCCTCATGTAAGGGCAAGTATATTGAGAGGTTTAGTATAATGGACTGGCAGTGGTATATTGAATGGGTGACCATTTTGGGAGACATAAGATCCCTCATATTGCATATACAACAAAATTTTCTTTACAAAGCTTTCAAAACAAAAATCAAAACACACTAAACCAGATCTAGGGCACACCTTTAATCTATAAATGAGATAATCACTTATTTTTTTGTGTGGCTCCTATTTGTTTAGTGTAGCATAAAAAATTATAAATAATATAAGACCTACATATCTTGTAGAGAGACACCACCATGGTGTACACTCGTATCCAAGTCCAATCATGGGCAGAAGCTACAAAAAGTGTACAAGGGGGCACAAGTAACCTCCGCTATAGCCCCAAGGACTTGGTAATACCACCTTGGTGGCCTGACCCACAAAATAGTCCACATCATACCATGACATAATGGGACTATAGAGGCACCCCTTCGAGGGGCACACCCATGCAACATAGACCCTTTCAAGAGGAGTAGATACACGTGGCACTCAACATAGATGGGAGGGCTCCCTTAGACACTCGTTATGAGTGGCCACCGTGTGATGAAGTGCTAGAACAACATAGGGTCCATAAGGACGGGCCACATGATTACATCATCCCTTCTCTACCCATTATTACTATAAAAAATAATAGGCCAAATATAGAGTGTAAGGCTCTTCAGACAGGGCGAGCCAACTCTGCCCACCCCTTTCACATATACAGAAGGGAGCACGATGAAGACCACTACATTCCTAAAGAGCAATGCACGGCATGGGAGCAATGCACCTTCATACCTATCATTTATCAAGATCACCCACTAAGGCTAGAGCCTTAGGTGAATGCTGCTACCATCGATAGAGGGAAGCAACCTATAAAGATCTCAGATCACCACAACTGAGATAGATGTGTAGGGGAGGCATCTAGGCCTCCTAGACTCAAGACGTTGGAACAGATAGACTTGGAATTTTCCAAACATGCCACCCATCTACTGAAAATCATGCATCTTGAGCAAGACCAACAATAGTTAGAGCACCTCTACCGCCTTAGAAAAGAGCACATTCGACATCAGACAGACGAGTTGCTCCAGAATACTATGCCTGAGAGGGTCCCAACCCCTCACATGCATAGGATAGAGTTGTATGAGAGGCACAACCCTTTGGTGTGAGATAGGTCTCCACGACCTTATCAAATGTTACCTCCAAGACCTCCTAGAACTGAGCGGGAGACCACCCCTAGAGCCAATGATGGGCATCCTCCACAGGTACCTGCCCATGTTTATAGGTCATGCCTAGGAACTCCTCAAGAAGTCTATGAGGAATTCGAGCAAGAAGAAGAGCAGGCTAAAATGCCCTACCAAGGTAGGGGGGGTGCTATCTGGCTACCCCTCCATAGGCCTCAAGTTTCCTACAATTCACAATGGGAACAAACCAAGGAGGAAGAAATCAAATCTTCTGATGCATACAAAGCACTGCTAGAGCTCTTAGAGTCTATGGAGACCAAGACTTTTGGGCCCTAAAAGCCCACTTTATGCCAGCTCTATAGTCACCCTATGCATCCTTTAGTGCCTGCACCCCCATACCTTAAACACTTTAAAATGCCTCAATTGGAAATCTTTAGAGGGGATGAGGATGCCCAAGAGCACGTGACAAGATTCCTAAGCCAATGCTTTGGCATTTAGGACAATGATGCTTTGCTTTTATGAATAATTATAACCATGTTCGTAGGCCCTACCTCATATTGGTTTACCTAGTTGCCTAAGCATAGCATCAGCCTAGACCAACTAGTGGACGCATTCCTTGAACATTTTACCTTTAATACCAAGAAGAAGGCATCGTTAAGCGACCTAGCTAGCCTCAAACAGTATGAGGAGGAGACCATGGTGGCTTATGGAAATCTATGGAGGACGTTGCTTTCAAAGCTACCTTACCTCCCTCCCATGGCCGACTTGACCCAAATGTTCTCGAAGAGTTGTTTGAGGTCGATCTTCGTGCTATTGTAGTTGTAACAATATGCCACTCTCGAGGAAGCCCTGATGCAAACCAGAATCATAGAGGAGATCAAGATACAGGATGGCGATATTTCCAAGCCATGCAAGAAAGAGTGGCCCAAAAATGGCAAAATTGGGTCAATGTAACCGAAACTCGTCGTGGTCAATCAGGTTGCTATAAATATACCTAAGCCTACACAAGCAACACAACCCCCAAAGGCTAATTACTAGGTAGTTCCTCTTGAAACCTACGAAAAGGAAAATCATAGGCAAGAGAAAAATTAGTAGCGTCTCCCTAGGTGACAATTCACACCCTTCACAGAGTCTAAAGACTCCTTGTTTGACCGCTTGTCCATGGCAAACCTGATAAACCTGCCAGAAAGTGGACCCGTAGACCCCAACGCGCAAAAACACAAGGGCTATAGGGAAGACTTGTACAATAGATTTCACTAGCAGAAAGGACATGATATTTACATGTGTTGGAAGTTACAAACCTTAGTGCAAGACCTAATAGACAACAAGACGCTAGCAGTGGATAATATTATGGTGCCAAAAAACCAATAGATGGAGGTCTTCAAATACCCCCTACCTGCCCATGATGTGTAGGCAAAGACCCTTCAAGTTAATGAGGTGGCATATAACCACCCCATGTAGGGGTATGTAGGGATGATAAGCATAGTGACTCAAAACAAGATGTACCCAAGTACAACTATCCCCACGACAGCTACAGGAGAGGTTCCATCAATGTCACAACCTCCCACCCTACACAACCTCCCCTGCCTAGACCAGTGGCCATGATTTAGACTAAACATACCCAAAGTTTAAGGACCACATTAGCTAGGCTTTCCATCTACGAGCTCATCCAAAAATCATCGCCCCATCGAGAGGCTCTAATGGAGATATTAAAAGCCATCGAGCTGTAGCCCCACGAAGCAAACTATTTCAACAACTTTGTGGGACATGTAAAATGATGTACAAAACCAGTCATCACCTTAAGAAAAGACGAACTAAAATCTATGACTAGTGATATGGTGGATCCACCCCTACACGTCATTGCATGGGTCAACGGGATTCCATTTAAGAGGGTGTTGGTGGACACTGGCTCATCCAACAATATAATCACAATAATGTCATTGAAGCACCTCAAGTTGCTAGCATCTCACATTGTGGCCTCCACCTATACTCTTCGAGCATTCAATGACATGATATGCTTGACGATTGGCATAATTGTCCTACCCATCTAAGTGATACAAAAGACTATTCCTATATTGTGCCACATCTTGGAAGGTGAGATGGCCTATAATATCTTGTTGGGTTGGCCTTGGATCAGGCACATGAAGTGTGTCCCTTCGATAGCCCATCAATGTCTAAAGTACACATACGAAGGGCAAGTGCATGTGGTCCCAGTAGACTTAGAGCCCTTCAAGTATTACAATATGGTGTAGCTAATGCCACAATCAACCCTTACATTGAAACATTTGGACTTTCAGTTGAATCCATCCAAATAGGGTTCGATTCTGCATACATCCCTGCTATTAAGTACCTCAAATCCCCAGTTGGGTCCATCTTCATCATCTGGTCCTTCACCAATGACACCACCTATGGTGGCCACACTGAAGGACAATGGGAAGAAACCCTTGGAAGAGGCACCACCATCAGTCTCAACCATCTCTACCGAAGATGTGCCTAGCCAAATGGAAGTCAAGGTGCCTAGATCACCCAACATAGAGTGGACTCAGGAAGAACTCCCATTCCCTCCCCCTCAACCATCAATGATCACCATTGAGATGGCCAATACGGGCCTGGGGGAGAATATAGTGTGGAACATTGAAGCAAAACCTATGCTTGAGTCCATGCAGGACATGGGGAGACCTCGCATCCCCATCGACACTATTGTCCCTTTGGGCTACCCACCAAACTAGACAAATTTTGTATATGGGGGCCTCAAAAATGACATTGAACCTTACCTACAAGAGGAAGAGGATGAAGAGCCCTTTTTCAAGAATGTCAACTATCTATCCAACTCGAACTTCACTTTGAAATATCTTGGCCAATGTAAATGGCACGAATATGGGTTGGGTAGATATGAACAAGGGGTGTGCGTTCTTTGTCAACCAAGATATCAGATGTGGTACAAAAAATTAGGAGTAGGGTTCAACCACCCTCTACCCTTTGACATATTGGTAGAGAACATGCAAGGCCTAGGGCTAAGCAACAAGGATGGGTTGGCACAAGATCCATATGTCAATCCTAACACAACGTACACATTGGGAGATTATCTCCCATTGTTAACAACCAACCTTGTGGGCCTCAACAACCCCTTCTCATTGATCAAGAAAGAGGAAAGTTCAAGAACTTACCTCCAAAAGGGATATAGAAAAATCCAAGAAGGATTTTAAAAGTAAGATTCAAAGTATGAGGTAGCGCCTTGGGACCCTTTCGAGTTCGATAGCAATCACTCGTAAGTGATGCCCATAGATGATTATCAAGAGGACTTCATGGTGATGTTCCCCTTTGATGCTCCAATCGAGCAATGGCCACCTCAAGAGAACCAGGCCCTCTCGTAGAGAGTGGAACAATCCTGACGGACCAAATTAACTTGCTCGAGCAGAATGAGCCTCACATGTCGTAAACAACTATCGAATCCAACGAAGGCCTATGGATATATGATATCGATTATGAAGACAAGACTAAGATGGCATATCTCAACCATATGTGACATCAACAATACCCTATGGACATTAAAGACATGTTTGAACAGCTAAACATGGGGCCAAGGCATAGGTGGCATTTGAACCAAGTACAATTGGACCAAGTGTTGCATCCGCCACTTCAGGCATACAGAGAGCACCCTCTGCCTAGAGACCCTATAGAGCCATCAGTGCCAAGGTAAAACCCTATCCTTTTATCCACACATAGGGCCGATCCATTTGTGCCAATACCCATAGAGCCAGATCCGAAGCACAAATATCACCAAGGATGTCCGAGTCACCACCCACGTGGTAATGGAGACCAAATTCACTTCATCAACATGATATCCATTGACTTAATTGCACCCATCTATAATTCAGACGATCCAACATGACCATTGTATCTAAACCTAGATGCCATAGACTAGGATCGTGCTAACTCACAACAATATCCATCAGAGTACTGGCCTTGCAGTGAGATGCTTCATTTCACCCCAATACCAACTCAGGATATCTTCCATGCTAAAAAGAAACCTGATGTTGCAAACGTAGATCTAAATTTAGCAATTTATATCCACCTAATCCCAACTCCACACCAGTTGGAGGATGGGTCCCACATGTCAGTCAAAGAGACGACTGACGTAGACATTGGCTCTGATCCAATGAATCCATAAATCATCAAGATGGGGGTAAGTCTATCCTACGAAGAGCAATCCAATTACATTGCCCTTATCAAAGAGAAGGAGGTTTTTTCATGGTCCTACAAAGACATGCTAGGGCTAGAATCGTAGCTAGTTATGCATAATCTAACGCTTCATCTGATAGTCAAGCCAATAAAGCAAAAACTATGTAAGATGCACCCAACTGTAGCCTTAATGGTCAAATACAAGCTACAAAAGTTGTTGGATGCATAGTTTATCATCTGCATGGATTACCCACCATGGATGTCCAACATGGTACCCATCAAGAAGCCTGATGGGAGGATTCACATATGCACTAATTTTTGAGATCTAAACAAAGCGAGTCCCAAGGAAAATTTCACCTTGCCTAGCATCGACATATTGGTAGACAGTACAACTGGACACAAAATGCTTTCCCTCATGGATGGTTTCTCGGGATACAACTAGATTCATATCAATCCTGATGATCAACTCAAAATGGTGCTCATAATGCCTTGGGGGAAATTTTGTTATAAGGTCATGCCCTTTAGCCTTAAAAATGCTGGCGCCACCTACCAACACGCTATGACATACATCTTCCATGATCACATGCATAAAACTTTGGAAGACTATATGGATGATCTGTTGGCCAAATATCTTTTGTGCCTAGATCATCTCGATGACCTAAGAAAGATCCTCGATCATCTCATCAAACATAAAGTCAGACTAAACCCCAAGAAGTGTGTATTTGGTGTCACATCTGGAAAAATCTTGGGTTTCATAGTCTCAAAATGAGGAATCAAGGTAGATCCAAACAAAGTCAAGGAAATCCTTGAAATGCTTCCCCCAACCACCATCAAGCATCTCAGAAGCTTGCAGGGAAAGGTTGCATCAATCAAGCACTTCATAGTGCAACTATCTAACAAGTATCAACCCATGAATAAATTATTACACAAGGGGGTAGCATTTCATTGGTATGACGAGTGCTAGTCAGCCTTCAACAACATTAAACAATACTTGGCTTCACTGCCAGTATTGGCACCACTTAGACCAAGAGTACCGTTCCATTTATACATCTCAGCTATTGAGGTGGCACTAGGTGCCATGCTAGCCTATAAAAATGAACTATATAAAGAACAGGCTACTTACTATCTTAGCCGCACCCTGGTCAGTTATGAACTTAACTATGCATACGTCAAAAAGCTATGCTTAGCAGTGGTATTTGCCACCAAAAATCTATGCCACTACATGCTAAGCAATACGACGTATGTTGTGTCTAAGGAGAATCCATTGTGGTACATGATGAGTCATACTTATCATAGTAGCCACACGACAAAATGGATCATGTTGTTGACAAATTTTGACATCGAATTCATTGGAAAAAATTCCATAAAAGGTCAATTCATCGTCGATCAACTAGCAGAGGCTCCTCTTGAAGACGATCAGCCTCTAACCATAGAACTACTTGATGATGGGGTCTTCCATGTCTTAAAATCACCAAATTGTGATGAGCCTGAGTACCAGGATGACATAACCTTATTTTTTGATGGTTCTAAATGTGAGTAAGGGGGTGGCTCAAGAATCATATTCTTCACACCAAAAGGGGCTCCAATGCCTCTATCATTTAAACTTTATTTCTCATGCACCAATAACAATGGCAAATATGAAGCCTTGCTCATAGGTCTTCAGAAAGCAATCACCATGAAAATCAAATGCTTGAACATCTTTGGTGATTTGATGTTAATCATCAACCAAGTGAAAGGGGTATTCCAATGTAAATGCCTAGTTCTGCAGGCATACAAATCCCTTGTGGATAAATTCCTAGCAAATCTTGAATGGTACAACATCGAGGCACTCCCTCGATCATCGAATCGTTTTGTGGACACTATGGCCTCCTTGAGGTCACTAATCCCACAAGACCCTTCTGCTGAGATGACAACCATTCAAGTCAAAACATTATTGCAATCCATGATGGAGCATGCAAGCTATGACATAACGCCAAGAATCCACCTGATCTATATTGAACCATCTCAGGATAGATTCACTTGAATCCATAATAGTCTAAATCACGCCAACTAGGGCTCCTTGTTCTCCCGTATTCCCCTTGATAGCAACACAATGCTATTTTTACAAGTTCATTCCCACTCAGCTTTTGCAAGGGATGAACTTCAAGAGGGATTGGCAGTTCATACCATCGAGGTTTATGATCAATAGGATTGGTACACACCCATAAGAGACTACCTCAAGCTAGGTAACCTCCCACTTGGATTGTCACATGCCACAAAAATATCATTCAAATAGAAAGCGGAAAAACATGTCTTGCTAGGAGACATTTTGTACCATCGAAGCTACAAAGGGATCCTCCTCCATTGCTTGGACCAACAAGAGTCCGCTTGGGCAATCACCCAAGTGCATGATGGTACGTGTGATGGCCACTTTAGCGGTATGGCCATCACCAAGTGCATTCTTCGCATGGGCTATTATTGACCATATTTAGAGTGATATTGTTGCGCATATGTAAGGAAGTGCATGAAATGTCAACACCATGCTAATTTGACACACGTACCTTCTAAGGCCTTGCGGCCAATCCAATCAACTTGCTCATTCTTGTAGTGGGGCTTAGATATAATCGAAAAGATCTCCCCTGCATCATCAGGTCATCACACGTTTATCATAACGACCACAGAGTACTTCACCAAGTGGGTGGAAGCAATTTCACTTACCTCTACGACTGGGACCCGCATTGTGGAGTTTATTTTACATAACATCATATTTTATTTTGGTATTCCATCCAAGATCATCTCGGATAATGGGACGTCATTCAAGAACAAAGATGTGCGTGCTTTGACAACAAAGTACAAAATTTAGCATAGTTTTTCAACACCCTATTATCTGTAGGCAAATGGGCAAGCATAGGCATCAAACAAAATGCTAGTTGCCATCCTTAAAAATATGGTCATAGATAGTCATAAGGATTGGCACATTCAAATCCCGCTTGCCATATGGGCTTATCGCACTAGCATTCGGACGCCCACTAGGGAAACTCCATTTTTATTGGTGTATGGCTCTGAGGCAGTCATGCCTCTCGAGTTGGAAATACCTTCCTTGCGCATATTAATGCAAGAGTTCATTGATGATGACACTACATGACAAGCCTAGTTAGACCAGCTTACGTTGCTCGATGAACGATGCATCAATGCTCTCGAGCATTTACGTATCTATCAAGAGCGACTTAAGAAAGCATACAACATGAAAGTTCACCTGAGGGACTTTTAGATTGGTGACTTGGTCTTAAAAGAGAACCAACAAAATTCTAAATTGCCACCCTATCTAAGGGACAAGTTCATGGAAAATTGGTTAGGTCCTTATGTAATTGACAGTAAAATAGGACCTGGAACATACCGGCTCACCTCTCTTGAAGGAATCAAGGAACTAGAACCCTTGAAAATTAGTAATTTGAGGCCATTCCACATTTAAAAGAGCCATAGCCCACCCCAAAAGCTCCAAGGATTCCAACAATCACTTGGTCAACCCAAAAATCTCCAAGGATTCTCACAATCACTTGGTCAACCTAAAAAGCTCCAAGGATGCTAGCTATCGCTTGGTCAACCCAAAAATGCCCCAAAGGTATCTATAATCCCTTTAGTCAAACCAAAAGCTCCAAAGATGCTAGCTATCGCTTGGTCAACCTAAAACACCCCAAAGGTATCTATAATCCCTTTAGTCAAACCAAAAGCTCCAAAGATGCTAGCTATCGCTTGGTCAACCTAAAACACCTCCAAGGGTTCCCACAATCACTTAGTCAAAAACAAATATTCAAAAATAGAAAAAAACAAACAATAATAAAAAATAACAAAAAAAATTGCATCTCACTTCCATGCATACTCTTAACAATCAAAATACCAAAAAAAATAAGTTGCATTAGGCATCGCAAACATACATTGCATATTTGTTGGTCATACAGGTCCAATGCACCATAGACTGTAATTACTTGGCAATTCCATCATTTTCTATATTTGTCCACTTTGTAAATAGTCCAACAAAAATAAATGCCATCCACATTTTTCACCATATCATTATCAATTGTATTCTAATGTATTTAGGGCTTTCGTCATTCAGCTGTCATTAGATTTCTAGCCAAAAACTATATAAAGTCAGACAAATTTTACAAAGGTAGAGTTTTACTTGGATCACACCTGGCTACATAGCATCCCAACACAAGTTAAAACACACAAAAATTCCCAATTTGTATGAACAAAATATGAAACCTACATAGCAGGCTAGGTTACCATACGCGAAATGGTTATCTTGCTCATCCCCCTATGTGAATGACCCCAAGAATGCTGAGAGTTGGCAAAAGGACAAGCATCTTCCCTACCCAATTCCCCAAGAATCCCAAAATCCTCAAAGGGTTGCAAACATCAAAAATTACAAAAGTCAAAATACAAACTCCAAAGTTTGATATCCAAACCCCTCAAAGTGCACACATCAAAAGGCACAAGAAAAAGTGATCCTCATCACTCTAAATTCCAATCCCTTGCTCAAAAGAAAAAATAAATAAAATAAACAGTGATTTTTATCACTACATACGCGAGCAAGTATCCCAATAAAATTGAAGAAAATAAGGGAGTCAAACTTGAATCCCTTGAACTCTTAGCATTCGGAAGGTCATGAGGTGACCCTTAGTATCGGTTTGGTAGATAGCTTGTTGGTCACTGGCGGTAAACCTCCCGCATGATGATATATCTATCGCATTAAAACTGTGTACATATCAATTTTTGCATGTGGATGAGCTAGCTTGTGGTATCCTAGATTGTATCACAAATTAATCTTACTAAATACAACAAAGGAGTTAGTGGAGCTAATTAGGTGATCCTTAGTATAGGTTTGGTTGATAGCCTATCTGGCACTAGCGGTATCCTGATAACTACCACATAAACAAATTCAATCGCACACACAAGGATGTGAAATAACTTGGTCAAACTCAAGTCTAATTCATACCTTGGTCAAAAGTCTTGTGATAATAAATATACAGTCTTGGCTAGTTAGTTAAAAACAACTGAGTCTCAGAAAACCTTAACTACATTTTAGCACAACTGTTGCACATTTCATTATTAAATCACCATCAAAAAATACAAAACAAAAAATTACACATGCAAAGTCATTCCATAAAGTCATCACATAGTACAAAAATCTAGAAAATCCTATACAGTCTATGGTGCCACTGCCAAGTTATCAACAAATCATTTCATCCATTCCATATGCATACATCATATACTTAGCAACATCGCATTCATAATAACCCATGCATACATCAACTAACTAAATGTGCATTATATAAATGATAAATCATGACAAGTGAATAATAAAAAAGAAATTCATGTATATATATTGCCAAAATACCCACAGGATACAATAAAATAGTCCTCGAACCTCACAAAAAAAACCAAAAAAATAAAAAACCCCAAGCCTAGGGAGTTGACCACCATGATCATGCAGGATCGATGTGATTGGAACTACCCCCAGTGGTGTGGGTCCTATGGGACCTCTCATGGTGGCTGCTGACAGCCCCCGCATCATGCCCACTAGCACTTCCCTCACCTACCCACCTACGATGAGAGGAAGCATACTGCTCAGTCTCACTATCTCTCATTCGACATGAAGATCCACCTCCAGTGAGCTCAGGTAACTACCTACCAAGGCGGATAATATCTACCTCCAACTCCAACCGGTGTTGGACCCAATCCACCTCCCACCGATGGTATGTAGCCAATGCATCATCATGCTATGCCAACTGAGTCTGCAAGATATCCCTCTCCTATGAAGCATCTATGTCCCCATCCCACTGACGGTACATAGCCAATGCATTCTCCCACTCCACCAACTGAGTCCGTAGGAGATCCCTCTCCTGTAGAACCTCCTTGTGCTCCTCATCTCATCTCTATAGTAGATCCTCCAATCGTGCTATCTCAGTGTGATACCTAGCCTCCATGTCCCCTGGGACTGCCTAAGGCATGGGCATCTCTAGGATGGTGGGCTACTCTGGCACCCACTGATCCAGAACATCATGTATATCTAGCTACTCTGGAACCCCTATGTCATCCCTAGTCAAGTCGTCAACCTCCACCATATCTGCATCATCGAATAGAGCTCCCTAATCCTCCCTCGATGCCTCCACATCCTCACCACCTACTACTGCTACATCCGCACCTCCTAGAGGCCCCTCACCCTGCCATCATCGCATCGTCCACCACTGGTCATACTCAGTAGTCACCCCAATGTTGTCCATGTTAGGGACATCGATCACTACATTTGACTCCTCACCTAGTGGCTCAATGATCAACTAGATGAAAGTACTCTCATCACCCCGATGTCGATAGATCAAAGGCTCACCAAGAAATCCTTGGTGTACCCTAAACTATCGAGTCACCTAAACATATGGGAAGTACTCCTGATCGATCTCGTGTCGCCCGATCAACCATATCCCCCTGTGCACCCATCAGATCCACTCCCCAGCCTCAGGCCAAGTTGGATAGTCCTGGTATGGATGCTAGAACACCTCCCCTAGAGCAAGACATGAGAAGGCATCAGCATAGTGCCCTACGACACCTACCCACCACTAAATCTGCCCTTGCTCCTCTGACCTCTATCATAGAGTAGCATAACCAATTTCCCTATCCACCATATCCCCCTAAGTGGTCCAAGGCAATCCCTGTGGTCACTCCATAGCTATGTGCTGCCACCTCCAACACTACAACAAGTAGTTGCACCCAATCCCATTTCGCCTCCAGTAGTGGACCTCGTACAACTCATCATAAAGTTATGCCAGTAATGTCTGACCCCACCTCATAATTAGTGGTGCTGAGGTTAGACACTCCACAAGTCTAAAAACCACCTCAAGCAGGTTCCAAGGGAACCTCGCACTTGAGGAGTCGAGAAGAAGCATGTTGGAGATGAGAGTCATGAGCAGTGCATGCCTCACCCCCAAAATGCCCTGCTCCAGCCACCACTGCACCAAAATTCCTCCAATTAGGTAGTCCCCCTATGCCCTCTCCACTACCTCATCCACCCGCATCTTCGTTGCATGCCCAAAGCACCATGTTGGCACCACCATTTGTTGATCATGGGTAGTCCGAATGGGAAATCCTTCTATCAAAATCAGTAGAATCTGATAAACGTTCTCAAGAGTCACTGTCATCTCCCCTGTTGGGAGATGAAATGTTTTGGTGTGGGGATCCCACAAATTGATCAGGGTAGTTAGATATGCCCGATCCCCCACCATAGGCTCTAATCGAGTCACCTGATTGATCCCAAGGGCATCATGCCACTCCCAACCCGCCATAGTCAGTGCCTCCTGTGCTTCAGAGAATACCATTGGCTAATGGTACTGACTCTTCACCACCTGCAAAATAAAACAACACAAAAACATTAAAACAAGAAAAAAAACTATACAACACTAAAACAAATATACAACAATGTACACAAACTATACAACAAAAACATTTCATAAAATGTACAGCCAAAACAATAAACAAAATATACAGCCAAAACACTTAACAAAATGTACAACAAAAATATTCTAAAATTCAAATAAAACTGTACAGACAAACCAAGTACAAAAAAACACTGTACAGACAAACAAATTACAAAATTTCAAACCAGGGTTTTTTAACCTTATTTTGAATAAAAAAACAAACAAAAAACAAAATTTTAAACGTCGAGTTTTTAACTCTAGTTTAAACTAAAAAACAAAACACAAGATACAAAAAAAAATTTAACCTAGGGTTTTTAACTAGTTTAAACTAAAAAACAAAACACAAGATACAAACAAATTTTAACCTAGGGTTTTTAACTCTAGTTTAAACGAAAAAAAAAACAAAATTTTAAACCTAGGGTTTTTAACTCTAGTTTAAACAAAAAAACAAAATTTATAACCTAGGGTTTTTAACTCTAGTTTAAACAAAAAACAACATAACAACAAAATTTTTAACCTAGGGTTTTTAACTCTAGTTTAAACAAAAAATAAAATAAAAACAAAAATTTTAACCTAGGATTTTGATCTTAGTTTAAACAGCACCACACAAAATACAAATACAAAAAAAGTAAACTAGGGTTTAATCTTAGTTTAAATAGAAAAATGACATACAAAAAAAATTAATTAATCACAATTTTTGAACTGTAAAATAAAAAACAAACAAAATAAAGCAAAGGAGCACCTACCGGTCTTGCCTTGGCTCTGATACTCAATTATCTAGTCCGTGAACTCATGGTATCTACTAAATTGCAACAACGCTCCACTATGCAGACTCAAACTCCTCCTCTTCACAGCTCCAAATCGCCAGAAAAAACAAATACAAATGAGCCCAAAACATAGTTTTGACCCGTATATAGGATTTTAGGCCTGTAATCATTCCACCCTGGGATGAGCACTCTATTTAGTGCTCATCCCACCATAGGATGATTACAAAACTGGTATTCATCCCACCCTAGGATGATTACAGAGCAAGAAAATAAAAAACAATAAAAACTGCATCCAAAATGCATCATAAACAACAATAAAACTTCCGAACAAAGGCACCTTTGCACCTGCACTTTAGGGCATCCAAAACCGACGTTGGAGTCACAAATACTAACTATCCTACTCCCTAAGAAGGCTAACATAGTTGAACCACTCCACGGGAGGAAGGATTTTTGAGAATTTCATCCCCAAAAGGTGTCATAAAAAAGGGTCCAAACCCACCCAAAATAGCAATAAAACTATCGAACAAAGGTACCTTTGTGCCTGTGCTTCAGGGCATCCAAAAATTATGTTGGGGTCGCAAATCCTCACTATCATACTCCCTAATATGGCTACCATAGCCGGATCGCTCCACAAGAGGAAATAATTTTGAGAATTTCATCTCCAAAAGGCATCACAAAAAAGGGTCCAAACCCACCCAAAAAATAGCAATAACATTGCCGAACAAAGGCACATTTGCGCCTGACATTCTTGGCATCCAAAACTGATGTCGGGGCCACAAATTATCCATATCCTACTCCCTAAGAAGGCTACCATAGCTAGACCGCTCCAAGGGAGGACAAATTTTTGATAATTTCATCCCCAAAAGGGGTCATAAAAAGGGTTAAAACCCACCAAAAATAGGTCATATTGTTGGGAAACTGCATAAGAAGTCAATAGAAAACAACTGAAGGCCCCCTTAACATAAGTCATATTTGGTCAAGTGACTCGTTGCTTTTCTCATGTCAGTAATTCCCTCATCGATTCATCGTTTGAGGGGGTAGTCACACTTAGTCACCAATCAACAAATACACACCCAATCAAGGAAATGACATGCATTCAAAGGATCATTGACAAATATAATAACGCTCCTACTTGGGGTAGAAAATGAGTAATAATCACAAGCTGATCAAAGACATGGCATTCTAGAATCATGAACTCAAGGTTCCCATAGACAAAAGGTTGTGCCCTTTGCCTATTTATGACTGAAAAATGTCCAAGATCAAGTAACACCTCACCAAAAAATGTTAATACTTGGATTAAGCTCCTTAGCTCGTCAAAAGAAAGGATTCAAAAATGCGTGCCCTTTCCATAATTAGGGCATCAAAATTTGGTTAGGTTACTAAGAAACCATAATCATTGGTGCTTTGGTTATCTATTTTTTCTCAACACTGTGCCATGCACAATGCATCCCAAAAATGGGCATATGTAGACACCAAAACAAAACCAATCTGATTATGTGATGACAAGCACTAATCAAATTGACATACATAGCCCCTAGGGCAGCCCCCAGAGGTTAAAAAGTGGTCCTAACCACTCCCACAATAGTTTTGGAAGGTCAGAGGTCAATTTGGTACCTTTCAGGCACTCTGCTCCCTACTCGTTCCACCCTGGGATGATTACAAAATGGTATTTGTCCCACACTAGGATGATTAGTAGCATTCACTCCAGGATGGGGCGAATAGCAGGTTTGATGGGAAAAAGGTCAAACCTTGACAAATGGCAGCTCAGATCTGCCACTCAACTCCACCTTCAATGCATGGGAGTGTGAGTAAGCATTTTTGAGCTCAAAGATGCAGTCATAAAGTCAGTCATGGAACCCTTAATCAGGGAGGAATCTTCTCTCCCCTAACAAGGCATGATGGCCAAGTGGCGCCTCTGCATTCTCATTCACAAGAGACCCTCAGGTCTATAAAATGGTGAGTCTTCTCACCCCAAAAAAATATAGAGTAGGAGAATTTGGAGCAATGAAATGCTGCCAAATTACATCCTCACCCCTCACTTGTGCTTCTTACATCCTTGATCTCTCTTTTGGAAGGGAGGTTATTGGGTGAACATTGGAAGCACAATTCGGAGTTAGAACCTGAACATTTGGCCACAATACCCCACCCAATTTGCTAAAACAACCTCCTAGGATGTTTTGGATGCATCCCAAGTGGATTTATGTCAAAACCAAGCCCCAAATGGTGGGCTTCCTACCCTCGGGTGCCCCCCACACTGCTGTAGTCCTAATCGCCCCACCTCGGAGTTATTATAAATCTATAGCATATTTCTTAACTATTTATTTTGCATCTTATTTTATGTCATTCATGTATGCTACCTTTCAAATTTCATGCAATTCTAATGATTTTTGACTATGTTTTCATTGTTTTTCGCCTTCATTGACATACAGGGAGCATCTTCGGATACAGGGTGATTGAGGCTGAATCTATAGAATAAAACCTTCTGGGTCATCTCAAAATGCCCTATTTTGCCTAACCCCAACTTTGTAGGTGTTTTGGATGCCACTGGATGGGACATTTAGGAGGTTTATTTTTTATGTTTTATGACAATCCTAATCGTCCCACCCCGGAGCGATAAGAAATCTACAACAAATTTCTTGACTGTTTCTTTTGCAGTGTGTTCCTGATAGTGTTTGCATTCTTCTATCCAAATTTCATCTTATTAAGACATTTTTTTATTACCGTTTTAATTATTTCATGCATGCATTAACCGAAGGCCTTGGGGATTGCATATTTCACTCCATCCGTAGGTGCTATTAATAATTTGATGTTTCTTTGAATGCTGGATCTTGACATCGAAGGGGCAGCAAGGAACTACAGATGCATTCATGCAAGCGACGATGACATTTGGCCCACCCATTTCAAATGTGGGCATGCGGAAGATCCCGAAGGGAAGCGTACCATCCGTGGTGTAACAAAACTATATCTAACGGTTCTAGCTCCTAAAAATGAAGGAGACGTATTGTAACCTGGTCTTAAAGAAAAATTAATAAAAAGAAGGGTTGCACTTTACATTTGCTTTATATCTCGTTTTAGTTCGTTTGTTTTTCCTTTTTCATGTACTTTAGTCCTTTGTTCATTTGTAGGACTTAGCATTTCATATGCTTTTGTTTGCACCACACCCGGTATGCCTATGGACTTCTGTATCCTTGTTCTTTCACCACCAACGGTGCAAAATGTCTCTAGCAAAGGAGCATTGGAAAAATAAACGAGAAGAGTCATCCTTATTCTTACTGTAAAGGACACAAAAAGAGGGACCCCGAAATTCCCTCTTTCTCATGTTATCCCAAGTGAGGCATTTATTACGAGCTAACAACCATATTTTGAGAATTATTCCTTAGTATAGTTATTTGTGAATTCTTCATCTATGAAGATACCAATCATTTTTGTTATTTATTGTACTAAGCAATGTCATAAAAAAGGTGACAAATATCAAATCACATAAAATCATCGTAAAGTATATCAATGTTACTCCTCTATATTTATACTTAAAATATATTGTATCTCAGTGATAGATCTATGACATTTACTAAACTCTTAATATAAGTATTTTCACATAATTGAAATTATTAACTAGTGCTAGAAAAAGGAGAAATAAAAAACTAAATATTTTATAAATAGATTTATTTATAGAAGCAAAAAAAATAGGATAAAATAAAATTATTCTTAGCCTTATCCAGTGGGTATCAAAATTTAATCGAGTTCTTAAAGATCAAAATAAATGAAAATAAACTCACACATATAGAAATAACATGAGTGAAAGACCAAAAGTAATATTTGTATTTATCAAAATATTTTTCTATTAGAGTTAGTAACAAAGTTCAATACAAATAATAATAATAGTTAGTTGATGTCTGCGAGCATGAGCTAGGAGTGATTGTAGTCAAAATTGAGTGTGGACAAAGGTAAGTGTGAGCATGAGCCAAAAGTGAGTGTATTTAGAACAAAGTGTAGCCAAAAGAAAGTGTGAGTGTGGGTCGAAGGTGAGTGTAATAGAAAGCGAGTGTGAGTGCAAGCTAGGAGTGAGTGCAGTCGAAAGCAAGTACAAGTGTGATTCGAGAGTGAGTATACCAAAAATTATGTGTGAGTACAATCCAAGAGTGAGGAGTAAATGTGAGCATGGAAGTAGGAAGTAGAAAGAAAAGTGTGATCAAGGAACAAGTGCCACTTCTTGTTCCAGATCTTAGAAAAATTTAAAGGATTCATTTGAAGAAAATATAGGTAACATGGAAAGAAAGTCATTTGTGAAAGTCCTTAATAAAAGTATGGATGGCCAATTTGGAAGTATGTATGCCCTAGATAGCAATAAAAATAAGAGTGAATCTATGGAAAACCTAGTCTAGGTAGTAAATTCTACACCATAAATGATTATTAAGGATGAGATGAATGAGAATGATATAATGGTTCGTAAAACCAAATGGTTAATATGTAGGTTTCATGGATACATGCAAATATTTTCTAAGATTCAAAATTGATTGAGGCCCATGGTTTACTTGCAAATATGCATTATAATTAAGACCTTGGAGTGATAATTATTTTGTGGATACAAAAAACTGTTAAAATATTTTTGGTATAGATTAGGATTTTTGGTCTTCCTTATCAACTCATCAATAAGGAGGTTTTGAAGAATAAGTATAGAATTTTCTACATGCTATTCTCATAAATTTTAGCTTTGATTATAGTTGGTGTGAGTGGATTAAATGTTACTATAGCATTGTAAAACTTTTTGTTTTGATCTATGGTTCTCTTACTAGTTACTTCAAGATATCTTGTAAACTTTGTGAAGGTGATCCACTTTCTCCTTATCTATTCATTATTATAGAAGAACTATTAGGAAGATTCATTTAAAAGGAAAAATTAAAGTAAAAATCAAGGGTATTCAACTTGCAAAGCACGGTCCCTTCAAATCTCATATCCAATTTGTTCATGATATTTTTCTTTTGGGCCATCCCTTAGTCGATGAGGCCATGGAGTTTAAATTAATATTATCATGTTATAATAAGGATTGTGGAAAGTTGGTAAACACTAAAAAATCTAGGATTTTTCATTAATACTACCCTAGATTTATATTAAATTATTGTGAATATCAGATAGAGTAAGCAAGTGTTAAAAGCCTTGAATCATACTTTTATTACTTTAATTACTAATAATTAATTACTTTGATTATTAGTAATTATAGTCTTGTTTCGCTATGTAATGTAGTATAAAATAACTTAATAAAGCTTATGGATTAGAGGTTAAAACCTTTTATACCAAATCTGATTTCAAGTGAGCAAGGTGGTTTTGTTGAAGGCATAAATTTTTTAGGTGAAATAGTAGTGGCCCAAGAGGTGATACACATAATTTCCAAGCAGAAGTAACCAGGTGTGTTTATTAAATTACATATTTCTATAGCCTATGACAAAGTATACTGGACCTTTATGCAAAGGATTTTAGAAAAATGGGCATCAAAGAGGGGTGGAGACACTGGGTAAAAGCATGTACATAGACCACATCATTATCAATTCTGGTAAATGATAGTCCCACTCCCATGTTCATAGCAGGATGATGGTTGAGGTAAGTGCACCCTATTTATCCTTACCTTTTTATCCTTTATGCAAAGGGTCTACAAATACTATCAAGAGGGAAGGATGAGGAGTCTAAAAATAATCACTCGATTTGATGTAAATCACCTCTAGTTTGTGGATGATATTGCTCTTATTAGTAAAGCCTAAGTCTTAGTAGGAAAAAACATAAAAGAAGTTTTAGATGGGTATCCTCAAGCTACTGGGTAAACTTTAAATGAAAAAAAAGTCACAAATAGTTTTTTCAACACAACAAAGAGGGTGAGAGATAAAATTATACAACTATTGAACTCCATGGAAACTCATTTACCTATAGAGTATCTAGGAGTGTCTTTATCTCCAAATAAAATAAAAAGTAAGGAGAAAAAAGTGTTGATTGATAGACTACAAGCTAAGTTGAGCAATATGATGCACAAATGGCTAAGCTTGGGAGGTAGGCTTACAATGATTAAAGTTGTGCCACAAGTCCTCCGAGTTTATAAATTTTTCATACTTTAAAATCCAAAGGGAATTGGAAAAGATATTGACAAACACACAAGAAAGTTGTGTGGTCAGGCATAAGGGAAGAACAAAAACTAGCAATGGTTAACTTGGAGAAGAGATAATAACCAAAAGATAAGGAATATTGGGAATAAGAGCAACATCTCAAAACAATAGGACACTAGGAGGGAAGCTAGTACCATATTAAGATGCAATAAGGTTTGAGTTTTAGGAGATAAAATTTAACAGTAACTTCAGAAGAGTAGATTCATATAAATTATGATATATTTATGTTATATTGTCATGGGTTTCTGACACTTTTAACATATAAATTTGTATGAGAAGGTAAATTTTAAATAATAGTCTAATACATTATAATGATATGCTTATGAAGTATATTTTATTTATAAATTTTACTTTTATTTAAGATAATATAATTAAATTTTGAAATATATTATAAATTTATAAATTTTACTTTTATAAATTTACTTTTTAATTTTTTTTACATGGTGAAATTAGTAGTCGCCACGATGATCCAGGATATTCCGTGCACCTTTTTTTCCTCTATGGTCACCGCATTATTTCATGTCATATTACCCATAAACCTCCACATAGTACTCCATGCATGTCATCCCTATAACCACCATACCCCATTCACTATAAATTTTACACTAGTGAAAGCACCAGAAAAGGGACAAGTATTCAGTCTGAGGAGGTCTAATATTTGAACCCTAGGAATCCATATTACGGGTTTGGCTACACCAATTGGTCTACATCTCAAACTTACTTTACAAAATGTTATTCATAAAAAAATCATATTGAAAATTTTATGATGTAAAAATAGTTCCATAAAATATGATTATAATCTCTAATTGTGTTAATAGTTTTTTAAATAATTAAAGAAAATTGTGAAATTTTGAAAGTAAGAATATTTAATTATAGAATTAAAAAAATTATTTCTATACAAAGTAGGGGGGTTTAGAACCAATAAGCTTGTATTAGTGATAAATAACATTTTTGTGTTATAACATAAAATTAACTATATTAACTTATTAGTATTTTCATATAATTGTATATAGATAATGAATTAATTTATCATGATTCATATATTGTTTATTAATAGAATAATATAAATAATCATCTATATAGCTAAGTAAATCAACTAATTTTTAAGGTTCATGATCATTGTCACTACCCTCTATTCTCGTGGACCTACTATGTTACCAATATAGTTAAGTAACTTTTAAATTCAATTATCATTGAGTATATTAGAGGATGATAACCATATATTGGAGGAACCTTTGTTGTAGTATCCTCAATTCAAACTTTGGAACTCCTATCTAGAGTACACAAAACTTTAGTATCAAGTACACTCAAAGGTATATGAAAATAGACATACAAGTTTTATTGAATGCTAAAAATAAATATTATGAATTAAAAAATAATGTTATAAATCATAAAAGGTAAGACCCAACAATTCTACATAATATTAAAATACTAAAATTTGATCAAATTAAATTTTGAATTTGTTTTATAACTAAATAGTTATTCCTTATCACTTATTATCAAAAAATTAGACAATTTTTTTAACATTACGGGAACACAACTTATTTTATTTTATAGAACTTAAAATTATAAAACTCAATAAACTCCTATAAGAATAATCTTATTCATTCAAAATTTAAAACTATAAAAATTAATATAGACAACATTGGAATTTTATGTTTTTTCCATTAATACATAAATAATTACTTATTATAGTTTCACTTAACATTAATAAAATAAAAGGTAATATGTAACAAGCCTTGGAATAGAGGTGAGACATAAAGAGCTTCAAATCATAACTCAAAATTTTTAGTCCCATAGGAAACCTTAAATAAAGGTTTGACAATAAGAAATTTTTAATTATAGAGATTGTAACTATACAAAAAAAATACTATATTGTGAGTCAATGAAGTGGATTCTATAATTTTATCCTTTGTATTGGCTTGAAGGTATTTTATTTTTAAGGTTCAAAAGTAAAGAATAATTTGATATATGCAATAATTCTATATCCTTAATTTATTTTATCAACTTGGTTGATGGACAAGATTCTCAAACAAGTAGTGACTTAAATCCAAAATATACATCAACAGTTCTATTTGACTATCTTATTACAAAAAAATAGTTTATTTGGAATTTATCAAAAGATTTTGCATACTCAATCAAGTCAAATATAATCTTTTGAAGTATTCAAATTTATCAAGTAAGAGTGTTTTGTCATTTTAGGCCTTCTCTAAAGTTTCAAAATTCCTTTCGTTAACAATATAAATTAAAATTCCTAATAATTAGATATTGCATAGAAGATAATATCATGGTCCTTTTAGTTGTGCCTTGCATAAGAAAGTAAAGGTAATATAGTTTTTACCATCCATGAGACCATAGCCCATATGAGATGGCCCTAAAAGAGGATGTTAATTAACGAAACTCGAGTAACCAAAGTATGGTATACAAATATTCCACCCATTGGATTCCAAATCTTGAACCTTAAATAATATATTTTTTAAATAATTAAATAAAATTTTAAAAAGTGATTATATTTAATTATGGAATTAAAAACTTAATTTTACACAAAGGAGTATCTTTTTCCTTAGAACTAGATTTAGAAATAAAGAAGCTTGTATTAGTGATGAAATAATATTTTGTGTTGTAACATAGAAGTTATTGTACTACTTTCTTAGTATTTGATTATAATTGTACATAGATAATGAATATTTCGATCATGAGTCATATCTTGTTTATTAATAGAATAGGTTAAATAATCATCTCAATAACTAAATAAATCATGTAAATTTTTAAGGTCCATGATCATTGTCACCACTCTATATTCATGTGGACCTACTATATTACAAATATAGTTAAGTAACTTTTAAAGTCCATGATCATTGAGTATAGTAAAGGATGAGAACCCTTTATTGGAGGAACATATATTGTAGTATGGATTTAAACTTTGAAACTCCTATTTAGAGTGCATAAAACTTTACTATCAAGCACACTCAAAGCTATTATTTTTTGTATAATGAAGGCAAATTCTCCTTAGCCACATGAAATCATATAAAACTTTAAAAATCAACAATGAAAAAGCTAGGAAATTTCTTATAAAAATTAGCATAGCCATTAAACATGGATAATGATATACTTTAATTGAAACATATTTGTAAACTATTATTAATATTATCATATAAAACTATAAAAAATTTGTTATTAAAAATAACATAAACATTAAACATAAATAATAATATATTTTAATTAAAACATATTTATAAACTATTATTAATTTTGTAAAATAAATATAAATAAAATGCCAAACACTAATTTAAATAGCAACACTTAATAAAGAAATACAATTTTAATGTAATAAAAAATAAATAAAAAAGCAACTAACCTTTCGTGATGTTTGCTACCAAGCGGAGAGTATAATCTCAATTTCAACATTTCCTTTCGCATCAGGCCTGAGAACTACTAAAATGAGCATGTGAGTCTAACTTTGACATTTGTGTTGTTCCGGACATTCAAGCGGCGTGCTAGACCGTTATCAATACGGCTATTTACTGAAGACTCCATATGCCCGACTTTGTCACAGTTTCAACACAAAACAAAATTGAACATTAGATCTATTAAGATTGTTTTTAAGGAGGAGGTACAGGTATAAGGTCATTTATTTATTATTAATTTTTATTTTTGCTTCAAACAAAGATTAGAGAATTTATTTGAATGCTCCATGCATATAAAAAAAAAAAAATGATGAAATAATAGATAAATAATAATAAAGATGGATTTGATTTGATTATTATTTATAAAAATTATAACTTTAAAAAAGAATATGAGTAATTTTAAAAATATATTATCAAAATACATGTGAGGTTGATATGTGATAATAGATGTAATGCAAAGAACCTACATAAATCTATAATAAAATAAAAATTAGGGAAATTATGCTCATAAAAATTAATTTCGACGTTAATTCTTTAAAAAAAAAATTAAGCTAATGCAAAATTCTCCATAATTACTTTAAATCATATAAAACTTCAAAAATCAACAATACAAAAAATTAAAATTATTTTTATAAAAATTAACATAACTATTAAAGATAATTATTTAATATATTTTAATTGAAACATATTTATAAATTATTATGAAAATAATATAAATGGAATAACAAATATTAGTAACAAACTTTGAAAAAGAATTACATTTCTCTTATAATTAAAAAATAATTAGTTAAAAATTGAACAAAACAACTAACCGTTAGTGATTATAATCTCATTTTCAACCTTTCCTTTCTCATCACGCCTGAAAACCAATGTGAGTCCGAGTTTGACATTTCTGTTGTTCTGGACATTCAAGGGGCCTGCCAGACCGTAATCAATACGGCTATTTACTATAGACTCCATATGCCCCAGTTTGTTGTATAAATACATGAGTTTAGAAATCACAGTTTCAACAGAAACAGCACTAGAACGCATTTCGTTGTCCTTTTTCAGCCATCCATCGCTTCCATCGCTGAAGTTATGGGGCGATCGTTGCACTGAAGTTATGGGGCGGATATTTATTGTCCGTGTCTCCGCTCGATACAACTTCCTTGATCCGATTTCAGACACAGAGAAATATATCTTTCCAAGTAGCTTGGAGCAGTTACAATCCTCCTGCAACTGTAGAGGCCCTACGTCAGATCCTAAATGCTGAATACCACCATCTTCCAACAAGGAAAAACAAACTATTTTGTTAACTAACGAGAGCTTGGCACGGAAAGACGGAAACCTTGAAATTGGTTGTCGCAATTCCAGCACAGAGAAATATATCTTTCCAAATAGCTTGGAGCAGTTACAATCCTCCTGTAACTGCAGAGGCCCTACGCCAGATTCTAAATGCTGCAAAACATCATCTTCCAGCAAAGAAAAACAAAATGTTTTGTTAACTAATGAGAGATTGGCACGCAAAGACAGAAACCTTGAAATTGGTGGTCGCCAAGGTATTCCTGAAGCCAGTATTGCAAGCTTAGATTCCAACAGTCATTAACACTATTAAGTCCAGTACCTATGTAGCCTGCTATTGTAGAAATCCTGTTTCATTCATCCAGAAATGTTATCGTAACTATCGAATAAAACTACCGCCATAATTGTTGTCTAAATTATTGAATAAAATTACCGCCATGATTTGAATGGTCTCCTTTTCCATGATATGAGAGGTCTTCTTTTTCCATTATTTTGTTTGTTTATGTATTAGAAAGCGAGGTTCTTATTAAAATGTAATAAGGTCTATGTTTTAGGAGATAAAATTTAACAGTAACTTCGGAAGAGTAGTTTCCTGATATATTGATGTTATATTTTCATGGGTTTCTAACACTTTTAACATATTCATGATAATGATATCTTTCTGCACTTATTTACATAAATAATAAATAATAAATAATAAATAATAATTAATAATATGAAATCAAGTGGTTAGTATCTTGAGCTTCTAAACTGGATACCCATGTTTAAGCTCCTCAAGAAAAATATGATAACTATCAAATATTATTAGTTATCATAACACTATGTGGTTTATAGAAATATCATGTTGATGATGTTGATGTGGTTGTGATGTAATATCAAATCCAGTATACCCCTTTTCAAAAACATTTATTTACTATTTATTTTAGTAGTAATGATAAATATAGTGATACTATAAGTAGTGATGAAGTACAAGAATAAGACTAAATTCAATTTTACAAAAATTAAAATCTTTTTTACTTCACAAAATATTGTCATTTTTTTAACAAATTTTCATTTTGTGTTTCAAGTTTTATAGAACCAAGTAAATGTAATTGTATTTACTTCAATTATAAAAATATAAGATTTAAATTATATAAATCTAAAATTCAAATAATAAGAACAAGATAGAAGAAAATCTAATCCTTTATTATTACCTTATTAGTATTGGTAGAAAGTTTAATGTTTTATTAGTTCATTGCTATTTGATATAGGATTTAAGGTGATCATACATTTATAAGAATATATGTGGATGGGAAAATATTCTAGTTTGAGTAGAAAGAAGGATTTATTAAGAATAAATATAAAAATAGAATTGATTATATGTTGATATATATTTATAAATGATCATCTCTTATCCATCCATCTTTTAAATCTAAATATAATTTTGATTGAAAGTGTATTTTGAGCATTGTTCCTTAGTAGAGTTATTTCTGAATTCTTTATCTATGAAGATACCAATCATTTTTGTTCTTTTATTGTACCAAGCAATGTCATAAAAAAAGGTGATAAATGACAAATCACATAAAATCATTGTAAAGTATATCAATGTTACTCCTCTACATTTGTACTTAAAATATATTGTATCTCAAAGTTACCCCAAGGGTTAGTGATATATCTAGGACATTTACTAAACTCTTAATTTAAGTATGATCACATAATTAAAATTATTAACTAGTACTAGAAAATGGAGAAATAAAAAACTACAAATTTTATAAATGGATTTATTTATAGAAGGAAAAAAAAAGAGGATAAAGTAAACTTGTTCATAGCCTTATCCAGTGGGTATCAAAATTTAATTGAGTTCTTAAAGATCAAAATAAATTAAAATAAACTAACACATATAGAAATAACATGAGTGAAAGACCAAAAGTAATATTTGTATTTATCAAAATATTTTTCTATTAGAGTTAGTAACAAAGTTCAATACAAAAAATAATAATAATAGTTAGTTGATGTCTGCGAGCATGAGCTAGGAGTGAGTGTAGTCAAAATTGAGTGTGGCCAAAGGTAAGTGTGAGCATGATCCAAAAGTGAGTGCAGTTGGAACAGAGTGTAGCCAAAAGCAAGTGTGAGTGTGGGTCGAAGGTGAGTGCAATAGAAAGTGAGTGTGAGTGTGAGCTAGGAGTGAGTGCAATCGAAAGCAAGTACAAGTGTGATTCGAGAGTGAGTATACCAAAAATGAAGTGTGACTACAAGCCAAGAGTGAGGAGTAAATGTGAGCATGGAAGTAGGAACTAGAAAGCAAAGTGTGATCAAGGAACAAGTGCTACTTCTTGTTCCAGATCTTAAAAAATCTAAAAGATTCATTTGAAGAAAATATAAGTAACATGGAAAGAAAGTCATTTATGAAAGTCCTTAATAAAAGTATGGATGACCAAATCGGAAGTATGGATTCCCTAGATAGCAATAACAAGAAGAGTGAACCTATGGAAAACCTAGTCCAGGTAGCAAATTATACACCATAAGTGATTATTAAGGATGAGACGAATGAGAATTATATAATGGTTCTTAAAACCAAAGGGTTAATATGTAGTTTTCAAGGATATATGCAAACATTTTATCAGATTCAAAATTGATGGAGGCCCATGGTTTACGTACAAAGATGCATTGTATTTAAGACCTTGGAGTGATAATTAATTTGTGGATACAAAAACTATTAAAATATTTTTGGTATAGTTTAGGATTTTTGGTCTTCCTTATCAACTCATCAATAAGGAGGTTTTGAAGAATAAGTATAGAATTTTCTACATGCTATTATCATAAAGTTTAGCTCTAATTATAGTTTGTGTGAGTGGATTAAATGTTACTATAGCATTGTAAAAAAAATTGTTTTGATCAATGGTTCTCTTACTAGTTACTTCAATATATCTTGTAAAATTTGTGAGGGTGATCCACTTTATCCTTATCTATTCATTAATCTAGAATAACTATTAGGAATAGTCATTTAAAATTAAAACTCAAGGGTATTCAACTTGCAAAACATGGTCCCTTCAAATCTCATATCCAATTTTTTGATGATACTTTTCTTTTGGGCCATTCGTTAGTCGATGAGGCCATGGAGTTTAAATTAATATTTTCATGCCATAAGAAGGATTGTGGAAAGTTGGTAAATGCTATAAAATCTAGGATTTTTTATTACTACTACGCTTGATTTATATTAAATTATTGTGAATATCTTAAAGAGTAAGCAAGTGTTAAAAGTATTGAATCATACTTTTATTACTTTAATTACTATGAGTTCACCTAAGGAGATAATTAGTAATTATAGGCTTGTTTCACTATGTAATGTAGTATAAAAGAACTTAGTAAAGCTTATGGCTTGGAGGTTAAAATATTTTATACCAAATTTGATTTCAAGTGAGCAAGGTGGTTTTGTTGAAGGCAAAAAAAATTTAGATGAAATAGTAGTGTCCCAAGAGGTGATACACATAATTTCCAAGCAGAAGTAACCAGGTGTGTTTATTAAATTACATATTTTTATAACCTATGACAAAGTATATTGGACCTTTATGCAAAGGATTTTATAAAAATCGACTTTAGAGAGGGATGGAGACACTGGGTAAAAGCATGTACATAGACCACATCGTTATAAATTCTAGTAAATGATAGTCCCAATCCCATGTTCATAGCAAGACGATGGTTGAGGTAAGGGGACCCTATTTCTCCTTACCTTTTTATCCTTTATGCAAAAGGTCTACAAATACTATTAGAAAAATGGAGACAAGAGGGAAAGATAAGGGGTCTAAAAATAATCACTCGATTTGATGTAAATCACCTCTAGTTTATCGATGATATTGCTCTTATTAGTAAAGCCAAAGTATTAGTAGGAAGAAACATAAAACAAGTTTTATATGGGTATCCTCAAGCTACTGGGCAAACATTAAATGAAAAAAAAGTCACAAATAGTTTTTTTCAACACAACGAAGAGGGTGAAAGATAAAATTACACAACTATTGAACTTCATGGAAACTCCTTTACCTATAGAGTATCTAGGAGTGTCTTTATCTCCAAATAAAATAAAAAATAAGGAGTAAAATGTGTTGATTGACAAACTACAAACTAAGTTGAGCAATAGGATGCACAAATGGCTAAGCTTAGGAGGAAGGCTTACAATGATTAAATTTGTGCTACAAGTCCTCTGAGTTTATAAATTTTCCATAATTTAACCTCCAAAGAGAATTGGAAAATATATTGACAAACACACAAGAAAGTTGTATGGTCAGGCATAAGGGGAGAACGAAAACTAGAAATGGTTAACTGGGAGAAGATATAACAACCAAAATATAAGGGAATATTAGGAATAAGAACAACAACCAAAAATAATAGGACACTAGGAAGGAAGCTAGTACCCTATTAAGATGCTATAAGGTTTGAGTTTTAGGAGATAAAATTGAATAGTAAATTCAGAAGAGTATATTCATATAAATTATGATATATTGATGTTATATTGTCATGGGTTTCTGAAATATATTATAAATTTACTTTTTAATTTTTTTTACATGGTGAAATTAGTAGTTGCCACGATGATCCAGGATATTTCGTGCACCTTTTGTTCCTCTATGGTCACCACATTATTTCATGTCATGTTCCCCATAAACCTCCACATAGTACTCCATGCATGCCATCTGTATAACCATCATACCCCATTCACTATAAATATTTTACACTAGTAAAAGAACCAGAAAAGGGACAAGTGTTTAGTCTGAGGAGGTCTAAAATTTGAACTGTAGGCATCCATATTACGGGTTTGGCTACACCAATTGGTCTAAATCTCAGACCTACTTTACAAAATGTTATTGATAAAAAAATCATATTGAAAATTTTATGTATTGTTCCATAAAATATGATTATAATCTATAATTGTGTTAATAGTTTTTTACTACTTTCTTAGTATTTGATTATAATTGTACATAGATAATCAATTAATTGATCATGAGTCATATCTTGTTTATTAATAGAGTAAGTTAAATAATCATCTCAATAGCTAAGTAAATCATGTAAATTTTTGAGGTCCATGATCATTGTCACCACTCTATATTCATGTGGACCTACTATATTACAAATATAGTTAAGTAAATTTTAAAGTCCATGATCATTGAGTATATTTAAGGATGAGAACCCTCTATTTGAAGAACATGTATTGTAGTATGACTTTAAACTTTGAAACTTCTATTTAGAGTGCATAAAAATTTACTATCAAGCACACTCAAAGCTATTATTTTTTGTATAATGAAGGAAAATTCTCCTTAGCCACTTGAAATCATATAAAAATTCAAAAATCAACAATGAAAAAGCTAGGGAATTTCTTATAGAAATTAGCATAACCATTGAACATGGATAATCATATAGTTTAATTGAGACATATTTGTAGACTATTATTAATATTATCATATAAAACTACAAAACCAACACTAAAAAAATTAAAATATTTCTTATATAAAATAATATAAACATTAAACATAAATAATTATATATTTTAATTGAATCATATTCCTAAACTATTATTAATTTTATAAAATAAATATAACTGGAATACCAAACAGTAATTTGATTACCAACACTTAATGAAGAAATACAATTTTAATATAATAAAAAATTAATTATTTAAAATATAAAAAAAAGCAACTAACCTTTAGTGATGTTTGCTACCAAACGGAGAGTATAATCCCAATTTCAACATTTCCTTTCTCATCACCCTGAAAACTATTAGAATGAGCATGTGAGTCTAACTTTGACATTTGTGTTGTTTCGGACATTCAAGCGGCGTGCTAGACCGTTATCAATATGGCTAGACTCCATATGTCCGACTTTGTCACAGTTTCAACAAAAAACAAAATTCACCATTAGATCTATTAAAATTGTTTTTTAATAAGGTACAAGTATAATGTCATTTATTTACTAATTTTTATTTTTTCTTCAAACAAAGATAGAGAATTTATTTGAATGCTTCATGGATATAAAAAAAATTGATGAAATAATAGATAAATAATTATAAAGATAAGTTAATAATTATTATATAGAGGATTTGATTTGATTATTATTTAAAAAAAAAAATATGAGTAATTTCAAAAATATATTACCAAAATATACATGTGAGGTTGATATGTGATAATAGATGTAATACAAAGGACCTACGTAAATCTATGATAAAATAAAAATTAAGAGTTATGCTCATAAAAATTAATTTCGATGTTACTTCTTTAAAAAAAATTGAAGCTAAGGAAAAATTCTCCATAATCACTCTAAGTTATAAAACTTCAAAAATCAATAATAAAAAAAATAAAAAATATTTTTATAAAAGATAGCATAACTATTAAACATAATTATTTAATATATTTTATTTGAAATATATTTATAAATTATTATAAAAAAATATGGATGGAATAACAAATTCTAGTACCAAACATTGGAAAAGAAGTACATGTAGACACCAAAACAGCACCAATCCGATTATGTGACAACAAGCATCGATCGCATTGACACACAGCCCCTAGGGCAGCCCCCGAAGGTTAAACAGTGGTCCTAACCACTCCCAACAGTAGTTTGGAAGGTCAAGGGTCAATTTGGCACCTTTTGGCACTTTGCTCTCTACTCGTCCCACCCCGGGACGATTACAAACTAGGATTCGTCCCACCCAGGGATGAATACAAGCATTCGCCCCAAGGTGAGGCGAATAGCAGGTTTGACTGGCAAAAAGTCAAACCTCGACAAGTCCACCAGTTAACTGCAACTTCAGGCCATGCAATTGTGAGGAATGACTTCAAATCAAGGAGAGAGACTTCAGTCATGCATGTCTTTGATTTTGGAGGCCTCATGCAAGGAGACTCTAAATCAGGGAATAATCTATTCTCTCGAAATAGGACATGCAACTCAAGTGGCGCTCTCGCATGCGCATTCAAACAGAGAGACCCTAGGTCTATAAATTGGTGAGACTTCTCACCCAAGAAAAGAGAAGAGAGGGAGAATTTTGAGCAATGAAGTGCTACCATTTTACATCCATACACACACCTTTTTATTTGTGCCTTTCACATCCTTGATCTCTCTTTTGGAGGGAGGTTATTGGGTGATTATTGGAAGCGCAAATTCGGAGCCCAAACCCAAACATTTGGCCACAATATCCCACAAAATTTGCCTACAAAACCCCATAAGAGGTTTTGGACCCATCCCAAGTGGATTGGTGCTGAAAAAAAGTCCCAAACGGTGGGCGTCCTGCCCCCGAGCGCCCCCCAAGCTGTCGTAGTTCTAAATGCCCCACCCCGGAGTGATTAGAAATCTATGGCATATTTCCTTTATTTTATTTTTGCATCTTATTCTAGGTTATTTAAATAGGCTTTAGTTTAAATTTCACTTCATTCTGAGCATTTTTGACCATGTTTTTATCATTTCCTGCCTTTACTAACTTGCAGATGGCACCATCAAAATCTAGGTGATAGAGGCCAAATTGGAGAAATATGACCTTCTGGGTCTTCCCAAAATACCCCCAATTAGCTAACCCCAACTTTTTAGGTCATTTGGAGCTTCCTGGATAGGACATTGAAGAGGGTGCTTTCTAACAATTTATTGCAGGTTTATTCGTCCCACCCGGAGCGAATACAAATCTGTGAGGAATTTCTTGACTGTTCCACTTGCAGTGCCCTCCTGGTAACATATTCATGCTTATGTTAATTTTTTAGGTTGTTCTGATGTTATTTGGTTATCGTTTTAATATTTTCATGCATACACTAACAATAGGCCTTGGGAAACACATGTTCTATTCTATCTACAGGTGCTACTGATATTTTTTGTTTCCTTGAATGTAGGTCTCCGACATCATAGGAGTAGTAAGGAGTCAAAACTCATATACACAAGTGGCGGTGATGTTTTGGTCCACCCATATTACATGTGGGCATGCGGAAGAAGGATTGCTATCCATGGATGTGACAAGAAACATATTTAATGCTCCTATCCCCTAAAAGGGAAGGAGACGTATTGTAACATGACTTTAAAAGCATATCAATAAAGAGGGCCATATTCCATATTGCTTTTATCTTGTGTTGATTCGTTTATGCTCTTTCCTTTCATGCATTTTTCAATATATAGGCTTTTAGCGTTAAGTTTGGTTTTACACGCATCGTACTTGGCATTTTCCTTTTTGTTTTTGTATCCTCGTGCTTTCAGTGGTGATCATGGTGGGACATCTGTACCTTGATTTTAAGATTAACTTTCTGATCAGAAGTTACTTGTTTTTGCTTACAGGTACCAAGTTTTCAAACCCTAGACTATTGTTCGTTTCAGTCTGTGACGAGTACAGAGCTAGAATTCATCTTACCTAGGGATGAATAGGAATTCATCTCACCCTGGAATGAATATAGATCTATTATTCATCTCACCTCGGGATGAATAGCTCTCTATGCAATTTCAGGGCAGAAATTTAGACATCCGAGTTGGGCAGAGAAGAGGTAGGGGTCCTAAACACCTGTCAATTTTTGCTTTTTGTTCTCTGGTTATTTGCTTGCATAGGAGAGTTTGAATGCTTGTTTCCTTCATTTATGCAACTTAAAAATAACCCCACATGACAAGTTAAAACAACAAGGAGTTGGTCGTAAAACCCCAACCCTTGAGAAAGACCAACGGTGGATTTCATCACTACCTTGGCTTGAGATACCGCATACATAACCCCGATCGTGATCGTTGCTAGACGTAAATCCCGATGAAAGCTGACCAAGTGTAGTGGGGGTGATTCCCAGTGCATGAGGATAAGTCTTCTATGGTAGGTGTCATAAAGAGGGTGATTCCCCTTCCGTACCGCCTATGTTCCACGTACCATCTGCTCTCACGTACCAATAGTTTCCCTCACGTAAGGGCGGGTATATAGAGAGGTTGGTATATCGGCCTGGAAATGGTATATCGAAGGGGCAACCATTTTTGGGAGTCATAAGAGCCATCATATTGCATTTAAATGTTCTTTACAAAAGCTTTCAAAACAAACATCAAAACACACTAAACCAGGTTTAGGGCACACTTTTAATCTTTAAACGAGATAACCATTGCTTTGATTGTGTGTTTCATTTTTGTTTAGTGTAGCATAAGAAATCCTAAAAGAAGATAAAAATGTACACATATTTAGGTAAGCATCACCATGGTGTACACCCGTAGCCGAGCCCAATCATGGGCAAGCGCTGCAGAAAGTGTACAAAGGGGGACAAGTCACCTCCGATATAGTCCTGAGGACTTGGTCATCCCGCCTTGGTGGCTTGACACACAAGATAGTCCACATCATGCCATTATAGAATAGGACTATAGAGGCACCTCTTTGAGGGGCACCCCCACTCAAGCATAGATCCTTTCAAGAGGAGAACCTACACGTGGCACTCAACATAGACAGGAGGCCTCCCTTAGATGCTCGTTATGAGTGGCCTAGTGATGAAGTGCTAGAGAAACATAGGGTCCATAAGGAGGGGCCACATGATTTTGTCATCCCTCCTCTACCCCTTATTACTATTAGAAACACTAGACCAAATCTAGAGCACAAGGCTCTCTAGATAGGGCAAGACAATTCTGCCCGCACCTTTCACACATATGAAGGGCAGTACGAGGAAGACCACTACATTCCTCAAGAGTAATACACAGTGTGGGAATGATGCACCTCCGCACCTGCTATGTATCAAGATCACCCATTGAGGCCAGAGCCTCGAGTGAATGCCGCTAACCTCGATAGAGGAAAGCAACCCATAGGGGTCTCGGATCACCATGACCGAGATAGACATGTAGGAGAGGCATCTAGGCTTCCTAAACATGAGACGATGGATCAAATTGACTTGGCATGTGCCACACATGCCACCCACCAAGCGCAAATCATGTGGCTCAAGCAAGATCAACAATAGTTAGAGCATCTGTATCACCTTAACAAAGAGCGCATTCAGCGTCAGACAACTGAATTGCTTCATAACAATGTGCCTGAGAAGGTCCCAACCCCTCGCATGCATAAAGTAGAAGTGTATGAGAGGCGTAACCCCTTGGTGCGAGACAGGTCCCCGTGACCTTACCAAGTGCTGCCTCCGAGGCCTCCTAGACCTGAGCGGGAGGCCACTCCCAGGAACAACGATGGGCACCCTCCGCGGGCACCCACCCATGTTTATAGGTCTCGGCCAGGCACTCCTCAAGAAGCCTATGAGGAGTATGAACAAGAAGAAGAGTGGGCTGAAATGCCCTACCAAGGTAGAGGGGGTGTTATCCAGCCACCCCTCCATAGGCCTCAAGTTCCCCGCAACCCACAACGGGAGCAAACCAAGGAGGAAGAGATCAAATCCTTCGATGCATATAAAGCACTGCTAGAGCACTTAGAGTTTGTGGAGACCAAGAATTTTGGGCCCCAAAAGCCTACTTTACGCCAACTCCGCAGTCACCCTATGCATCCGTCAGTGTCGGCACCTCCATACCCTGAACACTTTAAACTACCCTAGTTGGCACTCTTTAGAGGGGAGGAGGATGCCCAAGAGCACGTGACTAGATTCCTGAGCCAGTGCTTTGGCATTCAGGACAATGATGCTTTGTTGCTAAGAACATTTATAACCACATTCGTAGGCCCTGCCTCGGATTGGTTCACTCAGTTGCCAAAACATAGCATCAGTAACTTGGATCAGCTAGTGGACGCATTCCTCGAATGCTTCGCCTTCAACACCAAGAAAAATGTGTCACTAAGTGACCTAGCTAGCCTCAAGAAGTATGAGGAAGAAACCATGGTGGCATATGGGAACCGATGGAGGACGTTGCTTTCAAAGCTGCCCTACCTCCCTCCCATGTCCGACCTGACCCAAATGTTCTCAAAGAGCTGTTTGAGATCGATCTCCATGCTATTGCAGCTGTAGCAATATGCCACTCTTGAGGAAGCTCTAGCGCAAGCCAAAATCATTGAGGAGATCAAGATATAGGATGGCGAGATTGCCAAGCCAAAGAAGAAAGAATGGCCTAAGAACACCAAAATAGGGACCACGCAACAAAAACCCGTTACGGTCAATCAGGTTGCTATAAACGTCCCTAAGCCTGCACAAGCAACATAGCCTCAAAAGGCTAACTATCAGGCGGTGCCTCCTAACAATTATGACAGAGAAAACCAGAGGCAGGAACAAAATCAGTAGTGTCACCCTAGGTGACAATTTACACCTTACATAGAGTCCAGGGACTCCCTGTTTGATCGCTTGTCAGTGGCAAACTTGATCAACCTGCCAGAGATTCAAACCATAGACCCCAATGCACCAAAGCCTAAGGGGTATAGGGAGGACTTGTACTATAGGTTCCACAGATGGAAGGGACATGACCTTAATGCATGTTGGAAGTTCAAAGGCTTGGTGCAAGACCTAATCGACAACAAGACGTTGGTCGTGGACAACCCCGTAGCGCCAAACAACCAATAGATGGGAGTCTTCAAAGACCCCCTGCCTGCCCATGATGCACAGGCAAAACCCCTTCAAGTCAATGAGGTGCAACAGAATTGCCCCATGCAGGGGTATGTAGGGATGATAAGCATAGTGACTAGGAATAGGAGGTACCCAAGAGCTGCCCCCATGGTGGCCACAAGAGAAGTTCCATCGACATCACAACCTCAACAGAACCCTACGCAATCTCCCCTACCTAGACCAGTGGCCATGATTCGGACTAGACTTACCCAAAGTCTAAGGACCATGTCGGCTAGGCTCTCCATATACGAGCTCATTCAACAATCAACGCCCCATCGGGAGGCTCTAATGGAGATATTAAAAGCCATCGAGCTATAGCCCCATGAAGCAAACTCTTTCAACAACTTTGTGGGACATGTAAAACAATGTACAAAACCAGTCATCACCTTTAGAGAAGATGAATTGAAATCGATGATTGGTGATGTGGCGGATCCACCCCTGCACGTCATTACACGGGTCAACGGGATTTCGTATAAGAGGGTGTTGGTGGACACTGGCTCATCCAGTAATATCATCACAACAGTAGCATTGAAACATCTAAAGTTGTCGGCATCTCACATCGTGGCCTCCACCTATACTCTTCGAGCATTCAATGATGCGATATGCTCGACGGTTGGCACAATTGTCCTACCCATCCAAGTGGGACAAAAGACTATTCATACATTGTGCCACATCTTGGAAGGTGAGATGGCCTATAATATCTTGTTGGGCCAGCCTTGGATCAGGGACATGAAGTGTGTCCCTTCAATAGCTCATCAGTTCCTAAAGTACACATTTGAAGGACAGGTGCATGTAGTCTCGATAGACTTAGAGCCCTTCAAGTATTGCAATACGGTGCAATTCATGCCACAATCGACCCTTCCATCAATGCATTTGGATTTTTAGTTGAATCCATCTAAACAGGGTCCAATTCCGTAGGCATCCCCATTGACAAGTCCATCAAATCCCCAGCAGGGTCCATATTCCTCATCTGGTCCTTCAACAATGATGCCACCTACGGTGGCCACACCAAAGGACAAGGGAAAGAAACCCCTAGAAGAGGAACCACCCCTAGTCTCAACCATCTCTACCGAAGAGATGCCTAGCCGAATGGAAGTCGAGATGCCTAGTTCACCCTACATGGAGTGGACTCCGAAAGAACTCCCATTCGCTCCCCCTCAACCACCAACGATCACCGTTGAGATGGCCAACACGGGCCTGGGGGAGTATCTAGTGTGGAACATTGTAGCAACACCCGCACTTGAGTCCATGCAAGACATGGGGAGACCTCGACTCCCCATCGACTCTGTGGTTCCTCTAGGCTACCCACCCAATCAGACAAACTTTGTTTATGGGGGCCTGGATAATGGCATTGAACCTTACATGCAAGAAGACGATGATGAAGAGCCCTTTGTTGAGGATGTCAACTATTTGTCCAACCCAAACTTCACTTTGAGATATCTTGGCCAATGTAATTGGCATGGATATGGGTTGGGCCGATATGAACAAGGAGTGCATGTTCTATGCCAACCGAGATATCAAATGTCGTATGACAAGTCAGGAGTAGGGTTCAACCACCCCTTGCCCCTAGACATCTTGGTAGAGAACATGCAAGGCCTAGGGATAGGCAACAAGGATGGGTTGGCATTAGATCCATATGCCAATCCTAACACAACATATACATTGGGGGATTATCTCCCATTGCTAACAACCAACCTTGTTGACCGTAACAACCCTTTCCCTTCGATCGAAAAGGGAGAAAATTCGAGGACTCACCTACAAGAGGGATATGGACAAGACCAAGAAGGGTCTTCAAAAGATGAGTCAGAGTATGAGGTAGCACCTTGGGATCCTTTCGAGTCTGATAGCAATCATTCACAAGTGACTCCTATGGATGATTATCAGGAGAGCTTCCTGACAATGTTCCCTTTGGATGCTCCAATTGAGCATATGCCACCTCAAGAGAATCAGGTCCCCCCACAAAGAGTGGAACAACCTCGATGGGACCACATTAATTTGCTCGAGCAAGATGAGCCTCATATGTCACAAACAACTGTTGGAGCCAACGAAGGCCTTTGGATCTCCGATAGTGATTATGAAGATGAAACTGAGATGGCTTATCTCAATCATATGCGATAGCAACAATATCCCTTGGACATAGATGACATGTTTGAACAAATGCACATAGGGCCTAGGCATAGGTGGCACTTAAACCAGGTATAGTTATAGCAATTACTGCACCCGCCACTCTAGGTATACAGGGAACATCTTCCGCCTGGAGACCCTATAGCACCATCAGTGCCTAGGGTAGATCCTATCCTCTTATCCACACATAGGGCCGATCCATTCATGCCAATACCTCCAGAGCTTGATTCGAAGCACAAAGATCACCTAGGATGTCCGAGTAACCACACCCATGGTAATGGAGACCAAAATCATTTCATCAACATGATCTCCATTGATTTAATCGCCCCCATCCATAATCCAGTCGACCCAACATGGTCATTGCATCTAGACCTAGATGCTATAGACTGGGATCACGCTGACGCACCACCATCCCCATCATAGTACTGGCCTTGCGGTGGGATGTTCCATTTCACCCTAGGACAGACTCAGGATGTCTTCCATGCTGAAGAGGAACCCGATGTTTCGAACGAAGATCTAAATTTAGCAAACGATATCCACTTGATCCCAACTCCACACCAGTTGGAGGATGGGTCCCACATGTCGGTCGAGGAGACGACTGACGTAGACATCGACTCAGATCCAATGAATTTGCAAATCATCAAGCTGGGGGTAATTCTATCCCCCGAAGAGCAAGCCGACTACATTGCCCTTCTCAAAGAGAAGAAGGAGGTTTTTGCATGGTCCTACAAAGACATGTCGGGACTAGACCCATAGCTAGTCATGCATAATCTAACGCTTGATCCGATAGTCAAGCCAGTAAAGCAAAAACTACGTAAGATGCATCCAAAAGTAGCCTTAATGGTCAAATATGAGCTACAAAAGCTGTTGGATGCACATTTTGTCATCTGCGTGGATTACCCACCATGGTTGTCTAACATGGTGCCCATCAAAAATCTCGATGGGAGGATTCGCATATGCACCGATTTTTGAGATCTAAACAAAGTGAGTCCTAAGGATGATTTCCCCTTGCCAAGCATTGATGCATTGGTAGACGCTACAGTGGGCCATGAAATGCTTTCCCTCATGGATGGTTTCTTGGGATACAATCAGATTCATATCAATCCCGAGGACCAACTAAAAATGGCGTTCACAATGCCTTGGGGGACATTTTGTTATAAGGTCATGCCCTTTGGCCTTAAAAATGTTGGCGCCACCTACCAACGTGCCATGACGTACATCTTCCATGATCACATGCACAAAACTTTGGAAGATTACATGGATGATTTGTTGGCCAAATCTCTTTTGCGCCCAGATCATCTCGATGACTTAAGCAAGATCCTCGATCTCCTCATTGAACATAAAGTCGGACTAAACCCCAAGAAGTGCATATTTGGCATCACATCTGGAAAGCTCTTGGGTTTCATAGTCTCAAAGAGAGGAATCGAGGTAGATCCACACAAAGTCAAGGCAATCCTTGAAATGCTTCCCCCAACTACCATCAAGCAGCTCAAAAGTCTGTAGGGAAAGGTCGCGTCGATCAAGCGCTTCATAGCACAGCTATCTGACAAGTGCCAACCCATGAATAAATTATTGCACAAGGGGGTAGCATTTCACTGGGATGACGAGTGCCAGTCAGCCTTTGACGATATTAAACAATACTTGGCTTCGCCGCCAGTATTGGCACCACCTAGACCAGGAGTGTCATTCTACTTATACATCTCAGCTACTGAGGTGGCACTGGGTGCCATGCTATCCCAGAAAAATGAACTACACAAAGAACAAGCTACTTACTATCTTAGCCGCACCCTGGTCAGTTATGAACTTAACTATGCATACGTTGAGAAGCTCTGCTTGGCAGTGGTGTTTGCTACCAAAAAGCTACGCCATTACATGCTGAGCAACAAGACGTATGTTGTGTCTAAGGAGAATCCATTGCGGTACATGATGAGTCATACTTATCATAGTAGCCGCATGGTGAAATGGATCATGTTGTTGACGGAGTTTGACATAGAATTCATTGGACAGAAATCCATAAAATGTCAAGTCATCACCGATCAACTAGCAGAGGCTCCTCTTGAAGACAATCAGCCTCTGACCATAGAATTACTAGATGATGGGGTCTTCCATGTTTCAGAATCACCAGATTCTAATGAGCCTGAGTCACAGGCTGACATGACCCTATTCTTCGATGGTTCTAAATGTGAGCAAGGAGGTGGTGCAGGAATTGTATTCTTCACACCACAAGGGGCTCCAATGCCTCTATCATTTAAATTAGACTTCCCGTGCACCAACAACAATGCAGAATACGAAGCCTTGCTCATAGGTCTTCAGACAACAATCACCATGAACATTAAACGTTTAAACATCTTTGGTGATTCGTTGTTAATTGTCAATCAAGTCAAAGGGGTATTCCAATGTAAATTCCCAGTTCTGTAGGCCTACAAAGCCCTTGTGGACAAATTCCTGGCACAACTTGAATGGTATGACATCGAGGCACTCCCTCGATCATCGAATCATTTTGTGGATACTATGGCCTCCTTGGGGTCACTAATCTCGCAAGACCCTTCTGGTGAAATGACAACCATTCAGGTCAAAACATTATCACAATCCATGATGGAGCATGCAAGCTCTGACCTGATGCCAAGGATCCACCTGATCCAGATTGAACCATCTCAAGATAGGTTCTCTCGAATCCATGATTGTCTGACTCGAGCCAACTAGGGGTCCTTGTTCTCCTCGACCCCTCTTAATAGCAACACAACACTATTTTTACAAGTTCTTTCCCGCTCATCTTTTTCTAGGGATGAACTTCAAGAGGGATTTGCCATTCATACCATCGAGGTTTCTGATCAGCAGGATTGGTACACACCCATTAGGGATTACCTCAAGCTAGGTAACCTCCCACTTGGATTGACACAAGCCACGAAAAGATCATTTAAATAGAAAGCGGCAAAACATGTCTTGTTAGGAGACATTTTGTATCGTCGGAGCTATGAAGGAATCCTCCTCCATTGCTTGGACCAGCAGGAGTCCGCTTGGGCGATCACCCAAGCCCACGATGGTACATGCGGTGGCCACTTCAGCGGTATGGCCATCGCAAAGCGCATTCTTTGCATGGGCTATTATTGGCCATCTTTAGAGCGAGATTGTTGCGCATATGTAAAGAAGTGCATGAAGTGTCAACACCATGCTAATTTGACACACATACCTTCTTAGGCCTTGCAATCGATCCAATCGGCTTGGCCTTTTTTGTAGTGGGGCTTTGATCTAATCAAAAATATCTCCCCTGCATCGTCAAGTCATCACACGTTCATCATAACGGCCACAGAGTACTTCACCAAGTGGGTGGAAGCAATTCCGCTAACCTCTACGACTGGAACCCGCATTGCGGAGTTTATTTTGCATAACATCATATGTCATTTTGGTATTCCATCCAAGATCATCTCGAATAATGGGACGTCATTCAAGAATAAATATGTGCGTGCTTTGACAACAAAGTACAAAATTCAGCATAGTTTTTCAACACCCTATTATCCATAGGCAAATGGGCAAGTAGAGGCATCAAACAAAATGCTAGTCGCCATCCTCAAAAAGACCATCGCATACAGTCATAAGGATTGGCACATTCAAATCCCGCTTGCCCTATGGGCTTATCGCACTAGCATTCGGACGCCCACTGGGGCAACTCCATTTTCATTGGTGTATGGCTTCGAGGCAGTCATGCCTCTCGAGTTGGAAATCCCTTCACTATGCATTTCAATGCAAGAGTTCATCGATGATGACACTGCACGGTAGGCCCGATTAGACCAACTGACGTTGCTCAATGAACGACACATCAATGCTCTCGAGCATTTGCGTATCTATCAAGAGCGACTTAAGAAAGCATACAACATGAAGGTTCACCTAAGGGACTTTTAGGTTGGTGACTTGGTCTTAAAAGAGAACCAACAGAATTCTAATTTGTCATCCCATCTAAGGGACAAGTTCACGAAAAATGGTTAGGTCCTTATGTGATTGACAGTAAAATAGGACCTGGAACATACCGACTCGCCTCTCTTGAAGGAATCAAGGAACTAGAACCCTTGAACATCAGTCATTTGAGGCCATTCCACATCTAGAGAGCCATAGTCCAACCAAAAGCTCCAAGGATTCTCGCAATCGCTTGGTCAAACCCCAAACGCTCCAAGGATTTTTGTAATCTCTTGGTCAAACCCAAAATGCCCCAAAGGTGTCCATAAACCCTTTGGTCAAACCAAAAGCTCCAAGGATTCCCACAATCGCTTGGTCAACCCAAAATGCCCCAAAGGTGTCTATAAACCCTTTGGTCAAACCAAAAGCTCCAAGGATTCCCACAATCGCTTGGTCAACCCCAAAAATGCTCCAAAGGTATCCATAAACCCTTTGGTCAAACCAAAAGCTCCAAGGGTACCCATAACCGCTTGGTCAAAATCAAATATTCAAAAACAAACAAAAAACAATAAAATCATCAAAAATAACAAAAAAAAAATTGCATCTCCATTCCATGCATACTCGTAACAATCAAAATACAAAAATATAGGTTGCATTAGGCATCACATCCATACATTGCATATTTGCTAGGTCATACAAGTCAAAAGCACCATAGACTGTAATTACTCGGCAATTCCATCATTTTCCACATCCAATCCATTTTATATAAACACATACATCTAGAATAACACCATCCCCATTTTTAGCATAGGCAGTTGTCTCCTAATGAATGTAGGGTTTTCGTCATTCAATTGTCTTTAAATTTCTAGCCAAAAACTGTACAAAGTTAAACAGATTTTACAAGGGAAAGTTTTACTTGGATCACGCCTCGTTATGTAACATCCCTACACAAGTTAAAACACATAAAATAATTCCCAAGTTGTGTGAATGTAAGAGGAAAACTACAAAGCAGTCTAGGGTACCATAGGTGAAAGATTAGCCTGTTCATCCCCCTGTGCGAATGGTTCAAGAGTGCTGAGAATTGACAAAAGGACAAGCTCTTCCCCATCCATTCCCCCTAATCAACAGTGGTTTTCACCACTAGCAAAAATCCCAATCACCATTGGTCCCTAAGGTTGTAAGGATTCGTACTACACGTCCCTGCCAAGGATGGGTAGTCATCCCCAAGGCCTAAAAGGATCAATGACCATTCAAAAACAAAATCCCCACAAGCCATCATCATGACCATCTCCAATCACCTTTGGTCTCCAAAGTCATAAGGATTCATACTACATGCCCCTGACAAGGATGGGTAGTCATCCCCAAGGCCTAAGAGATCAATGCCCGTACTTCATAGTCTCCATAATCCCTTTTGGTTCCCAAAGTCGTAAGGATTCGTACTACATGTCCCTGAACAAGATGGGTAGTCATCCCCAAGGCCAAAAGGATCAAGGTCATTCACAAGCCAAAAACCTACAAGCTCAACCTTACGAAGCTCACAATGCAAAATCAATAACAGTGGTTATCACCACTATTCACAAATCCTTGCTCAAAAAGAAAAACAAAAAAATAAACAGTGATTTTTATCACTATGTAAACGAGCAAGTATCCTAAACCATTGAGCAAATAAAAAGCCTGAACTTGAATCCCTAGAATTCTCAGCATTCGAACAACCATCTAGGTAATCCTCATTACGGGTTTGGTGGACAACCTACCTGGCAATGGCGGTATCCTAAACGCATGACGATATGTCTATCACATTAGCTTTGCGTGTGAGCAGACCAATGTTTGCATGTGGATGAGCTAGCTTATGGTACCTTAGATTTTCCCATGGATTAATCTGACTAAATACAACAACGGAGTTAGTGGAGCTAATTAGGTGATCCTCAGTACAGGTTTGGTTGATAGCCTATCTGGCACTAGTGGTATCCTGACAAATACCACATAAATGAACTCAATTGCACACACAGGGATGTGAAATAACTTGGTAAAACTCAAGTCCGATTTATACCTTGTTCAAAAGTCTTGCAAGCTAAATGTATAGTCTTGGCTAGTTAGTTAAAATATCTGAATCTCAAAAAAGCTTAACTCCATTTTCAAACAACTGGTACATTTCATTACATCCATCCCCATCAAAAAATACAAACAAATACAAAAACAAAGTTCTCACATGCAAAGTCATTCCACAAAGTCATCACATACGTACAGAAAGCCAATAAATCTTGTATAGTCTATGGTGCCATCGACAAGTTATCAACAAATCATTTCATTCATTCCATATGCATACATCATATAATTAGAAACATCGCATTCATAATACCACATGCATACATCATCATAAATAACTGTGCATAAACAAAAAAACAAACCATGACAAGTGTATAAACACAAAGAACGTCATCTATATATATATCATCAAAAAAATGCCCGCAGGCTACAATGAACCGGTCCTCTGACCTCGCAACAAAATCCAAAAGCTCAAAAACCCCCAAGCCTAGGGCATCGGCCACCATGATCATGTAGGATCGGTGCAATGGGAACTACCCCCATGGTGTGGGTCCTATGGGACCTCTCAGGGCGACTGTTGCTTGCCCCTACATCATGCCCACTAGCCCCCCCTCATCCAATCACCTACGATGAGATGATGTTGACTGCTCAGTATCGTTGCCCCTCATCCGGCGTGAAGACCCACCTCTAGAGGGCTTAGGTACCCGCCCCCTGAGGTGGATGATCTCTCCCTCCAGATCCATCCGGTGCCGACACCACTCTACCTCCCACCAACGGTACATCGCTACTACATCATCACGCTATGCCAACACCTTCTCCCTCTCCACCAGCTGCATCCATAGAATATCCCTCTCCCGTGCAGCATCGGTATCCCCCTCCTACCAGCGGTACATAGCCCATGCATTCTCCCACTCTGCTAGCTGAGTCTGCAAGAGATCCCTCTCCTGTAGAGCCTCCCCCAGCTCCTCATCTTACCTTCGAAGTAGCCCCACCAATCATGCATTCTTAGCATGCAACCCTACCTCCATGTCCTCCCTAAATTCCTGAGGCATAGGCGAATCCGGGATAGCAGCCTGCTCTGGCTCCCACTGCTCCAGGACGTCCTGCACCTCCAGCTGGTCTGAAAACCCAAACCCCCCCCAAAATCATCCACCTCTACCATGTTCGCATCCTCAAGCGGAACCCCCAGCCCTCCCCTGATGCCTCTGCATCATCACCCCCTATTACTACCGCCTCTGCACCCCCTAGAGGCCCCTCGCCTCGCCATCGCCGCAAAGTCCACCACTGGTCATACTCAGTGGTAACCCTGATGTCATCCACATCCGGGATGTCAATCGTTGTATCTAAATCCTCACCCAACGGCGCAATGACTGGCCAAGCTAGAGTCCTCTCGTCCCCCCGGTGTCGATAGACCACGGGCTCACCAGGAAACCCCTGGTGCACCCCGAACTATCATGTAACCCAACCATATGGGAAGAACTCCTGCTCAGTCTCATGTCGCCCAATCAGCCACCACCCCCTACGTACCCATCAAAGCCACTCTCCAGCCTCAAGGCCAGCCGGACAGTCCCGATAGGGGTGCCATAACACCTCCCCTAGAGCAAGCCGAGCGAAGGCATCGACATAGTGCCCTACGACACCTGCCCATCACCGACTCTAACCTTGCTCCTCAGACCTCCACCATAATGCCCCGTATTCGATCTCTCGGTCTACCATCTCCACTCGAGTCATCCAGGGCAACCCAACCGGCCTCTCCATCGCTATGTGCTGCCAAGCCCAAGCACTACAACAAGTAACTACAACCAATCCCCTTTCGCCTCCGGTAGCGGACCTCGTACAACTCATCATAGAGTTGTGCCAACAAAGTCTGTCCCCATCTCATGATCATCGGTGCCTCCGTCGGGAACTCCACCAATCGAAACACCACCTCTAGCAGGTTCCATGGGAACCTCACACCCGAAGAGTCGGGAAGCAGCATGTTGGAAATGAGGCCCATCAGCAATGCGTGCCTCACTCCCAACACACCCCTCTCTAGCCACCATCGAACCAATATGCCACCAATCTGGAAGTCACCCTCTACCCTCTCCACTGGGCTGTCCACACCCATCTCCTCTCCATGTCCAAAGCAGTGTGTCAGCACTGCTATCCGCTGATCCCACGACGTCGTCCTGATCGGTAGTCCATCTATCATAATCCGTAGAATCTGATAGACATCCTCCAAAGTAACTGTCATCTCCCCTGTTGGGAGATGGAAGGTATTAGTCCAAGGATCCCACAAGTTGATCAGGGCCGTCAGATAGGCCCGATCCCCGACCACCGACTCCAATCGAGTCACCTACTTGAGCCCAAGGGCATCAAGCCACTCCCAGTCAGCCAAAGTCAGTGCCTCTCACGCTTCCATAAAAACCATGGGCACACGGTACCGGCTCTTCACAACCTGCAAAACCAACAAAAAAAATCAACCAAAATCATTTGTCAGTCCTAAGGTTTTCAACTCTAAACTCATGAATTAAAAACAAAAATACAACAAAATTCAAAAATAATTTTCAGTTCTAGGGTTTTTAACTCTAAGTCTAAACTGATAAATTAAAAAAAAATTAAAAAATCAAAAATAATTTGTTAGTTCTAGGGTTTTTAACTCTAAATCTACACTGATAAATTAAAAACAAATTAAAAAACTCAAAATAAAACTAATTTGTCACTTCTAGGGTTTTTAACTCTAAAATGATAAATTAAAAACAAACAAAAACATTAAAAAAATAATTTGTCAGTTCTAGGGTTTTTAACTCTAAGTCTAAACTGATAAATTACAAACAAATTAAAAAATTCAAAATAAAACTAATTTGTCAGTCCTAGGGTTTTTAACTCTCAACCTGATAAATTAAAAACAAACAAAAACATTAAAAAAATCGTTTGTCAATCCTAGGGTTTTTAACTCTAAAGGTCACTTGATCAATTACAAACACAAAAACACAAACCACAACAAATAACTAGGGTTAAAGCTATGTTTTTATGCTCAGTTTTACCCTATGTTTCTAACCTAAGTTTTGATTTTTGTTAAACTAGGGTTAAGAGAAGTTTTTAAGTTACGTTTTAAACTAAGTTTTTAAGCTAAGTTTTAAACTACCTTTTGATCTTTGTTTAACTAGGGTTAACCTAATTTTTCAGTTAAGTTTTGATTTTTTTTAGCCTAGGGTTTCTTTTAGTTTATCACAAATGTCAAATCCACATGGTTTTAAATTGAACACAAAACACAAAGACAAAAACAACTAACTTGCGATTTTACAAACTGTAACAAACAACCAATAAAGAGGAAGAACACTCACCTGGTCTCGCTTCGGCTCCACCGCTAGATGATCTGGTTCATGAACTCATGGTGGCAGGAACAATTCGATAGTGCTTCGCTTCACAGAATTGACCTCCTCCTCCTCAGAGCTCCAAATCGCCAGGAAAAACAAATGCAAATGAGCCCAAAACCTAGTTTTGGCCCTTAAATAGGATTTTTGAGCCTGTAATCGTTCCTCCCTAGGATGAGCACTATGGTTAGCACTCATCCCACCCTGGTAAGATTACTAAATAGGTATTCATCCCACCCAGGGACGATTACAGAGCAAAAATTTCAAAAACATCAAAAACTGCACAAAATGCACCAAAAACAAGCAATAAAACTGTCCAATGAGAGTGCTTTTGCACCTGACATTCCAGGCATACAAAACTAACGTCGGGGTCACAAATCCTCACTATCCTATTCCCTAAGAAGGCTACCATAGCCGGACCACTCCACGGGAAGACGAATTTTTGAGAATTTCATCCCCAAATGGCGTCACCAAAAAGGGTCAAAACCCAACCAAAAATAGCAATAACATTGCCGAACGAAGGCGCATTTGCGCCTGACATTCTTGGCATCCAAAATAGACGTTGGGGTCACAAATTTTCACTATCCTACTCCCTAAGAAGGCTACCATAGCCGGACCGCTCCACGGGAGGACGAATTTTTGCCAATTTCAACTCCAAAATGCGTCACAAAAAGGGTTAAAACCCACCAAAAATAGGTCAGAATGTTCGAAACCGCTAAGCATTCAATGGTAAACAACTGAAGGCACCCTTACCTAAGTCATCTTGGGTCAAGCGACTCATCGCTTTTCTCATGTCGGTCATTCCCTCATCGATTCGTCGCTTGAGGGGGTAGTCACACTTAGTCACCAATCAACAAAAACATACCCAATCAAGGAAATGGCATGCATTCAAAGGATCATTGACAAAGACAATCACGCCCCTACTTGGGGCAGCAAACAAGCAATAATCACAAGCTGATCAAACACTTGGCATTCATGAATCATGAACTCAAGGTTCCCATAGACAAAAGGTTGCACCCTTTGCCTATTCATGACTGAACAATGTCCAAGATCAAGTAACACCTCACCGAAAAAGGTTAACACTTGAATTAAGCTCCTTAGCTCATTAGAAGCAAGGATTCAAGAATGCGTGCCATTTCCATACTTGGGGCATCAAGAGTTGGTTAGGTTACTGAGAAACCCTAATCATTAGTGCTTTGGTTATCTATTTTTGCTCAGTGCTGCGCCTTGCATAGCACTTCCCAAAAAGGGGCATCTATAGACACCAAAATAGCACCAATCCGATTATGTGACAACAAGCATCGATCGCATTGACACACACAACCCCCAGGGCAGCCCCCAGAGGTTAAACAGTGGTCCTAACCACTCCCAATAGTAGTTTGGAAGGTCAAGGGTCAATTTGGCACCTTTTGGCACTTTGCTCTCTACTCATCCCACCATGTGATGATTACAAACTGGGATTCGTCCCACCCAGGGATGAATAGAAGCATTCGCCCTAGGGTGAGGCGAATAGCAAGTATGACTGGAAAAAAGTCAAACCTCGATAAGTCCACCAGTTAACTACAGCTTCAGGCCATGCAATTGCGAGGAACGACTTCAAATCAAGGAGAGAGACTTCAGTCATGCATGTCTTTGATTTTGGAGGCCTCATGCAAGGAGACTCTAAATCAAGGAATAATCTATTCTCTCGAAATAGGACATGCAACTCAAGTGGTGCTCTCGCATGCGCATTCAAACAGAGAGACCCTAGGTCTATAAATTGGTGAGACTTCTCACCCAAGAAAAGAGAACGGAGGGAGCATTTTGAGCAATGAAGTGCTGCCATTTTACATCCATACACACACCTTTTGATTTGTGCCTTTCACATCCTTGATCTCTCTTTTGGAGGGAGGTTATTGGGTGATTATTGGAAGCACAAATCCGGAGCCCAAACCCAAACATTTGGCCACAATATCCCACAAAATTTTTTTGACAACACTCCATAAGAGGTTTTGGACCCATCCCAAGTGGATTGGTGCCAAAACAAAGTCCCAAACGGTGGGCGTCCTGCCCCGGTGCCCCCCAAGCTGTCGCAGTTCTAAACGCCCCACCCCGGAGTGATTAGAAATTTGTGGTAGATTTCCTTTATTTTCTTTTTGCATCTTATTCTAGGTTATTTAAATAGGCTGTAGTTTAAATTTCACTTCATTCTGAGCATTTTTTACCATGTTTTTATCATTTCCCGCCTTTACTAACTTGCATATGGCACCATAAAAATCTGGGTGATAGAGGCCAAATTGGAGAAATCTGAACTTTTGGGTCTTCCCAAAATACCCCCAATTAGCTAACCCCAACTTTGCAGGTCATTTGGAGCTTCCTGGATAGGACATTGAAGAGGGTGCTTTCTAACAATTTATTACAGGTTTATTCGTCCCACCCCGGAGCGAATACAAATCTATGAGGAATTTCCTAACTATTCCACTTGCAATGCCCTCTTGGTAACATATTCATGCTTCTATTAATTTTTTAGGTCGTTCTAATGTTATTTGGTTATCGTTTTAATATTTTCATGCATACACTAACAGTAGGCCTTGGGAAACACATGTTCTATTCTATCTGCAGGTGCTACTGATCTTTTCTGTTTCCTTGAACGTAGGTCTTCGACATCAGAGGAGCAGTAAGGAGTCAACACTCATATACACAAGCGGTAGTGACGTTTTGGTCCGCCCATATTACATGTGGGCACGCGGAAGAAGGATTGCTATCCATGGATGTGACAAGAAACATATTTAACGCTCCTATCCCCTAAAAGGGAAGGAGACGTATTGTAACACGACTTTAAAAGCATATCAATAAAGAGGGTCGTATTCCATATTTCTTTTATCTTGTGTCGATTCATTTATGTTCTTTCCTTTCATGCATTTTTCAATATATAGGCTTTTAGCATTAAGTTTGGTTTTATACGCATCGTACTTGGCATTTTCCTCATGCTTTCATTACAGTTCTCTTATAGTTAAAAAATAATTAGTGAAAAATAGAACAAAAAAACTAATGGTTAGTGATTTTTGCTACCAAATGGAGATTATAATCTCAATTTCAACCTTTCCTTTCTCATCACGCCTGAAAACCAATAGAATGAGCATGTGAGTCCGAGTTTGACATTTCTTTTGTTTTGGACATTCAAGGGGCATGCCAGACCGTAATCAATACGGCTATTTACTTTAGACTCCATATGCCCGAGCTTGTTATATAAATACATGATTTTAGCAATCATAGTTTCAATGAAAACAACACTAGTACGCATTTTGTTGTCCTTTTTCAGCCATCCATTGCTTCCATCGCTGAAGTTATGGGGCGATCAATGCTATTGAAAATCAGCATGTTGCTCATTGCACTGAACGTGATATTTATTGTCTATGTCTTCGCTCGATACAACTTCCTTAATCCAATTTTAGACACAGAGAAATATATCTTTCCAAGTATCTTGGAGCAGTTATAATCCTCCTGCAACTGCAGAGGCCCTACGACAGATCCTAAATGCTGCAAACCACCATCTTCCAAAAAGGAAAAACAAACTGTTTTGATAACTAACGAGAGCTTGGCACGGAAAGACATAAACCTTGATATTGGTGGTAACAATTTAGGTACAAAGAAATATATCTTTCCAAATAGCTTGGAGCAGTTACAATCCTCCTCAGAATCGCAAAGGCCCTACGCTGGATCCTAAATGCTCGCAAAACATCATCTTCCAAGCAAAGAAAAACAAAATGTTTTGTTAACTAATGAGAGCTTGGCACGTAAAGACAGAAACCTTGAAATTGGTGGTCACCAAGGTATTCCTGAAGCTAGTATTGCAAGCTTAGATTCCAACAGTCATTAACACTATTTAGTCCAGTACCTATGAAGCCTACTATTATAGAAATCCTCTTTCATTCATCCAGAAATGTTGTCGTAACTATTGAATAAAACTACCGCCATAATTGTTGTCTAAATTATCGAATAAAATTACCGCCGTGATTTGAATGGTCTCCTTTTCCATGATATGAGAGGTCTTCTTTTTCCATTATTTTGTTTGTTTATGTATTATAAAGCAAAGCTCTTATTAAAATGTAATAAGGTCTATGTTTTAGGAGATAAAATTTAATAGTAACTTCGGAAGAGTAGTTTCCTGATATATTGATGTTATATTTTCATGGGTTTCTAACACTTTTAACATATTCATGATAATGATATCTTTCTGCACTTACTTACATAAATAATAAATAATAATTAATGATATGAAATCAATTGGTTAGTATCTTGAGATTCTAAAGTGGATACCCATGTTTAAGCTCTTCAAGCAAAATATGATAACTATCAAATATTATTAGTTATCATAACACTATGTGCTTTATAGAAATATCATGTTGATGATGTTGATGTGGTTGTGATGTAATATCAAATCCAGTATACCCCTTTTCAAAAACATTTATTTACTATTTATTTTAGTAGTAATGATAAATTTAGTGATACTATAAGTAGTGATGAAGTACAAGAATAAGACTAAATTCAATTTTACAAAAATTAAAAACTTTTTTACTTCACAAAATATTGTCGTTTTTTTAATAAATTTTCATTTTGTGTTTCAAGTTTTATAGAACCAAGTAAATGTAATTGTATTTACCTCAATTATAAAAATATAAAATTCAAATTTGAAAGCACGAGGATACGAAAACAAAAGCGGAAATTCCAAGTGCGATGTATGCAAAAGCGAAACATAACACTAAGTCCTAAGAGCTGAATCGCATGAAAGGAAAGAAATGTAAACTAATTGAAACAAGATAGAAATCAAATGTCGAGTACAACCCTTTTTATTAATTTTATTTAAAATTGGGTTAAAATACGTCTCCTCCATTTTGGGCACTAGGAGCGTTAAGTAGGGCTCTATTACGCCACGGATTTATACGCTTTCTTCCGCATGCCCACATGTAAAATGGGTGGACCAAACGTTGCAACCGCTTGCGTTGATGAGTCTTGACTCCTTGCTGCTCCTTTAATGTTGAGATCCTGCGTTCAACGAAACATAAAATAGATAGTAGCACTTGTAGATAAAATGAAACATGCGATCCCCAAGCCTGCGGTCGGTGTATACATAAGATGATTAAAACGATAATTGAAACATATCAGAATGAGCTAAAAATTTGACAGAAGTAATAAAACATTACCAGGAAGCCACTGCAAAAGGAACAATCTAGAAATCTTACATAGATTTCTAATCACTCTGGGGTGGGACGATTAGGACTGTCATAACCTATTCAAAAGCCACCTCCGAAATGTCTGGTCCAGAAGCTTAGGTAAAACGGGGTATTTTGGGATGACCCAGATGGTCAAATTTTTCCAATTTGGCATCTATAGCCCAGAATCTGATGATGCTATCTACGTGTTAGTGAAAGCGAGAAATGATAAAAGCATGATCAAAACTTTTCAGAATCACATGAAATTTAAATGACAACATATGTAAACAACCTAGAATCAAATGCAAAAGAAAAATCATGGAAACCTACCACATATTTCTAATCGCTCTAGGGTGGGGCGATTAGAACTGCGATAGTTTGGGGGGCGCCCGGGGGTAGGACACCTACTATTTGGGACTCTGTTTTGGCACCAATCCACTTGGGATGGGTCCAAAACCTCTTATGGGGTTGTGTCAAAAAATTTGGTGGGATGTTGTGGCCAAATGTTCGGATTTGGGTCCGGATTGCGCTTCTAATAATCACCCAATAACCTCCCTTCCAAAAGAGAGATCAAGGATGTGAAAGCACAAACGATGGGTGAGGATGTAATTTGGTAGCACTTCGTTGCTCCAAAAGCTCCTCCCTGTTCCTTTTTTTTTGGGGTGAGAAGACTCACCAATTTATAGACCTAGGGTCTCTCTCTTTGAATGCACATGCGAGGGTGCCACTTGAGTTGCTTGTCCTATTTTTGGAGAAAATATTATTCCCTAATTTAGAGTCTCCTTGCATGAGGCCTCCAAAATAAAGACATGCATGACTGAAGTCTCTCTCCTTGATTTGAAGCCATTCCTTGCAATTACATGTCTTGAAGTTGCAGTTAAGTGGCGGACCTATCGAGGTTTGAATTTTTTCCAGTCAAACCTGCTATTCACCCCACCCTAGAGCGAATACTGCTAATCATCCTAGGGTGGGACAAATACCAGTTTGTAATCGTCCCAAGGTGGGACGAGTAGAGAGCAAAGTGCCAAAAAGATGCCAAATTGACCTCTGACCTTCCAAACTACTATGGGAGTGGTTAGGACCATTGTTTAACCTCTGGGGGATGCCCTTAGGGCTATGTATGTCAATTTTATCAGTGCTTATCATCACATAATCGGTTTGGTGTTGTTTTGGTGTCTATAGATGCCCCTTTTTGGGATGCGCTGTGCAAGGTGCAATGCCGAGAAAAAATAGATAACCAAAGCACTAATTATTAGGGTTTCTTAGTAACCTAAACAACTCTTGATGCCCAAAGTATGGAAAGGGCACGCATTCTTGAATCCTTTTTTTTGATGAGCGAAGAAACTTAATTCAAGTGTTAACCTTTTTCAGTGAGGTGTTACTTGATCGTGGACATTGTTCAGTCATGAATAGGCAAAGGGTGCAACATTTTGTTTTTAGGAACCTTGAGTTCATGATTCTAGAATGCCAAGTGTTTTATCATATTGTGATTATTGCTTGTTTGCTACCCCAAGCAGGAGCGTTATTGTATTTGTCAATGATTTGTTGAATGCGTGCCATTTCCTTGATTGGATGTGTATTTGTTGATTGGTGACTAAGTGTGACTACCCCCTCAAACGATGAATCGATGAGGGAATGACCAACATGAGAAAAGCGACGAGTCTCTTGACCCAATATGAATTAGGTAAGGGTGCCTTCAGTTGTTTGCCATTGAATGCTTACGTAGTTTCCAAACATTTTGACCTATTTTTGGGGGTTTGAACCCTTTTTGTGATGCTTTTTGGAGCTAAAATTGTCAAAAATTCATCCTCCCATGGAGCGGTCCGGCTATGGTAGCATTCTTAGGGAGTAGGATAGTGACAATTTGTGACCCCAACATCGGTTTTGGATGCCAAGTATGTCAGGCACAAATGTGCCTTCATTTCGGTAATGTTATTGCTATGTTTGGGTGGGTTGTGACCCTTTTTGCAATGCCGTTTGGGGATGAAATTCTCGAAAATCCATCCTCCCGTGGAGCGGTCCGGCTATGGTAGCCTTCTTAGGGAGTAGGATAGTGAGGATTTGTGACCCCGACATATGTTTTGCATGCCTAGAATGTTAAGTGCAAAAGCACTCTTATTGGACAATTTTATTGCTAGTTTTTGTGCATTTTGGTGCAGTTTTTGTTGTTTTTGAAATTTTTGCTCTGTAATCGTCCCTAGGTGGGACGAATACTAGTTTTATAATAATACTAGGGTGGTACGAGCACCAACTAGAGTGATCATCCCAGGATGGAATGATTATAGGCTAAAATGCCTATTTAAGGTCCAAAACTAGGTTTTGGGCTCATTTGCATTTGTTTTTCCTGGCGATGTGGAGCTCTGAGGAGGAGGTCGAGTTTGCGAAGCAAAGCGCTTCCAAATTTTTTGTGACACCATGAGTTCACGAACTGGATTGAGTGACGGAGCTAAAGCGATACTGGTAAGTGCTCCTTCTCATTTAGTTAGGTTATGTTTTACAGTTTTAAAATTGTAATTTATCTCTTTTGTATTTGGTTTTTCGAGTTTTAAAAATGAAACCCTAAAAACAATTTGTTTTGTGTTGTATGTGTGTGAATTTTTTTGTGTTTTGTATGGCTTCATTAGAACTTAGATTGAAACCCTAGTGGAAACCATGTTTATTTTGCATTTGTTGTAAACTAAAAGAAACCCTAGTTTAACAAAGATCAAAACTTAGCTTAAAAACTTAGTTTAAAACTTAGCTTAAAAACTTAGCTTAACCCTAGGTTAACTGAAAAATGTTTTTGTTTTGTTTGTTTGTTTTTTTGTAGTTATTTGTTAGTGTAGACTAAGGGTAAACCCTAGGTTAACTAAAAAATGTTTTTGGTTGTTTTGTTTTTTTTGTAGTTATTTGTCAGTGTAGACTAAGGGTAAACCCTAGGTTAACTAAAAAATGTTTTTGGTTGTTTTGTTTTTATTTGTCAGTGTAGACTAAGGGTAAACCCTAGGTTAACTGAAAAATGTTTTTGGTTTTTTTGTTTTTTTTTGTAGTTATTTGTCAGTGTAGACTAAGGGTAAACCCTAGGTTAACTGAAAAATGTTTTTGGTTGTTTTGTTTTTTTTGTAGTTATTTGTCAGTGTAGACTAAGGGTAAACCCTAGGTTAACTGAAAAATGTTTTTGGTTGTTTTGTTATTTTTGTAGTTATTTGTCAGTGTAGACTAAGGGTAAACCCTAGGTTAACTGAAAAATGTTTTTTTCTTTCAATTTATGTTTTTGTTCTTATTGATCAGTTTAAACGTAGAGTTAAAAACCCTAGGACTGACAAACTGTTTTGAATTATTTGTTGAATTTTTCTTATCAGTTAAACGTAGAGTTAAAAACCCTAGGTTAGACTGACAAACTATTTTTTGAATGTTTTTTTGTTTTTAATTTATCAGTTTAGACTTAGAGTTAAAAACCCTAGGACTGACAAACTATTTTGAATTATTTTTTGAATTTTGCTTATCAGTTAAACATAGAGTTAAAAACCCTAGGTACTAACAAACTATTTTTTGAATTTTTTTTTGTTTTTAATTTATCAGTTTAGACTTAGAGTTAAAAACCCTAGAACTAACAAACTGTTTTGAATTATTTTTTGAATTTTGCTTATCATTTAAACGTAGAGTTAAAAACCCTAGGTACTGACAAACTATTTTTTGATTTTTTTGAATTTTGTTTATCAGTTTAAACGTAGAGTTTAAAAACCCTAAGTACTGACAAACTATTTTTTAATTGTTTTTGAATTTTGTTGCTCGTTATTTGTCTATTTTTAGTTGTACATTATTTTATGCATTGCTTGTATATTCATGTTATTACTATACAGTTTATCATGTTTTTAATGTTTTTATTTTGTTTTATTTTACAGGTTGTGAAGAACCGGTGTCGTATGCCTACGATTTTCTCTAAAGCGTGGGAGGTGCTGACTTTGGCTGACTGGGAGTGGCTTGATGCCCTTGGGATCAAGCAGGTGACTTGGATAGAGGCTGTGGTCGGGGATAGAGCTTATCTGATGGCCTTAATAAACTTGTGGGATCCCTGGACCAATACCTTCCATCTCCCAATAGGGGAGATGACAGTGACCTTGGAGGACGTCTATCGAATTCTATAGATTTCGATAGACGGGCTATCGATCAGGACGATGTTGCGTGATCAGTGGACAACTGTACTGACACGATGCTTCAGGCATGGGGAGGAGTTAGGTGTGGATAGCCCAATGGAGATGGCAGAAGGTGATTTCTAGATTGACAGGATTTTGGTACGATGGTGGCTAGAGAGGGGTGTGTTGGGAGTGAGGCACACATTACTGATGGGCCTCATTTCCAACATGTTGCTTCCTAACTCTTTGGGTGCGAGGTTCTCGTGGAACCTGTTGGAGGTGGTCTTCAGGTTGGTGGAGTGTCCGACCATAGAGCCCCTGATTATGAGATGGGGTTAGACACTGCTGGCACAACTCTATGATGAGTTGTACGAGGTCCACTGTCGGAGGTGGAAGGGTATTGGATGCAGTTATTTGTTGTAGTGTTGGGCTTGGCAGCACATAGCTATGGAGAGGCCGATGGGGTTGCCATGGATGACTCGAGCAGAGATGGTAGACAGAGAGATCGGGTATGGGGCACTGTGGCGGTGGTCTAAGGAGCAAGGATAGAGTCAATGGTGGGCAGGTGTTGTAGGGAACTATGTTGATGCCTTCATTTAGCTTGTTCTAGGGGAGGTGTTCTGGCACCCATATCATGACTATCCATCCTGGCCTAAGGCTGGAGAGTGGCTTCGATGGGTTTGTAGGGGGAGGCAACTGATTGGGCGACACGGGACCGAGCAAAAGTTCTTCTTGTATGGTCAGGTTACATGATAGTTTGGGGTGCACCAAGGGTTTCCTGGTGAGCCCATGATCTATCGATGTCAAGGTGATGAGAGAACTCTATCCTGGCCGATCATCACGTCGTTGGGTGAGGATTCAAATGCAACGATTGATGCTCCTAACATGGATGACATCGAGGCAACCGCTAAGTAGGTGATGAGGCAAGGCGAGGGGCCTCTAGGGGGTGTAGAGGTAGCAACAGTAGGTGTTAAGTATGTAGAGGCATCAGGAGAGGGCTGGGGGGTTCCGTTGGAGGATGCGAACATGGTAGAGGTGGACAACTTTAGGGGGGATGACCTTGGGGTTCCAAAGTAGTCGGATATGCAGGACGTCCTAGAGTAGTGGGAGCCAGAGCAGGCTACCATTTCGAAGATGTCGATGCCTCAAGCAGTCTTGAAGGATATGGAGGTAGTGTTGCACGCTAAGATAGCATGATTGGAGTGGCTACTCCGAAGATAGGATGAGGAGCTCAGGGATGTACTATAGGAGATGGATCTCCTACGAACACAGCTAGTGAAGAGGGATAATGCATTTGTGGTGTATCGCCAGTGTGATGGGGATACAGATGTTGCGCGGGAGATAAATCTCTTGTAGATGTAGCTGGAAAAGAGGGAGAGAGCACTAGCATAGTGTGACGTAAACTTGGTGACAGTTCATTAGTGGGAGATGGACTTGATTCAGCATTAGTTTGAGCTGGAGGTGAATATTATCCGCCCCAATGGGTGGATCCTTACGATTATTGGAGGTGGATCATCGTGCCACATGAGTGGAAGTGATACTGAGAAGTCAGTATCCTCTCGGTGCAAGTGACTGGATGAGAGAGGTGCTAGTAGGCATGATGTAGAGGCTAGTAACATTTGCCCTAAGGGGTCCCATAGGACCCACACCATAGGGGGTAGTTCCCGTCACATCGATCCTGTGTGATCATGGTGGCCAACGCCCTAGGCTTGGGGGTTTTTGAGCTTTTGGCTTTTTGCGAGGTCATAGGACCGGTTTATTGTAGCCTATGGGTATTTTTGATGATATATATATATATATATATATACAAATGACTTTATTTGTGTTTAAACACTTGTCATGGTTTGTTTTTCTATTTATGCACAATTATGTAGGATGATGTATGCATGTGGTATTATGAATGCGATGTGTCTAATTATATGATGTATGCATATGGAATGAATGAAATGATTTTTTGATAACTTTTCGATGGCACCATAGACTCTACAAGATTTACTGGCTTTCTGTACTTATGTGATGGCTTTGTGGAATGACTTTGCATGTGATAATTTTGTTTTTGTATTTTTTTGTATTATCTGAAGGTGATGTACATAATAAAATGTACCAATTGTTGTAAACTGTAGTTAAGTTTTTCTGAGATTCATATGTTTTAACTAACTAGCCAAGACTATACATTTATCTTGTAAGACTTTTGAACAAGGTATAAATCAGACTTAAGTTTGACCAAGTTATTTCACATCATTGTGTGTGCAATTGAGTTCGTTTATGTGGTATTTGTCAGGATACCGCCAGTGCCAGATAGGCTATCAACCAAACCTATACTAAGGATCACCTAATTAACTCCACTAACTCCATTGTTGTATTTAGTAAGATTAATCCATGGGACAATCTAAGGTACCATAAGCTAGCTCATCCACATGCAAACATTGGTCTGCTCACACGCAAAGCTAATGTGATGGACATATCGTCATGCATTTAGGATACCACCATTACTAGGTAGGCTATCCACCAAACCCATAATGAGGATCACCTAGATGGTTTTTCAAATGCGAAGAATTCTAGGGATTCAAGCTAAGGTGTCTTTTATTTTCTCAATGTGTTAGGATACTTGCTCGTATACATAGTGATGAAAATCACTATTTATTTTTCTCTTTTATTTTTCTTTTTGAGCAAGGATTTTGAATAGTGGTGATAACCACTGTTATTTGATTTTGTATTTTGAGCTTGTAGTTTTGTGGCTTGTGAATGGCATTGATCCTTTTAGGCCTTGGGGATGACTACCCATCCTATTCAAGGATGTGTAGTATGAATCCTTACGAATTTGGAAACCAAAGGGGATTAGGGATATTATGAAGTAAGGGCATTGATATTTTAGGCCTTGGGGATGACTACCCATCCTTTTCAGGGGTGTGTAGTACAAATCCTTACGACTTTGGAGACGAAATGTGATTGAAGATGTTCATGATGATGGCTTGTGGTAATTTTGCTTTTGAATGGCATTGATCCTTTTAGGCCTTGGGGATGACTACCCATCCTTGTCAGGGGCATGTAGTATGAATCCTTACAACTTTGGGGACCAATGGTGATTGGGATTTTCCTAGTTGTGAAAACCACTATTTTTTTAGGGGGAATTGATGGGGAAGAGCTTGTCCTTTTATTAATTCTTAGTACTCTTGAACCATTCACACAGGGGGATGAACAAACTAATCTTTCACCTATGGTATCCTAGATTACTTTGTAGTTTTCATCTTCTGTTCACACAACTTGGGAATTATTTTATGTGTTTTAACTTGTGTAGGGATGTTACATAATGAGGCATGATCCAAGTAAAACTTTCCCTTGTAAATTTTTTTTAACTTTGTATAGTTTTTGGCTAGAAATTTAAAGACAGCTGAATGATGAAAACCTTACATACATTAGGAGACAACTGACTATGCTAAAAATGAGGATGGTTTTATTCTGGATGTATGTGTTTATAAAATGGATGGAATGTGGAAAATGAAGGAATTACCGAGCAATTATAGTCTATGGTGCCTTTGACCTGTATGACCAACAAATATGCAATGTATGTATGTGATGCCTAATGCAACTTATATTTTTGTATTTTGATATTTACGAGTATGCATAGAATTGAGATGCAATTTTTTTTGTTATTTTTGATGTTTTTTTTTTTTTTTGAATATTTGTTTTGACCAAGCGATTATGGGTACCCTTGGAGCTTTTGGTTTGACCAAAGGGTTTATGGATACCTTTGGAGCATTTTAGGTTGACCAAGCGATTGTGGGAATCCTTGGAGCTTTTGATTTGACCAAAGGGTTTATGGATACCTTTGGGGCATTTTTGGTATTGACCAAGCGATTGTGGGAATCCTTGGAGCTTTTGGTTTGACCAAAGGGTTTATGGGTATCTTTGGGGAATTTTGGGGTTGACCAAGCGATTGTGGGAATCCTTGGAGCTTTTGGCTTGACCAAAGGGTTTATGGATACCTTTGGGGCATTTTTAGGTTGACCAAGCAATTGTGGGAATCCTTGGAGCTTTTGGGTGGACTATGGCTCTCTCTAAATGTGGAATGGACTCAAATGACTAATGTTCAAGGGTTCTAGTTCCTTGATTCCTTCGAGAGAGATTAGCCGGTATGTTCTAGGTCCTATTTTACTATCAATCACATAAGGACCTAACCCATTTTTCATGAACTTGTCCCTTAGATGGGGCGGCAAATTAGAATTCTATTGGTTCTCTTTTAATACCAAGTCACCAACCTAAAAGTCCCTTAGGTGAACCTTCATGTTGTATGATTTCTTAAGTCGCTATTGATAGATACGCAAATGCTCGAGAGCATTGACATGTCGTTCGTTGAGCAACGTAAGTTGGTCTAACCAGGCCTACTGATGAACTATTGCATTGAGCTAGAGGAGAAGATTATCTGCATCAGTGGGTGGATCCCTACGGTTAGTGGAGGTGGATCATCTCGTCGCATGAGAGGGAGTGATATTGAGCAGTCAACATCCTCTCAATGTAGGCGATTGGATGAGGGAGGTGCTAGTAGGCGTGATGCAGGGGCTAGCAGTAGCCTCCTTGAGGGGTCCCATAGGACCCACACCATAGGGGGTAGTTCTTGTCGCACCGATCCTACATGATCATGGTGTTCGATGCCCTAGGTTTGGGGGTTTTTGAGCTTTTGGATTTTTGCGAGGTCATAGACTGGTTTATTGTGGCCTATGGGTATTTTTGATGATATATATATACAGATGAATTTGTTTGTGTTTAAACACTTATCGTGGTTTTTTTTTTGTTTATGCACAATTATGTAGGATGATGTATGCATGTGGTATTATGAATGTGATGTGTCTAATTATATGATGTATGCATATGGAATGAATGAAATGAGTTGTTGATAACTTGTCGATGGCACCATAGACTGTACAAGATTTACTAGCTTTTTGTACTTATGTGATGGCTTTTTGGAATGACTTTACATGTGATAATTTTGTTTTTGTATTTTTTTGTATTATCTGATGGTGATGTATATAATGAAATGTACCAATTGTTGTAAATTGTAGTTAATTTTTTCTGAGATTCAAATGTTTTAACTAACTAGCCAAGACTGTACATTTATCTCGTAAGACTTTTGAACAAGGTATAAATCAAACTTAAGTTTGACCAAGTTATTTCACATCCTTGTGTGTGCAATTGAGTTTGTTTATGTGGTATTTGTCAGGATACCGTCAGTGCCATATAGGCTATCAACCAAACCTGTACTAAGGATCACCTAATTAACTTCACTAACTCCGTTGTTGTATTTAGTAAGATTAATCCATGGGACAATCTAAGGTACGATAAGCTAGCTCATCCACATGCAAACATTGGTCTACTCACATGCAAAGCTAATGTGATGGACATATCATCATGCATTTAGGATACTGCCATTGCCAGGTAGGCTGTCCACCAAACCCGTAATGAGGATCACCTAGATGGTTTTTCAATGTGGAGAATTCTAGGGATTCAAGCTCAAGCATCCTTTATTTGATCAACATGTTAGGATACTTGCTCGTATACATAGTGATGAAAATCACTGTTTATTTTTCTCTTTTATTTTTCTTTTTAAGCAAGGATTTTGAATAGTGGTGATAACCACTATTATTTGATTTTGTATTTTGAGATTCATAAGGTTGAGCTTGTAGGTTTGTGGCTTGTGAATGGCATTGATCCTTTTAGGCCTTGGGGATGACTACCCATCCTGTTCAGGGACATGTAGTACAAATCCTTATGAATTTGGAAACAAAAGGGGATTAGGGATATTATGAAGTAAGGGCATTGATCTTTTAGGCCTTGGGGATGACTACCCATCCTTGTCAGGGGTGTGTAGTATGAATCCTTATGAATTTGGAGACCAAAGGTGATTGAAGATGTTCATGATGATGGCTTGTGGGGATTTTGCTTTTGAATGGCATTGATCCTTTTAGGCCTTGGGGATGACTACCCATCCTTGTCAAGGGCATGTAGTACGAATCCTTACAACTTTGGGGACCAATGGTGATTGGGATTTTTCTAGTGGTGAAAACCACTATTTTTTTAGGGGGAATTGATGGGGAAGAGCTTTTCCTTTTGTTAATTCTCAACACTCTTGAACCGTTCACATAGGGGGATGAACATGCTAATCTTTCACCTATGGTATCCTAGACTACTTTGTAGTTTTCATCTTTCGTTCACACAACTTGGGAATTATTTTATGCGTTTTAACTTGTGTAGGGATGTTACATAATGAGGCATGATCCAAGTAAAACTTCTCTTGTAAAATCCATTTAACTTTGTACAATTTTTGGCTAGAAATTTAAATACAACTGAATGACGAAAACCCTAGATACATTAGGAGACAACTAACTATGCTAAAAATGGGGATGGTTTTATTCTGGATGTATGTGTTTATAAAATGGATGGAATGTGGAAAATGAAGGAATTACCGAGAAATTATAGTCTATGGTGTCTTTGACCTATATGACCAACAAATATGCAATGTATGGATGCGATGCCTAATGCAACTTATATTTTTGTATTTTGATTTTTACGAGTATGCATAGAATTGAGATGCAATTTTTTTTGTTATTTTTGATGTTTTTTTTTTTTGGAATATTTGTTTTGACCAAGCGATTATGGTTACCCTTGGAGATTTTGGTTTGACCAAAGGGTTTATGGATACCTTTGGAGCATTTTCGGTTGACCAAATGATTGTGGGAATCCTTGGAGATTTTGATTTGACCAAAGGGTTTATGGATACATTTGGGGCATTTTTGGTATTGACCAAGCGATTGTGGGAATCCTTGGAGCTTTTGGTTTGACCAAAGGGTTTATGGGTACCTTTGGGGCATTTTAGGGTTGACCAAGTGATTGTGGGAATCCTTGGATCTTGACCAAAGGGTTTATGGATACCTTTTGGGAATTTTTAGGTTGACCAAGCAATTATGGGAATCCTTGGAGCTTTCGGGTGGACTATGGCTCTCTCTAAATGTGGAATGGACTCAAATGACTGATGTTCAAGGGTTCTAGTTTGTTTATTCCTTCAAGAGAGGTGAGCTGGTATGTTCTAGGTCATATTTTATTGTCAATCACATAAGGACCTAACCATTTTGCAAAAAATTATAATTTTTTTGGTTCTCTTTTAATACCAAGTCACCAACCTGAAAGTCCCTTAGGTGAACCTGTATGCTTTCTTAAGTCGCTCTTGATAGATAAACAAATTCTCAAGAACAATGACACATCGTTCGTCAAGCAACGCAAGTTGGTCTAACCGGGCCTGTTGTGCAGGGTCATCATCGATGAACTCTTCCATTGATATGCGCAGTGAAGGGATTTCCAACTCGAGAGGCATGACTACCTTAGAGCCATACACCAGCAAAAATGGATTTTCCCTAGTGGACGTCTGAATGCTAGTGCGTTAAGCCCATAGGGAAAGCGGGATTTGAATGTACCAATCCTTATGACTATCTACGATGGTATTTTTGAGGATGGCAACTAGCATTTTGTTTGACGCCTCTGCTTGCCCATTTGCCTATGGATAATAGGGTGTTGAAAAACTATGCTAAATTTTGTACTTTGTTGTCAAAGCATGCACATATTTATTCTTGAATGACGTCCCATTATCCGAGATGATCTTGGATGGAATACCAAAATGACATGATGTTATACAAAATAAACTTCGTAATGTGAGGTCTAGTCGTAGATATTAGCAAAATTGCTTCCACCCACTTGGTGAAGTACTCTGTGGCCGTTATGGTGAACGTGTTATGACCCGATGATGCAAGGGAGATCTTTTTGATTAGATCAAAGGCCCACTGCAAAAATGGCTAAGACGATTGGATTGGATGCAAGGCCTGAGAAGGTATGTGTGTCAAATTAGCATGGTGTTGACACTTCACACACTTCTTTACATATGCGCAACAATCTCACTCTAAAGATGGCCAATAATAGCCCATGCAAAGAATGCACTTTGTGATGGCCATACCGCTGAAGTGGCCACCGCATGTACCATCGTGGGCTTGGATGATCACCCAAGTGGAATCCTACTGGTCCAAGCAACGAAGGAGGATTCTTGGATTATGGATGGGGGCGGTTAAATCAATGGATATCATGTTGATGAAATGATTTTGGTCTCCATTACCATGGGTGTGGTTACTCGAACATCCTTGGTGATCTTTGTGCTCTAGATCTGGATATGTGGATACTGGCATAAATGGATTGGCCCTATGTGTGGATAAAAGGATAGGGTCTACCCTAGGGACTGACAACTCTATAGGGTCTCCAGGTGGAATGTGCTCTCTGTATACCTGAAGTTGTGGGTGTAGTAGTTGGTCCAACTATTCCTGGTTTAGGTGCCACCTATGCCTTGGCACTATGTGTAACTGTTAAAACATGTCATCTATGTCCATGGGGTATTGCTGCTATTGCATATGATTGAGATAGGCCATCTCAGTTTCACCTTCATAATCATTGTTAGATATTCAAAGGCCTTCGTTGGCTCCAACAACTATTTGCAACATGTGAGGCTCGTCTTGCTCGATAAAATTAATGTGGTCCCATCGAGGTTGTTTTGCTCTCTATGGGGGGACCTGATTCTCTTGAGGTGGCATATGCTCGATTGGAGCATCTAAATGGAACATTGTCATGAAGCTCTCCTAATAATCATCCATGGGGTTTACTTATGAATGATTGCTATCAAACTCGAAAGGATCCCAAGGTGCTACCTCATACTTTGACTCATATTTTGAAGACCCTTCTTGGTCTTGTCTATATCCCTATTGTAGGTGAGTCCTAAAAAATTTCTCCCTTTTCTATCGAAGGGAAAGGGTTGTTAAGGTCAACAAGGTTGGTTGTTAGCAATGGGAAATAATCCCCCAATGTGTACATTGTGTTAGGATTGGCATATGGATCTAATGCCACCCCATCCTTGTTGCATATCCCTAGGCCTTGCATGTTCTCTACCAAGATGTCAAGGGGTAGGGGGTGATTGAACGCTACTTTTGACTTGTCGTACAAAATTTGATATCTTGGTTGGCAAAGAAAATGCACTTCTTGCTCATACCTACCCAACCCATATCCATGCCAATTACATTGGCCAAGATATCTCAAAGTGAAATCTAGGTTGGACAAGTAGTTGACATCCTCAGGAAAGGGCTCTTCATCTTCTTCTTCTTATATGTAAGGTTCAATGCCATTATCCAGGCCCCCATAAACAAAGTTTGTCTGATTGGGTAGGTAGCCTAGAGGAACCACAGTGCCGATGGGGAGTCGAGATCTCCCCATGTCTTGCATGGACTCAAGTGCAGGTGTTGCTATAATGTTCCACACTAGATACTACCCCAAGCCTGTCTTGGCCATTTCAACGATGATCATTTGCAATTGAGGGGGAGCGAATGGGAGTTCTTTCTGAGTCCACTCCATATAGGGTGAACTAGACGTCTCAACTTCAATTTAGCTAGGCATCTCTTTGATAGATATGGTTGATACTAGGGGTGGTGCCTCTTCAAGGGGTTTCTTTCCATTGTCCTATGGTGTAGCCATCGTAAGTGAAATCATTGTTGAAGTACAATATGAGGAAGATGGACCCATCTAGAGATTTTATGGACTTGATAGTGGGGATGCATGTGGAATTAGACCCTGGTTAGATGGATTCAACTAAAAATCCAAATGTGTTGATGGAAGGGTCGACTGCTACATCAATTGTACCATATTGCAATACTTGAAGGGCTCTAAATATTTCAAAACTACATGCATCTGCCCTTCAAATGTGTACTTTAGGCATTGGTGATCTATTGAAGGGACACACTTCATGTCCTTGATCCATGGCCAGCCCAGAAAAATGTTGTACACAATCTCACCCTCCAAGATGTGGCATAATGTAGGAATAGTCTTTTGTCCCACTTGGATGGGTAGGACAATTGTGCCAACTTTCAAGCATATCACATCATTGAATGCTCACAGAGTGTAGGTGGAGGCAACAATGTGAGATGTTGGAAACTTTAGATGTTTCAATGCCACTATTGTAATGATATTACTGGATGAGCCAGTGTCCACCAACACCCTCTTATATGAAATCCTATTGACCCATGCAATGATGTGCAGGGGTGGATCCACCACATCACCAGTCACTGATTTCAATTCATCTTCTCTAAAGGTGATTACTGGTTATGTACATTGTTTGATATGTCCCATGAAGTTGTTGAAAGAGCATGCTTCATGGGGCTACAACTCGATGGCTTTTAATATCTCCATTAGAGCCTCCCAATGGGTTGATGATTGTTGAATGATATCATAAATGAAGAGCCTAGCCGACGTGGTCCTTAGACTTAGGGTAATTCTGGTCTAAATTGTGGCCACTGGTCTAGGTGGGGGAGGTTGCGTAGGGTGCTATTGAGGTTGTGACGTCGATGGAACTTCTCCTGTGGCTACCGCGGGGGCAGCTCCTGGGTACCTTTTGTTCCTAGTCACTATGCTTATCATCCCCACATACCCCTACATGGGGAAATTCTATGTTACCTCATTGAATTGAAGGTTCTTTTTTTGTGTATCATGGGCAGGCAGGGGGTATTTGAATACTCCCATATATTGGTTTTTTGGTGCTACGAGATTGTACATCGCTAGCATCTTGTTTTCTATTAGGTCTTACACCAAGCCTTTAAAATTCCAACATGCATTACGGTCATGTCCCTTCCATTTGTGGAACCTACAGTATTGGGGTCTATGGGTTGAATCTCGGGTAGGTTGATCAAGTTTGCCACTGATAAGAAGTCAAATAGGGAGTCCCTAGACTTTATGTAAGGTGTGAATTGTTGCCTAGGGTGATGTTGCTAATTTTATTCTTGCCTCTTATTTTCTCTATCATAACTATTAAGAGGCACCGCCTGATAGTTAGCATTTTGGGGCTGTGTTTCTTGTGCAGGTTTAGGGATGTTTATAGCAACCTGATTGATCACAATGGGTTTCGGTTGCATGGTCTCGATCTTAGTGTTTTTAGACCACTCTTTCTTCTTTGGCTTGGCAATCTCGCCATCCTGTATCTTGATCTCCTCAATGATTCTGGCTTACGCCAGGGCTTCCTCTAAAGTGGCATATTGCTACAGCTACAATAGCACAAAGATCGATCTCAAATAGCTCTTTGAGAACATTTGGGTGAGGTCAAACATGGGAGGGAGGTAGGGCAGCTTTGAAAGCAACATCCTCCACCGGTTCCCATAGGCCACCATGGTTTCTTCCTCATACTGCCTGAGGCTACCTAGGTTGCTTAGTGACATATTTTTCTTGGTGTTTAAGGTGAAGCATTCAAGGAACATGTCCACTAGCTGATCCAAGTTACTGATGTTGTGCTTTGGCAACTGAGTGAATCAATCTGAGGTAGGGCCTAAGAATGTGGTTATAAATGTTCTTAGCAACAAAGCATCATTGTCCTAAATTCCAAAGCATTGGCTCATGAATATAGTCATGTGCTCTTGGGCATCCTCCTCCCCTCTAAAGAGTGCCAACTGGGGTAGTTTAAAGTTTTTAGGGTATGGGGGCACCGACACTGACGGATGCATAGGGTGACTGCGAAGCTGGCAAAAAGTGGGTTTTTGGGGCCCAAAATTTTTGGTCTCCACAGACTCTAAGTGCTCTAACAACGCTTTATATGCATCGGAGGATTTGATCTCTTCCTCCTTGGTTTGCTCCCGTTGTGTGTTATGAGGAACTTGAGGCCTATATAGGGGTAGTCGGACAACATCCCCCCTACCTTGGTAGGGCATTTCAGCCCACTCTTCTTCTTGCTCATACTCCTTATAAGCTTCTTGAGGAGTTCCTAGGTAAGGCCTATAAACATGGGTGGGTGCCCGCAGATGGTGCCCATCATTATTTCTAGGATTGGCCTCCCGCTTAGGTCTAGGAGGTCTTGGAGGCAATATTTGATAAGGTTGTGGGGACTTGTCTCGCACCAATGGGTTGTGCCTCTCATAAAATTCTACCTTATGTGCACGAGGGGTTGGGACCCTCTTAGGCACAGTGTTCTAGAACAATTCATCTATCTAACACCAAATGCGCTCTTTGCTAAGGCGATACAGATGCTCTAACTATTGTTGGTCTTGCCTAAGCTGCATGATTTGCGCTTGGCAGGCAGCATGTTTTGCAAATGCCAAGTCAATTTGTTCTGTCACCTTGTGTTTAGGAAGCCTAGATGCCTCTCCTATATGTCTATCTCGATCATGGCAATCCGAGATCCCTATGGGTTGCTTTCCTCTATCAAGGTTAGCGGCATTCACCCGAGGCTTTGGCCTTAGTGGGTGATCTTGATACATAGCAGGTGTAGAGGCGCATTGCTCCCACACTGTGTATTACTCTTGAGGAATGTAGTGGTCTTCCTCGTACTCCCTTTCGTATGTGTGAAAGGGACAGGCAGAATTGGCTTGCCCTGTCTGAAGAGCCTTATGCTCTAGATTTGGCCTAGTGTTTTTAATAGTAATAATGGGTAAAGGAGGGATGATGAAACCATGTGGTCCCTCATTATAGACTCTATGTTTCTCTAGCACTTCCTCGCATGGTGGCCACTCATAACGAGCATCTAAGGGAGCCCTCCCATTTATTTTGAGTGCCATGTGTATGGCCTCCTCCTGAAAGGGTCTATGCTAAGTGGGAGTGCCCCTCAAAGGGGTTCCTCCATAGTCCCATTCTATAATGGCATGATGTGGACTATCTTGTGGATCAGGCCATCAAGGTGGTATGACCAAGTCCTTAGGGCTATATCGGAGGCAACTTGTCCTCCTTTGTACACTTTCTGTAGCTCTTGCCCATGATTGGGCTCGGCTACGGGTGTACACCATGTTGATGTTTACCTAAAGATGTGTACGTTTTTATCTTCTTTAGGATTTTTTATGCTACACTAAACAAAAGGGAAACACACAATCAAAGAAATGATTATCTTGTTTATGGATTAAAAGTGTGCCCTAAATCTGGTTTAGTGTGTTTTGATGTTTGTTTTGAAAACCTTGTAAAGAAATTTTTGTATATGCAATATGAGGGCTCTTATATCTCCCAAAAATTGTCACCCCTTAAATATACCACTGCCATGCCATTATACCGAAACTCTCTATATACCTGCCCTTACGTGAGGGAGACTATAGGTATGTGAGAGTAGAACAGTACATGGAACATAGGCAGTATAGAAGGGGAATCGCTCTATTTATGACACCTACCATAGAAGACTTATCCTCATGCACTGGGAATCATCCCAGCTACACTTGGTCACCTTTCATCAGGATTTATGTCTAGCAACAGTCACGATCGAGGTTATGTATGCAATATTTCAAGCCAAGGTGGTGATGAAATCCACCATTGGTCTTGATCAAGGGTTGGGGTTTTACGACCAACTCCTTGGTGTTCAGATTATCTCATGATGTGTGAGGTTCTTTTTATTTTGCATAAATGAAGAAAATAGGCATTAAAACTCTCCTATGCAAGCAAATAACTAGAAAACAAAAAACAAAAAGCTAAAAATGACAGAAGGTGTTTAGGACCACTACCTATTCTCTGCCCAAATCGAATGCCTTTGAAGTTTTGCCCTAAAATTGCACATAGAGCTATTCATCTCGATGTGAGATGAATAACATATCTATATTCATCCTAGGGTAAGACGAATTCCTATTCATCTCAAGGTGGTACTAATTTTAGCTCTGTATTCGTTACAGGATGGAACAAGCAGCAGTCCAGTGCTTGAAATATTGATACCTGCAAGCAAAAACACACAAATTTTGATCAAAAATTTAATATTAAAATCAAGGGATAGGGGTCCCACCTTGATCGTCATTGAAATCATGAGGATACGAAAACAAAAGCGAAAATGCCAAGTGTGATGTATGCAAAAGCAAAATGTAATGCTAATTCCTAAGAACTAAAACACATGAAAGGAAAGAAATGTAAACCAATTGAAAAAAGATAGAAATAAAATGTCGATTACAGCCCTTTTTATTAATTTCCTTTAAAATTAGGTTACAATATGTCTCCTCCATTTTGGAGACTAGGAGCGTTAAGTAGGGCTCTGTTACACCATGGATTTATACGCTTTCTTTTGCGTGCCCACATGTAAAATGGGCAGACCAAATGTCACCACCATTTATGAGTCTTGACTCCTTTATTCTCCTTTAATGTTGAGATCCTACATTCAAGAAAATAGAAAATAGTTAGTAGCACCTATATATAAAATGAAACATGCGATCCCCAAGCCTACGGTCAGTGTATACATAAGATGATTAAAACGATAACTAAAACATATCAGAATGAGCTAAAAATTTAACAGAAGCAATAAAAAATTATCAAGAAGCCACTATAAAAGGAACAGTCCAGAAATCTTACACAGATTTCTAATCGCTCTAGGGTGGGACGATTAGGACTATCATAACCTGTCTGAAAGCCACCTCCTAAATTTCTAGTCCAAAAGCTTCCAAATCACCTTTAGAGTTGAGGTTAGGTAAAATGGGGTATTTTGGGATGACCCAGATGGTCATATTTTTCTAATTTGACCTCTATAACCTAGAATATGATGATGCTATCTGCGTGTTAGTGAAAGGAGGAAATGATAAAAGTATGATCAAAACTTTTCAGAATCACATGAAATTTAAATGACAACATATATAAATAACCTAGAATCAGATGCAAAATAAAAATTTGGGAAATATGTCATATATTTCTAATCGCTCCGAGGTGGGGCGATTAGAACTGCGACATTTTAGGGGGCACCCGGGGGCAGGACGCCCACTATTTGGGACTTTGTTTCAACACCAATGCACTTGGGATGGGTCCAAAAACTCTTATGGGGTTGTATCAAAAAAAATTGTGGGATATTGTTGCCAAATGTTTGGGTTTGGGTCCGGATTGTGCTTCCAATAATCACCCAATAAACTCCCTTCCAAAAGAGATATCAAGGATGTGAAAGCACAAACGATGGGTGAGGATGTAATTTGGTAGAACTTCGTTGCTCCAAAAGCTCCTCCCTGTTCCTTTTTTTTTGGGTGAGAAGACTCACCAATTTATAGACCTAGGGTCTCTCTCTTTGAATGCGCATGCGAGGGTGCCACTTGAGTTGCTTGTCCTATTTTGGAGAAAATATTATTCCCTGATTTATAGTATCCTTGTATGAGGCATCCAAAATAAATACATGCATGACTGAAGTCTCTCTCCTTGATTTGAAGTCGTTCATCGCAATTACATGTCCTAAAGTTGTAGTTAAGTGGCAGACCTGTCGAGGTTTGAATTTTTTCCAGTCAAACTTGCTATTCGCCCCACCTTGGAGCAAATACTGCTAATCATCCCAGGGTGGGACGAATACTAGTTTGTATTCAACCCAAGGTGGGACGAGTAGAGAGCAAAGTGCCAAAAAGATGCCAAATTGACCTCTGACCTTCCAAACTACTATGGGAGTGGTTAGGACCATTGTTTAACCTTTGGGGGCTGCCCTAGGGGCTATGTATGTCAATTCGATCAGTGCTTGTCATCACATAATCAGATTGGTGCTGTTTTGGTGTCTACAAAATTATATAAATCTAAAATTCAGATAATAAGAACAAGATAGAAGAAAATCTAATCCTTTATTATTACCTTATTAGTATTGGTAGAAAGTTTAATGTTTTATTAGTAAATTGCTATTTGATATAGGATTTAAGGTGATCATACATTTATAAGAATATATGTGGATGGGAAAATATTCTAGTTTGAGTAGAAAGAAGGATTGATTAAGAATAAATATAAAAATAAAATTGATTATTTGTTGATATATATTTATAAATGATCACCTCTTATCCATCCATATTTTAAATCTAAATATAAGTTTGATTGAAAGTGTATTTTGAGCATTGTTCCTTAGTAGATTTATTTCTGAATTCTTCATCTATGAAGATACCAATCATTTTTGTTCTTTTATTGTACCAAGCAATGTCATAAAAAAAGGTGATAAATGTCAAATTGCATAAAATCATCGTAAAGTATATCAATGTTACTCCTCTACATTTGTACTTAAAATTTATTGTATCTCAATGTTACCCCAAGGGTTAGTGATATATCTATGACATTTACTAAACTCTTAATTTAAGTATGATCACATAATTAAAATTATTAACTAGTACTAGAAAAGGGAGAAATAAAAAACTACAGATTTTATAAATGGATTTATTTATAGAAGGAGAAAAAAAAAGGATAAAGTAAACTTGTTCATAGCCTTATCCAATGGGTATCAAAATTTAATCGAGTTATTTAAGATCAAAATAAATGAAAATAACCTAAAACATATAGAAATAACATGAGTGAAAGACCAAAAGTAATATTTGTATTTATCAAAATATTTTTCTATTAGAGTTAGTAAAAAATTTCAATACAAATAATAATAATAATAGTTAGTTGATGTCTGCGAGCACGAGCTAGGAGTGAGTGTAGTCAAAATTGAGTGTGGCCAAAGGTAAGTGTGAGCATGATCCAAAAGTGAGTGCAATTAGAACAGAGTGTAGCCAAAAGCAAGTGTGAGTGTGGGTCGAAGGTGAGTGCAATAGAAAGCGAGTGTGAGTGTGATCTAGGAGTGAGTGCAATCGAAAGCAAGTACAAGTGTGATTCGAGAGTGAGTATACCAAAAATGAAGTGTGACTACAAGCCAAGAGTGAGGAGTAAATGTGATAATGGAAGTAGGAACTAGAAAACAAAGTGTGATCAATGAACAAGTGCTACTTCTTTTTCCATATCTTAAAAAATCTAAAAGATTCATTTGAAGAAAATATAAGTAACATGGAAAGAAAGTCATTTGTGAAAGTCCTTAATAAAAGTATGGATGACCACGTTGGAAGTATGTATGCCCTAGATAGCAATAACAAGAAGAGTGAATCTATGGAAAACCTAGTCTAGGTTGCAAATTATACACCATAAGTGATTATTAAGGATGAGACGAATGAGAATTATATAATGGTTCTTAAAACCAAAGGGTTAATATGTAGTTTTCAAGGATATATGCAAACATTTTATCAAATTCAAAATTGATGGAGGCCTATGGTTTACGTGCAAAGATGCATTATATTTAAGACCTTTGAGTGATAATTAATTTGTGGATACAGAAACTATTAAAATATTTTTGGTATAGATTACGATTTTTGATCTTCCTTATCAACTCATCAATAAGGAGGTTTTGAATAATAAGTATAGAATTTTCTACATGCTATTCTCATAAAGTTTAGCTCTAATTATAGTTGGTGTGAGTGGATTAAATGTTACTATAGCATTGTAAAAAAAATTGTTTTGATCAATGGTTCTCTTACTAGTTACTTTAAGATATCTTGTAAACTTTGTGAGGGTGATCCAATTTATCCTTATCTATTCATTATTCTAGAAGAACTATTAGGAAGAGTCATTTAAAAGGAAAACTCAAGGGTATTCAACTTGCAAAACATGGTCCCTTCAAACCTCATATCCAATTTGTTGATGATACTTTTCTTTTGGGCCATTCGTTAGTCGATGAGGCCATGGAGTTTAAATTAATATTATCATGCCATAAGAAGGATTGTGGAAAGTTGGTAAATACTATAAAATATAGGATTTTTTATTAATACTACGCTTGATTTATATTAAATTATTGTGAATATCTTAAAGAGTAGGCAAGTGTTAAAAGTCTTGAATCATACTTTAATTACATTAATTACTATGAGTTCACCTAAGGAGATAATTAGTAATTATAGGCTTGTTTCGCTATGAAATGTAGTATAAAAGAACTTAGTAAAGCTTATGGCTTGGAGGTTAAAAACTTTTATACCAAATTTGATTTCAAGTGAGCAAGGTGGTTTTGTTGAAGGTAAATTTTTTTTAGGTGAAATAGTAGTGTCCCAAGAGGTGATACACATAATGTCCAAGTAGAAGTAACCAGGTGTGTTTATTAGATTACATCTTTGTATAGCCTATGACATAGTATAGTGGACCTTTATGCAAAGGATTTTAGAAAAATAGGCTTTAAAGAGGGGTGGAGACACTGGGTAAAAGCATGTACATAGACCACATCGTTATAAATTCTAGTAAATGATAGTCCCAATCCCACGTTCATAGTAGGATGATGGTTGAGGTAAGGGGACCCTTATTTCTCCTTACCTTTTAATCCTTTATGCAAAAAATCTACAAATACTATTAGAAAAATGGAGACAAGAGGGAAGGATGAGGGGTCTAAAAATAATCACTCGATTTGACGTAAATCACCTCTAGTTTATGAATGATATTGCTCTTATTAGTAAAGCCAAAGTATTAGTCGGAAGAAACATAAAACAAGTTTTATATGGGTATCCTCAAGCTACTGGGCAAACTTTAAATGAAAAAAAAGTCACAGATAGTTTTTTTCAACACAATGAAGAGGGTGAAAGATAAAATTATACAACTATTGAACTTCATGGAAAATCCTTTACCTATAGAGTATCTAGGAGTGTCTTTATATCCAAATAAAATAAAAATTAAGGAGTAAAATGTGTTGATTGACAAACTACAAGCTAAGTTGAGCAATAGGATGCACAAATGGCTAAGCTTAGGAGGAAGGCTTACAATGATTAAAGTTGTGCTACAAGTCCTATGAGTTTATAAATTTTCCATACTTTAACCTCCAAAGAGAATTGGAAAATATATTGACAAACACACAAGAAAGTTGTATGGTCAGGCATAAGGGGAGAACAAAAACTAGCAATGGTTAACTGGGAGAAGATATAACAACCAAAATATAAGGGAATATTAGGAATAAGAACAACAACCAAAAACAATAGGACACTAGGAGGGAAGATAGTACCCTATTAAGATGCTATAAGGTTTGAGTTTTAGGAGATAAAATTTAACAATAACTTCAGAAGAGTAGATTCATATAAATTATGATATATTGATGTTATATTGTCATGGGTTTCTGAAATATATTATAAATTTACTTTTTAATTTTTTTTTACATGGTGATATTAGTAGTCGCCACGATGATCCAAGATATTTCGTGCACCTTTTCTTCCTCTATGGTCACCACATTATTTCATGTAATATTCCCCATAAACCTCCACATAGTACTCCACGCATGCCATTCGTATAACCATCATACCCCATTCACTATAAATATTTTACACTAGTGAAAGAACCAGAAAATGGACAAGTGTTTAGTCTGAGGAGGTCTAAGATTTGAACCATAGGCATCCATCTTACGGGTTTGGCTACACCAATTGGTCTAAATCTCAGACCTACTTTACAAAATGTTATTGATAAAAAAATCATATTGAAAATTTTATGATGTAAAAACTGTTCCATAAAATATGATTATAATCTATAATTGTGTTAATATTTTTTTACTACTTTCTTAGTATTTGATTATAATTGTACATAGATAATCAATTAATTGATCATGAGTCATATCTTGTTTATTAATAGAATAAGTTAAATAATCATCTCAATAGCTAAGTAAATCATGTAAATTTTTAAGGTCCATGATCATTGTCACCACTCTATATTCATGTGGACCTACTATATTACAAATATAGTTAAGTAACTTTTAAAGTCCATGATCATTGAGTATACTTAAGTATGTGAACCCTCTCTTGGAGGAACATGTATTGTAGTATGACTTTAAACTTTGAAACTCCTATTTAGAGTGCATAAACATTTACTATCAAGCACACTCAAAGCTGTTATTTTTTGTATAATGAAGGCAAATTCTCCTTAGCCACATGAAATCATATAAAACTTCAAAAATCAACATTGAAAAAGCTAGGGAATTTCTTATAGAAATTAGCATAGCCATTGAACATGGATAATCATATAATTTAAATGAGACATATTTGTAGACTATTATTAATAATATCATATAAAACTACAAAACCAACACTAAAAAAATTAAAAGATTTCTTATAAAAAATAATATAAACATTAAACATAAATAATTATATATTTTAATTGAATCATATTCCTAAACTATTATTAATTTTATGAAATAAATATAACTGCAATACCAAACACTAATTTGATTACCAACACTTAATGAAGAAATACAATTTTCATATAATAAAAAATTAATTATTTAAAAAATAAAACAAAGCAACTAACCTTTAGTGATGTTTGCTACCAAGCGGAGAGTATAATCCCAATTTCGAAATTTCCTTTCTCATCACGCCTGAAAACTATTAGAATGAGCATGTGAGTCTAACTTTGACATTTGTGTTGTTTCGGACATTCAAGCGGCGTGCTAGACCGTTATCAATATGGCTAGACTTCATATGCCCGACTTTGTCACAGTTTCAGAAAACAAAATTGACCATTAGATCTATTAAAATTGTTTTTTAATAAGGTACAAGTACAATGTTATTTACTAATTTTTATTTTTGCTTATAGAGAATTTATTTGAATGCTTCATGGATATAAAAAAAATTGATGAAATAATAGATAAATAATTATAAAGATAAGTTAGTAATTATTATATGGAGGATTTGATTTGATTATTATTTATAAAAAGAAATATGAGTAATTTCAAAAATATATTACCAAAATATACATGTGAGGTTGATATGTGATAATAGATGTAATACAAAGAACCTGCGTAAATTTATGATAAAATAAAAATTAGGAAAGTTATGCTCATAAAAATTAATTTCGATGTTACTTCTTTAAAACAAATTGAAGCTAAGGCAAAATTCTCCATAATCACTCTAAGTTATAAAACTTCAAAAATCAATAATAAAAAAAATAAAAAATATTTTTATAAAAGATAGCATAACTATTAAACATAATTATTTAATATATTTTAATTGAAAAATATTTATAAATTATTATAAAAAAATATGGATGGAATAACAAATTCTAGTACCAAACATTGGAAAAGAAGTACATGTAGACACCAAAACAACACCAATATGATTATGTGACAGCAAGCATCCATCGCATTGACACACACAGCCCCCAGAGGTTAAACAGTGGTCCTAACCACTCCCCACAGTAGTTTAGAAGGTCAAAGATCAATTTGGCACCTTTTGGCACTTTTCTCTCTAATCGTCCCACCCTGGGATGATTACAAACTGGGATTCATCCCACCCAGGGACGAATAGAAGCATTCGCCCCAGGGTGAGGCAAATAGTAGGTTTGACTGGCAAAAAATCAAACCTCGACAGGTCTTCCAGTTAACTGCAACTTTAGGACATGCAATTGCGAGGAACAGCTTCAAATCAAGGAGAGAGACTTCAGTCATGCATGTCTTTGATTTTGGAGGCCTCATGCAAGGAGACTCTAAATTAGGGAATAATCTATTCTCTCGAAATAGGACATGCAACTCAAGTGGCGCTCTCGCATGCGCATTCAAACAGAGAGACCCTAGGTCTATAAATTGGTGAGACTTCTCACCCAAGAAAAGAGAATGGAGGGAGAATTTTGAGCAATGAAGTGCTGCCATTTTACATCCGTACACACCTTTTGATTTGTGCCTTTCACATCCTTGATCTCTCTTTTTGAGGGAGGTTATTGGGTGATTATTGGAAACGTAAATCTGGAGCCCAAACCCAAATATTTGGCCACAATATCCTACAAATTTTTTTGAAAACACTCCATAAAAGGTTTTGGACCCATCCCAAGTGGATTGGTTCTGAAACAAAGTTCCAAATGGTGGGCATCCTACCCCCGGGCACCCCCTAAGCTGTCACAGTTCTAAATACCCCACCCCAAAGCAATTAGAAATCTATGGTATATTTTATTTATTTTATTTTTGCATATTATTCTAGGTTATTTAAATAGGCTATAGTTTAAATTTCACTTCATTCTGAGCAATTTTTACCATGTTTTTATCATTTCCCGTCTTTACTAACTTGCAGATGGCACCATAAAAATATGGATGATAGAGGCCAAATTGGAGAAATATGGCATTCTGGGTCTTCCCAAAATATCCCAAATTAGCTAACCCCAACTTTACAGGTCATTTTGAGCTTTTTGGATAGGGCATTGAAGAGGGTGCTTTCTAACAATTTATTACAGGTTTATTCGTCCTGCCCCGGAGCGAATACAAATTTGTGAGGAATTTCCTGACTGTTCCACTTGCAGTACCTTCCTGGTAACATATTCATGCTTTTTTTAATTTATTAGGTCGTTCTGATGTTATTTTGTTATCGTTTTAATATTTTCATGCATACATTAACAGTAGGCCTTGGGAAACACATGTTCTATTCTATCTGCAAGTGCTACTAATCTTTTCTATTTCCTTGAATGCAGGTCTCCAAAATCAAAGGAGTAGTAAGGAATCAACACTAATATACACAAGTGATGGTGATGTTTTGGTCCGCTCATCTTACATGTGGGCACGCGGAAGAATGATTGCTATCCATGGATGTGACAAAACATATTTAACGCTCCTATCCCTTAAAATGGAAGGAGACGTATTGTAACATGACTTTAAAAGAATATCAATAAAGAGGGCCTTATTACATATTGATTTTATCTTGTGTCAATTCATTTATGCTATTTCCTTTCATGCATTTTTCAACATATAGGATTTTGGCATTAAGTTTGGTTTTATACGCACCGTACTTGGCATTTTCCTTTTTGTTTCCATATCCTCATGATTTCAGTGGAGATCACAGTGGGACATCTATCCCTTGATTTTAATATTAAATTTTTGATCATAAGTTGTTTTTGCTTACAGGTACCAAGTTGTCAAACCCTAGACTATTGTTCGTTTTAGTCTGTGACGAGTACAAAGCTGGAATTTGTCTTACCAAGGGACGAATAGGAATTCATTTTACCCTGGAACGAATATAGATCTATTATTCATATCACCTTGGGATGAATAGATCTCTGTGTAATTTTAGGGTAAAAATTCAGAGACATCCGAGTTGGGCAGAGAAGAGGTAGGGGTCCTAAACACCTTCTATCATTTTTTGCTTTCTGTTCTCTAGTTATTTGCTTGCATAGGAGAGTTTGAATGCTTGTTTCCTTCATTTATGCAACTTAAAAAGAACCCCACATACCACGCAAAAATTTAAAACAATAAGAAGGTGGTTGTAAAACCCCAACCCTTGAGCAAGACCAACGGTGGATTTCATCACCACCTTGGCTTGAGATACTGCATACATAATCTCGATCATGACTATTGCTAGACGTAAATCCTGATGAAAGCTAAAAAAGTGTAGCTGGGGTGATTCCTAGTGCATGAGGATAAGTCTTCTATGGTAGGTGTCATAAAAAGAGTGATTCCCCTTTTGTACCGCCTATGTTCCACATACCATTTGCTCTCACGTACCAATAGTTTCCCTCATGTAAGGGCGGGTATATAGAGAGGTTGGTATATCAACCTGGAAATGGTATATCAAAGGGGCAACCATTTTTGGGAGTCATAAGAGCCATCATATTGCATTTAAATGTTCTTTACAAAAACTTTCAAAACAAACATCAAAACACACTGAACCAGGTTTAGGGCACACTTTTAATCTTTAAACGAGATAACCATTGCTTTGATTGTGTGTTTCATTTTTATTTAGTGTAGCATAAGAAATACTAAAAGAAGATAAAAACATACACATATTTATGTAAGCATCACCATGGTGTACACCCGTAGTCGAGCACAATCACAGGCAAGCACTGTAGAAATTGTACAAAGGGGGACAAGTCACCTCCAAAATAGTCCTAAGGACTTGGTCATCCCACCTTGGCAGCCTGACATAAGAGATAGTCCACATCATGCCATCATAGAATAGGACTATAGAGGCACCTCTTTGAGGGGCACCCCCACTCAGCATAGATCATTTCAAGAGGAGAACCTACACGTGGCACTCAACATAGACAGGAGGCCTCCCTTAGATGCTCGTTATGAGTGGCCTAGTGATGAAATACTAGAGCAACATAGGGTCCATAAGGAGGGGCCACATGATTTCATCATCCCTCTACCTCGTATTACTGTTAGAAACACTAGACCAAATCCAGAGCACAAGGCTCTCCAGACAGGGCAAGACAATTCTTCCCGCACCTTTCATGCATATGAAGGGTAGTACAAGGAAGAACACTACATTCCTCAAGAGTAGTACACAGCACGAGAACAATGCACCTCTGCACATGCTATGTATTAGGATCACCCATTGAGGTCAGAGCCTCAGGTGAATGCAGCTAACCTCGACAGAGGAAAGCAACCCATAGGGGTCTCGGATCACCATGACCAAGATAGACATGTAGGAGAGGCATCTAGGCTTCCTAAACATGAGACAGTGGATCAAATTGACTTGGCATGTGCCACACATGCCACCCACCAAGCATAAATCACGCATCTCAAGCAAGATCAACAATAGTTAGAGCATCTGTATCACATTAACAAAGAGCGCATTCAGCGTTAGCAGTCGAATTGCTTCATAACAATGTGCCTAAGAAGGTCCCAACCCCTCGTGCACATAAAGTAGAAGTGTATGAGAGGCGCAACCCCTTGGTGTGAGATAGGTCCCCACGACCTTACCAAGTGTTGCCTCCAAGACCTCCTAGACCTGAGCGGGAGGCCACTCCTAGAAACAACGATGGGCACCCTCCATAGGCACCCACCCATGTTTATAGGTCTCAGCCAGGAACTGCTCAAGAAGCCTATGAGGAGTATGAATAATAAGAAGAGCGGGCTAAAAAACCCTACCAAGGTAGAGGGGGTTCTATCCAACCACCCCTCCATAGGCATCAAGTTCCTCGCAACCCACAATTGGAGCAAACTAAGGAGGAAGAAATTAAATCATCTGATGCGTATAAAGAATTGTTAAAGCGCTTAGAGTCTATGGAGACCAAGACTTTTGGGCCCCAAAATCCTACTTTACACCAACTCCACAGTCACCCTATGCATCCATCAGTGTTGGCACCTCCATACCCTGAACACTTTAAACTACCCCAGTTGGCACTCTTTAGAGGGGAGGAGGATGCCTAAGAGCACATGACTAGATTCCTGAGCCAGTGCTTTAGCATTTAGGACAATGATGCTTTGTTGCTAAGAAAATTTATAACCACATTCACAGGCCCTACCTCGGATTGGTTCACTTAGTTGCCAAAACATAGCATTAGTAACTTGGATTAGCTAGTGGATGCGTTCCTCGAAAACTTCATCTTCAACACCAAGAAAAAGGCATCACTAAGTGACCTAGCTAGCCTCAGGTAGTATGAGAAAGAATCCATGGTTGCATATGGGAACCAGTGAAAGACATTACTTTCAAAGCTTCCCTACCTCCCTCCCATGTTATACCTGACCCAAATGTTCTCAAAAAGCTATTTGAGATCGATCTCCATGCTATTTTAGCCATAGCAATATGCCACTCTTGAGGAATATCTGGCACAAGATAGAATCATTGAGGAGATCAAGATATAGGATGGCGAGATTGCCAAGCTAAAGAAGAAAGAATGGCCTAAGAACACCAAAATAGGGACCACACAACATAAACCTGTTACGGTAAATCAGGTTGCTATAAATGTCCCTAATCTTGCACAAGAAACACAGCCTCAAAAGACTAACTATCAGGCGGTGCCTCCTAACAATTATGATAGAGAAAACCAGAGGTAGGAACAAAATTAGTAGCATCACCCTAGGCGACAATTTACACCTTACATAGAGTCCAAGGACTCCTTGTTTGATCGCTTTTTAGTGATGAACTTGATCAACCTACCAGAGATTCAAACCATAGACCCCAATGCACCAAAGCCTAAAGGGTATAGGGAGGACTTGTACTATAGGTTCCATAGATGGAACGGACATGACCTTAATGCATGTTGGAAGTTCAAAGGCTTGGTGCAAGACCTAATCAACAACAAGACGTTGGTGGTGGAAAACCCCGTAGTGCCAAACAATCAACATATGGGAGTCTTCAGAGACCCCCTGCCTGCCCATGATGTGTAGGAAAAACCCCTTCAATTCAATGAGGTGCAACAAAATTGTTCCATGCAGGGGTATGTAGGGATGATAAGCATAGTGACTAGGAATAGGAAGTACCTAGGAGCTACCCTCGCAATGGCCACAAGAGAAGTTCCATCGACGTCACAACCTCAACAACACCCTATGCAATCTCCCCCACCTAGACCATTGGCCACGATTCGGACTAGACTTACCCAAAGTCTAAGGACCACGTTGGCTAGGCTCTCCATATACGAGCTCATTCAACAATTAGTGCCCCATCGGGAGGCTCTAATGGAGATATTAAAAGTGATCGAGCTACAACCCCACAAAGAAAACTCTTTCAACAACTTTGTGGGACATGTAAAATAATGTATAGAACCAGTCATCACCTTTAGAGAAGATGAATTAAAATTAGTGACTGGTGATGTGGCGGATCCACCCTTGCACGTCATTGCATGGGGAAATGGGATTCTATATAAGAGGGTGTTGGTGGACACTGGCTCGTCCAGTAATATAATTACAATAGCAGCATTGAAACATCTGAAGTTTCCAAAATCTCACATCGTGGCCTCCACCTATACTCTTCGAGCATTCAATGATGCAATATGCTCGATGGTTGGCACAATTTTCCTACCCATTCAAGTAGGACAAAAGACTATTCATACATTGTACCACATCTTGGAAGGTGAGATGGCCTATAATATCTTGCTGGGCCGGCATTGCATCAGAGACATGAAGTGTGTCCTTTTAATAGATCATCAGTGCCTAAAGTATACATTTGAAGGATAGGTGCATGTAGTATCGACAGACTTAGAGCCCTTCAAGTACTACAATACAGTGCAATTCATGCTGTAATCGAACCTTCCATCAACGCATTTGGATTTTTAGTTGAATCCATCTAAAAAGGGTCCAATTCTATAGGTGTCCTCATTGACAATTCCATCAAATCCCCAGCAAGGTCCATCTTCCTCATCTGGTCTATCAACATTGATGCCCCCTATGGTGGCCACACCAAAGGACAAGGGAAAAAAACCCCTAGAAGAGGAACCACCCCTAGTATCAACCATCTCTACCAAAGATATGCCTAACCGAATGGAAGTCGAGACACCTAGTTCACCCTACATGGAGTGGACTCCGAAACAACTACCATTCGCTCCCCCTCAACCGCAAACAATCACCATTGAGATGGCCAAAACGGGCCTGGGGGAGTATCTAGTGCAAAACATTGTAGCAACACCCACACTTGAGTCCATGCAAGACATGGGGAGACCTCGAATCCCCATCGACTTTGTGGTTCCTCTAGGCTACCCACCCAATCAGACAAACTTTGTTTATGGGGGCCTGGATAATGGCATTGAACCTTACATGCAAGAAGACGATGATGAAGAGCCCTTTGCTGAGGATTTCAACTATTTTTCCAACCCAAACTTCGCTTTGAGATATCTTGGCAAATGTAATTGGCATGGATATGGGTTGGGCCGGTATGAACAAGGAGTGTGTGTTCGATGCCAACCGAGATATCAAATGTCGTATGACAAGTCAGAAGTAGGGTTCAACCATGCCTTTCCCCTAGACATCTTGGTAGAGAACATGCAAGGACTAGGGATAGGCAACAAGGATGGGTTGGCATTAGATCCATATGCCAATCCTAACACAACATATACATTAGGGGATTGTCTACCATTACTAAAAACCAACCTTGTTCACCATAACAACCCTTTCCCTTTGGTCAAAAAGGGAGAAAATTCTAGGACTCACCTACAAGAGGGATATGGACAATACCAAGAAGGGTCTTCAGAAAATGAGTCAGAGTACGAGGTAGCACCTTGGGATCCTTTTGATTCTGATAGCAATCATTCACAAGTGACTCCTATGGATGATTATCAGGAGAGCTTCCTGACAATGTTCCCTTTGGATGCTCCCATTGAGCATATGCCACCTCAAGAGAATCAAGTTCCCTCGCAAAGAGTAGAACAACTTCGATGGGACCACATTAATTTTCTTGAGCAAGATGAGCCTCATATGTCACAAATAGTTGTTGGAGCCAACGAAGGCCTTTGGATCTCTGACAGTGATTATGAAGATGAAACTGAGATGGCTTATCTCAATCATATGCGATAGCAACAATATCTCTTGTACATAGACGACATGTTTGAACAAATGCACATAGGGCCCAGGCATAGGTGGCACTTAAACTAGGTATAGTTATAGCAATTACTGCACCCACAACTCCAGGTATACAATGAACATCTTCTTCCTGGAGACCCTATAGCACCATCAGTGCCTAGGGTAGATCCTGTCCTCTTATCCACACATAAGGCCGATCAATTCATTCCAATACCTTCGGATCCTGATCCAGAGCACAAAGATCACCTAGGATGTCTGAGTAACCACACCCGTGATAATGGATACCATAATAATTTCATCAACATGATCTCCATTGATTTAACCACCCCCATCCATAATCCAACTAACCCAACACGGTCATTGCATCTAGACCTAGATGCTATAGACTGGGATCGTGCTAACACACCGCCATCCCCATCAGAGTACTAGCCTTGTGGTGGGATGTTCCATTTCACCCTAGGACAGACTCGGGATGTCTTCCATGCTGAAGAGGAACCCAATATTATGAATGACGATTTAAATTTAGTAAACGATATCCACTTGATCCCAACTCCACACTAGTTGGAGGACGGGTCCCACATGTCAATCGAGGAGACGACTGATGTAGAAATCGGCTCAGATCCAATGAATATGCAAATCATCAAGTTGTGGGTAAGTCTATACCCTGAAGAGCAAGCCGACTACATTACCCTTCTCAAATAGAAGAAAGATTTTTTTGCATGGTCCTACAAAGACATGTCGGGACTAGACCCGCAGCTAGTCATGCATAATATAACGCTTGATCCGACAGTCAAGCCAGTAAAGAAAAAACTACATAAGATACATCCAAAAGTAGCCTTAATGGTAAAAAATGAGCTACAAAAGTTGTTGGATGCATATTTTGTCATCTACATGGATTACCCACCATGGTTGTCTAACATGGTACCCATCAAAAATCCCAATGGGAGGATTCGCATATGCTTCAATTTTTGAGATCTAAACAAAGTGATTCCTAAGGATAATTTCCCCTTGCCAAGCATTGATGCATTGGTAGACGCTACAACAGGCCATGAAATGTTTTCCCTCATGGATGGTTTCTCGAGATATAATCAGATTCGTATCAATCCTGAGGACCAACTAAAAACGGCGTTCACAATGCTTTGGGGGACATTTTGTTATAATGTCATGCCCTTTGGCCTTAAAAATGTTGGTTCCACCTACCAACGTGCCATGACATACATCTTCCATGATCACATGCACAAAACTTTGGAATATTACATGGATGATTTGTTGGCCAAATCTCTTTTGTGCCCAGATCATCTCGATGACTTAAGCAAGATCCTCGATTGCCTCATTGAACATAAGGTCAGACTAAACCCCAATAAGTGTGTATTTGGTGTCACATCTGGAAATCTCTTGGGTTTCATAGTCTCAAAGAGAGGAATCAATGTATATCCACACAAAGTCAAGGCAATCCTTGAAATGCTTCCCCCAAATACCATCAAACAGCTCAGAAGTCTGCAGGTAAAGGTCACATCGATCAAGTGCTTCATAGCGTAGCTATCTGACAAGTGTCGACCCATGAATAAATTATTGCACAAGGGGGTAACATTTCACTAGGATGACGAGTTCCTGTCAGCATTTGATGATATTAAAATTTACTTGGATTTGCCACTAGTATTGGCACAACCTAGACTAGAAGTGTCATTCTACTTATACATCTTAGCTATTGAGGTGGCACTAGGCGCCATGCTATCCCAAAAAACTGAACTACACAAAGAACAGGCTACTTACTATATTAGCCGCACCCTGGTTAGTTATGAACTTAACTATGCATACGTCGAGAAGCTCTGCTTGGCAGTGGTGTTTGCTACCAAAAAGCTATGCCATTACATGTTGAGCAACAAGATGTATATTGTGTCTAAGGAGAATCCATTGTGGTACATGATGAGTCGTACTTATCATAGTAGCCGCACGGTTAAATGGATCATGTTTTTGATGGAATTTGACATAGAATTCATTGGATAGAAATCCATAAAAGGTCAAGTCATCATTGATCAACTGGTAGAGGCTCCTCTTGAAGACAATCAGCCTCTGACCTTAGAATTACTAGATGATGGGGTCTTCCATGTTTTAGAATCACCAGATTCTGATGAGCCTGAGTCACAGGCTGACATGACCCTATTCTTTGATGGTTCTAAATGTGAGTAGCGAGGTGGTGCAGGAATTGTATTCTTCACTCCACAAGGGGCTCCAATGCCTTTGTCATTTAAATTAGACTTCCCGTGCACCAAAAATAATGTAGAATACGAAGCCTTGATCATAGGTCTTCAGATAGCAATCACCATGAACATTAAATGTTTAAACATATTTGGTGATTTGTTGTTAGTTGTCAATCAAGTAAAGGGGGTATTCCAATGTAAATGCCTAATTTTGTAGGCCTAAAAATCCCTTGTGGATAAATTCTTGGTACAACTTGAATGGTATGACATCGAGGCACTCCCTCGATCATCGAATCATTTTGTGGATACTATGGCCTCCTTGGGGTCACTAATCCCACAAGACCCTTTCGGTGAGATGACAACCATTCAGGTTAAAAAATTATCGTAATCCATGATGAAGCGTGCAAGCTCTGACCTAACGCCAGGAATCCACCTGATCTATATTGAACCATCTCAATATGGGTTCTCTCAAATCCATAATTGTCTGACTCAATCCAACTAGGGGTCCTTGTTCTCCCTGACCCCTCTTAATAGCAACACAATGCTATTTTTACAAGTTCTTTCCCTCTCATTTGCTAGGGATAAACTTCAAGAGGGATTGGCCATTCATACCATCAAGGTTTTTTATCAGAAGGATTGGTACACACCCATAAGGGATTACCTCAAGCTAGGTAACCTCCCACTTGGATTGACACAAGCCATGAAAATATCATTCAAATAGAAAGCAACAAAACATGTCTTGTTAGGAGACATTTTGTATCGTCGGAGCTATGAAGGAATCCTCCTTCATTGCTTGGACCAGCAAGAATCCACTTGGGCGATCACCCAAGCCCATGATGGTACGTGTGGTGGCCACTTCAATGGTATGGCATCATAAAGCGCATTATTTGCATGGGCTATTATTGGCCATATTTAGAGTGATATTGTTGCACGTATGTAAAGAAGTGCATGAAGTGTCAACACCATGCTAATTTGATACACATACCATCTCAGGCCTTGTAGTCGATCCAATCAACTTGGTATTTTTTGTAGTGTGGCTTTGATCTAATCAAAAATATCTCCCTTGTGTTGTCAGGTCATCACACGTTCATCATAACGGCCACAGAGTACTTCACCATGTGGGTGGAAGCAATTTAGCTAACCTCTACGACTAGAACCTGCATTACGGAGTTTATTTTGAATAACATCATATGGCATTTTGGTATTCCATCCAAGATCCTTTTGGATAATGGGACGTCATTCAAGAATAAATATGTGCGTGCTTTGACAACAAAGTATAAAATTCAGCATAGTTTTTCAACACCCTATTATCCGTAGGCAAATGGGAAAGTAGATGCATCAAACAAAATGCTAGTTGCCATCCTAAAAAAGACCATCGTCGACAGTCATAAGGATTGGCACATTCAAATCCCGCTTGCCCTATGGGCTTATCACACTAGCATTCGAACGCCCACTGGGTTAACTCCATTTTTGCTGGTGTATGGCTCCGAGGCAGTCATGCATCTCGAGTTGGAAATCCCTTCACTGTGCATTTTAATGCAAGAGTTCATCAATGATGACACTACACAGTAGGCCCAGTTAGACCAACTAATGTTGCTTGATGAACGATGCATCAATGCTCTTGAGCATTTGCATATCTATCAAGAGCGACTTAAGAAAGCATACAAAATGAAGGTTCACCTAAGGGACTTTTAGGTTGGTGACTTGGTCTTAAAAGAGAACCAATAGAATTCTAATTTTTTGCCCCATATAAGGGACAAGTTCATGGAAAACTAGTTAGGTCCTTATGTGATTGATATTAAAATAGGACCTGGAAAATACCGACTCACCTCTCTTGAAGGAATCAAGGAACTAGAACCCTTGAACATCAATCATTTGAGGCCATTCCTCATCTAGAGAGACATAGTAAGGGACTGAACAAAAGGCATTAAATTATTTACAAGTTATCTTACAATATATAAGAATCAAGCTTAGGAGGGAGATATGACAAGTGTCATAAGCTCCACTCCAAGTGTCTTTTAGAAGACACCACTCCAACTCAAACTGAAGACAGGGACAAGTGGCAGAAGACAAATGTCAACCTGTCAATTATAGGCATAGTGCACATTATAATAATATTCTAACATTCCCCCTTAATGTGCACTATCCTAATAAGTCAACATTAGATAACATTCCCCCTTAATGTTGACTTCTTGTACATAGATATAGCAAATTGCTAAACTGAGAAAACTTGTCTTTCCCAAGTGACTTGGTGAATATGTCTGCTACCTGATATTGAGTTGGTACATACTTCATGTGTATAATATCTTCTTGGACCATTTCTCTAATGAAGTGATGATGGATCTCAATGTGCTTTGTTCGAGCATGGAAAACTGGATTCTTGGTCATCTTGATGGTACTTTGATTGTCACAATATATATATATGTTGGACCATGTATGAATAGCCCAATATCCTAAATTAATTGCCTCAACCATATTGCCTCCTTAGTTGCCTCAACTGCTGCTCTATATTCTGCTTCTGTTGAAGATAGTGATATTGTGTGCTGCTTCTTTGTGCTCCACGAAATAGAGCCTTGACCTAATTGAAAGCAATAACCTGATGTAGATCTTTTGGTTTCATGACAACTGGCCCAATCTGAATCTGTGTATCCAATCAAAGAAAAATTATCACTTGATTTATACATAAGGCCATGATGAGATGTGGCCTTTGGGAATCTCACAATCCTCTTAGCTGCTATCCAATGGCTTTTCTTAGGATCCTGCATGAATCTGGAAATAAGGCCAACTGAATAGCAAATATCTGGTCTAGTTGAAGTTAAGTAGATTAAACTTCCAACTAGTTGCCTGTAAAGTGTACCATCAACCCTTTCTTCTTCATCATTATTTAGCAATTTCAATCTAGTTTCCATGGAAGTTAGAGAGGGCTTACATTCCTCCATGCGAAACCTCTCCAAAATAGACTGAATGTACTTAGCCTGTGAGATAAAAATCTTACCAGGATGTTGCCATACCTCTATTCCTAAGCAATAGTGTAGGAGGCCTAAATCTATCATCTCAAAGTTCTTGCATAAGTCCTCCTTGAGCAACCTTATTCCTTCTATATCATCACCTGTAATGAGAAGATCATCCACATATAATGTAACCAAGATGATGCGGTTCCTCCAATGTTTCACATAGAGAGTGGATTCTGCTGCAGATCTAGTGAAACCAAGGTTGAGAAAATAGGAGTCAATCTTTGCATACCAAGCTCGGGGTGCTTGCTTCAACCCATATAGAGCTTTCTTTAATCTGAGGACTTTGTTGTTTTGGCCCTCAACTGTGTATCCTGGTGGTTGTTTCACATACACTTCCTCCTTCAAATGACCATTTAGAAATGCACTTTTGACATCCATTTGATATATTGGCCAATGTTTTTGAGCTGCCGGAGCAATAACTGTCCTGATTGTTGTCATCTTAGCCATAGGAGCAAAGGTCTCCTCATAATCAATTCCCTCTTGTTGCTTATAGCCTTGAGCTACTAGGCGAGCCTTGTAGCGATCTAGTGAGCCATCTGCTTTATATTTTGCCTTGTATACCCATTTTGTGCCTATGGTATATTTTCCTTTGGGTAAATCAACTAACTCCCAAGTGTGATTCCTTTCAATGGAATCCAATTCCTGATCCATGGCATGAACCCATTTAGGATCACCAAGTGCTTCTTTGACATTAGAAGGTTCAGGTTGGCTAAGGACTTTGGCCATTAGGGCATAATTTACTTGGTGTCTTAGGGCTGAAGGCCTTTTTCCTATATAGGTGGGCAAATGATTTTGGGCTTCTTCTATTGTGGCTTTAACCCACTTGGGTAAAGTATTGGATGATGTTACTTTATCATTAGGAGGATGAGGTGGAGGACATGGATCATTTGTAGGAAGTTCTTCTTGTGGATGAATTTCTTGATTTATGAGTGAAGGAGAAGAAGTAGATGATATTGTATGCATGAATGGAGCAACTATTTCATTAGTTATTTCTAAAGTGGGGGCTTTAGGAGGATTAGATGGGGGATACTAATGAAAGGTAACATCCCTAGATAAAATGATTTTCTTGGAAATAGGCTCATATAATTTATATGCATTTGCACTATCACTATAGCCAACAAACATGCATTTTTGGCTCTTATTATCAAACTTCTTCCTTTTCTTATGAGGAATATGAGCATAAGCATCACATCCAAATATTCTCAAATGGCCCACATAGGGCATCCTTCTAGTCCATGCTTCTTTAGGTGTTCTTTCATGTAAGGCCTTTGTGTATGACCTATTAGTCAAGTATGCAGCAGTAAGAACGGCTTCTCCCCAAAATGAGTTAGGTAATATAGCATCATGTAACATTGATTTTGCCCTATTTGTGATTGTTTGATTCATCCTCTCAACAACTCCATTTTGTTGTGGGGTATAAGGGGTTGTGAATTGCATCCTTATCCCATGATACTTACAAAAATTAAAGAATTCATTAGAAACGTATTCTCCACCATTATCTGATCTTAAGGTGGAGATTTGATAGCCACTTTCTCTTTCAACAAGTGCCATGAATTCTTTGAACTTATCAAAGGCTTGCCACTTATATTGAATTAGGTAGATCCATACCTTTCTGCTGTAATCATCAATGAAAGTGATGTAGTATTTTGCCCCTGTATAAGATTGAACAGACATTGGCCCACAAATGTCTGAATGAATCAATTGCAAAGGTCTATTAGCCCTCCATGCCTTTCCTGTTTCAAATGGTTGCCTATGGTGTTTGGCTATTACACATGGCTCACAAAAACATTTTGACTCCTTAAGATGTGGAAGTCCTTTAACTAATCCTTTTGTAGCCATCATTTGAAGATTATTAAAATTTAAATGTCCCAATATTTCATGCCACTGTACTCCAAAGAGAAAGTTGTTGTTGTATGCAAAGATGTTTGTGTTACAGATTTTGTAAGGAGGTAGTAAACACCATCATTTTTCAGTCCCATGGCCTTGACATTGCCATTGGGTTACTTACTGTAGCATTTTTCTTTTTCAAAATAGACATTATAGCCCTTATCAGTAAGTTGTCCAATAGAAAGAAGACTCCTTTTTAGACTAGGCACATACAAAAAATATGTTGCAGGATTCTCGCAATCGCTTGGTCAAACCCCAAATGCTCCAAGGATTTTTGTAATCTCTTGGTCAACCCAAAACATCCCAAAGGTGTCCAAAAACCCTTTGGTCAAAGCCAAAATCTCCAAGGATTCCCACAATATCTTGATCAAACTAAAATGCCCCAAAGGTATCTATAAACCCTTTGGTCAAATAAAAAGCTCCAAGGATTCCTGCAATCACTTGGTCAACCCCAAAAATGCTCCAAAGGTATCCATACACCCTTTGGTTAAACCAAAATCTCCAAGGATACACATAACCGCTTAGTCAAAATAAATTATTTAAAAACAAACAAAAACAATTAAATCATCAAAAATAACAAAAAAAAAAAATTGCATTTCCGTTCCATGCATACTCGTAAAAATTAAAATACACAAATATAGGTTGCATTAGACATCACATCCATACATTGCATATTTGCTGGGTCATACAAGTCAAAAGCACCATAGACTGTAATTGCTCGACAATTCCTTCATTTTCCAAATTCCATCCATTTTATATAAACACATACATCCAGAATAACACCATACCCATTTTTAGCATAGGCAATTGTCTCCTAATGAATGTAGGGTTTTCGTCATTCAACTGTCTTTAAATTTCTAGCCAAAAATTGTACAAAGTTAAACAGATTTTACAAGGGAAAGTTTTACTTGGATCATGCCTCGTTATGTAACATCCCTACACAAGTTAAAACACATAAAATAATTCCCAAGTTGTGTGAATGTAAGAGGAAAACTACAAAGCAGTCTAGGGTACCATAGGTGAAATATTAGCCTGTTCATCCCCCTGTGCAAATGGTTCAAGAGTACTGAGAATTGACAAAAGGACAAGCTCTTCCCTATCGATTCCTCCTAATCAATAGTGGTTTTCACCACTAGAAAAAATCCCAATCACCATTGGTCCCTAAGGTTGTAAGGATTCATACTACCCATACCTTCCAAGGATGGGTAGTCATCCCCAAGGCCTAAAAGGATCAATGACCATTCAAAAACAAAATCCCCACAATCCATCATCTTGACCATCTCCAATCACCTTTGGTCTCCAAATTCGTAAGGATTCATACTACACGCCCCTGACAAGGATGGGTAGTCATCCCCAAGGCCTAAGAGATCAATGTTCATACTTCATAGTCTCCATAATCCCTTTTGGTTCCCAAAGTTGTAAGTATTTGTACTACATGTCCCTGAACAGGAAGGGTAGTCATCCCCAAGGCCAAGAGGATCGAGGTAATTCATAAACCAAACACCTACAAGCTCAACCTTACAAAGCTCACAATGCAAAATGAATAACAGTGGTTATCACCACTATTCACAATCCTTGTTCAAAAATAAAAACAAAAAAATAAACAATGATTTTTATCACTATGTAAACAAGCAAGTATCCTAAATCGTTGAGCAAATAAAAATCCTAAACTTGAATCCTTGGAATTCTCAGCATTCAAACAACCATCTAGGTAATCCTAATTACGGGTTTGGTGGACAACCTACCTTACAATGGCGGTGTCCTAAATGCATGACGATATGTCTATCACATTCGCTTTGCATGTGAGCAGACCAATGTTTGCATGTGGATGAGCTAGCTTATGGTACCTTAGATTTTCTCATGGATTAATTTGACTAAATACAACAACAGAGTTAGTGGAGCTAATTAGGTGATCCTCTGTACAAGTTTGGTTGATAGCCTATCTGGCACTGGCGGTATCCTGACAAATTCCACATAAACGAACTCAATTGCACACACAAGGATGTGAAATAACTTGGTACAACTCAAGCCTGATTTATACCTTGTTCAAAAGTCTTGCAAGCTAAATGCACAGTCTTGGCTAGTTAGTTAAAATATCTGAATCTCAAAAAAGCTTAACTCCATTTTTAAACAACTGGTACATTTCATTACATCCATACCCATCAAAAAATATAAAAAAACACAAAAACAAAGTTCTCACATGCAAATTCATTCCACAAAGTCATCACATAAGTATAGAGATCCAGTAAATATTTTACAATCTATGGTGCCATCGACAAGTTATCAACAAATCATTTCATTCATTCCATATGCATACATCATATAATTAGAAACATCGCATTCATAATACCACATGCATACCTCATCATAAATAACTAAGCATAAATAGAAAAATAAACCATGACAAGTGTATGAACACAAAGAACGTCATCTGTATATATATCATCAAAAAAGTACCCGTAGGCTACAATGAATCAGACCTATGACCTCACAAAAAAATCCAAAAGCTCAAAATCCCCCAAGCCTAGGGCATCGACCACCATGATCATGTAAGATTGATGTGATGGGAACTACCCCCCGTGGTGTGGGTCCTATGGGACCTCTCAGGGTGACTGTTGCTTGCCCTCGCATCATGCCCACTAGCCCCCCCCTCATCCAATCACCTACGATGAGAAGATGATGACTTCTAAGTATCGCTGCCCCTCGTCCGACATGAAGACCCACCTCTAGAGGGCTCAGGTACCTGCCCCCCAAGGTGGATGATCTCTTCCTCCAGATCCATCCTATGCCAACACCACTCTACTTCCCACTATCGGTACATCGCTACTACATTGTCATGCTATGCAAACACCTTCTCCCTCTCTTCCAGCTGCGTCCATAGAAGATCCCTCTCCCATGTAGCATCGGTATCCCCCTCCTACCAGTGGTATGTAGCCCATGTGTTCTCCTGCTCTGCTAGCTGAGTCTGTAAGAGATCCATCTCCTGTAGAGCCTCCCCCAACTCCTCATTTTGCCTTCGAAGTAGCCTCACCAATCGCACATTCTTAGCATGCAACCTTACCTCCATGTCCTCCGCAACTTCCTAAGGCATAGGAAAATGTAGGACAATAGCCTACTCTGGCTCCCACTACTCCGGGATGTCCTACACCTTTGACTAGTCTGAAATTCCAAAACCCCCCAAAAATCATCCACCTCTACCATGTTCGCATCCTCAAGCGAAACCCCATAGCCCTCCCCTAATGCCTCTGCATCATCACCCCCTGCTACTACTGCCTTTGTGCCCCCTAGAGGCCCCTCGTATCACCATTGCCACAAAGTCCACCACTATTCATACTCAGTGGTAACCCTGACATCATCCACATACAAGACGTCAATCACTGTATCTGAATCCTCACCCAAAAGGACAATGACTGGCCAAGATAGATTCCTCTCGTCCCCCCAACACTGATAGACCACGGGTTCACCAGGCAACCCCTGGTGAACCCCAAACTATCGTGTAACCTAGCCATACGGGAAGAACTCTTACTCAGTACCATGCCTCCCAATCAGCCACCGCCCCCTACGTACCCATTGGAGACACTCTCCAACCTCAGGCCAAGCTAAAAAGTCTTGGTAGGGGTGTCAGAACACCTCCCCTAGAGCAAGCTGAGCGAAGGCATCAACATAGTTCCCTATGGCACCTGCCCATCATTGACTCTGATCCTACTCCTCAGACCTTTGCCACAATGCCTCGTATCTGATATCTCAGTCTACCATCTCTGCCTGAGTCATCCAAGGCAACCCAATTGGCCTCTCCATCGCTATGTTCTACCATGCCCATAACTACAAGTAACTGCAACCAATCCCCTTCCACCTCCAGCAACGGACCTCGTACAACTCATCATAGAGCTATGACAACAAAGTCTGTCCCCATATCATGATCATCGATGCCTTCATAGAGCACTCCACAAACCAAAACACCACCTCTAGCAGGTTCCATGGGAACCTCACGCCTGAAGAGTCAGGAAGTAGCATGTTGGAAATGAGGCCCATCAGTAATGCATGCCTCACTCCCAACACACCCCTCTTTAACCACCATCAAACCAATATGCCACCAATATGGAAGTCACCCTCTACCCTCTCCACTAGGCTATCCATACCCATCTTCTCTCCATGTCCAAAGCAGTGTGTTAGCACTACTATCCGCTGATCCCGTGGTGTCATCCTGATTGGCAGTCCATCTATCAAAATTTAGAGAATCTGATAGACATCCTCCAAAGTAACTGTCATATCCCTTGTTGGGAGATGGAAGGTATTAGTCTAAGGATCCCACAATTTGATCAGGGCCGTCAGATAGGCTCGATCCCTGACCAAAGGCTCCAGTCGAGTCACCTGCTTGATCCCAAGGGCATCAAGCCACTCCTAGTAAGTCAAAGTCAGCGCCTCCCATGCTTTCATAAAAATCATGGGCACACGGTACTAGCTCTTCACCACCTACAAAACCAACAAAAAAAAAAATCAACCAAAATCATTTGTCAGTCCTAGGGTTTTCAACTCTAAACTAATGAATTCAAAACAAAAATACAACAAAATTAAAAAACAATTTTCAGTTCTAGGGTTTTTAACTCTAAGTATACACTAATAAATTACAAACAAATTAAAAAATTCAAAAACAATTTGTTAGTTCTAGGGTTTTTAACTCTAAGTCTACACTAATAAATTACAAACAAATTAAAAAATTCAAAATAAAACTAATTTTTTAGCCCTAGGGTTTTTAACTCTCACCCTGATAAATTAAAAACAAACAAAAACATTAAAAAATTTGTTTGTCAGTTCTAGGGTTTTTAACTCTAAGTCTACACTGATAAATTACAAAAAAATTAAAAAATTCAAAATAAAACTAATTTGTCTGTCCTAGGGTTTTTAACTCTCAACCTGATAAATTAAAAACAAACAAAAACATTACAAAAATTGTTTGTCAGTCCTAGGGTTTTTAACTCTAAAGGTCGACTGATCAATTACAAACACAAAAACACAAACCACAACAAATAACTAGGGTTAAAGCTATGTTTTTACGCTAATTTTTACCCTATGTTTCTAACCTAAGTTTTGATTTTTGTTAAACTAGGGTTAAGCAAAGTTTTGAGTTACATTTTAAACTAAGTTTTAAGCTAAGTTTTAAACTACCTTTTGATATTTGTTTAACTAGGGTTAACCTAAGTTTTCAGTTAAGTTTTTATTTTTTTTAGCCTAGGGTTTCTTTTAGTTTATCACAAATGTCAAATCCACATGGTTTTAAATTGAACACAAAACACAAAAAAAAAACAACTAACTTGCGATTTTACAAACTGTAACAAACAACCAATAAAGAGGAAGAACACTCACTGGTCTCGCTTTGGATCCACCACTAGATGATCCTGTCAGTGAATTCATGCTAGTAGGAAAATTTTAGCAGTGCTTCACTTCACAAAATTGACCTCCTCCTCCTCAGAGCTCCAAATCGCCAGGAAAAACAAATGCAAATGAGCCCAAAACCCAGTTTTGGCCTTTAAATAGGATTTTTAAGCCCGTAATCATTCCTCCTTGGGAAAATATCTCTTTTTAGAAATTTTCCCACCCTAGGATTATTACTAAACTGGTATTCATCCCACCCAGGGATGATTACAAAGAAAAATTTTCAAAAATAGCAAAAACTGCACAAAATGGACCAAAAACAAGTAATAAAATTGTCCAATGAGAGTGCTTTTGCACCTGACATTATGGGCATACAAAACTAATGTCAGGGTCACAAATACTCACTATCCTATTCCCTAATAAGGATACCATAGCCGGACCACTCCACGGGAAGACGGATTTTCAATAATTTCGTCCCCAAACGACATCACCAAAAAGGGTCAAAACCCAACCAAAAATAACAATAACATTGCCGAACAAAGGTGCCTTTGTGCCTAAAATTCTTGGCATCCAAAATAGATGTTGGGGTCACAAATTGTCACTATCCTACTCCCTAAGAAGGCTACCATAGCTATACTGCTCCACGGGAGGATGAATTTTTGCCAATTTCCACTCCACGAAGCATCACCAAAAGGGTTAAAACCCACCAAAAATAGGTCAGCATGTTCATAAACTGCTTAAGCATTCAATGGTAAAACAACTGAAGGCACCCTTACCTAAGTCATCTTGGATCAAGGGACTCATCGCTTTTCTCATGTCGGTCATTACCTCATCGATTCGTTACTTGAGGGGGTAGTCACACTTAGTCACCAATCAACAAAAACATACCCAATCAAGGAAATGGCATGCATTCAAAGGATCATTGACAAAGAAAATCATACCCCTGCTTGGGGCAGCAAACAAGAAATAATCACAAGTTGATAAAACACTTGGCATTCATGAATCATGAACTCAAGGTTCCCACAGACAAAAGGTTGCACCCTTTGCCTATTCATGACTGAACAATATCCAAGATCAAGTAACACCTCACCAAAAAATGTTAACACTTGAATTAAGCTCCTTAGCTTGTCAGAAGCAAGGATTCAAGAATGCATGCCCTTTCCATACTTGGGGAATAAATAGTTGGTTAGGTTACTAAGAAACCCTAATAATTAGTGCTTTGGTTATCTATATTTGCTTAGCGCTATGCCTTGCACAACGCTTCCCAAAATTGTGCATCTGTAGACACCAAAATAGCACCAATATGATTATGTGACAACAAGCATCGATCACATTGACACACACAGCCCCCAGAGGTTAAACAATGGTCCTAACCACTCCCAATAGTAGTTTGGAAGGTCAAATGTCAATTTGGCACCTTTTGGCACTTTGCTCTCTACTCGTCCCACCCTAGGATGATTACAAACTGGGATTCATCCCACCCAAGAATGAATAGAAGCATTCACCCTAGGGTGAGGCGCATAGCAAGTTTGACTAGAAAAAAGTCAAACCTTGATAGGTTCACAAGTTAACTGCAACTTCAGGACATGCAATTGCGAGGAACAACTTCAAATCAAGGAGAGAGACTTCAGTCATGCATGCCTTTGATTTTGGAGGCCTCATGAAAGGAGACTCCAAATCAGGGAATAATCTATTCTCTCAAAATAGGACATGCAACTCAAGTGGTGCTCTCGCATGCGCATTCAAACAAAGAGACCCTAGGTCTATAAATTAGTGAGACTTCTCACCCAATAAAAGATAATGGAGGGAGCATTTTGAGCAATGAAGTTCTGCCATTTTACATCCATACACACACATTTTGATTTGTGCCTTTCACATCCTTGATCTCTCTTTTTGAGGGAGGTTATTGGGTGATTATTGGAAGCGTAAATTCAGAGCCCAAACCCAAACATTTGGCCACAATATCCTACAATTTTTTTTGAAAACACTCCATAAGAGGTTTTGGACCCATCCCAAGTGGATTGGTGCTGAAACAAAGTTCCAAACGGTGGGTGTCCTGCCCCCGGGTGCCCCCCAAGCTGTCATAGTTCTAAATGCCCCACCCCAAAGTGATTAGAAATATTTGGAAAATTTCCTTTATTTTCTTTTTGCATCTTATTCTAGGTTATTTAAATAGGCTGTAGTTTAAATTTCACTTCATTTCGAGCATTTTTTACTATGTTTTTATCATTTCCTGCCTTTACTAACTTGCAGATGGCACCATCAAAATATAGGTGATAGAGGCCAAATTGGAGAAATCTGACCTTCTGGGTCTTCCCAAAATACCCCCAATTAGCTAACCCCAACTTTGTAGGTCATTTGGAGCTTTTTGGATAGGACATTGAAGAGGGTGCTTTCTAACAATTTATTGTAGGTTTATTCGTCCCACCCTGGAGCGAATACAAATATGTGAGGAATTTCTTGATTTTTCCACTTGCAGTACCCTCCTAGTAACATATTCATGCTTCTATTAAATTTTTAGGTCGTTCTGATGTTATTTGGTTATCATTTTAATATTTTCATGCATACACTAATAGTAGGCCTTGGGAAACACATGTTCTATTCTATCTACAGGTGCTACTGATCTTTTATGTTTCCTTGAACTTAGGTCTCTGATATCAGAGGAGTATTAAGGAATCAACACTCATATACACAAGCGGTGGCTTCATTTTGGTCTGCCCATCTTACATGTGGGAACACGGAAGAAGGATTGCTATCCATGGATGTGACAAAACATATTTAACGCTCCTATCCCCTAAAAGGGAAGGAGACGTATTGTAACACGACTTTAAAAGCATATCAATAAAGAGGGCCTTATTCCATATTGCTTTTATCTTGTGTCAATTCATTTATGCTCTTTCCTTTCATGCATTTTTCAATATATAGGCTTTTGGCATTAGTTTTGGTTTTATACGCACCATACTTGGCATTTTCCTCGTGCTTTCAATACAATTCTCTTATAGTTAAAAAATAATTAGTGAAAAATAGAACAAAACAACTAACGGTTAGTGATGTTTGCTACCAAATGAAGATTATAATCTTAATTTCAACATTTCCTTTCTCATCACGCCTGAAAACCAATAGAATGAGCATGTGAGTCCGAGTTTGACATTTCTTTTGTTCTAGATATTCAAGGGGTGTGCCAAAATGTAATCAATACGACTATTTACTATAGACTCCATATTCCCGAGCTTGTTATATAAATACATGAGTTTAGCAATCACAGTTTCAACGAAAACAACACTAGAATGCATTTCGTTGTCCAGACATCCATCGCTTCCATCGCTGAAGTTATGGGGCGATCAATGCTATTGAAAATTAGTGTGTTGCTTGTTGCACTGAACGTGATATTTATTGTCCGTGTCTACGCTCGATACAACTTCATTAATATGATTTCAAACACAGAGAAATATATCTTTCCAAGTAGCTTGGAGCAATTATAATCCTCCTGCAACTGTAAAGGCCCTACGCCAAATCCTAAATGCTACAAACCACCATCTTCCAACAAGGAAAAACAAACTATTTTGATAACTAACGAGAGCTTGGAATGGAAATACTTAAACCTTGATATTGTTGGTCGCAATTTAGGTACAAAGAAATATATCTTTCGAAATATCTTGGAGCAGTTACAATCTTCCTGTAACTGCAGAAGCCCTACGCCAGATCCTAAATGTTGTAAAACATCATCTTCAAGCAAAGAAAAACAAAATGTTTTGTTAACTAATGAGAGCTTGGCATGCAAAGACAGAAACCTTAAAATTGGTGGTCGCCAAGGTATTCCTGAAGCTAGTATTGCAAGCTTACATTCCAACAATCATTAACACTATTTAGTCCAGTACCTATGAAGCCTACTATCATAGAAATCCTGTTTCATTCATCCAAAAATGTTGTCATAACTATCGAATAAAACTACCGCCATAATTGTTGTCTAAATTATCGAATAAAATTACCGCCATGATTTGAATGGTCTCCTTTTCCATGATATGAGAGGTCTTCTTTTTCCATTATTTTTTTATGTATTAGAAAGCGGGGTTCTTATTAAAATGTAATAAGGTCTATGTTTTAGGAGATAAAATTTAACAGTAACTTCGGAAGAGTAGTTTCCTAATATATTGATGTTATATTTTCATGGGTTTCTAACACTTTTAACATATTCATGATAATGATATCTTTCTGCACTTACATAAATAATAAATAATAAATAATACTTAATGATATGAAATCAAGTGGTTAGTATCTTGAGCTTCTAAAGTGGATACCCATGTTTAAGCTCTTCAAGCAAAATATAATAACTATCAAATATTATTAGTTATCATAACACTATGTGGTTTATAGAAATATCATGTTGATGATGTTGATGTGGTTGTGATGTAATATCAAATCCAGTATACCCATTTTCAAAAACATTTATTTACTATTTATTTTAGTAGTAATGATAAATATAGTGATACTATAAGTAGTGATGAAGTACAAGAATAAGACTAAATTCAATTTTACAAAAATTAAAAACTTTTTTACTTCACAAAATATTGTCATTTTTTTAACAAATTTTCATTTTTTGTTTCAAGTTTTATAGAACCAAGTACATGTAATTGTATTTACCTAAATTATAAAAATATAAAATTCAAATTTGAAAGCACGAGCATAAGGAAACAAAAGCGGAAATGCCAAGTGCGATGTATGCAAAAGCGAAATGTAATGCTAAGTCCTAAGAACTGAAGCACATGAAAGGAAAGAAACATAAACCAATTGAAACAAGATAGAAAGAAAATGTCGAGTACAACCCTTTTTATTAATTTTCTTTAAAATTGGGTTACAATACGTCTCCTCCCTTTTGGGGACTAGGAGCATTAAGTAGGGCTCTATTACACCACAGATTTATATGCTTTCTTCCGCGTGCCCACATGTAAAATGGGTGGACCAAACATTGTCACCACTTGCATTGATGAGTCTTGAATCCTTGCTGCTCCTTTAATTTCGAGATCCTACGTTCAAGGAAATATAAAATAGTCAGTAGCACCTGTAGATAAAATGAAACATGCGATCCCCAATCCTGCGGTCAGTGTATACATAAGATGATTAAAAATATAACTGAAACATATCAGAATGAGCTAAAAATTTGATAGAAGTAATAAAAAATTACTAGGAAGCCACTGGAAAAGGAACAGTCCAGAAATCTTACAAATATTTCTAATCGCTCCGGGGTGGGACGATTAGGATTGTCATAACCTGTCCGAAATCCACCTCCTAAATGTCTGGTCCAGAAGCTTACAAATCACCTGTAGAGTTGAGGTTAGGTAAAACGGGATATTTTGGGATGACCCAAATAGTCAGATTTTTCCAATTCAGCCTCTATATCCCAGAATATGATGATGCTATCTACGTGTTAATGAAAGCCAAAAATGATAAAAGAATGATCAAAACTTGTCAGAATCACATGAAATTTAAATGAAAGCATATGTAAACAACCTAGAATCAAATGCAAAAGAAAAATTAGGGAAATATGCCACATATTTCTAATCACTCTGGGGTGGGGCGATTAGAACTGTGATAGTTTGGGGGGCACCCGGGGGTAGGATGCCCACCGTTTGGGACTCTGTTTTGGCACCAATCCACTTGGGATGGGTCCAAAACCTCTTATAGGGTTGTGTCAACAAATTTTGTGGGATATTGTGGCCAAATTTTTGGGTTTGGGTCCAGATTGTGCTTCCAATAATCACCCAATAACCTCCCTTCCAAAAGAGAGATCAAGGATGTTAAAGCACAAACGATGGGTGAGGATGTAATTTGGCAGCACTTCATTGCTCCAAAAGCTCCTCCCTGTTCCTTTTTTTTTGGGTGAGAAGACTCACCAATTTATAGACCTAGGGTCTCTCTCTTTGAATGCGCATGCGAGGGTGCCACTTGAGTTGCTTGTCCTATTTTGGGAGAAAATATTATTCCCTAATTTAGAGTCTCCTTGCATGAGGCCTCCAAAATCAAAGACATGCATGACTGAAGTCTCTCTCCTTGATTTGAAGTCGTTCCTCACAATTGCATGTCCTGAAGTTGCAGTTAAGTGGTGGACCCATCAAGGTTTGACTTTTTTCCAGTCAAACCTGCTATTTGCCCCACCCTAGAGTGAATACTGCTAATCGTCCCAGGGTGGGACGAATACCAGTTTGTAATCGTCCCGGGGTGGGACGAGTAGAGAGCAAAGTGCCAAAAAGGTGCCAAATTGACCTATGACCTTCCAAACTACTGTGGGAGTGGTTAGGACCACTATTTAACCTCTGGGGGCTGCCCTAGGGGCTATGTATGTCAATTTGATCAGTGCTTGTCGTCACATAATCGGATTGGTGTTGTTTTGGTGTCTATAGATGCCCCTTTTTGGGATGCGTTGTGCAAGGCACAACACCGAGCAAAAATAGATAACCAAAGTACTAATGATTAGGGTTTCTTAGTAACCTAACCAACTCTTGATGCCCCAAGTATGGAAAGGGCACGCATTCTTGAATCCTTGCTTTTGACGAGCTAAGGAACTTAATTCAAGTGTTAACCTTTTTTGATGAGGTGTTACTTGATCTTGGACATTGTTCAGTCATGAATAGGAAAAGGGCGCAACCTTTTGTTTTTGGGAACCTTGAGTTCATGATTCTAGAATGCCAAGTGTTTGATCATATTGTGATTACTACTTGTTTGCTACCCCAAGCAGGAGCATGATTGTATTTGTCAATGATCTATTGAATGTGTGCCATTTCCTTTATTGGGTGTGTATTTGTTGATTGGTGACTAAGTGTGACTACCCCCTCAAGCGACGAATCGATGAGGGAATGACCAACATGAGAAAAGCAATGAGTCTCTTGACCCAATATGACTTAGGTAAGGGTGCCTTCAGTTGTTTTTCATTGAATGCTTACGCAGTTTTCGAACATTTTGACCTATTTTTGGGGGGTTTGAACCCTTTTTGTGACGCTTTTTGGAGCTAAAATTGTCAAAAATTCATCCTCCCATGGAGTAGTCCAGCTATGGTAGCCTTATTAGGGAGTAGGATAGTGACAATTTGTGACCCCAATGTCTATTTTGGATGCCAACTATGTCAGGTGCAAATGTACCTTCTTTTCGGCAATGTTATTGCTATTTTTGGGTGGGTTGTGACCCTTTTTGTGATGCCATTTGGGGATGAAATTCTCAAAAATTCATCCTCTCGTGGAGCGGTCCGGCTATGGTAGCCTTCTTAGGGAGTAGGATAGTGAGGATTTTTGACCCCGACATCTATTTTTCGTGCCCGGAATGTTAAGTGCAAAAGCACTCTTATTGGACAATTTTATTGCTAGTTTTTGTGCATTTTGGTGCAGTTTTTGTTGTTTTTGAATTTTTTGCTTTGTAATCATCCTTGGGTGGGACGAATACCAGTTTTATAATCGTCCCAGGGTGGGACAAGTGCCAACTAGAGTTCTCATCCCAGGGTGGAACGATTATAGGCTAAAATGCCTATTTAAGGGCCAAAACTAGGTTTTGGGCTCATTTGCATTTGTTTTTCCTTGCGATTTGGAGCTCTGAGGAGGAGGAGGTCAAGTTTGCGAAGCGAAGCACTGCAAAATTTTTCCCGACACCATGAGTTCATGAACCGGATCGAGTGGCGGAGCCGAAGCGAGACCGATAAGTGCTTCTTCTTGTTTAGTTAGTTTGTGTTTTACAGTTTTAAAATCGCAATTTATCTCTTTTGTATTTGGTTTTCCAAGTTTTAAAAATGAAACCCTAAAAACAATTTGTTTTGTGTTGTATGTGTGTGAATTTTTTTGTGTTTTGTATGGCTTCATTAGAACTTAGATTGAAACCCTAGTGGAAACCATGTTTATTTTGCATTTGTTGTAAACTAAAAGAAACCCTAGTTTAACAAAGATCAAAACTTAACTTAAAAACTTAGCGAAACCCTAGGTTAACTGAAAATTGTTTCTATTTTGTTTGGTTTTTTTTTTTTTTTGTAGTTATTTGTCAATGTAGACTAAGGGTAAACCATAGGTTAACTAAAATAAATTTTTGGTTGTTTTGTTTTTTTTGTAGTTATTTGTCAGTGTAGACTAAGGGTAAACCCTAGGTTAACTGAAAAATGTTTTTGGTTGTTTTGTTTTTTTTGTAGTTATTTGTTAGTGTAGACTAAGGGTAAACCCTAGGTTAATTGAAAAATGTTTTTTTCTTTGAATTTTTGTTTTTGTTTTTATTGATCAGTTTAAACGTAGAGTTAAAAACCCTAGGACTGACAAGCTGTTTTGAATTATTTGTTGAATTTTGCTTATCAGTTAAACGTAGAGTTAAAAACCCTAGGTTAGACTCACAAACTATTTTTTTGTTTTTAATTTATCAATTTAGACTTAAGAGTTAAAAACCCTAGGACTGACAAGCTATTTTGAATTATTTTTTGAATTTTGCTTATCAGTTAAACGTAGAGTTAAAAACCCTAGGTACTAACAAACTATTTTTTGAATGTTTTTTTTGTTTTTAATTTATTAGTTTAGACTTAGAGTTAAAAACCCTAGAACTAACAAACTGTTTTGAATTATTTTTTGAATTTTGCTTATTAGTTAAACGTAGAGTTAAAAACCCTAGGTTAGATTGACAAACTATTTTTGATTATTTTTAATTTTGTTTATTAGTTTAAACATAGAGTTTAAAAACCCTAAGTACTGACAAACTATTTTTGAATTGTTTTTTAATTTTGTTGCTCGTTATTTGTCTGTTTTTAGCTATACATTGTTTTATGCATTGCTTGTATATTCATGTTATTGTTGTACAATTTATCATGTTTTTAATGTTTTTGTTTTTTTTTCTTTTGCAAGTTGTGAAGAGCCGGTACCATGTACCTACAATTTTCTCTAAAGCAGGAGAGGTGCTGAATTTGGCTGACTAGGAGTGGCTTGATGCCCTTGGGCTCAAGCAGGTGACTCGGCTAGAGCCTGTGGTTAGGGATTAGGCTTATCTGACGGCCATGATTAACTTGTGGGATCCCTGGACCAATACCTTCCATCTCCTAATAGGGGAGATGACAATGACCTTGGAGGATGTCTATCAGATTCAAAAGATTCCGATAGACAGGCTACCGATCAGGACGACGTCACATGATCAGTGGACAACTGTACTGACATGATGCTTCGGGCATGGGGAGGAGTTGGGTGTGGATAGCCCAGTGGAGAGGGCAGAGGGCGACTACCATATTGGCAAGATTTTGGTACGATGGTGGCTAGAGAGGGGTGTGTTGGGAGTGAGGCACGCATTACTAATGGGCCTCATTTCCAACATGTTGCTGCCTGACTCTTTTGGCGTGAGGTTCTCGTGGAACCTGCTAGAGGTGGTCTTCAGGTTGGTGGAGTGTCCAACCATAGAGCCCTTGATTATGAGATGGGTTCAAAAACTATTGGAACAACTCTAGGATGAGCTGTATGAGGTTCGCTATCGGAGGTAGAAGGGTATTGGATGTAGTTATCTGTTGTAGTGTTGGGCTTGGTAGCACATAGTTGTGGAGAGGCCAGTGGGGTTGCCATGGATGACTCGGGAGGATATGGTAGACAGAGAGATCGGGTATGGGGCACTATGGTGGTGGTCTGAGGAGTAGGGATAGAGTCGGCGGTGGGTAGGTGTCGTAGGGCACTATGCCGATGCCTTCACTCGGCTTGCTCTAGGGGAGGTGTTTTGGTGCCCATACCATGACTGTCTAGCCTGGCATGAGGCTGGAGAGTGGCTCCGGTGGGTTCGTAGGGGGAGGTGGTTGATTGGATGACATGGTACCAAGCAAGAGTTCTTCTAGTATGGTCGGGTGACATGATAGTTTGGGGTGCACTAGGGGTTGCCTGGTGAGACCATGATCTATCGACGTCGAGGGGACAAGAGGACTCTAGCCTAGCCGATCATCACACTCGCTAGGTGAGGAGTCATATGCAGCGATTGATGCTCCTGACATGGATGACGTCGAGATGAACGTTGAGTATGACCAGTGGTGGACATTGTGATGATGGCGAGGTGAGGGGCCTCTAGGGGGTGTAGAGGCGGTAGCAACAGGTGGTGAGGATGTAGAGGCATCAAGAGAGGGTTGGGGGGTTCTACTGGAGGATGCAAACATGGTAGAGGTGGATAGCTTTGGGGGGGATGATTTTGGGGTTCTAGAGTAGCTAGATATGCAGGACATCCCAAAGTAGTGGGAGCCAGAGCAGGCTACCATTTTGGAGATGTCGATGCCTCAAGCAGTCCTAGAGGATATGGAGGTAGTGTTGCACACTAAGATAGCATTATTAGAGGGGATAATCCAAAGATGGGATGAGGAGCTTAGGGATGCACTACAGGAGAGGGATCTCCTACGGACATAGCTGGTAGAGAGGGATAACACATTTGCGATGTACCATCAGTGAGATGGGGATAAAGATGCTACGCAAGAGATAGATCTCCTATGGATGCAGCTGGCAAAGAAGGAGAGTGCACTGGCATAGCATGACATGAAATTGGTGATAGTTCATCAGTAGGAGATGGACTTGATTCGGCATCGATTTGAACTAGAGGAGAATATTATCCGCATCAGTGGGTGGATCCCTATGGTTAGTGGAGGTGGATCATCACGTCACATGAGAGAGAGTGATATTGAGCAGTCAACATCCTCTCAATGTAGGCGATTGGATGAGGGAGGTGCTAGTAGGCGTGATGCAGGGGCTAGAAACAACCTCCTTGAGGGGTCCCATAGGACCCACACCATAGGGGGTAGTTCTCGTCGCACCGATCCTACATGATCATGGTGGCCGATGCCCTAGGCTTGGGGGTTTTTGAGCTTTTGGATTTTTACGAGGTCATAGGACCGGTTTATTGTAGCCTATGGGTATTTTTGATGATATATATATACGTATGAATTTCTTTGTGTTTAAACACTTGTCGTGGTTTGTTTTCCTATTTATGCATAATTATGTAGGATGATGTATGCATGTGGTATTATGAATGTGATGTGTCTAATTATATGATGTATGCATATGGAATGAATAAAATGAGTTGTTGATAACTTGTCGATGGCACCATAGACTTTACAAGATTTACTAGCTTTCTGTACTTATGTGATGGCTTTGTGGAATGAATTTACATGTGATAATTTTGTTTTTATATTTTTTTGTATTATCTGATGGTGATGTATATAATGAAATGTACCAATTTTTGTAAATTGTAGTTAAGTTTTTTTTATATTCAAATGTTTTAACTAACTAGCCAAGACTGTACATTTATCTTGCAAGACTTTTGAACAAGGTATAAATCAGACTTGAGTTTGACCAAGTTATTTCACATCCTTGTGTGTGCAATTGAGTTCGTTTATGTGGTATTTGTCAGGATACTCGCCAGTGCCATATAGGCTATCAACCAAACCTGTACTGAGGATCACCTAATTAGCTCCACTAACTCTGTTGTTGTATTTAGTAAGATTAATCAATGGGACAATCTAAGGTACGATAAGCTAGCTCATCCACATGCAAACATTGGTCTACTCACATGCAAAGCTAATGTGATAGACATATCATCATGCGTTTAGGATACCGCCATTGCCAGGTAGGTTGTCCACCAAACCCGTAATGAGGATCACCTAGATGGTTTTTGAATGTTGAGAATTCTAGGGATTCAAGCTCAAGCATCTTTTATTTGCTCAACATGTTAGGATACTTGCTCGTATACATAGTGATGAAAATCACTGTTTATTTTTCTCTTTTATTTTTCTTTTTGAGCAAGGATTTTGAATAGTGGTGATAACCACTATTATTTGATTTTGTATTTTGAGATTCGTAAGGTTGAGCTTGTAGGTTTGTGGCTTGTGAATGGCATTGATCCTTTTAGGCCTTGGGGATGATTGCCCATCTTGTTCAGGGACATGTAGTACAAATCCTTACGACTTTGGAAACCAAAGAGGATTAGGGATATTATGAAGTAAGGGCATTGATATTTTAGGCCTTGGGGATGACTACCCATCCTTGTCAGGGGTGTGTAGTACAAATCCTTACGAATTTGGAGACCAAAGGTGATTGGAGATGTTCATGATGATGGATTGTGGGGATTTTGCTTTTGAATGGCATTGATCCTTTTAGGCCTTGGGGATGACTACCCATCCTTGTCAAGGGCATGTAGTACGAATCCTTACAAATTTGGGGACCAATGGTGATTGGGATTTTTGCTAGTGGTGAAAACCACTATTTATTAGGGGGAATTGATGGGGAAGAGCTTGTCCTTTTGTCAATTCTCAACACTCTTGAACCATTCACACAGGGGGATGAACAGGCTAATCTTTCACCTATGGTATCCTAGACTACTTTGTAGTTTTCATCTTTCGTTCACACAACTTGGGAATTATTTTATGTGTTTTAACTTGTGTAGGGATGTTACATAATGAGGCGTGATCCAAGTAAAACTTTCCCTTGTAAAATCCGTTTAACTTTGTACAATTTTTGGCTAGAAATTTAAAGACAACTGAATGACAAAAATCCTAGATACATTAGGAGACAACTAACTATGCTAAAAATTGGGATGGTGTTATTCTGGATGTATGTGTTTATAAAATGGATGGAATGTGGAAAATGAAGGAATTGCCGAGCAATTACAGTCTATGGTGTCTTTGACCTATATGACCAACAAATATGCAATGTATGGATGCGATGCCTAATGCAACTTATATTTTTGTATTTTGATTTTTACGAGTATGCATGGAATTGAGATGCAATTTTTTTTGTTATTTTTGATGTTTTTTTGTTTTTGAATATTTGTTTTGACCAAGCGATTATGGGTACCCTTGGAGATTTTTGTTTGAGCAAAGGGTTTATGGATACCTTTGGAGAATTTTAGGTTGACCAAGCAATTGTGGGAATCCTTGGAGCTTTTGATTTGACCAAAGGGTTTATGGATACCTTTGGGGCATTTTTGGTATTGACCAAGCGATTGTGGGAATCCTTGGAGCTTTTGGTTTGACCAAAGGGTTTATGGGTATCTTTGGGGCATTTTGGGGTTGACCAAGCGATTGTGGGAATCCTTGGAGCTTTTGGCTTGACCAAAGGGTTTATGGATACCTTTGGGGCATTTTTAGGTTGACCAAGCAATTGTGGGAATCCTTGGAGCTTTTGGGTGGACTATGGCTCTCTCTAAATGTGGAATGGACTCAAATTACTAATTTTCAAGGGTTTTAGTTCCTTGATTCCTTCAAGAGAGGTGAGCCGATATGTTCTAGGTCCTATTTTATTATCAATAACATAAGGAACTAACCCATTTTCCATGAACTTGTCCCTTATATGGGGCGGAAAATTAGAATTCTATTGGTTCTCTTTTAAGACCAAGTCACCAACCTGAAAGTCCCTTAGGTGAACCTTCATGTTGTATGATTTCTTAAGTCGCTCTTGATAGATACACAAATGCTCGAGAGCATTGACACATCATTCGTTGAGCAATGTAAGTTGGTATAACCGGGCCTACTACGCAGTGTCATCATCGATGAGCTATTGCATTGATATGCACAGTGAAGGGATTTCCAACTCGAGAGGCATGACTACCTTAGAGCCATACACCAACAAAAATGGAGTTTCCCTAGTGGGCATCCAAATGCTAGTGTGATAAGCCCATAGGAGAAGTGGGATTTGAATGTGCCAATCCTTATGACTATCTACGATGGTCTTTTTGAAGATGATGACAAGCATTTTGTTTGACGCCTCTACTTTCCCATTTGCCTGTAGATAATAGGGTGTTGAAAAACTATGCTGAATTTTGTACTATGTTGTCAAAGCATTCTTGAATGACGTCCCATTATCCGAGATGATCTTGGATAGAATACCAAAATGACATGATATTATGCAAAATAAACTCCCTAATGCGGGCTCCAGTCATAGAGGTTAGCGGAATTGCTTCCACCCACTTGGTGAAGTAATATGTGGTAATTATGATGAACGTGTGATGACCCAATGATGTAGGGGAGATATTTTTGATTAGATCAAAGCCCCACTATGAAAATGACCAAGCTAATTGGATTGGCTGTAAGGCCTGAGAAGGTACGTGTGTCAAATTAGCATGGTGTTGAAACTTCACGCACTTCTTTACATATGCGCAACAATCTCACTCTAAAGATGGCCAATAATAGCCCATGCAGATAATGCACTTTGTGATGGCCATACCGCTGAAGTGGCCACCACATGTACCATCGTGGGATTGGGTGATCACCCAAGCGGACTCCTGCTGGTCCAATAAATGGATGAGGATTCCTGGATTATGGATGGGGGTGGTTAAATCAATGGAGATCATGTTGATGAAATGATTTTGGTCTCCATTACCGTGGGTGTGGTTACTCGGACATCCTTGGTGATCTTTGTGCTCCGGATCTGGCTCTGTGGGTACTGGCACAAATGGATCGGCCCTATGTGCGGATAAAAGGATAGGGTCTGCCCTAGGCACTGATGGCTCTATAGGGTCTCCAGGTGGAAGGTGCTCTCTGTATACCTAAAGTGGCGGGTGTAGTAGTTGGTCCAACTACGCCTGGTTTAGGTGCCACCTATGCCTTGGCCCTATGTGTAGCTGTTCAAACATGTCATCTATGTCCATGGGGTATTGCTGCTATCACATATGATTGAGATAGGCCATCTCAGTTTCATCTTCATAATCACTGTTAGAGATCCAAAGGCCTTCATTGGCTCCAATAGCTGTTTGCGACATGTGAGGCTCGTCCTGCTCGAGCAAATTAATGTGGTCCCATCGAGGTTGTTCCGCTCTCTGTGGGGGGACCTAATTCTCTTGAGGTGGCATATGCTCGATTGGAGCATCTAAAGGGAACATTGTCATGAAGCTCTCCTGATAATCATCCATGGGGTTTACTTGTGAATGATTGCTATTAGACTCGAAAGGATCCCAAGGTGCTACCTCATACTCTGACTCATCTTCTAAAGACCCTTCTTGGTCTTGTCTATATCCCTCTTGTAGGTGAGTCCTCAAACTTTCTCCCTTTTTGACCGAAGGGAAAGGGTTGTTAAGGTCAACAAGGTTGGTTGTTAGCAATGGGAAATAATCCCCCAATGTGTACGTTGTGTTAGGATTGGCATATGGATCTAATGCCAACCCATCCTTGTTGCCTATCCCTAGGCCTTGCATGTTCTCTACCAAGATGTCAAGGGGCAGGGGGTGATTGAACCCTACTCCTGACTTGTCGTACGACATTTGATATCTTGGTTGGCAAAGAACATGCACTCCTTGCTCATACCTGCCCAACCCATATCCATGCCAATTACATTGGCCAAGATATCTCAAAGCGAAATCTAGGTTGGACAAATAGTTGACGTCCTCAGCAAAGGGCTCTTCATCTTCTTCTTCTTGCATGTAAGGTTCAATGCCATTATCCAGGCCCCCATAAACAAAGTTTGTCTGATTGGGTGGGTAGCCTAGAGGAACCACAGTGCCGATGGGGAGTCGAGGTCTCCCCATGTCTTGCATGGACTCAAGTGCGGGTGTTGCTACAATGTTTCACACTAGATACTCCCCTAGGCCCGTACTGGCCATTTCAATGATGATCGTTGGTGGTTGAGGGGGAGCGAATGGGAGTTCTTCCTGAGTCCACTCCATGTAGGGTGAACTAGGCGTCTCGACTTCCATTCGGCTAGGCATCTCTTTGGTAGAGATGGTTGAGACTAGGGGTGGTGCCTCTTCTAGGGGTTTCTTTCCCTTGTCCTTTGGTGTGGCCACCGTAGGTGGCATCGTTGTTGAAGGACCAGATGAGGAAGATGGACCCGGTTGGGGATTTGATGGACTTGACAATGGGGATGCATGTGGAATCGGACCCTGGTTAGATGGATTCAACTAAAAATCCAAATGTGTTGATGGAAGGGTCGAATGTGGCATCAATTGCACCATATTGCAATACTTGAAGGGCTCTAAGTCTGCCGGGACTACATGCACCTATCCTTCAAATGTGTACTTTAGGCATTGATGAGCTATTGAAGGGACACACTTCATGTCCCTGATCCAAGGCCAGCCCAGCAAGATATTATAGGCCATCTCACCTTCCAAGATGTGGCACAACGTATGAATAGTCTTTTGTCCCACTTGGATGGGTAGGACAATTGTGCCAACCATCGAGCATATCGCATCATTGAATGCTCAAAGAGTATAGGTGGAGGCCACGATGTGAGATGCCGGCAACTTTAGATGTTTCAATGCCATTATTGTAATGATATTATTGGATGAGCCAGTGTCCACCAACACCCTCTTATACGAAATCTCGTTGACCCATGCAATGACATGCAGGGGTGGATCCGCCACATCACCAGTCACCAATTTCAATTCATCTTCTCTAAAGGTGATGACTGGTTCTGTACATTGTTTTACATGTCCCACAAAGTTGTTGAAAGAGTTTGCTTCATGGGGCTGCAGCTCGATGGATTTTAATATCTCCATTAGAGCCTCCCGATGGGGCGATGATTGTTGAATGAGCTCATAAATGGAGAGCCTAGCCGACGTGGTCCTTAGACTTTGGGTAAGTCTAGTCCAAATCATGGCCACTGGTCTAGGTGGGGGAGGTTGCGTAGGGTGTTGTTGAGGTTGTGACATCGATGGAACTTCTCCTGTGGCTACCGCGGGGGCAGCTCCTGGGTACCTCTTGTTCCTAGTCACTATGCTTATCATCCCTACATACCCCTGCATGGGGCAATTCTGTGTTACCTCATTGACTTGAAGGTTCTTTGCCTGCGTATCATGGGCAGGTAGGGGGTCTTTGAAGACTCCCATCTGTTGGTTGTTTGGTGCTACGGGGTTGTCCACCGCCAGCGTCTTGTTGTCTATTAGGTCTTGCACCAAGCCTTTAAACTTCCAACATGCATTAAGGTCATGTCCCTTCCATCTATGGAACCTACAGTACAAGTCTTCCCTGTAGCCCTTAGGCTTTGGCACATTGGGGTCTATGGGTTGAATCTCGGGTAGGTTGATCAAGTTTGCCACTGACAAGCGGTCAAAAAGGGAGTCCCTGGACTCTGTGTAAGGTGTGAATTGTCGCCTAGGGTGATGCTACTGATTTTGTTCTTGCCTCTGATTTTCTCTGTCATAACTGTTAAGAGGCACCGCCTGATAGTTAGCATTTTGGGGCTGTGTTGCTTGTGCAGGCTTAGGGACATTTATAGCAACCTAATTGACCGTAGCGGGTTTCGGTTGTGTGGTCCCTATCTTGGTGTTTTTAGACCACTCTTTCTTCTTTGGCTTGGCAATCTCGCCATCCTGTATCTTGATCTCCTCAATGATTCTAGCTTGTGCCAGGGCTTCCTCTAAAGTGGCATATTGCTACAGCTACAATAGCATGGAGATCGATCTCAAATAGCTCTTTGAGAACATTTGGGTCAGGTTAGACATGGGAGGGAGGTAGGGCAGCTTTGAAAGCAACGTCCTCCATCGATTCCCATAGGCCACCATGGTTTCTTCCTCATACTGCCTGAGGCTAGCTAGGTCGCTTAGTGACACCTTTTTCTTGGTGTTGAAGGTGAAGCATTCGAGGAACGCGTCCACTAGCTGATCCAAGTTACTGATGCTATGTTTTGGCAACTGAGTGAACCAATCCGAGGTAGGGCCTACGAATGTGGTTATAAATGTTCTTAGCAACAAAGCATCATTGTCCTGAATGCCAAAGCATTGGCTCAAGAATCTAGTCATGTGCTCTTGGGCATCCTCCTCCCCTCTAAAGAGTGCCAACTAGGGTAGTTTAAAGTGTTTAGGGTATGGGGGCACCAACACTGATGGATGCACAGGGTGACTATAGAGCTGGCGTAAAGTGGGCTTTTGGGGCCCAGAAGTCTTGGTCTCCATAGACTCTAAGCGCTCTAGCAGCACTTTATATGCATCAGAGGATTTGATCTCTTCCTCCTTGGTTTGCTCCCATTGTGGGTTGTGGGGAACTTGAGGCCTATGGAGGGGTAGCCAGACAACATCCCCCCTGCCTTGGTAGGGCATTTCAGCCCACTCTTCTTCTTGCTCATACTCCTCATAGGCTTCTTGAGGAGTTCCTAGGCGAGACCTATAAACATGGGTGGGTGCCCGCGGAGGGTGCCCATCATTGTTTCTGGGAGTGGCCTCCCGCTCAAGTCTAGGAGGTCTTGGAGGTAATATTTGATAAGGTCGCGGGGACCTGTCTCGCACCAATGGGTTGTGCCTCTCATACAATTCTACCTTATGCATGCGAGGGGTTGGGACCCTCTTAGGCACAGTGTTCTAGAGCAATTCGTCTATCTGACACCGAATGCGCTCTTTGCTAAGGTGATACAGATGCTCTAACTATTGTTGGTCTTGCCTAAGCTGCATGATTTGCGCTTGGTGGGTGGCATGTTTGGCAAATGCCAAGTCAATTTGTTTCACCGTCTTGTGTTTAGGAAGCCTAGATGCCTCTCCTACATGTCTATCTCGGTCATGGTGATCCGAGATCCCTATGGGTTGCTTTCCTCTGTCGAGGTTAGCGGCATTCACCCGAGGCTCTGGCCTCAGTGGGTGATCTTGATACATAGCAGGTGCGGAGGCGCATTGCTCCCATGCTGTGTATTGCTCTTGAGGAATGTAGTGGTCTTCCTCGTACTCCCTTTCATATGTGTGAAAGGGGTGGGTAGAATTGGCTTGCCCTGTCTGAAGAGCCTTGTGCTCTAGATTTGGCCTAGTGTTTCTGACAATAATAAGGGGTAAAGGAGGGATGACGAAATCATGTGGCCCCTCCTTATGGACCCTATGTTGCTCTAGCGCTTCCTCACATGGTGGCCACTCATAACGAGCGTCTAAGGGAGCCCTCCCATCTATGTTGAGTGCCACGTGTATGGCCTCCTCCTGAAAGGGTCTATGCTGAGTGGGAGTGCCCCTCAAAGGGGTGCCTCCATAGTCCCATTCTGTAATGGCATGATGTGGACTATCTTGTGGATCAGGCCACCAAGGCGGTATGACCAAGTCCTCAGGACTATATCGGAGGTGACTTGTCCCCCTTTGTACACTTTTTGCAGCTCCTGCCCATGATTGGGCTCGGCTACGGGTGTACACCATGGTGATGTTTACCTAAATATGTGTACATTTTTATCTTCTTTAGGATTTCTTATGCTACACTAAACAAAAGGGAAACACACAATCAAAGCAATGATTATCTTGTTTATGGATTAAAAGTGTGCCCTAAATCTGGTTCAGTGTGTTTTGATGTTTGTTTTGAAAACCTTGTAAAGAAATTTTTGTATATGCAATATGAGGGCTCTTATATCTCCCAAAAATGGTCACCCCTTCAATATACCACTACCAGGCCATTATACCGAACCTCTCTATATACCCGCCCTTACGTGAGGGAGACTATAGGTACGTGAGAGCAGAATAGTACATGGAACATAGGCGGTACAGAAGGGGAATCACTCTATTTATGACACCTACCATAGAAGACTTATCCTCATGCACTAGGAATCACCCCAGCTACACTTGGTCAGCTTTCATCAGGATTTACATCTAGCAATAGTCACGATCGGGGTTATGTATGCAATATTTCAAGCCAAGGTGGTGATGAAATCCACCGTTGGTCTTGATCAAGGGTTGGGGTTTTACGACCAACTCCTTGGTGTTCAGATTATCTCATGATGTGTGAGGTTCTTTTTATTTTGCATAAATGAAGAAAACAGGCATTAAAACTCTCCTATGCAAGCAAATAACTAGAAAACAGAAAATAGAAAGCTGAAAATGATAGAAGGTGTTTAGGACCCCTACCTCTTCTCTGCCCAAATCGGATGCCTCTGAATTTCTGCCCTGAAATTGCATAGAGAGCTATTCATCCCGGGGTGAGATGAATAACAGATCTGTATTCATCCCAGGGTAAGACGAATTCCTATTCATCTCAGGGTGGTACGAATTCTAGCTCTGTATTCGTTATAGGATGGAACGAGCAGTAGTCCAGTGCTTGAAATATTGATACCTGCAAGAAAAAACACACAACTTTTGATCAAAAATTTAATCTTAAAATCAAGGGACAGAGGTCCCACCATGATCGCCACTGAAAGCATGAGGATACGGAAACAAAAGCGAAAATGCCAAGTGCGATGTATGCAAAAGCGAAACGTAACGCTAAGTCCTAAGAACTGAAACACATGAAAGGAAAGAAACGTAAACCAATTGAAACAAGATAGAAATAAAATGTTGAGTACAACCCTTTTTATTAATTTTCTTTAAAATCGGGTTACAATACGTCTCCTCCCTTTTGGGGACTAGGAGCGTTAAGTAGGGCTCTATTACACCACGGATTTATACGCTTTCTTCCACGTGCCCACATGTAAAATGGGCGGACCAAACATCACTGCCGCTTGCATTGATGAGTCTTGATTCCTTTCTGCTCCTTTAATGTTGATATCCTACATTCAAGGAAATAGAAAATAGTCAGTAGCACCTATAGATAAAATGAAACATGCGATCCCCAAGCCTACGGTTAGTGTATGCATAAGATGATTAAAATGATAACTGAAACATATCAGAATGAGCTAAAAATTTGACAGAAGCAATAAAACATTACCAGGAAGCCACTACAAAAGGAACAGTCTAGAAATCTTGCACAAATTTCTAATCGCTCCGGGGTGGGACGATTAGAACTGTCATAACCTGTCCGAAAGCCACCTCCTAAATGTCTAGTCCAGAGGCCTCCAAATCACCTGCAGAGTTGGGGTTAGGTAAAACGGGGTATTTTGGGATGACCCAGATGGTCATATTTTTCCAATTCAACCTCTATCACCCAGAATCTGATGATGCTATCTACATGTTAGTGAAAGCAGGAAATGATAAAAGCATGATCAAAACTTGTCAGAATCACATGAAATTTAAATGACAACATATGTAAACAACCTAGAATCAGATGCAAAAGAAAAATCAAGGAAATCTACCATATATTTCTAATCACTCCAGGGTGGGGCGATTAGAACTACGATAGTTTGGGGGGCACCCAGGGGCAGGACGCCCATCGTTTGGGACTCTGTTTCGGCACCAATCCACTTGGGATGGGTCCAAAAACTCTTATGGGGTTGTGTCAAAAAATTTGGTGGGATATTGTGGCCAAATGTTTGGGTTTGGGTCCGGATTGCGCTTCCAATAATCACCCAATAACCTCCCTTCCAAAAGAGAGATCAAGGATGTGAAAGCACAAACGATGGGTGAGGATGTAATTTGGTAGCACTTCATTGCTCCAAAATCTCCTCTCTATTCTCTTTTTTGGGTGAGAAGACTCACCAATTTATAGACCTAGGGTCTCTCTCTTTGAATGCGCATGCGAGGGCGCCACTTGAGTTGCTTGTCCTATTTTGGGAGAAAATATTATTCCCTGATTTAGAGTCTCCTTGCATGAGGCCTCCAAAATAAAGGCATGCATGACTGAAGTCTCTCTCCTTGATTTGAAGTCGTTCCTCGCAATTGCATGTCCTGAAGTTGCAGTTAAGTGGCGGACCTATCGAGGTTTGACTTTTTGCCAATCAAACCTGCTATTCGCCCCACCCTGGGACGAATGCTGATAATCATCCCTGGGTGGGATGAATACCAGTTTGTAATCATCCCAGGGTGGGACGAGTAGGGAGCAAAGTGCCAAAAAGGTGCCAAATTGACCTCTGACCTTCCAAACTACTGTGGGAGTGGTTAGGACCACTGTTTAACCTCTGGGGGCTGCCCTAGGGGCTATGTATGTCAATTCGATCAGTGCTTGTCGTCACATAATCGGATTGGTGCTGTTTTGGTGTCTACAAAATTATATAAATCTAAAATTCAAATAATAAGAAAAAGATAGAAGAAAATCTTATCCTTTATTATTACCTTATTAGTATTGGTAGAAATTTTAATGTTTTATTAGTACATTGATATTTGATATAGGATTTAAGGTGATCATACATTTATAAGAATATATGTGGATGGGAAAATACTCTAGTTTGAGTAGAAAGAAGGATTTATTAAGAATAAATATAAAAATAGAATTGATTATATGTTGATATATATTTATAAATGATCATCTCTTATCCATCCATCTTTTAAATCTAAATATAAGTTTGATTGAAAGTGTATTTTGAGCATTGTTCCTTAGTAGAGTTATTTTTGAATTCTTCATCTATGAAGATACCAATCATTTTTGTTCTTTTATTGTACCAAGCATTGTCATAAAAAAAGGTGATAAATGTCAAATCACATAAAATCATCGTAAAGTATATAATGTTACTCCTATACATTTGTACTTCAAATATATTGTATCTCAAATTTACCCCAAGGGTTAGTGATATATCTATGACATTTACTAAACTCTTAATTTAAGTATGATCACATAATTAAAATTATTAACTAGTACTAGAAAATCGAGAAATAAAAAACTACAGATTTTATAAATGGATTTATTTATATAAGGAAAAAAAAAGACGATAAAGTAAACTTGTTCATAGCCTTATCCAATGGGTAACAAAATTTAATCGAGTTCTTTAAGATCAAAATAAATGAAAATAAACTAACACATATAGAAATAACATGAGTGAAAGACCAAAAGTAATATTTGTATTTATCAAAATATTTTTCTATTAGAGTTAGTAACAAAGTTCAATAAAAATAATAATAATAATAATTAGTTGATGTGTGCGAGCACGAGCTAGGAGTGAGTGTAGTCAAAATTGAGTGTTGCCAAAGGTAAGTGTGAGTATGATCCAAAAGTGAGTGCAGTTTGAACAGAGTGTAGCCAAAAGAAAGTGTGAGTGTGGGTCGAAGGTGAGTGCAATAGAAAGCGAGTGTAAGTGTGAGCTAGGAGTGAGTGCAATCGAAAGCAAGTACAAGTGTTATTCGAGAGTGATTATACCAAAAATGAAGTGTGACTACAAGCCAAGAGTGAGGAGTAAATGTGAGCATGGAAGTAGGAACTAGAAAGCAAAGTGTGATCAAGGAACAAGTGCTACTTCTTGTTCTAGATCTTAAAAAATCTAAAATATTCATTTGAAGAAAATATAAGTAACATGGAAAGACAGTCATTTGTGAAAGTCCTTAATAAAAGTATGGATGACCAAGTTGGAAGTATGGATTCCCTAGATATCAATAACAAGAAGAGTGAATCTATGGAAAACCTAGTCCAGGTAGCAAATTATACACCATAAGTGATTATTAAGGATGAGACGAATGGGAATTATATAATGGTTCTTAAAACCAAAGGGTTAATATTATGAAATAGTTCTTGCTCAAGAAGCCATCCATTCCATGGATATGCAAAATTCTCCTTCCATTTTCATTTGGTTAGACTTATCCAAAGCTTATGATAGAGTGGATTAGCACTTCCTTATAAAAGTTTTGAGGCAATTTGGTTTCTCTAAGGATTGTATGGATTGGATTATGGGATGTATCTCTTCAGTTTCCTACTTAGTTCTTATCAATGGCAGGCCTTCTCAGTCTTTCCCGACTTATAAAGGTATTAGGCAAGGTGACCCGCTATCCCCTTATTTATTCATCATTCTTGTTGAATGCTTGAGTAGGACTATAACCAAAAAGAGGGAAAACAAAACCCTTGAGGGAGTTACCATTTCTCATGGAGCTAGACCTATCTCTCATATTCAATTTGTGGATGACTCTACTATTTTAGGTAAAGCTACAGTTAAGGAAGCTTCTAATATTAAGCAAATCATTATCTATTTTTCTAAGGCTACTGGGCAATTGATCAATGAAGACAAATCTAAAGCTATTTTCTTTCAGTGCTCTACTAGACAGGAATCCATGGTCTTGGATAAGCTAAGATATAAGAAGACCTCTCTTCCAATCACTTATTTAGGTATTCCCATAAATATTCAAAGGCAAAAAAATAAATATTGGAATTGGTTGTTGGACAAAGTCAAGAAGAAAATTGGAAAGTGGACCAACAAGTGGCTTTCTTATGGGGGTAGAATCACCTTGGTAAAATCAGTCCTTAAAGCTATTCCTATTTATGTTTCTTTCATTTTGAATATTCCAAAGGTTGTTCTTCAATAATTGGATCAAATCAGTCATCGTTTCCTTTGGAGTGGTACTAAGGAGAAAATAAAATGGGCCTTGGTGAAATGGGATACTTTATGTCTTCCTAAGAGTGAAGGGGGGTTAGGTTTACGGTCTTCAATTAATAAAAACAAATATTTAGCTGCTAAATTATATTTGAGGATGTTGCATAACCCCAATGCTCTTTGGGCCAATAATCTCCATGCTAAATATGTTGAGAACAAAAGTCCTGAAGACATTGTTTACTATCAACTTCCTATCAAAGGTTCTCCCATTTTAGAAGTTCTTAAGACTGGTGAGGATTTGATAAAGAAAAAATTATTTTGGATCATTCATAATGGTCAACATGCAAATTTTTGGATAGATTCTTGGGATGGTCACAAGCCTTTGATAACTCAATTTCCCGATTGGAGGCCTTGGATGGAGGAGCTTCACCGAGCTAATTGGATAAAGGTGGCTAATTATTGTCGGTACCATACTAGTAATTCAAAGGTTGGTAGATATTGGATCCCTATTGAGGACTGGCCTATTCAAATCCTAGAAAGGCAAAGACAAGATATCCAAGGCATCCTTCATATGAGATCCCTCTCTTGGTCCCATGAAAAAGATTGTTTTGGATGGAACAACACTACTAAGGGTGAGTATTCAGTTGCTCAAGGTTATTTGACCTTATGCCATAATAATCCCAACCATTCTTCTGACATATTTTCTCAATTGTGGGCTCAAAAGCTCGGCCTAAGGTGAGGTTCTTTAATTGGCTTTTATTGCATCGTAGGGTGCTTACTGGTGAGCAACTTATGAAGCGTGGTTTTCATGGCCCTTTTAGATGTGAAATGTGTGAAGAGAATGTAGAAAATATCAACCATATTTTTATTGAGTGTACTTTAGCCTCTGAGATGTGGAGGAGAATGGCCACTTTACTTGGCTTACAGTGGTCCAATTTTTTTACTTTTGAACAACTTTGGAGGGATTGGCCTAATCAAGAGGGTGTTGATCATTTTATTAGGCAGTTAGTTTGGATGGGTTCTACCATTCTTCTTTGGAATATTTGGAATGAAAGGAACAACCAAATTTTTAATCAAGATAGTAAGGATATTCACTATATTTGGCAAAAGACCATAGCCAACTTAGTTGAATCAGTCCATCATCTCCTTAATCACCCCCAAAACTCCCACCAAATATGGGATCAAGTGATGCAAAGATTGAATATTAAACCTTCTAAGGGCAACCATCTTAAAGGGAATGTGAGTATTAGTAAATTGGATAGGAATAGAAATTGGCAACCTCCTCCTAAGGATTTTGGAAAAGTCAATACTGATGGAGCCTCTAGAGGGAACCCTGGAAAAGCCGGTGTGGGAGGAATTGGTAGACTTTCAGATGGCTCCCTGGTTTTTACTTTTGCTGAGAATTTGGGTATTCTTTCCAATAACCTTGTTGAGGGGTATGGTATCCTCAGAGGTCTTCAGGAGGCTACTAAGGTTGGATGGGAAAAGGTGATAGTTGAGTCTGACTCTCAACTTATGATTAATCTCTTGAAGAATCCTTCTAAGAATCATAAGGTGGATTGGAGAATAAAAAGAATTATTGAGAAGATTCGGTTAATCCAGGATGGGATTTTTGAAAGTTGATTACAATCATGTGGTCGAGAGATCAAAACAAGAGTGTTGATGCTTTAGCTAATTGGGCTTTGGACAAAGGTGATCTTACTTGTTATGGCCACCCTCCTATATGGTGGGCTTCTCAAATTAGGGAAGCTCTTCTTTCTATCATTTCTTTGGATGGCTCCAGTTCTGAAGGTACCTAGTTTCTTCTTGTTTTTTTTTTTTGCTTCTCTTTGGTTCATTCAGTTTTTTTTAGTTCCCTAGCTCATTCTATTCTTTATTTTGTTTCCTCTATTGATTCTTGCCTTAATAGTCTTTTGGTCTAGATAGGTCTTTGTTTTGTTCATTTTTTATTTCTTTTTTTCCTTTTTTTTTTTTTGTTTAGTTTTTTAAGGTGGGTGGGTTTTTTATTTTGTTTTGTTTTTGTGTTCTTTGTGTTGTTTTTTGTTGTTCTTGTGTTTTTGTTGTTTTGTTTTTTTTTTTTATGTTTTTTGTTATTGTTCTTGTGTTTTTTTTGTTCTTGTTCTTGGGTTTCTCTTTGTTTGTGTTATTTCGTGTTTTTATGGGTGAGTGTTTTCTATATTTTTTGTTTTTTTTTTATTGTCTATTGTTGGTTGTTTTTTATTTTTATTTTTGTTTTATTTTTTAATTTTTTAGGTTTTGGTTGTGTTTATTTTTCTTGTTTTTTTTTGGGTTATGTCTTTGTAGTGTTCTGTTGTTTTTGTCTTGTTTGTGTTTTGTTATGTGTTTCTTGTGTTTTTCTATGTGGTTTGTGTTGTGGTTTATTTTATCTTATTGTGTGTGTTTGGTTGTGCTTTTGTTTTTGACACACTCAAGGAGCATGTTTTTTATTTTATTTTATTATTTTTGTTGTTATCTACTTATTTTTAATTGGGTTTGTGTGTTTGTTTGCTCCTTGAGTGTGTCAAAGGTGGTAGGCCAAGTCCGAGTCCTAGGCATTTTTGGCGGAATGGATACCCCTGCCTCCTTGGGTCTTACCCGAAAGTGGCATCCCTTTTGGGATGTTTTCCACAAATAAAAAAAATATGTAGTTTTCAAGGATATATGCAAACATTTTATCAGATTCAAAATTGATGGAGGCCCATGGTTTGCGTGCAAATATGCATTATATTTAAGACATTGGAGTGATAATTAATTTATGGATAAATTAGGATTTTTGGTCTTCCTTATCAACTCATCAATAAGGAGGTTTTGAATAATAACTATAGTATTTTCTACATGCTATTCTCATAAATTTTAGCTTTGATTATAGTTGGTGTGAGTGGATTAAATGTTACTATAGCATTGTAAATTTTTTTTTTTTGATCAATAGTTCTCTTACTAGTTACTTCAAGATATCTTGTAAACTTTGTGAGGGTGATCCACTTTATCCTTATCTATTCATTATTATAGAAGAACTATTAGGAAGAGTCATTTAAAAGGAAAACTCAAGGGTATTCAACTTGCAAAACATGGTCCCGTCAAATATCATATCCAATTTGTTGATGATACTTTTCTTTTGGGCCATTCGTTAGTCGATGAGGCCATGGAGTTTAAATTAATATTATCATGCCATAAGAAGGATTGTGGAAAGTTGGTAAATACTATAAAATCTAGTATTTTTTATTAATACTATGCTTGATTTATATTAAATTATTGTGAATATCTTAAAGAGTAAGCAACTGTTAAAAGTCTTGAATCATACTTTTATTACTTTAATTACTGTGAGTTCACCTAAGGAGATAATTAGTAATTATAGGCTTGTTTCGCTTTGTAATATAGTATAAAAGAAGTTAGTAAATCTTATGGCTTAGAGGTTAAAAACTTTTATACCAAATATGATTTCAAGTGAGCAAGGTGGTTTTGTTGAAGGCAGAAAAATTTTAGGTGAAATAGTAGTGTCCCAAGAGGTGATACACAATGTCCAAGTAGAAGTAACCAGGTGTGTTTATTAAATTACATCTTTCTATAGCCTATGACAGAGTATATTGGACCTTTATGCAAAGGATTTTAGAAAAATTGGCTTTAGAGAGGGGTGGAGACATTGGGTAAAAGCATGTACATAGACCACATCGTTATAAATTCTAGTAAACGATAGTCCCAATCCCATGTTCATAGCAGGGCGATGGTTGAGGTAAGGGGGCCCTATTTCTCCTTACCTTTTTATCCTTTATGCAAAAGGTCTACAAATACTATTAGAAAAAGGGATACAAGAGGGAAGGATGAGGGGTCTAAAAATAATCACTCGAATTGACATAAATCACCTCTAGTTTATGGATGATATTGCTCTTATTAGTAAAGCCAAAGTATTAGTAGGAAGAAACATAAAACAAGTTTTAGATGGGTATCCTCAAGCTACTAGGAAAACTTTAAATGAAAAAAAAGTCACAAATAGTTTTTTTCAACACAACGAAGAGGGTGAAAGATAAAATTATACAACTATTGAACTTCATGGAAACACCTTTACCTATAGAATATCTACGAGTGTCTTTATCTCCAAATAAAATAAAAATTAAGGAGTAAAATGTGTTGATTGACAAACTACAAGCTAAGTTGAGCAATAGGATGCACAAATGGCTAAGCTTAGGAGGAATGCTTACAATGATTAAAGTTGTGTTACAAGTCCTCTGATTTTATAAATTTTCCATACTTTAACATCCAAAGAGAATTGGAAAATATATTGACAAACACACAAGAAAGGTTTATGGTTAGGCATAAGGGGAGAACAAAAACTAGCAATGGTTAACTAGGAGAAGATATAACAAACAAAATATAAGGGAATATTGGGAATAAGAACAACAACCAAAAACAATAGGACACTAGGAGGGAAGCTAGTACCCTATTAAGATGCTATAAGGTTTGAGTTTTAGGAGATAAAGTTTAACAGTAACTTCAAAAGAGTAGATTCATATAAATTATGATATATTTATGTTATATTGTCATGGGTTTCTGAAATATATTATAAATTTACTTTTTAATTTTTTTTACATGCTGAAATTAGTAGTCGCCATGATGATCCAGGATATTTCGTGCACCTTTTTTTCCTCTATGGTCACCACATTATTTCTTGTCATATTCCCCATAAACCTCCACATAGTAATCCATGCATGCCATCCATATAACCATCATACCCCATTCACTATAAATATTTTACACTAGTGAAGAACCAGAAAAGGGACAAGTGTTTAGTCTGAGGAGGTCTAAGATTTGAACCGTTGGCATCCATCTTACGGATTTGGCTACACCAATTGGTCTAAATATTAGACCTACTTTACAAAATGTTATTGATAAAAAAATCATATTGAAAATTTTATGATGTAAAAACTGTTCCATAAAATATGATTATAATCTATAATTGTGTTAATAGTTTTTTACTAATTTTTTAGTATTTTATTATAATTGTACACAGATAATCAATTAATTGATCATGAGTCATATCTTGTTTATTAATAGAATAAATTAAATAATCATCTCAATAGCTAAGTAAATCATGTAAATTTTTAAGGTCCATGATCATTGTCACCACTTTATATTTATGTAGACCTACTATATTACAAATATAGTTAAGTAACTTTTAAAGTCCATGATCATTGAGTATATTTAAGGATGAGAACCCTCTATTGGAGGAACATGTATTGTAGTATGACTTTAAACTTTGAAAATCCTATTTAGAGTGCATAAAAATTTACTATCAAGCACACTCAAAGCTATTATTGTTTGTATAATGAAGGCAAATTCTCCTTAGCCACATGAAATCATATAAAACTTCAAAAATCAACAATTGAAAAACTAGGGAATTTTTTATAGAAATTAGCATAGCCATTGAACATGAATAATCGTATACTTTAATTGAGACATATTTGTAGACTATTATTAATATTATCATATAAAACTACAAAACCAACACTAAAAAAACTTAAAAATTTCTTATTAAATATAATATAAACATTAAACATAAATAATTATATATTTTAATTGAATCATATTCCTAAACAATTATTAATTTTATAAAATAAATATAACTGGAATACCAAACACTAATTTGAATACCAACACTTAACGAAGAAATACAATTTCAATATAATAAAAAATTAATTATTTAAAAAATAAAACAAAGCAACTAACCTTTAGTGATGTTTGCTACCAAGCGGAGAGTATAATCCCAATTTCAACATTTCCTTTCTCATCACGCCTGAAAACTGTTAGAATGAGCATGTGAGTCTAACTTTGACATTTGTGTTGTTTCGGACATTCAAGCGGCGTGCTAGACTGTTATCAATACAGTTATGCTAGACCGTTATACATGTGAGGTTGATATGTGATAATAGATGTAATACAAAGAACCTACATAAATCTAATCTATGATAAAATAAAAATTAGGAAAATTATGCTCATAAAAATTAATTTCGATGTTACTTCTTAAAAAAAGATTGAAGCTAAAACAAAATTCTCCATAATCACTCTAAATTATAAAACTTCAAAAATCAACAATAAAAAAATTTAAAAATATTTTTATAAAAGATAGCATAACTATTAAACATAATTATTTAATATATTTTAATTAAAAAATATTTATAAATTATTATAAAAAAATATGGATGGAATAACAAATTCTAGTACCAAACATCGGAAAAGAAGTACAGTTCTCTTCTAGTTAAAAAATAATTAGTGAAAAACAGAACAAAACAACTAACGGTTAGTGATGTTTGCTACCAAACGGAGATTATAATCTCAATTTCAACCTTTCCTTTCTCATCACGCCTGAAAACCAATAGAATGAGCATGTGAGTCCGAGTTTGACATTTCTTTTGTTCTGGACATTCAAGGGGCGTGCCAGACCGTAATCAATACGGCTATTTACTATAGACTCCATATGCCCGAGCTTGTTATATAAATACATGAGTTTAGCAATCACAGTTTCAACGGAAACAACACTAGAACGCATTTCGTTGTCCTTTTCCAGCCATCCATCGCTTCCATCGCTGAAGTTATGGGGCGATCAATGCTATTGAAAGTCAGCGTGTTGCTCGTTGCACTGAACGTGATATTTATTGTCCGTGTCTCCGCTCGATACAACTTCCTTAATCCGATTTCAGACACAGAGAAATATATCTTTCCAAGTAGCTTGGAGCAGTTACAATCTTCCTGCAACTGCAGAGGCCCTACGCCAGATCCTAAATGCTGCAAACCACCATCTTCCAACAAGGAAAATCAAACTATTTTGATAACTAACGAGAGCTTGGCACGGAAAGACGTAAACCTTGATATTGGTGGTCGCAATTCAGGTACACAGAAATATATCTTTCCAAATAGCTTGGAGCAGTTACAATCCTCCTGTAACTTCAGAGGCCCTACGCCAGATCCTAAATGCTGCAAAACATCATCTTCCAGCAAAGAAAAACAAAATGTTTTGTTAACTAATGAGAGCTTGGCACGCAAAGACAGAAACCTTGAAATTGGTGGTCGCCAAGGTATTCCTGAAGTTAGTATTGCAAGCTTAGATTCCAACAGTCATTAACACTATTTAGTCCACTACCTATGAAGCCTACTATCGTAGAAATCCTGTTTCATTCATCCATAAATGTTGTCGTAACTATCGAATAAAACTACCGCCATAATTGTTGTCTAAATTATCGAATAAAATTACCGCCATGATTTGAATGGTCTCCTTTCAATGATATGAGAGGTTTCTTTTTCCATTATTTTGTTTGTTTATGTATTGGAAAGCGAGGTTCTTATTAAAATGTAATAAGGTCTATGTTTTAGGAGATAAAATTTAACAGTAACTTCGGAAGAGTAGTTTCCTGATATATTGATGTTATATTTTCATGGGTTTCTATCACTTTTATTCATGATAATGATATCTTTCTGCACTTACTTACATAAATAATAATTAATGATATGAAATCAAGTGGTTAGTATCTTGAGCTCCTCAAGCAAAATATGATAACTATCACATATTATTCGTTATCATAAGACTATGTGGTTTATAGAAATATCGCGTTGATGATGTTGATGTGGTTGTGATTTAATATCAAATCCAGTATACCCATTTTCAAAAACATTTATTTACTATTTATTTTAGTAGTAATGATAAATATAGTGATACTATAAGTAGTGATGAAGTACAAGAATAAGACTAAATTCAATTTTACAAAAATTAAAAACTTTTTTACTTCACAAAATATTGTCATTTTTTTAACATATTTTCATTTTGTGTTTCAAGTTTTATAGAACCAAGTAAATGTAATTGTATTTACCTCAATTATAAAAATATAAAATTCAAATTATATAAATCTAAAATTCAAATAATAAGAACAAGATAGAAGAAAATCTAATCCTTTATTATTACCTTATTAGTATTGGTAGAAAGTTTAATGTTTTATTAGTACATTGCTATTTGATATAGGATTTAAGGTGATCATACATTTATAAGAATATATGTGGATGGTAAAATATTCTAGTTTGAGTAGAAAGAAGAATTGATTAAGAATAAATATAAAAATAGAATTGATTATATGTTGATATATATTTATAAATGATCATCTCTTATCCATCCATATTTTAAATCTAAATATAAGTTTGATTGAAAGTGTATTTTGAGCGTTGTTCCTTAGTATAGTTATTTCTAAATTCTTCATCTATGAAGATACCAATCATTTTTGTTCTTTTATTGTACCAAGCAATGTCATAAAAAAAGGTGATAAATGTCAAATCACATAAAATCATCGTAAAGTATATCAATGTTACTCCTCTACATTTGTACTTAAAATATATTGTATCTCAAAGTTACCCCAAGGGTTAGTGATATATCTATGACATTTACTAAACTCTTAATTTAAGTATGATCACATAATTAAAATTATTAACTAGTACTAGAAAAGGGAGAAATAAAAAACTACAGATTTTATAAATGGATTTATTTATAGAAGGAAAAAAAAAGAAAGGATAAAATAAACTTGTTCATAGCCTTGTCCAGTGGGTATCAAAATTTAATCAAGTTCTTTAAGATCAAAATAAATGAAAATAAACTAACACATATATAAATAACATGAGTGAAAGACCAACAGAAATATTTGTATTTATAAAAATATTTTTCTATTAGAGTTAGTAACAATGTTCAGTACAAAAAATAATAATAATAGTTAGTTGATGTTTGTGAGCATGAGCTAGGAGTGAGTGTAGTCAAAATTGAGTGTGGCCAAAGGTAAGTGTGATCATGATCCAAAAGTGAGTGCAGTTAGAACATAGTGTAGCCAAAAGCAAGTGTGAGAGTGGGTCGAAGTTGAGTGCAATAGAAAGTGAGTGTGAGTGTGATCTAGGAGTGAGAGCAATCGAAAGCAAGTACAAGGGTGATTCAAGAGTGAGTATACCAAAATTAAGTGTGAGTACAAGCCAAGAGTGAGAAGTAAATGTGAGCATGGAAGTAGGAACTAGAAAGCAAAGTGTGATCAAGGAACAAGTGCTACTTCTTGTTCCAGATCTTAAAAAATCTAAAAGATTCATTTGAAGAAAATATAAGTAACATGGAAAGAAAGTCATTTGTGAAAGTCCTTAATAAAAGTATGGATGACCAAGTTGGAAGTATGGATGCCCTAGATATCAATAACAAGAAGAGTGAATATATGGAAAACCTAGTCTAGGTAGCAAATTATACACCATAAGTGATTATTAAGGATGAGACGAATGGGAATTATATAATGGTTCTTAAAACCAAAGGGTTAATATGTATTTTTCAAGGATATATGCAAACATTTTATCAGATTCAAAATTGATGGAGGCCCATGGTTTACGCGCAAAGATGCATTATATTTAAGACCTTGGAGTGATAATTAATTTGTGGATACATAAACTATTAAAAGATTTTTGGTATATATTAGGATTTTTGGTCTTCCTTATCAACTCATCAATAAGGAGGTTTTGAAGAATAAGTATAGAATTTTCTACATGATATCCCCATAAATTTAGCTTTGATTATAGTTGGTGTGAGTGGATTAAATGTTACTATAGCATTGTAAAAAAAATTGTTTTGATCAATGGTTCTCTTACTAGTTACTTCAAGATATCTTGTAAACTTTATGAGGGTGATCCACTTTATCCTTATCTATTCATTATTCTAGAAGAACTATTATGAAGAGTCATTTAAAAGGAAAACTCAAGGGTATTCAACTTTCAAAACATGGTCCCTTCAAATCTCATATCCAATTTGTTGATGATACTTTTCCTTTAGTCCATTCGTTAGTAGATGAGGCCATGGAGTTTAAATTAATATTTTCATGCCATAAGAAGGATTGTGGAAAGTTGGTAAATACTATAAAATCTAGGTATTTTTATTAATACTACGCTTGATTTATATTAAATTATTGTGAATATCTTAAAGAGTAAGCAACTGTTAAAAGTCTTGAATCATACTTTTATTACTTTAATTACTATGAGTTCACCTAAGGAGATAATTAGTAATTATAGGCTTGTTTTTCTATGTAATGTAGTATAAAAGAACATAGTATAGTTTATGGCTTAGAGGTTAAAAACTTTTATACCAAATTTGATTTCAAGTGAGCAAGATGGTTTTGTTGAAGGTAGAAAAATTTTAGGTGAAATAGTAGTGTCCCAAGAGCTGATACACATAATGTCCAAGTAGAAGTAACCAGGTGTTTTTATTAAATTACATCTTTCTATAGCCTATGACAAAGTATATTGGACCTTTATGCAAAGAATTTTAGAAAAATTGGCTTTAGAGAGGGGTGGAGACATTGGGTAAAAGCATGTACATAGACCACATATTGCTGTAAATCACTCGATTTGACGTAAATCATCTCTAGTTTATGGATGATATTGCTGTTATTAGTAAAGCCAAAGTATTAGTAGGAAGAAACATAAAACAAGTTTTATATGGGTATCCTCAAGCTACTGAGAAAACTTTAAATGAAAAAAAGTCACAAATAGTTTTTTTCAACAAAACAAAGAGGGTAAAAGATAAAATTGTACAACTATTGAACTTCATGGAAACTCCTTTACCTATAGAGTATCTAGGAGTGTCTTTATCTCCAAATAAAATAAAAATTAAGGAGTAAAATGTGTTGATTGACAAACTACAAGCTAAGTTGAGCAATAGGATGCACAAATGGCTAATCTTAGGAGGAATGCTTACAATGATTAAAGTTGTGCTACAAGTCCTCTAAGTTTATAAATTTTCCATACTTTAACCTCCAAGGAGAATTGGAAAATATATTGGCAAACACACAAGAAAGTTGTATGGTCATGCATAAGGGGAGAACAAAAACTAGCAATGGTTAACTGGGAGAAGATATAACAACCAAAAGATAAGGGAATACTGGGAATAAGAACAACAACCAAAAACAATAGGACACTAGGAGGGAAGCTAGTACCCTATTAAGATGCTATAAGGTTTGAGTTTTAGGAGATAAAATTTAATAGTAACTTCAGAAGAGTAGATTCATATAAATTATGATATATTGATGTTATATTTTCATGGGTTTCTGAAATATATTATAAATTTACTTTTTTAATTTTTTTACATGCTGAAATTAGTAGTCGCCACGATGATCCAGGATATTTCGTGCACCTTTTTTTCCTCTATGGTCACCACATTATTTCATCTCATATTCCCCATAAACCTCCACATAGTACTCCATGCATGCCATCTATATAACCATCATACCCCATTCACTATAAATATTTTACACTAGTGAAAGCACCAGAAAATGGACAAGTGTTTAGTCTGAGGAGGTCTAAGATTTGAACCGTAGGCATCCATCTTACGGGTTTGGCTACACCAATTGGTCTAAATCTCAGACCTACTTTACAAAATGTTATTGATAAAAAAAACATATTGAAAATTTTTTGATGTAAAAAGTGTTCCATAAAATATGATTATAATCTATAATTGTGTTAATAGTTTTTTACTAATTTCTTAGTATTTGATTATAATTGTACACAGATAATCAATTAATTGATCATGAGTTATATCTTGTTTATTAATAGAATAAGTTAAATAATCATCCCAATAGCTAAGTAAATCATGTAAATTTTTAAGGTCCATGATCATTGTCACCACTCTATATTCATGTGGACCTACTATATTACAAATATAGTTAAGTAACTTTTAAAGTCCATGATCATTGAGTATATTTAAATATGACAACCCTCTATTGGAGGAACATGTATTGTAGTATGAGTTTAAAATTTGAAACTCCTATTTAGAGTGCATAAAAATTTACTATCAAGCACACTCAAAGCTATTATTTTTTGTATAATGAAGGCAAATTCTTCTTAGCCACATGATATCATATAAAACTAGGGAATTTCTTATAGAAATTAGCATAGCCATTGAACATGGATAATCATATACTTTAATTGAGACATATTTGTAGACTATTATTAATATTATCATATAAAACTACAAAACCAAAACTAAAAAAAATAAAAAATTTCTTGTTAAAAATAATATAAACATTAAACATAAATAATTATATATTTTAATTGAATCATATTCCTAAACTATTATTAATTTTATTATAAAATAAATATAACTGGAATACCAAACACTAATTTGAATACCAACACTTCATGAAGAAATACAATTTCAATATGATAAAAAATTAATTATTTAAAATATAAAACAAAGCAACTAACCTTTAGTGATGTTTGCTACCAAGCGGAGAGTATAATCGCAATTTCAACATTTCCTTTCTCATCACGCCTGAAAACTATTAGAATGAGCATGTGAGTCTAACTTTGACATTTGTGTTGTTTCGGACATTCAAGCGGCGTGCTAGACCGTTATCAATACGGCGAGACTCCATATGACCGACTTTGTCACAGTTTCAACAGAAAACAAAATTGACCATTATATCTATTAAAATTGATTTTTAATAAGGTACAAGTACAATGCCATTTATTTACTAAATTTTATTTTTGCTTCAAAAAAAGATAGAGAATTTATTTGAATGCTTCATGGATATAAAAAAAATTGATGAAATAATAGATAAATAATTATAAAGATAAGTTAATGATTATTATATGGAGGATTTGATTTGATTATTATTTATAAAAAGAAATATGAGTAATTTCAAAAATATATTACCAAAATATACATGTGAGGTTGATATGTGATAATAGATGTAATACAAAGAACCTACTTAAATCTATGATAAAATAAAAATTAGGAAAGTTATGCTCACAAAAATTAATTTCTTTGTTACTTTTTAAAAAAAAATTATAAAAATCAGGAAAGTTATGCTCATAAAAATTAATTTTATTGTTACTTTAAAAAAAAAAAATTGAAACTAAAGCAAAATTCTCCATAATCACTCTAAATTATAAAACTTCAAAAATCAACAATAAAAAAAAATTAAAAATATTTTTATAAAAAATAGCATAACTATTAAACATAATTATTTAATATATTTTAATTAAAAAATATTTATAAATTATTATAAAAATATGGATGGAATAACAAATTCTAGTACCAAACATTGGAAAAGTACAGTTCTCTTATAGTTCAAAAATAATTAGTGAAAAACAGAACAAAGCAACTAACGGTTAGTGATGTTTGCTACCAAACGAAGATTATAATCTCAATTTCAACCTTTCCTTTCTTATCACGTCTGAAAACCAATAGAATGAGCATGTGAGTCCGAGTTTGACATTTCTTCTGTTCTGGACATTCAAGGGGCGTGCCAGACCGTAATCAATACGGCTATTTACAATCCTCCTGTAACTGCAGACGCCCTACGCCAGATCCTAAATGCTGCAAAACATCATCTTCTAGCAAAGAAAAACAAAATGCTTTGTTAACTAATGAGAGCTTGGCACGCAAAGACAGAAACCTTGAAATTGGTGGTCGCCAAGGTATTCCTGAAGCTAGTATTGCAAGCTTAGATTCCAACAGGCATTAATACTATTTAGTCCAGTACCTATGAAGCCTACTATCGTAGAAATCATGTTTCATTCATCCAGAAATGTTGTCAGTATCGAATAAAACTACCGCCATAATTGTTGTCTAAATTATCGAATAAAATTACCGCCATGATTTGAATGGTCTCCTTTTCCATGATATGAGAGGTCTTCTTTTACCATTATTTTGTTTGTTTATGTATTAGAAAGCGAGGTTCTTATTAAAATTTAATAAGGTCTATGTTTTAGGAGATAAAATTTAACAGTAACTTCGAAAGAGTAGTTTCCTGATGTTATATTTTCATGGGTTTCTAACACTTTTAACATATTCATGATAATGCTATCTTTCTGCACTTACTTACATAAATAATAAATAATAATTAATGATATGAACTCAAGTGGTTAGTATCTTGAGCTTTTAAAGTGCATATCCATGTTTAAGCTCCTCAAAGCAAAATATGATAACTATCAAATATTATTAGTTATCATAACACTACGTGGTTTATAGAAATATCACGTTGATGATGTTGATGTGGTTGTGATGTAATATCAAATCCAATATACCCCTTTTCAAAAACATTTATTTACTATTTATTTTAGTAGTAATGATAAATATAGTGATACTATAAGTAGTAATGAAGTACAAGAATAAGACTAAATTAAATTTTACAAAAATTAAAAACTTTTTTACTTCACAAAATATTGTCATTTTTTAAAGAAATTTTCATTTTGTGTTTCAAGTTTTATAGAACCAAGTAAATGTAATTGTATTTACCTCAATTATAAAAATATAAAATTCAAATTATATAAATTTAAAATTCAAATAATAAGAACAAGATAGAAGAAAGTCTAATCCTTTATTATTACCTTATTAGTATTGGTAGAAAGTTTAATGTTTTATTAGTACATTGCTATTTGATATAGGATTTAAGGTGATCATACATTTATAAGAATATATGTGGATGGGAAAATATTCTAGTTTGAGTAGAAAGAAGGATTGATTAAGAATAAATATAAAAATAGAATTGATTATATGTTGATATATATTTATAAATGATCATCTCTTATCCATCCATCTTTTAAATCTAAATATAAGTTTGATTGAAAGTGCATTTTGAGCGTTGTTTCTTAGTATAGTTATTTCTGAATTCTTCATCTATGAAGATACCAATTATTTTTGTTCTTTTATTGTACCAAGCAATGTCATAAAAAAATGTGATAAATGTCAAATCACATAAAATCATCGTAAAGTATATCAATGATACTTCTCTACATTTGTACTTAAAATATATTGTATCTGAAAGCTACCCCAAGGGTTAGTGACTCTTAATTTAAGTACGATCACATAATTAAAATTATTAACTAGTACTAGAAAAGGGAGAAATAAAAAAGTACAGATTTTATAAATTGATTTATTTATAGAAGGAAAAAAAAGAGAGGATAAAGTAAACTTGTTCATAGCCTTATCCAGTGGGTATCAAAATTTAATCGAGTTCTTTAAGATCAAAATAAATGAAAATAAACTAACACATATAGAAATAACATGAGTGAAAGACCAAAAGAAATATTTGTATTTATAAAAATAATTTTCTATTAGAGTTAGTAACACAGTTCAATACAAAAAATAAAAATAATAGTTAGTTGATGTCTGCCAACACGAGCTAGGAGTGAGTGTAGTCAAAATTGAGTGTGGCCAAAGGTAAGTGTGATCATGATCCAAAAGTGAGTGCAGTTAGAACAGAGTGTAGCCAAAAGCAAGTGTGAGTGTGGGTCAAAGGTGAGTGCAATAGAAAGCAAGTGTGAGTGTGAGCTAGGAGTGAGTGCAATCGAAAGCAAGTACAAGTGTGATTCGAGAGTGAGTATACCAAAAATTAAGTGTGAGTACAAGCCAAGAGTGAGAAGTAAATGTGAGCATGGAAGTAGGAACTAGAAAGCAAAGTGTGATCAAGGAACAAGTGCTACTTCTTGTTCCAGATCTTAAAAAATCTAAAAGATTCATTTGAAGAAAATATAAGTAACATGGAAAGAAAGTCATTTGTGAAAGTCCTTAATAAAAGTATGGATGACCAAGTTGGAAGTATGGATGCCCTAGATAGCAATAACAAGAAGAGTGAACCTATGGAAAACCTAGTCCAGGTAGGAAATTATACACCATAAGTGATTATTAAGGATGAAACGAATGGGAATTATATAATGGTTCTTAAAACCAAAGGGTTAATATGTAGTTTTCAAGGATATATGCAAACATTTTATCAGATTCAAAATTGATGGAGGCCCATGGTTTATGTGCAAAGATGCATTATATTTAAGACATTGGAGTGATAATTAATTTGTGGATATAGAAACTATTAAAATATTTTTGGTATATATTAGGATTTTTGGTCTTCCTTATCAACTCATCAATAAGGAGGTTTTGAAGAATAAGTATAGAATTTTCTACATGCTATTCTCATAAATTTTAGCTGTGATTATAGTTAGTGTGAGTGGATTAAATGTTACTATAGCATTGTAAATTTTTTTGTTTTGATCAATGGTTATTTTACTAGTTACTTCAATATATCTTGTAAAATTTGTGAGGGTGATCCACTTTATTCTTATCTATTAATTGTTCTAGAAGAACTCTTAGGAAGAGTCATTTAAAAGTAAAACTCAAGGGTATTCAACTTGCAAAACATGGTCCCTTCAAATCTCATATCCAATTTGTTGATGATACTTTTCTTTTGGGCCATTCAATAGTCGATGAGGCCATGGAGTTTAAATTAATATTATCATGCCATAAGAAGGATTGTGGAAATTTGGTAAATACTATAAAATCTAGGATTTTATATTAATACTACGCTTGATTTATATTAAATTGTTGTGATTTATTTTAAAGATGTTGGCAATTTTGGGTACTTTGGGTACATTGCATTTGATCAAGTGTTTAAGATGTCATTGATGTCAAGAAGCTTTCAAAGGAATCTGATTTGATGTCAAATAATTTGTTTTGGTGAAGGTTACGACATGACAGTTTCAAAGGTCTCTGGCAAACCCCAAGCTGACAGGTTCGAAAGAAAAGAGTAAGTTGGAAAAATGAGTAAGTTGGAAAAGTGTCATGATATCATGACATGTCACAGTTTCACGACTTAAACAGGAGAGAGAAAGCTTTTTGGAAAAATGTCATGATATCGCGACATGTCACATTTTTGTGACTTAGGCAAGAGAGAGAAAGATTTTTAGAAAAGTTTCGTGATATGGCGACATGCCATAGTTTTGCGACTCATAAAGGAGAGAGAATGTATGGAGTCAAAAATGTCACGATTTCGTGACATATTACAGAAGAGGGAGTCCAAAAGAATTTTTTTTCATGATTTCGTGACATGTTGCAGGTGAGGGAGTCCAAAAGAAAAAGTGTCACGATTTCGCAACATGTTGCAGGAGAGGGAGTCCGAAAGAAAAAGTGTCACGATTTCGTGACATGTTGCAGGAAAGGGAGTCCGAAAGAAAAAGTGTCACGATTTTGCGACATGTTGCAGGAGGAGTCCAAAAGAAAAAGTGTCATGATTTCGTGACAAGTTCGAAGAGAGAGAAAGTATCAAGATAAAGTGTCATGATTTCGTGACATGCTACAGAAGTCAAAGTAAGAGCTATTGTGATTTTGTGACATGCTACAGAACTCGAAGTGAGAACTATCATGATTTTGTGACATGTAGCAAAGGGAAGATTCTGAAATGAGAAGCATCGTGATTTCATGACAGGCTGCAAAGAAGTCGTACGGATGCATAAAGTGTCGTGATTTCATGACAGGTTGAAGAGAAAGCTTATGGATGTAGAAAGTGTCATGATTTTGTGATAGTTTGAGATGGCGGCATTCAGTTGGAGAAAGTGTCATGATTTTGCGACAGAGACAGTAAGCAAGTCTTCAACAGAAGAAGCATCACGATTTCATGATGAATTCAAGAAGGAAGAGCATAAAGGTGAAAGCATCATGATTTCACATGTTCCAGTTTTGCGAGCGTAAGGCAGAGAAAAGCATAAGGCAGTAAAAGTGTCATGATTTTGTGATATGTTCCATTTTTGCTAGTGCAAGCTGAGAAGAGGTTGAGAAAACGAGAAATATCACGATTTCATGACAAAAGTGAAGATGACGTCAACAAAGGCAAAAGTGTCACGATTTCATGACAAAAGCCAAAATAAAGTGTTCAGAGGCAAAGGGTTTGCAGTCGACGTAGTTTAGGGTTGTGCAACCGACTAAGATTAAGGTTTTAATCTTGAAAGTGTTAGTATAAAAGGAGGACTATTTGGAGAGTTAAAGTATTGATTTCGAGTGTGCGTTTGAAGTGTAACATTCATAGATAGAGTGCAGGGGAGAAGTTCGATCTTCGAGAAGTAGAGTGCAAAATTCAATCAAACTTGCACAAGTTAAGTCTACGGTGTGCAGAGAGCAAGTCATGCCGAGTCGAGCTCAGTGCGAAGCAAGAGCGCACAAAGAGTAGAAAAGCACCGAGCTATTGGGTGCATCATTTTTGTGATGTTCAATGATAGTGCACAGGCGGTGATGTTTTGGACAAGTCTTTGAGAGGGATTGTTGCACAAATTTGAGCAAGCTTTTCTTGAGCTTGTGAAGCAGCTTGGGCAGGTTCTAGTGAGAACTTGCAAAGCAGAACTTGGACAAGTCTTAGTGAAGACTTGGGTGAATATCAAACAAGCTTTAGTGAAAGCGTGTGAACCGCTTTTGTGAACCAGATTTGAGGACCAGTTGAGGACAAATATTGATGTAGATTGGAGGACATTTGTGCCAGATCAAAGGACTATGTTTGGTGTAAATCAGAGAAAGAAAATGAGGACATTTATGCTAGATCGAAGGACTATGTTTAGTGCAAATTCAAGGACTAGCTTTGGAGGTGATAGAGTTGAGGACAGAGGTCTCTAGCCAAAGCAGGGAAGACAGGTGTCTTCTATGGATAGAGTTCCATTTGCTAAGGGTAGCGGAGGCAGATGTCTTCTAGAGGATCACCAGCCAGATCAAGAGCTAGGGGATTGGTGTCTCCTTTGGGTTGGTGCCCATAAACATTGTAATCGAGAAAGGTATTCCTAGAATTTGATTTGATAAAATTTAGTGAAATATTTTATCCATGGAGTAGCCCACATTGGGTGAACCACGTAAATTGTTGTGTCTCTTTGTGGATGGTGTTTTGTGCATTGCTTTGATTACGACTTTTGATACTGCTATCTATACACTACATAATATTAAATTGAAAGTTGAATTGAAGGAAAAAGTAAAATGTGGTCTTATACTGTTCACCCCCCCTCTCAGTATAAGCTTGTGTTATTCAATTGGTATCAAAGCGGGTGCCTTCAGAAATTTTAACAACTTGAAGGAAAAGTTAGTAAAGAACACAATGGATTATTCAAGTGGCAATGTAGCACCTATTCTCGATGGATCAAATTTTGGTCTTTGGAGTGCAAGGATGAAGGTTCATCTAATGGCACTTGGTAATGAGGTATGGGAAGTGATTGAAGATGAGTACACTATTCCTATACATGGTCCAAATACTAAAGAAGAAAGGCTCCTACATCACAGCAATTCAAAAGCAATGAATGCAATTTTGAAAGGCTTATAAAAAGTAGATCTCACCAAAGTGATTCACTGCAAGATAGCTAGTGAAATGTGGAAACAATTGCAGGTGGTTCATATAGGTGATACAAATGTCAGAAATGCCAAGTTGAGACACTTCAAAGGTATGTTTGAACAACTCAAGATGAATGATGATGAAAATATTAGTGACTACATGCTTTGTATGGATGAGGTTGTTAACTCCATGAAAGACTTAGGTCTTGAGCTTGCTGAAAATGATGTTTGTGATAATATTTTAAGATCTCTTCCTAATAGATTTAGTGAAAATATTTCTGCTATTGAGGAAGCTAAATATTTGGATAAGTTGAAAAAATATGAGCTTCATAGCATACTTGCAGCATTTGAGTTGAGAACTCAGGTGAAGGTTGACGTCAAGAAAGAGGCAGCTTTCAAGACTACCAAGAAATCCAAGGGTAAACAGGTTCAAGAAAGTGATGAGTCTTCTAGTGATGAAGAGGCATATTACAGCAATAAAGGCAAGTTCTCTAGAAAGCACAAGAGCATGAAAAATATAAGATATTTTAATTGTGGAAAGTTTGGTCATTATGCTACTGACTATACTGTTTCCAAGAATGAAAGTGATGAAGAGAAACATGATTCTAAGAGCAAGGATTCTAAAAAGCACAAGCATCATAGAAAGAACAAAGATGAGCACAACAATCAAGGAAAGAGGTATTCCCACAAGCACAAGAAGAGTTTCTACCTAGACAAAGCAAGTAAGTGTTCGAGTAGTGATAGTGAAAGTTCTTCGAGTGATGATGAAAATGAGATGTTTATTTCAAAAAAATAGGAAGAACCGAAACATAGATTCATTATCATGAAATGTCTTAGATGTGGAAATTTTGGTCACCTTGAGGATGATTGTACAAATAATGATTTGGTTTCCAATATGTATGAGGATGCTTTAGAAAACTATAAGGAAGATGCATGTATGGTTTTTGGAAAAGGTAGCACCTCTAGTGATAAGAAATCTGAAAAAGGCTTTGATGATTCAGAAAGCAAACAAATAAAAGATCTTGAAAGTGAACTTATTAATGCTCTTAGTGCTTTGAACAAGGAAAGAAAGAAGAATGCTAAACTCAAGGATAAGTTAGATGAATGTTGTATGGAGAGAGATGATCTTATAGAAAATATTGATTTCTCTATAGCTAAGACACAAGAACTCAAGGATGAGTTAGAGTCTAAGGTTCTTAAGTATAGTGAGTTAGAATAGAAAATGGCTTCTTTGTAAGAGGAAACTAAAGAGTACAAGGATAAGCTATACAGGTTTCAAGATAGCTCCAAAAAGGTTAAGTCACTCATAAAAGGTCAAAGAAAAACAACAGATAAAATAGGCCTTGGAGCCGCAAGTTGGAGAGTCTAGTAAGAGACTCCAAAAGGAAGAGTATTCTGATGAGGAAAGTTTTTCAGATCATGAGTCATTGGATGATAGATGCACAGAAATAGAAAATAGAATTCGGATTGAGATGAAGAAGTTTTCGGGACCCAAGAGGTCGAATAAAAGAAAATTTCATGATAGATGTTTTGCGTGTCACAGATTTGGTCACATGGTTGTACATTGCATGACTCAAGTGAAGAAAGTAAATGACAAGTTTAGAAGTGCTAGTTTTTTTTTAGGGTATTGCTACTCTTGTCAACATTTTGGGCACAAGGCATTCTATTGTGAGGTAAATAACTAGAACAAGTTTGATCAGAACAGGTTTAGGCAGAACTAGCAGATTCAAAGAATAGGTATGCCTAAAAGAAATAAAATTGTTACTTGTTATAAGTGCAACATTGGAAGTCACACAGTTAGACAGTGTAGAGCTGATCTTCCAAGGTACAGGAACAGGAACAGTGGTATAAACAGGTCCAAGGATCAAGGCATGGATAAGAACAAGAATGATAACAGGAATAGGAACAATGATAGGAACAAGAACAGAAATATGGACAATGAGTTCAAGAGAAGGCCCGACAAGGAAGTTATAGACGCTGATGATGATCAATGCCTAATGGGAGTTTTACTCCCACCCCAAAATTAATCACCTCATCAAGAGGTGAGGGAGGGACTGAGCTAAGAGGCTCTTTCTTAGTCTCGAGACCCAAAGGTGACCCTTTGCCATTGATGACAAATGGGGAGAGATATGAGTAAGGGGGAGAGATTCAAGTGAACAGGAAAGCTTCAAGTCAGGGGGAGCAAAACTTCAAAGGACGTTGGTCAGTTGTTAGCTCAGTTTGTTTCAATTTTTGCTCTTGAGAAGAATTTTCAGTAAAGGTTTGCCATCAATGACAAAGGGGGAGATTGTTGGCAATTTTGGGTACTTTGGGTACATTGCATTTGCTCAAGTGTTTAAGTTGTCATTGATGTCAAGAAGCTTTCGAAGGAATTTGATTTGATGTCAAATAATTTGTTTTGATGAAGGTTACGGCATGACAGTTTCAAAGGTCTCTGGAAAACCCCAAGCTGACAGGTTCGAAAGAAAAGAGTAAGTTGGAAAAATGAGTAAGTTGGAAAAGTGTCACGATATCGCGACATGTCACAGTTTTGTGACTTAAACAGGAAAGAGAAAGCTTTTTGGAAAAATGTTGCGATATCGCGACATGTCGCATTTTCACGACTTAGACAGGAGAGAGAAAGCTTTTTAGAAAAGTGTCACGATATCGTGACATGTCGCAGTTTCACGACTCATAGAGGAGAGAGAATGTATGGAGTCAGAAATTTCATGATTTCGTGACATATTGTAGAAGAGGGAGTTCGAAAGAAAAAGTGTCATGATTTCGTGACATGTTGCAGGAGAGGGAGTCCGAAAGAAAAAGTGTCACGATTTCGTGACATGTTGCAGGAGAGGGAGTCCGAAAGAAAAAGTGTCACGATTTCGCGACATGTTGCAGAAGAAGGAGTCCAAAAGAAAAAGTGTCACGATTTTGCAACAAGTTTGAAAAGAGAAAGTAGCAAGATAAAGTGTCACGATTTTATGACATGCTACAAAATTCGAAGTAAGAGCTATCACGATTTCATGACATGCTATAGAACTCGAAGTGAGAACTGTCATGATTTCAGAACATGCAGCAAAGGGAAGAGTCTAAAATGATAAGCATCACGATTTTATGACAAGCTGTAAAGAAGTCATACGGATGCAGAAAGTGTCACAATTTCATGAAAAGTTGAAGAGAAAGCTTATGGATGCAGAAAGTGTCACAATTTCACGATAGTTTGAAATGACGACATTCAGTTGGAGAAAGTGTCACGATTTCACGACAGAGATAGTAAGCAAGTCTTCAACAAAAGAAGCATCGTGATTTCATGACAAATTCAAGAAGGAAGAGCTCAAAGGCGAAAGCGTTACGATTTCGTGACATGTTCCAGTTTTGTGGGCGTAAGGCAGAGAAAAGCATAAGGTAGCAAAAATGTCATGATTTTGTGACATGTTTCGTTTTCACTAGTGCAAGCCAAGAAGAGGTTGAGAAAGCGAGAAATGTCATGATTTCATGACAGAAGTGAAGATGACATCAACAAAGGTAGAAGTGTCACGATTTCACGACAAAAGCCAAAAGAAAGTGTTTGAAGGCAAAGGTGTCGCGATATCGTGACATGTTGTAGTTTCACAAGAAAATCTATAGAACCACAGAGGCAGTGAAGCCGACAAAGTTAAATTTGGGCTGATGAAGATTAGGGTTTGCAGCCGACATAGTTTAGGGTTGTGTAGCCGACTAAGATCAAGGTTTTAATCTTGAAAGTGTTAGTATAAAAGGACTATTTGGAGAGTTAAAGTATCAATTTCAAGTATGCGTTCGAAGCATGACATTCATAGATAGAGTGCGAGGGAGAAGTTCGATCGTCGAGAAGCACAGCGTAAAATTCAATCGAACTTGTGCAAGTTAAGTCCGCGGTGCGCAGAGAGCAAGTTGTGTCGAGTCGAGCTCAGTGCAAAGAAAGAGCGCACAGAGAGTAGAAAAGCACAGAGCTATTGGGTGTATTATTTTTGCAACGTTCGGTGATAGTGCATAGGCTATGATGTTTTGGACAAGTCTTTGAGAGGGATTGTTGCACAAATTTGAACAAGCTTTTCTTGAGCTTGTGAAGCAGCTTGGGCAGGTTCTAGTGAGAACTTGCAAAGCAAAACTGGGACAAGTCTTGGTGAAGACTTGGGTGAAGATCAAGCAAGCTTTAGTGAAAACTTGTGAACCACTTTTGTGAACCAGATTTGAGGACCAGTTGAGGAAAAATATTGGTGCATATTCGAGGACATTTGTGCTAGATCGAAGGACTATGTTTGGTGCAGATCAAAGAAAGAAAATGAGGACATTTGTGCTAGACCGAAGGACTATGTTTAGTGCAAATTTGAGGACCAGCTTTGGAGGTGATAGAGTTGAGGACAGAGGTCTCCAGCCAGAGCAGGGAAGACAGGTGTCTTCTATGGATAGAGTTCCATTTGCTAAGGGCAGCAGAGGCAGAGGTCTTCTAGAGGATCACCAGCCAGATCAATAGCTAGGGGATTGGTGTCTCCTTTGGGTTGATGCCCATAAACATTGTAATCGGGAAAGGTATTCCCATAATTTGATTTGATAAAATTTAGTGAAATATTTTATTCGTGGAGTAGTCCACATTGGGTGAACCACGTAAATTGTTGTGTCTCTTTGTGGATGGTGTTTTGTGCATTGCTTTGATTACGAATTTTGATACTGCTATCTATACACTACATAATATTAAATTGAAAGTTGAATTGAAGGAAAAAGTAAAAAGTGGTCTTATACTGTTCACCCCCCCTCTCAGTATAAGCTTGTGTTCTTCAAAAGAGTAAGCAAATGTTAAAAGTCTTGAATCATATTTTTATTACTTTAATTACTATGAGTTCACCTAAGGAGATAATTAGTAATTATAGGCTTGTTTCGCTATGTAATGTAGTATAAAATAACTTAGTAAAGCTTATGGCTTAGAGGTTAAAAATTTTTATACCAAATATGATTTCAAGTGAGCAAGGTGGTTTTATTGAAGGAAAAAAATTTTAGGTGAAATAGTAGTGTCCCAAGAGGTGATACACATAATGTCCAAGCAGAAGTAACCAGGTGTGTTTATTAAATTACATCTTTCTATAGCCTATGACAAAGTATATTGGACCTTTATGCAAAGGATTTTAGAAAAATCAGCTTTAGAGAGGGGTGGAGACACTGGGTAAAAGCATGTACATAGAACACATCATTATAAATTCTAGTAAATGATAGTCCCAATCCCATGTTCATAGCAAAACGATGGTTGAGGTAAGGAGACCCTATTTCTCTTTATCTTTTTATCCTTTATGCAAAAGGTCTACAAATACTATTAGAAAAAGGGATACAAGAGGGAAGGATGAGGGGTCTAAAAATAATCACTCGATTTGACATAAATCACCTCTAGTTTATGGATGATATTGTTCTTATTAGTAAATCCAAAGTCTTAGTAGGAAGAAACATAAAACAAGTTTTAGATGGGTATCCTCAAGCTACTAGGAAAACTTTAAATGAAAAAAAAGTCACAAATAGTTTTTTTCAACACAACAAAGAGGGTGAAAGATAAAATTATACAACTATTGAACTTCATGGAAACTCCTTTACCTATAGAGTATCTAGGAGTGTCTTTATCTCCAAATAAAATAAAAATTAAGGAGTAAAATGTGTTGAGTGACAAACTACAAGCTAAGCTGAGCAATAGGTGCACAAATGGCTAATATTAGGATGAAAGTTTACAATGATTAAATTTGTGCTACAAGTGCTCTGAGTTTATAAATTTTCTATACTTTAACCTCCAAAGAGAATTGGAAAATATATTGACAAACAGACAAGAAATTTGTATGGTCAGGCATAAGGGGAGAACAAAAACTAGCAATGGTTAAATGGGAGAAGATATAACAACCAAAATATAAGGAAATATTGGGAATAAGAACAACAACAAAAAATAATAGGACACTAGGAGGGAAGCTAGTACGCTATTAGGATGCTATAAGGTTTGAGTTTTAGGAGATAAAATTTAACAGTAACTTCAGAAGAGTAGATTCATATAAATTATGATATATTGATGTTATATTGTCATGGGTTTCTGAAATATATTATAAATTTACTTTTTAATTTTTTTTATATGGAGAAATTAGTAGTTGCCACGATGATCCAGGATATTTCGTGCACCTTTTGTTCCTCTATGGTCACCACATTATTTCATGTCATATTCCCCATAAACCTCGACATAGTACTCTACACATGCCATTCGTATAACCATCATACCCCATTCACTATAAGTATTTTACACTAGTGAAAGCACCATAAAATGGATAAGTGTTTAGTCTGAGGAGGTCTAATATTTGAACCGTAGGCATTAATCTTATGGGTTTGGCTACAACAATTGGTCTAAATCTCAAACCTACTTTACAAAATGTTATTGATAAAAAAAACATATTGAAAATTTTATGATGTAAAAACTATTCCATAAAATATGATTATAATCTATAATTGTGTTAATAGTTTTTTATTACTTTCTTAGTATTTGATTATAATTGTACATAGATAATCAATTAATTTATCATGAGTCATATCTTGTTTATTAATAGAATAAGTTAAATAATCATCTCAATAGCTAAGTAAATCATGTAAATTTTTAAGGTCCATCATCATTGTCACCACTCTATATTCATGTGGACCTACTATATTACAAATATAGTTAAGTAACTTTTAAAGTCCATGATCATCGAGTATATTTAAAGATGAGAACCCTCTATTGGAGGAACATGTATTGTAGTATGACTTTAAACTTTGAAACTCCTATTTAGAGTGCATAAAAATTTACTATCAAGCACACTGAAAGCTATTATTTTTTGTATAATGAAGGCAAATTTTCCTTAGCCACATGAAATCATATAAAACTTCAAAAATCAACAATGTAAAATCTAAGGAATTTTTTATAGAAATTAGCATAGCCATTGAACATGGATAATCATATACTTTAATTGAGACATATTTGTAGATTATTATTAATATTATCATATAAAACTACCAAACCAACACTAAAAAAATTAAAAGATTTCTTATTAAAAATAATATAAACAATAAACATAAATAATTATATATTTTAATTGAATCATATTCCTAAATTATTATTAATTTTATAAAATAAATATAACTGGAATACCAAACACTAATTTGAATACCAACACTCAATGAAGAAAAATAATTTCACTATAATAAAAAATTAATTATTTAAAATATAAAACAAAGCAACCAACCTTTAGTGATGTTTGCTACCAAGCGGAGAGTATAATCCCAATTTCAACATTTCCTTTCTCATCACGCCTGAAAACTATTAGAATGAGCATGTGAGTCTAACTTTGACGTTTGTGTTGTTTCGGACATTCAAGCGGCGTGCTATACCGTTATCAATACGGCTAGACTCCATATGCCCGACTTTGTCAGACTCTCAACAGAAAACAAAATTGACCATTAGATCTATTAAAATTGTTTTTTAATAAGGTACAGGTACAATGTCATTTATTTACTAAATTTTATTTTTGCTTCAAACAAAGATAAAGAATTTATTTGAATGCTTCATGGAAATAAAAAAATATGAAATAATAGATAAATAATTATAAAGATAAGTTAATAATTATTTTATAAAGGATTTGATTTGATTATTATTTATGAAAAGAAATATGAGTAATTTCAAAAATATATTACCAAAATATACATGTGAGGTTGATATGTGATAATAGATGTAATACAAAGAACCTACATAAATCTAATCTATGATAAAATAAAAATTTGGAAAGTTATGCTCATAAAAATTAATTTTGATGTTACTTCTTTAAAAAAAAATTGAAGCTAAGGCAAAATTCTCCATAATCACTTTAAATTATAAAACTTCAAAAATCAACAATAAAAAAAATTAAAAATATTTTTTTAAAAGATAGCATAACTATTAAACATAATTATTTAATATATTTTAATTGAAAAATATTTATAAATTATTATAAAAAAATATGGATGGAATAACAAATTCTAGTACCAAACATTGGAAAAGAAGTACAGTTCTCTTATAGTTCAAAAATAATTAGTGAAAAACAGAACAAAACAACTAACGGTTAGTGATGTTTGCAACCCAACGGAGATTATAATCTCAATTTCAACCTTTCCTTTCTCATCACGCCTGAAAACCAATAGAATGAGCATGTGAGTCCGAGTTTGACATTTCTTTTGTTCTGGACATTCAAGGGGCGTGCCAGACCGTAATCAATACGGCTATTTACTATAGACTCCATATTCCCGAGATTGTTATATAAATACATGAGTTTAGCAATCACAGTTTCAACGGAAACAACACTAGAACGCATTTCGTTGTCCTCTTCCAGCCATCCATCGCTTCCATCGCTGAAGTTATGGGGCGATCAATGCTATTGAAAATCAGCGTGTTGCTCGTTGCACTGAACGTGATATTTATTGTCCGTGTCTCCGCTCGATACAACTTCCTTAATCCGATTTCAGACACAGAGAAATATATCTTTCCAAGTAGCTTGGAGCAGTTACAATCCTCCTGCAACTGCAGAGGCCCTACGCCAGATCCTAAATGCTGCAAACCACCCTCTTCCAACAAGGAAAATCAAACTATTTTGATAACTAACGAGAGCTTGGCACGGAAAGACGTAAACCTTGATATTGGTGGTCGCAATTCAGGTACAGAGAAATATATCTTTCCAAATAGCTTGGAGCAGTTACAATCCTCCTGTAACTTCAGAGGCCCTACGCCAGATCCTAAATGCTGCAAAACATCATCTTCCAGCAAAGAAAAACAAAATGTTTTGTTAACTAATGAGAGCTTGGCACGCAAAGACAAAAACCTTGAAATTGGTGGTCGCCAAGGTATTCCTGAAGTTAGTATTGCAAGCTTAGATTCCAACAGTCATTAACACTATTTAGTCCACTACCTATGAAGCCTACTATCGTAGAAATCCTGTTTCATTCATGGAGAAATGTTGTCGTAACTATCGAATAAAACTACCGCCATAATTGTTGTCTAAATTATCGAATAAAATTACCACCACGATTTCAATGGTCTCCTTTCCATGATATGAGAGGTTTCTTTTTCCATTATTTTGTTTGTTTATGTATTGGAAAGCGAGGTTCTTATTAAAACGTAATAAGGTCTATGTTTTAGGAGATAAAATTTAACAGGAAGAGTAGTTTCCTTATATATTGATGTTATATTTTCATGGGTTTCTAACACTTTTAACATATTCATGATAATGATATCTTTCTGCACTTACTTACATAAATAATAAATAATAAATAATAATTAATGATATGAAATAAAGTGGTTAGTATCTTGAGCTTCTAAAGTGGATACCCATGTTTAAGCTCTTTAAGCAAAATATGATAACTATCAAATATTATTAGTTATCATAACGCTATGTGGTTTATAGAAATATCACGTTGATGATGTTGATGTGGTTGTGATGTAATATCAAATCTAGTATACCCCTTTTCAAAAACATTTATTTACTATTTATTTTAGTAGTAATGATAAATATAGTGATACTATAAGTAGTGATGAAGTACAAGAATAAGACTAAATTCAATTTTACAAAAATTAAAAACTTTTTTACTTCACAAAATATTGTCATTTTTTTAACATATTCATTTTGTGTTTCATGTTTTATAGAACCAAGTAAATGTAATTGTATTTACCTCAATTATAAAAATATAAAATTAAAATTATATAAATCTAAAATTCAAATAATAAGAACAAGATAGAAGAAAATCTAATCCTTTATTATTACCTTATTAGTATTGGTAGAAAGTTTAATGTTTTATTAGTACATTGCTATTTGATATAGGATTTAAGGTGATCATACATTTATAAGAATATATGTGGATGGGAAAATATTCTAGTTTGAGTAGAAATAAGGATTGATTAAGAATAAATATAAAAATAGAATTGATTATATGTTGATATATATTTATAAATGATCATCTCTTATCCATCCATATTTTAAATCTAAATATAAGTTTGATTGAAAGTGTATTTTGAGCATTATTCCTTAGTAGAGTTATTTCTGAATTCTGAATCCTTAGTGAGTTTGGGTCGAAGGTGAGTGCAATAGAAAGCGAGTGTGAGTGTGAGGTAGGAGTGAGTGCAATCGAAAGCAAGTACAAGTGTGATTCGAGAGTGAGTATACCAAAAATTAAGTGTGACTACAAGCCAAGAGTGAGGAGTAAATGTGAGCATGGAAGTAGGAACTAGAAAGCAAAGTATGATCAAGGAACAAGTGCTACTTCTTGTTCTAGATCTTAAAAAATCTAAAATATTCATCTGAAGAAAATATAAGTAACATGGAAATAAAGTCATTTGTGAAAGTCCTTAATAATAGTATGGATGACCAAGTTGGAAGTATGGATGCCCTAGATAACAATAACAAGAAGAGTGAATTTATGGAAAACCTAGTCTAGGTAGCAAATTATACATCATAAGTGATTATTAAGGATGAGACGAATGGGAATTATATAATGGTTCTTAAAACCAAAGGGTTAATATGTAGTTTTCAAGGATATATGCGAACATTTTATTAGATTCAAAATTGATGGAGGCCCATGGTTTACGTGCAAAGATGCATTATATTTAAGACCTTGGAGTGATAATTAATTTGTGGATACAAAAACTATTAAAATATTTTTGGTATAGATTAGGATTTTTGGTCTTCCTTATCAACTCATCAATAAGGAGGTTTTGAAGAATAAGTATAGAATTTTCTACATGCTATTCTCATAAATTTTAGCTCTGATTATAGTTGGTGTGAGTGGATTAAATGTTACTATAGCATTGTAAAATTTTTGTTTTTATCAATGGTTCTCTTACTAGTTACATCAAGATATCTTGTAAACTTTGTGAAGGTGATCCACTTTATTCTTATCTTTTAATTATTCTAGAAGAACTATTAGGAAGAGTGATTTAAAAGTAAAACTCAAGGGTATTCAACTTGCAAAACATGGTCCCTTCAAATCTCATATCCAATTTGTTGATGATACTTTTCTTTTGGGCCATTCGTTAGTCGATGAGGCCATGGAGTTTAAATTAATATTATCATGCCATAAGAAGGATTGTGGAAATTTGGTAAATACTATAAAATCTAGGATTTTTTATTAATACTATGCTTGATTTATATTAAATTATTGTGAATATCTTAAAGAGTAAGCAAGTGTTAAAAGTCTTGAATCATACTTTTATTAATTTAATTACTATGAGTTCACCTAAGGAGATAATTAGTAATTATAGGCTTGTTTCGCTATGTAATATAGTATAAAAGAAGTTAGTAAATCTTATGGCTTAGAGGTTAAAAACTTTTATACCAAATATGATTTCAAGTGAGCAAGGTGGTTTTGTTGAAGGCAAAATTTTTTTAGGTGAAATAGTAGTGTCCCAAAAGGTGATACACATAATGTCCAAGCAAAAGTAACCAGGTGTTTTTATTAGATTACATCTTTCTATAGCCTATGATAGAGTATATTGGACCTTTATGCAAACGATTTTAGAAAAATTGGCTTTAGAGAGGGGTGGAGACATTGGGTAAAAGCATGTACATAGACCACATCATTATAAATTCTAGTAAATGATAGTCCCAATCCCATGTTCATAGCAAAACGATGGTTGAGGTAAGGAGACCCTATTTCTCTTTATCTTTTTATCCTTTATGCAAAAGGTCTACAAATACTATTAGAAAAAGGGATACAAGAGGGAAGGATGAGGGGTCTAAAAATAATCACTCGATTTGACGTAAATCACCTCTAGTTTATGGATGATATTGTTCTTATTAGTAAATCCAAAGTCTTACTAGGAAGAAACATAAAACAAGTTTTAGATGGGTATCCTCAAGCTACTAGGAAAACTTTAAATGAAAAAAAAGTCACAAATAGTTTTTTTCAACACAACAAAGAGGGTGAAAGATAAAATTATACAACTAATGAACTTCATGGAAACTCCTTTACCTATAGAGTATCTAGGAGTGTCTTTATCTCCAAATAAAATAAAAATTAAGGAGTAAAATGTGTTGAGTGACAAACTACAAGCTAAGCTGAGCAATAGGATGCACAAATGGCCAATATTAGGATGAAATTTTACAATGATTAAAGTTGTGCTACAAGTGCTCTGAGTTTATAAATTTTCCATACTTTAACCTCCAAAGAGAATTGGAAAATATATTGACAAAAAGACAAGAAAGTTGTATGGTCAGGCATAAGGGGAGAACAAAAACTAGCAATGGTTAAATGGGAGAAGATATAACAACCAAAAGATAAGGAAATATTGGGAATAAGAACAACAACCAAAAACAATAGCACACTAGGAGGGAAGCTAGTACCCTATTAGGATGCTATAAGGTTTGCATTTTAGGAGATAAAATTTAACAGTAACTTCAGAAGAGTAGATTCATATAAATTATGATATATTGATGTTATATTGTCATGGGTTTCTGAAATATATTATAAATTTACTTTTTAATTTTTTTTATATGGTGAAATTAGTAGTTGCCACGATGATATAGGATATTTTGTGCACCTTTTGTTCCTCTATGGTCACCACATTATTTCATGTCATATTCACCATAAACCTCGACATAGTACTCCACACATGCCATCCGTATAACCATCATAGCCCATTCACTATAAGTATTTTACACTAGTGAAAGCACCAAAAAATGGACAAGTGTTTAGTCTGAGGAAGTCTAATATTTGAACTGTAGGCCCATATTATGGGTTTGGCTACACCAATTGGTCTAAATCTCAAACCTACTTTACAAAATGTTATTGATAAAAAAAACATATTGAAAATTTTATGATGTAAAAATTGTTCCATAAAATATGATTATAATCTATAATTGTGTTAATAGTTTTTTACTACTTTCTTAGTATTTGATTATAATTGTACATAGATAATCAATTAATTTATCATGAGTCATATCTTGTTTATTAATAGAATAAGTTAAATAATCATCTCAATAGCTAAGTAAATCATGTAAATTTTTAAGGTCCATGATCATTGTCACCACTCTATATTCATGTGGACCTACTATATTACAAATATAGTTAAGTAACTTTTAAAGTCCATGATCATTGAGTATATTTAAGGATGAGAACCCTCTATTGGAGGAACATGTATTGTAGTATGACTTTAAACTTTGAAACTCCAATTTAGAGTGCATAAAAATTTACTATTAAGCACACTGAAAGCTATTATTTTTTGTATAATGAAGGCAAATTCTCCTTAGCCACATAAAATCATATAAAACTTCAAAAATCAACAATGAAAAATCTAGAGAACTTTTTATAGAAATTAGCATAGCCATTGAACATGGATAATCATATACTTTAATTGAGACATATTTATAGACTATTATTAATATTATCATATAAAACTACCAAACCAACAATAAAAAAAATTAAAAAATTTCTTATTAAAAATAATATAAACAATAAACATAAATAATTATATATTTTAATTGAATCATATTCCTAAATTATTATTAATTTTATAAAATAAATATAACTGGAATACCAAACACTAATTTGAATACCAACACTTAATGAAGAAAAACAATTTCAATATAATAAAAAATTAATTATTTAAAATATAAAACAAAGCAACCAACCTTTAGTGATGTTTGCTACCAAGCGGAGAGTATAATCCCAATTTCAACATTTCCTTTCTCATCACGCCTGAAAACTATTAGAATGAGCATGTGAGTCTAACTTTGACATTTGTGTTGTTTCGGACATTCAAGCGGCGTGCTAGACCGTTATCAATACGGCTAGACTCCATATGCCCGACTTTGTCAGAGTCTCAACAGAAAACAAAATTGACCATTAGATTTATTAAAATTGTTTTTTAATAAGGTACAAGTACAATGTCATTTATTTATTAAATTTTATTTTTGCTTCAAACAAAGATAGAGAATTTATTTGAATGCTTCATGGATATAAAAAAAATATGAAATAATAGATAAATAATTATAAAGATAAGTTAATAATTATTTTATAGAGGATTTGATTTGATTATTATTTATGAAAAGAAATATGAGTAATTTCAAAAATATATAACCAAAATATACATGTGAGGTTGATATGTGATAATAGATGTAATACAAAGAACCTACATAAATATAATCTATGATAAAATAAAAATTTGGAAAGTTATGCTCATAAAAATTAATTTTGATGTTACTTCTTTAAAAAAAAATTGAAGCTAAGGCAAAATTCTCCATAATCACTTTAAATTATAAAACTTCAAAAATCAACAATAAAAAAATTAAAAATATTTTTATAAAAGATAGCATAACTATTAAACATAATTATTTAATATATTTTAATTGAAAAATATTTATAAATTATTATAAAAAAATATGGATGGAATAACAAATTCTAGTACCAAACATTGGAAAAGAAGTACAGTTCTCTTATAGTTCAAAAATAATTAGTGAAAAACAGAACAAAACAACTAACGGTTAGTGATGTTTGCAACCAAACGGAGATTATAATCTCAATTTCAACCTTTCCTTTCTCATCACGCCTGAAAACCAATAGAATGAGCATGTGAGTCCGAGTTTGACATTTCTTTTGTTCTGGACATTCAAGGGGCGTGCCAGACCGTAATCAATATGGCTATTTACTATAGACTCCATATGCCCGAGCTTGTTATATAAATACATGAGTTTAGCAATCACAGTTTCAACGGAAACAACACTAGAACGCATTTCGTTGTCCTTTTCCAGCCATCCATCGCTTCCATCGCTGAAGTTATGGGGCGATCAATGCTATTGAAAATCAGCGTGTTGCTCGTTGCACTGAACGTGATATTTATTGTCCTTGTCTCCGCTCGATACAACTTCCTTAATCCGATTTCAGACACAGAGAAATATATCTTTCCAAGTAGCTTGGAGCAGTTACAATCCTCCTGCAACTGCAGAGGCCCTACGCCAGATCCTAAATGCTGCAAACCACCATCTTCCAACAAGGAAAATCAAACTATTTTGATAACTAACGAGAGCTTGGCACGGAAAGACGTAAACCTTGATATTGATGGTCGCAATTCAGGTACAGAGAAATATATCTTTCCAAGTAGCTTGGAGCAGTTACAATCCTCCTGTAACTTCAGAGGCTCTACGCCAGATCCTAAATGCTGCAAAACATCATCTTCCAGCAAAGAAAAACAAAATGTTTTGTTAACTAATGAGAGCTTGGCACGCAAAGACAGAAACCTTGAAATTGGTGGTCGCCAAGGTATTCCTGAAGTTAGTATTGCAAGCCTAGATTCCAACAGTCATTAACACTATTTAGTCCACTACCTATGAAGCCTACTATCGTAGAAATCCTGTTTCATTCATCCAGAAATGTTGTCGTAACTATCGAATAAAACTACCGCCATAATTGTTGTCTAAATTATCGAATAAAATTACCGCCACTATTTCAATGGTCTCCTTTCCATGATATGAGAGGTTTCTTTTTCCATTATTTTGTTTGTTTATGTATTGGAAAGCGAGGTTCTTATTAAAACGTAATAAGGTCTATGTTTTAGGAGATAAAATTTAACAGGAAGAGTTGTTTCCTTATATATTGATGTTATATTTTCATGGGTTTCTAACACTTTTAACATATTCATGATAATGATATCTTTCTGCACTTACTTACATAAATAATAAATAATAAATAATAATTAATGATATGAAATAAAGTGGTTAGTATCTTGAGCTTCTAAAGTGGATACCCATGTTTAAGCTCCTTAAGCAAAATATGATAACTATCAAATATTATTAGTTATCATAACGCTATGTGATTTATAGAAATATCACGTTGATGATGTTGATGTGGTTGTGATGTAATATCAAATCTAGTATACCCCTTTTCAAAAACATTTATTGACTATTTATTTTAGTAGTAATGATAAATATAGTGATACTATAAGTAGTGATGAAGTACAAGAATAAGACTAAATTCAATTTTACAAAAATTAAAAACTTTTTTACTTTACAAAATATTGTCATTTTTTTAACATATTTTCATTTTGTGTTTCAAGTTTTATAGAACCAAGTAAATGTAATTGTATTTACCTCAATTATAAAAAAATAAAATTAAAATTATATAAATCTAAAATTCAAATAATAAGAACAAGATAGAAGAAAATCTAATCCTTTATTATTACCTTATTAGTATTGGTAGAAAGTTTAATGTTTTATTAGTACATTGTTATTTGATATAGGATTTAAGGTGATCATACATTTATAAGAATATATGTGGATGGGAAAATATTCTAGTTTGAGTAGAAATAAGGATTGATTAAGAATAAATATAAAAATAGAATTGATTATATGTTGATATATATTTATAAATGATCATATATTATCCATCCATCTTTTAAATCTAAATATAAGTTTGATTGAAAGTGTATTTTGAGCATTATTCCTTAGTAGAGTTATTTCTGAATTTTGAATCCTTAGTGAGTGTGGGTCGAAGGTGAGTGCAATAGAAAGCGAGTGTGAGTGTGAGGTAGGAGTGAGTGCAATCGAAAGCAAGTACAAGTGTGATTCGAGAGTGAGTATACCAAAAATTAAGTGTGACTACAAGCCAAGAGTGAGGAGTAAATGTGAGCATGGAAGTAGGAACTAGAAAGCAAAGTGTGATAAAGGAACAAGTGCTACTTCTTGTTCCAGATCTTAAAAAATCTAAAATATTCATCTGAAGAAAATATAAGTAACATGGAAATAAAGTCATTTGTGAAAGTCCTTAATAATAGTATGGATGACCAAGTTGGAAGTATGGATGCCCTAGATAGCAATAACAAGAAGAGTGAATTTATGGAAAACCTAGTCTAGGTAGCAAATTATACACCATTAGTGATTATTAAGGATGAGACGAATGGGAATTATATAATGGTTCTTAAAACCAAAGGGTTAATATGTAGTTTTGAAGGATATATGCGAACATTTTATTAGATTCAAAATTGATGGAGGCCCATGGTTTACGTGCAAAGATGCATTATATTTAAGACCTTGGAATGATAATTAATTTGTGGATACAAAAACTATTAAAATATTTTTGGTATAGATTAGGATTTTTGGTCTTCCTTATCAACTCATCAATAAGGAGGTTTTGAAAAATAAGTATAGAATTTTCTACATGCTATTGTCATAAATTTTAGCTCTGATTATAGTTGGTGTGAGTGGATTAAATGTTACTATACCATTGGAAAATTTTTTGTTTTGATCAATGGTTCTCTTACTAGTTACATCAAGATATCTTGTAAACTTTGTGAGGGTGATCCACTTTATTCTTATCTATTCATTATTCTGGAAGAACTATTAGGAAGAGTGATTTAAAAGTAAAACTCAAGGGTATTCAACTTGCAAAACATGGTCCCTTCAAATCTCATATCCAATTTGTTGATGATACTTTTCTTTTGGGCCATTTGTTAGTCGATGAGGCCATGGAGTTTAAATTAATATTATCATGCCATAAGAAGGATTGTGGAAAGTTGGTAAATACTATGATTTTTTATTAATACTACGCTTGATTTATATTAAATTATTGTGAATATCTTAAAGAGTAAGCTAGTGTTAAAAGTCTTGAATCATACTTTTATTACTTTAATTACTATGAGTTCACCTAAGGAGATAATTAGTAATTATAGGCTTGTTTCGCTATGTAATATAGTATAAAAGAAGTTAGTAAATCTTATGGCTTAGAGGTTAAAAACTTTTATAACAAATATGATTTCAAGTGAGCAAGGTGGTTTTGTTGAAGGCAGAAAAATTTTAGGTGAAATAGTAGTGTCCCAAGAGGTGATACACATAATGTCCAAGCAAAAGTAACCAGGTGTGCTTATTAGATTACATATTTCTATAGCCTATGATAGAGTATATTGGACCTTTATGCAAACGATTTTAGAAAAATTGGCTTTAGAGAAGGGTGGAGACACTGGGTAAAAGCATGTACATAGACCACATCATTATAAATTCTAGTAAATGATAGTCCCAATCCCATGTTCGTAGAAGAACGATGGTTGAGGTAAGGAGACCCTATTTCTCTTTATATTTTTATCCTTTATGCAAAAGGTCTACAAATACTATTAGAAAAAGGGATACAAGAGGGAAGGATGAGGGGTCTAAAAATAATCACTCGATTTGACATAAATCACCTCTAGTTTATGGATGATATTGCTCTTATTAGTAAAGCCAAAGTATTAGTAGGAAGAAACATAAAACAAGTTTTAGATGGGTATCCTCAAGCTACTAGGAAAACTTTAAATGAAAAAAAAGTCATAAATAGTTTTTTTCAACACAACGAAGAGGGTGAAAGATAAAATTATACAACTATTGAACTTCATGGAAACACCTTTACCTATAGAGTATCTAGGAGTGTCTTTATCTCCAAATAAAATAAAAATTAAGGAGTCAAATGTGTTGATTGACAAACTACAAGCTAAGTTGAGTAATAGCATGCACAAATGGCTAAGCTTAGGAGGAATGCTTACAATGATTAAAGTAATGTTACAAGTCCTCTGAGTTTATAAATTTTCCATACTTTAACCTCCAAAGAGAATTGGAAAATATATTGACAAACACACAAGAAAGGTTTATGGTTAGGCATAAGGGGAGAACAAAAACTAGCAATGGTTAACTGGGAGAAGATATAACAAAAAAAATATAAGGGAATATTGGGAATAAGAATAACAACCAAAAACAATAGGACACTAGGAGGGAAGATAGTACCCTATTAAGATGCTATAAGGTTTGAGTTTTAGGAGATAAAATTTAACAGTAACTTCAGAAGAGTAGATTCATATAAATTATGATATATTTATGTTATATTGTCATGGGTTTCTAAAATATATTATAAATTTACTTTTTAAATTTTTTTACATGCTGAAATTAGTAGTCGCCACGATGATCCAGGATATTTCATGCACCTTTTTCTCCTCTATGGTCACCACATTATTTCATGTCATATTCCCCATAAACCTCCACATAGTAATCCATGCATGCCATCCGTATAACCATCATACCCCATTCACTATAAATATTTTACACTAGTGAAGAACCAAAAAAGGGACAAGTGTTTAGTCTAAGGAGGTCTAAGATTTGATCCGTTGGCATCCATCTTACGGATTTGGCTACACCAATTGGTCTAAATCTTAGACCTACTTTACAAAATGTTATTGATAAAAAAATCATATTGAAAATTTTATGATGTAAAAACTGTTCCATAAAATATGATTATAATCTATGATTGTGTTAATAGTTTTTTACTAATTTTTTAGTATTTGACTATAATTGTACACAAATAATCAATTAATTGATCATGAGTCATATCTTGTTTATTAATAGAATAAGTTAAATAATCATCTCAATAGCTAAGTAAATCATGTAAATTTTTTAGGTCCATGATCATTGTCATCACTCTATATTCATGTAGACCTACTATATTACAAATATAGTTAAGTAACTTTTAAAGTCCATGATCATTGAGTATATTTAAGGATGAGAACCCTCTATTGGAGGAACATGTATTGTAGTATGACTTTAAACATTGAAAATCCTATTTAGAGAGCATAAAAATTTACTATCAAGCACACTCAAAGCTATTATTTTTTGTATAATAAAGGCAAATTCTCCTTAGCCACATGAAATCATATAAAACTTCAAAAATCAACAATGAAAAAACTAGGGAATTTCTTATAGAAATTAGCATAGCCATTGAACATGAATAATCATATACTTTAATTGAGACATATTTGTAGACTATTATTAATATTATCATATAAAACTACAAAACCAACACTAAAAAAATTAAAAAATTTCTTATTAAATATAATATAAACATTAAACATAAATAATTATATATTTTAATTGAATCATATTCCTAAACAATTATTAATTTTATAAAATAAATATAACTGAAATACCAAACACTAATTTGAATACCAACACTCAATGAAGAAAAATAATTTCAATACAATAAAAAATTAATTATTTAAAAAATTAAACAAAGCAACTAACCTTTAGTGATGTTTGCTACCAAGCGGAGAGTATAATCCCAATTTCAACATTTCCTTTCTCATCACGCCTGAAAACTGTTAGAATGAGGATGTGAGTCTAACTTTGACATTTGTGTTGTTTCGGACATTCAAGCGGCGTGCTAGACTGTTATCAATATGGTTATGCTAGACCGTTATACATGTGAGGTTGATATATGATAATAGATGTAATACAAAGAATCTACATAAACCTAATCTATGATAAAATAAAAATTAGGAAAGTTATGCTCATAAAAATTAATTTCGATATTACTTTTTAAAAAAAATTGAAGCTAAAACAAAATTCTCCATCAGCATAACTATTAAACATAATTATTTAATATATTTTAATTGAAAAATATTTATAAATTATTATAAAAAAATATGGATGGAATAACAAATTCTAGTACCAAACATTGGAAAAGAAGTACAGTTCTCTTATAGTTAAAAAATAATTAGTGAAAAACAGAACAAAACAACTAACGGTTAGTGATGTTTGCTACCAAATGGAGATTATAATCTCAATTTCAACCTTTCCTTTCTCATCACGCCTGAAAACCAATAGAATGAGCATGTGAGTCCGAGTTTGACATTTCTTTTGTTCTGGACATTCAAGGGGCGTGCCAGACCGTAATCAATACGGCTATTTACTATAGACTCCATATGCCCGAGCTTGTTATATAAATACATGAGTTTAGCAATCACAGTTTCAACGGAAACAACAGTAGAAAGCATTTCGTTGTCCTTTTCCAGCCATCCATCGCTTCCATCGCTAAAGTTATGGGACGATCAATGCTATTGAAAATCAGCGTGTTGCTCGTTGCACTGAACGTGATATTTATTGTCCGTTTCTCCGCTCGATACAACTTCCTTAATCCGATTTCAGACACAGAGAAATATATCTTTCCAAGTAGCGTGGAGCAGTTACAATCCTCCTGCAACTGCAGAGGCCCTACGCCAGATCCTAAATGCTGCAAACCACCATCTTCCAACAATGAAAATCAAACAATTTTGATAACTAACGAGAGCTTGGCACGGAAAGACGTAAACCTTGATATTGGTGGTCGCAATTCAGGTATAGAGAAATATATCTTTCCAAATAGCATGGAGCAGTTACAATCCTCCTGTAACTGCAGAGGCCCTACGCCAGATCCTAAATGTTGCAAAACATCATCTTCCAGCAAAGAAAAACAAAATGTTTTGTTAACTAATGAGAGCTTGGCACGCAAAGACAGAAACCTTGAAATTGGTGGTCGCCAAGGTATTCCTGAAGCTAGTATTGCAATGTTAGATTCCAACAGTCATTAACACTATTTAGTCCACTACCTATGAAGCCTACTATCGTAGAAATCCTGTTTCATTCATCCAGAAATGTTGTCGTCAGTATCGAATAAAACTACCGCCATAATTGTTGTCTAAATTATCGAATAAAATTACCGCCATGATTTGAATGGTCTCCTTTCAATGATATGAGAGGTTTCTTTTTCCATTATTTTGTTTGTTTATGTATTGGAAAGCGAGGTTCTTATTAAAATGTAATAAGGTCTATGTTTTAGGAGATAAAATTTAACAGTAACTTCGGAAGAGTAGTTTCCTGATATATTGATGTTATATTTTCATGGGTTTCTAACACTTTTAACATATCCATGATAATGATATCTTTCTGCACTTACTTACATAAATAATAATTAATGATATAAAATCATGATCCAAAAGTGAGTGTAGTTAGAACATAGTGTAGCCAAAAGCAAGTGTGAGAGTGGGTCGAAGTTGAGTGTTATAGAAAGCGTGTGTGAGTGTGATCTAGGAGTGAGTGCAATCGAAAGCAAGTACAAGTGTGATTCAAGAGTGAGTATACCAAAAATTAAGTGTGACTACAAGCCAAGAGTGAGGAGTAAATGTGAGCATGGAAGTAGGAACTAGAAAGCAAAGTGTTATCAAGAAACAAGTGCTACTTCTTGTTCCAGATCTTAAAAAATCTAAAAGATTCATTTGAAGAAAATATAAGTAACATGGAAAGAAAGTCATTTGTGAAAGTCCTTAATAAAAGTATGGATGACCAAGTTGGAAGTATGGATTCCCTAGATAGCAATAACAAGAAGAGTGAACATATGGAAAACCTAGTCCAGGTAGCAAATTATACACCATAAGTGATTATTAAGGATGAGACGAATGGGAATTATATAATGGTTCTTAAAACCAAAGGGTTAATATGTAGTTTTCAAGGATATATGCAAACATTTTATCAGATTCAAAATTGATGGAGGCCCATGGTTTACGTGCAAAGATGCATTATATTTAAGACCTTGGAGTGATAATTAATTTGTGGATACAGAAACTATTAAAATATTTTTGTTATATATTAGGATTTTTGGTCTTCCTTATCAACTCATCAATAAGGAGGTTTTGAAGAATAAGTATTGAATTTTCTACATGATATTCCCTTAAATTTAGCTCTGATTATAGTTGGTGTGAGTGGATTAAATGTTACTATAGCATTGTAAAAAAAATTGTTTTGATCAATGGTTCTCTTACTAGTTACTTCAAGATATCTTGTAAACTTTATGAGGGTGATCCACTTTATCCTTATCTATTCATTATTATAGAAGAACTATTATGAAGAGTCATTTAAAAGGAAAACTCAAGGGTATTCAACTTTCAAAACATGGTCCCTTCAAATCTCATATCCAATTTGTTGATGATACGTTTCTTTTGGGCCATTCGTTAGTCGATGACGCCATGGAGTTTAAATTGATATTATCATGCCATAAGAAGGATTGTGGAAAGTTGGTAAATACTATAAAATCTAGGAATTTTTATTAATACTACACTTGATTTATATTAAATTATTGTGAATATCTTAAAGAGTAAGCAACTGTTAAAAGTCTTGAATCATACTTTTATTACTTTAATTAATATGAGTTCACCTAAGGAGATAATTAGTAATTATAGGCTTGTTTTGCAATGTAATGTAGTATAAAAGAACTTAGTATAGTTTATGGCTTAGATGTTAAAAACTTTTATACCAAATCTGATTTCAAGTGAGCAAGGTGGTTTTGTTTAAGGTAGAAATTTTTTATGTGAAATAGTAGTGTCCCAAGAGGTGATACACATAATGTCCAAGCAGAAGTTACCAAGTTTTTTTTATTAAATTACATCTTTCTATAGCCTATGACAGAGTATATTAGACCTTTATGCAAATAATTTTAGAAAAATTGGCTTTAGAGAGGGGTGGAGACACTGGGTAAAAGCATGTACATAGACCACATATTGTTGTAAATCACTCGATTTGACGTAAATCATCTCTATTTTATGGATTATATTGTTCTTATTAGTAAAGCCAAAGTATTAGTATGAAGAAACATAAAACAAGTTTTATATGGGTATCCTCAAGCTACTGGGAAAACTTTAAATGAAAAAAAACTCACAAATAGTTTTTTTCAACAAAACAAAGAGGGTAAAAGATAAAATTATACAACTATTGAACTTCATGGAAACTCCTTTACCTATAGAGTATCTAGGAGTGTCTTTATCTCCAAATAAAATAAAAATTAAGGAGTAAAATGTGTTGATTGACAAACTACAAGCTAAGTTGAGCAATAGGATGCACAAATGGCTAATCTTAGGAGGAATGCTTACAATGATTAAAGTTGTGCTACAAGTCCTCTAAGTTTATAAATTTTCCATACTTTAACCTCTAAAGAGAATTGAAAAATATATTGAAAAACACACAAGAAAGTTGTATGGTCATGCATAAGGGGAGAACAAAAACTAGCAATGGTTAACTGGGAGAAGATATAACAACCAAAAGATAAGGGAATATTGGGAATAAGAACAACAACCAAAAACAATAGGACACTAGGAGGGAAGCTAGTACCCTATTAAGATGCTATAAGGTTTGAGTTTTAGGAGATAAAATTTAATAGTAACTTCAGAAGACTAGATTCATATAAATTATGATATATTGATGTTATATTGTCATGGGTTTATGAAATATATTATAAATTTACTTTTTAAATTTTTTTACATGCTGAAATTAGTAGTCGCCACGATGATCCAGGATATTTCGTGCACCTTTTTTTCCTCTATGGTCACCACATTATTTCATGTCATATTCCCCATAAACCTCCACATAGTACTCCATGCATGCCATCTGTATAACCATCATACCCCATTCACTATAAATATTTTACACTAGTGAAAGCACCAGAAAATGGACAAGTGTTTAGTCTGAGGAGGTCTAATATTTGAACCGTAGGCATCCATCCTACGGGTTTGGCTACACCAATTGGTCTAAATCTCAGACCTACTTTACAAAATGTTATTGATAAAAAAAACATATTGAAAATTTTATGATGTAAAAAGTGTTCCATAAAATATGATTATAATCTATAATTATGTTAATAGTTTTTTACTAATTTCTTAGTATTTGATTATAATTGTACACAGATAATCAATTAATTGATCATGAGTTATATCTTGTTTATTAATAGAATAAGTTAAATAATCATCCCAATAGATAAGTAAATCAAGTAAATTTTTAAGGTCCATGATCATTGTCACCACTCTATATTCATGTGGACCTACTATATTACAAATATAGTTAAGTAACTTTTAAATTCCATGATCATTGAGTATATTTAAGTATGAGAACCCTCTATTGGAGGAACATGTATTGTATTATGACTTTAAACTTTGAAAATCCTATTTAGAGTGCATAAAAATTTACTATCAAGCACACTCAAAGCTATTATTTTTTGTATAATGAAGGCAAATTCTCCTTAGCCACATGAAATCATATAAAACTTCAAAAATCAACAATGAAAAAGCTAGGGAATTTCTTATAGAAATTAGCATAGCCATTGAACATGGATAATCATATACTTTAATTGAGACATATTTGTAGACTATTATTAATATTATCATATAAAACTACAAAACCAAAACTAAAAAAAATAAAAGATTTCTTGTTAAAAATAATATAAACATTAAACATAAATAATTATATATTTTAATTGAATCATATTCCTTTACTATTATTAATTTTATAAAATAAATATAACTGGAATACCAAACACTAATTTGAATACCAACACTTAATGAAGAAATACAATTTCATTATGATAAAAAATTAATTATTTAAAATATAAAACAAAGCAAGTAACCTTTAGTGATGTTTGCTACCAAGCGGAGAGTATAATCCCAATAACTATTAGAATGAGCATGTGAGTCTAACTTTGACATTTGTGTTGTTTCGGACATTCAAGCAGCGTGCTAGACCGTTATCAATACGGCTAGACTCCATATGACCGACTTTGTCACAGTTTCAACAGAAAACAAAATTGAAAATTAGATGTATTAAAATTGATTTTTAATAAGGTACAAGTACAATGCCATTTATTTACTAAATTTTATTTTTGCTTCAAACAAAGATAGAGAATTTATTTGAATGCTTCATGGATATAAAAAAAATTGATGAAATAATAGATAAATAATTATAAAGATAAGTTAATAATTATTATATAGAGGATTTGATTTGATTATTATTTATAAAAAGAAATATGAGTAATTTCAAAAATATATTACCAAAAAAATATACATGTGAGGTTGATATGTGATAATAGATGTAATACAAAGAACCTACTTAAATCTATGATAAAATAAAAATTAGGAAAGTTATGCTCATAAAAATGAATTTCATTGTTACTTTAAAAAAAAAAAATATTATAAAAATTAGGAAAGTTATGCTCATAAAAATTAATTTTATTGTTACTTTAAAAAAAAAAAATTGAAACTAAGACAAAATTCTCCATAATCACTCTAAATTATAAAACTTCAGAAATCAACAATAAAAAAAAATTAAAAATATTTTTATAAAAGATAGCATAACTATTAAACATAATTATTTAATATATTTTAATTGAAAAATATTTATCAATTATTATAAAAAATATGGATGGAATAACAAATTCTAGTACCAAACATTGGAAAAGAAGTACAGTTCTCTTATAGTTAAAAAATAATTAGTCAAAAACAGAACAAAACAACTAACGGTTAGTGATGTTTGCTACCAAACGGAGATTATAATCTCAATTTCAACCTTTTCCTTTCTTATCACGCCTTAAAACCAATAGAATGAGCATGTGAGTCCGAGTTTGACATTTGTTCTGTTCTGGACATTCAAGGGGCGTGCCAGACCGTAATCAATACGACTATTTACTATAGACTCCATATGCCCGAGCTTGTTTTATAAATACATGAGTTTAGCAATCACAGAAACAACACTAGAACGCATTTCGTTGTCCTTTTGCAGCCATCCATCGCTTCCATCGCTGAAGTTATGGGGCGATCAATGCTATTGAAATTCAACGTGTTGCTCGTTGCACTGAACGTGATATTTATTGTCCGTGTCTCCTCTCGAAACAACTTCCTTAATCCTATTTCAGACACAGAAATATATCATTCCAAGTAGCTTGGAGCAGTTACAATCCTCCTGCAACTACAGAGGCCCTACACCAGATCCTAAATGCTGCAAACCACCATCTTCCAACAAGGAAAAACAAACTATTTTGATAACTAACGAGAGCTTGGCATGGAAAGACGTAAACCTTGATATTGGTGGTCGCAATTCAGGTACAGAGAAATATATCTTTCCAAATAGCTTGGAGCAGTTACAATCCTCCTGTAACTGCAGAGACCCTATGCCAGATCCTAAATGTTGTAAAACATCATCTTCCAGCAAAGAAAAACAAAATGCTTTGGTAACTAATGAGAGCTTGGCACGCAAAGACAGAAACCTTGAAATTGGTGGTCGCCAAGGTATTCCTTGGAGCTTTTGGGGTGACCAAGAGATTGCGATAATCCTTGGAGCTTTTGGGGTGACCAAGAGATTGCGATAATCCTTGGAGCTTTTTGGGTGACCAAGAGATTACGATAATCCTTGGAGCTTTTTGGGATTGACCAAGCGATTTCATGGATCCTTGGAGCATTTTTGGGATTGACCAAGCAATTGCGATAATACTTGGAGCTTTTGGGGTGACCAAGAGATTGCGATAATCCTTGGAGCTTTTTGGGTGACCAAGAGATTGCGATAATCCTTGGAGATTTTTGGGATTGACCAAGCGATTTCATGGATCCTTGGAGCATTTTTGGGACATGGCTCTCTTATATATAAAATGGTAGCAAATGACTGATATTCAAGGGTTCTGTTTCCTTGATACCGTCAAGAGAATCTAGCCGATACGTCTCGGGTCCTATTTTTCTATCAATGACATATGGACCTAACCAATTTGCCGCGAACTTGTCCCTCAGGTGGGACGGAAAATTAGAGTTTTGTTGGTTTTCCTTCAAAACCAAATCACCAACTCGAAAGTCCCTTAGGTGAACTTTCATGTTGTAATCTTTCTTAAGCCGCTCTTGGTAGATACGTAAGTGCTCGATAGCATTAATGCGTCGTTCGTCGAGCAACGTAAGTTGGTCTAATCGGGCCTGCCGTGCAGTGTCATCATCGATGAACTCCTGCATTGATATGCGGAGGGAAGTAATTTCCAACTCGAGAGGCATTACTGCCTCTGAGCCATACACTAGCGAAAATAGAGTTGTCCCAGTTGGCATCCGAATGCTAGTGCGATAAGCCCAAAGGGAAAGTTGGATTTGGATGTGCCAATCCTTGTGACTATCTGCGACCGTATTTTTGAGGATGGCAACTAGCATTTTGTTTGATGCCTCTGCTTGCCCATTTGCCTGTGGATAATAGGGTGTCAAAAAATTGTGCTGAATTTTGTACTTTGTGGTCAAAGCATGCACGTCTTTGTTCTTGAATGATGGCCCATTATCCGAGATTATTTTGGATGGAATACCAAAATGACATATGATGTTATGCAAGATGAACTCCACAATACGGGGTCCTGTCATAGAGGTTAACGGAATTGCTTCCACCCATTTAGTAAAATACTCTATGGCCGTTATGATAAACGTGTGACGGCCTGATGATGCAGGGGAGATCTTTCCAATTAGATCAAAGCCCCATTGTGAAAATGGCCAAGCAGACTGGACTGCCTGCAAGGCCTGGGAAGGTACGTGCATCAAATTGGCATGATGTTGACATTTCACGCACTTCTTGACATATGCGCAACAATCTTGCTCTAAAGATGGCCAATAATATCCCATGCGAAGAATGCGCTTTGCAATGGCCATACCACTAAAGTGGCCACCACATGTACCGTCGTGCGCTTGGGCGACTTCCCAAGTGGACTCTTGCTGGTCCAAACAACGAAGAAGAATTTTGTCATAGCTGCGATGATACAAAATGTCTCCTATCAAGACATACTTAGTCGCTTTCTGCTTGAATGTTGGTTTTGTGGCGTGCATCAATCCAAAGGGAAGATTACCTAACTTGAGGCAGTCTCTAATAGGTAAATACCAATCCTGTTGATCAGAAACCTCGACAGTATGAACAGCCAATCCCTTTTGAAGTTCTTCCCTAACAAATGCTAAATGGGATAGAACTTGTAAGAATAGCGTCGTGTTGCTATTAGTGGGAGTGGGGGAAAACAAGGACCCCCAGTTGGCACGTTTCAGATGATCTCGGATTCGAAAGAACTTATCCAAGGATGGTTCAATCTGGATCATGTGGATTCCTGGCGTCAAGTCTGAGCTTGCACACTCCATCACGGATTGCGATAAGGTTTTGACTTGAATGGTTGTCATATCATCGGAAAGGTCTTGTAGGATTAGTGACCCCAATGAGGCCATTGTGTCCGCAAAATGATTCGATGATCGAGGGAGTGCTTCGATGTCATACCACTCAAGTTTTGCTAGGAATTTGTCCACAAGGGCTTTATAGGCCTTCAGAACTAGGCATTTGCATTGATATACCCCTTTGACTTGATTGAAGATTAACAGTGAATCACCAAAGATGTTCAGTCTTTTGATGTTCATGGCGATTGTTGTCTAAAGACCTAGGAGCAAGGCTTCATATTTTGCATTATTTTTGGTGCACTAGAAGTTTAATTTAAATGACAGGGGCATTGGAGCACCCTACGGTGTGAAGAATACAATTCCCACACCACCACCTTGCTCACATTTAGAACCATCGAAGAATAGGGTTATGTCGGCTTGTGACTCAGGCTCATCAGAATCTGGCGATTCTGAGACATGGAAGACCCCATCATTGGGTAGTTCTATGACCAGAGGCTGATATTCTTCAAGAGGAGCCTCTGCTAGTTGATCGGCTATGACTTGTCCTTTGATAGATTTTTGTCCAATAAACTCTATGTCAAATTTCGTCAACAACATGATCCATTTTGTCGTGCGAATACTATGATAAGTGTGACTCATCATGTATCGCAATGGATTCTCCTTAGACACAACATACGTAGTGTTGCTTAGCATGTAGTGGCATAGCTTTTTGGTAGCAAACACCACTGCCAAGCAGAGTTTCTCAACGTATGCATAGTTAAGTTCATAACTGACCAGGGTGCGGCTAAGATAGTAAGTAGCCTGTTCTTTGTGAAGTTCATTCTTTTGGGCTAGCATGGCACCCAGTGCCACCTCAGTAGCTGATATGTATAAGTATAACGACACTCCTGGTTTAGGTGGTGCCAATACTGGTGGTGAAGCCAGGTATTGTTTGATTTTGTCAAAGGCTTACTGGCACTCGTCATCCCAGTGAAATGTAACCCCCTTGTGCAATAATTTGTTCATTGGTCGGAACTTGTCAGATAATTGTGCTATGAAGCGTTTAATCGACGTGACCTTTCCTTGCAAACTTTTGAGCTGCTTGATAGTGGTTGGGGGAGCCATTTCAAGGATTGCCTTGACTTTGTTTGGGTCCACTTTGATGCCTCGCTTTGAGACTATAAAACCCAAGAGTTTTCTAGATGTGACGCCAAATACGCACTTCTTGGGGTTCAGTCTGACCTTATGCTCTATGAGGCGATCGATAATCTTGCTTAAGTCACCGAGATGATCTGAGCGCAAAAGAGACTTGGCTAACAAATCATCCATGTAATCTTCCAAAGTTTTGTGCATGTAATCATGGAAGATATACGTCATGGCACGTTGGTATGTAGCGCCAGCATTTTTAAGGCCAAAAGGCATGACCTTATAACAAAATGTTCCCCAAGGCATTGTGAATGCCATTTTGAGTTGGTCTTCGGGATTGATACGAATCTGATTGTATCCTGAGAAACCATCCATTAGGGAAAGCATTTCGTGACCTGCTATAGCGTCTACCAACGCGTCGATGTTTGGGTAAGGGGAAATCATCCTTAGGACTCGCTTTTTTTAGATCTCAAAAATCGGTGCATATGCGAATCCTCCCATTGGGATTCTTGACGGGAACCATGTTGGACAACCATGGCGGATAATCCACGCAGATGACAAACTATGCATCCAACAACTTTTGCAATTCATCTTTGACCATCAAGACCACTGTTGGGTGCATCTTTCATAGTTTTTGCTTTACGGGCTTGATTTTAGGATCAAGCATTAAATTATGCGTGACTAGCTACGGGTCTAGTCCCGGCATGTCTCTGTATGACCATGCAAAAACCTCCTTCTTCACTTTGAGAAGGGTAATGTAGTCGGCTTGCTCTTCGAGGGATAATCTTACCCCCAGCTTGATAATCTATGGATTCGTTGGGTCTAAGCCGATGTCTACGTTAGTCGTTTCCTCGACTGACATGTGGGATCCTTCCTCCAACTGATGTGGAGTCGGGATCAAATGGATATCATTGGCTGAGTTTAAATCTGTGTTTGGAACCTCGGGTCCCTCTTCAGCCTAAAAAATATCTTGAGTTGTCCTTGGGGTCAAATGAGGCATTTCACCGAAAGGCCAGTACTCTGATGGTGATAAAGGTGAATTGACGTGATCCCAGTCGATGGCATCTATGTCTAGATGCAATGACCGTGCTGGATCGATCGGATTGCGAATGGGTGCGGTCAAATCAATGGATATCATGTGGATGGAATGAATTTGGTATCCATTACCGTAGGTGTGATAACTTGATTCTTCTAGATGCTCCCTATACTCTGGATCTGGTTCTGTAGGGACGGGCATGAACGAATCGACCCTATGTGTTGATAGGAAGACGGGGTCTTCCCTTGGTACTGATGTCATGATGGGATCTCGGGGTGGATGGTGCTCATCATGGATTTTGAGCCATGGATCCAACACTTGGTCCCACCTTGCTGGGTCTACCCACCATTCATGCCCTAGCCGTATGCCCATTTGTCCCATTAGATCTTCATGAGTTAAAGGGCGATAATTCCATCACGCATGTCTGAGATAGATCATCTCAGTCTCATCTTCTGAATCACTTTTAGAGATCCAAAAATGTTCATTCTCTTCAGCAACAGTTGCTTGTGACGTTGAGGGTTCTCCTTGTTCCAGCAAATTGATCCGGTCCCATTGCAATTGTTCCCCTCTTGGTGGAGGGACCTGATTCTCTTGACACTGTATTGATTCAACTGGAACTTCTAAGGGGAATAGCTTCAAAAAGATGTCCGAAAGTCGTTGATGTTCTCTTTGAGGATTAATTTCTGAACTTTCACCTCTCTCTAGCAAAGGAGAGAGATTACTGCTGTTGCCAAGGGTGTTTGTTGACCATGGGAGGTAATATCCCAAGGTATATTCTGTATTTGGGTTGGCATAAGGATCTGGTGCCAATCCCTCCTTGTTGCCTATTTCTAGGCCTTGCATATTTTCAACCAAGATGTCTAAGGGCAGGGGGTGGTTGAACCCTACTCCTGACTTATCATATGGCATCTGGTATCTTGGTTGGCAAAGGACACGCATCCTTTGCTCATATCTGCCTAGCCCATATCCATGCCAATTACATTGGTCGAGATATCTTAGAGCGAATTTCGGGTTTGACAGATAGTTGATATTTTCAACAAAAGGCTCTTCGTCTGCTTCCTTTTGTTTGCATGGTTCAAGACCATGATCAAGGCCCCCATACACAAAATTCATCTGGTTTGGTGGGTAGCCTAGAGGAACAACTGTCCCTATGGGAATGCGAGGTCTTCCCATGTCCTGTACTGACTCCAATGCGGGGGTTGCCACAACATTTTGCACTAAATACTCCCCCAGGCCCGTACTGGCCATTTCAACAGTGATTATTGATGATTGGGTGGGAGGAAACAAGAGTCCTTCCTGAGTCCATTCCATGTTCGGTATTTTAGGAGTCTCCGCTTCTGCTATGTGAGGTGTTTCTTCTGTTGATACCATTGAAATTGTGGGCAACCCCTCTTCTAGGGGCTTAGCCTCTTCCATGATCTATTTTCCCTTGTCCTTCTGTTTGGCCATGGAAAGTTGCGTTGATAATGGAGGAGCAGATGATGAAGACTCACCTGACTGGGATTTTGTTGATTTGGTCAACAGTGGTGCCTGTGGTATTGGACCCTGTTTAGATGGATTTAACTAGAAATCCAAATGCGTTGAAGGGAGGGTCAATTGAGGCATGAATTGTACCACATTGCAATACTTGAAGGGCTCTAAGTCCATTGGGACTACATGTATTTCTCCTTCAAAAGCATACTTTAAGCATCGGTGAGCGATCGAAGGGACACACTTCATGTCCCCGATCCAAGGCTGCCCTAGCAGTATATTATAAGCCATCTCGCCTTCCAACACATGGCACAAGGTAGGTATTGTCTTTTGTCCTACACGGACAGAGCGGAACAACCGTGTCGATCGTCAAGCATATTGCATCGTTGAAAGCTCGCGAGTGTGTACGTGGAGGCTGTGATGTGAGAGGCTGGAAGCTTCAAATGTTTTAAGGCTGCAGTGGTAATTATGTTACTGGACGAGCCAGTATCTACCAAAACTCTCTTGTACGGGATCCCGTTGACCCGTGCGATAACGTGTAGGGGTGGGTCTGCCATGTCATTCGATATTGTTTTGACTTCATCTTCTCTGAAGGTGATGACCGGCTTCGTACATCGTTTCACATGTCCCATGAAGTTGTTGAAAGAATTTGCTTCGTGAGGCTGTAATTCGATGGATTTTAAAATGTCCATAAGAGCTTCCCTATGGGGTGCTTGATCGTTGAATAAGCTCGTAAATGGACAGCCTAGCCGATGTGGTCCGCAAACTCTACATGAGTTTGGTGCACGTATCGTGACCTCGGGTCTAGGCGGAGAGCAAGCTGCGTTGGGCGTTGTTGAGGCTGCGATGTTGTCGAAACTTCCCTCGTAGCTACCTCGGGGGCAACTGCTGGGTACTTTTTGTTCCTTGTCACTATACTAATCATTCCCACAAATCCTTGCATGGGAAGATTCTGTTGCACCTCGTTAATTTGGAGAGTTTTTGCCTGTGCTTCGTGGGCAGGAAAAGGGTCCTTGAATACCCCCATTTGTTGATTATTTGGCGCTATGGGGTTGTCTACGACCAATGTTCTATTTTCAATCAAATCTTGGATTAATTCTTTGAATTTCCAGCATCCATTCAAGTCGTGTCCTTTGCGCCTATGGAATCTACAATACAATTCCTGTCTGTATCCCCTATGCTTAGGAGCATTAGGGTCTATAGTTTGGATTTATGGCAGAGTGACTAAATTTGCCACTGACAAGCGGTCAAATAGGGAGTCCCTGGACTCTGTGTAAGGGGTGAATTGTCGCCTAGGGCGACGCTGCTGATTCTGCTCATACCTTCTATTATCTCTTTCATAACTAGGAGGCACTGCCTGGTAATTAGCCTTTTGGGGCTGCATTTCTTGCACAGGCACGGGAACATTTATCGCAACTTGGTTAACCACAGCGTGTTGTGATTGCGTTGTCTCGGTCTTAGTGGTTTTATTCCACTCTTTCTTTTTAGGCTTGGCGATTGCGCCTTCGCCTATTTTGATCTCTTCAGAACTCTGGCTTGTGCCAAAGCTTCTTCTAAGCTGGCGTATTGCTGCAACTGCAATAGCCCAGAGATTTATTTCAAGCAACTTTTTGTGAACATCTGTGTGAGATCAGACATAGGGGGACGGTAAGGTAACTTAGAAAGCAAAGCTCTCCATCGATTTCCGTATGCTACCATTGTTTCTTCCTCAAATTTCCTGAGGCTAGCCAGATCTTTCAGTGATGCCTTCTTCCTTGTGTTGAAGGCAAAGCGTTCAAGAAACGCATCTACTAATTGATCTAGGTTTCTTATCTTTGTGTTTGGGTAATTGTGTGAACCAATCCGAGGCAGGGCCTGCGAATGTGGTTATGAATGTCCTAAGCAACAATGCGTCATTATCTTGGATGTCGAAGCATTGACTTAGGAACCTTGTGACATGTTCTTATGCGTCCTATTCACCTTTAAAGATTTCCAATTGAGGCAACTTGAAGTGTTCGGGGTAAAGAGGTGTTGGCACTGAGGGATGCACTGGATGACTGCGGAGTTGACGTAACGTGGGCTTTTGATGCCCAGAAGTTTTTGTCTCCACGGACTCCAAACGCTCTAATAGCGCTTTGTATGCATTTGAAGATTTTATCTCCTCCTCTTTTGTTTGCTCCCGTTGTGCGTTATGGAAGACTGGAGGCCTATGGAGGGGTGGTCTATTGGCAGCCCTCCCGCCTTGATGGGGTGTTTCGACCCATTCTATTTCTGGTTCATACTCCTCATAAAATTCTTGAGGAGTCTCTGGGCGAGACCTATGACCCTGATTGAATCCCTGCTGAGGGTACCCATCATTGTTTCAAGGAGTGGCCTCCCTCTCGGGTCTATAATGTCTCAGAGGCAAAGCTTGACGAGGTCGTGGAGACCTGTCCTGCACCAACGAATTATGCCTCTCATATTTTTTGGCTCTTTGGGTGCGAGGGGTTGGCCCCCTCTCAGGTAGTTCATAGTGTAACTCATCCACTTCGTGTTGCATGCGCTCTCTATCCAAGCGATGTCGATACTCTATCTCCTGATGACTTTGTTTAAGCCGCACGATTTGGGCTTGACGGGTGGCATGTCTGGTGACTATCGGGTCAATTTGGTCTACCCTATTTTTCTCAGGAGGTTGGAATTTTTCTCCTATGTGTTTGCCTCAATCTTGATGATCTAAAATTTCAATGGGTCGCTTCCCTTTGTCAAGGTAGGCGACATTTACTCGAGGCTCTAGCCTCGATGTATGATCATGATACCTAGCAAGGGCGGAAATGCAAGGTTCCCACACCATTTTTTGTCCTCGAGGAATGCGATGGCTTTCCTCGTACTCCCTTTCATTGGTTTGAAAGGGGCGAGCAGAGTTAGCTCACCCTGTGTAAGGAGCCATGCGCTTTGGATTTTTTCTTTCTGTCCTGATGGGAGGTAAAGAAGGGACGCCATATCCATGTTGTCCCTCCAAATGGATAGTGTGCCTCTCTAGCGTTTCATCGCGCTATGGCCACTCATGTCTAACCTCAGAAGGTGATTCTCTGTTTACATCAAGGTCTACATGTAAAGCGTCTTCCCAAAAGGGGCTATTTTGAATGGGCATACCCCATCGAGGATTCTGACATGGATTCTTTTGTAGGCCAGACCGATAAGGCGGTATGACCAAGTCCTCAGGACTAAAGTGAAGGCGACTTGTGCCTGCTTCTTGTGTACCTTCCGAAGCTTTTACCCTTGATTGTGCTTGGCTACGGGTGTACACCATTGCAGTGCTTCTCTACTATCTAAGTAGATTTTTATCTCGTTTATGATGATTTTCTTTTTGTCTACACTAAGCAGAAATTAACACACACATACAAAAACCGTGATTATCTCTTTTAAGGATTAATGGTGTGTCCTAAAATGGTTTAGTGCATTTTGATGTTTTGTTTTATTTTTTTAATGTTTTTGGAAAAACGTTTAAATGCATAATGAAGGCTCATATAACTCCCAAAATGATCGCCCCTTCAATATACCAACCAGGCCGATATACCAACCTCTCTATATACCCGCCCTTACGAGAGGGAGACTATAGGTATGTGAGAGCAGAAGGTACGTGGTACGTAGGTGGTACGAAGGGGGATTGTCCTGTTAATGACACCTACCATAGAAGACTTATCCTCGTGCGCATGGGAATCACCCCAACGACACTCGGTCAGCTTTCGTCAGGATTTACGCCTAACAATAGTGACAATCGGGGAAATGGATGCAAAGCTAAGCCAAGGTGGTGATGAACCCACCGTTGGTCTTACTCAAGGGCTGGGGTATTACGACCAGCTCCTTGGTTTAAAGTTATTGTGTGAAGTGTGTGGGATTCATTTTATTTAGCAAAAATGAAACAAGCATAAATGACTTTCCTTAAGCATGCAGGATAAAATGAAAACAATCAAAGGAATAGGAACATAAATAGAAAATTTTTAACAGAGATTATAAAAATCCCTACCTCTTCTCTGCATGGACCGGTTGCTTCTGAATTTTTGCTCTAAAAATCCACAGGCAGGAATTTGTCCCTCTGTGAGACGAATTTCAAAACAGAATTCATCCCTACCAGAGACGAATTTGAATTCGTCTCAGGGTCAGACGAATTACAGTAAAGAATTCGTCACAGTCAGAGATGAATAACAGTTTGCAAAAAAAAATTGTACCTATCAAGCACAAAACACAAAAAAGGATCAGTTATTTGATCTTAAAACCAGGGGACAGGGTCCCACCGTGATCGCCACTGAAAGCACAAGATTCTGGGAAAAGGAAACACTAATTGCGATGCATTCAAAATCAAATATGCTTAAGTCCTAGAAATGTAGAATGCATGAAATGAAAGAGACGCATTGAAATGAGATACAAGCAAATGGATAAAACATAGCCCTTTCATTAAACTCTCTTGATCTCTGTTACAAAGACACCTCCTCTCTTTTCAGGGGCTAGGAGCGTTAAAAGAATTTAATTACAATCAAGACTTAAGGTTCCTCTTTTCACGTGCCCACACTTGAGATGGGCGGGCCAAGATGATGTCGTTGCTGATGTTGATGAGTCCTTGACCTATACTGCTCCTCCTGTGAACAAAGAAACAACGAAGATGTCAGTAGCACCTGCTGCAAATAAGAAGTGTCTGTTCTCTAAAATTGCCAAAATATGCATATAAACATTTGTATAAAATAGTGATTAAAGTGAGTCCAAATGACCTGAAAACCTGACAGAAGACAAAAGATATTACCAGAAGGCCGTTGCCACTGAAACAGTTGGCCAATCTGCCTTCACCTGGAATTCGTCCCTAGGCAGGATGAATTCTGACTGCAATTCGTCCCTAGGTGGGACGAATTCTGCTGTGTTGGAAAAGCCAAACTGACACCACTCTAATGTCGACTCCTGAGACCTCCAAAACACCTACAAACAGGGGGGTTATGTAATTGGGGCCATTTTGGGACGACCCAGATGGTCGAATTCTCCCAATTTGGCCTCTATCCTCAAGAATTTGATATCGCCACCTGCAAGTTAGTAGGACAACAAAGCGACAAAAGGCATGATAAAATCTGATCAAAGTGTTATGAAATTGAAGCTATGAGTTAATAAAATAGAATAACATGAGATGCAACCTGAAACAATAATATAGAATGCTTTTAAAACAAAACTTGGAAAATGCGGGGTGCCCAAGTGGGCCTCCCATCGTTGGCACTTGATTTCAGAGCCAATCCACTAGGGATGGGTCCAAAACCTCTTAGGATTGGGATGTCTGCAAATTGGTGGTGTGAGGTGGTCAAATTTTGGGTTTGGGTTGGATCCACACTTCCAAAAGCCACCCAATAACCTCCCTTGCGAAAGAGATTAGTGGATGTGAGAAGGTGAATCAAAGGGATGCAAGTGGGTAATCAATCGGATAGCACTTCGTTGCTTGAAATCGCCTCCCATATCCTTCTTTTGGGTGAGAAAAGTCCCACCTTTTATAGACCCATGGGGTCTATTTTGAGAGGGAAGCATAAGCGCCATGTGTTGGTCATAGGTGCCATGTGGCAGTCAAGTCTTCCCATGAGGGAGGGGAGTCCTCCATGACTTGGGCTTTCATAACTACCCTTGTGACAGTCCTCTAACGGCCTATCTGTCCACCCACACATGCGTGCGAGGCAGGAATCATCAACTGACTATCCTGGGCTACCACTTGGTGCCATTCTTCTTTTTCTCGTTAAACTCAGAATTCGTCCCTACCAGAGACGAATTCAGAATTCGTCTCTGGGTGAGACGGATTCCATTTTGAATTCATCCCTGGGTGAGACGAATACTGAGCAAAGTGTCTAAATGTACCAAATTGCCTCTTGACCTTACAAAATTGCTATGAAAGTGGTTAGGACCACTGTTTGACCTCTGAGGGCTACCCTGGGGGCTGTGTTTGTCAAAGCAATCAGTGTTTGCAGTCACATAATCGGATTGGTGCTATTTTGGTGTCTACAGCTACTAGAGAAGTTCCATCAACGTCACAACCCCAAAATCACCGTACGCAACTTCCCCTACCTAGACCAGTGGCCATGATTCGGACTAGACTTACCCAAAGTCTAAGGACCACGTCGGCTAGGCTCTCCATATACGAGCTCATTCAACAATCAGCGCCCCATTGGGAGGCTCTAATGGAGATTTTAAAGGCCATCAAGCTATAGCCCCATGAAGCAAACTCTTTCAACAACTTTGTGGGACATGTAAAATAATGTACAGAACTAGTCATCACCTTTAGAGAAGATGAATTGAAATCGATGACTGGTGATGTGGCAGATCCACCCCTGCACATCATTGCATGGGTCAATGAGATTACATATAAGAGGATGTTGGTGGACACTGGCTTGTCCAGTAATATTATCACAACAGCAGCATTGAAACATCTGAAGTTGCCATCATCTCACATTGTTCCTTCCACTTATACACTGTGAGCATTCAATGATGCAATCTGCTCGATAGTTGGCACAATTGTCCTACCTATCCAAGTGGGACAAAAGACTATTCATACATTGTGCCACATCTTGGAAGGTGATATGGCTTATAATATCTTACTGGGTCAGCCTTGGATGAGGGACATGAAGTGTGTCCCTTCAATAGCTCACCAGTGCCTAAAGTATACATTTGAAGGATAGGTACATGTAGTCCCAACAGACTTGGAGCCCTTCAAGTACTGCAATACAGTGCAATTCATGCCGTAATCGACCCTTCCATCAACACATTTGGATTTTTAGTTGAATCCATCTCAACAGGGTCCGATTTCGTAGGCATCTTCATTGACTAAACTGTCAATTCCTCAGTCAGGTCCATCTTCCTCTGCTAGTCCTTCAACAACGATGCCACCTACGATGGACACATCCAAGGACAAGGGAAAGAAACCCCTAGAAGAGGAACCACCTCTAGTCTCAACCATATCGATAGAAGAGATGCCTAGTTCACCCCACATGGAGTGGACTCAGGAAGGACTCCCATTCGCTTCCCCTCAATCACCAACGGTCACCATTGAGATGGCCAACACGGGCCTGGGGGAGTATCTAGTGAGGAATATGGTAGCAACGCCCATACTTGAGTCCATGCAGGACATGGGGAGGCCTCGACTCCCCATCGGCTCTGTGGTTCCTTTAGGCTACCCACCCAATAAGATAAACTTTGTTTATGGGGGCCTGGATAATGGTGTTAACACTTGTATGCAAGAAGAAAAATATGAAGAGCCCTTTGTAGAGGACGTTAACTATTTGTCCAACCTAGACTTCACATTGAGATATCTTGGCCAATGCAATTGTCATGAATATGGGTTGGGCAGGTATGAGCAAGGAGTGCATGTTCTTTGCCAACCGAGATATCAAATATCGTATGACAAGTCAGGAGTAGGGTTCAACCACCCCTTCCCCCTAGACATCTTGGTGGAGAACATGCAAGGCCTATGGATAGGCAACAAGTATGGGTTGGCATTAGATCCATATACCAATCCTAATAGAACATATACATTGGGAGATTATCTCCCATTGCTAACAACCAACCTTGTTGACCATAACAACCCTTTCCCTTCAACCAAACAGGGAGAAAATTTGAGGACTCCCCTACAAGAGGGATATGGACAAGACCAAGAAGGGTCTTCAAAAGATGAGTTAGAATATGAGGTAGCACCTTGGGATCCTTTTGAGTTTGATAGTAATCATTCACAAGTATATCCCATGGATGATTATCATGAGAGATTCCTAACAATGTTTCCTTTGAGTGCTCCACTTGAGCATATGCCACCTCAAGAGAATCAAGTCCCCCCGTAGAGAGCGGAACAACCTTGATGGGACCACATTACTTTGCTCGAACAAGATGAGCCTCATATGTCGCAAACCACTGTTGGATATAATGAAGGCCTTTGGATCTTTGATAGTGATTACGAAGATGAAACTGAGATGGATTATCTCAATCATATGTGACAACAGTAATATCCATTGGACATAGATGACATGTTTGAACAATTACACATAGGTCCAAGGCATCGGTGGCACCTAAACCAAGCATAGTTATAGCAATTACTGCACCCGCCACTCCAGGTACACAGAGAAAACCTTCTGCCCAAAGACCCCATAGAGTCGTTAGTGCCTAGGGTGGACCCTATCTTTTTATCCATGTATAGGGCTGATCCATTTGTGCCAGTACCCACAGAGCCCGATCTGGAGCACATAGATCATCTAAGATGTCCGAGCAGTCACACCCGTGGTAATGGAGACCACCATCATTTCATTAACATGATATCCATTGACTTAACCACCCCAATCCATGATCTAGCTGACCCGATACGGTCATTGCATCTAGACCTAGAGGCTATAGACTGGGATCGCACTGACACACCACCATCCCCATTAGAGTACTGGCCTTGTGGTGGGATGTTCCATTTCATCCCAAGATAGAATCAGGATGTCTTCCATGCTGAAGAGGAACCTGATGTTCTAAATTATGATCTAAATTTGGTAAATGATATCCACTTGATCCCAACTCCACACTAGTTGGAGGACGGGTCCCACATGTCGATTGAGGAGATGACTGATGTAGACATCGGCTCAGATCCAGTGAATTTGCAAATCATCAAGCTGGGGGTAAGTCTATCCCCAGAAGAGCAAGCCAACTACATTGTCCTTCTCAAAGAGAAGAAGGAGGTTTTGGCATGGTCATACAAAGACATGCCGGGACTAGACCCGCAGCTAGTCATGCATAATCTAACGCTTGATTTTACAGTCAAGCCAATAAAGCAAAAACTATGTAAGATGCACCCAACAATGGCCTTAATGGTCAAAGACGAGCTACAAAAGTTTTTGGATGCACAGTTTGTCATCTGCATGGATTACCCGCCATGGTTGTCTAACATGGTTCCCGTCAAAAAGCTCGATGGGAGGATTCACATATGCACCGATTTTCAAGATCTAAACAAAGCAAGTCCTAAGGATGATTTTCCCTTGTCGAGCATCGACACATTGGTAGATGCTACAGTGGGCCATGAAATGCTTTCCCTCATGGATGGTTTCTTAAGATACAATCAAATTTGTATCAATCCTAAGGACCAACTAAAAATGGTGTTCACAATGCCTTTAATATACTGGGTTGTCATCCTTAAATATACTCAATTATCATTGACTTTAAAAGTTACATAACTATATTTGTAATATAGTAGGCCCATATGAATATAGTGGTGACAATAATCATGGACCTTGAAAATTACAAGATTTACTTAGCCATATAGATGATTATTTAACTTATTCTATTAATAAAAAATATATGACTCATGATCAATTAATTAATTATCTATGTACAATTATTAATAATGTGGTGACCATAGAGGTAAGGAATATTTTGATCATGGCGGCGGCTACTAATTTCACCATGTAAAAAAAGTTTAAAAGTAAATTTATTTTTCAAAATTTAATTATATTATATTAAATATAAGTAAAATTTATAAATAAAATATACTTAATAAGGATATCATTATAATGTCTTAGACTATTATTTAAAATTTTCCTTCTCATACAAATATATATGCTAAAAGTGTCCAAAACCCATGACAATATAATATCAATATATCATAATTTATATGAATATACTCTTTTGAAGTTACTGTTAAATTTTATCTCCTAAAATTCAAACCTTATTGGATCTTAATAGGGTACTAGTTTTCCTCCTAGTCTATTATTTTGGGATGTTTTTTATATCCATAATATTACCTTATCTTTTGGTTGGTATATCTTCTCCCACTCAACCATTGCTAATTTTTGTTCTCCCCTTATGCCTAACCACACAACTTTATTTTGTGTTTATCAATATCTTTTCCAATTCCCTTTAGAGGTTGAAGTATGAAAAATTTATAAACTCGAAGGGCTTGTAGCAAAAATTTAATCATTGTAAGCCTTCCTCCAAATCTTGCCATTTGTGCATCCAATTGCGTAACTTAGATTGTAGTCTGTCAATCAACCCTTTTTGCTCCTTGCTTTTTATTTTATTTGGAGATAAAGGTACTCCTAGATACTCTATGGGTAAAGGAGTTTCCATGAAGTTCAATAGTTGTATAATTTTATCTCTCACCCTCTCCATTGTGTTGAAAAAAGCTATTTGGGACTTTTTTTTTCATTTAAATTTTTGCCAGTAGCTTGAGGATACCCATCTAAAATTTATTTTATGTTTATGCTACAAGGAGTTTTTCCTGACTAATAAGAGTAGTATCATCCACAAACTAGAGGTGATTTATCTCAATTCAAGTGATTATTTTTAGACCCCTCATCCTTCCCTCTTGTCTCCCTTTTTATAACAGTCTTCATAGATCCTCTACATAAAGGATAAAAAGATAAGGAGAAATAGGATCCCCTTGCCTCAGCCTTTGTCCTACTATGAACATGGGAGAGGTACTATCATTTACTACAGATAAGAATGATGTAGTCTATGTACATGCTTTTACCCAATCTCTCCACCCCTCTCTAAAACCCATTTTTCTAAAATCCTTTGCATAAATGTCCAATCTACTCTGTCATAGGCTAAAAAAAGATGTAATTTAATAAATAACCTGGTTACTTTTGCTTGGAAATTATGTGTATCACCTCTTTGGGCAACTACTATTTCACCTAAAATTTGACTTCCTTCAATAAAACCATCTTGCTCACTTGAAATCAGATTTGGTATAAAAGGTTTTAACCTCTAAGCCATATGCTTTGTTAAGTTCTTCTATACTACATTACATAGTGAAATAGGCCTATAATTACTAATTATCTCCCTATGTGAAATCGTAGTAATTAATGTAATAAAAGTATTATTCAAGGCTTTTAACACTTGCTTACTCTATCTGATTTTCTCTAGTTCCTCCACAACTACTTGGCCTACGTATTCACCTTATTAAAATATAACACGATTTATAAAGGTGTATATAGCAATAAGAAAAAGTATTTTCTCAAAATAGCTTGTATATTTGTGACCATTGGTGATGTTTTATACCAATGCTCATTTTATGTAATCCTCTTACGATGCTTGGCTCTGATAAAACCAAAGTATTCCTTTGTGAAGTCCTTGAAGGATCCTATGGTGGACACTATTGTAGAAATTCAATTTCCAAAAAGCTCCTTTCAATTGGTTATTATTGGTGTTCAATATAGAAGGATGCATGTGACTACGTTATATAGTATGACATATGTCAATACCATGATTACCTTATTCATGCACCCTTGCAAAATCTCTAAGTCATTGCTTTTTTTGGACCTTTTCTATGTGGGGCTATATATAATTTTTAATATTAACTCTTGTAGTGGCCATGTAGACACCAAAATAGCACCAATCCAATTACGTGACAACAAGCATTGATCGCATTGACACACACAGTCCCTAGGGCAGGCTCGAGAGGTTAAATAGTGGTCCTAACCACTTCCAAAAGCAGTTTTAGAGGTCAGAGGTCAAATTGGCACCTTTTTAACACCTTGCTCTCTACTCATCCCACCCCAGGACGAATACAAATTGGCATTCATCCCACCCAAGGATGAATAGTAGCATTCGTCCCAAGGTGATGCGAATAGCAAGTTTGACTGGAAAAAAGTCAAACCTCGGTAACTCCGCCAGTTAACTAAGGCTTCAGGCCATGCAATTGCGAGGATTAGATTTTATTCAAGAAGAGAGGCTTCAGTGATGAGTGTATTTATTTCAGAAACCTCATGCAAGAAGCTTTTTAATCAGGGAGTTAGCTTTTCTCTAAAAATAGGACAATTAACTCAAGTGGCACCCTCGCATGCACAATTCAAACAATGAGACCCTAAGGTCTATAAATTGGTGAGTTTTCTCACCCAAAAGAAAGACAGAGAAAGAGCATTTGAGCAATGAAGTGCTGCCAATTTACCTACCTACCTGCGATTTGTGCTTTTACATCCTTAATCTCTCATTCGAAAGGGAGGTTATTGGGTGACTATTGGAGGCACAAATCTGCACCCAAAACCCAATTTTTGGCCACAACTATACACCAAATATTTCAAAAACACCTCATAATCATTTTTGGACCCATCCCAAGTGGATTGGTGCCAAAATAGTATCCCAAATGATGGGCGTCCTGCCCCCGGACGCTTCCCAAACTATCACAGTGCTATTTGCCCCACCCTAGGATGATTAGAAATATGTGATATATTTCTCTATTTTTTATTTTTCATTTTATTCTAGATATGTTAAATAGGTTACAGTTCAAATTTCATTTCATTCTAAGCATTTTTGACCAGGTTATTGTTATTTCCTGCCTTCACTAACTTGCAGATGCCATCTTCAAAATTTGGGTGCTAGATGAAAAATTTGAGAAATTTGAAAATATGGGTCTTCCCAAAACACCCCCAATTATCTAAATCCAACTTTTCAGGTCTTTTGGAGCTTCTTAAGTAGGACATTAAACAGGGTGCTTTCTGGCAAATTGTCATAGTCCTATTCGTCCCACCCTGGAGCGAATACAAATATGTGAGGAATTTTTAGACTGTTCTTTTTGAAGTGGTCTTCTGATAGTATTTTTATGCTTATATCAAAGTTTCAGGTCAATCAGATGTTATTTGATAGTTGTTTTATTATCTTCCTGCATACACTAATAGCAGGCTTTGGGAAATACATGTTTTATTTTGTCTGCAAGTGCTATTAATATTTTCTATTTATTTGAACATAGGTTTTTGATAGTAGAGGAGTAGGAAAGAGCAAATAATCACATACACAAGTGGCGACGACATTTTGGTCCGCCCATATTACATGTGGGCACGTGGAAGAAGGATTGTTGGCCATGGATGTTGTGACGAGAAACACATTTGACTCTCCTATCCCCTAAAAAGGAAGGAGACGTATTGTAACATAGTTTATAAAGCATATCAATAAATATATTACCACATTTCCTATTGCTTTTATCTCATGTTAATTTGCATATGTTATTTCTCGTTCTTTCTTGTGGCATATTCCTTTTTGTTTTCGTATCCTCGTGCTTTCAGTTGTGATCACGGTGGGACCTGTGTCCCTTGATTTTTAAGATAAAATTTATGATTAAATTTTCTTGTTCTTTTTATTACAGGTACCAAGTTTTCCAACACTAGACTATTTCAGAGCAAAAATTTAGAGACATCCGACTTGGGCAGAGAAGAGGTAGAGGTCTTAAACACCTTTTGTCAATTCTTTGCTTTATGTCTTTGGTTATTTGCTTGCATAGGAGAGTTTGAATGCTTGCGTGCTTCATTTATGAAACTTAAAAGGAACCCCACACACCACATGGTAACTGAAACAACAAGGAGTTGGTCGTAAAACCCCAACCCTTGAGCAAGACCAAAGGTGGATTCCATCATCACTTTGGCTTGAGATATTGCATCCATTACCCCGATCGTGACTGTTGCTAGATGTAAATCTTGATGAAAGCTGACCAAGTGTAGCGGGGGTGATTCCCAGTGCATGAGGATAAGTCTTCTATGGTAGGTGTCATAAACATAGCGATCCTCCTTCAGTACTGCCTATGTTCCACATACCATCTGCTCTCACGTGCCAATAGTTTCCCTCATGTAAGGGCGGGTATATAGAGAGGTTGACATATCGGTCTAGAAATGGTATATCGAAGGGGCAACCATTTTTTGGGAGTCATAAGAGCCCTCATTTTTGCATTTAAATGTTCTTTCACAAAGATTTTAAAACAACATCAAAACACACTAAAACCATATTTTAGGGCACACTTTTAAATCTTTAAACGAGATAACCACTGCATTGATTATGTGTTTCCTTTCTGTTAAGTGTAGCGTAAATAATCCTAAAAGAGATAAAAATCTACTCGTCTTTAGGAGCACATCACCATGGTGTTCACTCTTAGCCGAGCCCAATCGCAGGCAAGCGTTGCAAAAAAGTGCACCAAGGGGGACAAGTCACCTCTGATATAGTCTTGAGGACCTGGTCATCCTGCCTTGGTGGCCTGACACACAAGAGAGTCCACATCATGCCATAACAGAACAAGACTATGGAGGCACCTCTTTGAGGGGCACCCCTACTCAACATAGGTCCTTCCAAGAAGAGAACCTATACGTAGCACTTAATGTAGACAGGAGACCTCCCTTAGAGGCCCTTTATGGGTGGCCTAGTGATGAAGTGCTAGAGAAAAAAGGGTCCAAATGGAGGGGCCATAATATTTTGTCACCCCTCCTCTACCTCGCATTACTGTTAGAAACACTAGATAGTGTCTAGAGTATCAAGCTTTCCAGGCAGGGCAAGACAATTCTACCTGCACTTTTTATGCATATGAAAGAGAGGACGAGGAAGATTACCACATGCCTCAAGAGCAGTACACAGCATGGGAGTGATGTACTTCCACACCTACCATGTATCAAGATCACCCATTGAGGCTACAGCCTCAAGTTAATGTAGCTAACCTCAATAGAGGAAAGCAGCCCATAGAGCTCTCGGATCACCATGACTAAATTAGACATATAGGAGAGGCATCAAGGCTTCCTAAACAAGATACAGTGGAACAAAGTGACTTGGCATTTGCCAAAGAGGCCGCCCGCAAAGCACAAATCATGCAGCTTAGGCAAGATCAAGAATAGTTAGAGCATCTTTGTTAGCTTAACAAAGAGTGCATTCAGTGTTAGACAGTCGAGTTGCTTCATAATAATGTGCCTACGAAGGTTCCAAACCCTCGTGCACACAAAGTAAATGTGTATGAGAGGCATAACCCTTTGGTACGAGAGAGGTCCATGTGACCTTATCAAGTATTGCCTTCGAGACCTCCTAGACCTGAGCAGGAGGTCACTCCCCGAAACAATGATGGGCACCCTCCGCAGGCACCTACCCATGTGCATAGGTCTCAGCCAGCCACTCCTTAGGAAGCTTATGAGGAATATGAACAAGAAGAAGAGTGGATTGAAATGCTCTATCAAGGCAGAGGGGGTGCTACCCAACTACTTCTCAATAGGCCTCAGGCTCCCCGCAACCCACAACAGAAGCAAACTAAGGAGGACAAAATTAAATCCTCTAATGCATATAAAGGATTGTTAGAGTGCTTAGAATCTATGGAGATCAAGACTTCTGGCCCCAAAAGCCTACTTTACATCAACTCCGTAGTCATCCTGTGCATTCGTCAGTGCCGGAACCTCCCTACCTGGAACACTTTAAGCTACCCCAGTTGGCACTCTTTAGAGAGGAGGAGGATGCCCAAGAGCATGTGACCAGGTTCTTGAGCCAGTGCTTTGGTATTCAAGATAATGATGCTTTGTTGTTAAGAACATTTATAACCACATTCGTAGGCCCTGCCTCGGATTGGTTCACCCAATTACCAAAACATAGCATTAGTAATTTGGATAAGCTAGTGGACGCATTCCTCGAACGCTTCGCCTTCAACACTAATAAAAAGGCATCATTGAGTGACCTAGCTAGCCTCAAGCAGTATGAGGAAGATACCATGGTGGCATATGGGAACCAGTGGAGGACGTTGCTTTCGAAGCTACCTTACCTCCCTCCCATGTCAGATCTGACCCAAATGTTCTCGAGAAGCTGTTTGAGATCAATCTCCGTGCTATTGCAGTTGCAGCAATATGCCAACTTAGAAGAAGCTCTGGCGCAAGCCAGGGTCATTGAGGAGATTAAGATACAGGATGGGGATATTTCCAAACCTAAGAAGAAAGAATGGACAAATAACACTAAACCAGGCACCACGCAATCAAAACCTACTGCGGTTAATCAGGTTGCCATCAATGTCCCTAAGCCTACACAAGTAACACAGCCTCAAAAGGCTAATTATCAGGTGGTGCCTCCCAAAAACTATGAGAGATAAAATCAAATGCAGAAAAAAAATCAACAGCGTCACCCTAGGCGACAGTTTACTCCTTACACAAAGTCTAGGGACTCTTTGTTTGATCGCTTGTCAGCGGTGAAGTTGATCAACCTTCCAGAGATTCAAACTATAGATCCCAATGCACCGAAGCCTAAAGGGTATAGAGAAGACTTGTATTGTAGGTTTCACAGGCATAAATGACATGATCTTAATGCATTCTGGAAGTTCAAAGGTTTGGTACAAGATCTCATTGACAATAAGACATTTGCGGTAGACAACCTCGTAGCGCCAAACAACCAACATATGGGAGTATTCAGAGACCCCTTGCCTGCCCATGAGGCACCGGAAAAACCCCTTCAAGTTAATGAGGTGCAACAGAATTGCCCTATGCAAGGATATGTGGGGATGATAAGCATAGTAACTAGGAACAAGAAGTACCTAGGCTCTGCTCCCGCGATAGCCACAAGAGAGGTTTCGTCAACGTCACAAGCTCAACAACACCCCACGCAACTTCCCCCACTTAGACTAGTGGCCACGATTCGAACTAGACTTACCCAAAGTCTAAGGACCACATCGGCTAGGCTCTCCATATACGAGCTAATTCAACAATCGATGCCCCATTAGGAGGCTTTATTGGATATTTTAAAAGCAATCGAGCTGCCACCCCATGAAGCAAACTCTTTCAACAATTTTGTGGGGCATTTAAAGGAAAGCATGAGATTTCGAAAGAAAGAAATACTAAGATGCAATGAAAACAAAACTAACTAGATGCTAAACGAATATGCATGAAATAGGACGCATGTAATCGAATCAACCAAACATAAAGGAGAAAGTAATAGCACAGCCCTTTTTATACTAATGTGATTCCAAACTCGGTTACAATCCACTTCCTCCCATTTTAGGAGCTAGGAGTATTAGCATGTTTTTAGTTACAATAATGATTAGTAATCCCTCTTCCGCATGCCCACGTTTGAAATGGGTGGGCCAAAGTGTTGCCACCGCTCGTGATGATAAATCCTTGGTTCTTGTTGCTTTTCCTACGATCAAAGAAACAGCCAAGGCGTTAGTAGCACCTGTGACAAAAAAGGATAAAGCGTTTGACTTTAGAACTCAATGAGAAATGCATGCAAAAGATTGATTAAATCGGTAAACAAAACAACTCTAAGAAACCTGCAACTTTGACAGAAATCGAAAAACCTTACCAGAGGGCCACTACCATTAAAACAGTCGACCGATTTGCTCTTGACTGTAATTCGTCCATTGGCAGGATGAATTCAACTATTATTCGTCCTCGGGTAGGACGCGAATTTGACTGTGTTAAGACGTCGAATCAATGTTGTTACCTGCAGGTTAGTGGGACAACAAAAACGACAAAAGCATGATGATATTTGATAAATGTCTTCTGAAATCTAGATTGTGAATGATGTAAACAACATAAAGCGTAATGCAGGATATATTTGATAAATGTCTTCTAAAATCCAGATTAGACGTAAAGCGTAATGCAAGATATATTCGAACATAAAGCATAATGCAAGATATATTCGAACGTAAAGCGTGAACTATTTAAACAACATGAAGTGTAATGTGAAATAAACACATGATAACGGAATAAATTAAAATGAAGCTAAGAGCATGCGGGGCGCCCGAGCAGGCCGCCCACCGTTGAAACTTGACTTTGACGCCAATCCACTAGGGATGGGCCCAAAATCTTAGAGAATGTGGTGTCGTCGAATTGATGGATTACTGTGGTAAAATTTTGGGTTTAGGTCCAGATCCACGCTTCTAAAAACCACCCAATAACCTCTCTTGCGAAAGATATTACGGGTGTAGAAGAGATGAATCGAAAAGGAGTGCAATTGGGTGTTTAATTTGGCAGCACTTTGTTGCTTGAAATGTCTACCAACTTGTCTTTTTTGGGTGGGAAAGTCTACCATTTTATAGACCCAGGGGGTCTCTTTGGAGGGGCATGCAAAGATGCCACGTGGCGGCCATGCCTTCCCAAGAGGGAGGAGACTCCTCCTTGACTTGGGCTTACATGACTACCCTAGTGACAGTCCTCTAACTGCAAATTTTCCCACCTACGTGCGCATGCACAGCAGGCAGCAATAATTGACTATCTTCGGTTGCCACTCTTTTAATGTCTTCTTTAATGTCTGCTTTAATTGGTTTAAATTCTGCCTTCGATTGGTTTAAAGTCTGCCTTTTATTGGTTTAAAGTTTGCCTTTAATGGTTAACGTCTGCCCAGGCACTAAGATGGGAGTTTATCGTGATATCGTGACATCATGATATCGTGACACCTAAGCCTTAGGATTCTTTTTGGCCAGAAGTGTCACGATTTCGTGACATCATGAAATCGTGACGTCGTGATTTCGTGACAGTTCTGGCAAAGGCTCTCTTTTGGCCAGAAGTGTCGCAATTTCGTGACACTTCTGGCAAAGGCCCTCTTTTGGCCAAAAGTGTCGTGATTTCGTGACACTTCTGGCAAAGGCCCTCTTTTGGCCAGAAGTGTCACGATTTCGTGACACTTCTGGCAAAGGCCCTCTTTTGGGCTTTGGTGTCACGATATTGGTGACAAGGCTTTATTTTAGGCTTTGGTGTCGTGATATCGCGACGTCGCGATATCGTGACGTCCTCGGCCAAGGCTTTCTTTTAGGCTTTTGGTGTCGCGATTTCCCGACGTCGTGATTTCACGACACCCTCAGTAAAGGCTTTATTTTAGGATTTTGGTGTCACGATTTCACGACAACCTCATCCAAGGCTTTATTTTAGGCTTTTGGTGTTGCGATTTCGCGATGTCGCGAAATAGTGACATCGCGATTTCGCGACACCCTCAGCCAAGGCTTTCTTTTGAATTTGCCTTGTTAAAACGACCAACTTTGCTTTGTTTACTTTCCAACCTTCTAAACTGCTGTGTAAGTGGCTAGGACCACTGTTTGACCTCTGAGGGCTGCCTTGAAAGCTATGTGTGTTAATGTGAACAGTGTTTGTAGTCACATAATCGGATTGGTGCTGTTTTGGTGTCTATAGATGCCCCTTTTTGGGAAGCACTGTGGATGATGCAGTGCTGAGAAAAAATAGATAACCAAAGCACTAATGATTAGGGTTTCTTGGTAACCTAACCAACTTTTGATGCCCCAAGTATGGAAAGGGCATGCATTCTTGAATCCTTGCTTCTGACGAGCTAAGGAATTTGATTTCAAGTGTTAACCTATTTTGGTGAGGTGTGACTTGAGCTTGGACATTGATCAGTCATGATTAGGCAAAGGGCGCAACCTTTTTTCCATAGGGGAACCTTGTGTTCATGCTTCGAAAATGCCAAGTGTTTGATCAATTTGATTGCTACTTGTTTATTGCCCCAAGCAAGAGCGTGATTGTCTTTGTCAATGATTCTTTGAATGCATGTCATTGCTTTGATTAGGTATGTGCTTGTTGATTGGTGACTAAGTGTGACTACCCCCTCAAGCGATGAATCGATGAGGGAATGACCTTCATGAGAAAAGTGACGAGTCACTTGACCCAAGATGACTTGTGCAAGGGTGCCTTTAGATGGTTTACTGTTAAGCATGTGCAATTTCTCGACATTTGGACCTATTTTTGGTGGGTGTTAACCCTTTTGATGATGCCATAATGGGGTGAAATCATCAAAAACCCATCTTCCTATGGAGCGGTCCGGCTATGGTAGCCTTCTTGGGGAAGTAGGAGAGTGAAAATTTCAGCCCCGACATCGATTTTCTATGCCAAGAGGTTAAATGCAAAAGCACTTATGTCCGGAAATGCTTATTGCTATGTTTTTTTGTTGCATTTTTGTGATGTTTTTGTTGTTTTGATTTTCTTGCTTTGTGTATATGTCATGATTTTATGTTATGCACAATGATTGATGTTAATGGATGCATGCTACTTTATATTGATGTATGCACATGGTATGATAAATGCGATTATTGTATGTTGATTTATTTTGATGGATGCATATGTTATGATGAATGCAAATGTTTTTTATTTATATGTGATATGCAGAAATGAAATGGATGAATAGAATTTGTGATGTTTGGCTATGGCACCATAGACTGTTTAGAACTCTGTTATTTTGTCTTTAGGCGATTGCTGTGATGCATGACTTTGTATGTATACGTGTGGTTTTTTTTTTTTTTTTTCTAATGGTATTGTAAGGATGAAAAGTAGCGCAGTTGGTTTAGAAATGTAGCTAAGGTTTTCTGAGACTCGGACGGTTTTAACTTACTAACCATGACTGTAATTTATCTTACAAGACTTTTGAACAAGGTATGAATTGGACTTGTTTTTGACCAAGCTATTTCACATCCCTGTGTGTGCAATTGAGTTCATTTATGTGGTATTTGTCAGGATACCGCCAAGTGCAGATGGGCTTTCAACCGAACCTGTATTGAGGATCACCTAATTAGCTCCACTAACTCCTTTGTTGTATTTAGTTAGATTAATTTGCGGTGTTATCCAGGATACCATAAGCTAGCTCATCCTTATGCAAACATTGGTCTACACACATGCAAAGCGAATGTGACAGACATATCGTCATGCGGGTAGGATACCACCATTACCAGATAGGCTATCAACCGGACCTGTAATGAGGATCACCTAGATGGTTTTCGAATGCTGAGAATTCCAGGGATTCAAGTTCGGGATATTTGTTGGCTAAATGATTTAGAAAGTTGCTCGTCTATATAGTGATGAAAATCACTATTTATTTTCTATTAATTCTTTTTGAGCGAGGATTTTGAATAGTGGTGATAACCACTATTATTTGATTTTGTGTTTTGAGTATTGTGATTTTGGGCTAGTGAGTGGCCTTGATCCTTGTGGCCTTGGGGACGACTACGCATCCTTTGCAGGGACGTGTAGTACGAATCCTTATGACGTTGGGGACCAAGGGGGTGATGGAGATTATGGAGTAAGGGTATTGATCTGTTAGGCCTTGGGGATGACTACCCATCCTGGTTAGGGGCAGATAGTACGAATCATTACAACTTGGGGACCAAAGGTGAATGGAAAGTGTTAGGATGATGATTTGTTGGAATTTTGTTTGTGAATGGCATTGATCCCTTTTGGGTCTTAGGGATGACGACCCATCCTTTGCAGGGACGTGTAGTACAAATCCTTACAACTTTGGGAACCAACTATGATTGGGATTTGGTAGTGGTAAAAACCACTATTTATTAAGGTGAATGGATAGGAAAGAGCTCGTCCTTTTGTCAATTCTCAGCATTCTAAAACCATTCACACGGGGGGATGAGCAAGATAACCGTTTCACTTATGGTGACCTGGATTACTGCACAGGTTTCATCTTTTGTTCACACAACTTGGGAATTTTTATGTGTTTTAATTTGTGTTGGGATGTTACGTAACAAGGCGTATTTCAAGTGTAAATCTACCTTCGTAAAATCTATCTGACTCGGTACATTACGTAGCTAAAGAGCAAAATGATGACTGAATCACGAAAACTCTTGATACATTAAAAGTCCACTGACTCTAGTGTGGTAAAAAGCAATGCATGGTGTTTTTGTTATTTTTGTAAAATGGAACAGTGTGGAACAAGATGGACTAGCAGAGAAATTACAGCCTATGGTGCCTTTGACCTTTACGACCACAAATATGCAATGTATGGATGCAATGCTTTAATGCAGCTATGTATTTTTGTATTTTTGATGGATTGATTTTTTTGAATATGAAGATGAGATGCGAGAAGAGCTCTCTATTGATGAATTTAAGTATGCCTAGAAATGAGATGCAAATTTTTTTTTTGTTGTTTTTGATGATTTTTGAATTTTAACTTTTCTTATTTTTGACCAAGCGATTGTGGAAATCCTTGGAGCATTTTGGGATTGACCAAGCGATTATAGAATCCTTGGAGAATTTTTGGGATTGACCAAGCGATTATAGAATCCTTGGAGCATTTTTGGGATTGACCAAGTGATTATAGAATCCTTGGAGCATTTTTGGGATTGACCAAACAATTTTAGGATCCTTGGAGCATTTTGGGATTGACCAAGTTATTGCGATAATCCTTGGAGCATTTTTGGGATTTGACCAAGCAATTGCGATAATCCTTGTAGCATTTTGGGATTTGACCAAGCGATTGCGATAATCCTTGTAGCATTTTGGGATTGACCAAGCGATTGTGATAATCCTTGGAGCATTTTTGGGGTTTTGACCAAGTGATTTTAGAGATCCTTGGAGCATTTTTGGATTGACCAAGCGATTGCGATAATACTTGGAGCATTTTGGGATTGACCAAGCGATTGCGATAATCCTTGGAGCATTTTTGGGATTGACCAAGCGATTATAGAATCCTTGGAGCATTTTTGGGATGACCAAGTTATTGCGATAATCCTTGGAGCTTTTGGGGTGACCAAGTGATTACGACAATCCTTGGAGCTTTTGGAGTTTTGCCCAAGCGATTATGATAATCCTTGGAGCTTTTTGGTTTGGATTATGGCTCTTCAGGGGATAGAGGTACCCTTAGCTTGATGGTATTTGCGCTTTGGATCTGGCTCTGGAGGTATGGGCATGAATGGATCGTCCTTATGTATGGATAGGAGGACAGGGTCTACCCTCAGTACTGATATTGCTATGGGATCTCTAGGCAAAAATTGATATCTGTATGCCCAAAGTGGTGGATGTAACGCTTGGTCCCACTGCAGTGGGTTAACGCGCCACTCATGCCATAGTATTATGTTTATCTGTTGACATGCTTCCTCAATTTTTATGGGATGTCGATGCTGTCGCATGTGATTGCTATGGGCTATCTCTGTTTTATCTTCACCTTCGACCAGTGAGTACAGCTCATCATAATCTAGAGATTCTAAGACATGGAGGACTGCATCATTAGGTAGCCCTATGGTTAAAGGTTGATCCTCTTCGAAAGGAGCCTCATGTAAGTTAGGCTTTGGAAGATCCAAAATCTTGGTCTCTACCGACTCTAAATGCTCTAGCACTTTGCATGTATCGGGAGATTTGAGCTCCTCATATTTGGTTGGTTCTTGTTGAGGAACTTGGGGCTTATGTAGGGGTGGCCAGATAGCATCCCCCATGCCTTGGTAGGGCAGTTCATCTCGCTCTTCTTCTCACTTTGATTCCTTAGAGGCTTCTTGATGAATTTCTAAAGGTGGCCCATAAACCTGAGTGTGTTCCTAGGGAAGGTGCCCATCATTGGTTATAGGAGTAGCCTCCCGATCATGTTTGGGAGGCATCGGGGGTGGTGCTTGATGAGGTCGCAGAGACTTGTCTTGCACCCGGGAGTTGTGCCTCTCATAATGTTTTGTCTTATGTGTATGAGGGGTTGGAGTCTTCTCCTGCATAGTGTGTTGGAACAACTCATCCTTCTAGTGCTGAAGGTGCTCTTTATTTAGAAGATACCATTGCTCTAACTATTGTTGTTCTAGCTCAAGTTGCGTGAGTTGCATCCGGTGTGCGAAATGCTTGACAGATTCTAAGATAGTTGGTCTTATCGCCTCATGTCTAGAAGGGTTAGACACCTCTCTAACATATCTATCTCGGTCGTAGTGATCTAAGATCTCTATAGGCCGCCTCCCTCTATTGGAGGTAGTGGCATTTATCCGAGGCTCTGGCCTTAGTAGGTGATCCTGATAGCTAGCATTTGTGGAGGCGTCTTACTTCCATGATGTATATTGTTCTTAAGGAAGGTAAGGGATTTCCTCTTGCTCTTTGTCATAAGTGAAAAAGGCATGGGTGGATTTGGCTCACCCTGCCTAAGGAGCCTTATGCTCTTGATTTGTATTTGTAGTCCTAACAACTAGAAGGGGTGAAGGAGGGATAGTGTAATGATGTGGTTCCTCCCGTTGAACCCTATGTTGACCTAGCGCTTCATCATGCGGTGACCGCTCATAGTGAGCATCTAAGGGAGCTCTCCTATGACTATACCCCTCATGGAAGGGTGTGTGCTAAGTGCTATGCTGAACAGGAGTGCTCCTCGAAGAGGTGCCCCTATAGTCCCATTCCATCGGGGCATGGAGGGGACTGCCTTGTGTGTTAGGCCGCCAAGGTGGTATGACCAAATCCTTAGGGCTATACCTGAGATGACTTGTGCCTCCTTGGATATTCCCCATAGCATCCGCCCGTGATTGGGCTTGGCTATAGGTGAGCACCATTGTGGTGTTCTTCTACTAGCTAAGAAGATTTTTATCTCATTTATGATGATTTTTTTTTGTTACACTAAGCAGAAATGAACACACACATACACAAATAGTGATTATCTCTTTTAAGGATTAATAGTGTGTCCTAAACTGGCTTAGTGCATTTTTATGTTTTGTTTTGTTTTTGCAAGTTTTGAAGAACATTTAAATGCATAATTTTGGCTCATATGACTCCCATAAATGGTCGCCCCTTCAATATACCATTTCCGGACTGATATACCAACCTCTCTATATACCCGCCCTTACGAGAGGGAAACTATAGGTACATGAGAGTAGATGGTACGTGGAACATAGGTGGTACGGAAGGGGGGATTGTCTTGTTAATGACACCTACCATAGAAGACTTATCCTCGTGCGCATAGGAATCACCCCAGTGAAACTCGGTCAACTTTTGTCAGGATTTACGCCTAACAACAGTGATAATCAGGGAAATGGATGCAAAGCTAAGCCAAGGTGGTGATGAACCCACCGTTGGTCTTGCTCAAGGGCTGGGGTCTTACGACCAACTCCTTGGTTTAATTTACCATGTGATGTGTGTGGGGTTCATTTTATTTAATGAAAATGAAACAAGCATAAAAAACTTTCCTTAAGTAAGTAAAAGTTGACAGAAAAATAGAAACAAAAAATAATAATAAAATAAAAATAAAAAAAAATGACAGGTACAATTTTGGAACCTTACCTATTTTTTGCTTAAATCAGCTGTCTTTTCCGCCCAAATCGACTGTTTCTAATTCGGCCCGGTACCTTTAAGCACAAAAACATAAATTTCAATCAGAGTCTAAATCTAAAAAAAAAAACATGGGACAGGGTCCCACCGTGATTGCCATTGAAAGCATGATATTCCGGAAGAAAGAAATACTAAGATGCAATGAAAACAAAACTAACTAGATGCTAAACGAATATGCATGAAATAGGACGCATGTAATCGAATCAACCAAACATAAAGGAGAAAGTAAGAGCACAACCCTTTTTATATTAATGTGATTCCAAACTCGGTTACAATCCACTTCCTCGCGTTTTAGGGGCTAGGAGTATTAGCATGTTTTTAGTTACAATCATGATTAGTAATCCCTCTTCCGCATGGCCACATTTGAAATGGGCGGGCCAAAGTGTTGCCGTCGCTCGTGATGATGAATCCTTGGTTCTTGTTGCTTCTCCTGTGATCAAAGAAATAGCCAAGGCGTTAGTAGCACCTATGACAAAAAAGGATAAAGCGTTTGACTTTAGAACTCAATGAGAAATGCATGCAAAAGATTGATTAAATCAGTAAACAAAACAACTCTAAGCAACCTGCAACTTTGATAGAAATCGAAAAACCTTACCAGAGGGCCGTTGCCATTAAAACAGTCGGCCGATTTGCTCTTGACTGTAATTTGTCCATTGGTAGGATGAATTCAACTGTTATTCGTCCTCGAGTAGGATGTGAATTTGACCGTGTTAAGACGTCAAATCAATGTTGTTACCTGCAGGTTAGTGGGACAACAAAAACGAAAAAATCATAATGATATTTGATAAACGTCTTCTGAAATCTAGATTGTGAATGATGTAAACAGCATAAAGCGTAATACAGGATATATTCGATAAATGTCTTCTGAAATCCAGATTAGACGTAAAGTGTAATGTAGGATATATTCGAACATAAAGTGTAATGTAGGATATATTCAAATGTAAAGCGTGAACTATTTAAACAACATGAAGTGTAATGTGAAATAAATAGGTGATAACAAAATAAATTAAAATGAAGCTAAGAGCGTGCGGGGCACCCGAGCGGGCCACCCATCGTTGAAACTTGACTTTGACGCCAATCCACTAGGGATGGGCCCAAAATCTCAGAGAATGTGATGTCATCGAATTGATGGATTACTATGGTAAAATGTCGGGTTTAGGTCCAGATCCACGCTTCTAACAACCACCCAATAACCTCTCTTGCGAAAGAGATTATGGGTGTAGAAGAGATGAATCGAAAAGGAGTGCAATCGGGTGTTTAATTTGGCAGCACTTCGTTGCTTGAAATGTCTACCAACTTGTCTTTTTTGGGTGGGAAAGTCCACCATTTTATAGACCCAGGGGGTCTCTTTGGAGGGGCATGCAAAGATGCCATGTGGCGGCCATGCCTTCCCAAGATGGAGGAGACTTCTCCTTGACTTGGGCTTACATGACTGCCCTTGTGATAGTCCTCTAACTGCCAATCTGCCCACCTATGTGCGCATGCACAATAGGCAGCAATAATTGACTGTCTTTGGCTGCCACTCTTTTAATGTCTACTTTAATGTCTGCTTTAATTGATTTAAAGTCCACCTTCGATTGGTTTAAAGTCCGCCTTCGATTGGTTTAAAGTTCGCCTTTAATGGTTAACGTCTGCCCAGGTGCTAAGATGGGAGTTTGTCATGATATCGCTACGTCGCGATATCGTGATGTCACGATATCATGACACCTAAGCCTTAGGTTTATTTTTGGCCAGAAGTGTCACGATTTTGCGACGTTGTGAAATCACGATGTCATAATTTCGTGACACTTCTGGCAAAGGCTCTCTTTTGGCCAGAAGTGTCACGATTTCATGACACTTCTAGCAAAGGCCCTCTTTTGGCTAGAAGTGTCATGAGTTCATGACACTTCTGACAAAGGCCCTCTTTTGGCCATAAGTGTCACAATTTCATGACACTTCTGGCAAAGGCCCTCTTTTGGCCAGAAGTGTCACGATTTTGCGACACTTCTGGCAAAGGCCCTCTTCGTGACGTCGCAATATCTCGACACCCTTGGCCAAGGCTTTATTTTAGGCTTTGGTGTCACAGTATCATGACGTCATGATATCGTGATGTCGTGATATCACGACACCCTTGGCCAAGGCTTTCTTTTAGGCTTTTGGTGTCGTGATTTCACGACATCGTGAAATCGTGACATCACGATTTCACGACACCCTCGGCCAAGGCTTTCTTTTAGGCTTTTGGTGTCACGATTTCGTGACACCCTCGGCCAAGGATTTCTTTTAGGATTTTGGTGTTGCGATTTTGTGACACCCTCGGCCAAAGCTTTCTTTTGACTTTGCCTTGTTAAAATGACCAACTTTGCTTTGTTTACTTTCCGACCTTCTAAACTGCTGTGTAAGTGGCTAGGACCACTGTTTGACCTCTGAGGGCTGCCTTGAAATTTGTGTGTGTTAATGTGATCAGTGTTTATAGTCACATAATTAGATTGGTGCTATTTTGGTGTCTATAGTAAAACAGTGTACAGAACCAGTCATCACATTTAGAGAAGATGAATTGAAAATAGTGACTCATGATGTGGCGGATCCACCCCTACACATTATAGCATGGGTCAACGGGATTCCGTATAAGAGAGTGTTGGTGGACACTAGCTCGTCCAGTAATATCATCACTATAGCAGCTTTGAAGCATTTGAAGTTGCCAGCATCTCATATCGTGGCTTCCACTTACACACTGTGAGCATTCAATGATGCAATCTTCTCGAAAGTTGGCATAATTGTCTTACCTATCCAAGTGGGACAAAAGACCATTCATACATTGTGCCATATCTTGGAAGGTGAGATGGCTTATAATATCTTACTAGGCCGGCCTTGGATTCGGGACATGAAGTGTGTCCCTTCAATCGTGCATCAGTGCCTAAAGTATACATGTGAAGAACAGGTGCATGTAGTCCCAACAAACTTGGAGCCTTTCAAATACTGCATTACAGTGCAATTCATGCCGCAATCGACCCTTTCGTCAAAACATTTGGATTTTTAGTTAAATCCATCTCAATAGGGTCCGGTTCTATAGGCATCTCCAGTGACTAATCCATCGAGTCCTCAGTCGGTTCAATCTTCTTCTGCTAGTCCTTCCACAATGACATCACCTATGGTGGCCACATCCAAGGAAAAAGGAAAGAAACCCTTAGAAGAAGAACCACCTCTAGTCTCAACCATATCGACAGAAGAGATGCCTAGTAGAATGGAAGTCGAGACGCCTAGTTCACCCCACATGGAGTGGACTTAGGAAGGACTCCCATTCACTTCCCCTCAACCGCCAATGGTCACCATTGAAATGGCTAGCACAGGCCTGTGGGAGTATCTAGTGAGGAACATTATAGCAACACCCACACTCAAGTCCATGCAAGACATGGGGAGGCCTCGACTCCCCATCGGCTCAGTGGTTCCTTTAGGCTACCCACCCAATCAGATAAACTTTGTTTATGTTGGCCTAGATAATGGTGTTGAGATTTGTATGCAAGAAGATGAAGATGAAGAGCCCTTTGTGGAAGATGTCAACTATCTATCCAACCCTAATTTTGCTTTAAGGTATCTAGGCCAATGCAATTGGCATTGATATGGGTTGGGTAGGTATGAGCAAGGAGTGCATGTTCTTTGCCAACCGAGATATCAAATGTCATATGACAAGTCAGGAGTAGAGTTCAACCACCCATTTCCCCAAGACATCTTGGTGGAAAACATGCAAGGCCTAGGGATAGGCAACAAGGATGGGTTGGCATCAGGTCCATATGCCAATCCCAACACAAACTATACATTGGGAGATTATCTCCCATTACTAACAACCAATCTTGTTGACCATAACAACCCTTTCCATTCGGTTGAACAAGGAGAAAATTCAAGGACTCACACACAAGAGGGATATGTACAAGACCAAGAAGGGTCTTTAGAGGATGAGTCAGAGGACAAGGTAGCCCCTTGGGATCCTTTCAAGTTTGATAACAATCATTCGCAAGTATATCTCATGAATGATGATAAAGAAATATTCCTAATAATGTTCCAATTGGTTGCTCCATTTGAGCACATGCCACTTCAAGATAATCAGGTCCCCCCACAGAGAGCAGAACAACCTCAATGGGACCACATCAATTTGCTCGAACAAGATGAGCCTCATGTATCGTAGGCAGCTGTCGAAGCCAACGAAGGCTTTTGGAAGTCTGATAGTGATTCAGAAGATGAAACTGAGATGGCTTATCTCAACCACATGTGACAGATGCAACAACGATACCCTTTGGACATAGATGACATGTTTGAACATTTACACATAGGTCCAAGGCATAGGTGGCACCTCAACCCAGCATAGTTATAGCAATTACTGCACCTACCACTCTAGGTACATAGATATCATCTTTCGCCTGGAGACCCTATCAAACCATCAGTGCCTAGGGTGGACCCTATCTTTATCTCCACACATAGGGCTGATCCATTTGTGCCAGTGCCCATAGAGCTAGATCCGGAGCACACAGATTGTTTAGGATGTCCGAGTTATAACACCTGCGATAATGGAGACCACAATCATTTCATCAACATGATCTCCATTGATCTAACCACCCCCATCCATGATCCAGTCGACCCAACATGATCATTGTATCTAGATCTAGATTTTATCGACTAGGATCATGCTAACACACCACCATCCCCATCAAAGTACTGGCCTTGCAGAGGAATGTTCCATTTCACCCCTAGACAGACTCAGGATGTCTTCCATGCTGAAGAGGAACCTGATGTTCCGAACGATGATCTCAATTTAACAAACGATATCCATTTGATCCCAAATCCACACCAGTTGGAGGACGGGTCCCACATGTCGATCGAGGAGACGACTGACGTAGACATCGGCTCAGATCTAGTGAATTTGCAAATCATCAAGCTGGGGGTAATTTTATCTCCCAAAGAGAAAGCTAACTACATTGCCCTTCTCAAAGAGAAGGAGGTTTTTGCATGGTCATACAAGGACATGTCGAGACTAGACCCATAGCTAGTCATGTATAATTTAATGCTTGATCCAAAAATCAAGCCAGTAAAGCAAAAACTATGTAATATGCACCCAATAGTAGCCCTAATGGTCAAAGATGAGTTACAAAAGTTGTTGTATGCACAGTTTGTCATCTGCATGGATTATCCGCCATGGTTGTCTAACATTTTTCCCATAAAGAAACCCGACGAGAGGATTCGTATATGCACCAATTTTTGAGATCTAAACAAAGTGAGTCCTAAGGATGATTTTCCCTTGTCGAGCATCGACACATTGGTAGACGCTATAGCGGGCCACGAAATTCTTTCCCTCATGGATGGTTTTGTAGGATACAATCAAATTCTTATCAATCATGAGGACCAACTAAAAATGACGTTCATAATGCCTTGGGGGACATTTTGCTATAAGGTCATGCCTTTTGGCCTTAAAAATTTTGGTGCCACCTACCAACGTGCCATGACATACATCTTCCATGATTACATGCACAAAACTTTGGAGGATTACATGGATGATTTGTTGGCCAAATATCTTTTGTGCCCAAATCATCTCGATGACTTAAGCAAGATCCTCGATCACCTCATGGAGCATAAATTCAGACTAAACCCCAAGAAGTGTGTCTTTGGCGTCACATCTAGAAAGCTCTTGGGTTACATAGTCTCTAAATGAGGAATCGAGGTAGACCCACACAAAGTCAAGGCAATCCTTGAAATGCCTCCCCCAACTACCATCAAGTAGCTCAGGAGTCTGCAGGGAAAGTTCACATCGATCAAGCGCTTCATAGCACAGTTATCTGACAAGTGCTGACCCATGAATAAATTATTGTATAAGGGGGTCACATTTCATTGGGATGACGAGTGCTAGTCAACCTTTGATGACATTAAATAGTACTTGGCTTCACTGCCAATATTGGCACAGCCTAGACCAGAAGTGCCATTCTATTTATGCATCTCAGCTACTGAGGTGGCACTAGGCGCCATGTTGTCCCAAAAAAATGAACTTCACAAAGAACATGCTACATACTATCTTAGCTGCACCCTGGTCAGTTATGAACTTAACTATGCATACGTTGAGAAACTCTGCATGGCAGTGGTTTTTGCTACCAAAAAGCTACGCCACTACATGCTCAACAATACGATGTATTTTGTGTCTAAGGAGAATCCATTGTGATACATGATGAGTCATACTTATCATAGTAGCCACACGGTGAAATGGATCATGTTGTTGATGGAGTTTGACATAGAGTTCATTGGACAGAAATCCATAAAATGTCAAGTCATCACCGATCAACTAGCAGAGGCTCCTCTTGAAGATGATCAGCCTCTGATCGTAGAATTATCGGATGATGGGATTTTTTATGTTTCAGAATCTCTAGATTCTGATGAGCCTGAGTCATAGGCTGACATGACCCTATTCTTCGATGGTTCTAAATGTGAGCAAGAAGGTGGTGCGATAATTGTATTCTTCACTCCACAAGGGGCTCCAATGCCTCTGTCATTTAAATTAGACTTCCTGTGCACCAACAACAATGCAGAATACGAAGCCTTTCTCATAGGTCTTCAGATAGCAATCACCATGAACATTAAACATCTAAACATCTTTGGTGTTTCGTTGTTGATTGTCAATCAAGTAAAGGGGATATTCCAATGTAAATGTCCAGTTATACAGGCCTACAAAGCCCTTGTGGACAAATTCCTGGCACAACTTGAATGGTATGACATCGAGGCACTCCCTCGATCATCAAATCATTTTACGAATACTATGGCCTCCTTGGGGTCACTAATCCCGCAGGACCCTTCTGGTGAAATGACAACCATTCAGGTTAAAACATTTTTGTAATCTACGATGGAGCGTGCAAGCTCTGACCTAATGCCAGGAATCCACCTGATCCAGATTGAACCATCTTCGGATAAGTTCTTTCAAATCCATGATTGTCTGACTCGAGCCAACTGGGGGTATTTGTTCTCCCTGACCCCTCTTAATAGCAACACAATGCTATTTTTACAAGTTCTTTCCCGTTCAGATTTTGCTAGGGATGGACTTCAAGAGGGATTGGCCGTTCATACTATCAAGGTTTTTGATCAGCAAGATTGGTACACACCCATTAGGGATTACCTCAAGCTAGGTAACCTCCCACTTGGATTGACACACACCGTGAAAAGATCATTCAAACAGAAAGTGGCAAAGCATGTCTTGTTAGGAGACGTTTTGTATCGTCGGAGATATGAAGGAATCCTCCTCCATTGCTTGGACCAGCAAGAGTCCGCTTGGGTGATCACCCAAGCACATGATGGTACATGTGGTGGCCACTTCAATAGTATGGCCATCACAAAGTGCATTCTTTGCATGTGCTATTATTGACCATATTTAGAGCGAGATTGTTGCACATATGTGAAGAAGTGTGTGAAGTATCAACACCATGCTAATCTAACACATGTACCTTCTTAGGCCTTGCATCTGATCCAGTTGGCTTGGCATTTTTTGTAGTGGGGCTTTGACCTAATTGGAAATATCTCCCCTGCATCGTCTGGTCATCACACATTCATCATAATGGCCTCAGAGTACTTCAACAAGTGGGTGGAAGCAATTTCGTTAACCTCTATGACTGGATCCTGCATTGCGGAGTTTATTTTGCATAACATCATATGTCATTTTGGTATTCCATTCAATATCTTGTCAGATAATGGGACGTCCTTAAAGAAAAAATATGTGCATGCTTTGACCACAAAGTACAAAATTCAGCATAGTTTTTCAACACCCTATTATCCATAGGCAAATGGGCAAGCAGAGGCGTTAAAAAAAATGCTAGTCGCCATACTCAAAAAGATAGTCACAAACAATCATAAGGATTGGCACATTCAGATCCTTCTTGCCCTATGGGCTTATCGCACTAGCATCCGAATGCCCACTGGGGCAACTCCATTTTTGATGGTGTATGGCTCCGAGGCAGTCATGCCTCTTGAGTTGGAGATCCCTTCCCTACGTATTTCAATGCAAGATTTTATCGATGATGACACTGTGTGGCAGGCCCGATTAGACCAACTGACGTTGCTCGATGAATGACACGTTAATGCTCTCGAGCATTTGCATATCTATCAAGAGCGACTTAAGAAAGCATACAACATGAAGGTCCACCTCAGGGAATTTTAGGTTGGTGACTTGGTCTTAAAAGAGAACCAGCAGAATTATAATTTGCCATCCCATATCAGGGACAAGTTTGTGGCAAACTAGTTAGGTCCTTATGTCATTGCCAGTAGAATAGGACCTGAACATACAAGCTTGCCTCTCTTGAAGGAATCAAGGAAACAGATCCCTTGAACATCAATCATTTAAGGCAATTCCACATCTAGAGAGCCGTAGTCCAACCAGATGCTCCAAGGATTCCCATAATCACTTGGTCAAACCCAAAACACTCCAAAGGTGTTTATACACCCTTTGGTCAAGCCAAAAGCTCCAAGGATTTTTGTAATCTCTTGGTCAAACAAAAAGCTCCAAGGATTCTCATAATCGCTTGGTCAACCCAAAAACGCTCCAAAGGTATCTATAAACCCTTTGGTCAAGCCAAAAGCTCCAAGGATTCTCATAATCGCTTGGTCAACCCAAAAATGCTCCAAAAGGTATCCATAAACCCTTTGGTCAACACCAAATGCTCCAAGTGTTACTATAACTACTTGGTCAAAATAAATATTCAAAAACAAACAAAAACAATAAAATCATCAAAAATCACAAAAATATTGCATTTCAATTCCATGCATACTCATTAAAATCAAAAATAACAAAAATATTGCATTTTCATTTCATGCATACTCATAAAAATCAAAATACAAAAATATAGGTTGCATTAGGCATCTCCTCCATACATTGCATATTTGCTAGGTCATACAAGTCAAACACACCATAGACTATCATTACTTGGAAAATTCCCTCATTTTCCACATCAAATCCATTTTTCATAACTGCATACATCCAGAATAACACCATCGCCATTTTCTTTTAGCGTAGTCAGTTGTCTCCTAAATGTATATAGGGTTTTCTTCATTCAGTTGTCTTTAAATTTCTAGCCAAAAACTATACACAGTTAAATAGATTTTACATGGGAAAGTTTTACTTGGATTACACCTTGTTACGTAGCATCCTAACACAAATTAACACACATAAAATAATTCCTCAGTTGTGTGAATGCAAGAGAAGCATACAAAGCAGTCTAAGGTACCATAGGTGAAATATTAGACTGTTCATCCCCCTATGCGAATGGTTCTAGAATGCTAAGAATTGACAAAAGGATGAGCTCTTCCCTATCCATTCCCCATACTAAATAGTGGTTTTCACCACTCCCACAAATCCCAATCATAGTTGGTCCCCAAATTTGTAAGGATTCGTACTACACGTCCCTGCCAAGGATGGGTAGTCATCCCCAAGACCTAAAAAGATCAATGCCATTCAAAAAAAAAATTCCAAAAAACCATCATCACAACCATATACACTCACCTTTGGTATCATAGTTGTAAGGATTCATACTACACGCCCTTGACTAGGATGGGTAGTCATCCCCAAGGCCTAAAAGATCAATGCCCTTACTTCATACTCTCCATCATCCCCTTGGTGCCCAAAGTCATAAGGATTTGTAATACACATCCCTAAACAAGATGGGTAGTCATCCCCAAGGCCAACTGGATCAAGGCCATTCACAAGCACAACCTTACAAAGCTCAAAATACAAAATCAAATAACAGTTGTTATCACCACTATTCAAAATCCTTGCTCAAAAAGAAAAACAAAGATAAAAGTAAATAGTGATTTTCATCACTCTATAGACAAGCAAGTATCCAAACCATTGAGAAAACACATAGCCTGAACTTGAATCCCTAGAATTCTTAGCATTCAAAAAACCATCTAGGTGATCCTCATTACGGGTTTTGTTGATAGCCTACCTGGAAATGGTGGTATCCTAACCGCATGACGATATTTCTATCACATTAGCTTTGCATGTGCATAAACCAATGTTTGCATGTGGATGACCTAGCTTGTGGTACCTTAGATTGTCTCGTGGATTAATCTTGCTAAATACAATGGAGTTAGTGGAGCTAATTAGGTGATCCTCAGTATAGGTTTGGTTGATAGCCTATATGGCACTGGTGGTATCCTAAAAAATACCACATCAACGAACTCAATTGCACACACAGGGATGTGAAATAACTTGTTTAAATTCAAGTCAGATTTATACCTTGTTCAAGAGTCTTGCAAGATAAATGTACAGTATTGGCTAATTAGTTAAAATATCTGAATCTCAGAATAGCTTAATTACATTTTTAAAAAGCTGGCACATTTCATTCCATACATCATTATCAGTAAATATGCAAAATACAAAAATAAAGTTTTCACATGCAAAGTCATTCCATTAGTACAGCAAGTCAGTCAAATCTTACACAGTCTATAGTGCATCGACAAGTTACCCATAACTCAGTTCATTCATTCCATATGCATACATCATACAAATTAGAAACATCGCATTCATAATCGCATATGCATACATCATCATAAATAACTATGCATAAACATAAAAACAAATCATGAAAAATGTATAAACACAAAAATATCATAACATAAATGTTCGTAGGCTACAATGAACCGGTCCACTGACCCCATAACAAAAATCCAAAAACTCAAAACCCCTAAGCGTAGGGCGTCGCCCACCATGATCACGTAGGATCGGTGCGACGGGAACTACCCCCCGTAGTGTGGGTCCTATGGGACCTCTCAGGGCAACTACTGCTCATCCCTACATCATGCCTACTAGTGCCTCCCTCATCTAGCCGCCTACGATGGGATGATGTTGACTGCTCAATATCACTGTCTCTTGTATGATGCGATGAGCCACCTCCATGAGGCTTAGGTATTCGCCCCCCAAGGTGAATAATCTCTCCCTCCATATCCAGATGATGCCGCCACCAATCTGACTCCCACTAGCCCCAATATGCCTCCTATTGACCCCACTCTGCCTCCCACCGATGATAGTAAGCTACTACATCATCGCATTGTGCTAGCTGCACCCATAGGAGATCCCTCTCCTGTGTCGCATCAGTATCCCCATCCTTTCGATGAGACATAGCCCTTGCGTTCTCTTGCTCTGCCAGCTGATTCCATAGGAGATCTCTCTACTGCAAAGCCTCTCCCAGCTCCCCATATTGTCTCCATAATAGGTCCTCCAATCGCACTATCTCAACGCTATGTCTCGCCTCCACCTCCTTCGAACCTGCCTGAGGCATAGGCGAATCCGAGATATCAGCCTGCTCTGGCTCCCACTACTCCTAGATATCTTGCATCTCTGGCTGATATGGTACCCCAAAATCCCCTCCAACATCCTCAACCTTGACCATGTCTGCATCATCTCGCAGAGCACCCCAACTCTCATTCGGGACCTCTGTACCATCATCCCCTGCTGCTGCTGATGCACCCCCTAAAGGGTCCTCACCTCACCATCGTCGTAGAGTCCACCACTGCTCATACTCAGCAGTCGCCCTAACATCATCCACATCTGGGATGTTAATCACCATATCTGAATCCTTGCCAAGTGGTGCAACGACTAGCCGGTCTAGCTTCCTCTCATCCCCTTAGTGCCGATAGACCATGGGCTCACCAGGCATCCCCTAGCACACTTCGAACTGTCAGGTCACCCGGTCGTATGGGAAGAACTCCTACTCTATCACATGCCTCCCAATAAGCCACCGCCCCCTCCATACCCACCAGAGCCACTCTCCAGCCTCAGGCCAGGCTATACAGTCCCAATAGGGGTGCCAAAACACCTCTCCAGGAGTAAGCTGAGCAAAGGCATTGGCATAGTGCCCTATGACACTTGCCCACTGCAAAATCTATCCCTGCTCCTTCGACCTCCACCATAGTACCCCGTATCCAATCTCCCGGTCTGCCATCTCTGCCCGCATCATCTAGGGCAGCCCCGTCGGCCTCTCTATTGTTATGTGCTGCTAAGCCTAGCATTGCAACAAGTAGCTACAAATGATCCCCTTTCGCTTTTGGTAGCGGAACTCATACAGCTCATCATAGAGCTATGCCAGTAGAGTCTGTCCCCATCTCATAATCATTGGAGCATCTATCAGACACTCCACCAACCTGAACACCACCTCTAGCAGGTTCCACGGGAACCTCACATCAGGAGATTCGGGGAGCAGCATGTTGGAAATGAGGCCCATGAGTAATGTGTGCCTCGTTCTCAACACACCCCTCTCTAGCCACCATCGCACCAGTATGCCACCAATATGGCAATCGCTCTCTGCCCTCTCCACGAGGCTCTCCACACCCAACTCCTCTCCATGTTTGAAACAGTGTATTAGTACCGTTGTCCTCCAATCCCATGGCATCGTTCGGATCGGCAGTCCGTCTATTGGAATCCACAAAATCTGATAAAAATCCTCCAAGGTCACCATTATCTCCCTTGTTGGGAGATGGAATGTATTAGTCCGAGGATCCCACAGATTGATCAGGGCCATCAGGTAGGCCTAATCCCCAACCACTGGCTCCAGTCGAGTCACCTGCTTGAGCCCAAGGGCGTCAAGCCAGTCCCAGTCAGCCAAGGTCAGTGCCGCACGCGCTTTAGTAAAAATAGTAGGCACTCGGTACCGACTCTTCACAACCTACAAAAGAAAACAACACAAAAACATTAAAAACAATGAAAACCTGTACAACCCTAACATGTATATACAATAATGCATTAAAACTATACAGCCAAAAACAAAACACAAATTCAATAAAATTAATTTGTCAGTCTTAGGGTTTCTAATCCTAACTGATAAATTCAAAAACAAAACAAAAATTCAATAAAATTATTTGTCAGTCCTAGGGTTTCTAATCCTAACTGATAAATTCAAAAACAAAGCAAAAATTCAAAAAAATTAATTTGTCATCCCTAGGGTTTTTAAACTCTCACTAATTAATTAAACAACACAAACAAAATAATTTGTCAGATCTAGGGTTTTTAACTCTAACTGATATTAAAAAAAAAAAAAACAACAGTCAATTAGGGTTCACGCTATGCTTTCCTCTTAGTTGTACCCTACGTTTTTTAACCTACAGTTTAGATTTTGGTTTCATTCAGGTTCAACGCAATTTTTAAGTTATATTTTAAACTAAGTTTCTAAGTTCAATTTTCAACTAAAATTTTGATCTGTGTTTAACTAGGGTTAAATTAAGTTTCAATTAAGTGTTCATATACTAGGGTTTTCATATTTTTAACCATAAACAACAACCTAAACAAACAAAACAAAAAAAACATAAGAAATAAGTTAAATGAGATTTTCCAATTGCAACAAAAAGTAATAAAGAGGACGAGCACTCATAGGTATCACTTTGGCTTCACCGCTTGATCCGGTATGAGAACTCATGGTCACAAGAAAATTTTGGCAGCACTTTGCTTTGCAAAATTGACCTCCTCTTCCTCAGAGCTCCAAATCGCTAGGAAAAACAAATGCAAATGAGCCCAAAACTCAGTTTTGGCATTTAAATAGGATTTTTGAGCCTGTACTCGTTCCACCCTGGGACGAGAACTCTGGTTAGCATTCATCCCACCATGGTAAGAATACGAAATAGGAATTCGTCCCACCCAGGGATGAATACAGAGTAAAAATTTCAAAAACAACAAAAAAATGCACAAAAATGCACCAAAACAAGTCCTAAAAGTGCCTGATCAGAATGCTTTTACACTAGACATTTTGGGCACGCAAAACAGATGTCGGGGTCACAAATCCTCACTATCCTGTTCCCTAAGAAGGCTACCATAGCCAGACCACTCCACGGGAAGCTGAATTTTTGAGAATTTCATCCCCAAACGACGTCACCAAAACGGGTCAAAACCCATCCAAAAATAGCAATAACATTGCCGAACGAAGGTGCCTTCGCGCTTGAAATTCTTGGCATCCAAAACAGATGTTGGGGTTACAAATTGTCACTATCCTACTCCCTAAGAAGGCTACCATAGCCGGACCGCTCCACGGGAGGACGAATTTTTATCAATTTTAGCTCCAAAATGCTTCACAAAAAGGGTTAAAACCCACCAAAAATAGGTCAGAATGTTTAGAAACTGCTTTCGCATTCAATGGTAAACAACTGAAGGCACCCTTACCTAAGTCATCTTGGGTCAAGTGACTCATCGCTTTTCTCATGTCGGTCATTCCCTCATCGATTCGTCGCTTGATGGGGTAGTCATACTTAGTCGTCAATCAACAACAAAATACCCAATCATGGAAATGACACGCATTCAAAGGATCATTGACAAAGACAATCGCGCCCCTGCTTGGGGAAGAAAACAAGCAATTATCACAAGTTGATCAAACACTTGGCATTCATGAATCATAAAATCAAGGTTCCCACAGACAAAAGGTTGCGCCCTTTGCCTATTCATGACTGATCAATGTCCAAGCTCAAGTAACACCTCATCGAAAAATGTTAACACTTGATTTAAGTTCCTTAGCTTGTCAGAAGCAATGATTCAAGAATGCGTGCCCTATCCATACTTGGGGCATCAAGAGTTGGTTAGGTTACTAGGAAACCCTAATCATTAGTGCTTTGGTTATCTATTTTTGCTCGGTGCTGTGCCTTGCACAGTGCTTCCCAAAAAGGGGCATTTGTAGACACCAAAATAGCACCAATATGATTACATGACAACAAGCGCTGATCACATTGACACACAGTCCCTAGGGCAGCCCCCAGAGGTTAAAAAATGGTCCTAACCACTTCCAAAAGCAATTTTAGAGGTTAGAGGTCAATTTGGAATATTTTTAACACCTTGCTCTCTACTCGTCCCACCTCGGGATGAATACAAATTGGCATTCGTCCCACCCAGGGATGAATAGTAGCATTCGCCCCAGGGTAAAGCGAATAGCAAGTTTGATTTGCAAAAAGTCAAACCTCGGTAACTTTGCCAGTTAACTAAGGCTTCAGGCCATACAATTTCGAGGAGTAGATTTTATTCAAGAAGAGAGACTTCAGTGATGAGTGTCTTTATTTTAGAAACCTCATGCAAGAAGCTTTTTAATCAAGGATTTAGATTTTCTCTAAAAATAGGATAGTTAACTCAAGTGGCACCCTCGCATGCGCAATTCAAACAAGGAGACCCTAAGGTCTATAAATTGGTGAGTTTTCTCACCCAAAATAAAGGTAGAGAAAGAGAATTTGAGCAACGAAGTGCTGCCAATTTACCTACCTACCTATGATTTGTGCTTTTACATCCTTAATCTCTCATTCGAAAGGGAGGTTATTAGGTGACTATTGGAGGTGTAAATCCATACCCAAAACCAAAATTTTGGCCACAACTAATCACCAAATTTGTCAAAAAAACCCCATAATCAGTTTTGGACCCATCCCAAGTGGATTGGTGCCAAAACAGTGTCCCAAACGGTGGGCGTCTTGCCCCCGGGCGCTCCCCAAACTATCATAGTGCTATTCGCCCCACCCCGGGAAGATTAGAAATTTGTGATATATTTCTCTATATTTTATTTTGCATTTGATTCTAGATATGTTAAATAGGTTATAGTTCAAATTTCATTTCATTCTGAGTAGTTTTGACCAGGTTATTGTTATTTCCCACCTTCACTAACTTGCAGATGCCATCTTCAAAATTTGGGTGCTAGAGGCAAAATTGGAGAAATCTGACCATCTGAGTATTCCTAAAACACCTCCAATTAGCTAACCCCAACTTTGCAGGTCTTTTGGAGCTTCTTAAGAAGGACATTGAACAAGGTGCTTTCTGGCAAATTATCATAGTCCTATTCGTCCCACCCTGGAGCGAATACAGATCTGTGAGGAACTTTCAGACTGTTCTTTTTGCAGTGGTCTTCTGATAGTATTTTTATGCTTCTTTCAAAGTTTTAGGTCAATCAGAGGTTATTTGATAGTCGTTTTATTATTTTCATGCATACACTGACAATAGGCTTTGGGAAATACATGTTTCATTATGTCTGCAGGTGCTATTAATATTTTCTATTTCTTTGAACGCAAGTTTCAAATAGTAGAGGATCAGGAAAGAGCAAATAATCACATATGCAAGTGGCGACGACGTTTTGGTCCGCCCATATTACATGTGGGCATGCGGAAGAAGGATTGTTGGCCATGGATGTTGTGACGAGAAACACATTTGACTCTCCTATCCCCTAAAAAGGAAGGAGATGTATTGTAACACAGTTTATAAAGTGTATCAATAAAGAGATTACCACATTTTCTATTGCTTTTATCTTGTGTTAATTTGCATATGTTATTTCTTGTTCTTTCTTGTGGCATATTCCTTGTTGTTTCCGTATCCTCGTGCTTTCAGGCCATACATTTATTATCATGGCCATAAAATATTTTACCAAGAGGGTAGAATCTATGCCTTTATTCATGGTCACTCGAGCTAAATTTTATAAGTTCATCCTTAACCAAATCCTTTGTTGCTATTGAATTTGGTTTACTATCATATCAAACAATGGTACCCCATTTAAGAATGAAGATATCCATAAGATTTGGGCTAAATATAAAATGAAAAGAGGAAATTTAAAATTTTCCTCACAATATTTTCATATAAAGTCTCTTTAAATTTTATCAATTTTTGATATAATACCTATTGGTAGTCTTAAGAGTGACAACATATAAATAGGAATGATTTGCAATGTAGTCTTTATGGGTTGTAACCTTCCTGCCATGGTTTAGAACTTACCTGTCCAATCTACCAAGCAAGATTTCATCCTATATATAAAATACATCCAAAGCTACTTTTTATTTCCTTTATTAGACAAAGGAATACCCATGTATGTTGATGATTTTTTTCAATTTTAAACCCTAAAATGTTCATAATAATGTGATGTAAGTCTAGGGTAGTATTAATGAAACAAATCCTAGATTTTGTTATATTTACCAACTATCCACAATACTTCTTATAGCATGATAATATTGATTTAAACTCCATGGCCTCATCGACTAAGGCATAGCCCAAAAACAAAGTATCATTAAAAAATTATAGATGCGATTTGAAGGGACCTTGCTTTGCAAGTTGAACACCTTTGATTTTCCTTCCATTTTTCCTTTGAAAGTGCTCTACCTAAAGCTTCTACTTTCACAAATGACTTTCTTTCCATGTTACCTATATTTTCTTCAAATGAATCTTTTAACTTTTTCTAAGATCTATAACAAGAAGTAGCACTTGTTCCTTGATCACACTTTGATTTCTACTTCCTACTTCCTTGCTCACACTTACTCCTCACTCTTATCTTGAACTCACACTTAATTTTTGGTATACTCACTCTTGAATCACACTTGCACTTTTTGGACTGCACTCACTCCTAGCTCGTACTCACACTCTCTTCCTATTGCACTCACTTTCTGAAAACACGAGATTCCAAAAACAAAAAGGATAAACTAAAATTGCAATGTAAATGAAACTAAAATAACGCTTAAACCCTATGTTATTGAAAATTGCATAAAAAGAAAGAACATGAACACAAGATATTAAAGCAATATAAAAATCGGCCCTTTTATTGATATGCTTTGTGAATTCATGTTACAATGCGTCTCCTTCATTTTTATGGGATAGGAGCATTAAATATTGCTCTTTTACAACTTATTCAAGAATTCCTTCTTTCGCATGCCCACATATAAGATGGGCGAACCAAAACGTCGTTGCCGCTTGCGTTGATAAAGGTCGATTCCTCGCTGCTCCTCCAATGCTGCAAATCTACGTTCAAAGAAACAAACAAAGAATCAGTAGCACCTGTGTATGAAAAATAAAAGATAAATCTAACTATGATTGAAATGAATCTAAATGAAATGAAGGCTTGACAAAAGCATAAACATGAAACTAACTAAATACTATAAAATAAATAAAGTGGGGGGGGTGCCCGAAGGCAAACCACCCGCGGGTGAAACTTTGCTTCGACACCAATCCACTTAGGATGGGTCTGAAACCTGATGTGATGTGTTGTCGGCAAATTGGTAGAATATTGTGGTCAGAAAATTGGTGTTGGTTCTTGATTCGTGCTTTCAAAATTCACCCAATAACCTCTCTTTTGATTAAGAGAATATGGATGTTGAAAACACAAATCGTAAGTAAATGAATTAGCAGCACTTCGTCGCTCAAAATGCTCCTGCTCGGTCTCTCTTTTGGGTGAGAAAACTCACCATTTTATAGACCCAAGGGGTCTCTTTGAATTAACATGCAAAAGTGTTTCTTTGCATGAATGCTTTTTGCCTGAAAGAAAGACTCCTTCTTGATCAAGGGATTCTTAACTGTCTCTGTGCATGTCTTTGTATGTTTTATAAAAGCTCACTTGCACTCCCATGCAATGAAGGAATAGCTAAGTGGCAGTTCTGAGTTGTTACATGCCGAGATTTGACTTTTTGCCAGTCAAACTTGACATTCGTCCCACCCCAAAGCGAGCGCTGGTAATCGTCTCTGGGTGAGACGAGTATCAATCTTCACTCGTCCTTGGGTAGGACGAATAAAAATCCTCACTCGTCCCTGGGTGGGACGAATAAGAAGCTGAGTGTCTAAAATGTGCCAAATTGATTTCTGACTTGCAAAACTGTTGTGAGTGGTTAGAACCACTGTTTGACCTCTGGGGGCTGCCCTGGGGGCTGTGCGTTAGTTTGATCAGTGCTTGTTGTCACATAATCATATTGGTGCTGTTTTGGTGTCTACACTTTGATTTCTACTTCCTACTTCCATGCTCACACTTACTTCTCACTCTTATCTTGAACTCACACTTAATTTTTGGTATACTCACTCTTGAATCACACTTGCACTTTCTTTGGACTGCACTCACTCCTAGCTCGTACTCACACTCGCTTCCTATTGCACTCACTTTCAAACCATGCTCACACTTGCTTTTGGCTACACTCTCTTTTGACTACAGTAACTTCTAGCTCATGCTCACACTTTCCTTTGACCGCACTCAATTTTGACTACACTCACTACTAGCTCGTGCTCGCAGTTCGCAGACATTGACAAACTATTATTATTTTTTGTATTGACCTTTGTTACTAACTCTAATAGAAAAAAATATTTCTATAAATACAAATATTACTTTTGGTCTTTCACTTATGTTATTTCTATATGTGTGATTTTATTTTCATTTCTTTTGATCTGAAAGAACTAGAGTAAATTTTGATGCCCACTGGATAAGGCTATGAATAAGTTTATTTTATCCTCTCTTTTTTTGTTCTTCTATAAATAAATCCATTTATAAAATCTTTAGTTTTTTGTTTCTCCCTTTTCTAATACTAGTTAACAATTTTAACTATGTGAACATACTTAACTTAAATTAAGAGTTTAGTAAATGTCATAGATCTATCACTAATCCTTGGGGTGACTTCGAGATACAATATATTGTAAGTATAAATGTAGAGGAGTAACATTGATATACTTTACAAAGATTTTATGTGATTTTACATTTATCGCCATTTTTTATGGCATTGCTTGGTACAATAAAAGAATAAAAACGATTGGTATCTTCGTAGATGAAGAATTCACAAATGACTCTACTAAGGAACAATACTCAAAATACGCTTTCAATCCAACTTATATTTAGATTTAAGAGATGGATGGATAAGAGATAGTCATTTATAAATATATATCAACATATAATCAATTCTATTTTTAGATTTACTCTTAATCAATCCTTCTTTCTTCTCAAACTAGAATATTTTTCCATCCACATATATTCTTATAAATTTATGATCACTTTAAATGCTATATCAAATAGCAATGTGCTAACAAAAAAATTAAACTTTCTACCAATACTACTAAGGTAATAATAAAGGATTAGATTTTCTTCTATATCGTTCTTATTATTTAAGTTTTAGATTTACATACATAATTGAGGTAAATACAATTACATTCACTTCTTGGTTCTATAAAACATGGAATACAAAATGAAAATTCTTTAAAAAATGATAATATTTTCTGAAGTAAAAAAGTTATCAGTTTTTGTAAAATTGGATTTGATCTTATTCTTGTACTTCATCACTACTTATAGTATCACTAAATTTATCATTACTATTAAAATAAATAGTAAATAAATACTTTTGAAAATGGGTATAATGGATTTGATATTACCCCACTCGTATTACATCACATCCACATCAACATGATATTTCTATAAACTACATAGTGTTATGATAACTAATAGTATTGATAGTTATCATATTTTTCTTGGCGAGCTTGAAACATCATATTACATCACATCCACATCAACATGATATTTCTATAAACCACATAGTGTTATGATAACTAATAGTATTGATAGTTATCATATTTTTCCTGGCGAGCTTAAAATATGGGTATCCACTTTAGAAGCCCAAGATACTAACCACTCGATGTCATGTCATTAGTTATTACTTATTTAATATACATAATAAAAAAATCCAATAACATCCATATTAATTTTGTTAATTTTATGGTACAATAAATATGTCAAACATTTTTCTACATGGTTTAATATTTTATTTAATTATATGATAAATTTTATCATTTATTTTATTTCTACTAATAATTTTATGGTTTTTGTTAGGGATCACCCCATAAATTTATTACATCTATTGTTAGATCAATTAGACCATATCTAAATATTTTATCTCTCAAATTGAACCTTTTTCTCTATCAAATTCTTTGTATTATTTTTTTTTGAAATTTTTATGGCAATTTTTTTCAAAATTCTGAATTTGATAAACATAATTATCAAAATTGAAATTGAAAAAATTAATATCTTATCATTTTTCTTTTGTTGTGTGTATGTTAATATTTGCAAGGTATTACTACCATTGGTAATTGATGGAGACCCAAAATAATTCTAGGATTAATATAATCCTTACACTTCCTTTTACAATACTAATAATAATCTATAAATATACCTCAACCAAAATCAATCAAAATATATCTTTATTGATGTTCAATGATGATACTAATTTCTATGAAAAGTTCCCTAACTTTTATTAAAGGTAAAATTTATAAAAAAATATAATTCAGAAAGATATATTATGTTAAAAGTGTTAAGAACCCATGAAAATATAACACCAATATATGAACATTTATATAGGAATCTACTCTTCCGAAGTTACTCTTAAATTTTATCTCCTAAAAAATAGGCCTTATTGAATCTTAATAAGGACCTCGCTTTCTAATACATAAATAAACAGAAAAAATAGGAAAATGACACCTCTCATATCATGGAAAGGAGACCATTGAAATCAAGGCGGTAATTTTATTCGATAATTTAGACAACAATCATGGCGGTAGTTTTATTCGATAATTACGACAACATTTCTGGATGAATGAAACAGGGCTTCTACGATAGTAGGTTTCATACGTACTGGACTAAATAGTGTTAATCACTGTTGGAATCTAAGCTTGCAATACTAGCTTCAGGAATACCTTGGCGGCCACCAATTTCAAGGTTTCTGTCTTTGCGTGCCAAGCTCTCATTAGTTACCAAGACATTTTGTTTTCCTTTGTTGGAAGATGGTGTTTTGCAGCATCTAGGATCTGGCGTAGGGCCTCTGCAGTTACAGGAGGATTGTAACTGCTCCAAGCTATTTGGAAAGATATATTTTTCTGTGTCTGAATTGCGACCACCAATTTCAAGGTTTCCGTCTTTCCGTGCCAAGCTCTCGTTAGTTAACAAAATAGTTTGTTTTTCCTTGTTGGAAGATGGTGGTTTGCAGCATTTAGGATCTGGCGTAGGGCCTCTGCAGTTACATGAGGATTTTAACTGCTCCAACCTTCTTGGAAAGATATTTTTCTCTGTGTCTGAATTCGGATTAAGGAAGTTGTATCGAGCGGAAACACGGACCATAAATATCACGTTCATTGCAACGAGCAACACGCTAATTTTCAATAGCGTTGATCGCCCCATAACTTCAGAGATGGAAACAATGGCCTTAGTTCCCTCAAATACAACCAAATGCGTTCAAGTGATGGGGACGAGGGGGCAGACTCTATTATCTCTCTAACGAGGAGGAAGCGATGGATGGCTGAAAAAGGACAACGAAATGCGTTCTAGTGCTGTTTCTGTTGAAACTGTGATTGCTAAACTCATGTATTTATACAACAAACTAGGGCATATGGAGTCTATAGTAAATAGCCGTATTGATTACGGTCTGGCAGGCCCCTTGAATGTCTAGAACAACAGAAACGTCAAACTCGGACTCACATGCTCATTCTTTTGGTTTTCAGGCGTGATAAGAAAGGAAAGGTTGAAATTGAGATTATACTCTCCGTTTGATAGCAAACATCACTAACGGTTGTTTTGTTCTGTTTTTAATTAATTAATTTTTTTATTATAACAGAATTGTATTTCTTCTTCAGTGATTGGTACTCAAACTAGTATTTGTTATTCCATCCATATTTCTTTTATAATAATCTATAAATTTGTTTTAATTAAAATATATTAAATAATAATTTTTAATAGCCATGTTAATTTTTATAAAAAACTTTTTTTTTTAGTATTTTTATTGTTGGTTTTTGAAATTTTATATGATTTTGAGTGGCTAGGGAGAGTTTTGCTTTAATTATTTAAAACGTACTAGCTTCAATTTTTTTTTAAGATTTGGTGCACAGCATTAAAATTAATTTTGATGAGTGTAACTTTCATAATTTTCGTTTTATTATAGATTTATGTAAGTTCTTCGTATTACATCTATTATCACAACCTCACATGTATTTTGATAATATATTTTTAGAATTACTCAAATTCCTTTTTAAAATTATATTTTTATAAATAATAATCAGATCAAATCGTCTATATAATAGTTATTATCTTATCTTTATTATTATTTATCTATTATTTCGTCTATTTTTTTAGAACATTCAAATACATTCTCTATCTTTGTTTGAAGCAAAATAACAATTAATAAATAAATGACCTCCTACGTGTACCTTTTCCTTAAAAAACAATTTTAAGTCAATTTTGTTTTCTGTTGAAACTGTGATTCATGTATTTATACAACAAACTCGGGCATATGGAGTCTACAGTAAATAGCCTAGCACGCCGCTTGAATGTCCGGAACAACAGAAATATCAAAGTTAGACTCACATGCTTATTGTATTTATACAGCAAACTCGGGCATATGGAGTCTACATCAAATAGTCTAGCACACCGCCTGAATGTCCCGGAACAACAGAAATGTCAAAGTTAGACTAATATGCCTATTCTAGTAGTTTTCAGGCGTGATGAGAAAGGAAAGGTTGAAATTGAGATTATACTCTCCGTTTGGTAGCAAACATCACTAACAGTTAGTTGTTTTGTTTTATTTTTTAAATAATTAATTTTTTTTATTATAAGAGAATTGTATTTCTTCACTGGGTGTTGGTATTTAAATTAGTGTTTGGTATTCCATTTATTTTCATTTTATAAAATTAATAATAGTTTATAAATATGTCTCAATTAAAATATATTATTATCCATGTTTAATGTTTAATGTCTATGTTAATTTTTATAAGAAACTTTTTAGCTTTTTTATTGTTGGTTTTTGTATTTTTATATGAAAATATTAATAATAGTCTACAAATATGTCTCAATTAAAATATATGATTATCCATGTTCAATGGCTATGCTAATTTCTATAAGAAATCCTCTAACTCTTTCATTGTTGGTTTTTGAAGTTTATTTCATGTGGCTAAGGAGAATTTGCCTTCATGATTAAAAAATAATAGCTTTGTGTGTGCTTGATAGTAATGTTTTATGCACTCTAAATAAGAGTTTCAATGTTCAAATCCATTGTACAATACATGTTCCTCTAATATAGGGTTCTCACCTTTAATATACTCAATATAGGGTTCCTCTAATGTTTCTTTAATATAGGGTTCTCACCTTTAATAGGGACCTTGAAAATTACATGATTTACTTAGCCATATAGATGATTATTTAACTTATTCTATTAATAAAAAATATATGACTCATGATCAATTAATTAATTATCTATGTACAATTATTAATAATGTGGTGACCATAGAGGTAAAAAAGTGCACGGAATATCCTGGATCATGGCGGCGGCTACTAATTTCACCATGTAAAAAAAAGTTTAAAAGTAAATTTATTTTTCAAAATTTAATTATATTATATTAAATAAAAGTAAAATTTATAAATAAAATATACTTAATAAGGATATCATTATAATGTCTTAGGCTATTATTTAAAATTTTCCTTCTCATACAAATATATATGCTAAAAGTGTCCAAAAACCACCCATGACAATATAATATCAATATATCATAATTTATATGAATATACTCTTTTGAAGTCCTAAAAGTCAAACCTTATTGGATATTAATAGGGTACTAGTTTTCCTCCAAGTGTTCTATTATTTTGGGATGTTGTTTATATCCACAATCTTATCTTATCTTTTGGTTGCTATATCTTCTCCCACTCAACCATTGCTAATTTTTGTTCTCCCCTTATGCCTAACCACACAACTTTCTTTTGTGTTTATCAATATATTTTCCAAATCCTTTTAGAGGTTGAAGTATGAAAAATTTATAAACTCGGAGGGCTTGTAGCACAAATTTAATAATTGTAAGCCTTCCTCCAAATCTTGCCATTTGTGCATCCAATTGCGCAACTTAGATTGTAGTCTGTCAATCAACCATTTTTGCTCCTTGATTTTTATTTTATTTGGATATAAAGGTACTCCTAGATACTCTATGGGTAAAGGAGTTTCCATGAAGTTCAATAGTTGTATAATTTTATCTCTCACCCTCTCCATTGTGTTGAAAAAAGCTCTTTGGGACTTTTTTTTTTCATTTAAATTTTTGCCAGTAACTTGAGGATACCCATCTAAAATTTATTTTATGTTTATGCTACTAGGAGTTTTTATTGACTAATAAGAGTAGTATCATCCACAAACTAGAGGTGATTTATCTCAATTCAAGTGATTATTTTTAGACCCCTCATCCTTCCCTCTTGTCTCCCTTTTTATAACAGTCTTCATAAATCCTCTGCATAAAGGATAAAAAGATAAGGAGAAATAGGATCCCCTTGCATCAGCCTCTTTCCTACTATGAACATGGGAGAGGTACTATCATTTACTACAGCTAAGAATGATGTCGTCTATGAACATGCTTTTACCCAATCTCTCCACCCCTCTCTAAAACCCATTTTTCTAAAATCCTTTGCATAAATGTCCAATATACTCTGTCATAGGCTACAAAAAGATGCAATTTAATAAATAAACCTGGTTACTTTTTCTTGAAAATTATGTGTATCACCTCTTTGGGCAACTACTATTTCACCTAAAATTTGACCGCCTTCAATAAAACCATCTTGCTCACTTGAAATCAGATTTGGTATAAAAGATTTTAACCTCTAAGCCATACGCTTTGTTAAGCTCTTCTATACTACATTACATAGTGAAATAGGCCTATAATTACTAATTATCTCCCTAGGTGAGATCATAGTAATTAATGTAATAAAAGTATTATTCAAGGCTTTTAACACTTGCTTTCTCTATCTGATTTTCTCTAGTTCCTCCACAACTACTTGGCCTACGTATTCACCTTATTAAAATATAACACGATTTATAAAGGTGTATATAGCAATAAGAAAAAGTATTTTCTCAAAATAGCTTGTATATTTATGACCATTGGTGATGTTTTATACCAATGCTCATTTTATGTAATCCTCTTACGATTCTTGGCTCTGATAAAACCAAAGTATTCCTTTGTGAAGTCCTTGAAGGATCCTATGGTGGACACTATTGCAGAAATTCAATTTCCAAAAAGCTCCTTTGAATTGTTTATTATTGGTGTTCAACATAGAAGGATGCATGTGACTACGTTATATAGTATGACATATGTCAATACCATGATTACCTTATTCATGCACCCTTGCAAAATCTCTAAGTCATTGCTTTTTTTGGACCTTTTCTATGTGGGGCCTATATATCATTTTTAATATTAACTCTTGTAATGGCCATACATTTATTATCATGGCCATCAAATACTTTACCAAGTGGGTAGAATCTATGCCTTTATTCATGGTCACTCGAGCAAAAGTTTATAAGTTCATCCTTAACCAAATCCTTTGTTGCTATTGAATTTGGTTTACTATCATATCAAACAATGGTGCCCCATTTAAGAACGAAGACATCCATAATATTTGGGCTAAATATAAAATGAAAAGAGGAAATTTAAAATTTTTCTCACAATATTTTCATATAAAGTCTCTTTAAATTTTATCAATTTTTGATATAATACCTATTGGTAGTCTTAAGAGTGACAACATATAAATAGGAATGATTTGCAATGTAGTCTTTATGAGTTGTAGCCTTCCTGCCATGGTTTAGAACTTACCTTTCCAATCTACCAAGAAAGATTTCATCCTATATATAAAATACATCCAAAGCTACTTTTTATTTCCTTTATTAGACAAATGAATACCCATGTACGTTGATGAATTTTTTCAATTTTAAACCATAAAATGTTCATAATAATTTGATGTAAATCTAGGGTAGTATTAATGAAACAAATCCTAGATTTTGTTATATTTACCAACTATCCACAATTCTTCTTATAGCATGATAATATTGATTTAAACTCCATGTCCTCATCGACTAAGGCATGTCCCAAAAACAAAGTATCATCAAAAAATTACAGATGCGATTTGAAGGGACCTTGTTTCGCAAGTTGAACACCCTTGATTTTCCTTCCATTTTTCCTTTGAAAGGGCTCTGCCTAAAGCTTCTACTTTCACAAATGACTTTCTTTCCATGTTACCTATATTTTCTTCAAATGAATCTTTTAACTTTTTCTAAGATCTATAACAAGAAGTAGCACTTGTTCCTTGATCACACTTTGATTTCTACTTCCTACTTCCATGCTCACACTTACTTCTCACTCTTATCTTGAACTCACACTTAATTTTTGGTATACTCACTCTTGAATCACACTTGCACTTTCTTTGGACTGCACTCACTCCTAGCTCGTACTCACACTCGCTTCCTATTGCACTCACTTTCAAACCATGCTCACACTTGCTTTTGGCTACACTCTCTTTTGACTACAGTAACTTCTAGCTCATGCTCACACTTTCCTTTGACCGCACTCAATTTTGACTACACTCACTACTAGCTCGTGCTCGCAGTTCGCAGACATTGACAAACTATTATTATTTTTTGTATTGACCTTTGTTACTAACTCTAATAGAAAAAAATATTTCTATAAATACAAATATTACTTTTGGTCTTTCACTTATGTTATTTCTATATGTGTGATTTTATTTTCATTTCTTTTGATCTGAAAGAACTAGAGTAAATTTTGATGCCCACTGGATAAGGCTATGAATAAGTTTATTTTATCCTCTCTTTTTTTGTTCTTCTATAAATAAATCCATTTATAAAATCTTTAGTTTTTTGTTTCTCCCTTTTCTAATACTAGTTAACAATTTTAACTATGTGAACATACTTAACTTAAATTAAGAGTTTAGTAAATGTCATAGATCTATCACTAATCCTTGGGGTGACTTCGAGATACAATATATTGTAAGTATAAATGTAGAGGAGTAACATTGATATACTTTACAAAGATTTTATGTGATTTTACATTTATCGCCATTTTTTATGGCATTGCTTGGTACAATAAAAGAATAAAAACGATTGGTATCTTCGTAGATGAAGAATTCACAAATGACTCTACTAAGGAACAATACTCAAAATACGCTTTCAATCCAACTTATATTTAGATTTAAGAGATGGATGGATAAGAGATAGTCATTTATAAATATATATCAACATATAATCAATTCTATTTTTAGATTTACTCTTAATCAATCCTTCTTTCTTCTCAAACTAGAATATTTTTCCATCCACATATATTCTTATAAATTTATGATCACTTTAAATGCTATATCAAATAGCAATGTGCTAACAAAAAAATTAAACTTTCTACCAATACTACTAAGGTAATAATAAAGGATTAGATTTTCTTCTATATCGTTCTTATTATTTAAGTTTTAGATTTACATACATAATTGAGGTAAATACAATTACATTCACTTCTTGGTTCTATAAAACATGGAATACAAAATGAAAATTCTTTAAAAAATGATAATATTTTCTGAAGTAAAAAAGTTATCAGTTTTTGTAAAATTGGATTTGATCTTATTCTTGTACTTCATCACTACTTATAGTATCACTAAATTTATCATTACTATTAAAATAAATAGTAAATAAATACTTTTGAAAATGGGTATAATGGATTTGATATTACCCCACTCGTATTACATCACATCCACATCAACATGATATTTCTATAAACTACATAGTGTTATGATAACTAATAGTATTGATAGTTATCATATTTTTCTTGGTGAGCTTGAAACATCATATTACATCACATCCACATCAACATGATATTTCTATAAACCACATAGTGTTATGATAACTAATAGTATTGATAGTTATCATATTTTTCCTGGCGAGCTTAAAATATGGGTATCCACTTTAGAAGCCCAAGATACTAACCACTCGATGTCATGTCATTAGTTATTACTTATTTAATATACATAATAAAAAAATCCAATAACATCCATATTAATTTTGTTAATTTTATGGTACAATAAATATGTCAAACATTTTTCTACATGGTTTAATATTTTATTTAATTATATGATAAATTTTATCATTTATTTTATTTCTACTAATAATTTTATGGTTTTTGTTAGGGATCACCCCATAAATTTATTACATCTATTGTTAGATCAATTAGACCATATCTAAATATTTTATCTCTCAAATTGAACCTTTTTCTCTATCAAATTCTTTGTATTATTTTTTTTTGAAATTTTTATGGCAATTTTTTTCAAAATTCTGAATTTGATAAACATAATTATCAAAATTGAAATTGAAAAAATTAATATCTTATCATTTTTCTTTTGTTGTGTGTATGTTAATATTTGCAAGGTATTACTACCATTGGTAATTGATGGAGACCCAAAATAATTCTAGGATTAATATAATCCTTACACTTCCTTTTACAATACTAATAATAATCTATAAATATACCTCAACCAAAATCAATCAAAATATATCTTTATTGATGTTCAATGATGATACTAATTTCTATGAAAAGTTCCCTAACTTTTATTAAAGGTAAAATTTATAAAAAAATATAATTCAGAAAGATATATTATGTTAAAAGTGTTAAGAACCCATGAAAATATAACACCAATATATGAACATTTATATAGGAATCTACTCTTCCGAAGTTACTCTTAAATTTTATCTCCTAAAAAATAGGCCTTATTGAATCTTAATAAGGACCTCGCTTTCTAATACATAAATAAACAGAAAAAATAGGAAAATGACACCTCTCATATCATGGAAAGGAGACCATTGAAATCAAGGCGGTAATTTTATTCGATAATTTAGACAACAATCATGGCGGTAGTTTTATTCGATAATTACGACAACATTTCTGGATGAATGAAACAGGGCTTCTACGATAGTAGGTTTCATACGTACTGGACTAAATAGTGTTAATCACTGTTGGAATCTAAGCTTGCAATACTAGCTTCAGGAATACCTTGGCGGCCACCAATTTCAAGGTTTCTGTCTTTGCGTGCCAAGCTCTCATTAGTTACCAAGACATTTTGTTTTCCTTTGTTGGAAGATGGTGTTTTGCAGCATCTAGGATCTGGCGTAGGGCCTCTGCAGTTACAGGAGGATTGTAACTGCTCCAAGCTATTTGGAAAGATATATTTTTCTGTGTCTGAATTGCGACCACCAATTTCAAGGTTTCCGTCTTTCCGTGCCAAGCTCTCGTTAGTTAACAAAATAGTTTGTTTTTCCTTGTTGGAAGATGGTGGTTTGCAGCATTTAGGATCTGGCGTAGGGCCTCTGCAGTTACATGAGGATTTTAACTGCTCCAACCTTCTTGGAAAGATATTTTTCTCTGTGTCTGAATTCGGATTAAGGAAGTTGTATCGAGCGGAAACACGGACCATAAATATCACGTTCATTGCAACGAGCAACACGCTAATTTTCAATAGCGTTGATCGCCCCATAACTTCAGAGATGGAAACAATGGCCTTAGTTCCCTCAAATACAACCAAATGCGTTCAAGTGATGGGGACGAGGGGGCAGACTCTATTATCTCTCTAACGAGGAGGAAGCGATGGATGGCTGAAAAAGGACAACGAAATGCGTTCTAGTGCTGTTTCTGTTGAAACTGTGATTGCTAAACTCATGTATTTATACAACAAACTAGGGCATATGGAGTCTATAGTAAATAGCCGTATTGATTACGGTCTGGCAGGCCCCTTGAATGTCTAGAACAACAGAAACGTCAAACTCGGACTCACATGCTCATTCTTTTGGTTTTCAGGCGTGATAAGAAAGGAAAGGTTGAAATTGAGATTATACTCTCCGTTTGATAGCAAACATCACTAACGGTTGTTTTGTTCTGTTTTTAATTAATTAATTTTTTTATTATAACAGAATTGTATTTCTTCTTCAGTGATTGGTACTCAAACTAGTATTTGTTATTCCATCCATATTTCTTTTATAATAATCTATAAATTTGTTTTAATTAAAATATATTAAATAATAATTTTTAATAGCCATGTTAATTTTTATAAAAAACTTTTTTTTTAGTATTTTTTATTGTTGGTTTTTGAAAAATTTTTATTGTTGGTTTTTGAAATTTTATATGATTTTGAGTGGCCAGGGAGAATTTTGCTTTAATTATTTAAAACGTACTAGCTTCAATTTTTTTTAAGATTTGGTGCACTGCATTAAAATTAATTTTGATGAGTGTAACTTTCATAATTTTCATTTTATTATAGATTTATGTAAGTTCTTTGTATTACATTTATTATCACATTTCGACCTCACATGTATTTTGATAATATATTTTTAGAATTACTCAAATTCCTTTTTAGAATTATATTTTTATAAATAATAATCAGATCAAATCGTCTATATAATAGTTATTATCTTATCTTTATTATTATTTATATATTATTTCATCTATTTTTTAGAGCATTCAAATAAATTCTCTATCTTTGTTTGAAGCAAAATAACAATTAATAAATAAATGACCTCCTACGTGTACCTTTTCCTTAAAAAACATTTTTAAGTCAATTTTGTTTTCTGTTGAAACTCTGATTCATGTATTTATACAACAAACTCGGGCATATGGAGTCTACAGTAAATAGCCTAGCACGCCGCTTGAATGTCCGGAACAACAGAAATATCAAAGTTAGACTCGCATGCTTATTGTATTTATACAACAAACTCGGGCATATGGAGTCTACAGTAAATAGTCTAGCACACCGCTTGAATGTCCGGAACAACAGAAATGTCAAAGTTAGACTAATATGCCTATTCTAGTAGTTTTCAGGCGTGATGAGAAAGGAAAGGTTGAAATTGAGATTATACTCTCCGTTTGGTAGCAAACATCACTAACAGTTAGTTGTTTTGTTTTATTTTTTAAATAATTAATTTTTTTTATTATAAGAGAATTGTATTTCTTCACAGTGTTGGTATTTAAATTAGTGTTTGGTATTTCATTTATATTCATTTTATAAAATTAATAATAGTTTACAAATATGTCTCAATTAAAATATATTATTATCCATGTTTAATGTTTAATATCTATGTTAATTTTTATAAGAAACTTTTTAGCTTTTTTATTGTTGGTTTTTGTATTTTTATATGAAAATATTAATAATAGTCTACAAATATGTCTCAATTAAAATATATGATTATCCATGTTCAATGGCTATGCTAATTTTTATAAGAAATCCTCTAACTCTTTCATTGTTGGTTTTTGAAGTTTATTTCATGTGGCTAAGGAGAATTTGCCTTCATGATAAAAATAATAATAGCTTTGTGTGTGCTTGATAGTAATTTTTTATACATTCTAAATAAGAGTTTCAATGTTTAAATCCATAGTACAATACATGTTCCTCTAATATAGGGTTCTCATCCTTTAATATACTCAATTATAATTGACTTTAAAAGTTGCATAACTATATTTGTAATATAGTAGGCCCATATGAATATAGTGGTGACAATAATCATGGACCTTGAAAATTACATGATTTACTTAGCCATATAGATGATTATTTAACTTATTCTATTAATAAAAAATATATGACTCATGATCAATTAATTAATTATCTATGTACAATTATTAATAATGTGGTGACCATAGAGGTAAAAAAGTGCACGGAATATCCCGGATCATGGCGACGGCTACTAATTCCACCATGTAAAAAAAGTTTAAAAGTAAATTTATTTTTCAAAATTTAATTATATTATATTAAATATAAGTAAAATTTATAAATAAAATATACTTAATAAGGATATCATTATAATGTCTTAGACTATTATTTAAAATTTTCCTTCTCATACAAATATATATGCTAAAAGTGTCCAAAACCCATGACAATATAATATCAATATATCATAATTTATATGAATATACTCTTTTGAAGTTACTGTTAAATTTTATCTCCTAAAACTCAAACCTTATTGGATCTTAATAGGGTACTAGTTTTCCTCCTAGTGTTCTATTATTTTGGGATGTTGTTTATATCCACAATATTACCTTATATTTTGGTTGGTATATCTTCTCCCACTCAACCATTGCTAATTTTTGTTCTCCCCTTATGCCTAACCACACAACTTTATTTTGTGTTTATCAATATCTTTTCCAATTCCCTTTAGAGGTTGAAGTATGAAAAATTTATAAACTCGGAGGGCTTGTAGCACAAATTTAATCATTGTAAGCCTTCCTCCAAATCTTACCATTTGTGCATCCAATTGCGTAACATAGCTTGTATTCTGTCAATCAACCCTTTTTTTTCCTTGCTTTTTATTTTATTTGGAGATAAAGGTACTCCTAGATACTCTATGGGTAAAGGAGTTTCCATGAAGTTCAATAGTTGTATAATTTTATCTCTCACCATCTCCATTGTGTTTAAAAAAGCTATTTGGGACTTTTTTTTCATTTAAATTTTTGCAAGCAGCTTGAGGATACCCATCTAAAATTTATTTTATGTTTATGCTACTAGGATTTTTTCTTGACTAATAAGAGTAGTATCATCCACAAACTAGAGGTTATTTATCTCAATTCAAGTGATTATTTTTAGACCCCTCATCCTTCCCTCTTGTCCCCCTTTTTATAAAAGTCTTCATAGATCCTCTGCATAAAGGATAAAAAGATAAGGAGAAATAGGATCCCCTTGCCTTAGCCTTTGTCCTACTATGAACATGGGAGAGGTACTATCATTTACTACAGCTAAGAATGATGTCGTCTATGTACATGCTTTTACCCAATCTCTCCACACCTCTCTAAAACCCTTTTTTCTAAAATCCTTTGCATAAATTTCCAATCTACTCTGCCATAGGCTACAAAAAGATGTAATTTAATAAATAAACCTGGTTACTTTTGCTTGGAAATTATGTGTATCACCTCTTTGGGCAACTACTATTTCACCTAAAATTTTACTGCCTTCAATAAAACCATCTTGTTCACTTGAAATCAGATTTGGTATAAAAGGTTTTAACCTCTAAGCCATACACTTTGTTAAGTTCTTCTATACTACATTACATAGTGAAATAGGCCTATAATTACTGATTATCTCCCTAGGTGAGATCGTAGTAATTAATGTAATAAAAGTATTATTCAAGGCTTTTAACACTTGCTTACTCTATCTGATTTTCTCTAGTTCCTCCACAACTACTTGGCCTACGTATTCACCTTATTAAAATATAACATGATTTATAAAGGTGTATATAGCAATAAGAAAAAGTATTTTCTCAAAATAGCTTGTATATTTGTGACCATTGGTGATGTTTTATACCAATGCTCATTTTATATAATCCTCTTACAACGCTTGGCTCTGATAAAACCAAAGTATTCCTTTGTGAAGTCCTTGAAGGATCCTATGGTGGACACTATTGTAGAAATTCAATTTCCAAAAATCTCCTTTGAATTGGTTATTATTGGTGTTCAATATAGAAGGATGCATATGAGTACGTTATATAGTATGAAATATGTCAATACCATGATTACCTTATTCATGCACCCTTGCAAAATCTCTAAGTCATTGCTTTTTTTGGACCTTTTCTATGTGGGGCCTATATATCATTTTTAATATTAGATCTTGTAATGGCCATACATTTATTATCATGGCCATCAAGTATTTTACCAAGAGGGTAGAATCTATGCCTTTATTCATGGTCACTCGAGCTAAATTTTATAAGTTCATCCTTAACCAAATCCTTTGTTGCTATTGAATTTGGTTTACTATCATATCAAACAATGGTACCCCATTTAAGAATGAAGATATCCATAAGATTTGGGCTAAATATAAAATGAAAAGAGGAAATTTAAAATTTTCCTCACAATATTTTCATATAAAGTCTCTTTAAATTTTATCAATTTTTGATATAATACCTATTGGTAGTCTTAAGAGTGACAACATATAAATAGGAATGATTGGCAATGTAGTCTTTATGAGTTGTGGCCTTCCTGCCATGGGAATACTTCACAATATTTTCTAATACTAGTTAACAATTTTAACTATGTGAACATACTTAACTTAAATTAAGAGTTTAGTAAATGTCATAGATCGATCACTAATACTTGGGGTGACTTCGAGATACAATATATTGTAAGTACAAATGTAGAGGAGTAACATTGATATACTTTACAAAGATTTTATGTGATTTGACATTTATTGCCATTTTTTATGACATTGCTTGGTACAATAAAATAACAAAAACGATTGGCATCTTCGTAGATGAAGAATTCACAAATGACTCTACTAAGGAATAATACTCAGAATACGCTTTCAATCCAACTTATATTTAGATTTAAGAGATGGATGGATAAGAGATAGTCATTTATAAATATATATCAACATATAATCAATTTTATTTTTAGATTTATTCTTAATCAATCCTTCTTTCTTCTCAAACTACAATATTTTTCCATCCACATATATTCTTATAAATTTATGATCACTTTAAATGCTATATCAAATAGCAATGTGCTAACAACAAATTAAACTTTCTACCAATACTAATAAGGTAATAATAAAGGATTAGATTTTCTTCTATATCGTTCTTATTATTTAAGTTTTAGATTTACATATATAATTGAGGTAAATACAATTACATTCACTTCTTGGTTCTATAAAACATGGAATACAAAATGAAAATTCTTTAAAAAATGATAATATTTTCTGAAGTAAAAAAGTTATCAGTTTTTGTAAAATTGAATTTGATCTTATTCTTGTACTTCATCACTACTTATAGTATCACTAAATTTATCATTACTATTAAAATAAATAGTAAATAAATATTTTTGAAAATGGGTATACTGGATTTGATATTACCCCACTTGTATTACATCACATCCACATCAACATGATATTTCTAGAAACTACATAGTGTTATGATAACTAATAGTATTGATAGTTATCATATTTTGCTTGGTGAGCTTGAAACATCATATTACATCACATCCACATCAACATGATATTTCTTTAAACCACATAGTGTTATGATAACTAATAGTATTGATAGTTATCATATTTTTCTTGGCGAGCTTAAAACATGGGTATCCACTTTAGAAGCCCAAGATACTAACCACTCGATGTCATGTCATTACTTATTACTTATTTAATATACATAATAAAAAAATCCAATAACATCCATATTAATTTTGTTAATTTTATGGTACAATAAATATGTCAAACATTTTTCTACATGGTTTAATATTTTATTTAATTATATGATAAATATTATCATTTATTTTATTTCTACTAATAATTTTATGGTTTTTGTTAGGGATCACCCCATAAATTTATTACATCTATTGTTAGATCAATTAGACCATATCTAAATATTTTATCTCTCAAATTGAACCTTTTTCCCTATCAAATTCTTTGTATTATTTTTTTTGAAATTTTTATGGCAATTTTTATTCAAAATTCTGAATTTGATAAACATAATTATCAAAATTGAAATTGAACAAATTAATATCTTATCATTTTTCTTTTGTTGTGTGTATGTTAATATTTGCAAGGTATTACTACCATTGATAATTGATGGAGACCCAAAATAATTCTAGGATTAATATAATCCTTACACTTCCTTTTAAAATACTAATAATAATTTATAAATATACCTCAACCAAAATCAATCAAAATATATCTTTATTGATGTTCAATGATTATACTAATTTCTATAAAAAGTTCACTAACTTTTATTAGAGGTAAAATTTATAAAAAAAAATATAATTCAGACATATATTATCATAAATATGTTAAAAGTGTTAAGAACCCATGAAAATATAACACCAATATATGAACATTTATATAGGAATCTACTCTTCCGAAGTTACTGTTAAATTTTATCTCCTAAAACATAGACCTTATTGAAACTTAATAAGACCTCGCTTTCTAATACATAAATAAACAGAAAAAATAGGAAAATGAGACCTCTCATATCATGGAAAGGAGACCATTGAAATCATGGCGGTAATTTTATTCGATAATTTAGACAACAATCATGGCGGTAGTTTTATTCGATAATTACGACAACATTTCTGGATGAATGAAATAGGGCTTCTACGATAGTAGGTTTCATACGTACTGGACTAAATAGTGTTAATCACTGTTGGAATCTAAGCTTGCAATACTAGCTTCAGGAATACCTTGGCGGCCACCAATTTCAAGGTTTCTGTCTTTGCGTGCCAAGCTCTCATTAGTTACCAAAACATTTTGTTTTCCTTTGTTGGAAGATGGTGTTTTGCAGCATTTCCGATCTGGCCTAGGGCCTCTGCAGTTACAGGAGGATTGTAACTGCTCCAAGCTATTTGGAAAGATATATTTCTCTGTGTCTGAATTGCGACCACCAATTTCAAGGTTTCCGTCTTTCCGTGCCAAGCTATCGTTAGTTAACAAAATAGTTTGTTTTTCCTTGTTGGAAGATGGTGGTTTGCAGCATTTAGGATCTGGCGTAGGGCCTCTGCAGTTACATAAGGATTTTAACTGCTCCAAGCTACTTGGAAAGATATTTTTCTCTGTGTCTGAATTCGGATTAAGGAAGTTGTATCGAGCGGAAACACGGACCATAAATATCACGTTCATTGCAACGAGCAACACGCTAATTTTCAATAGCATTGATCGCCCCATAACTTCAGCGATGGAAACAATGGCCTTAGTTCCCTCAAATACAACCAAATGCGTTCAAGTGTTGGGGGCGAGGGGGTAGAATCTATTATCTCTCTAACGAGGAGGAAGCGATGGATGGCTGAAAAAGGACAACGAAATGCGTTCTAGTGCTGTTTCTGTTGAAACTGTGATTGCTAAACTCATGTATTTATACAACAAACTAGGGCATATGGAGTCTATAGTAAATAGCCGTATTGATTACGGTCTGGCAGGCCCCTTGAATGTCTAGAACAACAGAAACGTCAAACTCGGACTCACATGCTCATTCTTTTGGTTTTCAGGCGTGATAAGAAAGGAAAGGTTGAAATTGAGATTATACTCTCAGTTTGATAGCAAACATCACTAACGTTTGTTTTGTTCTGTTTTTAATTAATTTTTTTTTTTATTATAACAGAATTGTATTTCTTCTTGAGTGATTGGTACTCAAACTAGTATTTGTTATTCCATCCATATTCCTTTTAGTATTTTTATTGTTGGTTTTTGAAATTTTATATGATTTTGAGTGGCTAGCGAGAATTTTGCTTTAATTATTTAAAACGTACTAGTTTCAATTTTTTTTTAAGATTTGGTGCACTGCATTAAAATTAATTTTGATGAGTGTAACTTTCATAATTTTCATTTTATTATAGATTTATGTAAGTTCTTTGTATTACATTTATTATCACATTTCGACCTCACATGTATTTTGATAATATATTTTTAGAATTACTCAAATTCCTTTTTAGAATTATATTTTTATAAATAATAATCAGATCAAATCGTCTATATAATAGTTATTATCTTATCTTTATTATTATTTATATATTATTTCATCTATTTTTTAGAGCATTCAAATAAATTCTCTATCTTTGTTTGAAGCAAAATAACAATTAATAAATAAATGACCTCCTACGTGTACCTTTTCCTTAAAAAACATTTTTAAGTCAATTTTGTTTTCTGTTGAAACTCTGATTCATGTATTTATACAACAAACTCGGGCATATGGAGTCTACAGTAAATAGCCTAGCACGCCGCTTGAATGTCCGGAACAACAGAAATATCAAAGTTAGACTCGCATGCTTATTGTATTTATACAACAAACTCGGGCATATGGAGTCTACAGTAAATAGTCTAGCACACCGCTTGAATGTCCGGAACAACAGAAATGTCAAAGTTAGACTAATATGCCTATTCTAGTAGTTTTCAGGCGTGATGAGAAAGGAAAGGTTGAAATTGAGATTATACTCTCCGTTTGGTAGCAAACATCACTAACAGTTAGTTGTTTTGTTTTATTTTTTAAATAATTAATTTTTTTTATTATAAGAGAATTGTATTTCTTCACAGTGTTGGTATTTAAATTAGTGTTTGGTATTTCATTTATATTCATTTTATAAAATTAATAATAGTTTACAAATATGTCTCAATTAAAATATATTATTATCCATGTTTAATGTTTAATATCTATGTTAATTTTTATAAGAAACTTTTTAGCTTTTTTATTGTTGGTTTTTGTATTTTTATATGAAAATATTAATAATAGTCTACAAATATGTCTCAATTAAAATATATGATTATCCATGTTCAATGGCTATGCTAATTTTTATAAGAAATCCTCTAACTCTTTCATTGTTGGTTTTTGAAGTTTATTTCATGTGGCTAAGGAGAATTTGCCTTCATGATAAAAATAATAATAGCTTTGTGTGTGCTTGATAGTAATTTTTTATACATTCTAAATAAGAGTTTCAATGTTTAAATCCATAGTACAATACATGTTCCTCTAATATAGGGTTCTCATCCTTTAATATACTCAATTATAATTGACTTTAAAAGTTGCATAACTATATTTGTAATATAGTAGGCCCATATGAATATAGTGGTGACAATAATCATGGACCTTGAAAATTACATGATTTACTTAGCCATATAGATGATTATTTAACTTATTCTATTAATAAAAAATATATGACTCATGATCAATTAATTAATTATCTATGTACAATTATTAATAATGTGGTGACCATAGAGGTAAAAAAGTGCACGGAATATCCCGGATCATGGCGACGGCTACTAATTCCACCATGTAAAAAAAGTTTAAAAGTAAATTTATTTTTCAAAATTTAATTATATTATATTAAATATAAGTAAAATTTATAAATAAAATATACTTAATAAGGATATCATTATAATGTCTTAGACTATTATTTAAAATTTTCCTTCTCATACAAATATATATGCTAAAAGTGTCCAAAACCCATGACAATATAATATCAATATATCATAATTTATATGAATATACTCTTTTGAAGTTACTGTTAAATTTTATCTCCTAAAACTCAAACCTTATTGGATCTTAATAGGGTACTAGTTTTCCTCCTAGTGTTCTATTATTTTGGGATGTTGTTTATATCCACAATATTACCTTATATTTTGGTTGGTATATCTTCTCCCACTCAACCATTGCTAATTTTTGTTCTCCCCTTATGCCTAACCACACAACTTTATTTTGTGTTTATCAATATCTTTTCCAATTCCCTTTAGAGGTTGAAGTATGAAAAATTTATAAACTCGGAGGGCTTGTAGCACAAATTTAATCATTGTAAGCCTTCCTCCAAATCTTACCATTTGTGCATCCAATTGCGTAACATAGCTTGTATTCTGTCAATCAACCCTTTTTTTTCCTTGCTTTTTATTTTATTTGGAGATAAAGGTACTCCTAGATACTCTATGGGTAAAGGAGTTTCCATGAAGTTCAATAGTTGTATAATTTTATCTCTCACCATCTCCATTGTGTTTAAAAAAGCTATTTGGGACTTTTTTTTCATTTAAATTTTTGCAAGCAGCTTGAGGATACCCATCTAAAATTTATTTTATGTTTATGCTACTAGGATTTTTTCTTGACTAATAAGAGTAGTATCATCCACAAACTAGAGGTTATTTATCTCAATTCAAGTGATTATTTTTAGACCCCTCATCCTTCCCTCTTGTCCCCCTTTTTATAAAAGTCTTCATAGATCCTCTGCATAAAGGATAAAAAGATAAGGAGAAATAGGATCCCCTTGCCTTAGCCTTTGTCCTACTATGAACATGGGAGAGGTACTATCATTTACTACAGCTAAGAATGATGTCGTCTATGTACATGCTTTTACCCAATCTCTCCACACCTCTCTAAAACCCTTTTTTCTAAAATCCTTTGCATAAATTTCCAATCTACTCTGCCATAGGCTACAAAAAGATGTAATTTAATAAATAAACCTGGTTACTTTTGCTTGGAAATTATGTGTATCACCTCTTTGGGCAACTACTATTTCACCTAAAATTTTACTGCCTTCAATAAAACCATCTTGTTCACTTGAAATCAGATTTGGTATAAAAGGTTTTAACCTCTAAGCCATACACTTTGTTAAGTTCTTCTATACTACATTACATAGTGAAATAGGCCTATAATTACTGATTATCTCCCTAGGTGAGATCGTAGTAATTAATGTAATAAAAGTATTATTCAAGGCTTTTAACACTTGCTTACTCTATCTGATTTTCTCTAGTTCCTCCACAACTACTTGGCCTACGTATTCACCTTATTAAAATATAACATGATTTATAAAGGTGTATATAGCAATAAGAAAAAGTATTTTCTCAAAATAGCTTGTATATTTGTGACCATTGGTGATGTTTTATACCAATGCTCATTTTATATAATCCTCTTACAACGCTTGGCTCTGATAAAACCAAAGTATTCCTTTGTGAAGTCCTTGAAGGATCCTATGGTGGACACTATTGTAGAAATTCAATTTCCAAAAATCTCCTTTGAATTGGTTATTATTGGTGTTCAATATAGAAGGATGCATATGAGTACGTTATATAGTATGAAATATGTCAATACCATGATTACCTTATTCATGCACCCTTGCAAAATCTCTAAGTCATTGCTTTTTTTGGACCTTTTCTATGTGGGGCCTATATATCATTTTTAATATTAGATCTTGTAATGGCCATACATTTATTATCATGGCCATCAAGTATTTTACCAAGAGGGTAGAATCTATGCCTTTATTCATGGTCACTCGAGCTAAATTTTATAAGTTCATCCTTAACCAAATCCTTTGTTGCTATTGAATTTGGTTTACTATCATATCAAACAATGGTACCCCATTTAAGAATGAAGATATCCATAAGATTTGGGCTAAATATAAAATGAAAAGAGGAAATTTAAAATTTTCCTCACAATATTTTCATATAAAGTCTCTTTAAATTTTATCAATTTTTGATATAATACCTATTGGTAGTCTTAAGAGTGACAACATATAAATAGGAATGATTGGCAATGTAGTCTTTATGAGTTGTGGCCTTCCTGCCATGGGAATACTTCACAATATTTTCTAATACTAGTTAACAATTTTAACTATGTGAACATACTTAACTTAAATTAAGAGTTTAGTAAATGTCATAGATCGATCACTAATACTTGGGGTGACTTCGAGATACAATATATTGTAAGTACAAATGTAGAGGAGTAACATTGATATACTTTACAAAGATTTTATGTGATTTGACATTTATTGCCATTTTTTATGACATTGCTTGGTACAATAAAATAACAAAAACGATTGGCATCTTCGTAGATGAAGAATTCACAAATGACTCTACTAAGGAATAATACTCAGAATACGCTTTCAATCCAACTTATATTTAGATTTAAGAGATGGATGGATAAGAGATAGTCATTTATAAATATATATCAACATATAATCAATTTTATTTTTAGATTTATTCTTAATCAATCCTTCTTTCTTCTCAAACTACAATATTTTTCCATCCACATATATTCTTATAAATTTATGATCACTTTAAATGCTATATCAAATAGCAATGTGCTAACAACAAATTAAACTTTCTACCAATACTAATAAGGTAATAATAAAGGATTAGATTTTCTTCTATATCGTTCTTATTATTTAAGTTTTAGATTTACATATATAATTGAGGTAAATACAATTACATTCACTTCTTGGTTCTATAAAACATGGAATACAAAATGAAAATTCTTTAAAAAATGATAATATTTTCTGAAGTAAAAAAGTTATCAGTTTTTGTAAAATTGAATTTGATCTTATTCTTGTACTTCATCACTACTTATAGTATCACTAAATTTATCATTACTATTAAAATAAATAGTAAATAAATATTTTTGAAAATGGGTATACTGGATTTGATATTACCCCACTTGTATTACATCACATCCACATCAACATGATATTTCTAGAAACTACATAGTGTTATGATAACTAATAGTATTGATAGTTATCATATTTTGCTTGGTGAGCTTGAAACATCATATTACATCACATCCACATCAACATGATATTTCTTTAAACCACATAGTGTTATGATAACTAATAGTATTGATAGTTATCATATTTTTCTTGGCGAGCTTAAAACATGGGTATCCACTTTAGAAGCCCAAGATACTAACCACTCGATGTCATGTCATTACTTATTACTTATTTAATATACATAATAAAAAAATCCAATAACATCCATATTAATTTTGTTAATTTTATGGTACAATAAATATGTCAAACATTTTTCTACATGGTTTAATATTTTATTTAATTATATGATAAATATTATCATTTATTTTATTTTATTTTATTTCTACTAATAATTTTATGGTTTTTGTTAGGGATCACCCCATAAATTTATTACATCTATTGTTAGATCAATTAGACCATATCTAAATATTTTATCTCTCAAATTGAACCTTTTTCCCTATCAAATTCTTTGTATTATTTTTTTTGAAATTTTTATGGCAATTTTTATTCAAAATTCTGAATTTGATAAACATAATTATCAAAATTGAAATTGAACAAATTAATATCTTATCATTTTTCTTTTGTTGTGTGTATGTTAATATTTGCAAGGTATTACTACCATTGATAATTGATGGAGACCCAAAATAATTCTAGGATTAATATAATCCTTACACTTCCTTTTAAAATACTAATAATAATTTATAAATATACCTCAACCAAAATCAATCAAAATATATCTTTATTGATGTTCAATGATTATACTAATTTCTATAAAAAGTTCACTAACTTTTATTAGAGGTAAAATTTATAAAAAAAAATATAATTCAGACATATATTATCATAAATATGTTAAAAGTGTTAAGAACCCATGAAAATATAACACCAATATATGAACATTTATATAGGAATCTACTCTTCCGAAGTTACTGTTAAATTTTATCTCCTAAAACATAGACCTTATTGAAACTTAATAAGACCTCGCTTTCTAATACATAAATAAACAGAAAAAATAGGAAAATGAGACCTCTCATATCATGGAAAGGAGACCATTGAAATCATGGCGGTAATTTTATTCGATAATTTAGACAACAATCATGGCGGTAGTTTTATTCGATAATTACGACAACATTTCTGGATGAATGAAATAGGGCTTCTACGATAGTAGGTTTCATACGTACTGGACTAAATAGTGTTAATCACTGTTGGAATCTAAGCTTGCAATACTAGCTTCAGGAATACCTTGGCGGCCACCAATTTCAAGGTTTCTGTCTTTGCGTGCCAAGCTCTCATTAGTTACCAAAACATTTTGTTTTCCTTTGTTGGAAGATGGTGTTTTGCAGCATTTCCGATCTGGCCTAGGGCCTCTGCAGTTACAGGAGGATTGTAACTGCTCCAAGCTATTTGGAAAGATATATTTCTCTGTGTCTGAATTGCGACCACCAATTTCAAGGTTTCCGTCTTTCCGTGCCAAGCTATCGTTAGTTAACAAAATAGTTTGTTTTTCCTTGTTGGAAGATGGTGGTTTGCAGCATTTAGGATCTGGCGTAGGGCCTCTGCAGTTACATAAGGATTTTAACTGCTCCAAGCTACTTGGAAAGATATTTTTCTCTGTGTCTGAATTCGGATTAAGGAAGTTGTATCGAGCGGAAACACGGACCATAAATATCACGTTCATTGCAACGAGCAACACGCTAATTTTCAATAGCATTGATCGCCCCATAACTTCAGCGATGGAAACAATGGCCTTAGTTCCCTCAAATACAACCAAATGCGTTCAAGTGTTGGGGGCGAGGGGGTAGAATCTATTATCTCTCTAACGAGGAGGAAGCGATGGATGGCTGAAAAAGGACAACGAAATGCGTTCTAGTGCTGTTTCTGTTGAAACTGTGATTGCTAAACTCATGTATTTATACAACAAACTAGGGCATATGGAGTCTATAGTAAATAGCCGTATTGATTACGGTCTGGCAGGCCCCTTGAATGTCTAGAACAACAGAAACGTCAAACTCGGACTCACATGCTCATTCTTTTGGTTTTCAGGCGTGATAAGAAAGGAAAGGTTGAAATTGAGATTATACTCTCAGTTTGATAGCAAACATCACTAACGTTTGTTTTGTTCTGTTTTTAATTAATTTTTTTTTTTATTATAACAGAATTGTATTTCTTCTTGAGTGATTGGTACTCAAACTAGTATTTGTTATTCCATCCATATTCCTTTTAGTATTTTTATTGTTGGTTTTTGAAATTTTATATGATTTTGAGTGGCTAGCGAGAATTTTGCTTTAATTATTTAAAACGTACTAGTTTCAATTTTTTTTTAAGATTTGGTGCACTGCATTAAAATTAATTTTGATGAGTGTAACTTTCATAATTTTCATTTTATTATAGATTTATGTAAGTTCTTTGTATTACATTTATTATCACATTTCGACCTCACATGTATTTTGATAATATATTTTTAGAATTACTCAAATTCCTTTTTAGAATTATATTTTTATAAATAATAATCAGATCAAATCGTCTATATAATAGTTATTATCTTATCTTTATTATTATTTATATATTATTTCATCTATTTTTTAGAGCATTCAAATAAATTCTCTATCTTTGTTTGAAGCAAAATAACAATTAATAAATAAATGACCTCCTACGTGTACCTTTTCCTTAAAAAACATTTTTAAGTCAATTTTGTTTTCTGTTGAAACTCTGATTCATGTATTTATACAACAAACTCGGGCATATGGAGTCTACAGTAAATAGCCTAGCACGCCGCTTGAATGTCCGGAACAACAGAAATATCAAAGTTAGACTCGCATGCTTATTGTATTTATACAACAAACTCGGGCATATGGAGTCTACAGTAAATAGTCTAGCACACCGCTTGAATGTCCGGAACAACAGAAATGTCAAAGTTAGACTAATATGCCTATTCTAGTAGTTTTCAGGCGTGATGAGAAAGGAAAGGTTGAAATTGAGATTATACTCTCCGTTTGGTAGCAAACATCACTAACAGTTAGTTGTTTTGTTTTATTTTTTAAATAATTAATTTTTTTTATTATAAGAGAATTGTATTTCTTCACAGTGTTGGTATTTAAATTAGTGTTTGGTATTTCATTTATATTCATTTTATAAAATTAATAATAGTTTACAAATATGTCTCAATTAAAATATATTATTATCCATGTTTAATGTTTAATATCTATGTTAATTTTTATAAGAAACTTTTTAGCTTTTTTATTGTTGGTTTTTGTATTTTTATATGAAAATATTAATAATAGTCTACAAATATGTCTCAATTAAAATATATGATTATCCATGTTCAATGGCTATGCTAATTTTTATAAGAAATCCTCTAACTCTTTCATTGTTGGTTTTTGAAGTTTATTTCATGTGGCTAAGGAGAATTTGCCTTCATGATAAAAAAAATAATAGCTTTGTGTGTGCTTGATAGTAATTTTTTATACATTCTAAATAAGAGTTTCAATGTTTAAATCCATAGTACAATACATGTTCCTCTAATATAGGGTTCTCATCCTTTAATATACTCAATTATAATTGACTTTAAAAGTTGCATAACTATATTTGTAATATAGTAGGCCCATATGAATATAGTGGTGACAATAATCATGGACCTTGAAAATTACATGATTTACTTAGCCATATAGATGATTATTTAACTTATTCTATTAATAAAAAATATATGACTCATGATCAATTAATTAATTATCTATGTACAATTATTAATAATGTGGTGACCATAGAGGTAAAAAAGTGCACGGAATATCCCGGATCATGGCGACGGCTACTAATTCCACCATGTAAAAAAAGTTTAAAAGTAAATTTATTTTTCAAAATTTAATTATATTATATTAAATATAAGTAAAATTTATAAATAAAATATACTTAATAAGGATATCATTATAATGTCTTAGACTATTATTTAAAATTTTCCTTCTCATACAAATATATATGCTAAAAGTGTCCAAAACCCATGACAATATAATATCAATATATCATAATTTATATGAATATACTCTTTTGAAGTTACTGTTAAATTTTATCTCCTAAAACTCAAACCTTATTGGATCTTAATAGGGTACTAGTTTTCCTCCTAGTGTTCTATTATTTTGGGATGTTGTTTATATCCACAATATTACCTTATATTTTGGTTGGTATATCTTCTCCCACTCAACCATTGCTAATTTTTGTTCTCCCCTTATGCCTAACCACACAACTTTATTTTGTGTTTATCAATATCTTTTCCAATTCCCTTTAGAGGTTGAAGTATGAAAAATTTATAAACTCGGAGGGCTTGTAGCACAAATTTAATCATTGTAAGCCTTCCTCCAAATCTTACCATTTGTGCATCCAATTGCGTAACATAGCTTGTATTCTGTCAATCAACCCTTTTGTTCCTTGCTTTTTATTTTATTTGGAGATAAAGGTACTCCTAGATACTCTATGGGTAAAGGAGTTTCCATGAAGTTCAATAGTTGTATAATTTTATCTCTCACCATCTCCATTGTGTTTAAAAAAGCTATTTGGGACTTTTTTTTTCATTTAAATTTTTGCAAGCAGCTTGAGGATACCCATCTAAAATTTATTTTATGTTTATGCTACTAGGATTTTTTCTTGACTAATAAGAGTAGTATCATCCACAAACTAGAGGTGATTTATCTCAATTCAAGTGATTATTTTTAGACCCCTCATCCTTCCCTCTTGTCCCCCTTTTTATAACAGTCTTCATAGATCCTCTGCATAAAGGATAAAAATATAAGGAGAAATAGGATCCCCTTGCCTTAGCCTTTGTCCTACTATGAACATGGGAGAGGTACTATCATTTACTACAGCTAAGAATGATGTCGTCTATGTACATGCTTTTACCCAATCTCTCCACACCTCTCTAAAACCCTTTTTTCTAAAATCCTTTGCATAAATTTCCAATCTACTCTGCCATAGGCTACAAAAAGATGTAATTTAATAAATAAACCTGGTTACTTTTGCTTGGAAATTATGTGTATCACCTCTTTGGGCAACTACTATTTCACCTAAAATTTTACTGCCTTCAATAAAACCATCTTGTTCACTTGAAATCAGATTTGGTATAAAAGGTTTTAACCTCTAAGCCATACACTTTGTTAAGTTCTTCTATACTACATTACATAGTGAAATAGGCCTATAATTACTGATTATCTCCCTAGGTGAGATCGTAGTAATTAATGTAATAAAAGTATTATTCAAGGCTTTTAACACTTGCTTACTCTATCTGATTTTCTCTAGTTCCTCCACAACTACTTGGCCTACGTATTCACCTTATTAAAATATAACACGATTTATAAAGGTGTATATAGCAATAAGAAAAAGTATTTTCTCAAAATAGCTTGTATATTTGTGACCATTGGTGATGTTTTATACCAATGCTCATTTTATATAATCCTCTTACAACGCTTGGCTCTGATAAAACCAAAGTATTCCTTTGTGAAGTCCTTGAAGGATCCTATGGTGGACACTATTGTAGAAATTCAATTTCCAAAAATCTCCTTTGAATTGGTTATTATTGGTGTTCAATATAGAAGGATGCATATGAGTACGTTATATAGTATGAAATATGTCAATACCATGATTACCTTATTCATGCACCCTTGCAAAATCTCTAAGTCATTGCTTTTTTTGGACCTTTTCTATGTGGGGCCTATATATCATTTTTAATATTAGCTCTTGTAATGGCCATACATTTATTATCATGGCCATCAAGTATTTTACCAAGAGGGTAGAATCTATGCCTTTATTCATGGTCACTCGAGCTAAATTTTATAAGTTCATCCTTAACCAAATCCTTTGTTGCTATTGAATTTGGTTTACTATCATATCAAACAATGGTACCCCATTTAAGAATGAAGATATCCATAAGATTTGGGCTAAATATAAAATGAAAAGAGGAAATTTAAAATTTTCCTCACAATATTTTCATATAAAGTCTCTTTAAATTTTATCAATTTTTGATATAATACCTATTGGTAGTCTTAAGAGTGACAACATATAAATAGGAATGATTGGCAATGTAGTCTTTATGAGTTGTGGCCTTCCTGCCATGGTTTAGAAATTACCTTTCCAATCTACCAAGCAAGATTTCATCCTATATATAAAATACATCCAAAGCTACTTTTTATTTCCTTTATTAGACAAAGGAATACCCATGTACATTGATGATTTTTTTCAATTTTAAACCCTAAAATGTTCATAATAATTTGATGTAAATCTAGGGTAGTATTAATGAAACAAATCCTAGATTTTGTTATATTTACCAACTATCCACAATACTTTGTATAGCATGATAATATTGATTTAAACTCCATGGCCTCATCGACTAAGGCATAGCCCAAAAACAAAGTATCATTAAAAAATTACAGATGCGATTTGAAGGGACCTTGTTTTGCATGTTGAACACCCTTGATTTTCTTTCCATTTTTCCTTTGAAAGGGCTCTACCTAAAGCTTCTACTTTCACAAATGACTTTCTTTCCATGTTACCTATATTTTCTTCAAATGAATCTTTTAACTTTTTCTAAGATCTATAACAAGAAGTAGCACTTGTTCCTTGATCACACTTTGATTTCTACTTCCTACTTCCTTGCTCACACTTACTCCTCACTCTTATCTTGAACTCACACTTAATTTTTGGTATACTCACTCTTGAATCACACTTGCACTTTTTGGACTGCACTCACTCCTAGCTCGTACTCACACTCTCTTCCTATTGCACTCACTTTCTGAAAACACGAGATTCCAGAAACAAAAAGGATAAACTAAAATTGCAATGTAAATGAAACTAAAATAACGCTTAAACCCTATGTTATTGAAAATTGCATAAAAAGAAAGAACATGAACACAAGATATTAAAGCAATATAAAAATCGGCCCTTTTATTGATATGCTTTGTGAATTCATGTTACAATGCGTCTCCTTCCTTTTTATGGGATAGGAGCGTTAAATATTGCTCTTTTACAACTTATTCAAGAATTCCTTCTTTCGCATGCCCACATATAAGATGGGCGAACCAAAACGTCGTTGCCGCTTGCGTTGATAAAGGTCGATTCCTCGCTGCTCCTCCAATGCTGCAAATCTACGTTCAAAGAAACAAACAAAGAATCAGTAGCACTTGTGTATGAAAAATAAAAGATAAATCTAACTATGATTGAAATGAATCTAAATGAAATGAAGGCTTGACAAAAGCATAAACATGAAACTAACTAAATACTATAAAAGAAATAAAGTGGGGGGGGTGCCCGAAGGCAAACCACCCGCGGGTGAAACTTTGCTTCGACACCAATCCACTTAGGATGGGTTCGAAACCTGATGTGATGTGTTGTCGGCAAATTGGTAGAATATTGTGGTCAGAAAATCGGTGTTGGTTCTTGATTCGTGCTTTCAAAATTCACCCAATAACCTCTCTTTTGATTAAGAGAATATGGATGTTGAAAACACAAATCGTAAGTAAATGAATTAGCAAGCACTTTGTCGCTCAAAATGCTCCTGTTCGGTCCTTCTTTTGGGTGAGAAAACTCACCGTTTTATAGACCCAAGGGGTCTCTTTGAATTAACATGCAAAAGTGTTTCTTTGCATGAATGCTTTTTGCCCGAAAGAAAGACTCCTTCTTGATCAAGGGATTCTTAACTGTCTCTGTGCATGTCTTTGTATGTTTTAGAAAAGCTCACTTGCACTCCCATGCAATGAAGGAATAGCTAAGTGGCAGTTCTGAGTTGTTACATGCCGAGATTTGACTTTTTGCGATCAAACTTGACATTCGTCCCACCCCAAAGCGAGCGCTGGTAATCGTCTCTGGGTGAGACGAGTATCAATCTTCACTCGTCCTTGGGTAGGACGAATAAAAATCCTCACTCGTCCCTGGGTGGGACGAATAAGAAGCTGAGTGTCTAAAATGTTCCAAATTGATTTCTGACTTGCAAAACTGTTGTGAGTGGTTAGAACCACTGTTTGACCTCTGGGGGCTGTGCGTTAGTTTGATCAGTGCTTGTTGTCACATAATCATATTGGTGCTGTTTTGGTGTCTACACTTTGATTTCTACTTCCTACTTCCTTGCTCACACTTACTCCTCACTCTTATCTTGAACTCACACTTAATTTTTGGTATACTCACTCTTGAATCACACTTGCACTTTTTGGACTACACTCACTCCTAGCTCATACTCACACTCTCTTCCTATTGCACTCACTTTCAAACCATGCTCACACTTGCTTTTGGCTACACTCTCTTTTGACTACAGTAACTTTTAGCTCATGCTCACACTTTCCTTTTACGACACTCAATTTTGACTACACTCACTACTAGCTCATGCTTGCAGTTCGCAGACATTGACAAACTATTATTATTTTTTGTATTGAGCTTTGTTACTAACTCTAATAGAAAAAAATATTTTTATAAATACAAATATTACTTTTGGTATTTCACTTATGTTATTTCTATATGTGTGATTTTATTTTCATTTCTTTTGATCTGAAAGAACTAGAGTAAATTTTGATGCCCACTGGATAAGGCTATGAATAAGTTTATTTTATCCTCTCTTTTTTTGTTCTTCTATAAATAAATCCATTTATAAAATCTTTAGTATTTTGTTTCTCCCTTTTCTAATACTAGTTAACAATTTTAACTATGTGAACATACTTAACTTAAATTAAGAGTTTAGTAAATGTCATAGATCGATCACTAATACTTGGGGTGACTTCGAGATACAATATATTGTAAGTACAAATGTAGAGGAGTAACATTGATATACTTTACAAAGATTTTATGTGATTTGACATTTATTGCCATTTTTTATGACATTGCTTGGTACAATAAAATAACAAAAACGATTGGCATCTTCGTAGATGAAGAATTCACAAATGACTCTACTAAGGAATAATACTCAGAATACGCTTTCAATCCAACTTATATTTAGATTTAAGAGATGGATGGATAAGAGATAGTCATTTATAAATATATATCAACATATAATCAATTTTATTTTTAGATTTATTCTTAATCAATCCTTCTTTCTTCTCAAACTACAATATTTTTCCATCCACATATATTCTTATAAATTTATGATCACTTTAAATGCTATATCAAATAGCAATGTGCTAACAACAAATTAAACTTTCTACCAATACTAATAAGGTAATAATAAAGGATTAGATTTTCTTCTATATCGTTCTTATTATTTAAGTTTTAGATTTACATATATAATTGAGGTAAATACAATTACATTCACTTCTTGGTTCTATAAAACATGGAATACAAAATGAAAATTCTTTAAAAAATGATAATATTTTCTGAAGTAAAAAAGTTATCAGTTTTTGTAAAATTGAATTTGATCTTATTCTTGTACTTCATCACTACTTATAGTATCACTAAATTTATCATTACTATTAAAATAAATAGTAAATAAATATTTTTGAAAATGGGTATACTGGATTTGATATTACCCCACTTGTATTACATCACATCCACATCAACATGATATTTCTAGAAACTACATAGTGTTATGATAACTAATAGTATTGATAGTTATCATATTTTGCTTGGTGAGCTTGAAACATCATATTACATCACATCCACATCAACATGATATTTCTTTAAACCACATAGTGTTATGATAACTAATAGTATTGATAGTTATCATATTTTTCTTGGCGAGCTTAAAACATGGGTATCCACTTTAGAAGCCCAAGATACTAACCACTCGATGTCATGTCATTACTTATTACTTATTTAATATACATAATAAAAAAATCCAATAACATCCATATTAATTTTGTTAATTTTATGGTACAATAAATATGTCAAACATTTTTCTACATGGTTTAATATTTTATTTAATTATATGATAAATATTATCATTTATTTTATTTTATTTTATTTCTACTAATAATTTTATGGTTTTTGTTAGGGATCACCCCATAAATTTATTACATCTATTGTTAGATCAATTAGACCATATCTAAATATTTTATCTCTCAAATTGAACCTTTTTCCCTATCAAATTCTTTGTATTATTTTTTTTGAAATTTTTATGGCAATTTTTATTCAAAATTCTGAATTTGATAAACATAATTATCAAAATTGAAATTGAACAAATTAATATCTTATCATTTTTCTTTTGTTGTGTGTATGTTAATATTTGCAAGGTATTACTACCATTGATAATTGATGGAGACCCAAAATAATTCTAGGATTAATATAATCCTTACACTTCCTTTTAAAATACTAATAATAATTTATAAATATACCTCAACCAAAATCAATCAAAATATATCTTTATTGATGTTCAATGATTATACTAATTTCTATAAAAAGTTCACTAACTTTTATTAGAGGTAAAATTTATAAAAAAAAATATAATTCAGACATATATTATCATAAATATGTTAAAAGTGTTAAGAACCCATGAAAATATAACACCAATATATGAACATTTATATAGGAATCTACTCTTCCGAAGTTACTGTTAAATTTTATCTCCTAAAACATAGACCTTATTGAAACTTAATAAGACCTCGCTTTCTAATACATAAATAAACAGAAAAAATAGGAAAATGAGACCTCTCATATCATGGAAAGGAGACCATTGAAATCATGGCGGTAATTTTATTCGATAATTTAGACAACAATCATGGCGGTAGTTTTATTCGATAATTACGACAACATTTCTGGATGAATGAAATAGGGCTTCTACGATAGTAGGTTTCATACGTACTGGACTAAATAGTGTTAATCACTGTTGGAATCTAAGCTTGCAATACTAGCTTCAGGAATACCTTGGCGGCCACCAATTTCAAGGTTTCTGTCTTTGCGTGCCAAGCTCTCATTAGTTACCAAAACATTTTGTTTTCCTTTGTTGGAAGATGGTGTTTTGCAGCATTTCCGATCTGGCCTAGGGCCTCTGCAGTTACAGGAGGATTGTAACTGCTCCAAGCTATTTGGAAAGATATATTTCTCTGTGTCTGAATTGCGACCACCAATTTCAAGGTTTCCGTCTTTCCGTGCCAAGCTATCGTTAGTTAACAAAATAGTTTGTTTTTCCTTGTTGGAAGATGGTGGTTTGCAGCATTTAGGATCTGGCGTAGGGCCTCTGCAGTTACATAAGGATTTTAACTGCTCCAAGCTACTTGGAAAGATATTTTTCTCTGTGTCTGAATTCGGATTAAGGAAGTTGTATCGAGCGGAAACACGGACCATAAATATCACGTTCATTGCAACGAGCAACACGCTAATTTTCAATAGCATTGATCGCCCCATAACTTCAGCGATGGAAACAATGGCCTTAGTTCCCTCAAATACAACCAAATGCGTTCAAGTGTTGGGGGCGAGGGGGTAGAATCTATTATCTCTCTAACGAGGAGGAAGCGATGGATGGCTGAAAAAGGACAACGAAATGCGTTCTAGTGCTGTTTCTGTTGAAACTGTGATTGCTAAACTCATGTATTTATACAACAAACTAGGGCATATGGAGTCTATAGTAAATAGCCGTATTGATTACGGTCTGGCAGGCCCCTTGAATGTCTAGAACAACAGAAACGTCAAACTCGGACTCACATGCTCATTCTTTTGGTTTTCAGGCGTGATAAGAAAGGAAAGGTTGAAATTGAGATTATACTCTCAGTTTGATAGCAAACATCACTAACGTTTGTTTTGTTCTGTTTTTAATTAATTTTTTTTTTTATTATAACAGAATTGTATTTCTTCTTGAGTGATTGGTACTCAAACTAGTATTTGTTATTCCATCCATATTCCTTTTAGTATTTTTATTGTTGGTTTTTGAAATTTTATATGATTTTGAGTGGCTAGCGAGAATTTTGCTTTAATTATTTAAAACGTACTAGTTTCAATTTTTTTTTAAGATTTGGTGCACTGCATTAAAATTAATTTTGATGAGTGTAACTTTCATAATTTTCATTTTATTATAGATTTATGTAAGTTCTTTGTATTACATTTATTATCACATTTCGACCTCACATGTATTTTGATAATATATTTTTAGAATTACTCAAATTCCTTTTTAGAATTATATTTTTATAAATAATAATCAGATCAAATCGTCTATATAATAGTTATTATCTTATCTTTATTATTATTTATATATTATTTCATCTATTTTTTAGAGCATTCAAATAAATTCTCTATCTTTGTTTGAAGCAAAATAACAATTAATAAATAAATGACCTCCTACGTGTACCTTTTCCTTAAAAAACATTTTTAAGTCAATTTTGTTTTCTGTTGAAACTCTGATTCATGTATTTATACAACAAACTCGGGCATATGGAGTCTACAGTAAATAGCCTAGCACGCCGCTTGAATGTCCGGAACAACAGAAATATCAAAGTTAGACTCGCATGCTTATTGTATTTATACAACAAACTCGGGCATATGGAGTCTACAGTAAATAGTCTAGCACACCGCTTGAATGTCCGGAACAACAGAAATGTCAAAGTTAGACTAATATGCCTATTCTAGTAGTTTTCAGGCGTGATGAGAAAGGAAAGGTTGAAATTGAGATTATACTCTCCGTTTGGTAGCAAACATCACTAACAGTTAGTTGTTTTGTTTTATTTTTTAAATAATTAATTTTTTTTATTATAAGAGAATTGTATTTCTTCACAGTGTTGGTATTTAAATTAGTGTTTGGTATTTCATTTATATTCATTTTATAAAATTAATAATAGTTTACAAATATGTCTCAATTAAAATATATTATTATCCATGTTTAATGTTTAATATCTATGTTAATTTTTATAAGAAACTTTTTAGCTTTTTTATTGTTGGTTTTTGTATTTTTATATGAAAATATTAATAATAGTCTACAAATATGTCTCAATTAAAATATATGATTATCCATGTTCAATGGCTATGCTAATTTTTATAAGAAATCCTCTAACTCTTTCATTGTTGGTTTTTGAAGTTTATTTCATGTGGCTAAGGAGAATTTGCCTTCATGATAAAAAAAATAATAGCTTTGTGTGTGCTTGATAGTAATTTTTTATACATTCTAAATAAGAGTTTCAATGTTTAAATCCATAGTACAATACATGTTCCTCTAATATAGGGTTCTCATCCTTTAATATACTCAATTATAATTGACTTTAAAAGTTGCATAACTATATTTGTAATATAGTAGGCCCATATGAATATAGTGGTGACAATAATCATGGACCTTGAAAATTACATGATTTACTTAGCCATATAGATGATTATTTAACTTATTCTATTAATAAAAAATATATGACTCATGATCAATTAATTAATTATCTATGTACAATTATTAATAATGTGGTGACCATAGAGGTAAAAAAGTGCACGGAATATCCCGGATCATGGCGACGGCTACTAATTCCACCATGTAAAAAAAGTTTAAAAGTAAATTTATTTTTCAAAATTTAATTATATTATATTAAATATAAGTAAAATTTATAAATAAAATATACTTAATAAGGATATCATTATAATGTCTTAGACTATTATTTAAAATTTTCCTTCTCATACAAATATATATGCTAAAAGTGTCCAAAACCCATGACAATATAATATCAATATATCATAATTTATATGAATATACTCTTTTGAAGTTACTGTTAAATTTTATCTCCTAAAACTCAAACCTTATTGGATCTTAATAGGGTACTAGTTTTCCTCCTAGTGTTCTATTATTTTGGGATGTTGTTTATATCCACAATATTACCTTATATTTTGGTTGGTATATCTTCTCCCACTCAACCATTGCTAATTTTTGTTCTCCCCTTATGCCTAACCACACAACTTTATTTTGTGTTTATCAATATCTTTTCCAATTCCCTTTAGAGGTTGAAGTATGAAAAATTTATAAACTCGGAGGGCTTGTAGCACAAATTTAATCATTGTAAGCCTTCCTCCAAATCTTACCATTTGTGCATCCAATTGCGTAACATAGCTTGTATTCTGTCAATCAACCCTTTTGTTCCTTGCTTTTTATTTTATTTGGAGATAAAGGTACTCCTAGATACTCTATGGGTAAAGGAGTTTCCATGAAGTTCAATAGTTGTATAATTTTATCTCTCACCATCTCCATTGTGTTTAAAAAAGCTATTTGGGACTTTTTTTTTCATTTAAATTTTTGCAAGCAGCTTGAGGATACCCATCTAAAATTTATTTTATGTTTATGCTACTAGGATTTTTTCTTGACTAATAAGAGTAGTATCATCCACAAACTAGAGGTGATTTATCTCAATTCAAGTGATTATTTTTAGACCCCTCATCCTTCCCTCTTGTCCCCCTTTTTATAACAGTCTTCATAGATCCTCTGCATAAAGGATAAAAATATAAGGAGAAATAGGATCCCCTTGCCTTAGCCTTTGTCCTACTATGAACATGGGAGAGGTACTATCATTTACTACAGCTAAGAATGATGTCGTCTATGTACATGCTTTTACCCAATCTCTCCACACCTCTCTAAAACCCTTTTTTCTAAAATCCTTTGCATAAATTTCCAATCTACTCTGCCATAGGCTACAAAAAGATGTAATTTAATAAATAAACCTGGTTACTTTTGCTTGGAAATTATGTGTATCACCTCTTTGGGCAACTACTATTTCACCTAAAATTTTACTGCCTTCAATAAAACCATCTTGTTCACTTGAAATCAGATTTGGTATAAAAGGTTTTAACCTCTAAGCCATACACTTTGTTAAGTTCTTCTATACTACATTACATAGTGAAATAGGCCTATAATTACTGATTATCTCCCTAGGTGAGATCGTAGTAATTAATGTAATAAAAGTATTATTCAAGGCTTTTAACACTTGCTTACTCTATCTGATTTTCTCTAGTTCCTCCACAACTACTTGGCCTACGTATTCACCTTATTAAAATATAACACGATTTATAAAGGTGTATATAGCAATAAGAAAAAGTATTTTCTCAAAATAGCTTGTATATTTGTGACCATTGGTGATGTTTTATACCAATGCTCATTTTATATAATCCTCTTACAACGCTTGGCTCTGATAAAACCAAAGTATTCCTTTGTGAAGTCCTTGAAGGATCCTATGGTGGACACTATTGTAGAAATTCAATTTCCAAAAATCTCCTTTGAATTGGTTATTATTGGTGTTCAATATAGAAGGATGCATATGAGTACGTTATATAGTATGAAATATGTCAATACCATGATTACCTTATTCATGCACCCTTGCAAAATCTCTAAGTCATTGCTTTTTTTGGACCTTTTCTATGTGGGGCCTATATATCATTTTTAATATTAGCTCTTGTAATGGCCATACATTTATTATCATGGCCATCAAGTATTTTACCAAGAGGGTAGAATCTATGCCTTTATTCATGGTCACTCGAGCTAAATTTTATAAGTTCATCCTTAACCAAATCCTTTGTTGCTATTGAATTTGGTTTACTATCATATCAAACAATGGTACCCCATTTAAGAATGAAGATATCCATAAGATTTGGGCTAAATATAAAATGAAAAGAGGAAATTTAAAATTTTCCTCACAATATTTTCATATAAAGTCTCTTTAAATTTTATCAATTTTTGATATAATACCTATTGGTAGTCTTAAGAGTGACAACATATAAATAGGAATGATTGGCAATGTAGTCTTTATGAGTTGTGGCCTTCCTGCCATGGTTTAGAAATTACCTTTCCAATCTACCAAGCAAGATTTCATCCTATATATAAAATACATCCAAAGCTACTTTTTATTTCCTTTATTAGACAAAGGAATACCCATGTACATTGATGATTTTTTTCAATTTTAAACCCTAAAATGTTCATAATAATTTGATGTAAATCTAGGGTAGTATTAATGAAACAAATCCTAGATTTTGTTATATTTACCAACTATCCACAATACTTTGTATAGCATGATAATATTGATTTAAACTCCATGGCCTCATCGACTAAGGCATAGCCCAAAAACAAAGTATCATTAAAAAATTACAGATGCGATTTGAAGGGACCTTGTTTTGCATGTTGAACACCCTTGATTTTCTTTCCATTTTTCCTTTGAAAGGGCTCTACCTAAAGCTTCTACTTTCACAAATGACTTTCTTTCCATGTTACCTATATTTTCTTCAAATGAATCTTTTAACTTTTTCTAAGATCTATAACAAGAAGTAGCACTTGTTCCTTGATCACACTTTGATTTCTACTTCCTACTTCCTTGCTCACACTTACTCCTCACTCTTATCTTGAACTCACACTTAATTTTTGGTATACTCACTCTTGAATCACACTTGCACTTTTTGGACTGCACTCACTCCTAGCTCGTACTCACACTCTCTTCCTATTGCACTCACTTTCTGAAAACACGAGATTCCAGAAACAAAAAGGATAAACTAAAATTGCAATGTAAATGAAACTAAAATAACGCTTAAACCCTATGTTATTGAAAATTGCATAAAAAGAAAGAACATGAACACAAGATATTAAAGCAATATAAAAATCGGCCCTTTTATTGATATGCTTTGTGAATTCATGTTACAATGCGTCTCCTTCCTTTTTATGGGATAGGAGCGTTAAATATTGCTCTTTTACAACTTATTCAAGAATTCCTTCTTTCGCATGCCCACATATAAGATGGGCGAACCAAAACGTCGTTGCCGCTTGCGTTGATAAAGGTCGATTCCTCGCTGCTCCTCCAATGCTGCAAATCTACGTTCAAAGAAACAAACAAAGAATCAGTAGCACCTGTGTATGAAAAATAAAAGATAAATCTAACTATGATTGAAATGAATCTAAATGAAATGAAGGCTTGACAAAAGCATAAACATGAAACTAACTAAATACTATAAAAGAAATAAAGTGGGGGGGGTGCCCGAAGGCAAACCACCCGCGGGTGAAACTTTGCTTCGACACCAATCCACTTAGGATGGGTCTGAAACCTGATGTGATGTGTTGTCGGCAAATTGGTAGAATATTGTGGTCAGAAAATCAGTGTTGGTTCTTGATTCGTGCTTTCAAAATTCACCCAATAACCTCTCTTTTGATTAAGAGAATATGGATGTTGAAAACACAAATCGTAAGTAAATGAATTAGCAGCACTTCGTCGCTCAAAATGCTCCTGCTCGGTCTCTCTTTTGGGTGAGAAAACTCACCATTTTATAGACCCAAGGGGTCTCTTTGAATTAACATGCAAAAGTGTTTCTTTGCATGAATGCTTTTTGCCTGAAAGAAAGACTCCTTCTTGATCAAGGGATTCTTAACTGTCTCTGTGCATGTCTTTGTATGTTTTAGAAAAGCTCACTTGCACTCCCATGCAATGAAGGAATAGCTAAGTGGCAGTTCTGAGTTGTTACATGCCGAGATTTGACTTTTTGCCAGTCAAACTTGACATTCGTCCCACCCCAAAGCGAGCGCTGGTAATCGTCTCTGGGTGAGACGAGTATCAATCTTCACTCGTCCTTGGGTAGGACGAATAAAAATCCTCACTCGTCCCCCGGGTGGGACGAATAAGAAGCCGAGTGTCTAAAATGTGCCAAATTGATTTTCGACTTGCAAAATCGTTGTGAGTGGTTAGAACCACTGTTTGACCTCTCGGGGGTTGTGCGTTAGTTTGATCAGTGCTTGTTGTCACATAATCATATTGGTGCTGTTTTGGTGTCTACACTTTGATTTCTACTTCCTACTTCCTTGCTCACACTTACTCCTCACTCTTATCTTGAACTCACACTTAATTTTTGGTATACTCACTCTTGAATCACACTTGCACTTTTTGGACTACACTCACTCCTAGCTCATACTCACACTCTCTTCCTATTGCACTCACTTTCAAACCATGCTCACACTTGCTTTTGGCTACACTCTCTTTTGACTACAGTAACTTTTAGCTCATGCTCACACTTTCCTTTTACGACACTCAATTTTGACTACACTCACTACTAGCTCATGCTTGCAGTTCGCAGACATTGACAAACTATTATTATTTTTTGTATTGAGCTTTGTTACTAACTCTAATAGAAAAAAATATTTTTATAAATACAAATATTACTTTTGGTATTTCACTTATGTTATTTCTATATGTGTGATTTTATTTTCATTTCTTTTGATCTGAAAGAACTAGAGTAAATTCTGATGCCCACTGGATAAGGCTATGAATAAGTTTATTTTATCCTCTCTTTTTTTGTTCTTCTATAAATAAATCCATTTATAAAATCTTTAGTATTTTGTTTCTCCCTTTTCTAATACTAGTTAACAATTTTAACTATGTGAACATACTTAACTTAAATTAAGAGTTTAGTAAATGTCATAGATCGATCACTAATACTTGGGGTGACTTCGAGATACAATATATTGTAAGTACAAATGTAGAGGAGTAACATTGATATACTTTACAAAGATTTTATGTGATTTGACATTTATTGCCATTTTTTATGACATTGCTTGGTACAATAAAATAACAAAAACGATTGGCATCTTCGTAGATGAAGAATTCACAAATGACTCTACTAAGGAATAATACTCAGAATACGCTTTCAATCCAACTTATATTTAGATTTAAGAGATGGATGGATAAGAGATAGTCATTTATAAATATATATCAACATATAATCAATTTTATTTTTAGATTTATTCTTAATCAATCCTTCTTTCTTCTCAAACTACAATATTTTTCCATCCACATATATTCTTATAAATTTATGATCACTTCAAATGCTATATCAAATAGCAATGTGCTAACAACAAATTAAACTTTCTACCAATACTAATAAGGTAATAATAAAGGATTAGATTTTCTTCTATATCGTTCTTATTATTTAAGTTTTAGATTTACATATATAATTGAGGTAAATACAATTACATTCACTTCTTGGTTCTATAAAACATGGAATACAAAATGAAAATTCTTTAAAAAATGATAATATTTTCTGAAGTAAAAAAGTTATCAGTTTTTGTAAAATTGAATTTGATCTTATTCTTGTACTTCATCACTACTTATAGTATCACTAAATTTATCATTACTATTAAAATAAATAGTAAATAAATATTTTTGAAAATGGGTATACTGGATTTGATATTACCCCACTTGTATTACATCACATCCACATCAACATGATATTTCTAGAAACTACATAGTGTTATGATAACTAATAGTATTGATAGTTATCATATTTTGCTTGGTGAGCTTGAAACATCATATTACATCACATCCACATCAACATGATATTTCTTTAAACCACATAGTGTTATGATAACTAATAGTATTGATAGTTATCATATTTTTCTTGGCGAGCTTAAAACATGGGTATCCACTTTAGAAGCCCAAGATACTAACCACTCGATGTCATGTCATTACTTATTACTTATTTAATATACATAATAAAAAAATCCAATAACATCCATATTAATTTTGTTAATTTTATGGTACAATAAATATGTCAAACATTTTTCTACATGGTTTAATATTTTATTTAATTATATGATAAATATTATCATTTATTTTATTTTATTTTATTTCTACTAATAATTTTATGGTTTTTGTTAGGGATCACCCCATAAATTTATTACATCTATTGTTAGATCAATTAGACCATATCTAAATATTTTATCTCTCAAATTGAACCTTTTTCCCTATCAAATTCTTTGTATTATTTTTTTTGAAATTTTTATGGCAATTTTTATTCAAAATTCTGAATTTGATAAACATAATTATCAAAATTGAAATTGAACAAATTAATATCTTATCATTT